>CAMTDV010000005.1:50057263-51411187 GCA_947069175.1 Scalesia atractyloides | reverse complement strand
GAACATACCTTTTAAGGTATATGTGAAAAATCTTAGGAGATCTTTGTCTTTGGAATGAGGCCAAACATGCAGCAACAAGGCTGACTTTATACAAAGCGATAGCACGCTAGCCACCCACCCCGTGCCAGCTGAGCACGGCCCCGTGGTCAGACAAAGTTCTGACACGTTTGTTCGTATTAAGGACACGGGGCGTGTTGGCCTGGACACAACCCCGTGGTGAATTTTTTGGTGGGCACGGGGCGTGTTGGATTGAGAATGGCCCCGTGGCTGGAGTTTTTATGACGTGTCATCTTTATTTTAAGGATTTCCAGTAATCGGGAGGTTCTTTACTGGAGGGAACAACACCGAAGTGCCTAAGGTACCGGAGTTGCTCTCGGTTTATGCACGAAAGCAAGAGGTTATCGGAAAGGGTAAAAACTAATCTACTTACCAGTGGGCGAAACCAACCTTTATTCCCTTTATCCGGGCTCTCGTTAAAGAAGGTGTTTGTCGAATCGGTCAGGTCTATGAACGCATCGGTGGGGGCCGATGGAGAGTCCTTCATGGCGTAATCGACACAGGGACGACTATCGCTAATGTTAACGCAAGAGACTAAGGTACTATTACTGCTTCGACGTTGCTAGATTCCAAATGCGAACTCAACGATTCTTCTTGGCTTTAGGCTTGTGATGAGTACCTCTCTCTCACCATAAGCTCTATTTCTTTTATTTTTCAGAGAATCCTTTCTCCTAGTTGACATAATTCGGAAGAGGTAATGTCGTGTGGAAGAGAAAGTTGAGTGCATTCGGTTGGGTAATATGGATCATTTTTACTTCCGCCCATCTTAAGGTGTTTGCCATAGGAAAGCGATGGGTCTGCTAAATAGTGGGGTTCAAAATTTAGAATGTAACATTCTAAATCTTGATGGAATCCTCCACATAGTTGACACCACTCGCCGTAAGATTGGCGGGAGAAAAAATAATCAATATCATCCATGTGCGTGTCAGAGGTTATCAACTGTCGGGATCAGACAGTCCTGTTTTCAGTAGTTGGACATCTAACACGACCCCGTGTTGGATTGACACGACCCCGTGTTCAGCTACTGTCTAACTTAAAACAGATTGTTTTGATGCTGTTATTGGACACGGGGCGTGTTGGTTGGACACGGCTCCGTGCTACAGCCTGTAGAAAATGCAGATTTTGCTAAAAACTGAAAAATTCCTAAAAATAAAAAGAAAAATTGTTAAAAATAATTAGGCCACTGATTTTAAACTTTCTTAAAATCCTTGTGTCCCCGGCAACGGCGCCAAAAACTTGGTGTGCGTTGAGCGTATTATATTTTTATTAGCATTTTAAGTTCATTTTACGCATTAGTCAATTTTATATTTATACAACACGATATTGTACTAACACTAAACACACACTTGGGAAAGTGCACCCATCGTGAGCGTAGTATAGTGTTGGTAAGATACCGAGGTCTTCCAAGGACACAAGAGCTTTTAGTACCAGTTTATCGTCAACGTCTAATCAATCTAAATTTTTGATAAAAATTTTTAAACATAAAATTAAAACTAAAAATAAGAAGATAAATAAATGAAAGAAAAGATAGACAAGATAGAACCACTTGGATCCAACTCATCTTTATTGTATCCTTTGATGATTTTTGCACTTTCGGACTTTTTAAGAGATTATCTTAGTTATAGTAGTAGGCCCGTCTTTTGAAGGTGACGTTACCCTCAACCCAATGGTTTGAGTCAGTAGGGATACAATCCCAAAGGGTCTGAATATTGGAAGATAATAAATTAAGTTAATAATGCGAAAAGTGGTAGGTCCCTCTTTTGAAGATGATGTTACCCTCAGCTAAGTGGTTTGAGTTAGCAGGGATACAATCCCAAGTAGCCGGTTTAAAATATTAATAGTAGTTTACATATGAGGGGTTCAAACTATTCGCACCCCCGCCATCCAATACCTTGGGGCATTGAAGGAGGTCCTAGTAAGGTTGAACCAAGTCCTCGTAGGATCTATACACTGAACGAAACAAGAACTTTACCAAACCACCCTTCTAACCCCCTATCAGGTTAGTTAACACGCTTTATATAGACCGTAAAGACACGAATGATCAAATCAATGACATCATGAAGAAATAGTAGGAAAATTCACTTTCAACATAAGAAACTAGTTATTAAAGTCATTAATACATATCCAAATAAAAAGTGCTAGAAGATTAAAAATCAAAAGTAATACATTAAAGATTTGTCTTCATCAAGTTATGTAAGAGATTAGCCAAGCATGGCCTTTGTTTGAAAAAAACCCTTACAGTCAATCTTGGATCCCGAGACTACTACACACTCTAAAGATGATAGATGGATGATGGTTGTGGGTGTTGGTGTTATAGTGGTGGTGGAGTGGTGGCAAAGTGAGAGAGAAGTGGTTGCCAAGGGATTCCTTTGAAATTAACCAAGCACCCCTATTTATAGTCAAAACAGAGGCCCGGCCATGGCCCCGTGTCCAGTGGGCACGGCCCGTGACCATCATCCTTCTCTTCCTTCATTTATTGCATCTGACAGCAAAGGGCCCCACACGACCCTGTGGCCTCTAGGCACGGCCCCGTGATCAACTGTTCGATGTACTATCTGGATTCTACAAATCTTATAGTTGACCGCGCCCCATGTTGGTCTGGGCCCGGCCCCGTGGTGGGCGTAGAAGCTTCTACAGGTTTTGTCTTGAAGTGCAGGGTCTGACCATGCCCCGTGTTCGTCTGGGCACAACCCCGTGGTCATCTTCTGTAATCTTGTTTTTGTCTTTTGGGGTGTTGCTGAGGGGTCGGGCATGGCTTGTTATTCCTTCTTTTTGTATTTATGTTGGTTTTGGCTGCTTATTTGCTTCTTTTGTTCGTTTAAGCTCTTTTTATCCTGAAAATACAAAAGGAACAAGGAAACGTGCTTTTTCCAACATTAGTACTAAAAAAGGGTTAGTTTTATGCCTCATTTGATGTAATTTATATGTTGCATTTTGCACACATCATCTCTCAAGGCTTCACATAACCCAGATACAAATATCAATTACGCTATATTCACCTGTAAGATGAAATCTAGGGAATCTTGATAATGGAGTATATTCTGAGATGGGAACCATAGTTGAGTCAAGTTTCATAATTCTAACTAAGATATCTTGGAACAATTGAGAAATGTGTCGAAGTTTAAGTGGACAAATATATCGACATAGGTAAACAAGTTTAGAACTTAAAGTCATCAAAAGGTTAACGGTACTGGTGATACGTCTCAATCAACTGATATGATCCTTAGACACGAATTCACAAAAATGTGTCTGTAAATATGTTTGTACATAACTTATTTGATTTCAGATTTAAACCCAAAAATATTTTCAGTGTGTTTTAGCATAAACTTTCGAAAATTCAAAAAGATTTTATTTCTACACTGTTTTCAACAGCCATTGATGGAAAGCGGATCTTCGGAGTTCGGAATGGTGCGAAGTTGTTGGAAATCTTGATAACAAAGGGTTGGGAGCTAAGCTGTAAAATCAAAATACACGAAAAATGATGAAAAGTCATTAATTTGAAACTTTAAATTTGAAAAAAACCATCAGTTTGTTCATAACAGGTCAAACCGGGGTCATTAACTTGGACTCGGCTGACAAATCGGTTAAGCGAGGTCATTAACTTGGACTTGGTCAACTGAGTGGATTTTCATAACTGGTAAACATGTGAAAGTTCAGGGTTAAAAGTGAAAAATTTTGAAAACGTTTGAAATTGGTTTTGATCAAGTTCAGCCGAAGTTGCTAGTTGAAAATGTTTTCACTATAACACAACTTCGAGCGAATTTATTCAATGAGAATTTATGTTTGACAGTCAAGTTCGCCCGAAGTTGACTGAGTATATATAAGGAAGTTCGCTCAAAATATCATTTCATATGATTTTCTGAACTTCGAGCGAACTTAAGTGCGAATAGTGTCTGTAATTTTGCAAGATTTGTACCGTTGTGCTGTCCAAATTAAGAGTTGATATAAGTGATTGGCACACTTATATTAATGGCAGAGGTATAAGATCCTTAAAACATCCATGAATTCGATGTGTTTGAATGAAATTGGACTGAACATGTTTAAATCAGTAGATCTAGGGTCTTATTGAACAAATGAATAGTGAAAAGTGTTTGTAAACATGTTAAAGTCATAAACAAACCATAAATTTGGACATTGGACATATTGTTGAAGTTGCAGGTTTTTGATGCGGATGATGACAAGTTCGCCCGAACTTGTTGAAGTTGTTTTGAGACAACTTCGGGTGAAGTTTTCATCATACTGTATAAAGTTTGAAAATTCAACAAGTTCGCCCGAACTTGTTTAAAAAGGTTCAAAATCTTGTAAACACTATAAGTTCGCCCGAACTTGTTGTAAAAGTGTCAAAACTTGTTTTTATCACATGTTCGACCGAAGTTGTGTGTAATTTGAAATTGTAATGTTTTGGTGCATCAAGTTCGCCCGAACTTGAGGTATTGTGTTTGAAAAAAATGTGAAAGTTGTCTAAATTGGTTGATTATCTTGTCTGTAGAATATCCAGCTTTCGTTTTCTAAGTTCCACAACACCTGTATCTCGCTAGATGAAAAGATATATCCCTCGCTGGCAGCTTTTTCGGAGATTCTAGAGTTTTTGGGGAGAATTCCAATTACAAAGGCGATTACCGACAAGCATGTTGTTTATAGATCACATGTATATCTTTTCTGGAACGCAACATCTTAGGACGAAGAAAACAAAGTGATTAAGTCTGTTGTTCGTGTTAGTAATGAAGACAAGGAGATTGTGATCACCGAAGCTGATATTTGAAGGGTTCTAGCATTCAATGATGATACTGATGATCCAATTAGCTTCGAGGAGAGAATGGTGAAAGGTTGTTTCTTCAGAATAGGTTTCAAAGGTCATGCAAATGAGCCAACGTTGAAGAAAGGCGGTGTTCCTCTTCCATACAAACTTCTTATTCATGCTATTATTCACGCTTTCAGTCACAGGAAAGCAGAGTTAGACGATATTCAGGATTATATGGCTTGTATGATGACAACGTTAGTGCTCAACAAGAAGTTTAACTATTCGAAAGTGATTCTTAAGTTTATGTCGAAGAATATGGGAAATGATAGACTGGTGATGTATTCGAGGTTTGTTCAAATGCTGATAGATGATGTTAGTTCAGCAACTTCTGATAAAGATGAATCTTCTGAAGACTCTGCTGACACTAGACAGATATAAGCAGAGAAAGAAAAAGAAGAAGAACGTCTGAAAAAGCGCGGTGAAGATCTGTATGAACCGGGTTCTGATGAGATTTCTGATAAAGATACACCTAAAAAGAAACCAAAGCGCTCTAAGTCAAAGGCTGAAGATTCAAAGAAAACTACGGGTTCTCCTAGTACTCGTGGAAAGAAAAAGCCTCAGAGTCACAAGTACTTGAGTCAGAAAAAGAGGAAAGGAGATACACAAGAACCTCCTGTTTCTAATTTGCAAGATATTCCGATTGTTGAAGCACAAGTGCCACCAACGACTGTAACTCAAGAACCACCAATTGTTCTTGAAGTACCGGTTAAAGTACGCCTCAATCAACACCAAAAACTGCTACAAAGGGTACTCCAAAAGTTACTCCTCCAAGATTAAAGCAGTCTACTCCACATAGTGCTAGAGATAAAGAGTTTAAAGATGCTTTCGGCCATATTCCCGATAATATTACTCATCCTGTCACAGCTAAAGATCTTTCAAATTGGTTTGAAGATACTCCAGTTGATATGTTAGAAACAAGAATCAAAGCTCTAGAAGATAAACTCAAACAGAATGAAGTTGAAAAAGAAGCTCTGGAGAATAAAGTTAACCAGAGTATGGTTGAAAAAGAGATTCTACAAGACAAAGACAAATTTCTTGAAGATGACAGAGGGTATATGAAAGCGATGGTTGACAGTTTGAGTGCTGCGAATGAAAAATTGGAGAAAGAGATCGCTGAACTTAGATCTGAACGTGATCAGAATGATAGAAGGTTTGCCAGGCTACTGAAAGTGTTAACTAATAGTTTGGGCATTGATTTCAAAGCAGAATATGATAGACTTGATCTACAAGAAGCCAAAGACAAAGCTGAAAAAGAACTGGCAGAATAGGGAAAGGGTAAAGGGATAGTTTATGGTGTTTCTAAACCTACAAAGGAGCCTGTGATTGAAAAGACTGTTGAAGCAGAAAAAGCTCTAGAACCAGAGATCATTCCTGAAGATGTATCTATTGTTGAATCTCAGAAGCAGAAAAGAATGATGAATCGATTAAAGCTTCTGAGTTAGAGAAAGATGACGATGAGGAAGATGATGATAAAGACGACGACCCTGTAGATGATACGAAAGATGATTCAGATCACGACGATGATGGTGGTGATGATGATCAGGGTGGCTTTGGTCTAAAGATTGATTCTACTAAGGTTCATACTGATTTTGATTTTGAATCCTTGATAAACGATGATGTGAACATGGAGGATGATCAGAGTAAGGGGAGTACAGAGCAAACAGGGCCTAAAGATGATGATGTTTCTGACGCAATAGTTGTTATGCCTGTTGGTGCTGTTCACGATAAACCGTTAATGATTATGTTAGATCCAAGTATTGAAGAGGGGGAATTCGTTCACGACTACACGAAAGAAGAGTTGGCTAAGATGTTCGAAGTTGATGCTGATTCTTTCGAGTTTGATTTTGAAGAAGAGTTGGTGAACATGAGTACGTTTGAACCGAAGGATTATGTGTATAAGCGCGTAGCAGAAGTAGATGATTATGATGGTGTTATCTTTGAAGAATCTTCTGATGATGAAGATGAAAAGTATTCTGGTATCAATACTGACAGTTTCCGACGATCAAAGAAATCATGATTCAGATTGATGTGAATCTGTTAAAGCAAAAGATTGATGAAGTAGTGAAAGAAGGAAATATCCCTAAACGTTATACGAAAGAACAAATTGCTGAAGCAAAGAAGTCGTAGTTTAAAGAGATGCCTAAAGAAAGAAAGTTCAAGTGACCACTGGCGTTCTTTACTCGTGACAAATACAAATCTCTCGGTGATATTCTGAGTTTGGGGTGGATTAGAGAAGTTGATGTTTATGCCATAAAAAGAGAGTTCGGTGTGCAGTACTTCAGACATCTTACATATACAAAGACGTTACCATTTTGGGATGTTGAAGAGTTGGTGCAAACAAGAAACATCAGTCTTCAGATGAAGGTCAACGAACAAAGACTATGGAGGGTTATCAAGTTTGAAGCTTCTAAAGGTTTTTAATTATGGAAGTCGTTTATTCCGAAACGCGGAATCAAGATAGATAAGAAAACGGGGGTTAAAGATGTTATGCTGGTGATGAAATGACCAAGAGCAATGAAGAATATGCCACTAAAGCCTATTGAACAAGATTTTCATCCTTACTCTTGTGGTGGCAAACGGATCCAGAAACAAGCGAAGTAGTGATTGTGTTACGAGCAGACGAAACGTGGGATATCACTAAAGAAAAAGATCCGGAATGCATTAAGAAATGAAGAATTTGGGGGTTATGGAGAACTATACGTATACTAGACCCGATGTGGCTAGTAAACTGTTCAAGAGAAGATGTGAAGTGTTTATTCTTCAACAAGATATGTTTCGATAACGTAGAAGTTCAAGCAAAACAATACCAAGGTGTGATCAACGTATTCTATGCACATGGTATTAACTAAGGTCATATGTGGGAATCAAGATGGAGAGAGTTGGAAAGAGAAGAGTTCTTGAAAGAGGAAAAGTGTCTCGAGAAGATACAAGCAAGGGGTAGAGAGGCAAGGCTCAGAATATTTCAGTTTATGAAGTGGGCACCTCATACTGACCAAACGCCTATTCCCAAGCAAGAAAGATGAAGAAAGCCATACAATAACTTCTTTGGAAGAGGTTGAAGATTGAAGACTGATCAAGACTGTGACAATATCCAAGGGGGAGTTTGTTATATATGATGTCTATTGTCTAGGTCTTGGATTGAATCTGTGTAATTAGGGCTTGAAAATGTTAGATTTGGAAAGTATTTATGTGTAATAGCACATGTTCGGCCGAACTTGTGTGAAGACAGGACAAGTTCGCCCGAACTTGTCCTGGTCATTCATCAGTTCGAGCGAACTTGATGCTCTATAAATAGTTGTCTTTGGGTCTTTCATTGTAAGAACTTTGCATTGTAGACGGCTATCGGTTTAGAAATCACATTGTAATACTTTTGGACATTAATAAACCGATCTTTAAACAATAAATCTTGTGTATTCGATTAACAAGTCACGTAATTTCCGCTTACAATGACTTTAGATACAAATTAGGTTCCTATGTAGTGGAGGAGCGATCCTAACAAACCATGTTTAAATCACCCAAAATCATGGTTTAAAAAGGGTTTTCTTTGTCTAGATCAAGTTTTCTAGAAGAAATCATTATCAAAACCATAACAAACTTGGATTATACCTTTGATTTGGATGAATCTGAGGGTTGATCAGCTGGGTTCTTGAAATGTTATGGCAGATTTTAAGAAGAAAATTGAAGGAAAAAAATAAAAGAAAGGATATACAAAGGGGGGGGTCACATGTGGGGTACCCCTACCCCACCTTGTGCTTTGTCGTGCTTTGTTTTACGTGCTAAAAGATGATGTATATCTTCGGTTTTGCGTTTAGGTTCGTTTTCGGTCCCATACGCGTCCCCAATTTGCGAAACGGACTCCGTTTTTTACGTTTTTAGTGTCAAAGCTCGATATTAAAAACCGTGCATAACCGTCTTGAAATCCGAACCCGTTTAGGTTTTAATCATAAACGCCTCGTATTAGGGTAGTTTAAGTGTTTTTAAGCTTGACTGACCGTTCCTTGCATGTTTGGTTGTCTTTCGTTGCTCTCAAAACAAAGGCGTTTCCCTAACCGGGAAGCTGTCTCGTTTTGCGTGCCTAAGCTCCGATCTGCTTCAAATCCTATATCATGGTCTATGGCACATAACTAAGATGTTTCATGAACTCAGAATCTTAAATAGCCCCCCCGCCAATGGCCTAACAATCATCGTCAAATGTTTAATGCGCCGTTAAACGGCAAGCTCCCGTTTAACACGTTGTTACAAGCTAAGGACACCAACCTCACACCGTTGGACCTTAATAGTGTCATGTTAACCATGACGTGCTCTCGGATTCCTCCGAGACATAACATGTATCGTTTAACATAGCACACAAGTCATGCATGTGTTTAGGGTTTTTGCACAATTATTGTTCTAAGCATACTTAAAGTTTCGGACCATTTATGGTGTCCCTGGTTTCGTCTTGAGTATCAAAAACTCGCATCATCACACGTAATCCCAACCAGTATCATGATACACATGACACGTCCGATTACCGCGGACTTGTACCAGTCAAAGTTTACTGGTACAAGTATATTCGTGCCAGTCATCTGACAGACAAGTATGTTTTCGCTTTTCGTTTAGTATCATCATCGTACGGGGATGATAATTCTGCTACATGGTAGCGGTGTAATTTGTCCATCCACAATTCCTACGTATTGTTAAGAGTAACGTTTATCATCACTTTCAGTCTGAACGTGAGAGTGTGGTTGGGCTCACAGTAGAACATGAGTCACGTATTCAGCTTGCAGATAACTACAATTAATATGTTTTCTTTGCATTCATTATCTTTACCATATAGATACCATAGGTTACATTTACGATTTTGGGTTTAATAGTGCTTGAGTACCCCATATAGAGGAGGGGTATGGATATCCTCCAAGGGTTCCTGTCGTGTACATGGGTATCTTCGGATAATATTATCCGACCACGAGAGTCCCTACTCTATGGTAGATAATAAGAAAGAGAAAGGCTTTTGAGAGCCTAAGGTTGCCATAAGGTGAGAATCTACACGAGTACCAATGAATCTGCACACTTACATCCATGGGGTACCCGAACTACTTATCAGTAGTCGGGTTACGTCGTAAGGATATGAAATTTCCACAATAATAATTCCAGTTTGTGTTGAGTTTCGGGAGCTTGGCTTTAGCTGTTATACAACTTGTTTATTAACTTTGATAACACCGATGTGATTCTCTGGGAGATAATCGCATAAAAATTCCCATATACCGGGAATAATAGAGTGTGTACCCAATGCGGTTTTAATTCAAGTAATACCATGTCTAGAACGTTACTATAAGACGTAGAAATATTTAAGGCATGATGAATGTCTAACGATCACAAGTATCCCCATGATGCCTCTAATTATGGAATCAAAATTGACCGTAGACGTGCAGGTAACTTTGTAAAAGATGACTAAGTAACGAGTCATTGAATCAAGATTCCCCATCAACGGACTATCTCGGTCTCGTGGTTTTTAGAGTCCCACTCGGACTTGGTATGATCTGCACCGTATATGAGTATTGAAATATATGATACTTTTCCACCTTGGCACCTCCGCCATCTAAATCACCGATTAAACGTAAGGGTTTCATCGAGTTCGCTCACTCAAAACCATCTCGGTTTAGATTGGGAAAATCGTGTGTTTTATGAACCCATGGGAGAAAGACCGAATTCATAGTCACCCTAGTTCCGATAGGGATAGTTGACCACTGAATCTGATTTTTTTCCCGTTAATCTCCTATCCGTAATAATGTGAATCAAGAAAAGAAGACCCGGCTCCCGGGTTGGTCAAGACTAGGGTCGTTGAGTTTCTCGCCCCTTTGTCTTAGGTTAGTCAGTTCTGTTCCTCACTACGGCAGGGAAGGAATACGTGCTGCCGGGAAATGTAGTAACAACCAGCCAAGCACCGATTAACACTTTGGTCATTTGGTTTGACTCGATATTGTACATCGAGGTATCTATAATTCGTATCATATGTTACATAACTTTCCAATTTTTAAGAGAATTAGTTGTAGCGTTGAAGTTTTATTCTTATATAATATGTGCTTATCAAAGGAATTCCCCCTCTGGATGGACATGATATCCAAGGGACGTATTCGGAAGATTCACTAGTCCTTTCATCTGGAATGATCGGGACTACTGGATTTATGGTTTAGCTTTCCCCAGGTGGGTTCAGCGCGCAAAAGACACCAATTAAGACATTTGGACGACTCATGATCATTCTTTTTCCATGAGAGTTTGGTTTTGATCATGATACTTCGTGCGGGGTAGTTCTTAATTATTGGAATTAGGTGGTACAAATACACATTTATATATATATATATATATATATATATATATATATATATATATATATATATATATATATATATTATATATATATAGTATCATACTTGAGATTTCTCCCATTCTTGTTTCTTTAGGTAGCATAAGAATTTTCGTGACTCAAAAAATCGGGTTTCTCGGTAACATCGTATTTCGCGATTACTCATTTAAATTGATTAAATGAAACTCAATTGAAAGTACAGTCTGTCGAAGTAAGACGAGGGGTGTTTCAACAATGTTCCCCTGATCTAGAGAATTTACTCCTCGTATACTCACGAGGACAAGCAACATCGTTTAACGTATAACTCTTAGTTATGAGGGTAGGGTATCGTTCATTTGGTATTCAATCGACGGATGAAAGTCAAGGTATCTCATTCATCATTCTCCTACACATGTAGGAGACCGTTAACAAATAACACCTTTACAACGATCCGAAGGGAATTTCGACCGTCCCCTATGTATCGTGAATAACATCGTGTATAAATATTTACACTCCTCGAACATTTCAAGGAAGAGGATGAGACATAGGGTGTTTCTGGGTATTATTATCGTAGAGTTAGGAAGTCAATATGTTTTATAGACATATAAGTATCTGAGTTGGTCCCTACTCAGGACCACTTGCACGGTTGTCGTAGGTATCGTGACGCGAAGAGCCTTAATCGAAAGGAACTAAAGAACCATGTATCCCCTTATGGGATTTCTAGAATGAATGCACCACCCTCATACGGGTGATATTGATGCAAGACTTAGTATCTCAGGGGTACGTAAAGTGAAAGAATTCAGGTCATGACCCCGTGTACATAGAGCTTGGGCGTCATTCCCTTTCGTCCGGGTTCTACGGTACCATTCTTTCTCATGGTTGTTTTGTCGCCCTGCTTAGGAATGGTAATATTCTGCGGACTATTCCTGCGACCATTATCGAGATGAATACCTAGTATGGTCGTCACAAAAAAGATTACCGAAAAGGACCGGAAGGACCGGTGATCTAGAGTCTGCAGGTTTAGAAAAGAGTTGTCACATAAGTTAGTCATCGGATTACTATACTCGAATACTACTCAATTGCGACCTCGTCTTTTACTGGACATTTTTACTAAGTTGTGCGGGGCTTAAAACAAAGGATCATTTAATATATAAAAATTTTATATGATTCTTTTAAATACCGTCCTTCGAATGAATATGTATATATTTATATTAAATAATCCTCCGACGAGATATTCGCTTGATGTCCTTTTGTTTATTAAATATGCATTAAGAAGTAGCTTCGTTACGGGTCCTTCATATCGCTCATTCATTATTACTTCGGGTTACTGGGGATTTACCTTGTATTGATTTGAACTACATCGATAGAATTCAAGGTTGTATGCCGATATACCTGCCGTAATTCCATAGGAAGCTAACGTACGCAACATGGCTGAACATTGATTAAAAGGATAGGGTGTATCAAATTAGTAATTACATGTACCGGACCTTAACGCTTTCCATCAGTGTTAGTAAGGTGAATTGAATTTATTTGGAAAAAACTAAATCGGATTACTTTATGATTATAGTTTTCTTACTTCGCACTGGGGTTACATCACCCTTAACCAAGATTTACCAAATTGACCATTGGATTGGACCTCGGATGATGTTGTATATTTGTAAATAAACGTATGCATATGAGTTTCCGGTTAATACGAAGTATTAACGGTTACAAGGAATATGGACAAAAATGTTTTCGCCTCCACGAGCCTTATTACAAGAAGATCCGCATCTACACAACTTCTTGCCGACTTTGATTACATCGGATAAGTTTCTCCTTTTATGTATTATCCCTAAATCCCCTTGGGTTATGAATACTGCTGCTAATTACGTGTCTTTACTAAGAATTCGGGATTGCATCACTAGCGAACAATAGCTAGTAAAGGAAATATACGCTTCTACCGAATAGCTTCATCGACGACGGTCGGTGACATAAGTATAGTTGTTTGTCGTAACTTAATGATTTCGAATATATGATTGTACGTTTTAGCAAATCCCGCCAAAAGAAATAAATTATGCTGAATTGTCTTACCAGAGACAAAAACATTGTTACCTTTCATGAAGCAAACATAGGGTAAATCGAGGTGGGTAAGTTATCACCGGCTATACCTAAAGTGTTAGGTACATAGTACTACTAGTGTGTAGTACCCGTAGAAAGTCGTACTACGAATTCAAAAAAGGACCTTCCCAGGATTAACCCAATGGTTATTATGTGGCGACCCAAACTACCTTTTATTTAAAATCACCGCACAGGTGTATGATCTCGCAGTTACGACAATTGTGGCATCATTTATTGCATCAAATAGGGTCGAAGACTCAACACTGCATTGCCCAAAACATAATCGAACGAATCGCAACATGAAACACGTATGCCCTAAGTAACGGTACCTTGATAATGTAGCCGGGTGTTTATATACAAGAAGTATCGCAACATATCCACCACACCCATATACATGATCAATGTTCCGTTCACCAAGATATTCGGGCCTCATATTACTTTCCGAGAATAACCAACTGAAATCTGAAACAATCATTAATCGTAAAGAACCTAATGTAACCGACGGTCACACGAAACGAGGTTCCACAACGCAAGGCGTTTCAAAGGAATCTGTATAATCACTTTTATACTAATGGAACCGAATGATAACGGGACGGGTAACTTATTCACGCACTCCATGCCATCTCCATAACCCGGCGATCATTAAACTTATACATAACATATATTGGGACATATGCTAAGTAGTACCACTAAGCATCATAGTATTACACGACGTGAAGGCTAAAACCAATATCGTAAGCAGAAGAGGCACCCTACGGACAATCAAATGAATCGTTGATCCAAGGACGACAAAGCTTCGTAAAATGTTTAAATTCTGCGATTGTATAACAATCGGATGTGAATCAACGAGAAGTGGAGTAAGGATCCGTACCACGTCCTCCAGTCTATCAGAACGACATGCGCGTTCTTTGTGTATCTATGTTCTTTTTGAAGTACCATTCTGGTATGTCATCGTCGTTATAGTAATTATAAGGATAGAGTTGGTGAGATCGTATCATAATAAAGACTTGAGTTCTCACATCATAACGTATATGTAACAACTGTATGAGTGATAGGAATCAAATTCTAGTGGGTATTAGTTCTGTGAACAATAGGAATGTGGAATGGACTGTAATGCCAGTTTTCTGCCTACCCCGAAGGCATATGTAGTAATGTATCACCTTGGTACACGTATGTATCACTCCACGTATTTAAGTGTGTTTATTACCGCGACTTTCCCAGCACTGCCTCGTATGAGCAAGTCTGTTATTACGTTCCGGACCATAATAACCCACTTGCCCCACTAGGCCATCCTGGTACTTGCTAATAGGATACTTTACAGTGTTTGCTAAGTACTTTTAGTTGAGGTTAATTTTTCCAATGATGTCCTCTAAAGTCCGAGCCTTTAGTTATAGTCTAGGTTTCCTTAAAGGCACCTAATTCTCTATAATCAATGGCTCTGATACCATCTTCTGTCACACCCCAATTTGCAGCGTAAGTAAAACACGATGTGCAACAGACACCTCTGGTACAAGCGCATTGTTTATAAAGACACTACATATTATTAATTACCAAAATGTTGATTACATACTACATGTATGTTACAACTGTGTGTTCCCATGAACCACATAAATCTTCTAAGCCGCATGCGTCTATATCAGTATTTGTCTATAAACACGTCTTGAACCACATATCCAGATCACCTTATTCTCAAGTTACCTGAAATGCATGTTAGTTTTAAAAGGGGTCAGCTAAACGAGCCGGTGAGTTTCACTGGTTTGGTTGTTTCGTAGCAGAATGCTTTAACAAATTTAATTGCACAATCATATGTCCTGGATGGAATTACACGAGTGTACAAGTGAAACCTTGACTGTTTTAAGTGTGCCGTGTCACGTTCGACATCTCAGCACGCCCACGGCCGTGTCACCAAAGACACCTCAGCCCGCTGGGACGTGTCACACAGACACCTCCAGCCCACCAACTGCGTCACGTGCAGTTCAACGCCCCAATGCAGTTATGCCTAACAACATAACCAAAGTTTAGGACGCGTGCAGTTGACTGTTTGCTGACACACAGTCCGGTCATTGCAATTGGGTTTGTCAGACCAATAGTACTATCCACTGTCCACGGCTTACGTTAATCACTTGTAGTGGGGTAGTTCGTGTGTTAGGTAATTCCCATCATCACAAGTTGGTGCAATTATCATAGTTTGTAGCATGCAAATCACCCCAGAAAAAAGTAAAACAGTTTAAAAGTGGGGGAGTGAAATCATAGGATAGCAGTATCACATGTAGCAATAGGAGTATATGCAAGCTGGTTCGGCTCTAACAGTAATCATGCAAGTAATTACCAATATCAGTCGCTAAGTCGGTAACGCCTATAACTTGGGCCCGGGTGGGTATTTTCAGGCCATATTATACATCTAGTACCCTGGTGTGGTGATGGATGTTAAGGTAGGATCAGTTTTACATTTGGCTACCAGGCACCGGTTCGCGTGCCAGCCACAGTCGGTTGTTCTATGTGTTCGGATAACGGCACTAAGATCTAGACAGTGCCAATACATTGTCATTTAGAAAAGATTAAGTATTTATTAAGGAGATCGGGACGTTTGGAGGATCTAGGCCTCCCGAATTTGAGTTTCCGTTTTCGCCGTCGAGGATTCTCCCGAACGGTGGTGAAACACACCCAGAGTGTCCAGCTTACCCTGGAACTTCCCAAAGTACCCCCGGTGTTCCACTTATATTCACAATAGGGTTCGGCCCGTTCCCAGTTCCGGCAGGTTCATTGTCCGGTAAACTGCCGAAATAAGTTAAAAGAAGCGTTTTAAAAGCCGAAAAATCCCATTCAATATACGTATTTTATAAAATTCTGGAAATTTTTTTAGAAATCAGTAACAATATATTGATTTAACGGAAAATATTTTGGGAATTTATAAAGTTATTTTTATAACTTAAATAATTTATTGGTAAAACAATATTTAACCGAATAATATACATTGCTTATGATCCGATGTCTAAAAATTCTCAAAATATTCCAGTAAACTCCTTATATGTCCAGCAAATGCCTGCAAAAATTTGAGATTTTTCCGATTTCGTTTCAGTACGTTTCTGGCTACCGAAAACTTCCAAAAACGCAGATTTTTAACCCGAACCAAAATTCAATCAATGGACTCCCAAACTTCCCAGAACATTCCCTATATGTTGCTTAGTGTTTCTATAAAGTTTGGTGATTTATTGATTCCGGTTGGTATTTTTTCTGAATTTCTCTTCGTAAAAGAATAAAAAATTTTCCAAAAATCATAAAAAATTCCAAAACTTCTAAAATTTACGTGGACATTCCTGTCAGTATCCTATATCACCACACCAATTTTCATCTCAATCCAATACCCACGGACCAAGTTATGGTCCAAACAATATTCTACCTATTCTAGTTTCGAGTTTCAGGCGATATACCTAGCGATTCCTTCGATTCCGTCGAGGTCAGAAGTGTGTGCGAGCCATATACAGTACCTATATACCAATAAATATCCAAAAGTGCCATAACCCATGTCAATCAAGCCTCGTTTCATTGTTTTTCGGTTCATAACTTTGTTAATCGCTTTTGGTCAATTAGGGGTCGATTAGGGTATCAAAAGCCGAATTTTGGTGATCTTGTCTGCCATAAAACATCAAGGAATCCCTGATGTGATCTTGTTTAGCCAAGAACCATGTTTAAATCACCCAAAATCATGGTTTAAAAAGG
Source organism: Scalesia atractyloides (assembly GCA_947069175.1). Lineage (NCBI taxonomy): Eukaryota > Viridiplantae > Streptophyta > Magnoliopsida > Asterales > Asteraceae > Scalesia > Scalesia atractyloides. Next base: position 51,394,190 of record CAMTDV010000005.1, on the reverse strand, counting down.
GTCTTCTTGGTCTAGATCAAGTTTTCTCAAGAAATCATTATCAAAACCATAAGAAACTTGGATTATACCTTTGATATGGATGAATTTGAGGGTTTATCAGCTGGGTTCTTGAAGTGTTATGGCAGATTTTGAGAAGAAACTGAAGGAAAAACAATAAAAGAAAGGATATACAGGGGGCGGTTCACATGTGGGGTACCCCTACCCCACCTTGTGCTTTGTCGTGCTTCGTTTTATATGCTAAAAGATGATGTATGTCTTCGGTTTTGCGTTAGGATCGTTTTCGGGTCCCACATGCATGCCCGATTTATGAAGCGGACTCCGTTTTTTGCGTTTTTAGTGTCAAAAGACTCGGTTTTAAAAACCATGCATAACCGTCTAGAAATCCGAACCCGGTTACATTTTAATCATAAAAGCCTCGTATTAGGGTATTTTATGTGTTTTTAAGCTTGATTGACCGTTCCTTACATGTTTGGTTGTCTTTTGTTGCTCTCAAAACGAAGGTGTTTCCCTAACCGGGAAGCTGCCTCTTTTTGTGTGCCCGAGCTTTGATTTGTTTCCGTTAAACGGAAAGCTCCCATTTAAACGTTGTTACAAGCTAAGGACACCAACCTCACACTGTTGGCCCTTAATACTGTCATGAAAACCATGACATGCTCTCGGATTCCTCCGAGACATAACATATATCGTTTAACATAGCACACAAGTCATGCATGTGTTTAGGTTTTCGCACAATTATTGTTCTAAGCATACTTAAAGTTTTGGGACCAATTATGGTGTCCCTGGTTTCGTCCTGAGTATCAAAAACTCGCATCATCACATGTAATCCCAACCAGTATCATGATACACATGACACGTCCGAATACCGCGGACTTGTACCGGTCAAAGTTTACCGAGATTTTTCACAGTTGTCACAAGCTTCATCTTGGCTTTGCGCAACGTGTTGAAGGTTTTCTTAATGTTTTGCAACATCTGATCTTCTTCCTTGCTCATAATCACCAAATCGCCCATATAAACCTCGACATGCTTTCCGACATCGTCGTCGAACATGTTGTTCATCAGCCGTTGGAACATAGCGCCCGAAATACGTAATCTTAATATAGCAAAAAAAGTCCCATCTCGTTTCTAAATGTTATCTTGTCTTCATCTTCTAAAGCCATTTGTACTTGATGATAGCCTTTGTAAAAATCGTGGAAACATTTCCATCTGAATGAATGATGTTAGGGAGTCGATCTTTTCGTCAATTTCGGTTAACGAGTAATAGTCTCGCGGACATGCTTTGTTCAAATCCTTATAATCCACACACATACGCCACCCATAGCGTTTGCTTTTGGGACCATTATTGGGTTGCCACCCAAGTCTGGTATCGTTCTTCCTTCAAGATGCCTACATTCATTAACTCTATTACATGTTCTTTCATTACGCAGTTCTTTTTTGGATTGAGGTTACGTTTTGCTTGCACAACTGGATTGGTCGAATCGAAGATATGCAAGTGGTGTTCTGCGATATTGTGTGGGACACCCACCATATAAGCTAGGGTCCAGGCGAAAATATCCATATTTTTTAACAAGAGTTGCTTAAAGAAAGTATATATTCTCTGAGATTGCTGGTCCCAAAGTAACTGTTTGGTATGGGTACTTCCTGTTGAGAACCCATCTTCTGCCTCTGTGCGCGGCGTAGGTCTACTTAGTTTCATCGGGCGCGTGACTTCAGTTACTAGTACCTCTTTGCTTGCGTAAATTATTGCAACTCCTGTCTTATTTAGGACTCCAACTGCTGAGTGGGCTCCAGAGCATATCATGCTGAAATCTTGCCATCAGGGGTAGTCTACCGGTTCTAGGCATGCGCCTTATCTTCCGGATCGAATTGATTAAAAAATTGCTTATAGATAATATATGTACTACTTCCAGGGTTGATAAAAATGTAATATGTTTGGCAATGGCCAAGCACCCCTGAGATTAAAACTGGGCGTTTCTCACACGGTCTTCCTCTAACAACAGGGAAGATAACCTGTTGTTCACACCATGTGTCATCTTGCACCCGCTTGTTATAGTTCTTTTTCCCTTTCTTGGAGCCTCCTTGTACCATGTGTGTTTCCAAACGGCGAATCTTCTTGTTGTCTGGCCCTTCATCTCTACGCTGTATTTGGCGCGTGTCTTTCCTGACGTTCTTTATTAGATGTGTCAGTTTTCCGCTTTTTAAGGCCCTTTCAATCTCTTGCCTCAAACTTATGCAATTATCTGTTAGGTGACTAGAATCTTTGTGATGCTCACAGAAAAAATTTGGGTCTTGCCCTTTCTTGTTGCGCATATGTTGCGCCGCCTTGAACTGATGGTTTTTCCGTTGTTAAGACCTCAGAAGGGGTTTTGGTGAGGGTGTCCATTGCCTGTCTCAGTTCTTTTGTTTCACTTATTCTTGTGTCCGATGTGGTGAATGGTTGTGCGCGCATCCTCTGTAAAATTGGGTTTTTCATTGTAATAAGATGTTTTCCAAGTTGTGTTTTGCACTTTTCTATTACGCTTGCTAAATTCGTGATAACCGTTATGCTTATGTGGCCATACTGATGGCCCTCATCGTTGGTAAGGTTTTTCTTAGTCTGCGTAATGACTTTCACTGCAGCTATAAATGTTTCCCAATCTTTTGGACAACCGTCTCTTCCTGATAACCTTCAAATTAGGTCATCACACTTAAAGCCCTTATGAAGTGCGCACGTATAATTTGATCACCAACATTACCGATTTCTAAATACTCTTTGTTGTGCCTCGTTATGAAGTCCTCTAAACCTTTGTTGTCTTTGCGCCAAATATTCAGGACATCCGTTGGATCTCTGGTATATCTGCGTTGTTGGTTGAAATGTGCAAGGAACGTTTCTTTGAAAATTTACCCATGATTGATCTTTCCTACTGGTAAACCATCAAACCATGTGCGCGCTGCGCCTACCAGAGTTTGACAAACAAATGGCACCAAACTGGGAGGGACCACCCTCCAACAACCCACGAACTTGTAAATATTTGTATGTGATCATCTGGGTCTATAAACCCATTTTATTTTCCCACTCATGTGGTAGCTTGGTTTTTTCTAGTGGAGCCATTGATATTTCCTTGATAAACTTTGATTTTTTGGCCACACCTACTGGTCTATAGCTCAAACTAAAATTGTGTCCAGCTGTCGGATTGTGACATGCGTGCGTGCGAGATCTGTATGCTTCGTGTCCTGTCTGGAATTTGTTAAACACACTTGTAGTGTCCCCTTGTTGGTACGAAGGATCGTACTCATCTGACATGCCTTTGAACTCGTCTGTCATCCTGTGCGGACCTAAGCGATTGCGCATTGGAGAACACCCTCTAGGACGATTATGATAAGTGTCTTCATAGTGACCCATGTTAGTGTACCTGTTGCGCGTACTGCTTACGTTTAGGTAACTATCCCTTGGGTATTGTTGTTGCTCGCCAATGGCCCTTGCCGTGGTGCGCGAAGGTGTTTGTTGATGTAATTCGGTACTATATCCGAACTCCCCGAGAGTTGACGCGACACGTTTCGCCGAATGTAGTGATGTGTGTTGCACATTTTCTTGTTAAATAGGTGTGTGCACCGGAAATTAAGTTTGTGCGCACATCTCTATGCAAGCCATGTTCAGAAGTGCTTAAGATTTTGCATACTAGGATGCTGGTGTCTCCCTTTGGGGCAGGGAAGGGAAGACAGTGTTGGTTGCACCTGTATTCTGGACACTAGGGATAGTCTGTTAGTTTCTGCGAGTGGCGCTACCAAAGACATTGGTGACCCCTGCCTCCGTGAACACTCTGTCGGTTTGCTCGTCCCTTTGGTGGTTTTGGACGTGAGTGTTTTTCACCGTCGTGCCAAACGAAGAGTGTTCACCAACGATTGGAAAAGAACAGTTTGAATCACCCATTAACCAATTTTTTTTTTGAAAAGAAAGAGAATAAAAAAGGTTTTAAGAAATGCGGTGCGCACCAATGAAGAAACACTAAGTAACACTATGGTTAACTCAGCGTGTTTGTCTTGTGATTATCGATCAATCTCTATTCTTCTCTCGTTAATAAGTCTGATCCCTTCTTATCAATCCTGCAAAATAAACAACACCAATGAACTCGCTACAAGGAGGAGAGGTTGGGGGTTTTCCTTGTAACTACCCTCTAACATGGGAATAGTAATCGCTTTGAGGATATAAGTGTGTATACAGAGTGAGAGAGTGAGAAAACGGATCCTTAAACCTGGAGGTCTAGCCTTCTATTTAGAGCCGGGGATTTGTGAAGCAGAGGAGGCGCCACCTGGTCGTTCGCCAGTTGTCCGACCAAAAGGAATATCAATTGTCTCCTCTGACACGACCAGACCTTGTCTTGTACCAAGGATGACGTGGCGTATGAGCACTCGTTCCACCTCAGCGTCCTTTAGTACTTGCTGTCGGATTGTCTCCGGCTGTCCTTTGAGGATCTTGTGACAGGTATTGACGTCTCGTGATTGGTTCCACGTGGTGTCCTTTCCTGTCTACTAGGAGCATCCTTTCTGCCGCCAGGTGTATCCTTCTAGATCTTTCTAGATCCTTCTTGATAATGAGGTCATGTCTTCAGAGTGGTGTGGTCTTGCTAATGCGCGCTTGCACATGTTGTTTGGGACCATTCTTGTTTAATCCGCAAGAACCTAACAACCAACAAGAATTACAATTGGTTTAGAACTGCAATAGACGTGGTTCTTTTACAAACAAAGATAACATATCTGTCTTCTACGGTACAAAATTTGAATTACTAATTCACTAAGAAATCTTGTTTGATATTACGAATCTTTACCGACGACATGTGTCGTCGGTATACGAAGACATATTACCCGCAAAGGTCTTGCCATATTTTTCCCCGACAACAAGACGTAGGCAAAAACTATGAAAATTTTCACCTGTGGTTTAAAAAGGTTTCACCATTGCCACTTTGGTCCAACTGACTTAACCCTATCCATTCACCTCTTTTAAGTCAAGGGCGTTTATGTCTTTTAGGATTTTTTATGTCTTATCAATAAAATGAATAAAAAACAAATTTAATTATATACACACGCACATATAACACATAGCCACACACCAGACATCTCCCATCTCTCTCTCTCTCTATGGCTACCATCCTCGCCAACTACCACCATCACCACCACCACCTACCACATGCCACCATCACCACTATCCAGAGAGCAATCTGTAACCGTCGACCACTGTGGGAACTCCGACGAACCCTCCAGCATCAAATCCGACACAATTAATGTTATTTTTTCCACCATTCCACTCGTTTTTCGATTACAAACATAACCCCTCTATCAATTTTCCATGACAGGGGGATTCAACGATCACTTTGGTGGATTTGAAATCTAGGGTGCTTGAGGATTGGGGGTTAGTTTGAGTCATCAATACAGGTGATGGTGATGTTGGTAGTGGTCAGGTGTAGGTGATGGTTAAGCTGGTGGTGATGATTCTTGTGGTGAGGCGGTGGTGGTGGTGATGGCAGTGGTGGTGAGGGGTGGCTGTGGTGGTTGTGGAGAGGCTGTGGTTAAGATGGTGGGTGATGCAAGTGTGTTTATAATATATATATATATATAGTTAAATTATGTATTTCTTTATTCATTATTTGTAAATAGGGAGGGAAATATTAAAGGATTAATTAGAATAGTAAGGAAGATGACTAAAATGCCCCTGAGTAACAAATGTTAGTGGTTGGGTTTAAGTTCGTTGGACTAAAATGACAACGTTCTATACTATTTGTATCCACGAGCGAAAAATCAAACATTTGGACTTAAGTGGTAAAACGGCCCAAACCACAAGAACTAAAATAACATTTAACTTTAAAAAATAAAAAATTAACTTTATTAAACTTTAAAAGCTGTATGATAACTATATTAAAGTTCGGGAATCAAAACGTAAATCGTTTGTTAAAAAATTTACTATTAAACTTCCATATAAATCTTTTAAAGTTTAGAGTTTATAATATAAGTCGCTTATTATTAGAGTTTAGGGGTAGCATAATAACTCTATTAAAGCTTAGAGTTAAGAATAACATTATTTAAAGAAAAAGAAAAAACCAATAATACGGTGTCGCTACAAACTTAAGTCACATAAAAGCAATAAAGACTATTATATTGATTTAGTTCCGTTCACAATTATAAATATAAAGGAAAAATTACACGTTTGTCCTTTATCTTAACATTATTTTGCATGCAGTGTCATTTTCAACGAATTTTGATAGGTTTTGTCCTTTACAAGGAATATTGTTGCATGCCTTATCCTTTAGCCCTAACCCAGTTAGATTTTCTTGTTAAATCTGGTTACCCAAGGGTATTTTAGTCTTTTAACACTTTTATTTAATATTTAAATTATATGCTTTGAACCAGACAAATTGTAAACAAAACCGTCCTCTTTCTTTCTCATACAAAACACACACCATCTCTGTCTCTCTCTCTCTCTCTCTCTCACTAGATTCGTTGACGTCATCATCGGAATATTCCTTTTCACTCAACCACCGGCGAATCTCCTCCGTCTCCTACTTTCTGGCAACACTTTCGTCACCAGTTAAACTCACAACAAAACAAAAAAGTTCACAAAAATGAGCACCACAGAGCTTCTCACCATCGAGCCTTAGGAGCTTCAATTTCGTTGTAAATTATACAATTTATTGCTTGATTCTGCTTCTAGTTTCCAGATCTGTTGCGATTTAGTCATTTACGTCAACTTAATCGCTAATTTTGTGATAAATGTCGTTTTTGTAGTTCAATTGAAGAAGCAGATCTCGTGTTCTATGCAATTGAAGAACAATACGAACGATTGTGTGGCCTTCAAGATACTGTATTATTGTTGTTGCGATTAAGTTGTTTTGTTTTGAAGTAGTGAATGAGTGAATTGTCATTGTGGTGAGATTTCAGGTGAAAACTACGATAATCTAACTGTATTTAAGATGGTGGTGAATCGCCGTTGTCGTTTCCGGGTTGGGGTTTTAATCGGGTTGGAGTTGGGGTTTCAGTCGGGTGGTGGTTAGGGGGTTCCGGGTTGCAGTTTCAGATTGGTGAGGTGGTGGTGGTTGTAGATCTAAGGTTTTGGTGGAGGTGTTGATGATGGTAGCGGTGGCAGGTGGGTTAATGGTGGTGGGAGGTGGTTGTGAGATCTGAATGTTTGTGTGATAGAGTGTGGTAGAGAAAGACAGAGTTGTAGAGAGAGAGTGTGTGTGTGTGTGCTGTATAGAGAGAGAAAGTGTTATATATATAATAATAAGAAGAATAATAATAATTTCTAATAATATTTTGTTTTATTTTTAAATAATAGTAAATAAAGGGGTAAAATGACTATGGGTAACCAGATTTAACAAGAAAATCTAATTAGGTTATGGCTAAAGAACAAGACGTACAACAAAATTCTTTGTAAAGGACAAAACCTGTCAACATTCGTTGAAAATGACACCCCCTATAAAATGGTGTTTACATAAAGGACAAAACGTATAATCTTTCCAAATATAAATGTTAGTATATAGGGTATAAACATAAGTTGTTTATAGAAAATATTTATTAGAGTTTAGGGATCGTATAATAACTTTATTAAAATTTAAGGTTAAAATATAAATTATTTAAAAAAAATAATAATATGGTGCACTACAAAACAATAAAGATTATTACATTGATTTATATTGTTTACAATTATAAATGTAATATATAGTATTAGGTTAAAAGCACGTGTATTACACGAGATCTATAAATATAATTTTATATAATAAAAATAAAAATATATAATTAAAAAAAACTCGTATATTACACGTACTGAATAAAATATAATGTCCCATGCTAATACAAAAAGTCATCTAGATTTTTCTTTTTTTTAAATGAACATCGATGTATTATTTACTTAATATAACATTTTACTTTGTTTTTTTTTGTTTTGCGTAAAATTAATTTTATATAATAAATTATAAAAATATATATCTTTAAAAAAACTCGTATATTACACGTGTTAATATAAATATATATATATATTTTATTATTTAATATGATCATAATAAAAATAAACGTTATTATTATTATTATGATTATTATTATATTATTATTATTATTATTATTATTATTATTATTATTATTATTATTATTTAATATGATCATAATAAAAACAAATATTTATACTTATCTAAATATTTATTCTTATCTAAATTTTTGTTTATAATTATTATTATTATTTAATATAAGGGATAAATAGGAAAACTTAGAAAGCACCAGGACAGACACGTGTCCAAAAAGGATTTTATTTATTAGTAAAGGAAGATTATAAAAACATATTACAAAAGGCCGTTTTAACGACGACTAGGAGTTATTGTATTTTAATTTCAGATTAAATTTGTTCAAGAAATTAGTTTTTAAATTATGCATGTCGCTAAAGGTAAACCTTTCCCGGCTACATTTATGACCTTAATTTAGTGACGAAGTTGAGAGCATGAACCTTTTCCCAACCATATATCAGACAACTTTTCCAGTAGTGGTTTAGGTGTCGTAGACTCGTGAATTCGAGTCATTGCTGAGATTTTTTGTGTTTAATTTTGTGGGGAAAAGAAAGATATATGTTAATTGGGTATTTAGGTGTTCACTAGCCACCAAGGGATTCATCCTCTTAGTTTCATGAAATGGAACAACACTTTATAAAGTCAACTTTAAACTATATTTTGAGTTACTTGTGTCGTGTATATAATAAATATTGTGAATAGTACATCTTGTGTTTTCTTTGTTAGTGATACTAGATCGGCAAGGTTCATGTGTAGTTAAAACAACAATTGCTTAATGGTTTTTATATTTGAAGCTAAGCAACAATGAAACTATTTAAAATCATGTTCAAAAAAGTTTATGAGCCAGAGCAGAACCAGATTTTTGAACTAACTTTTGCCTACACATTTTAGGTGTGGGTAGGGGTTGAAGTAAAGTACATGTAATTTTATAAACACGTTAGTTTGAACATTGATATCTCATTCCATCTAATCACACACGTTAGTTCGAATATTGATATCTCATTCCGTCTAGTTTTTGGAACATTAATATCTCATTCCATCTAGTTTTATTTACAAGTTTAGCTTGTTGTGAAATTCTCTGTATAGAGGGATCGTAAATACATAATTTATTCACAATATGTCATTTCATATAATATGATTGTTTGAGCATAATGTAAATATAAATACGGTATTCAGTTAATTTTTTCAGGATTTAGCTAAGGTCATAGATTAGAAACATAATAATAATAATAATAATAATAATAATAATAATAATAATAATAATAATAATAATAATAATAATAATAATAATAATAATAATAATAATAATAATAATAATAATAATAATAATAATATTAATAATAATATTAATATTAATATTAATATTAAAAACTAAACATTTTAAATCTTCAATTTATTTATAAAAATATATTAAAAAACCTCAAGTGGGTTAGTGTGTATAAGAAGAGAACTCAAAAAAAAAAAAAAACCCAATTATAAAATCAAATCTTTTTTACTAACATCATTATTATTTTTATGTATTAAAAAATAATTTTCTCTCTGATTAATTCTTCCATTCTCTCTAAAATACTCTTAATAATTTTTTACACGTGTAAATGATAAACTTACATAATTGTAAAAAAAAAGTATATTTACGAATATATATAAATGTAAACATCTAAAAGAAATTTCGGTCTTGTATTTTAATAATAATTAAAATGTATTTTTTTAAACTGGTCGGTTTTTGAAAGCGTTCTTGAGTTCTCAGGAAGCATATAAATTCTCATTTGAATATATTTGTATTGTATAATGTATAATGTATAATTCAAGAAAATAAGAAAATAATAATACTAAATTGTTGTGACTTGTGGGCTTGTGGCGCAGAGAAAAAGTTGGAGAGATGGGTTTGTTTTCACGTGTAGTCCAACTAAAAGTAGATGTTGCCAAGTCAATTTGTTTTTGAAATAGGTGAAGGAAAGTTGTCACAAGAGCAGCTCAGATCTTGCAAGCTTGGAGGTGCACATTAATGCATGATATATTTCGGTGATGAAAGATGTGTCCTTTTCTTCCATGGCACTATCTAACGAGCTGTGTTAATACCTACCGAATATCAAAATTGGTATCAGTATTTAATTTATAGATTTTGGTTTTAATAAGCCGAACGGTACCTCTGATATACAGAATCAAACGGATACCTACCGAACAATATCGGTACTGATATCGTATTCATTTTTATGGTTTTCCCTTTTGATAATTGAATTTATCTTTCTCTTGCATTTGTACCGGAATTAGTATTTACTTTTATGATTTTCGATCAATGTATAACATGTGTCTAATATCATTTTGAGAGACAACTCTAGTATAATTAAATTTAATACTACTGTAAGTGCTTTTTTATTTTGTAATGCATTCACATTTTTCCGACTAATTTTCGGTAGTTATCATATTATAAGACGGCTACAACCAAAATAGAATTTAAAAAAGTCAGGAATTTTCCGTAGTTATGATGTTATAAGACGACTAAAACATAAATAGAAGGAAAAAGAAGTCATAGGTAGAGGTATAACAATAAATAAAATATGAAAGTTGTTCTTATATGATTATGCCTTAAATGTTACAAAAGTAGCCTAACAGCAAAAGAACACGAAAGAATAATAGAGAGAAAGAGATCGATATTATTAATTGGATATCTATAATACAAGGATACAATGATATATATAGGAGATGAAACTTGGAGAAATAAGCCTAATCTATTTTAGGCGTTTATAATAATAATAATAATAATAATAATAATAATAATAATAATAATATATTTATAACACTCACAATTGGTTATAAACTTCATATGCTTGGAGATGCTGTCACGTTAAAAACCTTGTCAGGAAAATCTAGTGGGACAAAATCTCAGCAAAGGGAAAACGAGTGCAGCGTGTAATGCGTATTTGCTCCCCCTGAGTATTAGGTATGTTGCCTCGTTAAAAACCTTACTAAGAAAATCCAATTGGACAAAACTTAGTTAAGGGAAACAGAGTGCAACTTGAATAAATCTCCCATCATTAAAAAATGTTTCCTTTAAGTGATGTGTGTCTATATCCACTGAAAATTACTCAAAACGTTTGCAGCCAACGATTTGCCGTTTGATCCCTTAATGTGCAATCCTTTATGTTCGCAGTGTTGTATGATCTTCACATGAGCCTACCAATGCTTCTTCTTTTAAACAGATATCATAACATCCACAAATGTGTTTTGGTACATTCTCTACATTTACAAAACTAACCAAACTTGTTCCGATGGGTTAGTAATATATAAACCCATTTCTTTCGTACCTTAAGGGTATAGAAAGTATATGTTTGACCCATTACATTATCTCCTCACTATACACGAGTTATATCTTGTCCATGAATTTAATGACATATGTTCATGTATAACTACCAAGATATATTAAAACAATCCATATTTAACTATGGTACTTTCGGACCAAGGATCGTTGGCTCTACGATAGGAGATGATAAGAGTCATTCTCTATAACAACTACTACATCATTAACTGTACTTACACTATAATCTTTGTTCGTATGAAATGTCTAACATCTTCTAGATGTTGTATGATTGATGGATAATAATACACATGTGTTTCTTCATATTGAGCCATAACTTTGCAATACCATCTTTAATTTGCAAATTCTTGGTTGAAATATTTGAGCTCAGTTTGATCTCTTCAAGAGATTCAATGACATCATCAAAAAATACGATACTACTAGTAAACCTTTTAGCGACATTATAACCTTTGATGATACTAACATTGTTAGGATCGCTCCTCCACAATCAAGGAGCCTAAGTTGTATCTAAAGTCCAACATAAGCGGAAATTATGTGACTTGTTAATCGAATACACAAGATTTACTGTTTAAATTGTCTGTTTATTAATGTCAAATCATGTACATCGAGTATCCAAACAGACAGAGCTTCGCGATCGTCAACGCAAAGTTCTTACAATGAATGACCCATGACGACCTATATACAAACTAACAAGTTCGGGCAAAGTGTAGATGTCTAGATCAAGTTCGGGTGAACTTGATCTATTCATCACACAAGTTCGGCCGAACTTGTGTACATACACATAAATACTTTATAAAATCTAACAATTCAAGCCCTAAACATACAGACTCGATCCAAGACCTAGACAATAGAAATCATGTATCAACAAACTCCCCCTTGGATATTGTCGTAGTCTTGATCAATCTTCAATCTTTAACATCTTCTGAAGAAATTCTTGTACGGTTTACGTCGTCGTTCTTGTTTCGGAATAGGCGTTTGGTCAGTAGGAGGTGCCCACTTCATAAACTGAAATCGTCTGATTCATGCCTCTCTACCCCTTTCATGTATCTTCTCTAAACGCTTTTCGTCTTTTAAGTACTCTTCTCTTTCCAACTCTCTCCATCTCGATTCCCACATTTGACCTGATTTAATACCATGTGCATAGAAAACATTAATCACACCGTGGTCTTGCTTTGCTTGGACTTCTTCACGTTTGTCGAAACATATCTTGTTGAAGAACAAGCACTTCACATCTTCCTTTGAGCAGTTGACTAGCCACATCGGGTCTAGTATACGAATAGTTCTCCAGAAACCCTAAATCCTTCTGCGTTCAATACATTCTGGACTTTGTTCTTTGGTGATATCCCATGTCTCGTCTGCTCGTAGCACAATCATTGCTTCGCAAGTTTCTGGATCTATTTGCTACCACAAGAAGTAAGGATGACAATCCTGTTCGATAGGCTTTAGTGGCATATTCTTCATTGCTCTTGGTCGTTTCATCACCAGTGTAATATCTTTTTCCCCTATCTTTTTTTTAATCTTGATTCCTCGTTTTGGAATGAACGGCTTCCACAACTCAAAACCCCTTGACGCTTCAAAATTTATAACCCTCCAGAGCCTTTGTTCGTCGAATTTCATCTGCAGACTGATATTTCTTGTTTGCACTAACTCTTCAACATCCCAGAACGGTAACGTCTTTATGTCTGCAAGATGTCTGAAATATTGCACACCGAACTCTCTTTTTATAACATGTACGTCAAGTTCTCGAATCCATCCCCAACTTAGAATACCTCCTAGAGATTTATCTTTGTCTCGTGTGAAGAACGCCAGTGGTCGCTTGAATTTTCTTTCTTTTGGCATTTCCTTGAACCACGACTTCTTTGCTTCGGCAATCTGTCCTTTCGTATAAGGTTTCAGAATATTGCCTTCCTTTACCACTTCGTCTATCTTCTGTTTCAATAGATTCACTTCACTCTGACTCATTAGCTCTTCAATCGTAGGAAACTTGTCAGTGTTGATGTTAGAATACTTTTCCGTTTCATCATCATCAGAATCTTCAAAGATAACACGGTCATAATCATCCGCTTCTGCCACACATTTGTAGACATATTCTTTTGGTTCAAACGTCTTTATGTTCACTAATTCTTCTTCAAAATCGAACTCAAACGAATATGTATCAACTTCAAACATCTTCGCCAATTCTTCTTTAGTGTAATCATGAACAAATTCCGCCTCTTCGATATTCGTATCTAACATTATCATCAAAGGCTTTTCATGTACAGCAGCAACAGGCTTAGCAATAATCGCTTCAGAAATATCTACATCTTGTGGCCCTGTCTGCTCTGCTCTGTGACAACCCGTAACTTCAGGTTAATGCCTTAACCTAACGCAGTTAATTTGGTCGTACAATCTTTTAGCATTGTTGGAATTATGTATTACTTTATACATTATTTGACAAATATAAGAACTCTATGCTGTAACTGTAAATTATATGTGGTGTGTGTTTTATGTGAAAGATGATACTTAGGGGTGATTAGAGTAATTAGTGAAACTCTAATAACTCCTAACCCTAACTTCCCCTTCACAAATAATTCTACGACATTTCAATTACTCTCTACAATCATCTCCTGCAATTGAAAATTGTTGCGTGTCATTGTTTGAAAACCTTTGTTCCAAGTGATGCAAATAACGACACGAATGTAATATGACAAAGGCACTTATATATAGGAAGTACCAGCGGCGTATCCACCATGCTTTTATCACATTACACACGTTTCGTTATCTAAATCACTTACCATAAACCAATCGTTCATTGTCCGTTCATAAACCAATCATCCATTGTTCGTGTCATAAACCAATTGCTCATCGTCCGTGTAAACAAATCGTCCTTTTTTAATTGTGAAAACTTTTGGTCGTTTTGGTGAATACATTCAAACCTATGTTGACTCGTCTATACCACAAAAGGGTATCTTTAAATTGCAATAACAAACCACCAAAGGGTTTGTTAAAGTAAACAGTTTCAGTCGTTCCCCAAACTTCCCCACAAACACCGGGAAACTTGGTAACGGGATTGTCAGTCCTATGGTACCATAACTTACTGGTCATTCGTGTCATGTATATAACACACCAACAAGTTCGTTCACATTATTGAAATCGTCGTGTTTATAAACCATAGCATTTGTAATTTGAAAACTTGAAAACAATTTAGCACATATGAATCACCCCAAAATATTTGAAAAACATAAAAGAGGGGAGCTATCTACTCACTTGGGATTGCAAATTAACCTTAAATAAAAGATCAAACAAGCTTAAAAGTCCGAGAAATCAAACGTGTCCTAAAATTGGATAACTATGTAAATGTCGGGACTTTAATCGGCGGATCGAATAGAATGAGGTCTTGTAAACCAAATGAGTGTTGGAACTCATATGAAATGGTTTAACAAAGTTAACATTCTGATTTGGAAAGATTCCTAAGTGCTTTTGACCCGTTATGACTCGTTAAGGTAGTTTTATGCTACTCTAACGGATCATTTACGTAAAAACGTGTTCAGATGGTTAGATATGTGTTATGATTAGTATAATATGCCAAATTAAGTTTAATATAGTTGCAACATCAGTTTATATGTCAAAACATTGGTCACATATGCTTAAAGTTGATTTATGCGCAAAAAGGGCATTTTGGTCATTTATAGGGCATAATAGACGACTTAACATAACACTAACCAAACGACGTGACCATAAGGTATAACCTCAAGGGGTTATTCCCTATACAACTATGGTCACATATATGTGTTTGGTCGGATCCTAAGATCGACCAAACGGGTCGGATTCGAAAGTCAAAGCGGTGGTCAAGACCGCTCGACTTATGACCCTAAATAAGCACTAAACTAAAAGTGACGAGTTAAGCATGTTAAACATGTCTAACAAGGTTTATAAAACTGATTTGATATCAAAACAAAGGGTTTTGATACCCAAAAATAGTTCCGTCGTATAATGCGCATTTGCGCATTATTGACCGAAACTTTGACTCGTCACTTCGACTAGGAAATGTGGTAATCAGTAGGCATGATCGCTAAGGATCATAACCATCGTGATTACGATCACCTTGCAAAGTCCAATTGGACTTTGCTTTGACCAATTAATGGTCAAAGCTGAAAGTTAAACAGTAAGTCAAACTGTTTAACTTTTAGCTCATAATAAGCTAAAAGAATGAACAAGGCTTGGTTAGAGCACTTACTTGCACTCAAGGAAGCCAAGATTACTTAGAAAAACTTAGATGGGAGGCCTCCTAATAAGGTAGCAACTCCACTTAGAGTTTAGAGATAAGAAAGATGGAAATGAGCAAGGAATTTGTTTGAAGATCAAGGGTATTTATAGTTGTTGGAGAGCTTTAGGATCATGCCAAGTGTTAGGAGATGTTGTAGGATCATTACAAGTGTTTAGTGAGGTGTTGCAATAGGAGAAGTGTGGCAATAACGAGTTATAGGTGTCAAGTCAAATGAACAAGAAGCTGCCAGGTAGCTGCTACCACTGAGCATCCCCCGCGCGTCGCGGGAGATCTTGGGGGGTCTCTCATGTGGCGCCTGTGATTCCTAATTTTCAGAATTGGTAAAATAGGCCCCTGCAGCCTAAAACTTGTTTTTCGACGCATTTTCGCACTTTAACACTCGTTAACCCCACTTTTAAGCTTTATAAGAAGATAAGGCATAGGGAACTTGAAAAATGCTCGGAAAATTTTCGGATGTCGGTTCGTTTGGTCGTACGATTGCGGTTTTCGGTTAATTACGACGAAAATCGTAACGAACACGCAAATGACCGTAAACGCGTAACGATTGATATTTTTGCATTCCAATCATTAAAAACTAGATTTTAATGATTACAAAAATTTTTGGATGTGCGTATATGTTCCGGACTAGGAAATACGCGATTTGGCGTAGTTTCGCAGAATTTGCAAAATAGCCCCTGAAGTTGAATAAGCATGTTTTTGCCGTACCAAAGCCCTCAAAACTTATTTCTAAGTTATGTAAAGGGTATTTAGGATATGTTTAGCTTATGCCGATGTTCCGGAGTGTACGTCGTGTTAAACTGACTACGTTTGCGTAATTCTTTGCGATTTCACTTCTAGAAGTCGTTTAAGAGTTCGGAATCGTGCAAGAATCGCATACGTGCAATTGTCATGATAAAAATACAAATCTCATAAATAAAACACAAAAATTTCATTGATTGATAATTCTTCCGGAATTGATACACGATCGGATCACCACAAATGTCACAGTCTTCCCTACTTTAGGAAATTTCGTCCCGAAATTTAATTCGAGGAAACTTGTGAAAATAGATGTGGGTATTTCGCTTTCATTTGATCCTCTCGTTCCCAAGTAAATTCTGGGCCACATTTGGATTCCCAGCAAACTTTGACTATCGGAATTCGTCTTCGCTTGAGTTTCTTGACTTCACGGTCCAAAATCTCCATAGGTTTCTCGACAAAGTGCATAGTGTCATCAACGTGAATTTCGTCGAGAGGGATGTGAAGATTTGTGTCGGCTAAACACTTCTTTAGATTGGACACGTGGAATGTTGGGTGAACGTTTCCAAGTTAAGGAGGTAGCTCAAGTCGGTAGGCCACCTTTTCGATTCTTTCAACGATCTTGAATGGTCCAACGTATCGAGATGCAAGTTTTCCTTCGTTTCCAAATCTGGCCACTCCTTTCCAAGGGGATACCTTGAGTAGGGCGTGATCACCAACTTGGAATTCCAAGGGCTTGCGTCGTTTGTCCGCGTAACTCTTTTGACGGCTTCTAGCTGTCAGAAGATTATCGCGTATTTTCTTGACTTTGTCTGTTGTGTCATGAATAAGTTCTGGTCCAGTAAACTGAGACACTCCAACTTCATTCCAACAGACAGGTGAACGACATTTTTGACCGTATAAAGCTTCGAAAGGCGCCATGTTGATGCTAGCGTGATAACTATTGTTGTAGGAGATTCGATCAATGGTAGATGCGAATCCCAACTACCACCAAAGTCGATCACACACGCTCTAAGCATCGAATACGTGCAAGAATCATGCAAGAATCAAATACGTGCAATTTTCATGATAAAAATACAAATCTCATAAATAAAACACAAAAATTTCATTGATTGATAATTCGTCAGGAATTGATACACGATCGGATCACCAAAAATGTCACATTCATTCACTCTTCCATGACTGCTTATCAAATTTTGGGACAAAATTTCTTTCAAGTTGGGGATGATGTGGTACCCGAGGAAAACCCACAGTCATCCTAATCTATCTTCTCACTTATGTGTGACTGCTTATCAAATTTTGGGACGAAATTTATTTCAAGTTGGGGATGATGTGACAACCCGCAACTTCAGGTTAATGCCTTAACCTAACGTAGTTAATTTGGTCGTACAATCTTTTAGCATTGTTGGAACTATGCATTACTTTATACATTATTTGACAAATATAAGAACTCTATGTTGTAACTGTAAATTATATGTGGTGTGTGTTTTATGTGAAAGATGATACTTAGGGGTGATTAGAGTAATTAGTGAAACTCTAATAACTCCTAACCCTAACTTCCCCTTCACAAATCATTCTACGACATTCAATTACTCTCTACAATCATCTCCAGCAATCATCTTTTTCATCATCCTTGGTTTCTCAATCATCATTCTTCATCTTTCACTTCATCTAGAATCAATCTAAGGTAAATGTTTAATGATTGTTTGTTGTTAACCCTTGATCATTTGATTCATGCAAACCCTAGTTCTCCAAACAATGGTTCTGTGTTTATTGATCATCCTGATTATTGTGCAATGGTTTGTGAATAGTTGTGTAATCATTTGCCTGGCATTATGATGCCTGTTGTGCTAGAATTGTTAGACTGTTTGTTTGATTACAACATTGTCAATGAATGAGATTAGGGTTTTTGATCATAAACTGGACTGTTTCATTGAAACTGCAAATTGGTTTTGAAATCACGCATGTTGTTAGTCAGGAGATAAGTGTCAGGGTTTTGTGAAGTCACAAGGTCCGAGTTTTGTAACATGATACTTGAACTCCGAGTTTATTAAGGAAACGCATGTTCCGAGTTTTAACAAGGGTGGGTGTATCCGGGTTTTGTGAAAGGAACCTTGTGTGTCCGAGTTTTAAAGGAGATCAAGTGGTCCGAGTTTATTATAAGGACTCCCTTGAGTCCGAGTTTTTGGCGATGAAAACCTTATTTTCGAGCTTAATAAAAGGGAGGTGATGACCGGGTTTAATAAAGGTGTGTTTGTCCGAGTTTGCTAATGTATATGATATGTGTCCAGGTTTGATATGAGTAGGAGGGGATTCCGAGTTTGATAACTTATATGTTCCGAGTTTTATAACATGCTTATGTTGTCCGAGTTTCTAGATGATGTTATAGAGGGGTCCGAGTTTAGCAATGACATGATCTGAGTTTGATATGATTCATAGAGTCCGAGTTTATTGGTCTTTCATGAGTCCAAGTTTTATCCTCCACACATGAGTCCAAGTTTTATCCTCCACACATGAGTCCAAGTTTTATCCTCCACATATGAGTCCAAGTTTTATGATTTTTTGTTGGGTCCGAGTTTATCAAGGAATATTTGGTCCGAGTTTTGTTTGTAATACATGAAGTCCGAGTTTTTTTTTTAAACCTAAGGTCCGGGTTTTGTCAATGAATGGTAGGTCCGAATTTGCTAGAGTATAGAATTGTCAGGGTTTAAAACTCTATCCTTTGTAAGGGTTTAAAACTCTATCTTTTGTAAGGGTTTACAAGTAAGGGTGATTCCGAGTTATAAATAATACTTGTGTTCTAAATTCGTTTAACCCAAATTTACTTATGTGATTGTTGTGCTATCTGAGCTTATGTGAATGCATCTGAGTTAACATGTCGTAGAAATTCAACTGGGTGCTACTGTGTGTACGGTAAGTTAAACTTGAGAACATGTAATTAATAAACACCGGTCGTTTGGACACTTAGGGCATTGCAAAACCCTACTTGAATACTTACTCACATTTTACGTACACTAGGTCACGTGTAAAGGACCTAACATTGATTTTACGCATAAGGGACACGATATCATTACCGAGCAAACAAAGGTGAGTTCACTACTCGTTCACAAGCATGTGTCCCGGTTGGGGACAAACTACTATTCTTTGGGGGAATACTTTTACAAATGTTGTAATTTAATGTCGATGTTAGTTAATAAACTCAAACTCTATCATGGAAAGTCCCTACTTACATAAACGGGGTATTAGTTGATAGTGCTATTAGGCTTGACAAACCTCACACCATGCCTTGGAGGACGGGCGTGAACTAATGACCTTAACACGTTGATCAATGATGATAGACATTGATGAGGGCACCAAAAACAGAACAGTCAATCGGTACTGAGTTTATTAGTCGTAACATGTCTTTAAACTAAACACAAACTGGTTTTCGTTAAACAAAACTGTTAACTCGTCGGCTTAATCGCTGACACACTTTTTCTGCATGCTTGCAAGTTGTTAGATGATTCATGCATGGTAACTTGCAGTCTGGGGAGCTTGAAATGTCGTGGGGCGTGTTACGTGATTGCAAACAACCAAACTTTACGCTTTAAAATTTTGATTCCAATTGTTTGAGATATTTACTCTTGCTTCCGCTGAACAGATAGTATTTTGAATCGTTTAATTTAAAAGTCACTTTTCATGTTGGTTATGATAACTTTATTTTATATTACCTATTGTTAGTTCGACATGATTAGTGGCTAGATCTTGGTACGTCACACGCCTTGCGGTAAAACTCTGCGGTGGAAATTTGGGGGTGTGACATGCTCCTTTTACTTTGATCATCTTCCACATTTGCATCATCATTGATCAAAGATTCAATATCAAACTCTGAATGTACTTTCGCAGAATCAATCTTTAAACCAACGCCCCCCTGAGAATCATTATCATCACCATCATGATCTGAATCATCCTTTGTATCATCCACAGGGTCGTCGTCATTATCATTATCTTCCTCATCATCATCTTTCTGTTCTGATTCTTTCTCTTCAAAAGATACAACTTTAGGAACATCTTCAGAAACAATCTCTGATTCAGAAGTTTTTTTCTGATTCAACTGTCTTTCTATCAACGAATCCTCTTTTGATTTAGGGACACCATCAATAACCCCTTTGCCTTTGCTCTGCTCTGCCAACTCTTTATCAGATTTCTCCTTTGCTTCTTGCAGATAAAGTCGTTCATATTCAGCCTTGAAATCAATGCCTACGCTGTTAGTTAGTACTTTCTGAAGCCTGGCAAACTTTCTATCATTCTGATCACGTTCAGACCTCGCTCAGCAATCTCTTTCTTTAACTGATCATTTGAAGTACTTAAGCTTTCAACCATCGCTTCCAAATACCCTCTATCATCTTCTAGAAACTTGACTTTATCTTGCAAAATCTCTTTTTCAACCATGCTCTGCTTAACTTTGCTTTCTAGAGCTGCTTTCTCACTTTCATTCTGTTTCAGTTTATCCTCCAAAGCTTTGATTCTTTTCTCTAGCATATCAACTGGAGTATCTTCAAACCAGTGCGAAAGATCTTTGGCCGTGATAAGATGAGTAATATTATCTAGAATTTCACCGAAAGCATCTTTAAACTCTCTAGCTCTGGCACTTTATGGAGTAGATTGCTTTGATCTTGAAGCAGTAGCTTTTGGAGTACCCTTTGCAGCAACTTTTGGACTTCATAGAGGCCTACTCTGAACAGGTACTTCAATAACAATTGGAGTTTCTTGTGTTGCAGTTGTTGGTGGCACTTGTGCTTCAGTAATCGGAATCTCTTGTAGATTAGAAACAGGAGGTTCTTGTGTAACTCCTTTCTTCGGTTTCTGACTTAAATACCTGCGGCTCTGAGGCTTTTTCTTTCCTCTGGTGCTCGGAGAACCTGTAGCTTTCTTTGAATCTCCACTTTGACTTTGTGCGCTTTGTCTTTTTCTTGGGTCTATCTTCATCGGAACCTGGATTGTAAAGATCTTCACCCAGCTTTTTTAAATCGTTCCTCTTCTTTTTGTTTCTCAGCTTTTTTCATTCTAACGTCAGCTGAATCTTCAAACGATTCATCATCTTTATCTGAGGTTATTGAAATAACATCGTCATCTTTATCTTGGCTTTCAACATTCACCGCGACACTAGAACCTTCAATATTCTGAATATCCTCATCAGGTTCATCAACCAACATTGTATCCACCTTCTTTGATGCCCTTTTACGTTTTGGTTTTCGACTACCACAACCCTCTTGATATACCAATCGCCTCTCTTTTCTTTGAATGTTTTTAACAATTCAACTTCATCTTTATCATCACCGCTGCCATCTTTTCTCCATTTGTTCTCAGGTGGTGCGACATAATCAACTTTTTCGATAGCACCAAACACAGGCTTTCCAATCGGTGCAGAATCTTGTTTCTGGTATATCTTGAGCTTCTTCAACGTTGTTTCATCCATGTGGCTAAAGTATAGAATATCGTTCGGATCTTTCACAATGTTTTTGAATTTCATCAATCAGCATTTGACCGAACCTCAGATACATCACCAGTCTTTCTTTGCCCATGTTCTTTGACATAAACTTGAAGATTACTTTCGAAAAGTTGAATTTCTTGATCAGCACTAATGCAGTAACCATGCATGCCATATAATCTTGAATATCGTCAAGCCCTGCTTTCCTATGACTGAAAGCATGAATAATCGTGTGGATCAGAAGCTTGTACGGTAGAGGAACATCGCCTTTCTTCAACGTTGGCTCATTTGCATGACCTTTGTAGCCCATACGATAGAAACAGTCCTTTACCATTCTTTCCTCGAAACTAATCGGATCATTTTCATCATTGTTGAATGCTAGAACTCTTCGAATGTCTGCTTCAGTGATAAAAAAACTCTTTATCTTCATTACCAACTCGTACTGCAGACTTTATCACCTTGTTTTCTTCGTCGTAGGATGCTGCATTCCAGAAAAAGTAGACATGTGATCTATATACGACGTGTTTATCCATAATCGCCTTCGTGATCAGAATTCTCCCCAAAAACTCTAGAATCCCGGAAAATGCAGTCAGCGTAGGATAAATCTTCTTGTCCAGCGAAATGCAGGTGTTATGAAACTTATTAAACGAAAGCTGGATGTTCTCGGCCATGATTACAAGTGTGCCAATCCCTTATAATCAGTCTCAAATCGGGCAGCACAACGGTATAATCTCTGCAATTTTACAAATCTCACAATTTGCTCTCAAGTTCGCTCGAAGTTCAGGATCAGGTGAAATGATATTATGAGCGAACTTGTTAATATATAGCCTGTCAAGTTAGGGCGAACTTGACACTCAAATATCAAACTTTAATGAATAAGTTCGCTCGAAGTTGTGTTATAGCGAAACACTTATCAGAAAATAACTTTGGCCGAACTTGATCAAACACAATTTTGAACTTTTTCAAATTTTACAATTTTAACCCTAAACTTTCACATGTTTATCAGTTGTGAAAATCCACTCTGTTGACCAAGTCCAAGTTAATGGCCTTGGTTAACTGATTTGTCTGTCGAGTCCAAGTTGATGACTCGGTTTGACCCGTTATGAACAAACTGATGTTTTGTTCAAATTTAAAGTTTCAAATTAATGAACTTTTCATTGTTTTTCGTGCATTTTTTATTTAACAGATTAGCTCCCAACCCATTGTCGTCAAGATTCCAACAACTTAGCACCATTCCGAACTCCGAAGATCCGCTTTCCATCACTGGCTGTTGAAAACAATGTAGAAATAAAATCTTTTTGAATTTTCGAAAGTTTATGCTAAAACACACTTGGGTTTAAATCTGAAATCAAATAAGCTATGTACAAACATATCTACATACATATTTTTGTGAATTCGTGTCTAAGGATCATATCAGTTTATTGAGACGTATCACTGGTACCGTTGACCTTTTGATGACTTTAAGTTCTAAACTTGTTTACCTAGATTGTCGATATGTTTGTCCACTTAAACTTTGACACATTTCTCAATTGTTCCAAGATATCTTGGTTAGAATTATGAAACTTGACTGAACTATGGTTCCCATCTCATAATATACTCCCGTATCAAGATTCCCTAGATTTCATCTTACATGTTAGTATAGTGTAATTGATATCTGTATTTGGATTTTGCGAGGTCTTGATATCTCAGGTTAATACCCTAGCACAGAAAACTATGACGACAGAACAACTTTTTCAACCAAAAAGCTTGATCCTTTAAAACTTTTTCAACCAAAAACTTGAACTGTATATCAATCTCGAAACATACAATAAGAGCGAAAGATCTTATACCAGTTGTATGTCCCTCTTTCACGTGGATCCTAATGAGATTGACAATCAACCAAGGGTGCAGAATCCCCTTGATGGATCAAACGAACACAGAAACAAGTTTATAGGTGAAGAACACGAACAAGTATTTCAAACGATCTTCTATGATTATCAAACCCAATAGTTTTACAATCACTCAAGATCAAACAAGAAATCTCTCAGCCTCTCTCTGTAGATTTCTCACACACAACTCTCTACAACTCTCTCTAGTGTCTCCAATGTCTCACCTAAAACCTAGTGCAAGTACTATTTATATAATACAACCATGCAACTGGGCTAGGCCGACGTACATAATAAACAAACTCGGACTCAATATAATACAAAGACTAAAACTCGGAATTACAATACAACTGACAAACTCAGATTCCCTTGTGCATGATAAACTCGGACTCCTCATAGCTTTCACAAACTCGGACATGTAAGTTCCTTGGAAACTCGGACAAGTTCTGGTCTCTGATAAACTCGGACAGAACAAGCTCTAGTAAACTCGGATTCACCTTAATCCTCATATCCAAGTCTTGAACAAATATCCAAAGACCAAACCAAGCTGTTGTCACATAAAATGCACCAACAAACTCCCCCTTTACAATAGCTCGCAAAGGTATCTTTAGTCTTCAGAATCTCGTAGTCATTGGTCTTTGGATAGCGTCGGCTTCAACACTTATTCTATCAGCAACAGACTCCCCCTAAGCTGATGCATCCAATCACCAAATCTTCAATCTCTGAGTCAGCAATCCAAGTATGTCTTCATATCTTCCGATCTGGATTGTAGAAAGGAGGTTCTACCAAGCAGCAACAAAATCTCATCTCATCGCGTCAACTTCTCAGCAACACACAGCTTCAATCTGTATACTATAAAACAAACATCTCGAGAAACCATAAGAATTTTTCAACAGAGTTAAACAAATTATTATTATTTAAGAGATGGTAAAACTGTATAACAGATTAAGCAACAACCAAAGCACTCATAACACTTTTGTCCATCACACTATAACCTGCAAGGTTTAAAATTTTGGAACTCATCTTCTAACACCGTCTCCCCCTATCGGTAACAACTCCTCCACAAACAACCATTTTTCGTACGATAAGAATTTTAAAGAAAAAGGAAAATCTTTTTGGATTTTTATATTATCTGAAACAAATAAGGAAAGCTGTAAACACTCTATTTTTGTGAGAATCACCGGTAAGAAGATCATATCAACAATAATTAAACTGTTTTCACACAATTAGATAATTCTTTAAGTAATTTTGGTGAATAGCAGTTCAAGACGATTGCCAGTATGTTTGTCCACTTAAACAAAATGCATGAGCATTTCAAGTACCATTACCGTATGATATGTTAAGGTAATATTATTCGGATATGCTAGTGTGTCCCACGTCAGGACATACCCCCACGATCAAGGTATGCACAAAGATTCATCATAGTAGGTGAGTATACCGAAATTCATCCTTTGTGTGTTACAACGTTAGATAATTGGTGTTCAGGTCAGTACTTCCGTACAGCAAAGAGACCCATATCCAACGAGGGTTAGGGCAAATACCACTAATTTTGGTAAGATTTATGCATTTTGCACATTTTGAATGACTCTCTAGGAGAGCTTCTTCATTTCTGGGTTTTTGGCATATTTAGCTCTTTTAAGATATCCTGGTTGTGCCTAGGTCAGCATATATCTGGATGCAGGAGAAGGACAACCCTGATATCCCATATGAAATATCAGCATAAAGACCCAAAACTTCAGATTTTGGCAATCTATCAACGCAAGAATTAAGGTCATTAAACCATACGTCACTGATATGTTACCCACACATATTTAGCTCGTTAAGTTTATATCACGTTGGTAAGTTGATTATTTCATGCTTTTTTTACTACTGGTACATCATATCATGAAGCTGCTATCACACTTTAACAATTTAATTTCAGTGTCAGTGTGACAGTCTAACTTGCTGGTGTACTATCACTTCTCCTTTTTCACACGGTTACAACTCATTTTTAATTTTGCGATGTTTTTTTTATTTTTAAGGTTTTCTATTTTTTTATGTTTTTGAATTTTTAAGAAAACAGTAAACTATTTACAAAATTCTTATGAAAAACTGGTTATTCAGGATTCCTCATCCCGTTGAGTTCGACTAGATGTTCAAAACGAGCCTTGTCAAATGCTTTTGTGTAAAGATCTACAAGGTTATCTAGTGTGTCGACTCTATGAAGCTCAATCAAGTTCTTTTCAGCACAATCCCGTATGAAATGATGATGAATGTCAATATGTTTGGGTCTACTGTGCTTTACAGGATTGTTTGTGATTGAAATGGCGGCATTATTGTCTATCGTTGTAGGAGTACGAGTGAAATTCAAACGTAATCGCGAATATGCTATTTTATCCAGAAAACCTGAGAGCAACAGCTACCCGCAGCAATATATTCAGCTTCACACGTAGAGGTAGACACGCAAGACTGTTTCTTGCATTGCCAAGCACACAATCCTGCCTCCTAAGAACTAACAACCACCAGTAGTAGATTTTCTGGTAGACTTACATCCTCCAAAGTCTGAATCAGTGAATGCAACAAACTTCAAATCACTAGCAGCTGGATACCACAACCCAAGTTTTGGTTTCCCCTTCAAGTAACGAAGAATACGCTTCACTGCCTTCATATGTGACTCCTTAGGATTCGCTTGATATCTGGCACAGAGGCATACTGTGAACATGATGTCTGCTTGTGAAGCAGTCAATTACATAAGTGAACCAATCATTGCCCTGTATTGAGTTGGATCAACATCTTCCACACTCTCATGATCTGGGCCAAGATTGTGATTCTCGAAGATAGGTGTATTGAAAGTAGCGCAATCCTCCATTTTGAAACTAGACAAAATGTCATACACATACTTTGTCTGATGTATAAACATCCCATCCTTCTTCTGTACAACTTGTAATCCAAGAAAGTAGGACAACTCACCCATCACACTCATCTCAAACTTGCTCTTCATCAACTTTTCAAATTCAACACACATGCTCTCATCAGATGACCCGAAAATAATGTCATCCACGTACACCTGAACCAGCAGAAAATCTTCTTTCTTTCTCTTAATGAATAGTATACTATCAATCTGACCTCTTTCAAAGGCATTCTTCAACAAATGAGCTGACAGTGTCTCATACCACGCCCCGGGTGCCTGATGTGATCCATACAATGCCTTATTGAGCTTGTACACTCAATCTGGATCAGTAAACCCATCTAGTTGTGAGATATACACCACTTCTTGGACTTTCCCGTAAAGAAACGCACTCTTCACGTCTAGTTGGTAACTTTAAAGCCCTTGAATGAAGCAAAAGCTAGGAACAAACGAATTGCTTCCAACCTTACCACTGGTGAAAACACTTCAGTATAATCAATCCCCTCTTGCTGATTGAACCCCTTAACAACTAACTGAGCCTTGTTCCTCGTCACAATCCCTCGGTCATCTTTCTTGCACTTAAACACCCACTTAGTGCCAATCTCTCTTTCTCCTTCAAGCAAGTCAACTAGTTCCCAAACCTTCAACTTCCTGAACTGATCTAATTCCTCTTGCATCGCTTCAACCCAAGAACTATCTTTCAGAGCCATATGCACGTTCTTCGGCTCCTCTTGAGCAATGAGGCAACTATACAAACACTCATTTATGATCCCTGTCTTAAGTATCAAAGCAAACAAACAGGAACCTTCAATCACACTCCTTCTCGTCTGAACACCTGCTGCATCATCACCAATAATGTTCTCAACTGGGTGATCTCTGTTTGCTCGTGTAGTATCAATGGCATCAACTTCTAAATTTTCACCAAGATTTGATCCAACCTCCCCCTGAATATTCTGATTTGCAAACGGATTAGTGAAATCCTCCCCTTGAATAGGTTCAAAATCACTGTCGCTTGAATCCGCTGCATTTGCAGTTTCATTTGAGGAAGTTCCTGGAGCATCTGTCATCGAAATACTCGATCTCGGCATGAAGTCACCCTCTTCATCCTCACTAATCACAGTATGGATCAGCTGAGACTCATCTGCATTGGAAAACTCAGGAATATTTTGATTTATAGACACTCTCATAATCATATAATATAGTGGGACCACTCGTTGATTGTTGAGGCATATAACTCATGATTTCTACATTAAACACAACCTCAATTTTACCCGTTTTTAGATTAAAAACCCTTTTATTCGGTGTGCCAGGTACATAACCTAGAAAGTAGCCCTCATCAGCCACCACACCGAATTTTTGTTTATCTTTGTTTTTCACAATCGTGCAGGGTAATCCAAATGGTTCAAAGCCTTTCAAATTTGGTTTTTCGTTAAACATAAGTTCATGACATGTTTTGTTAAAACGTTTAACGGTTAAAACTTTATTTAGAACATAACACGTTGTGTTCACAGCTTCTCCCTAGAAAAGAACTGGAAGCTTTGAATCAGACAGCATAGTCCTAGCGGCTTCAATCAACGTCCTGTTCTTCCTCTCAGCGACTCCATTCTGTTGAGGTGTATAAAGAGCAGAGTATTGATGTTCAATTCCCTTTCGCAAGCAATAGAGATCCAGAATCCGATTCTTGAACTCCATGCCATTATCACTCCTTATCCTCTTAATTTGAGCTTCATGGACATTCTCTAATTTTGTAAAAAGATCTATCAGCAACTCAGTTGTCTCATCCTTTGTACCTAAAAAGAAAAACCATGAGTAACGTGAATAATCATCAGTGACAACAAGACAATAGTACTTTCCACCTATGCTCCTTACATTCACTAGACCGAAAAGATCCATATGAAGTAATTCATAAGGGGCATTTATGGAATTTACTGTTTTATACTTATGAGGTTTCTTATGTTGTTTTCCCTTTTGACATGGAAGACATTTATCTTCCACGTGAAACCTCTGCACTGGCACCCCTTTCACCAAACCGTTTTTTATTATGTAATTCATTTTACGGTAATGAATATGAGCCATGCGTCTGTGCCACAACATCGACTCAGCCTCAGATGCTTTTGATAACAAACAAGTAACCACATTAGAAGAATCCTTAGCACCCATGTCCATGACATAAGTGTCATTCCTCCTTGGTGCTCTCATCACAATCCAATCATCCGGTATCACCAAACCCGGTTTTAAAACCAATGCTTCAGACTTCGTAAAATGGACCGAGTGACCCTTGTCGCAGACTTGTGACCCGCTCATTAGATTGTGCTTCAGCTGCTCGACATAGTTCACTTTGTCCAGTGTGATCTTCCCGTTGGTCACTTTTCCTCGACCTGTAATGTGACCTCCTTTAGCACCCGCAAAATTCACATAACCACCATCAATATTTTCAAACTCAGTCAACAATCTCGCATCCCCCGTCATGTTCCTGGAGCAGCCACTATCAACATACCACAAGTTTATAATCCTCCTTAGCAGCTCCTGCACAAACCAACAAAAATTAGTTGGATTGGGGGACCCAAGCCTGAATGGTCTTGGGTCTTCTAAATTCATCAACTATCTTAACATTCATCCAACGTCCATCACTCCTAACTGGAGTCTGGGATCTATGACCTATTGATGGAAATGGGGTTTGATTTCCACTAGGTCTCTCGTCCTGGGGTTTCCTATGCAAGTTTGGACGTTGTGACCTTTGAAAATTTTGATTTTGAGGCGTTGATTGATTCCAAGAATTTTGATAGTTGTAATTTCTAAAGCCATTGTTATAAAAAGTTCGACCACCATTGCTTTGGTATCGATTTTGATATTGACCTTGACTTCTGAAATTATTTGAATAACCATGAAAATTATTCATTCTTGGTGAACAGCTTCTAGGTCTTTGATATCTGCCAGATGTAGATTCAGGCTGAAATCTTTGTTGATTGCTTTGAAATTTTGGAACTTGCTGAGTTCCAGTTTCAGCCCTATCTACACCACCACCAACACCCTCTTGTTGCTTAGGAGCAGATATCTTTTTCTCAACATCACTGCTCTTCATTGGTGATTTCTCTCTCTTACTCTCACTCACTTGTGCTTCACTCTTTTTGTTAGGACAACAGGTAGCTACATGTCCTTTGGTGTGACATTTGAAGCACGATCTTTTTGCTGAAGACTTCTTAACTGAAGTCTCTGGTTTAGATCCACCAGGTGAAGATGATGATGCCTTAGAAGGATTTTGATTAGTTTGCTCATTTTCAGATGTTTCTTGGTTTTTATTTTTAGCAAACTGCACATTTGATTCATTTTCAATAACAGTGGTTTCGTTTTTCATGTCACTTCCTTTTACAAAATCAACCTTTTACCAAAAGTTTGGTTTTTGTTTTTAGGATGTGTACTCTTTGTTTTCAAAACCGGTTTCTGTTATCATCCTTCTTGGCATTTTCATTTTCAGACACCTCCACATTCTCTGATGTGGAGCTAGTCGCCTCGGTTGACCCAAAGTCTGTTAGCTCTTCTTCATTTGGCAAGAAAGAATAGTCTTGACCAAGAGGAGGTGGAACTTCATTGAAGTCCTGGAAGCCCACACTAGTCTTGTCATTACTTTTCTTCAAACCATTCATCATGTGTTTCATAACAAAAGATGAATCTCTGAATTAACTCAATTTCTTTTCAAGTTCACAAATTTTAAGTTGTGCATCTGACAATTCTTTGCATTTTTCAGAAATTTCTTTTGTTTTATCACTCATCGTATCATGGGCTAAGTCAATAATTTGAATTTTCTCGTTTAATTTACAGGTTAAGATGTCATTTCTTCTTCATAACCCTTAATTTTCTTCAAATATGATGACTCACTTCTTTTTACGAAAAAGTTTGATTCTTTTACACTTGAGAGCTCATTTAACAGACTTTGGTTTTGTGTTGTTAACTCGTCAACCCTAACTTGCAATTCACGACATTTTAAACAAACAAAACTAACAGGATTAGAATGTATCTCTCCTGTTGATTTGCTCAGATCAGCCATGAATGCAGCAAAATCTGCAGCCATCTTTTTATCAGCAGCATCCTTTTCCTCGTCAGACTTTAATTCGACCTCTTCAGCTTCTGTCTGATCAGCATCATCCTCTTTAGCAACAACCTTGCTCTATCTCAGCATCTTTCACTTCTACATCATCCACTAGTACTATCTCAGCCATGAATGCCTGTGTGACATTATCATCACCCTCCAGATGTACACTCCAGTCATAAGAGCCCTCTCGTGAAGTAGAAATCAAGGCCCTTGATGTAGTGTTGTTTGATGTATTCCTGTTGCTCGAACCGTGACCAGGAGTATCTTGATAAGATGCACTAGGACGAGACTCAGTCTTCGGTCTTTGATATTCTCTTGCAAAGTGTCCATAACTCTGACAGTTGTAACACCTAACCTTGGATTTGTCAAAACCAACACTCTTTCCAACAAACTTTCTTCTCATCCTATTCATAAACCTCTTCACTCTTCTAGAAATCATGGTCATCTGCCACTGTAAATCCATCTCCTCAAGGTCATCAGGGTCAATCTGATCATAATCTTCATCAAATGTTGCTAGATCAGATATCTTTCCCTGAATGTAGTTCTCATATGAGGCGACAAGAAGCAAGGAAAGATGTTCTTTAGCAGCCTTTACACTTAGATGCATCGATCTAGTGTTACTGTTGTTATTGCTTGACTGTTGTGTCCTTCCACCAGTCGATCCTCCTGAAGCGGCAACAAAACATACATCGCCATCAGAATTTGTCACAACCTGATCATTTTCACATGAGAGAAATGTTGTTGCCGAGTCACTTGAAGCATTGTGGGAAGATGAAGATGGAACTCCTTGGTAAATTCCCGGATCTTGAACCTAATCAAAGACAGTGTCCTTCTTCTTCATACTAAGCTCGTATGCTCTCAGTTGTCCCACAACCTCTTCCAAATCCATAGTCTCATAATTTGCTTCTTTCTTAATCAGGAGAGTATAAATATCCCACTTGGTAGGAAGAGCATCAAGCAACTTTTCATTTATCTCAACATCAGTGTAGCCATCTATGTCATAATTGTCCATTTCTGACATCAGATGATAATATCTAGTAATGATGTCTTCTAGAGACTCATTTCTCATGCACTTGAAGACAACAAATTGCTTCTTCAGTAAGTCCTTCTTGTTCTTCTTCACATCATCATTTCCTTGATATCTCTTCTCTAACGCATCCCACATTTCTTTTGAAGTTGAGTACCTCTTGAATGAATGTTTAATGCCATCAGGTAATGACATCTTTATCGCAGCCAAGGCACGCTTCTCAGCTTCATACATTTTCTTCTGTTCGGCATCAATATTAGCAAAAGTTGTGACACGCTGTCAGCCTTCAAACTCATGAGTTGGATTTACGTATCCATCCTCTATACACATCCACATTCGTGTATCTTGATACTCAACGAAAGACTGAAACCTGTCTTTCCATGTAACATAGTTCTCGACCTTCATCATCTTAGGAGGTTTGTTTGTAGTACCAACCTCATGTTCCATCCTTATCAACTCGTTAAAATTAGACATATTCGACATTTTTAACGCAACCGGTTGGTTAAAAACGGTAAAATATTTTCCGAAACTGGTGATTACTAAAATGTACCGTTAGATTCGTCTCGAAAAGCCGATTCCAATGATATATAATGTCAAAAACCTATTTCGGGTTCAACCCTACACACAAATACGTTTAGAACTCGGTACGTCAGCTGATTAACTCCCCACTTTTTGAACTAAGTCACAAAATCGGAAAACTTGAAGTCTGCTATGCTCGGAACCTTAAACTGTTTTACTAAATTCTGAACAGATATCCACCCCTAGTCCGGAATTCCTTAAACTCAGAACCCAGATCAAATTCGGACAGATAAACCCTGACAATCAGTAAACTCGGAAATGGTACTCAGATCTGTTAATCCGGAACTGGTTAATGAATGTTAAATACGAAATTTTATAACTCTCAAATCCGGACAACTCAAAAAACCGGACACAGAAGATTAAATCCGGATATTGGATAAACTCGGACTTTTTTAAAAAAAAAAATCCGGAGTTTGTACCAAAATTCAGAATTTATCCTCCGACCTTCCAAAAGTTTGTGTGTTTTGGGCAAATTTGTACAACTGTGACTTCACAGCAATACGTGTTTACCCACAAACTTAGGAATAAACCCTAGCAAAGAAAACTATGACGGCAGAACAGCTTTTTCAACCAAAAAGCTTGATCCTTTAAAACTTTTTCAACCAAAAACTTGAATCTGTATATCAATCTCGAATCGTACAATAAGAGCAAAAGCTCTGATACCAATTGTATGTCCCTTTTTCACGTGGATCGTAACGAGATTGACAATCAACCAAGGGTGCGGAATCCCCTTGATGGATCAAACAAACACAGAAACAAGTTTATAGATGAAGAACACGAACAAGTATTTCAAACGATCTTCTATGATTATCAAAGCCAATAGTTTTACAATCACTCCAGATTAAACAAGAAAACTCTCAGACTCTATCTGTAGATTTTTCACACACAACTCTCTACAACTCTCTCTAGTGTCTCCAATGTCTCACCTAAAACCCTAGTGCAAGCACTGTTTATATAATACAGCCATGCAACTGGGCTAGGCCCACGTACATAATAAACAAACTCAGACTCAATATAATACAAAGACTAAAACTCGGAATTACAATACAACTGACAAACTCGGATTCCCTTGTGCATTATAAACTCGGACTCCTCATAGCTTTCACAAACTCGGACATGTATGTTCCTTGGAAACTCGGACAAGTTCTGGTCTCTGATAATCTTGGACAGAACAAGCTCTAGTAAACTCGGATTCACCTTAATCCTCATATCCGAGTCTTGAACAAATATCCAAAGACCAAACCAAGCTGTTGTCACATAAAATGCACCAACAGTAGTATCATTTTCTTTTCGACACAAAATTCTTTTTGTCTTTTTCATGTTTTTGTACTTTTGGTTTTTCATATATTTTTGTATTTTCTCGTGTCATTTCTCCCCCTAAAATCAAAAACATATTTTTTTATTTTAGTTTTTTAAGAGATTCTAATCCTGAAAACATAACAAACCAATGAGGATCACGAGAACTCGTCGTCCGATCCATATTAGATTTTTCATACCGTTAAACCTCAATAAGTATTTAAACCATGAAAGACTAAAAGGTTTGGTATAAAAATCAGCTTTTTGTTCATCGGTGTGGATTTTCTCAATTTGTACCAATCTTTTTTCGTAGCAATCACGAATAAAGTGGTATCGAATCTCGATATGTTTTGTTCGAGAGTGATGAACTGGAATTTTTGTTAGGTCAATTGCTACCTTATTGTCTACATATAATAGAGTGTCAAGAAATTGCAATCCATAGTTTCTCATTATATCCACAAGATTTATGAGCAACAACTGGGAAGCCAAGATATACTCAGCCTCACAATTAGAGAGAGCGACCGTGGTTTGTTTCTTGCACTGCCAAGTTACTAATCGAGTTCCGAAGAACTGGCAACCGGCCGTCGTAGACTTTGAGTTCAATTTGTCTACACCGAAATCAGAGTCAGCATATCCCGTCAGATCGAAGTTGTCATTCTTTGGGTACCAGAAGCCGGTGCTTGGACATCCCTTCAAGTATCTGAAGATTCGCTTCACGATCTGCATGTGAGATATTCTGGGACTTGACTGATAATGTGCACAAAGGCAGGTAGGATACATGATATCCAGGCGAGATGCCGTCAGATACATGAGTGATCCTATCATCGACCTGTAAAGAGTATCATGAACTTTGGTTTCGGTTTCATCAATGCAAATTCCATGATTGAGTGCAAGTGGAGTAGATAACGGCTTCGTGCTATCCATCTCAAACTTCTTCAAGATATAATGAACATGCTTGGTTTGGTGGATAAAAATACCGTCTGGCAACTGATCAACTTGTAATCCGAGGAAGAATTTCATTTCACCCATAGAGCTTATCTCGAATTTCTTCTTCATGATTTTTTCTAACTCTTTGCAAAGATCGTCATTAGTCGAACAAAATTTGATGTCATCCACATATATTTGTATGATAATCAGATGCTTTCCAACTTCTCTGGTAAATAGCGTACTATCCATTGTTCCTCTAATAAAGCCGTTGCCAACAAGATGTTGAGATAACGTCTCATACCAGGCTCTCGGGGCCT
The DNA here is from genome assembly GCA_947069175.1 of Scalesia atractyloides. Lineage (NCBI taxonomy): Eukaryota > Viridiplantae > Streptophyta > Magnoliopsida > Asterales > Asteraceae > Scalesia > Scalesia atractyloides. The sequence goes on along the minus strand of CAMTDV010000005.1, from coordinate 51,359,393 downwards.
GATGCAAACCATATAGTGCTTTATCTAGAAGATAGGCTTTCTTTTTGTTTAGCAGATCGACAAAACCCGATGGTTGGCCAACGTACACTTGCTCTCGTAGCTTACCATACAGAAAGCTGATTTCACATCTAATTGATACACTTTAAATCCTTTCGAAGCAGAGAATGCAAGGAAAATGTGAATGGACTCCAATCTTGCTACTAGTGCATATACTTCTGTATAATCAATTCCTTCTTGTTGATGGAATCCTTTAGCTTTGTTGCGCACTATCACTCCACGATCATCGCGCTTGCACTTGAAGACCCATTTAGTATCTATCGCCTTTTGATTCTCTGGTAGGTCAACAAGCTTCCATACCCCTAGCTTTTAGAACTGTAATAATTCTTCTTGCATCGCAAGCACCCAATTTTCATCTCCCAAAGCTTCAGTAACACTCTTTGGCTCAATCTGGGATATGAAGCATGAATAATAGCAATACTCTTGAGTCGGAGCTACTCGAGTATAGAAACCACTAAAAGCTTTGTTAATCTGACTCCTTGTTCTTACGCAAGTTTGCAATTCACCAATTATGGAATCTGATGGGTGGTATGAATAGGTTCTCGGCATCACCTCACTTGGAACATCAACAGTACTCTCCTGATTAGTAATATTTTGATCAACCACCACTTCAATTGTAGGAGCACTAGAAGACGTTTCATTTTGATTACTTGGGCCAGCAGATTGAATCAACATACTTGTGATCTACTCAGATTCTTCGTCAGAAGAAGATTCTCCATCATCATCAAACGTCAGAGCCTCGTCAGATTCTGAATCATGTGCTTGAGAAAGATTGGGTTTTTCTATATCATTCACCAGTTCTGTAGCTGGTGTCACTTGTTCTGTATTAGTTTCTTGAACACCGCTATTGCTTGGTCCCGCACCAGAAGAAGATGATCCAACAGTTGGTTGATTAACCACTATTGGTCTAATAATCTGCTCTTGATTAGCCGACTGGTGTAGATAATATAACACAACAATGTCTTCTTCAGAAGGCACTTCTGGCAAGTCAAATGATTTCCACAATTCACTATAATTGAACAACAAAGCATCACTGCTCTTTGAATAGGAGTTGTATACTGAAAACAGCCGACGTGTTGTGCTTCTACCACTCTCCTCAAACTTGGAAGATATACTCTCTTGAGTGGAGTTGTGTAGCCAACAAAGAAACCATCTATCGATTTGGCACCAAACTTTCCGTCTGAATCAAGAACTGTACACGGTGTGCCAAACGATTCTAAATACTTTAGATTAGGTTTCCTTCGGTTTAGCAATTCAAAGCAGTTTTCTTGGTAGGTTTGACCGTCAAGACTCTGTTCAATGTATAGCATGCTGCTGCTACTGCTTCACTCCAGAAACTGACAGGAAGCTTTGAATCAGCAAGCATAGTTCTTGCTGTTTATATCAATGTTCGGTTCTTCCTCTCAGCTACTCCATTTCGTTACGGAGTGTATGGAGCACTGAATTCATGTAAGATGCCTTTGTCGTTGCAAAATTCTTTCATTCGAGTGTTATTGAATTCTGTACCGTTATCGCTTCGAATTCTTCTAATAGGGAGATGGTATAGATTTTCAATCTTCCTGAAGAGAATCATGAGATTATCGAACGTTTCGCCTTTGCTCTCTTGGAAGATGACCCATCAAAATCTTGAATAATCATCAGTGACGACAAGACAATAGAGATCTCCAGATATACTCTTCACATTCACTGGACCGAAGAGATCCATATGCATTCTTTCGAGCGGTAGCTTGATGGAGTTAAGAATCTTTCTTGGATGAGACTTTTTAACATGCTTTCCTTTCTTGCATTCCAGACAATTATTAGTCATGTGAAAGCTTCTAAGATTCACTCCTTCAACTAAACTATTACGAACCAAGTGATTCATCTTTCTGAGATGTATGACCCATCTTTCTGTGCCAAAGAATTGACTCCTTCTCTGTGGCTTTCGTTACGAAACATTGAGCCGACTTTGAAGTAGTAGTAGCAACGCTAATATCTAGCACATAAAGATCAATCTCATGAGGAGCGCGCATAAGAATCCATTCTTCTGGAATCTTAAAGCCTGGTTTAATAATCATGCACTCCTTGTCGTTGAAATGGGTGGTAAACTGCTTATCACAGATCTGAGAAATAATGAGAAGATTGTTCTCCAGCTCAGCGATAAAATTGACCTTATCAAACGACACCACACCGTTAGATAGCTTTCCTTCTGCAACGATTCTTCCTCCTTGATTACCCGTGAATCCCACGTACCCTCCATTGATTGCTTTAATATCGAAGAGTAAGGCACGCATCCCAGTCATGTGACGTGAAGCTCCGCTATCCATAATCCACTTTGACAAGATGGATCTTTGGAGCCCCTGCACATGCAAAGAAACTATTTAAAGAGGGAAACCCAAGCCTTTCCGGTCTTGGGTGGAATCGGAATATCATAAGTAGGAATTTTCAAATCAGCATTCAGAACTTTCTGATCAGTCTTTGTGTCATTGACATTGTCATTCTTGACTGATGCAGACTTTGCATTTTTAGATGATGATGTTGTTTTCTTTGCAACCCATGATTGAGATTTCATTCGAGCTTTCTTAATGTAGAATTTTGAATCTTTGTTTTCATTTGATTTAGAAGTTTCACCTTTTTCAAAAGTTGATTTCACAAACTTAGATTCAGTTTTAGGTTTCACTTCAATGTTAGATTCATTGTTTTGTTTTAAGATTGTGATTGGAATTACAATCTCTGGGTGCTTAAGTTTCTCATCATCTGAAGATTTCTTTCTTCGATGATACACAGGCTTTGATTTCGGACACTTGCGAGCAACATGACCAACTTCATTGCATTTGAAGCAAGTCCGAGTATTAGCAGAATGTCCATTCATGGGTTTTACTCCACTTGTGGACTTGGCCTTATCACGAAGTTCCTTTTCCTTCTTAAACTCATCATTTGATTGCTTTCCAATTAAATTCTCTACCTGAACCGTATTTGTCCCAAACACGAATTTCATGTTTTTATTTTTATATTCGTGAAATGGTGACTTTTGATTCTTTTTCGGTTCATCTTCTACCTCCAGACCCAAACCCGCTCTCCTGTTCTCAGGAAAGTCAACACCATTCCTTCGGTAGTTGTTATAAACTTCCTTGGATTTTGAGTAAAATTTCTTTTCATTCTTCTCAAGATCATCTGATGATACTTCAGCAAGTTTGAATAGTTTATCGATTTGACCTTCTTTCACATTACGAATCGGAAAATTGTCGTCAAAATATAGTCTATCAGAATCCTTTTCATTATGCCCAACCAATTCGCTTATGATTAGTGATTTCTCAGCACATTGCTCACAAGGTTTTATGCACTTTCTTCAAGGTTTTTCAACCTCCACAACTTTCACAAATTCCTTCTCAAACACCTTTACCTCTGAACCCACCTGTTTTAGATTAGCCATCATTACTTTGTCAGCAACTTTGTGAGGTTCTCTACATTCATCTCCTTTATCACGTCAATGACTTCCTCGACCTCTGGTTTCTTTACTTCAGCCACTTGCTCTTGCGATGTATTTCCAAAGCAACCTGCAAAACGAGAATCAAAGTTAGGAGAGATAATGTTCTTCATCTTTGTCTCGTGATAGATAAATTCTTCTTCCTTTGTTCTTTGCAGATATTCTTCTAAGATCGCATTCTGCAGAGCTGCATCATCCATTGACTCAGATTCATCCACAATCTCTGCCATTAGTGCAACTCCAGTCTTCTTTCCAATATACTTATTCCAGTCAAACACTTCGTCTTCATGAGACACAACTAGAGCTTGTTCAGTTGGATTTGAGGAATTATCTTGAACTTCACCTTGAGTTCTCTTTAGATATGGATTGTACTGCAACACTTTCTTGTAATAGTCATTGTTGTCGCTGAAAGGACTTTGATTGCCGCTTGCTTCTTGATTCGTGCACTCGCGTTTGAAATGCCCCTTTTGTCTGAATTTGAAGCACGTTACTTTCGACTTATCTAATCCAAGTTTATTGCTCGAGTTTCCAATGTCTCTTCCAGTAAGCGCTACAAACTTTGTGACTCTTCTGATAATCAAAGCTAAGCTCCACTTGATATCCATCATTTCCAATTCCTCTTCATCAACCTGATCGTAATCCTCAGCCGTCATTTCTGGATTTCCGATCTTCCCTGCAACTAAGCTTTCGTATGATTCAAGTACGGTTGCAAGAAGCGCAATATGTTGTTTAACCACTTGCTCAGGGAAAACGTTCTTCAAATTGACCGCAATGTTGCACTGAAAAACATTTGGAGCAGAACTAGAATGATTTGTCTGATTTGTCTGATTCAGTTGATTCTGGAACGGAGAATTTGAACTAGCACTCGAATATCATGTGTTCGGAGGACTCTGATCATAACTCGGGTATGATTGAGTGTTCGATTAACTTTGGGACGAATGATTCGAAGAATTTATATTGAACTTCAACTTGAGTTCTCTTTAGATATGGCTTGTACTGCAACACTTTCTTGTAATAGTCATTGTTGTCGCTGAAATGACTTTGATTGCCGCTTGCATCTTGATTCGTGCATTCGCGTTTGAAATGCCCTTTTGTCTGAATTTGAAGCACGTTACTTTCGACTTATCGAATCCAAGTTTATTGCTCGAGTTTCCAATGTCTCTTCCAGTAAGCGCTACAAACTTTGTGACTCTTCTGATAATCAAAGCTAAGCTCCACTTGATATCCATCATTTCCAATTCCTCTTCATCAACCTGATCGTAATCCTCAGCCGTCATTTCTGGATTTCCGATCTTCCCTGCAACTAAGCTTTCGTATGATTCAAGTACGGTTGCAAGAAGCGCTATATGTTGTTTAACCACTTGCTCAGGGAAAACGTTCTTCAAATTGACCGCAATGTTGCACTGAAAAACATTTGGAGCAGAACTAGAATGATTTGTCTGATTTGTCTAATTCAGTTGATTCTGGAACGGGAATTTGAACTAGCACTCGAATATCCTGTGTTCGGAGGACTCTGATCATAACTCGGGTATGATTGAGTGTTCGATTAACTTTGGGACGAATGATTCGAAGAATTTATATTGAACTTCAACTTGAGTTCTCTTTATATATGGCTTGTACTGCAACACTTTCTTGTAATAGTCCTTGTTGTCGCTGAAAGGACTTTGATTGCTGCTTGCTTCTTGATTCGTGCATTCGCGTTTGAAATGCCCCTTTTGTCTGAATTTGAAGCACGTTACTTTCGACTTATCGAATCCAAGTTTATTGCTCGAGTTTCCAATGTCTCTTCCAGTAAGCGCTACAAACTTTGTGACTCTTCTGATAATCAAAGCTAAGCTCCACTTGATATCCATCATTTCCAATTCCTCTTCATCAACCTTATCGTAATCCTCAGCCGTCATTTCTGGATTTCGATCTTCCCTGCAACTAAGCTTTCGTATGATTCAAGTGCGGTTGCAAGAAGCGCTATATGTTGTTTAACCACTTGCTCAGGGAAAACGTTCTTCAAATTGACCGCAATGTTGCACTGAAAAACATTTGGAGCAGAACTAGAATGATTTGTCTGATTTGTCTGATTCAGTTGATTCTGGAACGGAGAATTTGAACTAGCACTCGAATATCCTGTGTTCGGAGGACTCTGATCGAACTCGGGTATGATTGAGTGTTCGATTAACTTTGGGACGAATGATTCGAAGAATTTATATTGAACTTCAACTTGAGTTCTCTTTAGATATGGCTTGTACTGCAACACTTTCTTGTAATAGTCCTTGTTGTCGCTGAAAGGACTTTGATTGCCGCTTGCTTCTTGATTCGTGCATTCGCGTTTGAAATGCCCCTTTTGTCTGAATTTGAAGCACGTTACTTTCGACTTATCGAATCCAAGTTTATTACTCGAGTTTCCAATGTCTCTTCCAGTAAGCGCTACAAACTTTGTGACTCTTCTGATAATCAAAGCTAAGCTCCACTTGATATCCATCATTTCCAATTCCTCTTCATCAACCTGATCGTAATCCTCAGCCGTCATTTCTGGATTTCCGATCTTCCCTGCAACTAAGCTTTCGTATGATTCAAGTGCGGTTGCAAGAAGCGCTATATGTTGTTTAACCACTTGCTCAGGGAAAACGTTCTTCAAATTGACCGCAATGTTGCACTGAAAAACATTTGGAGCAGAACTAGAATGATTTGTCTGATTTGTCTGATTCAGTTGATTCTGGAACGGGGAATTTGAACTAGCACTCAAATATCCTGTGTTCGGAGGACTCTGATCATAACTCGGGTATGATTGAGTGTTCGATTAACTTTGGGACGAATGATTCGAAGAATTTATATTGAACTTCAACTTGAGTTCTCTTTAGATATGGCTTGTACTGCAACACTTTCTTGTAATAGTCATTGTTGTCGCTGAAAGGACTTTGATTGCCGCTTGCTTCTTGATTCGTGCATTCGCGTTTGAAATGCCCCTTTTGTCTGAATTTGAAGCACGTTACTTTCGATTTATCGAATCCAAGTTTATTGCTCGAGTTTCCAATGTCTCTTCCAGTAAGCGCTACAAACTTTGTGACTCTTCTGATAATCAAAGCTAAGCTCCACTTGATATCCATCATTTCCAATTCCTCTTCATCAACCTGATCGTAATCCTCAGCCGTCATTTCTGGATTTCAGATCTTCCCTGCAACTAAGCTTTCGTATGATTCAAGTACGGTTGCAAGAAGCGCATATGTTGTTTAACCACTTGCTCAGGGAAAACGTTCTTCAAATTGACCGCAATGTTGCACTGAAAAACATTTGGAGCAGAACTAGAATGATTTGTCTGATTCAGTTGATTCTGGAACAGAGAATTTGAACTAGCACTCGAATATCCTGTTTTCGGAGGACTCTGATCATAACTCGGGTATGATTGAGTGTTCGATTAACTTTGGGACGAATGATTCGAAGAATTTATATTGAACTTCAACTTGAGTTCTCTTTAGATATGGCTTGAACTGTAACACTTTCTTGTAATAGTCATTGTTGTCGCTGAAAGGACTTTGATTGCCGCTTGCTTCTTGATTCGTGCATTCGCGTTTGAAATGCCCCTTTTGTCTGAATTTGAAGCACGTTACTTTCGACTTATCGAATCCAAGTTTATGCTCGAGTTTCCAATGTCTCATCCAGTAAGCGCTACAAACTTTGTGACTCTTCTGATAATCAAAGCTAAGCTCCACTTGATATCCATCATTTCCAATTCCTCTTCATCAACCTGATCGTAATCCTCAGCCGTCATTTCTGGATTTCCGATCTTCCCTGCAACTAAGCTTTCGTATGATTCAAGTACGGTTGCAAGAAGCGCTATATGTTGTTTAACCACTTGCTCAGGGAAAACGTTCTTCAAATTGACCGCAATGTTGCACTGAAAAACATTTGGAGCAGAACTTTAATGATTTGTCTGATTTGTCTGATTCAGTTGATTCTGGAACGGAGAATTTGAACTAGCACTCGTATATCCTGTGTTCGGAGGACTCTGATCATAACTCGGGTATGATTGAGTGTTCGATTAACTTTGGGACGAATGATTCGAAGAATTTATATTGAACTTCAACTTGAGTTCTCTTTAGATATGGCTTGTACTGCAACACTTTCTTGTAATAGTCCTTGTTGTCGCTAAAAGGACTTTGATTGCCCCTTGCTTCTTGATTCGTGCATTCGCGTTTGAAATGCCCCTTTTGTCTGAACTTGAAGCACGTTACTTTCGACTTATCGAATCCAAGTTTATTGCTCGAGTTTCCAATGTCTCTTCCAGTAAGCGCTACAAACTTTGTGACTCTTCTGATAATCAAAGCTAAGCTCCACTTGATATCCATCATTTCCAATTCCTCTTCATCAACCTGATCGTAATCCTCAGCCGTCATTTCTGGATTTCCGATCTTTCCCTGCAACTAAGCTTCCGTATGATTCAAGTACGGTTGCAAGAAGCGCTATATGTGTTTTAACCACTAGCTCAGGGAAAACGTTCTTCAAATTGACCGCAATGTTGCACTGAAAAACATTTGGAGCAGAACTAGAATGATTTGTCTGATTCAGTTGATTCTGGAACGGGGAATTTGAACTAGCACTCGAATATCCTGTGTTCGGAGGACTCTGATCTTAACTCGGGTATGATTGAGTGTTCGATTAACTTTGGGACGAATGATTCGAAGAATTTATATTGAACTTCAACTTGAGTTCTCTTTAGATATGGCTTGTACTGCAACACTTTCTTGTAATAGTCATTGTTGTCGCTGAAAGGACTTTGATTGCCGCTTGCTTCTTGATTCGTGCATTCGCGTTTGAAATGCCCCTTTTGTCTGAATTTGAAGCACGTTACTTTCGACTTATCGAATCCAAGTTTATTGCTCGAGTTTCCAATGTCTCTTCCAGTAAGCGCTACAAACTTTGTGACTCTTCTGATAATCAAAGCTAAGCTCCACTTGATATCCATCATTTCCAATTCCTCTTCATCAACCTGATCGTAATCCTCAGCCGTCATTTCTGGATTTCCGATCTTCCCTGCAACTAAGCTTTCGTATGATTCAAGTACGGTTGCAAGAAGCGCTATATGTTGTTTAACCACTTGCTCAGGGAAAACGTTCTTCAAATTGACCGCAATGTTGCACTGAAAAACATTTGGAGCAGAACTAGAATGATTTGTCTGATTCAGTTGATTCTGGAACGGGGAATTTGAACTAGCACTCGAATATCCTGTGTTCGGAGGACTCTGATCATAACTCGGGTATGATTCAGTGTTCGATTAACTTTGGGACGAATGATTCGAAGAATTTATGTTGAACTTCAACTTGAGTTCTCTTTAGATATGGCTTGTACTGCAACACTTTCTTGTAATAGTCATTGTTGTCGCTGAAAGGACTTTGATTGCCGCTTGCTTCTTGATTCGTGCATTCGCGTTTGAAATGCCCCTTTTGTCTGAATTGAAGCACGTTACTTTCGACTTATCGAATCCAAGTTTATTGCTCGAGTTTCCAATGTCTCTTCCAGTAAGCGCTACAAACTTTGTGACTCTTCTGATAATCAAAGCTAAGCTCCACTTGATATCCATCATTTCCAATTCCTCTTCATCAACCTGATCGTAATCCTCAGCCGTCATTTCTGGATTTCCGATCTTCCCTGCAACTAAGCTTTCGTATGATTCAAGTACGGTTGCAAGAAGCGCTATATGTTGTTTAACCACTTGCTCAGGGAAAACGTTCTTCAAATTGACCGCAATGTTGCACTGAAAAACATTTGGAGCAGAACTAGAATGATTTGTCTGATTTGTCTGATTCAGTTGATTCTGGAACGGAGAATTTGAACTAGCACTCGAATATCCTGTGTTCGGAGGACTCTGATCATAACTCGGGTATGATTGAGTGTTCGATTAACTTTGGGACGAATGATTCGAAGAATTTATATTCGCACTATTCGCCATTTGAATTTTTGGACTCGAAATCTCCTGAACACCTCCTTGGTAGTACACACCTACATGTTGCACTACATTTGCATTCTTTGATTTGGCCATTTTTAGCAACTCCATTTCATGTCCTTCTGACTTGTCAATGAAAGATGAGAGCTGAAATGCATCCAACTCGAACTATTCTTCAAAACCATCAAGTAGTCCGACCACTCCCCCTTAGGAAGTGCATAAGCCAACTTATCAATCGTCTCTTTATCAGTTTTATGAATATCATGTCTTCGCATCTGAACCATCAAATGATAATATCTGTCGATCATCTGCTTCATGGTTTCTCCTTTGATCATCGTGAAGCTATCGAACTCTTTCTTGATTAAAGCCTTCTTGCTTTTGATCATCTCGGCACTTCCCAGATATTTTGCACAAAGAGCATTCCACAGCAACTGTGACGTATCGCATTCAGGTAGCAAGATCAAGATGTCTTCTTTCACTGATTGTTGTATCAGACTGATCATCTTCTTTTTTGCCACATACGCATCTTTATGTTCTGGTGTAAACTTAACCAAAGCAAGATCTTGACCATGTTCATCTTTTGGCCACATATATCTGGTTTGTACAACAACCCAACTATAGAAGTGATTTGCTTGAACCCAGTTCACGAACTTTTCCTTCCAGCCTTCAAACTCATCCATGCTCATCAACTTTGGCGGCTTTGTAGAAGTTCCAATCTCATTATCTAGATTCATCTGGTTTATCGTGTTTGTATTTGCGTTAGCATTAGATGTCGAAGCCACTGTTGAAGCAAAGGAGTTTTGGACATCATCCATCTTGACAATCAGACGATTTAACTAAAAACACGTTCAAAAACACTCGAAGATTGATTAGCAAACTGACAAGTTCAAGCGAACTTGTTTAGGAAACAAATTTCAGATTCAATTTCAACAAGTTCGGGCGAACTTGTATGAAACTTTCAACAATTTTCACTTAAAGACAAATTCAGTCGAACTTGTGATGGAGTTTGAAAAATTCCCAAGTTGAATCAAGTTCGGGCGAACTTAAGAAAATTTCAACAAAATTTGACAAGCTCAATCGAACTTGGTCAAAATTTCTTTGAAAAATAAAATAACTTCGTGCGAAGTTGGTTAAAATCAACAAAATTGATGATTTTAAGCCAACTTCGGGCGAACTTCATGTGTAAGTTCGAGCGAAGTTTGTTTCTCAAACATGGTTTTTTTGACATTTTGGACATGAATTCGTTTGAATTTAGCTATGAAACTTTCAGGGTGTTAGTGCATATGTCTGTTGCCTACGTCATTACACTAGAACGAGTCTGGAATGAACAAGAGCATTTGAAGACTGATCAAGACAAAGACGATATTCCAATGGGGGTTCTGTTAGTACAGTATGTCTATGTCTTAGTCTTGTATCGAGTCTGTTTAGAATAGGTGAGATCGCGTTAGAAAAAGGTGTATTTAAGTATGTAAAGGATCAAGTTCGCCCGGAATGGAGAATGTGAACAAGTTCGGCCGAACTTGTTCTAGACAAGTTCGCCCGAACTTGTAGCCTTCCCAAGCGAACTTGACCTAGTATAAATATGTGCCTTGGGATTTCATTTGTAAGGATCAGAGATTTTGGCACAGAGACGACGAAGCTCTGTCGGATCCGGGACTTGAATGTATTGAACAATATTGATCAATAAAAAACATTAAATGAGTAATTCTTGTTATACGATTAACACGTCATTAGTTTCTACATAATTGGACGTTAGAAACAAATCTAGGTTCCTATGCTTAAGGTGGACAGTCCTATCAAGTGGTATCAAAGCCTGGATACCGAGATTTGGTGGAATCACTTCAAGAATCACTCTATTTCATCTCTTTTCTTAACTTTTTCACACATTTAAAGAATTCACGGTAAAAAATGGTTAAAATTTGAATATGTCATGTAAAATACACTTGTGGTAAACCCCTGAGAGTTTGGACATCAAATTCAAACGAACTGATATCAAAAAGTTCAAAAAACCATGATTTGCAAACTCATTCTAGCCGAACTTAACATCAAGTTCGACCGAACTTGACTGTTATTTCAAGAATTATAGACAAGTCCGCTCAAACGTACTGATTTTCTTTTAATTTTTACCAAGTTCACCCGAACTTGAGTAAAACTTGTTGAAATTCTCGCATAAGTTCGCCCGAACTCACAAATTCTCTTGAAATCCAATCATAAGTTCACCCGAACTTAATCAGGGAGAAAATTTTCAAATCTCAACCAGAAGTTCGCCCGAACTTGTCAGTGTACTGATTATTTTTCGAAGTTTGTGAACGTGTGTTTTTCAGATAAATTGTCTGATTTTCAAAATAGAAGATCTTCATAACGCTTTTGCTGCGAGAGTAGCTCAAGCTTCAACGTCTAATTCTATTGCGGTTAATCAGATGAATCTCGACAATGAGATGGGTACTACTCAGAAACCGCCGAAGCTAATGAGTATGGACGAGTTTGAGGGAGGAAAAGTTTGTAAACTGGGTACAAGCCAATCAGTTCCACAGCTGGGTTGTGATTGAAAATGGATACAAATGGCCAAAAGATGAACGCGAACAAGATCTACCTTTGGTTAAGTTTACACCTGCTGATAAAGATTCATATGTAGCTGAAAAGAAAATGATTAGCCTGATACAACAGTCTGTGATGGAAGATATTTTGATATTACTACCAGAATGTGAAACATCACAAGAATTGTGGCAAGCTCTTTGTGACAAATTCAAAGGAAGCGATGAGATGATAAAGAGCAAAAAGGCGTTAATCAAAAAAGAATTCGAGATCTTTACATGATCACAGGAGAGACTATGAAGCAAATGATTGACAGATATTGTCATCTAATGGTCCAGATGCGAAGGCACGACATCAAGAGAACTACTAAAGAACAGATAGAAAAGTTGGCTGATGCACTTCCTGAGGGAGAATGGTCAACTTATCTGATGGTTTTAAAGAACAGTCCGGCTTGGATGCATTAAAGTTGTCATCTTTTATCGACAAACTAGAAGGACACGAAATGGAATTGTTAAAAATTGCAAAATCAAAGAACGTAAACGTTGTTCAAGATGTCGGTGTATATTACAAAGGAGGTGTTCAAGATAGTCCAATTCAGAGTCCAAAAATTCAAACAACATTCAGTGCTAATATGAATTCCACGAATTTTTCATCACAGAATCAGAGTTCTCCGAACACTGGATATTCAAGCATGGGTTCAAATTCTTCGTTTCAAAATCGGAACAGTTAGTCAAATAAGACACATCAATCAAGTTCTGATCCAAATGTCTTTCAATGCAACATAACAGTGAATCTCAAGAATGTTTTTCCTGAGAAAGTGGCTAAACAGCACATAGCACTTCTTTCTACGGTTTTAGAATCATATGAATGTTTGGTAGCTGGAAAGATCGGAAATCCTGAAATGACTGATGAGGATTACGATCAGGTGGATGAGGAAGAGCTAGAGCTAATGGACATAAAGTGGAGTCTGGCATCAATCATCAGAAGAATTACCAAATTTGTAGCGTTAACCGGAAGAGATATTGGTAATTCAAGTAACAAGCTTGGTTTCGACAAGACAAAAATCACATGCTTCAAGTGCCGACAAAAGGGCATTTCAAACGAGAGTGTCCGAACCAAGAAGTTAGTGGAAATCAAAGTCCTTTCGGAGGTGGCAATGATTACTACAAGAAAGCATTTCAATACAAGCCATTACCAAGGAAAGTTGAGATCCAAGATCAAACTGCTAACACTGCAGAAAAAGCTATGGTTGCTTCAAACAAAAATGAAGGTTTTGATTGGAACAAGTATATCAACAAGAAGACTGGAGTAGCTCTTATGGCTGAGATTGTGGAAGAGCAAGATATGTCTGCCGAGAATGCAGCTCTGGAGAACGCAATTTTAGAACAATACATGCGACAAAGAGAGGAAGAAGAGATCTATCATCACATGATGATGCAGAATGCTACTTCTTCTAATAGTGTTTCTAGTTTTGCAGGTTGTTCTGATGAAGCATCTTCTGAGTTGGTGAGTGAAGAAAAGAAATCAGAATAGGATAAGGTAAGTTCTGAGGTAAGAGTTATTGAAAAAGAGGTTGTGAAAATTGTGGAGGTTGAAAAACCTTGCACAAAGTGCGCAAATCCTTGTGAACAATGTGCTGAGAAGTCGAAAATCATAAGCGAAATGACTGTACATAACGAGAATTTTTGTTATGATTACAGAACAATGAAAGAAGCTTATGAAAAAATGAAAGGAACTTATTGTAATGTCGAAGAAGCTAATCGAGAATTAAGTGCTAATGTAACAATGTTAAGTGCAACTGTCATTGAGAAACAAAAAGCAATTAACATGTATATTGACACTATTGCTGAAACAAGACGAGAGCTTCAGGACATGAGGATAGAAACAGAGAGAGTAAGACAACTGTTAAAAAGTTACACCACAAATGCTTATGTCATTGATCACATTCTTCCTACGATTAAGTCGGAGGAAAATGATGATAAACCAAAAGGTACAAAACGTAAAGAGTACGGAAATGTTCCACCGCCACTACTTGCGAGTTACTGCCGCAAGAAAGAGGATGGTATTGAAAAGGTAATAAACATAACGCTTTTATCTGAAACAAAAGATCAATTGCCTGAGAACATTGACGTAGTCTATACGAAATCAAACAGTGATAGTGAAGTGGTTGTGAACAATGTGGTAAAGCATGTCTTAGGAAATGATTCTGACAATGGCAGCTTTGAAAGCGCCAACTCATGTTCGAACAATTCAGAATCACAATCCGGAAATGATGATACATCTTCAGAAATTGATCTAAGTGATGATCCTAATGTTGTCATGTACCAGGTTAAGGAATCTGATAGATTATATTTCGATGATAGCTTTCCGATTCGGAACGTGAAAGAAGATCAAATCGATAAATTGTTCAAACTTGTAGAAGTTTCGTCAGATGATCTTAAAATTGACGAGAAAAGATTTTACTCAAAACCCAAAAGGAACTTTAACAACTACCGAAAGAATGGTGGTGATTTTCCTAAGAACAGGAGAGTAGGATTGGGTTTGGAGGAAAGTAAAGATGAGCCGAAGAAGAATCAACCATTTCATAAATACAAAGGTAAACACATGAAATTTGTTTATGTGACGAACATGGTTCAGGAAAAAGGTTTGATCGGTAAGCAATCAAATGATCAATTCAAGAAGGAGAAAGAAATTCGGGACAAGGCTAAATCCGCAAGAGAAGTAAAACCCACTAGTGGACACTCACATGATAATCGGACTTGCTTTAATTGCAATGAAGTTGGTCATATTGCTCGAAAGTGTCCGAAGACAAAGCATGTGTATCCATGAAGAAAAACAGTTTCAGATGTTAAAAAACAAAAACAACCAGAGATTGTGAAACCAATCGAATTGTTAAAAAGAAACAAAGAATCTGAAATCGAAGAAAAACCTAAGTGTGAATCAAAGTTTGAAAACTCAATTTTTGAAAAAGGTGAAACTTCAAAATTTCATACAAACACAAATTCTCGTTTCTATATCAAGAAAGCAAGAAGCAAATCACAATCCTGGGTTGCTAAAAAGAACACATCATCATCTGAAAGTGACACGTTTGATTCTGATAAAACGAAAAATGTCAAATCAAAAGAATCAGTAACCAAAAATGATCTTTCAAAGTCAAATTTCTCAAAACAAACAAAGAAAGAAAAGGTTGAAAAGTCTTCAAAGTTAACATCCGGATGAAATGTTTGATGATGACTTTGATTACTATGATGAATTGGAAAGTGATTATGATGCTTATCATGTTAAACCCAAGACCAAAAAGGTCTGGGTTTCTCTATTCAAGTAGTTACTTTTCCTATGCAGGGGCTCTAAAGATCCACATTGTCGAAGTAGTATCTGGATAGCGGAGCTTCATGCATCTTAACTTATACTGAAAATGTCATATCTTTGTCATTTTGAGGGGGAGTAATTGAAAAGGAAAATTCGTAAAATATTAAATTGTGCAAATCCACACCGTTGAACAAAACTGTTTTTATAACAAAACCATTTATTCTTTCATGTAAATGAGTTTAATGGTTTATTTGTTGAACAGGTACAGATGCATATGTTGAAAAAAGGATCGGACGACGAGTTCTCGTGATCCTCATTGGTTTGTTATCTTTTTAAGATTAGAATTTCTTAAACCTAAAATTCAAAAATATGTTTTTGATTTTATGGGGAGTAAGAAAATTTTAGAAAAATCAAAAACATATGAAAAAGTTGAAAATTCAAAAACATTTGAAAATTTCAAAAGTATAAAAACATTGAAAAAGACAAAAAGAATTTTGTGTAAAAAAGGAAATGATAGTACATCAGTGGACTATCACAGTATGCTAAAGAAATAAAAAGTTTAAAAAGTGATAAACAAGTCTTACTATGGATGTGGCCATAGGCTTTACACATTCAGTAAATTGTTTCTGAGATATAAACTAAATTTTACAA
Organism: Scalesia atractyloides; assembly: GCA_947069175.1. Taxonomy (NCBI): domain Eukaryota; kingdom Viridiplantae; phylum Streptophyta; class Magnoliopsida; order Asterales; family Asteraceae; genus Scalesia; species Scalesia atractyloides. The sequence continues at coordinate 51,343,440 of CAMTDV010000005.1, read as the reverse complement.
CTGCTTAATCTCGTGGATTAACATCTCTCAGATATATGGACTTAGTACTCCGAAATTTCGTTTGAGAGATTGCCTGATTCTGAGATACGAGGTCTTTATAGATGATTGATATCCGGAATATTATACAAGTTATTCTGATTTTGCGGAAGCAATAGCCTAGAACTTCTATAATACTTTTGCTAAAAAAACCCCTAAACTACATGCAAAACTGAAAAGTGTCGAAAGATCTAATCAGTTGTAGTGTTTAAAAGATTCCTTAAGTGGAACACACCTTAAAGACGAGTCTTCATCTCTTTGTCTGTACGGTAGTACTAACCTGAGCTCTCAAGGTCTCGCACAACCCAGATACATATATATATTATGCTATATTCACATGTAAGATGAAATCTAGGGAATCTTGATACGGGAGTATATTCTGAGATAGGAACCATAGTTAAGTCAAGTTTCATAATTCATACCTAACATATCTTGGAATTATTGAGAAATGTGTCGAAGTTTAAGTGGACAAACATATCGACAATCTAGGTAAACGCATTTAGAACTTAAAGTCTCAAAAGGTTAACGGTACTGGTGATATGTATAAACAACTTATATGATCCTTAGACACGAATTCACAAAAATAGGTCTGTAAATATGTTTGTACATAGTTTACTTTGTTCTGTATATAGTTTATCTGCTTTACAGATTAAAACCAAAAAGATTTTCAGTGTGTTTTAGCATAAATTTACAAAAGTACAAAAAGATTTGTTTCTTCATTAGTTTCAACAAGCCAATGATAGAGAACGGTTCTTCAAAGTCTGGTAAGATGCTTTAATGGTGAAAATCTTGTTGACATTTGTGAAAAATCAAAATGATTGAATATAAAAGTTCATTAATTTGAAACTTTGAATTTGAAGAAAACATCAGTTTGTTCACAACGGTTTCGAACCAAGGTCATTAATTTGGACTTGGTATACGAAATTGGTTATCTGAGGTCATTAACTTGGACTTGGTCAACCAAGTGGATTTCATAATTGAAAATTCTATCAAGTGGACAAAGTCTTCAATATGAAAGTGTCAAGATCATTAATTTGAACTTGAATAACTAAAAGATTTGAAAGATGGAAATTGAGATTAAAATTTGAAATGTTGATGTTACAAAATTTCAAAGTTTGAATCTGAAATGTTTATTTGAATGTCTAAGAACTTTGAAACAGAAAGAAAAGTTTAGATGGAGCTGGATAAAACGTTGATTGAAGATACCAGAAAGCTCAAAGCAAGAGGGAGCATAACTCACAGCAAGGTGGAGCAAGGTGATTAAAGTTTTATCAAGATAACCTTAAAAAACCGAGATGTAGAAGATTTGTAGATCAAGGACGTTAAAGTTTATTCAAGACTAAAGATCAAGAGTATATTAAAGACTCAGGAGCTTAGTTGAAGTCAAAATGACTACGGCAACATCTAAGGGGGAGTCTGTTAGTGCATATGTCTGTTGCCTACGTCATTACACTAGAACGAGTCTGGAATGAACAAGAGCTTCTGAAGACTGATCAAGACAAAGACTGTGACATCCCAGGTTTTTCGGATAACTTAAACGCAATACATTTCGAATAAATTGTCTGCTACGTATTAAACGTGTACGAGTTAGTGAATACGTGATGTGCCATTATGTGATTGTTTTAGTTATAAATAATTATGGTAGATATGTACACGAACCGAACCGAACCGCGACACGAACCAACTTTGATTCCTTGTGACTCTAGGAGTTAACAAAGTTTTAAACTTTAAACCCAAGTCTTCGGCCGAGAACAAGGATCAAACCCAAACCGCAAACCCCTTTGCGAACAACCCAAATCACTCTCGGCCGAGATCAAGCCCAAAACCGCAAACTTATTGTGTTCAAACCCAAACCGAACCAACCCAAGTTTCTCGGCCACAAGCTCAAGCCAAACCGTAACCCTTATCTCTTTTGCGCCTATATATACCAACCATGCATGCATCTCTCAAAAACACAAAACCCTAAAGAGCTAACAGCCGACGGCAGCGAATCATTCCATTCCCTCGACCGCAAACAGCCCCCTTGAACTCCCATTGATCGCGAGCAACCTCTGCCTTCATCACCTTGATCTGATCAGCCCTTGTTACACTCCATTCGGTCGCGAGAACAGCTTTTCCTTCTCTTTTCTTCCGGTCGCAGCAGCAGCCCTCGCCATCTTCATCCTCGGTCGCAAGCAATCTTTGATCACCGGCCCCTTATCTTACTCACGGTTCGTTTACCTTGACATTAAAAGATTAGAATTTGTCATATGCTACAAGATAATATTCGGATACATGTGTTTTGATTGTGTTGTGTCGGATTGTTAATGCTAGATTAAGAGTTGGATGTTTGTTTAAAAATCTGAAATCATAGGCTATGTTTTGTTATAAAAACTAGAGGTATGATTTAGGGTTGCATGGATGTGTTATTGGTATTGATCTATGATTAGAAAATCAGTTCATGATCGCCTAGGTTAATAATAGGAACGGTTTATGATAATGATATGCTGAAACAGTTTGCTGAGTAATAGTTACAGCCGACTTCATCTGGCTGTAACTCGGTCATTAGTTATCGAAAAACGGATTTTCTGATGTCTAGAAAGTAGAGATTTGAATAACGAATCTAAGGGCGCTGGATTCATAATTTTCTGAAGTCGTCTGATATTTTTAAAGGGCCAAATAAGTTCAGTAACTAAAGCTGTGAAAATCCTGAAATTTTGTTAGTTGTATCGAGTTGGATTTTAAAATCAGTAGGGAGTCGAGTCATGATTTTTGTACAGCAACTAGGTATGGAAATTTCCGGGCAATTCCAACTGGAATTTTGTTAATTGGACGATCAGTGATTTTTAAATAAATTCTTCCGTGGACTACAGTCAGAAAGCGATAAATCTGACTGCAGCCTAGTATATTAATATTTATGGTTAATTGGTAAAGATTTAGGACTTGGAAAATTTATATAAATTTCTACAGTATAAATGTCACCTACTGTAAAAATATTGGAATTTTTGGAACGTTGGAACTATTTTATAAAAATCGTAGAAAACAGCTGAATTATGAGTATTAAGCTGAAAATTGATAACTTGTGATTGTGTGCACCAAGGTGTTGCATGGATTGGATTATGTTCATGATAAACTGTTTTGATTACTATGTTCACATGAGTATACTGGCATGCATGTTTGAGTGTTAGATATGTTGTTTGTGTGCATCACTTTGTGCATAAATTAAGTGTAGAATTTGTATTGGTGTGATCACACACTGACTTGAAATCAATTGGTTTGTTAGGACGCGATTAGCGGTCCCATCCTTTACAACTTCTTTGCTACACTAACCGAGCAAATAAAGGTGAGTTCACAGCACCTAACTTTATCCGGTTTTTAAACAACAGGGGGAGAAACATGTATACACTCTTCAAACTCAATCTCTTTACGTTATACGAATTTAACGTCACATAACTATTCGGTAACTAAGTTAATGTTAATGTAATGTTATGGTCACTAAGTAGCTATATCACTTAAGTCCTCGTCAATCTCTCAGATCGTTAGTATTGGGTTTTAATAGCGGGGGAATTATAAGTAGTACTACTGGGCCCGACAAGCCCCATCCGAGCTAGTCGCGCTAGCCGACCGGGTATGGTCAACGGGTGAATAATTTAGCCTAACTTCGCCATGGTCAGTGATAGGCCTGGCAACACGGAGGCACAACAGTCAGCTTCGATCGCGAACTCTTACGTGACATAACTTTAGGCTAGCTACCTATATATGTTAACATTGAACTTAATTACGAAACAACTATATTATCCCGGGTTCAGGATAATGGAAACAACAACTTATTATTCCTAGATGGAATAATGGAAACAACAACTATATTATCCTGGGTTGAGGATAATGGAAGCAACAACTTATTATTCCGGGATTGGAATAATGGAACCAACACGTTATCCCGGGTTAGGGATAACGGGGAAAACAAATTATAACCGAACAAACGAATTTATGAAAACCTGTGAACTCACTCATCTTTAATGTTGACACTTGTTTCTTTACATGTTTCTCAGGACGCTAGGAGCTCTAGGTGCACGCACATGCATTGAACAGGACATCTTTTATCGAGTCTTATTTATAAATATTGTTTTGGGGTTTTTCATTTGTTTTGGCGTTTGTGTTGGCGCCCGCTTCACTACTTATTTATGCTTCCACTCAACTTTAAAAACTGATGCTTCCGCTAAATATTGGTAACTAATCAAGACAATATAAAATCTACGACAAATGATTTTTGAAAACGTATTATCGAATCATATAGAGTCGTTCGACGTACTAGTGTTTCAGATTCTGGTTTGTTCACACGCCTCGCGGTAAAACTCCGCAAGTGGAAATTGAGGGTGTGACAGATTGGTATCAGAGCCACTAGCTATAGAGAACCAGGTTTGCATTAGAAGTAGACCTAAACTATAGCTGATTTCACGACACTAGACTTAGTTTGGCACCGAACTATTATATTGTTATGCGATGTACCACAACTGTGTTATGTGGATTATGACTTAATAATAAGAAATTAAAACAACTCGTAACTAACTACACGACCTAACCGGCAATGTCATCATCATCATCGTCATCATCATCCGACAAACTTACGCCACCAAGAGCGCCAGGAAAGGCACCTATGGTGGAACCCTTACCATCTTATGGCGTGGAGACACGCTCAGCTGCGAGGAAAAGGCTCGCTCAGGGGGAGGAGTCGTCATCACGCCCAACCATTGCTGTGCCGGTTGAACCGGTTAACCCTGTAGAAGTAGGAATTGACCTACTTAGAATCATATTACATAAACAACAAGCACAGATAGAAAGAATGCAGGAAACCATCCTAGCACAAGGATGGATGATCCGACAACTGACAGGTAAAACCGACTCGCTCGAGGAAGAGCATTATACGAGTAAGATAGCTCGTAACACCTTAGCCAGAGATCTGCGTGCTGAGCAGATAAGAGCCGACTGGCTCGAAGATAGAGTCCTGGAAAATAGTTGGAACATTCAGGAACTGCAAAATCAAGCACTTGCACCAGCACCGGCCCCTCTAGTGCCGGTAGAGGAGGAACCGGAAGAGGATCCAGAGGAGGACCCTGAGGAGGATCCAGAGGAGGATCCGGAGGAGGACCCAGCTGTAGAAGCTGGAAATGCCGCGCAGGATGACGGCAACGACAGTGACTTGGGGGATGGAGACGTAGACGACTGACACGTCTCGCTTATTTTATTTATTTTCCTTCAGTCTATTCATTTTCCCACTTGTGTTTAAACTTGAGACTTTATAGTGAATTCATATGTTTGATTTGCACTTTTGTAAGACGTTGAAATTTCAGTTAATCAAGTATTTCTTTTGACTATTTAACATATTAAGTTGACATAACTTGATAATTATGAAAGTACGAAGTAGGATAACTATATTGGATATATAGACTTATCGGGGTGTGTTTGTGTTGTGTTTCGAAGATCTAAATGGCAACTGGACGACGTGGAAACCTTAACTTAACGCCCGAAGAGCTAGCTGCCATGATTCAAGAGCACGTGAACGCAGCTTTAGCAGGTGCTCAGAACCAACCGGCAGGTAACCATTATTAAATTTTCGTGTGAAAATCTAATAGTTGGGCTAGTAGGATTCCTCGCTGACTACCTATTCTCTGTCAGCAGGAGGGGGCTTTAACCCCTACAAGATGTTCCTCGACGCGAAACCAAGCAAATTCTCGGGGGCGGAAGGACCCATTGGACTGGTCCGCTGGATCGAAAAATCTGAATCCGTTTTTGAAATGTGCAACTGTCTAGAGGCCAACAAGGTCAAGTACGCAGCCTCAACACTGGAAGATGGGGCACTGACATGGTGGAATACACAAGTCCAAACACGTGGACTTATAGCTGCGAATGCAATGGCCTGGGCCGAGTTCAAGGCCCCAATCAAAGAGGAGTACTGCCCACGGGACAGAGTGCAACAGTTAGAGCAAGCCTTATGGAACCACAAGATGGTGGGATCGGAAATTGAAGCTTACACCGCAAAACATCATGACTTGGTATTTCTGTGTCCCGATTTGGCCAACACTGTGGAGAAAAGACTCGAGTTCTATCTTGGGGTCTGGTTCCGGAGATTCAGGGTATAGTAATGGCTAGTAACCCTGCAACTGAACATCAAGCAATCCGATTAGCTCACAAACTCACCGATAAGGCGGTGGAACAAAAGAAGCTGCCAGCACGGGGTACAACTGAAGTTGCCCCGGATAACAAAAGAAAGTTTGAAGACTCGTCTGCTCGACAGTCTTCATCATCCCAGCCGCAGCAGGGGAACCAGAAACGGTTCAATCATTACAACAGCCACCGGGGTCACCAAAATCAGCCTGCCAATAACAACAACAACCAGAACGCAAGCAGCTATGCAGGTCGAAAGCCGCAGTGCAACCGCTGTAATCTCCATCATAACGGCCCTTGTGCCGGAAATCGCTGCCAACGATGTGGCAAGATGGGACATGCGGCAAAGGATTGTCGTGGGGAAATCATGTCCCGACAAAATCAAAATCAACCCCAGGGTCAGCAGCAGGGTATTAACCGGGGATGCTATCAGTGTGGTAGCACTGCTCACTTCAAAAGAGACTGTCCACAGCTGCGTAACAACAACAACAATGGTGGGAACAACCACAACAACAATAATAACAACAACAATAATGGGAACGGTGGCACCGGAGGTGCCAAAGGTCGCGCATTTACATTGGGCCGCGGAGAGGCCAGAAACGACTCGAACGTGGGCACCGGTAAGTTTCCCCTTAATGAATATTTTGCTTCTGTGCTTTTTGATACGGGTGCGGATAGGAGCTTTATATCTGAGTCTTTTAGGAGGAACCTAAATCTCACGCCTAAACCATTAGAGACCCCTTATGTTATAGAATTAGCCGATGGTAATTCTGTAGATGTGACCCATATAGTATCCGGCTGTCAACTCCAACTCGCGGGTCACACTTTTACCATTGATCTGATGACAACTACCTTGGGTAGTTTTGACGTGGTAGTCGGAATGGACTGGCTATCCGACGTCCGGGCTGAAGTTCTCTGCTTCGAAAAATCTATTCGTATTCCGCTCTCTAACGACGAAATCCTGACGGTACAAGGCGATAAGGCAAACGCCGTCACCAACATCATCTCTTACATGCAAGCGCAGAAGTATCTTCGGAGGAAGAACTCCTTCGCTTTACTCGCACTGATTACCGAACAGCCTAAGGACGAGAAACGCATAGAAGACATCCCTGTCGTCCGTGATTTTTTCGATGTATTCCCAGAGGAACTACCTGGTCTTCAACCCCATCGACAATTGGAATTTGAAATCGAATTGGCGAACAATGCGACTCCTATCGCCAAGGCTCCATACCGCCTAGCTCCAGCCGAGCTGCAGGAGCTGTCTACCCAACTTCAGGAGCTATTAGAAAAAGGATTTATCCGACCAAGCGTTTCGCCATGGGGAGCTCCAGTCCTTTTTGTCAAGAAGAAGGACGGGACTTTCCGCATGTGCATCGACTACAGGGAACTCAACAAGGTTACTGTCAAGAACCGATACCCGTTACCACGCATCGACGATCTCTTCGAACAACTTCAAGGGTCAAGTTACTACTCCAAGATCGATTTACGGTCCGGTTACCACCAGCTACGCGTCAGGGAGGAGGATATCGCCAAGACGGCATTTCGCACTCGGTATGGCCATTACGAGTTCTTGGTCATGCCCTTCGGTCTCACCAACGCACCTGCGGTGTTCATGGACCTCATGAACCGCGTGTGTAAACCATACCTCGACAAATTTGTCATTGTGTTCATCGATGACATACTCATCTACTCCAAAAGTGAAGAAGAACATGCTGAACATCTACGATTACTACTAGGATTACTCCAACAGGAAAAGCTATATGCCAAGCTTTCGAAGTGTGATTTCTGGATTCGGGAAGTTCAGTTTCTCGGGCATATCGTGAATGAAAGGGGAATCCACGTGGACCCTGCCAAGATTGAAGCCATCAAAAACTGGGAAGCACCCAAGACACCGACGGAGATCCGCCAATTTTTGGGATTGGCTGGTTACTACAGACGTTTCATCGAGGGATTTTCAAAGATCGCACAACCTCTTACTACCCTCACCCAGAAAGGTATCAAGTATACTTGGGGTGACAAGCAAGAAGCAGCATTTCAATTGCTGAAACAGAAACTTTGCAGTGCACCCATTCTGTCCTTGCCGGAAGGGACAGATGACTTTGTAGTATATTGTGATGCTTCCATTCAGGGATTGGGATGCGTACTCATGCAACGCGATAAGGTCATCGCGTATGCGTCGCGACAACTGAAGGTTCACGAGAAAAACTACACGACGCATGACCTGGAATTGGGAGCAGTAGTGTTTGCACTTAAGATTTGGAGACACTACCTCTATGGAACGAAGTGCACAATCTTTACGGACCACAAGAGCCTCCAACACATCTTTGATCAGAAGGAGTTGAACATGCGACAGCGTCGCTGGGTCGAACTCTTGAACGATTATGAGTGTGCCATTCGGTATCACCCGGGTAAAGCTAACGTGGTAGCTGATGCCCTCAGTAGGAAGGAACACTTGAAACCACGTCGTGTACGAGCATTACAACTCACTATTCATTCGGGGCTACCCGAACAAATACGCGACGCCCAGTTAGAAGCAGTTAAGGAGGAAAACATCAAAGCCGAATCGGTGGGAAAACTGGGACGCGATTGGGAAGTAAAACCCAATGGAGCCCGGTATTTCATGAATCGCATATGGGTACCTCTCTACGGAAACCTCAGAGAGCTAGTCATGGACGAAGCTCACAAATCCCGATACTCTGTCCATCCGGGTTCGGATAAGATGTATCAAGACCTTAAAGCTGCGTATTGGTGGCCCAACATGAAAGCCGATATAGCCACCTACGTGAGTAAATGTTTGACTTGTGCAAAAGTCAAGGTGGAGTATCAAAAGCCATCGGGGCTACTCCAACAACCTGAGATCCCAGTGTGGAAATGGGATCAGATCTCGATGGATGTCATCACTAAACTCCCGCGAACTTTGGGTGGTTGCGATACCATCTGGGTAATTATGGATCGTTTAACTAAGTCCGCACACTTCCTAGCTATTAAAGAAACAGATAAGATGGAGAAGTTGACTCGCATCTACATTAAGGAAGTAGTTTCTCGGCACGGAGTGCCAACATCCATCATCTCAGACAGAGATGCTCGCTTCACGTCCAACTTCTGGCAGTCACTCCAGAAAGCGTTGGGAACACGCTTGGATATGAGCACAGCCTATCACCCCCAGACTGATGGTCAAAGTGAAAGGACCATACAAACCTTGGAAGACATGCTTAGGGCATGCGTCATAGACTTCGGAAATAGTTGGGAAATCCACCTGCCTCTAGTAGAATTCTCATATAACAACAGCTATCATACGAGTATTTCGGCAGCACCGTTTGAGGCATTATACGGTCGTAAATGTAGGTCACCGGTCTGCTGGGCAGAAGTCGGTGACAGTCAACTCACAGGCCCTGAGTTAATACTTGAGGCTACTGAATAGATTGTACAAATCAGAAACCGCATGGCGGCGGCACGAGATCGACAGAAAAGCTACGCTGATCAACGACGCAAACCGCTCGAATTTCAAGTAGGCGACCGCGTCCTACTAAAGGTGTCACCCTGGAAGGGTGTAATCCGCTTTGGAAAACGGGGCAAACTAAACCCACGGTACGTAGGCCCGTTTGTAATCTAGAAACGTATTGGACCCGTAGCTTATCAATTAGACCTTCCTGCCGAACTCAGTGGAGTTCACAACGTATTTCACGTGTCAAATCTGAAGAAGTGTCTATCAGATGAAACCCTAGTCATTCCATTCGATGAGATCCAAGTGGATGAACAACTACACTTCGTGGAACAGTCTATCGAGATCATGGATCGTGAGATCAAGACTCGAAGGCACAGCAAGATTCCGATCGTTTTCGTTGGGATTCTAAGCGTGGACCGGAGTTCACGTGGGAAAGAGAGGATCAAATGAAAAGCAAATACCCACACCTCTTCGCAACTGAGCAGCAATCTAACGATACCAGTAACTAAATTTTCGGGACGAAAATTCTTTCAACATGGGGATGATGTGACAACCTGGAAATTTCTCATACTTTTGCGTACTATTGTTAACTAAGTCCTTGTGCATGGCACTTGAGAATCTTTGTGCATGGCACTTGGGAACTTCTTGTAACTCCGCGTACTATCATAAACGAACTAACTCTTTGTGAGTGGCACTCTAAACATGTACGCTACATTCTAAACCGCGTTTACTCAATTTTCGGGATGAAAATTCTTTCAACATGGGGATAATGTGACATCCCAGGTTTTTCGGATAACTTAAACGCAATACTTGTCGAATAAATTGTCTGCTACGTATTAAACGTGTACGAGTTAGTGAATACGTGATGTGCCATTATGTGATTGTTTTAGTTATAAATAATTATGGTAGATATGTACACGAACCGAACCGAACCGCGACACGAACCAACTTTGATTCCTTGTGACTCTAGGAGTTAACAAAGTTTTAAACTTTAAACCCAAGTCTTCGGCCGAGAACAAGGATCAAACCCAAACCGCAAACCCCTTTGCGAACAACCCAAATCACTCTCGGCCGAGATCAAGCCCAAAACCGCAAACTTATTGTGTTCAAACCCAAACCGAACCAACCCAAGTTTCTCGGCCACAAGCTCAAGCCAAACCGTAACCCTTATCTCTTTTGCGCCTATATATACCAACCATGCATGCATCTCTCAAAAACACAAAACCCTAAAGAGCTAACAGCCGACGGCACCGAATCATTCCATTCCCTCGACCGCAAACAGCCCCCTTGCACTCCCATTGATCGCGAGCAACCTCTGCCTTCATCACCTTGATCTGATCAGCCCTTGTTACACTCCATTCGGTCGCGAGAACAGCTTTTCCTTCTCTTTTCTTCCGGTCGCAGCAGCAGCCCTCGCCATCTTCATCCTCGGTCGTAAGCAATCTTTGATCACCGGCCCCTTATCTTACTCACGGTTCGTTTACCTTGTCATTAAAAGATTAGAATTTGTCATATGCTACAAGATAATATTCGGATACATGTGTTTTGATTGTGTTGTGTCGGATTGTTAATGCTAGATTAAGAGTTGGATGTTTGTTTAAAAATCTGAAATCATAGGCTATGTTTTGTTATAAAAACTAGAGGTATGATTTAGGGTTGCATGGATGTGATATTGGTATTGATCTATGATTAGAAAATCAGTTCATGATCGCCTAGGTTAATAATAGGAACGGTTTATGATAATGATATGCTGAAACAGTTTGCTGAGTAATAGTTACAGCCGACTTCATCTGGCTGTAACTCAGTCATTAGTTATCGAAAAACGGATTTTCTGATGTCTAGAACGTAGAGATTTGAATAACGAATCTAAGGGCGCTGGATTCATAATTTTCTGAAGTCGTCTGATATTTTTAAAGGGCCAAATAAGTTCAGTAACTAAAGCTGTGAAAATCCTGAAATTTTGTTAGTTGTATCGAGTTGGATTTTAAAATCAGTAGGGAGTCGAGTCATGATTTTTGTACAGCAACTAGGTATGGAAATTTCCGGGCAATTCCAACTGGAATTTTGTTAATTGGACGATCAGTGATTTTTAAATAAATTCTTCCGTGGACTGCAGTCAGAAAGCGATAAATCTGACTGCAGCCTAGTATATTAATATTTATGGTTAATTGGTAAAGATTTAGGACTTGGAAAATTTATATAAATTTCTACAGTATAAATGTCACCTACTGTAAAAATATTGGAATTTTTGGAACGTTGGAACTATTTTATAAAAATCGTAGAAAACAGCTGAATTATGAGTATTAAGCTGAAAATTGATAACTTGTGATTGTGTGCACCAAGGTGTTGCATGGATTGGATTATGTTCATGATAAACTGTTTTGATTACTATGTTCACATGAGTATACTGGCATGCATGTTTGAGTGTTAGATATGTTGTTTGTGTGCATCACTTTGTGCATAAATTAAGTGTAGAATTTGTATTGGTGTGATCACACACTGACTTGAAATCAATTGGTTTGTTAGGACGCGATTAGTGGTCCCATCCTTTACAACTTCTTTGCTACACTAACCGAGCAAATAAAGGTGAGTTCACGGCCCCTAACTTTATCCGGTTTTTAAACAACAGGGGGAGAAACATGTATACACTCTTCAAACTCAATCTCTTTACGTTATACGAATTTAACGTCACATAACTATTCGGTAACTAAGTTAATGTTAATGTAATGTTATGGTCACTAAGTAGCTATATCACTTAAGTCCTCGTCAATCTCTCGGATCGTTAGTATTGGGTTTTAATAGCGGGGGAATTATAAGTAGTACTACTGGGCCCGACAAGCCCCATCCGAGCTAGTCGCGCTAGCCGACCGGGTATGGTCAACGGGTGAATAATTTGGCCTAACTTCGCCATGGTCAGTGATAGGCCTGGCAACACGGAGGCACAACAGTCAGCTTCGATCGCGAACTCTTACGTGACATAACTTTAGGCTAGCTACCTATATATGTTAACATTGAACTTAATTACGAAACAACTATATTATCCCGGGTTGAGGATAATGGAAACAACAACTTATTATTCCTGGATGGAATAATGGAAACAACAACTATATTATCCTGGGTTGAGGATAATGGAAGCAACAACTTATTATTCCGGGATTGGAATAATGGAACCAACACGTTATCCCGGGTTAGGGATAACGGGGAAAACAAATTATAACCGAACAAACGAATTTATGAAAACCTGTGAACTCACTCATCTTTAATGTTGACACTTGTTTCTTTACATGTTTCTCAGGACGCTAGGAGCTCTAGGTGCACGCACATGCATTGAACAGGACATCTTTTATCAAGTCTTATTTATAAATATTGTTTTGGGGTTTTTCATTTGTTTTGGCGTTTGTGTTGGCGCCCGCTTCACTACTTATTTATGCTTCCACTCAACTTTAAAAACTGATGCTTCCGCTAAATATTGGTAACTAATCAAGACAATATAAAATCTACGACAAATGATTTTTGAAAACGTATTATCGAATCATATAGAGTCGTTCGACGTACTAGTGTTTCAGATTCTGGTTTGTTCACCGCCTCGCGGTAAAACTCCGCAAGTGGAAATTGAGGGTGTGACAAAGACGATATCCAAGGGGGAGTCTGTTAGTACAGTATGTCTATGTCTTAGTCTTGTATCGAGTCTTTTTAGAATAGGTGAGATCGCGTTAGAAAAAGGCGTACTTAAGTATGTAAAGGATCAAGTTCGCCCGGAATGGAGAATGTGAACAAGTTCGGCCGAACTTGTTCTAGACAAGTTCGCCCGAACTTGTAGCCTTCCCAAGTGAACTTGACCTAGTATAAATATGTGCCTTGGGATTTCATTTGTAAGGATCAGAGATTTTGGCACAGAGACGGCGAAGCTCTGTCGGATCCGGGACTTGAATGTATTGAACAATATTGATCAATAAACAAACATTAAATGAGTAATTCTTGTTATACGATTAACACGTCATTAGTTTCCGTCTAATTGGACGTTAGAAACAAATCTAGGTTCTTATGCTTAAGGAGGACGGTCCTATCATAGGGGTTTGTATTTAGGTGATTATGTATGACATATTCAAATTTTAGCCATTTTTGTCCATAGGTTCATCATTTATGTGAAAAAAGTGTAGAAAATGATAGAAATGGGTAGAAATAGAGAGTGTCTTGTGTATCAGCAAATTAGGTATCCATAGTTCTGATACCACTTGTTAGGACCGCTCCTCCACTGTGAAGGAACCTAACTTATATCTAAAGTCCAACATAAGCGGAAATTATGTGACTTGTTAATCGAATACACAAGATTTACTGTTTGAATTGTCTGTTTATTAATGTCAAATCATGTACATCGAGTATCCAAACAGACAGAGCTTCGACGTCGTCAACGCAAAGTTCTTACAATGAATGACCCATGACGACCTATATGTAGACTAACAAGTTCAGGCGAAGTGTAGATGTCTAGATCAAGTTCGGGCGAACTTGATCTATTCATCACACAAGTTCAGCCGAACTTGTGTACATACACATAAATACATTATAAAATCTAACACTTCAAGCCCTAAACATACAGACTCGATCCAAGACCTAGACAATAGACATCATGTATCAACAAACATACTAACTACTAACCCGGTAAGCGACATCCTAACCATAAGCCGTTCAAAAAAAATACTTGTAAACCTCATATTGTTATTTTAATGAAAACAAATGGACCAACTACACCATATATATCTATCATTTTAAGCTCATCAATAAGTCGATCATATCACATTCAACTCTACTATTTTAGTCCATGCAAATCTTTATTTTAACTTTATAAAGATACATTGCCGAGGTTTTGAAATCAATGCCTTAGGCATTTACAATCAGTCACATATTTCTTTCCACTTTAACTAATTATGTATGTGCATACACCCTTCAGGAGTTCCGTCACATAAACTTTCTCATTGATTTCTAAATCATATGCAAAGATGTCTTGAACACTTGTTTTATTCATAAAGTCCATGTTGTACCATGCTTGCACATTATACATTGAGATACCATAATCACCGGGTACAAGTTTTCTATGTATGTTTATTGGTGCACAAGAATTACATCCTTAAGATGTTTTAGTTGACCTTTTAGGCACTCAACTGTCTTAGGTTACTCATCAGGAGTTCTAATTATATGTAATGTATTCAAATTTGAATCATGGTGTTCTTGAGAACTTACTTTACATGACTTTGATAATTTAAATCCTTAAGGGACTTTCATGTAAACTTTCAGTATCAAATGATTCATAAGACGCATATCAATTCTATCTTTATATTACAAGACTAATTAAGTATTGGAAAGCTATTGCATCCACGACTGGAGAATACATCTCCTCATAATTAATTATAAGTCTTTGGGAAATCCTTATGCAACCAATTCTGTCTTATATCATTTTCTTTTCATTTATTGATTCGCATAAAAGACCTTCTTTTATCTAATATATTTTACAACCTTCGTTGTAGGGACTATTGGTCCAAAAACTTTGGATTTCAATAGAGAATTTAACTCTGCCTCCATTTTGCGTCTTTTCGTTTTCGCCAATAAATTCTTATAGGCAGATCTTAAATTTTGATCCTCAACCTTTTATCATTTCAAGCGCTATTTTATATTCAAAAATATAACGACGCCAATTTCAATTCTGTTCCATATGTATTTAGACATGAACATATTGATGAGATCTCTTTAGTTTCAGCTGAGGTTCTTCTGGAACCATTATGTCTAATGTCTCTTCATGAGACATTTTGACTATAACCTCGACTTGACCATCTTAATTGCTTGTTCATTCTTTTAGGATTTTTCTTTTTGGAATCGACTAATCTACCATATTTCAGGCGTGCATAAACTCATTAACAATATATATTATCCTTTTGAGACAATTACCTTAATTGGAGCATTACTAGTTGGCATATATGACTTAGCTAGTCATTTTTCAGACCAATGAATGTGTGTCTGGTAATTGATTTGCTAATCTTTGTGAATGAATTGTCCTTTTAACTTCTGGTTGACATTGTTTAGTATGAGGATCAATGATAATTCAGTCTAACTCATTTCTAGTTCCAACTGCCTTTTATCTCCCCCCCCCCCCCCCCCCCCGATGTTAGGAATGTTAATCCATTGAGATAGACATCAATTAATTGAGTCATAAAAAATATCTTGTTAATGCTCTATACATCAACATATATTCCCAACTACCTTTTTGAGGTCCCATATTTGTGCGTTTTGGTGGATCAATTTCAATATATGTCGCACAACCAAAATCTCTGATGGGACATCTATAGTTCCTGACCAAAAACCAACTAAGTAGGAGAAGGTGTTATAACTTGTTGGCTTGATGTGACTAATGTTAACTCATATAAAATCATATGTACCTAGATTCAAATATGAACTTTTGCTCTCATAATCATTGGCTTTTCAATTGTAGATGTTCAATGATAATCTCAACAAAAACACTTATTCCAATGATTATTAATAACTTGAGAATTTTATTCACTATGCCAATCTAGAATAATATTTGTTATCTAATTAGTTATGCCGTAAATCGTCCAATCTTTAAGTTGTGTATTTGATAACCATTTAGACGATGTATCGAATTTTAAAAACAAAATGGTATCATGTTGGGATATGCGTATCCTTTAACCACTCCCAGGATATTTAGGGATAGACACTCTCCTTTATTTGGCAAAATATAAAATTTCCCTTAAAAGAAAACATCACATGCTAATTATCAGCTTGAAGAATCTTTTAGTTCTTCATTATGTTTCACATCATCATTTACTCGGTGTGGTCTAATCCGTCATGCCAATTAAGTAAATAATCATGATACATAAACTTCTAGTTTACGATTGTATGTGTATTAGTTGCATTATGAGAGAGAACAATGCATTATCATTGCAAACTATCATGTCATATAACTTTTATGCTTTCACATTTTGTTCTCGTATAATCACTCCCACAATTTGCCACTTCTAGTGGTTTATCTCATTATGAGCGTTATTACAATTCTGATAGTCGGTCTCATTATTAACTTGGCTATCATAACAAAACATTCTGATGGTCAATTTCATTATCAACTTGGTTATCATAGCACTTTTGATGATCGATTTCGTTATAAACGTGACCATCATTACAAATTTCTCAACTATGTCCATGATCACGATCATTATATAATCTCATTCACTTTAAGGAATGGACTAACGACAACAAACTTCATAGCTTTTCATTATTTATTCGGTTACACTAATATAAATCATTTCAATTTCATATTCTCTTAATAATATTAATACTTCAGGAGCATATCTCACGTGTAATATATGAAAAAATTTATCTAGATTTTCCACATAAATAATCTTCTCTTCACATAACATCAGTTGAGACGTAGTTACATATGTGAGTTATATAATTTTAACGGTCTAAAATCTTATGACCTTTTATAGCTTGATAATGAGATTCAAAAATTATGACACTTTAGGAGTCTAATATAAATTATATTTATACTTTCTATCATGAGATTATGGGGTTGATAATAAAACAAAACTATTCGCTTATATATGCTTTATTAAATGGCTATTAATATATGTTAATAATTAAATTGAATTAATATTAATATTAATATTTGTTAATAATTGAAATAAATGGGAGTGATTTACTTGTGTGGTTTGGTTTAGAAATTGGACCATACTTTTAATGGTGTTACAACCTATATGTGTCCAGGTGACTGGCTTGATAGGATGTAACACATGTAATTTAAATAACTTAAAACCATATCATTTTAACAACAGAGAGAGAGACGCCAGACACAACTACAACTGAAAAGATGAGAGAGGAGGAACAGAGAAATCGACGCAGCGAGAAGCCACCTGCGCCAATGACGGTGGTACCGGGTTTCGGATAACCGCAACTTCAGTCAACAGTGACGACGGTTACGGTATGACCGTTTTGAGAAACGATGGTGATCACAGTAGTGGTCTGGGGGAGTGACGAAGATGGCTTCAAGAAGCTCCAGCGAAGGATTCAAGCTTGCATGTTCCGCTTTCGAGTAGATCAGAGAACGATTCGCCTGCATATGTGCTTTTCCGACTATCAAGGTAAAACACGTCTATTTTCCGATTATACGCGACCCGATCTGGCTGTACTTAAAGAAAAGTCTCGGGGCTCACCGACCAAAAAGGTACCATTTTTGTTACAATCATAAAAATGTGTTGGATTTTTACTTTGCTTAGAGGTTTAATTCTACTTTGTCTATTTATAGATTATTGATTAGTATGTGAAGTCAAGTAGTCGACCCGAAAGCATGATCTCTTCTATATATCCAAAGATACGAGGCTGCTAAGAGGAAGTGCTCAAAAACCTAAATTTGAAAACGAGATCTGTTGTCCGCCAAATCGCTTTGCAAAGTCCAAAATAAAAAATAGGTTGGTGAGGAAGTCAGGGATGAAAGATGAAAGCGGGTGGTTGAAATCCCCAAACTGAGATGAAATCTTAGGGGTTAGGGGTTAACGACGGCAGGGTGAAGGTGGTGACGGTGGCGGTGGCAGTAGTGGTGAGTGTGGTGGTGGTGGATAGGAATGGGTCCAGTGGGTGTGGTGTGTGGTTGTCGGTTGCGGCAGCTGTTGCTGATTAAAGTTGCTTAAAACCATCACGGCCTATGGTTGATCTCTTTGAGGGAACTATGTTAATAGTAGTGCTCAACTGAGATGCAGACGTTTAGGTTAGACTTTGGACCCTCTAGAATATCT
The DNA here is from genome assembly GCA_947069175.1 of Scalesia atractyloides. Classification (NCBI taxonomy): domain Eukaryota; kingdom Viridiplantae; phylum Streptophyta; class Magnoliopsida; order Asterales; family Asteraceae; genus Scalesia; species Scalesia atractyloides. Next base: position 51,325,020 of record CAMTDV010000005.1, on the reverse strand, counting down.
ATTTTGAGTATCCTAGTTAATAAAAGAAGCTAGACAATGCAATTTATGAAGCTTTTCCGGTAGTCTTCAGCGACACCGTGCCTTCGAAGAACTAAAAGGAAGAAAGTCACCATAACTTTGGGAAGTGAGCTAAAAAACAATACTCAAACTTAACATATATTAGAGTATTCACATGAGATTGTTTGTCCAAAACTTGAAAAAAAAATCAGTGGCAGGATTTTTTATGGGGTAAAAACTCTGTAAGATTCGTTCGCTATTGCTATATAATAAATGTTTTTACAGTTTGGGACGGGCTGGGGCGGAATTTCTTTGATTCTCATTCAAATCAATAATTTAATAACATATCTCAATATCACATATTCACTCACAATTTAAGTATTTAACACGGATGTCACATAATCACATTGATAATTAGACTTAACCATAACTCATAAGTATTCAAATATTCAATGTTCTAAATTTCTAACCCACATTAACAATAAATAAATAAATAAAACTATATGATACAATTCGATATATTAATTGGTATTAAAAAATTTGAAGGTAACATGTCGTGAAATTATTGTAAAACTTCATTTTAGTACTTGTAATAACGTTTCTTAACAGGGCACAACAATTCTTTTTACCTTTATATTAACAAAGACTATTCGTTATGTATTTCCACCTCATTTCTTTCCGAATACTTTTTTTTAACGGTAAGTTTCTTTTAATTCATGTTTTTGTGAGACCTGAACTCAAGATATGCCTCTCCTAAAATCAGGTGTTGAAAAGTATTGCCTTAATCAGGTGACAAGTCATTATATAACGTAATTATACAGATAATCAAAGTTAATCAAGTGAGACATTATAATTATAAGATACTAGAGTAATCTAACAACATTAAATAAAAATAAAAATCAAAACTCATTTTTTACTGAAATTATTGTATACGATAAAACTGAAATTAGGATACTACTAAAATTAAATTAGTATACGATAGATAAAAAGAGAAAAAAAATAACACGATACTTACAAGAATTGAAATTAATCAAATTATTGTCTTTTCAGTTCCTTCTTTACTGACAGAAAGGAGGATAAAAGGTAAAAATTATATAAACATAATCAAATTTTAACCTAAATAAAATATAAGAGTGGGTCCTCCTAAAAAGTACGGACTTAAGATGGTGTCCAGCTCCAGACTATATTTAGTCAGTTGCTTTCGCATCCTTACTCGGTGTAATCAAGGCCTATTCGAAAGCTGCCTATGCGGTGGGTTTGAATCCCACAGGAGTGAAATAGCTTGGTTTCTCACATAGACTTTAGTGAGTAGTGAGCTGCTTGAGATAGGACGATGCCCCCCCAACCTTCTTCCCTTGTCTTCTTCATTTTATTTTGTCTTGCAGCTCTTTCCTCTGCAAATACCTTTTCACCGGTGAACGTCTTTTTATCTGTTTTTTTTTTTGTTTTTGCTTCACATTTGCTCTTTCAGAAAGATTTCAAGGGGGCGATAACAAATTTTTAGAGGGTGCAATCGGATTTCATGCTTAAAAGTTACACTAATTTTTTTTCAAGAGGTGCGCCCGCCCACCAAGCTCATAATATAGGTCCGCCCCTGCAAAAAATATTGTTTATTATATAATACGTATATATGTATCTAACTATTTTTTTATAGCGAGTGTTGGTACGTAGTATGATGACGAACCGATTTTCAAAGAATTGTTTTCGATCGATGTAAAATACGTGTGAATATTCTTTTAGTTATATTACGACTTTATTTATATATTTTTTTATCTTTCGGTTTATATAACAAGTGTCGTTACTGTAACAAAAGAAACTGATACCAACCAAATTCTTACCGCATAACGAACAATTCTCCCGGCGCAACGCTCCACTCTAGTTTGTATAATTAATAACATGTATAGGATATATAACACAACATCAATGTAATTTCTAAGGTTATAGCAATACGGGCAATACCATTACATAAAACCAATAACATTCATTATTATAATGTCCTAAACATCACAATAGTGACAATTACATGACATACTATTTTCTTTCACAGAAGTTACACAACTAATTAACACGTATAGGATTATGTTCATTTGTGAACAACTTCTTAAGAGTAAATTGAGTGAGTTAATCTTAGCCCTTGATATTTTTTAGATTAAAAGGGTAAGATTGACATTAGCTAAGTATTTTTAATTAAAATCCCTTAATTTTCTCATCTCTTAACTCTCTTTCTCTCTCATTTTTATCACACTTGTGATATCCCGGGTTTTTCGGATAACTTAAACGTAATACTTGTCAAACTAATTACGTGCTATGTGTACGAACGTGTACGAATTAAATGAACACGTGATGTGTGTTTTGTGATTGTTTTAGTAATTGAATAACTAGAATAGATATGTACACTAACTGAACCGAACCGCGACGTGAACCAACTTCGATTCATTGTGACTCTAGGAGTAACAAGTTTTAAACCTTAACTCAAGTCAAGTCCTCGGCCAAGATCAAATCCAAACCAAGAGCAAACCTAAACCCTAAACCAAAACACTCTCGGCCGAGATCAAGTTCAAAACCGCGAGTTCAAACCCAAACCAAACCCACCCTAGTACTTGGCCGCGAGATCAAGCCCAAACCCAAACCAAAGCAATCCAAGTATCATCGGCCACAATACTTATCCAAACCCGTAAAACTTATCATCCTTTTTGCGCTTATATACATACAAACTCTCAATGCATATTCATTCTAAAACACCCAAAACCCTAGTAGCAAACAGCCGACGGCAGCTTTCTTCATCATCTCGGTCGCAGCAAGCAGCAGCCGAAGTCTTCATCACCTCAGTCGCAAAACAGCCCTTTACTTGTTCCTTGGATCGCCAGTTCAGCCTGGATACACTTCACCTAGATCACAAACAGCTTAATCTCATTCCTCGGTCGCGAGATCAGTTTTTCTTTCCTCTCGGCCGCAAGCATCCTTGATCACCGATCTCTTATAATACTCACGGTTCGTGTACCTTATCATTAAAAATCTAGAATTTATCATATGTTGCTAGATCATATTCGAGTATAGGTGTCTTGAATGTTGCTGTTCTCAGATTTGCATGATTGTATAGTTTCGGATTACTAATACTAGATTTGAAAGTTGGAATGAGTTTGAAAGTTGAATATATGTATAGGCTGTGAATTGTTTATAAAGACTAAAGTTTTTGAGTAGGGTTTGCATGGATAGGTTGTTAGTATTAATCTATGATTAGAAATCAGTTCTAGATCGCCTAGGTTAATCGCATGAACGGGTTATACGAGTTCAGGATAAACATATGCAGAAAACAGTCTGCTGAATAATAGTTACAGCCGACTTCATCTGGCTGTAACTTGGTCGTTAGTTGTCGAAAAACGGATTTTCTGATGTCTAGAACGTAGAGATTTGAATAAGGAATCTAATGGCGCTGGGTTCATAATTTTCTGAAATCGTTTGATATTTTTAAAGGGCCAAACAAGTTCAGTAACTAAAGCTGTGAAAATTCTGAAATTTTGTTGATTGTTTATCAGGTTGGATTTTAAAATCAGTAGGGAGTTGAATTATGATTTTTGTACAGCAACTAGGTATGGAAATTTCCGGGCAACTCCAACTGGAATTTTGTTAATCGGACGATCAGTGATTTTTAAATAAATTCTTCCGTGGACTGCAGTCAGAAAGCGGTAAATCTAAATGCAGCTTAGTGAATTAATATTTATGGGTAATTGGTAAAGATTTAGGACTTGGGAAAATTATATAAATTTCTATGGTATAAATGTCACCTACTGTAAAAATATTGGAATTTTTGGAATGTTAGAACTATTTTATAAGAATCCTAGAAAACAGCTGAATAATTGAGTGTTAAGCAGAAAGTTGATAACTTGTGATTTTATGCATTAAAGTGTTGCATGGATTTGGAATATGTTCATGATAAGTTGTTTGATTACTATGATCACATGAGAATACTTGCATGCATGTTTGAGTGTTAGATATGTTGTTTGTGTGTATCACTTTGTGAGTAAATTGCGTGTGGAATTTGTATTGGTGTGATTTCACACTGACGTGTAATTAATTGGTTTGTTAGGACGCAACTAGCGGTCCCATCTCTTATAACATCTTTGCTACACTAACCGAGCAAATAAAGGTGAGTTCACGGCCCCTAACTTTATCCGGTTTTAAACAACATGTGGAGAAACATGTATACACTCTCAAACTCAATCTCTTTACGTTATACGAATTTAACGTCACATAACTATACGGTAACTAAGTTAATGTTAATGTAATGTTATGGTCACTAAGCAGCTTTATCACTTAAGTCCTCGACAATCTCCTCGGATCGTTAGTATTTGGGTTAAATAGCGGGGGAATTATAAGTAGTACTACTGGGCCCGACAAGCCCCATCCGAGCTAGTCGCGCTAGCCGACCGGGTATGGTCAACGGGTGAATAATTGGCCTAACACCGCCATGGTCATGTGATAGGCCTGGCAAAACGGAGGCACAATAGTCAGCTTCGATCGCGAACTCTTACGTGACATGACTTTAGGCTAGCTACCTATATATATTAACATTGAACTTAATTACTAATCAACTTAATATTCCGGGTTTGGAATATTGGAAACATCAACTTAATATTCCGGGTTTGGAATATTGGAAACATCAACTTATTATCCCGGGTTGGGGATAATGGAAATAACAACTTAATATTCCGGGATGGGAATATTGGAAGCAACAACTTATTATTCCGGGATTGGAATAATGGAACTGATACGTTATCCCGGGTTGGGGATAGCGGAGTAAACAAACTATAACCGAACAAACGAATTTATGAAAACCTGTGAACTCACTCATCTTTAATGTTGACACTTGTTTCTTTACATGTTTCTCAGGACGCTAGGAGCTCTAGGTGCACGCACATGCATTGAACAAGACATCATTATCGAGGCTTATAGCTGCGAACGCAATGGTATGGACTGAGTTCAAGGCCCTGATTAAAGAAGAGTACTGTCCACGAGACAGAGTGCAACAATTGGAGCAAGCTCTATGGAACCACAAGATGGTGGGATCGGAAATTGAAGCTTACACCGCAAAACACCATGACTTGGTATTTCTGTGTCCTGAATTGGCCAGCACGGTGGAGAAAAGACTCGAGTTCTATCTCGGGGGTCTGGTTCCGGAAATTCAGGGTATGGTGATGTCTAGTAACCCTGTAACTGAACATCAAGCAATCCGATTGGCTCACAAACTCACCGATAAAGCGGTGGAACAGAAGAAACTGCCAGCACGGGGTACCACTGAAGTCGCCCCAGATAACAAAAGAAAATTTGAGGACTCCACTGTTCGACAGTCTTCGTCATCACATCCGCAGCAAGGGAACCAGAAACGGTTCAATCATTACCACAGCCACCGGGGCCATCAAAATCATCCCAACAACAACAACAACAACAACAATATCAACAACCCGAATGCAAGCTGAACTATGCGGGTCGAAAGCCGCAGTGCAACCGCTGTAATCTCCACCATAACGGCCCTTGTGCCGGAAGTCGCTGCCAAAGATGTGGCAAGGTGGGACATGCAGCAAGGGATTGTCGTGGGGAAATCATGTCCCGACAAAATCAGAATCAGCCCCAGGGTCAGCAGCAGGGTATAAACCGGGGATGCTATCAGTGTGGTAGCACTGCTCATTTCAGAAGAGACTGCCCACAGTTGCGCAATAACAACAACAATGGTGGAAACAACCACAACCACAACAACCACAACAACAATAATAACAACAACAATGGGAACGGTGGCACAGGAGGTGCCAAAGGTCGTGCATTTACATTGGGCCGCGGAGAGGCCAGAAACGACACGAACGTGGTCACTGGTAAGTTTCCCCTTAATGAACATTTTGCTACTGTGCTTTTTGATACGGGTGCGGATAGGAGTTTTATATCTGAGTCTTTTAGGAAGAACCTAAATCTCACGCTTAAACCATTAGAGACCCCTTATGTGATAGAATTAGCCAATGGTAAATCGGTAGATGTGACCCAAATCGTATCCGGCTGTCAACTCAAACTCGCGGGCCACACTTTTACCATTGATCTGATGACAACTACCCTGGGTAGTTTTGACGTGGTAGTCGGAATGGACTGGCTATCCGACGTCCGGGCTGAAGTTCTCTGCTTTGAAAAGTCTATCCGTATTCCACTCTCGAACGACGAAATCCTGACAGTACAAGGCGATAAGGCAAGCGCCGTCACCAACATCATCTCATACATGCAAGCGCAGAAGTATCTTCGGAAAAAGAATTCCTTCGCTTTACTCGCACTAATTACCGAACAGCCTAAGGACGAGAAACGTATAGAAGACATCCCTGTCGTCCGTGATTTTTCCGATGTATTCCCAGAAGAACTACCTGGTCTTCCACCACATCGACAATTGGAGTTTGAAATCGAATTGGCAAGCAATGCAACTCCTATCGCCAAGGCTCCATACCGCCTAGCTCCAGCCAAGCTGCAGGAGCTATCTACCCAACTTCAGGAACTTTTAGAGAAAGGATTTATTCGACCAAGCGTTTCGCCATGGGGAGCTCCAGTCCTGTTTGTCAAGAAGAAGGACGGGACTTTCCGCATGTGCATCGACTATAGGGAACTCAACAAGGTTACAGTCAAGAACCGATACCCGTTACCTCGCATCGACGATCTCTTCGACCAACTTCAAGGGTCAAGCTACTACTCCAAGATTAATTTACGGTCTGGTTACCACCAGCTACGCGTCAGGGAGGAGGATATCGCTAAGACAGCATTTCGCACTCGGTATGGCCATTACGAGTTCTTGGTCATGCCATTCGGTCTCACTAACGCACCTACGGTATTCATGGACCTCATGAACCGCGTGTGTAAACCATACCTCGACAGGTTTGTCATTGTGTTCATCGATGACATACTCATCTACTCCAAAAGTGAAGAAGAACATGCGGAACACCTACGATTACTGCTAGGGCTGCTTCAATAGGAAAAACTATATGCCAAGCTTTCGAAGTGTGATTTCTGGATTCGGGAAGTTCAGTTTCTCGGACACGTCGTGAATGAAAAGGGTATCCACGTAGACCCTGCCAAGATTGAAGCCATCAAAAACTGGGAAGCACCTAAGACACCGACGGAGATCCGCCAATTTTTGGGATTGGCTGGTTACTACAGACGCTTCATCGAGGGATTTTCAAAGATCGCACAACCGCTTACTACCCTCACCCAGAAAGGCATCAAGTATGCTTGGGGCGACAAGCAAGAAGCAGCATTTCAATTGCTGAAACAGAAACTTTGCAGTGCACCCATTCTGTCCTTGCCGGAAGGGACATATTACTTCATAGTGTATTGTGATGCTTCCATTCAGGGATTGGGATGCGTACTCATGCAACGCGATAAGGTCATCGCGTATGCGTCGCGACAACTGAAGGCTCACGAGAAAAACTACACGACGCATGACCTAGAATTGGGAGCAGTAGTGTTTGCACTTAAGATTTGGAGACACTACCTCTATGGAACGAAGTGCACAATCTTTACTGACCACAAAAGCCTCCCAGCACATCTTTGACCAGAAGGAGTTGAACATGCGACAGCGTCGCTGGGTCGAACTCTTGAATGATTATGAGTGTGCCATTCGGTACCACCCGGGTAAAGCTAACGTGGTAGCTGATGCCCTCAGTAGGAAGGAACACTTGAAACCTCGTCGCGTACGAGCACTACAACTCACTATTCATTCGGGGCTACCCGATCAAATACGCGACGCCTAGTTAGAAGCAATTAAGGAGGAACACATCAAAGCCGAATCAGTGGGAAAAATGGAACGCAATTGGGAAGTAAAGCCCAATGGAGCCCGGTATTTCATGAATCGCATATGGGTACCTCTCTACGGAAACCTCAGAGAGCTAGTCATGGACGAAGCTCACAAATCTCGATACTCTGTCCATCCGGGTTCGGATAAGATGTATCAAGACCTTAAAGCTGCGTATTGGTGGCCCAACATGAAAGCCGATATAGCCACCTACGTGAGTAAATGTTTGACTTGTGCAAAAGTCAAGGTGGAGTATCAAAAGCCATCGGGGCTACTCCAACAACCTGAGATCCCAGTGTGGAAGTGGGATCAGATCTCAATGGATTTCATCACTAAACTCCCGCGAACCTTGGGTGGTTGCGATACCATCTGGGTGATCGTGGATCGTTTAACTAAGTCCGCACACTTCCTAGCTATCAAAGAAACAGATAAGATGGAGAAGTTGACTCGCATCTACATTAAGGAAGTAGTTTCTCGGCACGGAGTGCCAACGTCCATCATCTAAGATAGAGATGCTCGCTTCACGTCAAACTTCTGGCAGTCACTCCAGAAAGCGTTGGGAACACGCTTGGATATGAGCACAGCTTATCACCCTCAGACTGATGGTCAAAGCGAAAGGACCATACAAACCTTGGAAGACATGCTTAGGGCATGCGTGGTGGACTTCGGAAATAATTGGGAGATTCACCTGCCTCTAGTAGAATTCTCATATAACAACAGCTATCATACGGGTATTTCGGCAGCACCGTTTGAAGCATTATACGGTCGTAAATGTAGATCACCGGTCTGCTGGGCAGAAGTCGGTGACAGTCAACTCACAGGCCCTGAGTTAATACTTGAGGCCACTGAAAAGATTGTACAAATCAGAAACCGCATGGCGGTGGCACGAGATCGACAGAAAAGCTACGCTGATCAACGACGCAAACCGCTCGAATTTCAAGTAGGCGACCGCGTCCTACTAAAGGTGTCACCCTGGAAGGGTGTAATCCGTTTTGGAAAACGGGGCAAACTTAACCCATGGTACGTAGGCCCGTTTGTAATCTTGAAACGTATCGGACCCGTAGCATACCAATTAGACCTTCCTGCCGAACTCAGTGGAGTTCACAACGTATTTCACGTGTCAAATCTGAAGAAGTGTCTATCAGATGAAACTTTAGTTATTCCATTGGAGGAGATCCAAGTGGATGAACAACTACACTTTGTGGAAAAGCCTATTGAGATCATGGATCGTGAGATCAAGACTCGAAGGCACAGCAAGATTCCAATCGTTAAAGTTCGTTGGGATTCTAAGCGTGGACCGGAGTTCACGTGGGAAAGAGAGGACCAAATGAAAAGCAAATACCCACACCTCTTTGCAACTGAGCAGCAAACTAACGATACCAGTACCTTTCGGGACGAAAATTCTTTCAACATGGGGATGATGTGACAACCTGGAAATTTCTCATACTTTCGTGTACTATTGTTGACAAAAATTCTTGTGTATGGCACTTGGGAACTTCTTGTAACGTTGCGTACCATCATTAACGAACTAACTCTTTGTGCGTGGCACTCTAAACATGTACGTTACATGCTAAACCGCGTTTACTCAATTTTCGGGACGAAAATTCTTTCAACATCGGGATAATGTGATATCCCGGGTTTTTCGGATAACTTAAACGTAATACTTGTCAAACTAATTACGTGCTATGTGTACGAACGTGTACGAATTAAATGAACACGTGATGTGTGTTGTGTGATTGTTTTAGTAATTGAATAACTAGATTAGATATGTACACGAACTGAACCGAACCGCGACGTGAACCAACTTCGATTCATTGTGACTCTAGGAGTAACAAGTTTTAAACCTTAACTCAAGTCAAGTCCTCGGCCAAGATCAAATCCAAACCAAGAGCAAACCTAAACCCTAAACCAAAACACTCTCGGCCGAGATCAAGTTCAAAACCGCGAGTTCAAACCCAAACCGAACCCACCCTAGTACTTGGCCGCGAGATCAAGCCCAAACCCAAACCAAAGCAATCCAAGTATCATCGGCCACAATACTTATCCAAACCCGTAAACCTTATCATCCTTTTTGCGCATATATACATACAAAATCTCAATGCATATTCATTCTAAAACACCCAAAACCCTAGTAGCAAACAGCCGACGGCAGCTTTCTTCATCATCTCGGTCGCAGCAAGCAGCAGCCGAAGTCTTCATCACCTCAGTCGCAAAACAGCCCTTTACTTGTTCCTTGGATCGCCAGTTCAGCCTGGATACACTTCACCTAGATCACAAACAGCTTAATCTCATTCCTCGGTCGCGAGATCAGTTTTTCTTTCCTCTCGGCCGCAAGCATCCTTGATCACCGATCTCTTATAATACTCACGGTTCATGTACCTTATCATTAAAAATCTAGAATTTATCATATGTTGCTAGATCATATTCGAGTATAGGTGTCTTGAATGTTGCTGTTCTCAGATTTGCATGATTGTATAGTTTCGGATTACTAATACTAGATTTGAAAGTTGGAATGAGTTTGAAAGTTGAATATATGTATAGGCTGTGAATTGTTTATAAATACTAAAGTTTTTGAGTAGGGTTTGCATGGATAGGTTGTTAGTATTAATCTATGATTAGAAATCAGTTCTAGATCGCCTAGGTTAATCGCATGAACGGGTTATACGAGTTCAGGATAAACATATGCGTAAACAGTCTGCTGAATAATAGTTACAGCCGACTTCATCTGGCTGTAACTTGGTCGTTAGTTGTCGAAAAACGGATTTTCTGATGTCTAGAACGTAGAGATTTGAATAAGGAATCTAATGGCGCTGGGTTCATAATTTTCTGAAATCGTTTGATATTTTTAAAGGCCAAACAAGTTCAGTAACTAAAGCTGTGAAAATTCTGAAATTTTGTTGATTGTTTATCAGGTTGGATTTTAAAATCAGTAGGGAGTTGAGTTATGATTTTTGTACAGCAACTAGGTATGGAAATTTCCGGGCAACTCCAACTAGAATTTTATTAATCGGATGATCAGTGAATTTTAAATAAATTCTTCCGTGGACTGCAGTTAGAAAGCGGTAAATCTGACTGCAGCTTAGTGAATTAATATTTATGGGTAATTGGTAAAGATTTAGGACTTGGGAAAATTATATAAATTTCTATGGTATAAATGTCACCTACTGTAAAAATATTGGAATTTTTGGAATGTTAGAACTATTTTATAAAAATCCTAGAAAACAGCTGAATAATTGAGTGTTAAGCAGAAAGTTGATAACTTGTGATTTTATGCATTAAAGTGTTGCATGGATTTGGAATATGTTCATGATAAGTTGTTTGATTACTATGATCACATGAGAATACTTGCATGCATGTTTGAGTGTTAGATATGTTGTTTGTGTGTATCACTTTGTGAGTAAATTGCGTGTGGAATTTGTATTGGTGTGATTTCACACTGACGTGTAATTAATTGGTTTGTTAGGACGCAACTAGCGGTCCCATCTCTTATAACATCTTTGCTACACTAACCGAGCAAATAAAGGTGAGTTCACAGCCCCTAACTTTATCCGGTTTTAAACAACAGGGGGAGAAACATGTATACACTCTCAAACTCAATCTCTTTACGTTATACGAATTTAACGTCACATAACTATACGGTAACTAAGTTAATGTTAATGTAATGTTATGGTCACTAAGCAGCTTTATCACTTAAGTCCTCGACAATCTCCTCGGATCGTTAGTATTTGGGTTAAATAGCGGGGAATTATAAGTAGTACTACTGGGCCCGACAAGCCCCATCCGAGCTAGTCGCGCTAGCCGACCGGGTATGGTCAACGGGTGAATAATTGGCCTAACACCGCCATGGTCATGTGATAGGCCTGCAAAACGGAGGCACAACAGTCAGCTTCGATCGCGAACTCTTACGTGACATGACTTTAGGCTAGCTACCTATATATATTAACATTGAACTTAATTACTAATCAACTTAATATTCCGGGTTTGGAATATTGGAAACATCAACTTAATATTCCGGGTTTGGAATATTGGAAACATCAACTTATTATCCCGGGTTGGGGATAATGGAAATAACAACTTAATATTCCGGGATGGAAATATTGGAAGCAACAACTTATTATTCCGGGATTGGAATAATGGAACTGATACGTTATCCCGGGTTGGGGATAACGGAGTAAACAAACTATAACCGAACAAAAGAATTTATGAAAACCTGTGAACTCACTCATCTTTAATGTTGACACTTGTTTCTTTACATGTTTCTCAGGACGCTAGGAGCTCTAGGTGCACGCACATGCATTGAACAAGACATCATTATCGAGTCTTATTTATTAATATTGTTTTGGGATTTTTCATTTGTTTTGGCGTTTGTGTTGGCGCCCGCATCACTACATACTTATGCTTCCGCTCAAACTTTAAAACTAATTCTCTACTAAATATTGGTAATTGATATAAAATCTACAATGAACGATTTTGGAAAACGTATTATCAAATCATGTAGAGTCGTTCGACGTACTAGTGTTTTCAGATTCTGGTTTGTTCACACGCCTCGCGGTAAAACTCCGCAAGTGGAAATTGAGGGTGTGACAACACTCTAACCCGCAACGGAAATGATAGTCGGGGCATGATTGGGTTTTCATCAAAGCTCATGACATTTACTATAAAGTTTCATATTTATTATTTCTCTTTAAAGAAGAAGTTACAATAAACATACAAACATAACATGTTCAAATACACATTCATTACAAACAAAAGTATTAAACAAAATCATACAATTACAAAGGGAAACTAAACTAAATGTCCATTCCAAAGCATTAACTTGTTTATTCTTCTAGACCATCCTACGTGTTTCTTTTCTCAACTGCATCACCTGTATCATGTGTAAAAATAGGGTTTTTGGGTCAACAAAAGTTGGCGAGTGAATCTTATTTAAATATTTGAAAGGATTAGTTATATTGGTTATTTGAATAAAATTGTGCATAACCAAATATGAATAAACGTAAATGTAAATTTAATCACAAAACACATAATATCAATTAATGCACAAGCACACACCAAATGATGAACAATGAGATCAAGGCTCAATCAAACGGAGCCGATCGAATGAGGCACCTGATGCTCAACTCGTCTCCCACGAGGAACTGATGGGCCCAATGAATGATTTGCACGCAACTTGACAAGAGTATAAACACACATTACAACAAACAATATTTACATCACAAGTTTAGGTCATATAATGGTAATAACACAAGTTTGAATAAACGAAATAATTAAAGCGACACATGATACACCCCAAAACATGAATAAAAAGGAGAATTTGTAAGGATTCACTCACAGTGGGTGCGTTCCTTGATGACGATGAATGCGCACGAATATTATGATTCAACCGACGAGGGAAAAACTAATCTAAATAATAACGAAATGATTCGGTAAATAAATAAACTTTATTTGAGATTAATATTTTTAATTAGTGCTCTTAATGGGATTGTTAGATTTATTTTTGTGAATTTAATGCAAGTTTTTAGGCTTTAAAACCTTATTTTGAGGTATTTTTAATTGATTTTTTAACTAAATAAATAAATAAAAGAAAAATAAAAAGTTGACTTTTTGACCGTTGACCATTGACCGTTGACCGGTCGGACTGTGTTTGATTATGCGCTGAGTGGGGTTCGAACTCGGGACCTCTCGTATACGTGCACGCAGCTCTACCAACTGAGCTACGTGTCTAACACGAAATATTTCTGATTTTAATTATATTTATATACTTACTGGTTTAAATCTGGATTTTAATTAATTAAAAAGGTTTATACTGGCCTGAACCGGACGCGCATAACATGTTTCGAACCCGTGACCATCGACTTAACTTGCACCCAGCCCGACCAACTGGGCTGGGTGTCTAACCCATCAATATCCGGGATTATACTATATTTATATACATGTTGAAGGATGATCTGAGTAGGTTTTAAAAAGATTGGTTTTATTTCAGAAAATCAAAACAGGTGTGGCTCGAACCCGGGACGTATGCTTTGTAATTTGCACACAGTCCACCACTGGACTGTGTGTCTAACCCGGTATATTTACCGGTTTTAAATTCCTTTAAACACATTTCAAACTTCATCTTCTTCAATTCATGAAACCAGAGCATCAACCCGACTGTTTAATCAATAATTCTTATTGAATTAGTTGATTGATTATTACTGATAACGAAAATAATTTAAACAAAAAAGGATTTAAGGATGTTGTACCGAACAGGTGTGATCTCCGATGAAGTTCCGGTGACTGAAAGAAATCCCGGCGAAGTTTAACTTACGACAGAGGCTCTACCAGAAGTTTGAGGTGAGTGCGGTGATTTCTGTCTGAGCTCTAGAAGTCCTATTTATAGAGTTGGGCAATAATGGGATGGATTCTTCGGTTTTCCGGCGAGTAACTGATGATTCCGGCGAGTTTTAATTTCAAGCAGAGAACTTTCTGATCGATTAGAGAGTTTGTTTGCGAAAGTGAACGAGTTCTAATCGAAATGTAGAGCCGGTATTTATAGAGTATGCAGCTAGTTAGGAATTTTCGGTTTCAAAAGTTTCGGTCAAAATGAAATTGCCTAAATGATTGCATAACCGATTGGGGATTGTTGACTCCCTGTTTGAGTCTATCCGTTACATTCGATGATTGACGAGGAATCCGGTTTCTTGATGATAGCCGGTGACTTAGCGCGGCTGTTTCTTGTTTGAATCCGGATCAAAGGAAATGTGATTACAAATACATATTTGTTTTGAGATGTAGCAGATGTGGGCAAGTGGTGTAGTGGTGTGTTGTGTGTTTGGTTTGAGTGGAGACCCGGGTTCGAAACCCGGCAGCCCCATTATATTTTTTTATTCACCTTTTATTATTATTTATTAGTTGTGGTCTTTAATCTTTAAAATATTTATTAATTATGTATTATTTTAAATAACCGACACGTTAAAAACGCAACGAACTTTTTAACTGAATATTTGATTGATAAACGGTGCGGGTTTTTGAAACCCGATTTTCACGAATGTTACAGTATCCCCTACTTTTAGAAATTTCGTCCCGAAATTTAAGTAGTGGTATGTTTGACTCGAAAGGAGAGTGGTTTTGACAATTACATACTTAGAAGGGGGTGAGAGTTTAAATTTTTATTTGAGGCGGTAACGTTCCTAGTAAGGGTTGAATACCCTGCTACAGGAATCGCTTTTTGATGCCTAAGATAAGGAATATTGATAAACATAGTTGATTGACTAGGTATGATCTCATGCATAAGAGTTTTGAGAGAGTTGATACGTTTGAAAAGATAAGGTTATATCATAAAACAAAACTTCAACCATGACGATACTAAAACCTACATGGAACCTCTCATAACCGCCTGACAATGTTGTTGATCCTTTGACAAGAATACTTATATAGGAAGTACCAGCGGCGTATCCACCATATTCTTGTCAAATTTTCATTGTCTTTGTCAGTAAGTTATGATTAGTTCTAGGTGACTCTAAAATCTACAAACAAACACAACAGCCAAAGCTTGAGTCTCAAATCTGAAAGGATACATGATTGAATGATGACAGTACCTCTCTCGTTTGTTATGATGAAGGGGTTAGTCTATGTAAAAGTGAGACACAACATAACTTCTTTAAATGACGAGGTCGAGGTACGTCGAGATGTATGAATGTTAAATCAATGAGTATAAATCAAAACTGAAATATCAATTTGCATTAAAGTCCTTGGATACATAACTTCCCAATTTATAACTGGGATACGGAAAGATTGAGATAACATAAAGAAAAACATTAAAACTAGACGATTGGAGTTGAGTCTTGATTCTTGGTGAGGGAAAACTAGTTGGGTGATTCGTTTAGGTCGTTATTATCTTCAACAGGATTGGCGTTGATGTTGTAAGCTCTTCCTCTTGCTGGTGGTAGTGCTGGGTTTGCTTGATTTGCTTGGTTAACTGGGTTTGCTTGAGCTTGGGCGTTTATGATGTTAACCAATCAAGGGCACGTGTTTCTAAAGTGGGTAGGGTCGCCACAATTAAAACAAGCTCGAACATATGGAAACATGGGGTATTGGGGTTGTTGATATGTTTGGATCATGTTTTGAGTAGGGGGTGAAGCTTGGTTTTGAGGGGCACGATAAGTTTTGCTCCAATGACCATAACGCCCACAATTTGCACACAGTCGACAAGGTACGGTAGGTGGATGGTGATAAAAACAGGTGTTACATTGAGGGTGAGGTCCAATGTAAGGTTTCTTATTTGGGTAAGTAGAGTTGGGTGCTACTTGGGTGATTGGGATAGCTTGGAGGGGTACAAATTGTGAAGCTGGTTGATTGTGTTGGGTGATAGCGAAATTTTGCCCATCTCGTTTTCTCTTAGTAGTGGTTTGAGGAGGGGATTCGGTCTGGGTTGGGTTGGAGGTTTCGGTTGATGCTTTATCCTTCTTCTTCTCCTCCGTGAAGTCTTTATTCCGTATGCGGTTTTCGGTGAGCTCTGTAGCTAACTCCATTGTTGCTTCCAAAGTTGCAGGTGTGGTACTTATTACAGGGTCTTGAATTTTTGAAGGAAGACCTCGAATGTAGTGCTCGATCAAACGGTAGAGGGGAGTGAACAAGTTGGGGACCATCTGATTCAACTTAAGAAATCTCTTGTTGTATGTGGTGTGGTCGCCCTCCTTTTGTTTCAAAGAGTAGAACTCATCTTCTAGTTTCTTGATTTCGCTTCTTGGACAGAAACGTCTTGTCATGATTTCCCTCAATTCTTCCCAAGTCAAAGTCATAGCATTCTCAGCACCTCGCTTGGCCTTCTCTGTATTCCACCATGTAAGTACTACTCCGAACAAACGACCGGTAGCATATCGCACCTTGCGATCATCGGGGCAGTCGCAATTGAGAAAAGTGTTTTCCATTTCCTCAAACCAATGGAGGAGAGCGGTGACACCTTCAGTCCCTTCGTATTTTGGAGGGTCGCAGGATTTGAAATGCTTGAAGGTGCATTTAGTGGTATTTGGGGGAGGGTTGACAACGTTTTGATCTTCTTGATTGATTGGGTTGACGGGATTAGCGGTAAGGGCTTGTTGAACTTGAACTACGATGTTGGGTATTACGGCAGCCATTTGTTGAGCGATTTGGGCAGCCATGCGCTCGCGGGATTTTCCTGATCTCATTTTTCTACGAGAGAGACTGGAAGACATCTACAGGGAATACGTATCAAGAGTATGAGTTTGACGTTTTAGGTGTCATGTGTCGTATTTAGAAATGAACATTCATAAAACAAATGAAGAATAATAAATTTACTACATCCATAGGATGTCTTGGGCTTTGCTCGTAATTGGGCCTTGCATGTCGCCATACTTCACCTTCGTAATCATGTGGGCCCCATGATTACCGGGCTTTCATATGGTTCGCATGTGTTATCATGGTAACGTACACTAAAACCCGAAATATGAATGCAACGTATTAAATTTGGAGTGCATCCAGGTGTGGACACGGTGATACCTCAAAGTGGGGTTAGTTCGAACTACGTTTGGTGTGGCATGCTTTGGCCTAATAGGTCCTTCGTACTCTCATCGTTAGTCCCCAGGTAGGCATACTGGTCCGTCATATTGGATTTATACGAATGCCAACCTAGACAGGACGTTCCGACTACCGGTACTTGTACCCTTACAGTTACTACATGCCCGTCGTAGAACTCACTTTGATGAGATTGAAAAATGAAAAATGCGACAAAATCTTGAATAAAGGAAATATGAGGATGATTTGAATATGTGAATATTGAAATATGCATGATGAATGTATATGTAAGCATGTTAAGTTTTGACAATATGTATAACTCATTAAGTATCACACAAAATGATTGGGAAGTGTTTGCATGCATTTGTGTGTGTAATAATACGAAACAAATAAACATCATGAGTTTGCATGTAACCACATAAATAATTAAAATCTAATCAACTGTAGTATAGGCTCTAAGGGTCTAATAACCTATCCTATATCCCTATAGTCAAAAGCTCTGATATCAATCTGTCACACCCTGACCCGCAGCGGAAATGGTAGTCGGGGCATGATTGGGTTTTCATCAAAGCTCATGACATTTACTATAAAGTTTCATATTTATTATTTCTCTTTAAAGAAGAAGTTACAATAAACATACAAACATAACATGTTCAAATACACTTTCATTACAAACAAAAGTATTAAACAAAATCATACAATTACAAAGGGAAACTAAACTAAATGTCCATTCCAAAGCATTAACATGTTTATTCTTCTAGGTCATCCTACGTGTTTCTTTTCTCAACTGGATAACCTGTATCATGTGTAAAAATAGGGTTTTGGGTCAACAAAAGTTGGTGAGTGAATTTTATTTAAATATTTGAAAGGGTTAGTTATATTGGTTATTTGAATAAAATTGTGCATAACCAAATATGAGTAAACGTAAATGTAAATTTAATCACAAAACACATAATATCAATTAATGCACAAGCACACACCAAATGATGAACAATGAGATCAAGGCTCAATCAAACGGAGCCGATCGAATGAGGCACCTGATGCTCAACTCGTCTCCCACGAGGAACTGATGGGCCTAATGAATGATTTGCACGCAACTTGACAAGAATATAAACACACATTACAACAAACAATATTTACATTACAAGTTTAGGTCATATAATGGTAATAGCACAAGTTTGAATAAACGAAATAATTAAAAACACATGATACACCCCAAAACATGAATAAAAAGGAGAAGTTGTAAGGATTCACTCACAGTGGGTGCGTTCCTTGATGACGATGAATGCGCACGAATATTGTGATTCAACCGACGAGGGAAAAACTAACCTAAATAATAACGAAATGATTCGGTAAATAAATAAACTTTATTTGAGATTAATATTTTTAATTAGTGCTCTTAATGGGATTGTTAGATTTATTTTTGTGAATTTAATGCAAGTTTTTAGGCTTTAAAACCTTATTTTGAGGTATTTTTAATTGATTTTTTAACTAAATAAATAAATAAAAGAAAAATAAAAAGTTGACTTTTTGACCGTTGACCATTGACCGTTGACCGTTGACCGGTCGGACTGTGTTTGATTATGCGCTGAGTAGGGTTCGAACTCGGGACCTCTCGTATACGTGCACGCAGCTCTACCAACTGAGCTACGTGTCTAACCCGAAATATTTCTGATTTTAATTATATTTATATACTTACTGGTTTAAATCTGGAATTTAATTAATTAAAAAGGTTTATACTGGCCTGAACCGGACGCGCAGAACATGTTTCGAACCCGTGACCATCGACTTAACTTGCACCCAACCCGACCAACTGGGCTGGGTGTCTAACCCATCAATATCCGGGATTATACTATATTTATATACATGTTGAAGGATGATCTGAGTAGGATTTAAAAAGATTGGTTTTATTTCAGAAAGTCGAAACAGGTGTGGCTCGAACCCAGGACGTATGCTTTGTAATTTGCACACAATCCACCACTGGACTGTGTGTCTAACCCGGTATATTTACCGGTTTTAAATTCCTTTAAACACATTTCAAACTTCATCTTCTTCAATTCATGAAACCAGAGCATCAACCCGACTGTTTAATCAATAATTCTTATTGAATTAGTTTATTGATTATTACTGATAACGAAAATAATTTAAACAGAAAAGGATTTAAGGATGTTGTACCGAACAGGTGTGATCTCCGATGAAGTTTCGGTGACTGAAAGAAATCCCGGTGAAGTTTAACTTACGACAGAGGCTCTACCAGAAGTTTGAGGTGAGTGCGGTAATTTCTGTCTGAGCTCTAGAAGTCCTATTTATAGAGTAGGGCAATAATGGGATGGATTCTTCGGTTTTTCGGCGAGTAACTGATGATTCCGGCGAGTTTTAATTTCAAGCAGAGAACTTTCTGATCGATTAGAGAGTTTGTTTGAGAAAGTGAACGAGTTCTAATCGAAATGTAGAGCCGGTATTTATAGAGTATGCAGCTAGTTAGGAATTTTCGGTTTCAAAAGTTTCGGTCAAAATGAAATTGCCTAAATGATTGCATAACCGATTGGGGATTGTTGACTCCCTGTTTGAGTCTATCCGTTACATTCGATGATTGACGAGGAATCCGGTTTCTTGATGATAGCCGGTGACTTAGCGCGGCTGTTTCTTGTTTGAATCCGGATCAAAGGAAATGTGATTACAAATACATATTTGTTTTGAGATGTAGCAGATGTGGGCAAGTGGTGTGTTGTGTGTTTGGTTTGAGTGGAGACCCGGGTTCGAAACCCGGCAGCCCCATTATATTTTTTTTATTCACCTTTTATTATTACTTATTAATTGTGGTCTTTAATCTTTAAAATATTTATTAATTATGTATTATTTTAAATAACCGACACGTTAAATACGCAACAACTTTTTAACTGAATATTTGATTGATAAACGGTGCGGGTTTTTGAAACCCGATTTTCACGAATGTTACAATTTTTAATTATTTACCTATTATTTTAATTATAAGATATTGAAGGGCTAATGTTTTTTAAAATAAACTATTATGTTTTTTAAATTAAATATTAAATCTAATAAAATAATGTTTTTTTAACATATGTGTATACAAGTCAGTAGTATATACAATACTTATACACTTGTGCATTATTACATCTTGTTCTCACAGACGTATAAACCAGATTTATACACATGTGTATTATTCAAGTACATATGTGTATACAGGTTGGTATGTACCAAACATATACACTTGTGTATATTCAAGTACATAGTGTATATAGGTCGATATATTCCAGACTTATACACCTGTGTAATATTACATCTTGTTTTCCCCATGCATCTTCTCATGTGTTTGATCTAATACATATATGTGGAGAATATAATTAAATATTTTTAATCGTGTTCTTGATTGAACGATATTTGATAATATTTGCATTTTTTTTAAATTATCAAATATTAAGTTAGGTAATTTGTGGAGAGAAAAATATATAAAATATATAATTAAATATTCTTTTAATAGGAAAGAGAGATCAAAAGAGAGAAAAAAAATCATTTAATTAAATGGAGAGATAAAATACAATTATACCCTTGTGTCTATTAAAATACATCCAAATTAAAAAAGATAATTACAGTCTTGCCATTAAAAAAAATCTAGATCTCTAAAATCAATCAATGGTCAAAATAAGTTAATTTTGTTTACAAATACAACATTGTTGATTCGTGAACCCTATCCTATATGAGTAATCTATACGTTGGAACAACTAATTAAGAGATACATAAGTAATCTATACAATACATATGAAGCATATTTATATAATCTTAAAGTGAAAGGTCGGTGACACAAAACGACAAATACCTATGTGTCCTTTGCTTTGGTCTCTCTTCAATCACCGCCTCTGCTTTGGTCTCTCTGCAATCACCGCCACAACACAACAACAAAACCATCAACATCATCGTATATGTTCTCTATCTAAAAAACTTAAAACTTCGACGAACCCCTAGGGTTCCGACGGTTGTTGTGACGAAGAACCAGGCGCCGACAAAAATAGAGAACCCCTTGGGTTCCGACGGTTGTTGTGACGAAGAACCAGGCGCCGGCAAAAATAGTAACATATTACGGCAAAGGCTAGGGCTATGGCGAAGATCCGGTAAGTTTCTTTCTCCTGCATGTTACATTTCAATTAGATTCGCAGTCAATGATATCTTATCGATTGATTTTTTGTTAAACCGACGAATATGCAACTTGCGGTTAAATTCAGGCAAACTCCGGTGAGAAATTTAGAGCCAATGGCATCCCCTGTCGATTGCCTCTTTCCGACGAAGATGTGGTAGCCGACAGAACAGCCTGCGGCAGATATGGGATGGTGGTTCGATAATGCATCCTAATGCTTGAGAAGCGGTGTCAACAAGGTTTGAAGGTTAGCCGCAACATTTAACGGTATGAACTTTGTGGCTTTAATTGATGAATCTTATTGTTGTGTTGACTGATTTGAAAATTTTGTGTTTCCTGTTGGCATTTGGTATGAACAACAATTTGCTAGATTTTTTTATATTATTTGCATTATTCTGTGTAAGTCTGTTTTGGAATTTTTGACGTTTGTGGTTTGATTAAAACTATATTTGTGATCTGATCTTTCAATGTATTATCCATGGTAAAGTAAAGTGTGTAGTCTAAATGCATGACTGATAATATTGTTTGAAAAATAAATAGACTATATGTCTGAATATGCGTGTTCTCACTCAAAGTAATTCATTGTTAAAAATCTCTAATTTGCTTTCTAAGACCATGTATACTGGTACACATGAATAAGGCCCCCACCCAAGGGCGTTTTGCGACACATGTCAGTCCAGTCAGCAAAGGGGTATTATGAGGCATTTTTCATAAATGGGTGTAGTGGGATAATGCCCAATATGCGACACATGTAGATGCGCTTAGATCAGTACATGATATTGCAACCTCTAATAGACAATCTTCCACCCAAAGCGCTAGGCATTCACACTTACCTTTATCTTTTTTATTTAAATGTACACATGATTTTGAAACCTATAACAACCCACTAGGACATTTCCAATCAACAGATGCGTTCTTGGTTTAGACAGGCATGAGAAGAGGAAGGTTCACGTATTCTAAGAAGCTTCACTTGTTATAATTAAAGGTCATGATATAGTGCATACGTTCTTAACTTAACTGAAGACGAGTTTGTTTGACGATAAAGCCTGCCTAGATATAGGCAAACAAATCTCGTCAGGCTGACACCATAATCACACCTTAAGTTGGTCGCCTATAACATATATGATATATTGTTTTGTAGTTAATTCTCTTTATAATATATTTGCTTTTGAGTTTTGTGGACTTATTTTGATTTTTTTTTGCTTGATGTTGTTAGTCAGGGTCTGCAAGTCAGGGACATCTTTTTCACTTTTTTTATTTTTTTACCTTTTTTCCATTTTGTGGGTAATGATGTTTAAGTATTGGGTTTGGTCGCGTGCCTATTTTTATTTCCTAAATGTTATATATTTTTCATTCTGTATGCGAATAATAGAGCATAGACAAACTGTTGGGATTTGTGGCGACTTTGGTCTATAGGGGCAGCTTTTTGTTTTCAAATAAACGCTAATCTATTTAGTATATTTAGGTTCTGTAAATACATTTATGGTTTGATTTTGTTTCAACATTAGTTTCAGATCCACGTTTTAGTCTTGAATTTTCATATTTGTTCTTGATAAAAAAAATTCATGATATTTAGTTATAGTAGCTGGATTTTTTTTCCGGTTTGTGTGTTGTTAGTTATAGGGCCTGCTACTCAAGAATAACTTTAATTTTGTTTTCTTTTTTTCAAGCAGCTAGGATTGTCTAAAGTCCGTTACATTATTTCTGAGGTTGGATTCTGAATGAATTATTTTTTTAATATACTCGTTGTGAAACTTTACTGTATGTTCTTGACAAAAGGCGCACCCTAAAGTATACTTGGGTCTGCCTGAATTGAATCTGGCACTAAACCTAAAATAGGAAAAAGGTTGTCTAAAACTAACTGATAAGATTTTCAATTACCATGAGTGTAACCCATCAATAAAGCGATAATTTTTGTTTCAATTGTTACTAACCAAAAGGATACCATTTCATGAATAAACTCCGTCTGGAAAGCAAAGCACCCAACATATCCAAGACATGTAAGAAGACAACAACCTTCTTTTGCAAAACTGCAAAACATTTTGGAATGCTACAACCTCCTTTAGGAATATTGCAAAGCCTATGTCACCCGTGGATAAAAGGAAAGCAACAAATGAAGTTGTTGCTGAAGTACAGGAATACAGGTCAAGGCTCATATGGAGAAAACAAGACAAGATGGCTTTTTGTGACAACTTTAGTGCCGAACTAAGGAATGTACCCATAAAACATGAAATTCTATAAATATGCAATGTATGTATTAATACTTATAATTCCGCCAGCTATAAACAACTTGGTTAACGCCGCCGCAACACGCGGCATCGGGCAACAAATAATTAATGCCGCCGCAACGCCCGGCATCGGGCAACAAATAATTAATGGCATATAGAATACAAGGTGTGTCATAGAATCAAATCATACAATATGTGATTATTATAGTATAATATAAAATTGCAAGTCTCTATTTAATCCAGCAATAAATAATTAATAGCATATAGAATACAAGGTGTGTCATAGAATCAAATCATACAATATGTGATTATTATAACATGTCACTATATAAAATGAGAACTTCATATAAATTAGACTTTCTTTTATGTGTCACTTATAAAGAAACATATATTTATTAACCTCTCATGCTATAACCAATCAAAGAAAATCTTATATGCAATTATGATACTCTTATTGAAATATTAACAAATCTCTCTATCAAGTGTCCATAAGATATTAGTAAATAACAGGTGATCATCTATCACTTGTAAATAAGCTATCTTTTTTCAATTATGACAAATTTTGTTGTTATTTATAGGTTCATTGGCTAAACCATAACCAATCAAACTATAAACGAAATGCATGCACATAAACATATTCCCAAATTCATAAAACAAAAAAAATAGTATTCAACACAAATAAACTATATAGCAAACAATATAGATGATTCTAAGAACTTCTAATTTCATATCTTCATCTATACTTCTCTCTCTACTTTCTCACTCTAAATTCAATAGTCTAGTATAGAGTCTTGAGTTCTTAAGTCCCTGTTGAGTCTTTAAGATATTGAGTCTTTTATGTTTATCACTCTAGTCCTCATTTGAGTCTTACTCGTCTTATATAGATCAGCCATACCCTCCCCGATATCTACCTCTTTAGGAACTTCAAATTCATTTAAACATTTTGCAACTGGAGTTTGTGTAAAAACGGGATGTCATGATTAATTTGGAGTCACAAAAATCATAGACCATTAATGTTTTAAAAAATGATTACAATCTAAACCCTTAATTATGATCATATAAAGGAGCATAAGAATCAAAATAAATACCGACAAGTAAAGCACTATTTTCTATATAAAAAGAAACATCACATTATTATTTCATAATATCCAAACAATGAAAATATTAACTTTGGCTTGTTTAAAGGTTCTAACTTAATTAGTTCATCCATAGTTTTTTCAAGATTTAATCGAACATCTTTATTTTTTAATTTTTGAATTGGTAACAACTCTCAATGATATTTAATATGATAAAGAACTCTGATTAGCTAAGTAACATATTAGTTTTATCTTTTCTCAATTATAATAATTATATAACTGAAAAAATTAAAGGCCCATGAACTTTATTGATATAAAGGACTTACAAAACTCAGACCGTAAAATATTATTGAATTTATCCCGATACAAACAAGGTAAGTTTAAAATTTGCTTTTATCAACAATCAAAGAAAAAAAATTGTTTTATACTTTAGATTGCAAAGCTATTAATAATATTAATTCTCTTTGAGGCAAATATTAAATACCAATATCATAATCCATCATCAAATTAATAATTGTCGATTAAATAACTCGTAGAAACTCAAACTTATTGAAAGGGAATTAAACAATTATCTTAGAAGAGTAAATTAAATACATAGCTGATTGTAAGGAAGATGTTGATTTCATCATCAAGCAATAGAAAATAGAGAATGATAACCAGCTTATTGGATCCCTTAATCTGTTTTAGAATCAAAGCACATCAGTCAGCCACAGGTTCCCAACACTTACCGAATTTTGTAAGGTCACTAATCACGACAAATCTTATTGTTGAAATCAAACTCGTTAGAAAAGGATTAGGATTTTATTGGAGAGAGCACTTTCTTGCTGATAATGTCACTACGCCAAAATAGGGATACAACCACACACAAAAAGTGTGACTATATGTCTTTCGCCACATATATTTTTTTCATGACCAAAGCTCGAGTCATCATAGGTATCATACACACACACTTTTAGTGGCCGTAGAACTTAAAAGTGTGGCTAAAGGGTACCAACATTTTTTTGTTAAAATCTAGTATTTCCTTCATTAAGTGTGGCTAAAGGATAGCAACGACCACATGTATTTACTTTAAGCGTGACGGTTACTACTAATAAGTCACATGAATTACTAAAAAAATTGTTTTAGCCACATCAATTTAAAAAAGGTGTGGCAGAAAGGGTTGCTGTAACCAAGGATTTTGTCCATTAAGTGTGGCTAAAGAGTAGTAAAGGCCATGAATTACTGTAAGTGTAGCCGTTTCTATTATATAGTCATATGAACTTACTATAAGTATAGTTGTTTCTATTATACAGACACACAAACAAAAAACAAAGTGATTATGGTGTGGCTATTGTCTAACATTTGGTCACACATATTTTTTTTTTCTTATTACGTTTTCTATCATTCTGTCACACAAATAAGAAACAATTTTGTAATTTTAAATGTGGCTATTGTCTAACTCTGGGTCACACATGTTTGTTCTTCCCATGACGTTTGGGATCATTTCGTCACACAAACAAAAAAAACAAAATGACTATGGTGTTGCTAATGGGTATTTATAGTCACACAAAAAATTTTATTCTTAAATGTGTCTATTGTCTAACCTTTGGTCACACTAACTTCTTTTTCCATGAAGTTTGGTATAATTACGTCACACAAACAAAGCGGCTATAGTGTGGCTAATTGTTATTAATAGCCACACAAAATTTCTAATTTTAGATGTAGCTATTGTCTAACCTTTAGTCTCACATTTTTATTGTGATTTTATGTGGCCATTTTGAGTAATTACCTATTTTATTTTTATTTTTTGGTAAAATAAAAATTGCTATAAACATGAAAAAAATCTAAAATACAAATGAGATTAACAATAACCCAAAATCCATACATTTTGTAAAATAAAGCTGCTATGCATGATAAAATCTAAAATACAAATAATATTAACAATAACCCAAAATCTATACATAAGTTTTCTAGTAAATCCTAATTAATAACATAAACTTATCATCAAATCCTCTCTGCAAAAGTTACACCGAGGGAAACGAGTCAACGACTATACACATAAACTAAGAACTATTTCTAAGATGTTTTCTTCCATATACTCACTGCATTTGGTCTTGAAAATGCTGCAAATTTGCATCCATGGGCTGATGGCCACCTTGGTGTTGTCATGGTGGTGAGTAAACTTGTAACCTGTAGCTAATCTCATGTCGTATAAAAAAGCAGAATTTTCAATGATCAAACGAGAGCATAATTGAAAGTTGAAACTATGGCAAGAACATCACAAAATATTTATATATTTTATCGTGATTTAAACAAACCAACCTGGCGGTTTAGATATCTTCCTTTATCAGCGTATACGCGTGATTCTGATGTAAATCAGCTTGACATTTGACTGACCTCTGCAAAAGTTCATAATTCAACAATCTCAATCAATAACCACACTTCCTCGTAAGTAATTTTAGGACCAGGTATCACATGGGAAAAAAAATACCTTTCAAACATTTTTTTGAATTAAGAAGACATCTTATCAGATCATCATACAATAAACAAATGGTTATAGATGCAATGCTTTCATTACGTTACACTACTTCCAACCCAAAAAACCGCAATGTTTGGCTATGCACATATTAGTTTAATGAGTATTTTACTGATATTTAAAATGGCAAAAAAGATAAAAAACTTACGATCAAACTATTTGCCAACACTAAGAACTTGTGTAGGGTATATCCAAAAGAAAATATCCATATGGTTTAGAATGTGTAAATCAAGACACATAGTTCAATCGAGATGCATTTTATAATAAAACTATGTTGTCAAAAGCGTGCACCTATGTGCTGAAAGTGCAGCCCAGCACACCATCTGTGCTGCGCCATCTCAGCCACAGTTTGCATTCAATTTCCAGTTCAGTTTCCTTTTCAATTAAAAAATTGAACATTCGAATCAAATTCACCATAACCCGAACCACAACACCGTTACCAGTTAGTCATCAAACAGATCTCAACACTCCATAACCAAAACAACAAACCAACACACAGAATATTATTACTACCTGCTTATTCACATGAGCCGATTTGAACCCTAACAACTCCTTCGAATTCTTCCACGGCTGAACTACCAGTTCCACTTTGAACACCGTCACCACAACGCCCTTCGTAACCACTTCAATCTTCAAATAGTACTTCGTCCACGCCCCTGGACTTCGATGTAGGTGGTGGGACCTTGAAGAGCCCCTCAAGCACCTGGAAAGCTTCTAATCAAAGACGTAGTCCGAGTTATATCTAGTATATTTTGACTATTTTCTAGATACTGTCACATACCTGAAAGATGGTGTGGCCTGATGTTTTGGTTGTATCACACTATCATCGCCATTATATCTCAGCAACTTTTATTCCTATTACAAGTACTGGAAAAGTATCCTACCAAAATACATGCATATATCAACTTTCTATTTCAGTTAAATTTTCACTTACAAAAGATGGTTTCCTTCTTACAATAGCAGGGTGGTTTATGCAATTGAACATCTTGGTAATCCCAACCATGAATCTGAGTCATTAATAAACTAAATTAATTAATAAGTGATAAAGTAAACTCAACACAATAAGGTATTCTAGTAGTGTTTTAAGACTCATTGAGATAAATTACTACGTAATTAACAATACATTGGAGATCAGTCATTGAGGGAAACTTTGACATAAAAATATACCTTTGTGTCACTCTGATCATAACTTATAACTAGGGGTGCAAACAAGCCGAGCCGAGCCGAGCCCAAGCTCAACTAGGCTTGAGCTCGACTCGGTTTGAG
Source organism: Scalesia atractyloides (assembly GCA_947069175.1). Classification (NCBI taxonomy): domain Eukaryota; kingdom Viridiplantae; phylum Streptophyta; class Magnoliopsida; order Asterales; family Asteraceae; genus Scalesia; species Scalesia atractyloides. The sequence continues at coordinate 51,296,456 of CAMTDV010000005.1, read as the reverse complement.
CTTTGTTTCCAAATCTTGAGCTTGGCCGGGCTGCTAACTCTCTCTAATTCCCCAGTAATCTCAAGGATCAATATCATTAGTGATTTAGTTCACCACTAGATAAATTCAAACGCTTCATCAGTTCTAATAATAAGAAGAAAAAGATTAGCTGGTAGATTCAACACAACGATACCATGAAGAACGAACTCGGAGATTGAACGGGGACGCTTGAGCTTAAGCTTCCTCTTTTCCATTTCAACTCGTAGATTCAACAAATCGAACAGGTTTTGGTAGAACCTGCAATGAATGTATTAATTCGCTAGATCAATAATTAATATATAAACAGTTCTTCACGTACAAATCTCCATTACGGTCTTTGCAACGCATATATATACAAACAAAAAGCCATTAAAACGAAAATTATGGTTCCAGTTGATCTATTTCGTACTATTTCACAGGAGTGTATACAAAAAATGATGATCCTCAGTTCAATGATGACCAAATCTAAATATAAAGCATTCAAGGTCTAATTACTCTATGTAATATTAAGCAATCACACGGATCAGCAGAGCATACATAATGAATGAAGTTATACTTTTACCAACAACATATGCTAGATGCTAAAGGTTACAGTTGAATGAAGCTATAATTAAATATGACAAAAATTCAATACTTCAAACCTTTTTATTTCATTCAAGCATATCATCGAACATATGGTGTTCATGAGACAAACAAACCAACCTTCAAAAACAACCATTAACATCAAGATTGTATACTTATAATTAAATACAACTCAACCTTCAATCGTTTGCACCCCTACTTATAACAGAAAGAAAAAACAAACAAATATATATATATATATATAGGGTTAGGATCATGTGAGAAGAGGTAGGCTATTTGAGAAACTTGAGAAGAAATCTGGACCACACATTTTTTCTAAGTAATTCGTAATATACACATATGTATACTTAAAAGTGACTATATACATATATGTATATTGAATTATACACATAGGTATATAGTCAAATGTAAACTATACATATGTGTATATTACGAAAAGCTTAGAAAAATATGTGGTCCAGATTTCTTCTCAAATTTCTCAAATAGGGTGCTCTTCTCTTTAGATCCCTACCCTCTATATATATATATATATATGTATATATATATGTTATATATATATATATATATGTGTGTGTGTGTATAGGACAAGGATCCGTTAGGAACCACCCTTTATTGCGAGAACCATGAGAACCAGTGTGAACACAAACAGTAACACCTAAAAAAATCCAAAAAATACCAATTTTTTTTTTGTTTTTTTAATATTTTTTTGAAAAAGTCGCTATATTTACTCAACAATAAAAAAAATTTCATCATTTCTTTGACAAATTCCATAATACATTACAAACATTAGATAATTGTACTTTCATTTACACTACCATGTGTAATACACTACTTTTTACGTTACCAATATTAGCAATGCACATGTGTATCTATATATATCAACATGAAATAAGGTGTTTTGGTACATTAATTTGAATACGTTTTCTCTTTCATCTATCATACCATCCATAATACACTACTATGTACATGTGCATTTTCATCATTTCTTTGACAAATTCCGTAATACATTACAAACATTAGACAATTGTACTTTCATTTACACTACCATGTGTAATACACTACTTTTTTACGTTACCAATATAAGAAATGCACATGTGCATCTATATGTATCAATATGAAATAAGGTGTTTTGGTACACTACATTGAATACACTATCTCTTTCATCTATCATACCATCCATAATACACTTCTATTACCTCCTACCATCCATAATACAATACCATTACCTCCTACCATTTATAATACAATACCAATACCAATATTTTCACTTTATTACATGTATATCAACACCGTTTATACCATCCAATCAACATATTACATCATAAAGTGACAACTATAATGACCCATTGTAACATTTGTCAAAAATGGGTTTTCCAAACCCGCTTCGTTTGTAATCGAATATCAAGTTATAAATGTTTCGTTGCGTATTTATGTTAATTTAAATTTTAAACGATGCATAATTAATAAACAAACTAGAATATAAAAGTTATAATTGATAAAAAGTAAAAATAAAATAAATAAAAAAGAAAACCGGCTGCCGGAATTCGAACCCGGGTCAGCCGGGTAAGCATAAGACTTAACACACACACATATAACCACTCCGCTACTTGATATTTTCTATGAATTCTAGGAAACAATTAAATCTTATGTTCAACCATGAATCGATCTGTTTACGCTAACTGTAACCGAAATCGGTCTCCAAACGTCCAAAACGTTTGATTGTTCGCGGTTTTCTGTCAATAACCGATACACCGACACCTCCAATCAATTTAGTCTTGAATGGACTTGAATTCACGTGGGATCGGTTTTAATAACTGAAAAGCCTGCATTTCCTTACTCCAACTATAGTTCCCTCTCGCGACTCAAACACATCTGCAGACCTTTAATTTCATTTTCACACTATTTTTAGTTCGTCGGAAAAGCTATTTGAACTCGTCGGACTTTCGCCGGAAAACCGTGTTTTCCATCAAATCAGTAAGTCTCTCAATTCTTTCATCGTCTATCAATTGTTAAGCTATGGCTAACTCAAACCCTTCAATCGGAATCAGTTTCAGACGTCGATATCGGATAATTCACTCTCGTCGGAAAACTTCTGAAAGTTCCCAATTCTCGCTGTGAAACGGTATAGTCTTCTAAACCTTCTGGTAATTCTTGTTCAGTGCTTCAATTCCGCATTTAGCTAATAAAAATCGTTAATCTGTCCGCTCAGACGAAATCCGTAAAAACAGAGCCGACGACTTCGCCGGAATTCTGAGATAAATCGTTTCTCCGGTATGTTTACTTCTGAAATCTTTTCTGCCATTTCATTTTAGTCATTTGAATTTTTGTCAATCGAATTAGTCAAGAATCAGTAGAGTATTCGTAGTCTGTGTTTTTGTAATGAAGAAGACGAAGTTAGGTTGTTTATAAGTTTATTATAAATTGGATATTATCTCGGGTTAGACACACAGTCCAGCGGTGGACTGTGTACACACATATATCACACGCCGCGAGTTCGATCCTTGACACACATGTATGCTCTGTAATAAAAATGTTTTATTTTTCTAACTGAACCGGATTAACTCACGGTAGTTGTTAAGTATAATAAAAATCGGTATATTAACCATGTTAGACACACAGTCCAGCGGTGGACTGTGTGCAACACTAACCCACAGGTCCCGGGTTCGAGACCTGTTGCACGCTCTGGTTCGATGATTAAAACGCTTTTTGAAAATAAAAGAATTTTGAATAAACTAAATTAGTATATAAATATAATTAAAAACAGAATTATTTCGGGTTAGACACGTAGCTCAGTTGGTAGAGCTGCGTGCACGCGTACGGGAGGTCTCGGGTTCGAGTCCTGCCCGGCGCATACATGCACACAATAGAACCGGTCAAACAGTCAACAGTCACAGTCAAACAGTCAACGGTCAATGGTCAACGCAAAAGTCAACATTTTTTTTGATATTTTTATTTATTTAATTTAATTTAAAAATCAATTAAAAAATACTTAAAAATAATGTTTTTAAAGATAGGAAATAGCCTTAAACTCACAAAAATATATCTAAAAATCCTATTAAAATTATTAATAAAAATCCACTCATTTACTATACCTTCCGTTATTATTTAGGTTAGTTAATCCTCGTTGATCAATCTTTCACACTCGTGCGCATCTCATCATCTCCAACCGAACGCACCCAATGTGAGTGAATCTCTACAAATTCCCCGTTTTAATCACGTTTTTGGGGTGTATCATGTGTCTTACCATTTATTATATTTAAATCATTGTGCATACATCATATCATGAACAAATGTGTATTCAGCTTGTATAAACTGTTTGTGTGGTTATTGTTTAGATTTAATTTATTATTTTCAGTACATGCAATATCATAGGCCGCCGCTCCCCATTACATTATGAGCGTTGAGCAGTTCCCCATTACATTATGAGCGTGAACCGGGCGTTGCCAACATACGATCGGCTCCGTTTGATTGAGCCTTGATCGCACAGACATTCATCATATCCGTCCGTTCCCCATTACATTATGAGCGTGAACGTGACGTTGCCAACATATACAGTTTTCATTCATGTTATATATTCATGCAAGTTCATATGTTATTGTATGTTATTGTTTGTGGTTGTTATTGTTATGGTATGATTATTTACATTTGCTCATATATGACTATTGCACAATTTTTTCTTGATAAAGATAACAAGAAATCAATAATAAATGTTTATCTAACAAGGTTCACTCGCCAACTTATGTTGACCCAAAACCCCCCATTTTTTACACATGATACAGGTGACCCAGCTGCAGCAAGAAACACATAGGATTGGCTTAGAAGAATAAACTGGTTTAGAGCTTGGATTGTTTAGTTGATTATTTTTCTTTGTATTTGTATGAACATGTTTGGATTATTGAGAATGTAATTTTGACTTTAATAAATATGAAACATATTAGTAAATATCATGAGCTTTGGTGATAACCCAATTATGCCCCGACTCTTATTCCGCTGCGGGTCGGGGTGTGACAGATTGGTATCAGAGCCATGACTATAGGGATATAGGATAGGTTATTAGACCCTTAGAGCCTATACTATAGTTGATTAGAAATTTTTAAGATTTTTGTGTGTTACATGCAAAATTCATGATGTTTATATGTTTTATGTTTAATGTTACATTCAATGTTATGCAAGCATGTTCATAAGTACATATTATTATATAATGCCTATCATGAATCATATTCTCATAACATATCATATCCATGAAAGCACACATCACATCATTTTAATGATTGTTTTTTTTACAATGATTTTTGTATTTTCAAATCACATCAAAGTGAGTTCTCATGACGGGCATGTAGTAACTGAAAGGGTACAAGTACCGGTAGTCGGAACGTCCTGTCTAGGCTGGCATCCGTATAAATCCAAAATAAAAGGACCAGTTTGCCTACCTGGGGACTAACGATGAGAGTACGAAGTACCTATTAGGCCAAAGCATGCTATATCAAACGTCGTGTGAGCTAACCCCACTTTGAGTTGTCATTGTGTCTACACCTGGACACATTCCGACCATACATCTCGTAAACATATTTTGTGGTTTTCATTCGGGTAAGCGAGTGTTAAACCGCCAATACTAATGTGAATCCTACCAAGCCAATAGTCATGGGGGCCCACATGACTATACAGGTGAAGGTATGGGAGACATTTGAGGCCCAACATGAGCAAACCCAAGACATCCTATGGATGTAGTTGCATTATTGATATTTATGTTATTTTCATTTTCTTTAAGACACATGACACCTAAAAAGACTCCATAAACTCACAATCTTCTTATGTATGTTCCTGTAGATGTCGGCTAGACAACAACGAGGGGGTAGAAGATCAGGAAGGTCACACGAACGCTTGGCCACTCAAATCGCAAAACAAATGGCCGCGGTACTTCCTGACATTGTGGTTCAAGTACAACAAGCTCTCGTCACAAATCCCACCAATCCTCCCCAGCAAGAAGACCAGAACATCGGCAACCCTCCTACCAAAAAGTGCTCATATAAACATTTCAAGTCTTGCGATCCTCCTAAATTTGAAGGGACCGAATGTGTCACTGCTCTCCTCCACTGGTTTGAGGAAATGGAAAACACCTTCCTTAACTGCGATTGTCCCGAGGATCACAAGGTACGATACGCAACCGGGAGACTATTTGGGGTAGCTCTTACCTGGTGGAATACTGAAAAGGGTAAGAGGGGAATTGAAGATGCAATGGCCTTAACGTGGGAGGAGGTAAGGGAAATCATGACGAGACGATTCTGTCCTAGGAGTGAGATTAAAAAGTTAGAGGATGAATTTCATTCTTTGAAGCAAAAGGAGGGAGATCATACTTCCTACAACAAGAGGTTTTTAGAGTTGAACCAGATGGTCCCTAACTTGTTCACCCCAGTTTACCGTTTAGTCGAGCATTATATTCGAGGTCTTCCCTCGAAAATTCAAGATTCAGTTCTCAGCACTTCGCCAGCAACACTTGAAGCTGCTATGGAACTAGCTACTGAACTGACCGAGAATCGAATTCGCAACGGTAAATTTAAAGAGGAGAAAAAGAAAGCCCCCGTTGAGGGCCAAACTTCAAACCATTTCACCTCCTCCTCTAAGTTTGCTAACAAGAGGAAACGTAACACCAGAAACTTTGCTGTCACACAAACCAATTACCCTATCCCTGCTGCACCCATTACCCAAGTTGCTCCCTCACCTGCACCATATAAAAGGCCATACTCTGTCCCATTACCAAAATGCAACCGTTTCCAATACCATCATTTTCCTGATCATCCCTGCCAACATTGCACCGGCTGTGGTCGCGCAGGTCATACTGTTCAAACCTGTCGCATACCTCAGCGAACGAACCGCCACCAGCCTTCAACCCAAACCCACCAACAAATAATGGGTCAAGCCCAACAACCCCTACTACTACCACCTACCCAACATTTAGCCCAATCATACTACCAACCCAACTATCCCATGGTGCAACCTATGCGGGCTTGCTACAATTGTGGAGACCCAAGCCACTTTAGAAACACTTGTCCACGTTTGGTGAACATTATTCATGCTCAAGCCCAAGCCAATCCGGTGAATCAAGCTAACCAAGCTCCTCCACCTGCAAGAGGAAGAGCTTTCAACATCAATGCTAATCAGGCTAGAGCTGACAGCAATGTGGTTAACGGTACGTTCCTTATCAATGGTAGTTATGCATCCATGTTGTTTGATACTGGCGCGGATAAAAGTTTTGTGTCCTTAGAGTTTGAACCCATCCTAAACCAAATTCATGATAAGCTCATGGAATCCATAACAGTAGAAGTTGCTGACGGAAAACCGGTCTCATTAAACTCTATTATACGCAACTGTACTCTCACCTTAAACGACCACGATTTTCCAGTTGACCTCATTCCTATGAAGTTGGGAAGCTTTGATATTATAAATGGTATGGACTGGCTCAGCCAACATCAGGCTGAAGTTGTATGCCACGAAAAGTTTATACGCATTCCTCTTTCAAACGGTCAGACTCTACGAATCTTTGGGGAAACCTCATCAAAAGGGCTCAGATTAATGTCATGTATTCAAGCCCAAAAATATCTTCGCAAGAATTATATTGCATTTTTAACTCATGTCGTCAAAAAGGGAACCATGGAGAAGAAACTTGAAGACATCCCAGTGGTAAAAGATTTTCCGCAAGTTTTTCCTGACGACATTTCAGGACTTCCTCCCTTGAGAGAAGTCGAATTCCGCATTGATCTTATACCTGGTGCTACACCAGTTGCAAAGTCTCCTTATAGGTTAGCCCCCTCTGAAATGCAAGAGCTAGCCAGTCAATTGCAAGAGTTGACTGACAAAGGATTCATACGTCCTAACTCCTCACCTTGGGGTGCACCTGTCCTTTTTGTGAAGAAGAAAGATGGAACATTTCGCATGTGCATCGACTACAGAGAACTCAACAAGTTAACGATCAAGAATCGCTATCCATTACCTCGCATTGATGATCTTCTTGACCAACTTCAAGGCGCCAGCTGTTTTTCAAAAATCGACCTTCGATCTGGTTATCATCAACTTAGAGTACATGAAGAAGACGTCCCAAAGACCGCCTTCAGAACTCGTTATGGTCATTATGAATTCATGGTCATGCCATTTGGTTTAACCAACGCTCCAGCTGTCTTCATGGATCTAATGAATAGAGTCTGCAAACCTATATCGATCGTTTTGTTATAGTCTTTATCGAAGACATCCTCATTTACTCAAAGTCTAAGTGTGATCATGAACGGCATCTTCGACTCATCCTTACACTCCTAGAGAATGAAAAGCTTTACGCCAAATTCTCCAAATGTGAATTCTGGTTAAAAGAGGTACAATTCCTTGGGCATGTAATCAATGACAAGGGAATACATGTCGACCCCTCAAAAATCAAAGCGGTACAAGAATGGAAAGCGCCACGTACACCAACTGAAGTAAGATCATTCCTTGGTTTGGCTGGTTATTACGCCGTTTCATTTCAAACTTCTCTCGTATTGCTGTACCACTCACGGCTTTAACTCATAAAGGAAAACCCTTCATATGGGGACCCAAACAAGAAGAAGCCTTCCAAACCCTTAAACAAAAACTCTGTGATGCACCAATCCTCACTCTTCCTGAAGGTTGTGATGACTTCGTGGTTTATTGCGACGCGTCAGGGCAAGGACTAGGCTGTGTTCTAATGCAAAGAGGAAAGGTTATAGCTTATGCTTCGAGACAACTCAAGACTCATGAGAAGAACTACACCACCCATGACCTAGAACTTGGAGCCGTTGTGTTCGCTCTTAAGATATGGAGACATTATCTCTACGGTACTAAGTGTGAAATATACACTGACCACAAGAGTCTTCAACATATCTTCAACCAAAAGGAGTTAAACATGAGGCAACGAAGATGGGTCGAACTGCTAAATGACTACGACTGTGAAATTCGGTATCACCCTGGCAAGGCAAATGTGGTGGCTGATGCACTCAGTCGAAAGGGTTATGCGAACTCCATTCGTCTTCTATGTTCGCAAATCGTAACTGACATTAAAGATCAAATTCGAGAAGCCCAACAGTTTCAGTAACGGAAGACGACGTACGAAAGGAGCTGTCCTGTGGAGCTGAACTTAAAATTGAAACTAAATCTGACGGTATTCTGTACTATCTAGATCGCACATGGATTCCTGACCACAACAACCTTTGTGAATTTCTTATGAATGAGGCACACAAAACACGATACTCTATACACCCAGGAGTCGACAAGATGTATCAAGACCTTCGATACACCTACTGGTGGCCTGGAATGAAAAAGGATATTGCCGTTTTTGTTTCCAAGTGCCTTACATGTTCCAAGGTGAAAGCTGAACACCAAAGACCCTCAGGACTTCTGATCCAACCTGAAATACCTGTATGGAAGTGGGAAAACATAACCATGGACTTCATTACCGGGTTACCTCGCACTACTGGTGGGTATGACACTATATGGGTAATCATTGATCGTCCTACAAAATCAGCTCACTTTATTCCAATCCGCGAAGATTTCAAGAACGAGAAGCTAGCTCGTATCTACATCAGCGAAATCGTAAGCCGACATGGTGTACCGTTAAGCATTATTTCAGATCGTGATGTTCGTTTCACTTCATGAACATGGCAAGCTGTACAAACCGCTTTGGGTACACGATTAGATCTCAGTACCGCTTATCATCCTCAAACTGATGGACAATCGGAACGCACCATTCAAACTCTTGAAGATATGCTTCGAGCATGTGTCATAGACTTCAAGGGAAATTGGGACGCTCATTTACCATTAGTTGAATTTTCGTACAACAACAGCTATCATTCAAGTATCGGCATGGCACCTTTTGAAGCCTTATATGGTCGTAAGTGCCGATCTCCAGTATGTTGGCACGAAATTGGGGAAGCTCAAATCACCGGTCCAGAGTTGATTCAAGAAACCACAGACAAGATCCATCAAATTCGAAACAATCTTCTAGCAGCTCAAAGTCGTCAAAAGAGTTATGCAGATAAACGACGAAAGCCTTTGGAGTTTAACATTGGTGATCATGTACTTTTAAAAGTACCACCGTGGAAGGGAGTAGTTCGTTTTGGTCAAAAAGGCAAGCTAGCACCACGCTACGTAGGACCTTTCAAGATACTCGAAAGAGTAGGACCTGTAGCATACAAGCTTGATCTACCAGAAGAACTCAACAGAATTCACCCCACATTCCACGTATCAAACTTGAAGAAGTGCCTCGCCGATGAGAACCTCCACATTCCTCTGGAAGATATTCAGATTGATGAATCTATGCATTTTATTGAAAGACCAGTAGAGATCATGGACTTCGGAGAAAAACGTCTACGACGAAGTCGCATTCCAATTGTTAGGGTACGCTCGGAGTCGAAACGGGGACCTGAGTTTACTTGGGAACGTGAAGACTCAATGCGCGAAAAATACCCGCATCTTTTTCCTACTACTACTATTTAAATTTTGGGACGAAATTCCTAAAAGTAGAGGATACTGTAACATTTGTCAAAAACGGGTTTTCCAAACCCGCTTCATTTGTAATCGAATATCAAGTTATAAATGTTTCGTTGCGTATTTATGTTAATTTAAATTTTAAACGATGCATAATTAATAAACAAACTAGAATATAAAAGTTATAATTGATAAAAAGTAAAAATAAAATAAATAAAAAAGAAAACCGGCTGCCGAGATTCGAACCCGGGTCAGCCGGGTAAGCATAAGACTTAACACACACACATATAACCACTCTGCCACTTGATGTTTTCTATGAATTCTAGGAAACAATTAAATCTTATTTTTAACCATGAATCGATCTGTTTACGCTAACTGTAACCGAAATCGGTCTCCAAACGTCCAAAAACGTTTGATTGTTCGCGGTTTTCTGTCAATAACCGATACACCGACACCTCCAATCAATTTAGTCTTGAATGGACTTGAATTCATGTGGGATCGGTTTTAATAACTGAAAAGCCTGCATTTCCTTACTCCAACTATAGTTCCCTCTCGCGACTCAAACACATCTGCAGACCTTTAATTTCATTTTCGCACTATTTTCAGTTCGTCGGAAAAGTTATTTGAACTCGTCGGACTTTCGCCGGAAAACCGTGTTTTCCATCAAATCAGTAAGTCTCTCAATTCTTTCATCGTCTATCAATTGTTAAGCTATTGCTAACTCAAACCCTTCAATCGGAATCAGTTTCAGACGTCGATATCGGATAATTCACTCTCGCCGGAAAACTTCTGAAAGTTCCCAATTCTCGCTGTGAAACGGTATAGTCTTCTAAACCTTCTGGTAATTCTTGTTCAGTGCTTCAATTCCGCATTTAGCTAATAAAAATCGTTAATCTGTCCGCTCAGACGAAATCCGTAAAAACAGAGCCGACGACTTCGCCGGAATTCTGAGATAAATCGTTTCTCCGGTATGTTTACTTCTGAAATCTTTTCTGCCATTTCATTTTAGTCATTTGAATTTTTGTCAATCGAATTAGTCAAGAATCAGTAGAGTATTCGTAGTCTGTGTTTTTGTAATGAAGAAGACGAAGTTAGGTTGTTTATAAGTTTATTATAAATTGGATATTATCTCGGGTTAGACACACAGTCCAGCGGTGGACTGTGTACACACATATATCACACGCCGCGAGTTCGATCCTTGACACACATGTATGCTCTGTAATAAAAATGTTTTATTTTTCTAACTGAACCGGATTAACTCACGGTAGTTGTTAAGTATAATAAAAATCGGTATATTAACCATGTTAGACACACAGTCCAGCGGTGGACTGTGTGCAACACTAACCCACAGGTCCCGGGTTCGAGACCTGTTGCACGCTCTGGTTCGATGATTAAAACGCTTTTTGAAAATAAAAGAATTTTGAATAAACTAAATTAGTATATAAATATAATTAAAAACAGAATTATTTCGGGTTAGACACGTAGCTCAGTTGGTAGAGCTGCGTGCACGCGTACGGGAGGTCTCGGGTTCGAGTCCTGCCCGGCGCATACATGCACACAATAGAACCGGTCAAACAGTCAACAGTCACAGTCAAACAGTCAACGGTCAATGGTCAACGCAAAAGTCAACATTTTTTTTGATATTTTTATTTATTTAATTTAATTTAAAAATCAATTAAAAAATACTTAAAAATAATGTTTTTAAAGATAGGAAATAGCCTTAAACTCACAAAAATATATCTAAAAATCCTATTAAAATTATTAATAAAAATCCACTCATTTACTATACCTTCCGTTATTATTTAGGTTAGTTAATCCTCGTTGATCAATCTTTCACACTCGTGCGCATCTCATCATCTCCAACCGAACGCACCCAATGTGAGTGAATCTCTACAAATTCCCCGTTTTAATCACGTTTTTGGGGTGTATCATGTGTCTTACCATTTATTATATTTAAATCATTGTGCATACATCATATCATGAACAAATGTGTATTCAGCTTGTATAAACTGTTTGTGTGGTTATTGTTTAGATTTAATTTATTATTTTCAGTACATGCAATATCATAGGCCGCCGCTCCCCATTACATTATGAGCGTTGAGCAGTTCCCCATTACATTATGAGCGTGAACCGGGCGTTGCCAACATACGATCGGCTCCGTTTGATTGAGCCTTGATCGCACAGACATTCATCATATCCGTCCGTTCCCCATTACATTATGAGCGTGAACGTGACGTTGCCAACATATACAGTTTTCATTCATGTTATATATTCATGCAAGTTCATATGTTATTGTATGTTATTGTTTGTGGTTGTTATTGTTATGGTATGATTATTTACATTTGCTCATATATGACTATTGCACAATTTTTTCTTGATAAAGATAACAAGAAATCAATAATAAATGTTTATCTAACAAGGTTCACTCGCCAACTTATGTTGACCCAAAACCCCCCATTTTTTACACATGATACAGGTGACCCAGCTGCAGCAAGAAACACATAGGATTGGCTTAGAAGAATAAACTGGTTTAGAGCTTGGATTGTTTAGTTGATTAGTTTTCTTTGTATTTGTATGAACATGTTTGGATTATTGAGAATGCAATTTTGACTTTAATAAATATGAAACATATTAGTAAATATCATGAGCTTTGGTGATAATCCAATTATGCCCCAACTCTTATTCCGCTGCGGGTCGGGGTGTGACACCCATCAACCACTTGATATTACTAACCAAAAAACATATACATGAGCCTACTTCATCATTCAAAATCACAAACTTTTTGTACCAAAACACGGTATATAATTGTTACACATAATGATGCACATGTGCATTTAATGTAAAATTGAGTGTTGTTAGGATCTGAGATTGAATTACTTGTAGTTTTTGTTTTAAAAATGGAAAATGATTGAGTTTTAAAGAGATTTGCAGCGGAAATAGATGGAAAACTTTTACTACAAGCAATGGTCGTTTGTTTTCCTCATAATCATGCTTTCAAGTTGGTAAACTCACATGTGATTTACAAACTCCCCCTCAGCCTTTGCAATTGAAGTTTGGTAATAAGAAAATGCAGAGAAGATGATATGCGAAAGTTGATCTTTTGATAGACAAATTAAACTGTTACACAAGTTACCTATTTATACTAAACTATCTAACCACTGAGCTTCTTTGATGATGTCAGGGTTGATAGTGACAGGAAACTATATGTAACAAACTACAAACACTGCTAATACTAACTATCAGTGCTTAGCACTGTTACATTGATTATCTATCTAATGACTAAGCTCTGATCTCTATCCTCTGATCCTTGTAACTCTGGCAGACCTTTGCAACTTTGTGAAGTCAGATGATCGGTGAGCAGTCTTTAGGGAAAGCAGTGTATGTACAACAGAGGTTGTAACCTCTGATAGTTTAACCAAAGCTCGGATAGTGTTATTTGGCTTTGTATCATCTGTTCCTTTCATAGGGTTCAATCCCAACAATCTCCCCCTGGAACAAATGATGCCAAAAATACTTTATTCTTGGTCTTTATTCCTCAGGAAGAATTCACTTATTTGACCTTTGAATTGAAGTTCAAAGTTAAGAGATTCTATGTCACCAGCATCCTTCTCCAGCTCTAAACATAATAATTCTTGGAAGTCTTCTACTGTAAGCCCATAAGCAGCTTCCATGGATAGTTTAGTGGCATTACCATCAGACTTGAGTAGTGTCAATTCATGGGTGTCTTTGTCGACCTTCCACTTTAGAATTTTTGGGTCTGAAGGTTTTCTTGAAGGAGCTTTTATTGCAGAGGATTGAGAAGGAGCTATTTGTGATAAATCTTTAGCCAGCTTGGCACTTAAATCATCAGTTGGATAATCAATCATGTTCTGTATACCTTCTTTGATAAATGTATCCTCAAACTCTTTGTCAGTCTTTTCAGACATCTCCCCTTGCCTTTTTCTGTGTAACAGGGCAAGTGTGGAATGGGCAGATGTTGTGTTGGACTTTTTGAGAGTTGGGCTTTGAGAATAGCATCTTCTTTTGAATAATCAGGTTTAGGAGGCATGGATGGATCCTTTTTCCTCCTTTCTTCCAACTTTTTGTAAGTGTCTATCACCCTGACCTCACCCCATCTCATCACTTGGTTCTTTGAACCATAATGATTCTGAATTAGTTCATTCTTCATTCTCTTCAATTTTAATTCTCTTTCAGGCATATCTTTCTTGTATAAATCCCAGTTGGGAGGAGTTGGCTTTTTAAGAGGATCTTTCAACATTTCTTGTATTCTGTTGATTTCTTCTCTTAGCTCATCTATGCTCCAATCCCTGAACTGTGCCCTTGTTGCCTTATACATCTTCTTCTCCATGATGTACTCAATGAGTTCACTTTTGAGCAGCTTATCTTCCTTTCTGACAACTGGTTACTCAGGTTCTTGACAAAGTTTTGTAAAATGTTGGCTTTACTTAGTTGAAAAGACATGGCAATCTGTATTTCTCTATCACCTTTACCAGCTGTTTCTCTTTTGGCAATATCCTCTGCTTGCTTCCGTTTCAATTCCAGGTAGTCATCAACATTTGCAGGTCTTGGATAACCATCAAGGGATAGGATTGTTCTTTTATCAGGGTCATCCTCTGAAATGAAACTTAGGATCTCTTCCCTGACTGCTGGTAAATCAAGAGGATACAACTTTGCTGCAGGAGTAACTTCAAGAGTTGAAGATGTTGTAGGCACTGATGCGGAGGTCATTGGTTTTGATGATAGTGGAAGAGGTGCATGAATCTCATCATCATTGATCACTTTTGTGATTTTTCTCCTTTTGAACCTTATAGTGGGTGATGGTGGTAGTGGGATCTTAGGTGGTGTAGATAATGGATGAGTTGATGTGGGAAATGTGATCATGGTAGTGGATAGAACTGCATCTGTTGCAACCTCTGCTATATCAACAGATGGACACAACAGGTGCTGTAACATCTGCTTGTGTGGATGTGGGTTGTGGTTTTGAAGATGTGATAGGTTTTTGAGAGGCAGAGGTTTTAATGGTTTGATTGGTTGCAGGCTTAGTTTTAGGAGGTGTGGATGTTGGTTGCCTGGCTTTTCTAGCAGGTATCCTCTTTGATGAAGTACCAACCTCTCCTTTTTCTTTTTGCTGTTCAATCTTTTTCTCAACCAACACTCTGCTCTCCTTGATCACTGTCTTCTTGTGACTAGCCCTTTCCTTGGCCACAATTTCATTAGTTAAATCTATCTTCTTTGAACCATCAGGCCTTGGACTATTTAAAGTAGGTCTGGCCTTATCATCATCTATTTTCAGCTTTTTGTTTCCCAAAGGTTTCTCCCCCTTTTTGGCTTCATCTGTTGTAACAAAGATAACTGTTGGAGGTGCATGGCCAGTGGTTGTGAGTAGATGAGCTTTGATGGCTTTAATGTCTGCTGTAGTGTCTTGATACCTTGATTCAACCTTGTTTCTAACATCATTCATCTGGTGCTTGTGTTGTAGATCCAAATAATGTTGTTGATGTTGAAACAGAGGGTTAAGAGCTTCTTTGAGATCGACAGGGGATAGAACAGAGGGTTGACTTTTGTAGCTATCATCTGCTTCAGTAAATTTTTTATTTCACCAACAGAATTTTCTATCCTTGTCACTCTCTCCATCAAATCCTGGTATTGTAGCTCATCACCTAATTTAATAGGATCATCTGAACTCCTACCTGAAAAGGTAGTTGTATCTATGGTATCAGTAGCAGTGGTTTTAGTACCAGCTTCAACCATAGATGCCCCTTTGTCTTAGAACTGGGGACTTCCCACAACAGAGGTAACAGTTGTTGCCTCAACAGTGGTTGCCTTCAACCAAGTCTTATTTATGAAACCACTGTCCAACCGAGAACTTAGGAGTTCAGCAATTGTAGTGGCTGCTTGAGTTGAACTATCACCAAGGGTTACATGTAACCCAAGGGATGTAGCCTCTTCATGTGCTGATGGGATAGCAATGAATAAAGAGTCAGACCCAGCCTCTTGATGAAGTATATTCTCAGTAATAGGTTGTTGAGAAGTGCTGGTTTGTGTCTGGTCTAATTCAATTGCATTCAGCAATGGTAACATAGTAGGTGGAAGTGTAGTCATTTCTGAAGGTGGCTGTGTAGAAAGCGATAGTGCCCTGGGAGAGGGGCTGTGGGAGATAGAACCAAGTGGATCTAGAGCTTCATAATTTGGTGTCCCCGTGTCTACAACCTTTTCCTTTTGTGAGGAAGAAGGAGGAGTTTCAAAGCTGGTTGGAGATCTTTGAACCATCTGTTGTGAAGAAGTAGCAACAGTGGTTTGTGACTTTGGTGATGTCACTGGGTTAACCTCTGGGATCTCATCTTCCAGAGGACCCTTTTTGGGTTTGGTGGGCTTTTTGGTAAGTGTTTTGGTTTTCTTTTTGAGAATTTCTGGTGTGGGCTTCAGTCGGTTGTGGTGCCCTGATCACCAAGAGCCGTGGGCTCAGTAGCAAGAGGTTGAGTTTGAACATTTTGTTCAGGTAAAACTTGCTCAGCCTCCTCTACTTGTGTTTTCGCAATTTTATCTTGGTTTGTTATTCTGGTGAAGGTTTCATGAGTGAGGTACCCTGGTTTAGTCACATCGCCTTTTTTACTTTCAGGACCTTTGATTTGATCTTGTAAGTAAACACTCAGAAAACGTGGATGAATCAAAAAAGCTTTTCTTTTTGCAATATTTTGAAAATTATTCACAAGATCATTGAACAGTATCTGGGAGTAGTTAAAATCTGTGTCAGTTAAAATTGCATACCCCATATATTGCATGTTCAATGGAATTTCACTGAACGCAGTGGTTTTTGCTGAGAGACAAGTTAGAATTGTGTGAAAGAAAAATCTCATCTCAGAAGGAAAGTTAGGTTTAAAGATGGTCATACCTTTCATCTGGCCTACATAACCTCTTTCTAGAAACTCTGCTTGGATC
The DNA here is from genome assembly GCA_947069175.1 of Scalesia atractyloides. NCBI lineage: Eukaryota > Viridiplantae > Streptophyta > Magnoliopsida > Asterales > Asteraceae > Scalesia > Scalesia atractyloides. The sequence goes on along the minus strand of CAMTDV010000005.1, from coordinate 51,279,431 downwards.
TCATTTTGGGGAAATGACACAGGGTGTTCTATGTCATTTAACTTGAAAACTTGAGAGATCGATTGGGGGCTAATTTGCATCAACACTCCCCCTACGCTTGAGATTATTGTATAAGGAACACCAGCAGCAGTTGAGTGAACCTTAGCATTATTCCAGAAGTCACGAAGAGAATCAATGTAAATTGGGGCTTTAACTTCTAACATGTGCTTGAATTTCGACTTTTGCAAAATTCGAATCATTGGATGATAGCGAGTATTTTCGTCGTTTGCTTCAAGTATGGCAGTGTAATTATGTGGGGTTTTGATTATGAGAGTGTAGGGTGGAAGTGCTTGTGTGGATTTCTTTGAAGATTTTGATTTGGGAGCCATTGTGTTAGAGAGAAAAATACACAGTTTAGGGTAAACACTGGTGAGGGATAAAACAGGGTTTTGAAAAAGTGAACATGACGTGGCATCTGTTGCAAGATCTGATGGCTAACATCTGGCCACGTGTAACCTCTGATGAGAAAAGTACTGATTTTTAACACTATCAGAGGATAGCTATCAGTGTTTTTGAAAAAGTGGTAAAAATGTAAGTCAGAGGATACACTTTAACAGATGATAAGATTTTGAAGCCTATCAGAGGTTTTGAGAAAACAGATGTTATGAGCAGACTTTTAAAGATTTATTGAAAATTTTCAACTTTAACTATTTTTAAGGATGAGTTTTTGATTTTCTGAACACATTTTGATGCTATGTACGCATAGATTTACAAGAAAACTTGTTTTTAGTCCATGTTTAGCATTCCAATTCTTGAGATCAATTTTCAAAGGTAGAAGTATCCAATGCGTTGGTTAAAACATCTGCCAACTGATTTGAAGTATGGACATGATGCAAAGAAATCAAACCTTTTTCATAGCAATCTTTCACAAAGTGATGTCTGATATCAATGTGCTTTGTAGTTGAATGAGAAACTGGATTTTTAATGATGTTTTCAGCAGCTTGACTGTCCAATCTGAGTGGAGTCTTTAGTGCCCAACAATTGGTTTTGAAGCCACAAGAGTTGAGCAATATACTCTGCCTCAGCAGTGGATGTTGAAACTGCAACCTGCTTTTTGCTTTGCCAAGACACTAGACAATCACCTAGGAATTGACATCTTCCTGATGTGGACTTCCTTGTAGTTTTGCACCCAGCAAAGTCACTATCTGAAAAACCTGAAAGCTCAATATTCCCATTAGCTGGATACAGATACCAAGTGTGGAAGCACCTTTTATGTATCTGAATATCCTTTTTACAACAATAAGATCAGACTTTCTAGGTAATGCATGTGATCTGACACAAACAAATGTTGCAAACATGATGTCTGGCCTTGATGCAGTTAGGTACAATAAAGACCCAATCATGCTTCTATAAAGAGTTTGATCAACAAGGTCATCTTTACTATCAATGGTGACTAGCTTGGTGGTTGCCATGGGTGTGCTACATGGTTTACAATCATCCATATCAAACTTTTTAAGTAGTTCTTTCACATACTTGTTTTGATGGATAAATGTACCAATTTGCAATTCTTTAACTTGGAGACCAAGAAAACATTGGAGCTCACCCATTGCACTCATCTCAAACTCTGCTGCCATGAGTTTTCGAAACTCTTCACACATAGCAGTGCTTGTGGATCCAAAAATGATGTCATCCACATAGATTTGGACAAGCATAAAATCTTTTACTTTCCATTTTAAGAATAGGGTTTTATCTATTTTACCTCTAGTAAACCCTATGGATAAGAGAAAAGTGGATAGAGTTTCATACCAGGCTCTTGGTGCTTGCTTCAAGCCATACAATGCTTTGTTGAGCTTGTAGACATGATCAGGATGGAATGCATCTTCAAAACCTGGAGGTTGACAGACATACACCTCTTCTTTGATTTTTCTATACAAAAATGCACTCTTTATATCCATTTGATACACCTTTCTGTTGTGGTTAGCAGAAAAAGCTAAGAACAGGCGAATAGCTTCCAACCTTGCTACAGGAGCAAAAGTTTCATCATAGTCTATACCTTCTTCCTGTCTGTAGCCTTGAACCACGAGCCTTGCTTTGTTTTTGACAACAATACCCATTTCATCAGTTTTGTTCTTGAAGACCCACTTTGTGCCTATTGGACTTACATCTTTTGGCAGTGGCACAAGCTCCCAAACTTGTTGTCTCTGAACTGAAGGAGTTCTTCTTGCATGGCTTCTACCCAGCTGTTGTCTTTCAGTGCCTCTTGGTACTTGACTGGCTGTGTGAGGGATAGAAAACCAACAAAAAGACAAATATTTTGGGATTGGCTCCGTGTGAGCACCCTAGATTTGATGTTGCCAATAACTTGATCTGCTAGATGGCTTTTGAGATAAATCAAATCACCTTGGTATGGAACAATAGCATTTTGAGGTGATGGCTGCAAATGTGTATCATCTGAGCTTACCTCTACTGGTGAATTTGAAGTATCAGCCGCTGATGGAAATGGAGGTGGTGGTATTAGGGGTATAGAGGTAATATTCTGATGATTTTGTTGCCCAATTGTAGGACTTTTATCAACAGATGTTTGATTTTGTGAACTAGCAAAGGTTTGAGGATCAAACACTGTTGACCCAGAAGTGGCAGAGTTTACACAAGAGCTTGTGGCACCTGATCCTCTGTTGGAAGAATTTACTTTTGTTTGTGGAAGCACACAATCATATTCTTGATCTTGATCTTCTCCAGATGATTTTGGTGTACCTGCATTGTCTAGCTTGATAGAAACATCAGCAAATGTGAATTTATCTAAATCAAAAAGCTCTGCAGGATTTGCTGGGATTTTCAGTGATGAAAGTTCATTGAACTTCACATTCAAAGTTTCTTCAACACACTTGGTCCTAGAGTTAAAAACTCTGTAGGCTTTAGCAGTGGTTGAATATCCCAGAAAATAACCACAGTCAATTTTGGCTGCAAACTTAGATATAGAATCTTTTAAGTTCAAAATGAAACATGGACAACCAAAAACTTTAAAATAGGAAATTAGAGGTTTGATTTTATACAAAATCTCATAGGCAGTCTTTTGATGCTCGGGTTAATCAAAACTCTGTTTTGGACATAGCAAGCAGTGTTTACAGCCTCTGCCCTGAAGGACAAGGGTAAACCAGAGTCTGCAAGCATAGTTCTTGCTGATTCAATTAAAGTTCTATTTTCCTTTCAACCACCCCATTTTGCTCTGGAGTTCTTGGAATGCTATATTGTCTAACAATTCCTTTTGACTCACAAAAAACATCCAACTCCCTATTTTTAAACTCTGTTCCATTGTCACTCCTAAAGATTTTTACTGGAAGATCAAATTGCTTTTCTACTTGTTTAACAAAGTTTTGCAAAATGACTACAGTTTCATCCTTAGAGTGGAGAAAGAAGGTCCATGTAAACCTATAGAAATCATCAACTATCACTAGGCAATACCTTTTGTGTTTTAAGCTCATGATTTGCACTGGGCCAAACAAGTCCATGTGAAGCAATTGTAAACACTGGCTTGTTTTGGACTCTTCAATTGATTTGAAAGAACTTTTATGTTGTTTTCCTTTTAAGCAGGAAACAGAATGTTCATCACAGGAAAATTGCTTGTGAGGCAAACCTCTAACAAGACTTTGTTTTGAGAGTGTGGTGATAGTTTTAAGATTTGTGTGTCCAAGTCTTTGATGCCATAACTCAGTCCCTTTGCTAGAAGCAACTGAGAATAGGCATGTTCCAGACATAGGATTATCTTTTAGCATATCTACCACATACACATTTCTACTTCTGTGTGCAGTGAGTTGTGCTTTGCTCTTAGCAATGATTTGATCAATCTTTTTAACAACCTCTGGTCCCACAATTTACAAGTTTTCTTAGTGAAAAAGGATCCATACCCTCTGTCACTCATTTGTGAGACACTCAGTAGGTTAAATTTCAGATTATCAATTAAATTCACATTTTCAAACTTGAGTTTACCAGCCAGAACCGACCCAGACCCTAAAACCTTTACCTTTGAGTTATTACCAAAAGATATATCACCCCCATGAGCCATGAAGTCCTTAAGAAGGGCTCTATATCCTGTCGTGTGCCTGGAACCTCCACTATCTACATACCATAAGCTATCAAGGCAAGTAGAGGTCCCTGCACATCAAGTAAATAGATGAGTTAAGATAGGTATCCAAAGCCAAAATGGCTTTGGATGGGGTCACAGATGGTCCTGCCTCAAGTCTAGGACAATGGTCAGTGGTTTGGATATTTTCTTGTAACATCTGCTCTTGACCATTTCCTATCAGATAATTGTATCCATAGGGATGCTTATTCACTCTTTGCTTTGAAGGCTTTTTGTATCCTTCATAAGTAAGAGGAACCCTTTTATAGGCTGGTTGGCCATACCCTCTTGGAAATAAATTTGATGGTGGGGCATCTGTCACTTGCACCTCTCTAGGAACAGAGGTTTTGTTTAAAGCTTTTGTAACAGATGTTTGAGTTGGTTCAAAACTTTCTTAGATTTATTTCCAGCAGAACGTGAACCTTCTCTTTCTAGTGCTTTTGCCTTGATCTCTTTTACCTTTTTCTCATAGTTTTTTGAGATAGGCACACTCTTGAGTTAAGTGATTTGTTTTGTTGCAGATGGTGCATCTTGAAGAGTTTTTGATAACACAATTTTTGTTAATGTCATAGGCTTTTAAAAGAAAACAATCTGCAGCCACATGATTTCTTTTTTCACAAAATTCATAAAACAAGTTTTTAATCTTTACTCTTCTTTTCCTATCAGACTTTTTATCAGCAGTGGTTGTAACCTCTGCTGTTTGATAGGGATCACCAGTGCTTTTATGGCTTTAATACCATCAGAGGTTGTAAAGTCCATTGGCTTAAAGTTTTCTGAAATATAACATTCATCTGACCAGGTTGGTTTAAACTGATATTTTTCAATTTCTTTATCTTTTGTTGAAAGCTCTGATTTTTCCAAAACAATTTTGTTTCCAGATTTATCTGTGATTTTTATTCTTCACCAGCCAAATTTGTTGGGACTCTTTCAACCAACTCAGAATCAATTTCAGCAACATTTTTCTCATTTTGGTCATAGGTTCTAAAACCTACACCAAACTTAATGTTGCTCTTGATCTGAGCATCAAGCATAATCTCATAACCTTTACAGGACTCAACCCACTTTTCATAAGTGATTTGGGTTTCTTCTAACTCCTTTTTACAAACTTGGTATTTTTCACCATAGTTTGGAGTTGGTCCTTGGTTATGCTTGATTCATGTCTCAGGCTACTCATTTCAGAATCTTTTTCACTTAACTTTGATTTTAACTCTTTAATCAGTTTTTCAAAATTAAGTTCATCTTCTAAAATTTTGTTCCTCAGGTTTTCATTCACCTGTTTAATGTTTGCAAAAGCAATGATGCATTTGTCAGAACATAGATCTTTAAGGATCTGAGATGATACCTTTGTAGCAGCCATGAGGGCACAATCACACTCATCTTCACACACATCAACATTCCATGGGTCAGCATAGGAGTTCTTTTCCTTATCAGCAGCATTTTCCTTTTCTTCACTTGAAACCACTGTTTCATCACAAACTTGAACTTCATCAGTTTTTGACACTATCTCCACAGATTCAACACCTTCAGCAATTGTCTCTAAGGCCATTAAACAAAATTCTTGTTCAACATCATTTTTGTCCATTAAAGCAAAGTTCTCATCAGTCAAATCCTCAGGCAAGCTACTCCAGTCAACATAACTTTGTGTGAAAAAGCTTTGTTGACCAACCTCTGCTGGACTAGCAGTGGTTTGAGCAGGTTGTGTGACAATGGGTGCTTGTTGTACATGCACTTGAGGATGTGATGATGCCTGAACATATTGAATTTGTGGAGCAGTGAATTGAACATAATGCACTGGAACAGTAGTAGCAGGATGTGCAAAGTGGGCAGTGTTTTGAACATGATGAGCAGGGTATATTAGGAATGATGAACAGTGTTTTGTGTGTGCTGAGGTCTAGGGCCAGGATGAGTCACTGTTGGTCCAGAATTTTGAGACCTCCAGTCTCTGGCAAAGTGTCCTAACCTATTACACTTATAACACTTGACTTTTGATTTATCCAGTCCAACCTTCAATCCCCCATGCAATCCTGGGAATTTCCTACCAGTTCTCTTATAGAATTTACTAGCCCTAACACTCAATAGGGCCAGTTGGTGCAAAATATCCATTTCTTCAAGATCAAAAGGTTTAAAGTGTTGCAAGTCATTCAGCTCAAAGGATAGATTATCAGAGGTTTGGCTTTCCCCACTAGCAGTGAAAGCATAGTTGAGTGCATATGTTTCAGATCCAAAGTTCCCACCAGAAGTAATATCTATATAGTGATTATAACTTTGGTCCTTACTGCTGCCAGATCCCTCTTCTTGGCCAAAAAGAGCTGTGTTACCCAATGAGTAATCATCAGTCATTTTGCCAGAATCTTGCAACTTCTTTTTCTGGTTTAACTCTCTCTCATAAGTGCGGAGTATCCTATGAAGTTGTGTCAGCGACATTTCTTTAAACCCAACAGATTTTCGTGTTACATAAGCAACAGTCTCCCACTTATCTGGTAACGATATAAGGAAACGACTATTGACATTCGAATTAGGAAAAACCACGTTAACCAGTCTAACTTCACTGATGAGACAACTGTAACATTCAAACTGTTGTGTTAGAGACTCTCACTTTAAGTGACAAAACGTTTCATACTGCTGATTTAGAACTTCTCTGTTACTTTCTATCACTTCCTTAGTCCCACCGAATTGCTCTTTTAGTGCATCCCATAACTCCTTTGCACTATTGCAATGGAGTAGACCAACATAAATCTCATTGGGTAAGGCCGAAGCAACTATGCTAAATGCCTTAGCATCCAATTTAATTTTCTGGAAATCCTGCTCCGAAAAGTTTTCAGGATTTTTTGGCACTTGTTTTGTTTGATCCTCTGTGCTTGGAACCATCGGAACATGAGGTCTATAAGCAACAGATCTCCAACAACCGGTGTTTTGGTGAGCAAGGATATGACCCATTCGTCGTTGCCAAATGAAATATTCATTTCTTTTGAGCATCGGCGATTTGAATAAGGATCCAGAGTTGGCATCCTGTGTGTTTTGAGACATTTTCAGTTGAGTTTACATAGATTTCTGTTTTAAAAACTTTGAACGTAATAAAACTCTGTTTATCAAGCAAAAACAACCAAACTAATAGTAGAGAGCTGATCTGTTCAAACCAAATCGATTGTTAGATCGAACTTGATGAATCAAGCTCTGATACCAATTGTTAGGATCTGAGTTTGAATTACTTGTAGTTTTTGTTTCAAAAATGAAAAATGATTGAGTTTTAAAAGAGATTTGCAGCGGAAATAGATGGAAAACTTTTACTACAAGCAATGGTCGTTTGTTTTCATCACCATCATGCTTTCAAGTTGGTAAACTCGCATGTGATTCACAAACTCCCCCTCAGCCTTTCAATTGAAGTTTGGTAATAAGAAAATGCAGAGAAGATGATATCGAAAGTTGATCTTTTGATAGACAAATTAAACTGTTACACAAGTTACCTATTTATACTAAACTATCTAACCAATGAGCATCTTTGATGACGTCAGGGTTGATAGTGACAGGAAACTATATGTAACAAACTACAAACACTGCTAATACTAACTATCAGTGCTTAGCACTGTTACATTGATTATCTATCTAATGACTAAGCTCTGATCTCTATCCTCTGATCCTTGTAACTCTGGCAGACCTTTGCAACTTTGTGAAGTCAGATGATCGGTGAGTAGTCTTTAGGGAAAGCAGTGTATGTACAACAGAGGTTGTAACCTCTGATAGTTTAACCAAAGCTCGGATAGTGTTATTTGGCTTTGTATCATCTGTTCCTTTCATAGGGTTCAATCCCAACAAGTGTATTATGGATGGTATTTTAAATTAAAGTGCAATTGTCTACTAGTGATAACGTATTACTGAATTTGTCGAAGTTATGATATGTATGCACATGTGCATGGATAACGGTTACTCGAAAAAAAAAGTTTTTTTTTGGTAACAAAATATAACGATTTTTATTAAAAAATTTGAGTGCCTTTTTGATTTTTTTAGATTTTATTTTGCAATAAAGGTGGTTCTCGCGGTTCTCACAATAAAGCTGGTTCTCGCATGAACCTTACCCTATGTGTATATATATATATATATAGGATATATAATGTTTATTGTGTTACATCAAATGAATTTGTAGTAGAAAATAAAAACGGATGACACTGTTTCCCAGCCAAAGAAATGAAAAACACTTTTACCTTCCAATTTGAGATCCATTCAAAACCTATATATGCAGATTTGGGAAAGATCCTAAAAACCCTAAAAAAGTCTTGAATCAATCAACGTTTTTTTAGAAGATATTACGAAATCAAAATCTCTTGGCTGGATTTCATGGGTCACCATCTCTGAGGAGTTTAAAAACCGAAGAGATCCGTCGGCGCGCAGGGCAGGTAGGTTTGAGCCACAGGATTCGACTGCTTCGATCATCGTAGCGTAGCCCTTGAGTAGTTTGAGTTCTGGGATGTTGTGAGGACATGAAGATTTGATTAGGTTAAGAGGGGATTGGAGGAGATGCGAGAGGAATTTGGGGTTTTGAGGAAGATGGTTGATTTACGAGGGAAAGGGGGAGATGAGAGGGGAATTTGAGTTTTTGAGGAAGAGGGAAAAGTTGGGCGGGGAATTGGTATATGAAACAAAATTTGAGTCTTTTACAAGTTGAACTTACTAGGATATGTAATAAAATTTTGTAATTGTACTTTAATTACGTGTACAAGTTATTAATTTAGTCTTTTATAAGTTAACTAGGATATGAAAAGAAAAATATGTACATGACATATGATCTACTATCACCCATTATCACCCATTGTAATTAATTAGGGCCCAACATGATCCATGAAGACTTATATGATCTATTATTGCCATTTATGATCCATTAACCCCCAATATGACTCACTAAGACATATATGATGTATTTATTGGCTAATGTGATCCTTTAAGACCCAGTATAGCTCATTAAGATGTATATCATTCATTTAGACCCAAGTCTATAGTATAGTTCATTAAGATGTATATGATTCATTTAGACCTAATATAGTTTATCAAGACATAGATGATCTACTATTAACCATTGTTATCCATTAAGGCTTATTATAGCTCATTAAGACATATATGATCTACTGGTGTCTATTGCGATCCATTAAAGTTCAACATAGTCCATTAAGACACATATGATCTACTATTATTCATTGTGATTCATGAAGACCCAATATGGTCTATTAAGACATGTATGATGTCCGTTAAAAAAAACATCTATAATATAATATTGTCTATTGTGATCCATTAAGGCCCAATATGGTCCATTATGACATGTATGGTCTACTATTGTCCATTAAGGCCCAATATTGACCATTAAGATATGTGTGATCTACTATTGTCCATTGTGATCCATTACGGCCTACCATGGGATCCATTAAGACATATGTGATCTTCTATTGTTCATTGTGATCCATTAAGACCCAATGTAGTCCATTAGGACATGTATGATGTAATATTGTCTATTGTAATACATTAAGACCCAATATGGTCCATTATTACATGTATGTTCTACTATTGTCCATTATGGCTCAATATGGCTTTTTATGACATGTATGATCAACTATTATCCATTGTGATTCATTAAGGCCCAATATGATCTATTATGACATGTATGATATGTTATTGTCTACTATGATCCATTGAGACCAAATATGTTTCATTAAGACAAATATGATACACTATTGTTCATTGTGATACATTAGGGCTATGAAGACTTGTATGATCTTGTTGTCCATTGTGATCCATTAAGGCCCAATATGACCCATTTAGACATGTATGATTTGCTGTTCTCCATTATGATCTAATAAGGGCTAATATGGTCCATTAAGACATGTGTACTTTACTATTGTTCTTTGTAATCTATTAAGGTTCAACGTGGTCCATTAAAATATGCATCTCATTGTGATCCATTAAGACTTTATTTGGTTCATTGCCATCTCTATATCCAATATATGGTTTCAAGTTTTAAAAGTACTTAACTGGTTGATCCATCATATGAACAGCCACAATGCAATTAACCCATTGAGCCATTAGAAAGTTTAAGCTTTAAAAGTACTCTCGCTCCGAGTTGTAAACGAGACCAGCCAATCGAACCAAACTAGGATGGGCTTAGGCTCAGCTCATTTAAAAATCGATTCGTGCCGAGTCGGCTTGTTTATCATGACAAGCTGAAATTTTGGGCTCAAGCCATGTGCTTGTTTGTTTAAAAATAAATATATTTTTTACACATAACGATAAACATATAACCAAAAAACATTTAATAGTATAGTATTTATGGTGATAGAAAAGTATTTGGGGTAAACTAAAAAGACGATCAGGATAATAGTTGATCATACATGTCATAAAAAAATAGTATAGTATAGTATTTAGGGTGATAAAAAAATAAGCATAATACTAATTAAACACCATTGCTTAATAATCTATTAGAGTTTTAGGCTATAAGTTAAACAAGCCAAACGAGCGAGCCACGTACGGAACCTACCTTGGCTGGGGCTTGACTCGTTTACAAACTGAGCGGCCTGACATGTTTATAAACTGCAACTGCATTCTACTACCTTGAATGCACATTATTGACTTTTTAAAGTCAACTGGACTTTGTACACCTTTTGAATTGACTAGGATCTTAACTTTGTGATAAAATATCAATGTATCCAACAAATTCTATAACAATCACTCTATAGTTAACAATAACCATGTGTTTGAAGGTGAACATTTAATCATTAGAAGTCAAACTTTGATCAACATTCAAGTGTAAATTTAATAACAAGATGAAAAAAAAATTGGCAGACTTTTGTGTTAGGCCCAAATGTACATTTTTAGTTCAAAAATTTTCACTATAAATGTAAAAAAATACATAATAACATCCGGATGTTGCAAAACTTGATGACCAATGTTTCATAATTACAAATCAAGGATAAAACAAAAACTAATATATTACAGTTAACTTCTATTCAACAACATATATTGGTCATACATGAAAACTAACACAAAAAATCTAAAAAGAGTTGTGCTAGGGACCATAGTAATTATAAAAAACTGAACTACAGTGCCAGTATGGTGCAAAAATTCATTTTGGAAAAAAAAGGTCAAACAAAAGGGACGGACAACGAACTTATCTCTTAATTATTTATACATATATGTCATATGTGTATACATATATGTTACCAATGACTCCAGTCTAGCAGACGAACTGATCTCTTTAGCACTAGACGATGTTTCAACAATAAAATCCCCCTCCTCCCGGTTCATTGTTCAATTCTTTTTACCATCTTTATAAGTTTTTTTTGTATGAATGTTGTGAAGGAATGAGTTTTGGGATGCAGAGAGAGTCCTTTAAATACGAGCCAAGTGTAGTTTTTGCTTTCTGAAACAGGAAGAATAATACTTCAAATAACACCCTAAACTAAAATAACTACAATGCTGCAAATGACATGAAATGAATGTTAAATAAATAACATTATATGTTTGTTCTTAATGTATAGCATAAAAACCGTGTTTGGGAATTATTAACAATACAAGTAGCTGGGTGCCAGAACCAAGAGCTGCAGCAAATAAAGACTTGGGTTCCGGGAATCTGAACACATGATCCTGGATGTTCTTCCATCCCCTTTGTTCTTGATTATTATTAACTTCAGCCTCTTCAACATCGCATGCAGCGAAGATCCCTCCTCGTTTTGCTGCGAAGACGACAATGGGATTCTTTTTGCGCAACTTCCCTAGCTCCTTCTGTGTATGAGCAAGTTCCTGTTTAACCCTCAAAATCTGCACCGATAGATGAATGTCTTGAACATGTTTCTCAAGAAACTTATGCTTCACTTCCAACTCCCCATGATCGGGCGTCAAATCAGACTGCATCTCCCCAATCGATTTATCAAGATTGTAACAGTACTACTACAGTTGCGATAACCGCGAACTAAGACCCTGGTTCGTGTTCGAATCATCCAGGGACTGTCGAATTCGGATCGAATCATCGAGGGGACTGTCGAATTCGGAAACACTGATGTTCTCGCCATTCAACTTCTGATAAATTCTTGCCAAAGAAAACTCACAATTTTATTATCAAATTTCTAAAGTCAATCATTAACAAAAATCAAACAACAAATATATTTTATCTAGATCCAATATTATCATTATATGTATATCATATACAACTCAATCAAACTATAATTCAACAATTAAAACTTAAAAATCAACATAAAAACCTAACCTTGATTAACAGGAACACAGAGTAGCAAACAAAAACAAAACCCCAATCTAGGAATTCTAATAAAAAATCTAGTATTTGATCAATCCTTCTATAAAGTCTAGTTTCATGAAATTCTCTTAAAAAATAGTATTATTCTTAACCCATAAACCAAAAGCACTTTGTTTATACACTTCATTTCACTAACACCTCATGTAAACACTTTACAAACACAACAACATCATGCAATTAACTAGTTAAGTATCAAATTATACCTCGAAGTCACTAATCTGAAGCCAAGCAACTGCAACAGAGCGCCTACTCCTCAAATCACTATTCGAAACAACCTTAGCTGCACCACCAACACCTTTAGTCATCACCATCATTCCGCCTAGACACAGACCTCCCACGCCTATAAGAACACAAATTCACACAATCATCACCACAAGAAACAACAACCGGATTACCACCATTCCTACACCTCGAATGGGAATGGGCCTCTAATAAATGGTTTATTATGTCGAATTGTGGGTGAAAATGCGAATTGGAGATTAGGGTTTTCGGTGGAAGCAGAGAAAATGGTTGGGGATCGAAGAAAGGGAAGGGATAAAAGAGTGAACAACAATGGTCACATAAATATCTCAAAGTGTAGTGATAGACTCCTTGTAGTCACGTTTTTTTGTCACACATGAAAAATTAACAATCCTTTTTGGTCACATAAATCCGTAAGTGACCGTATATATCTTTTTATTTAGTCACATCATTAAAAACTTATTGTGTCAGTTAGTTATATTTGGTGATACTTTTTTATTGTGGTTAATGATTGTCATATTTTTTATTGAAAGTGTGACTAAAGGTTACGAAAAGATATGTTATCGTCACATTAATTAGAAAATCAAACAAATACCATGACAATAGGCAACATTTGGCCACACTTTTCCAGATGTAGCTAGACTAAGCTAGTAAATGTCACATTTTTTCAAAAAGTATGGCTAAAGGTTTTGAACCGGTATGCAATGGTCACATTAATAATAAATTGTGTGGCTAAAAGTGTTTTAGCCACACATTTTTTCAAATGTGTGGCAAGGCGGTTTTGGAAAAAGTGTGGCTAAAGCCCAACATTGACGCAGTGTGTGTTACAAAACTAGCATAGTAAAAGAACATGAGAGAATAATAGAGAGAAAGAGATTAATACTATTGATTGGATGTCTAATAGTAAAAGAGCCTAAGGGCTTGTCATCCAGCCAAGTGTCGATCCAAAATCTCACTTTGTCACCCACCCATACCACGCCTTTATATCGTCTTACCTAGTTCTATAGATGCCGAAAGCATAAAGTTTTCAAGTTTTGCTATCGACGCCCACTTACCCGAGCGTTTTTGGTTGTAAGGAAGAAACGCCTACATTCTCGTAGTATGGTGAATGGCATCAATGAGTTGCTTCCACAAGCTTTTTTTGTCAACCCTATACCTCCACCACCATTTCACTAGAAAATGTTTGAATCTTATAACCGACAAAGCCCCAAACCTCATTCCTCCTTCAATTTTAGAGCTTGATCCCAAGCAACCTACATTTTTTTACACTTTCCAATCCCCCCAATAAAGTTCCTTCTTTTGACCTCCAAAGTCTCAATAACTTTAACCATAGCTTTGTATAACATGAAGTAATAGGATGGCAAGCATTCAAGAACCGCTTTAACTAAGTTTAGATACCCTCCTATCGAAAGGGAGTTTGCTTTCCAAGTTGCCAATCTCGTATCAAAAATATCCACCACCGCTTGCCAATTTTTTTTTATAAAATTCATGTTTGCTACCACTTGAATGCTTAAATACACAAAAGGCGTGCACCCGCCTCTATAATGCAAAAGAGAAGCCATAGAACTTACTTCATCAACCTCCACCCCTACTCCAAACAAAGTTGACTTAGCAAGGTTTATCTTGATACCGGAAAAAAAATGAAAGCATCTAAGAAGGCATGCTAGATTTCGAATATTTTCTTCCAACCACTCCCCCACATTTAAAGCCTCATCTGCGAATACAAGTGTGAGATATATGGCCCACCATTGGGGGATGGAAACCCTTTGAACTCTTCGATTTCACAAGCAATACCTAAAAGAATAGCCTCCATGCCAATTAAAAAAATGGAAAAGCGAGATGGGTCCTCTTGGCAAATTCCCCGGCTATAATGAAATTCAAAAGCAGGGGTCCCATTTACAAGGACCAACAATCGAGCTGACGAGATGAAGCCCCGAATCCAACCTCTCCACTTCAATGGAAATGACATCTTTTCCATTACCATATCCAAGAAATTCCAATTTAGATGATCCATGTCACACCCCAATTTCCACGTGTATTCCGGTGGGCCCGGTGGGGAGTATTGGGCCGTAAGTTGATAACATCATAACAAAACAACACAGAGCAACACAGCGGATGTCTTGGATTTAAAATAATATTACAACCTGATATAGTCCAAAGTTTAAATAATAATTACAGACGCATTGTAAATAAGATCCACAGGCGGATCAGAAATATGTACAAAATGATAAACATACTCTAAGGCAAAACTAAGGGGTACAAATCCTTTACGTCGTCGGCTACGCAGCTTCTGGCCTATTTCGTGTTGTACCTGTAACTTAATATTTTGATAATACGTTAGTTTTCACTGGTAAATACAATCAACCAACACATTTCCAGTACAGAAACCGAGACATGACCGACTGACACACCACTTCTGAACTTTCACACAGAAAGCAGATAATAATAATAATTTGCAATTGACTGGTGTATGCCTACACCCCATGCTTTAGTTTGTGACCACTAACACTTTAGTGAGCCTAAGATATCCCCGACACGGTCAAGCCAACTCTCAATGTTTAAGTTATCAGACAAAACATATTAAAATGGCTTATGGGATTTAGTTAATATCACAACTGGACAGAACATGATCCATACCCGACGCTAATAGTTTACCGTATCCCAAGCCCGTATAAGGGAAAATAGGTTAAAAGTATTTACCTGAGCTAAATCTTCGAGAAAATAACAACTCAGCCGCAAATCAAATGATAAGTACAAGCACAATCTACCGGAAGGCGTCTAGTCTGGAATGATATATGGCGTTATTAACCAATTAGAATGCTAACGGGTCCTTAGTTAAGTTGTAGACTTGAACCGGTTAGTCTTACGTTTAATATAATATGGTACGATACGCTAGATTAAGCGGTGACCAGAATAGAATGTTATTTAGACCTGACAAGTACTAAGACTTGTATAAGATAGGTAAACATGTAACATTCTGGATTTTGATATAAAAATGATAAGTTTAAACCTGTTTCGGTTAAAATACGTAAACTAGTCACGTAGGCTTAATCGTGCGCATATAAGCGAAACCGGGTAACCGGACGAATCATATACAAGTCTATATGCTAATATGTTTTAAACATGTTATAATATCAGTAAGATATCAACATGTATGCCCGTTACGATTTTAAAATCAAGTTACGCCTTAAAAGGGGGCTTATAGTCATTTTACGCTTTATAAAAGAGGTTTGCGAGTAAACTAATGTCAAGGTCTTAAACATTCTGTAAAAATATATATTTTATGATGTTATATCAGTAGGATATCAAATATATGTGTGGTTGTTAGTTTTAAACCAAATTATGTCCCGTAAGGGCATCTTGGTCATTTTACACATAGCTTTGATGTCATATTTGGGATTCTGAGTTCGGAACTTGTACCTACTATAAAAATATTTGAACTAAATCTAGAAATTAGTAGGTAACAAGTTTTGGTTCATAGTTGTGGTTTTAAACCATACTATGTGCCGAAAAGGCGTAAAAGTCGCTAAATGCCGATTAATTCAATGTTTAATGAAAACTGAAGTTATGATTAGTTTTATATAACCAAAATAAGTTATTTATCATGTTATAACAGTGTATAAAATATGTGGTCTTGATAAGTTTAGTTTAAACCATTTTGTGCGAAAAAGGGTAATTTGGTCACTTATCAGCATTTTACGAATCTTAGACCTCAACTCATTTTACATTCTGTTTTGACATCCCAAATAAGTCCATACTATGATATTACATCAGTTGGTATTTATTTTAGGTGGAGATATTATGTTTAAATCTCCTAAAATGCCGAAAAGCGCATTTTAGTCCTTTTGAAGCTATTAGCGATGTTCATTCGAAAACTTAGCTTATGACCAGAATATTGACATCAAATAAATTTAATTTGATTTACAAATCAGTTTATAACTCATTTGTATGTTTGTTGATGTTTAAAACCTTGTTTTATGCGAAAGGGCATTTTAGTCAAAGATTGGCATATTATAAGAAACTTGCATAAAACGCAGAATACTAATCGACCATGTAGTACAACTACAGAGGGTTATACTATACTATAACATGGTCTTAAAACAACTTAAGGTCAGTAGCCTAAGTCGCTATTTGGGTCAGAACTGAAAGTCAAAGCAGAAGTCAAACTTCACGACTGTCGGTTGCGAACCGACCCTAGACCTGGACTTGACGGGCCGAACATGTTTATACATGTTCTAACAGTTATTATTAAGTTATTAAAGTGTTAAAACATATTTCATAACACCTACATTACTAGTTATGAATTTATTTCAAAACCGACCCGTTGACTTTTTAATTTCATAACTTTGACATGTCAATTGGTCAACAAACGTGGTAATCAGGAGGTGCCCTTTTAAGAGATTAACACCTACCTAACTACGGTCACGTAGCCATGTTCGTATCGAACAATGGCTAGACCGTAATGGTCTTAGCCGAAGGTCAAAGCGATTTTACGTAAACGCTTTGACTTTGGCTTAAAAGCCTACAAAACTGAAAAAGGAGAGTTAAGGACACTTACACAAGGTCCTAGCTCGAAAATAGAACTGATTTGTATGCTCCCTTCAGTTGGGAATCTCCAGAATATATAAAAGGAAGGTTTGAAGAAATGAGCAAGGAGTTATGGCAACCATGGTGCCTATTTATACTTGAAGATGAATCATGAGGGCTTGCCAGGTGTTAAAACTTGTTGTAGGAGAAGTACAAGTGTCTAAAATCGTGGCAAGGCCTGCAAAAGTGTGGCTATTTATGGCAAACACAGCTGCTGCCAACAAATCTGCATCTGGCAGGTCCTTACGGACCGTAACCATATATGGTTGCGGTCTGTAACCGCCTCTCAAAAATTCAAAATTTTGCATTTCTTCCCAGATGGCCCCTAAACTTTA
This sequence comes from Scalesia atractyloides, assembly GCA_947069175.1. Classification (NCBI taxonomy): domain Eukaryota; kingdom Viridiplantae; phylum Streptophyta; class Magnoliopsida; order Asterales; family Asteraceae; genus Scalesia; species Scalesia atractyloides. Next base: position 51,261,880 of record CAMTDV010000005.1, on the reverse strand, counting down.
CTACTTGCCATTCAGAGGTAAAATTTAACATTTTGGCAACTTTAGTCCCTCTCGCTTAGCTCATGGCATACGAGGATCAACGGGGCATGTATCGGAGATTTATTGAACGTAAAAACACGAGGTGTTACATCCTTACCCCCTTAAAATAAATCTCGACCTCGAGATTTTAATCAAACAAATGAGGGTACTTCTGCCCCATAGCGGACTCAACTTCCCAAGTGTATTCGGGACTGTTGGTGCATATGTCTGTTGCCTACATCGTGATGTATTGAGTCTGAGTGTATAGGGCTTAATCTGTTAGAAACGAGGTGTATTTAAGTGAGATTTAGGTCAAGTTCGTTGGTAATGGTGTGTATGAAGTCATGTTCGGCCGAACTTGACTAGGTCAAGTTCGCCCGAACATGTTCTCTCACCAACGAACTTGTTATGCTATAAATAGGTGCCTTGGTTATTTCATTTGTAACTTTCACAGATTTTGTCACGATAGAGGCGAAGCTCTGTCCAAGTGTTTCCAGGATCTGTAACGTTGAATATTAATGAAACGGTGATTAAATAGAAACAAATGAGTGTATCCAATGTCACCTAAGCAAACGGATTCCGCACGTTTACCTTAGGTTTGTTAGATTAGTGCCCGAACGATCCGTATAATGGACATGTTCGGGGACACCGTCTAGAGCTTCAGAGTACAGATTTGGTGATACGGTCACAAAATTTTGAAGATAACGGGAGAATCATTGATACCGATGCAGAACGTTGATCATTTGGGTGTCGTGACTAGTAATGGGCCTAAACGTTAAATCCGCATTTGTGAAAAACTGAAAGTTCCAGATTTCAGGGGGAATTTCAGTGAAAATTTCAGTATGGTTAGAATTTTCAAAAATGAGGAGGAATAAAAAAAATTCAATATTTGAAGATTCCGGCATTTTTGAAATTCGTGACTACTGCAACAGTATCTGGGTGGTTACCGATTGCAGATTATCGGAAAATGCAGAGGATCGAGATTCATCGGGTGATCACAGGAAGTTCAGAGTTTTAAGTTCATGATATAGAGTGATGCTTAAGGGTTAGAGTCCTGATCTCCGGTGAAGGAACAATTAGCTGGATTAGCAGTCGTTAGTACCAGTGAGGAACTGAGGACGTTCAAAATGTTCGGTGATGATCTTAGGAATTAATGACTAGCTCCGAAGACGGATGGTCTCAAAATTACCAGGGAAATCTAATGATAACCTTTGGTGGCCATTATTTTTAGTCTTCAAGCAGATGAATCATTCTTCTCTTTGGACTAACCGCCGTTGGATGATGATGTTTGGTGATTAAGTGGCACTGGTCTACCCGAGATAGCTATATGCCATTGCATTGTGACTGAAGAGGAAGAATGTGATTTTGGTCATGGATGTATGTTTCTCAGATTCGATGCTTTACCAGATTATCTGTTTCCGATGAAGATTTGCTGATTGAGCAGATTACCGATTTGCTGATCAAATCTTTCTGAAGGGTGCTTAACTGCGATTATGGAAATCGAGATTTCGGATTTTCGAGGGTATTCGTTGATTTGAAGTTTTCCGATGCGGTGATTCGAAGTTTCTATCAATTGACGGTTGAGCTTTTGATACTTTAGGAGTGTGCGGAATAAACTCTCGATGCTCAAAGCTTATTCAAAAACTGAACTCGGATGTGGTTATCGTCAAAATAGGGAAGCTGCTGCATTGATTAGCTTCGAGTTGATGGTTATTCGAGAAAATTTCTCGGTCAAGTAAATCAGAGGAGATCGGAAAGCACGCAACCAAAGATCTGAACTGGAGATTTCAGCGGTATTGAAAGTTGTTAATGCAAAACCGGATCATCAATTAAGGGGGAATTTTTTGACGCGTCTCGACGACATCGACAGACACCTTGATTGAAGTTATGGAATATTCAAACACGGCTCAAAGTTTTGAAGTTCAAGATAAAGCTTCGACAGTAACGAACAAGGGGAATCTGTTGATGGAGGTCCTTGATCAGGCGGTTCTAGACGGAAGTTAATGCGTAAAAGTAAACCGATTCGCTAGAATGTTATTACAGAAAGGAGTAGAAACAGAATGCAGCGGAAGTCTTCATTCATACCGAAAGATTATACATCTTTATAAGTCCAGCTGCCGGAGTTCCTGGAGAGAATCCGGCAGCACCTCCCCCTAGGGATGGCAAAAACTCAAATGACAAATGAACACACACCACCTATTTATAGGTAAACATACAAGTTCCCTTGACATGTGGATGGGAGGACATGTTCGGGCGAAGTTGTCTTCCATTTGTCAAGTTCGAGCGAACTTGACTGCCACATGTCAAGTTCGAGCGAACTTGACCTCCACATGTCAAGTTCAAGCGAACTTGACTGTCATATGTCAAGTTCGAGCGAACTTGACCTCCACAGGTCAAGTTCAGGCGAACTTGTTCCCTTTTACACTGAAAACTCCGTATTTTGGTCGTGTGTTCGATTCTAACCTATACAATATTCAACACATGCTCTATCTAGCCTATTCAACAAGTGACGAACACAAAGTGCATCAAAAGTTGATGCACTATTGTGTTCGTCACTTGTCGAATAGGCTAGATTGAGCGTGTTGAATATTGTATAGGTTAGAATCGAATACACGACAGAAATACGGAGTTTTCAGTGTAAAGGGAATAAGTTCGCTCGAACTTGACATGTGGCAGACAAGTTCGGCCGAACTTGTCATATGATAGACAAGTTCGCCCGAACTTGACCTCATATGCACATGTCAAGCGAACTTGGCTGTTTCCCTATAAATAGGTGGTGTGTGTTCATTTGTCATTTGAGTTTTTGCCATCCCTACGGGGAGGTGCTACCAGAGTCTCTCCAGGAACTCCGGCAGCTGGACTTATAAAGATGTATACTCTTTCGGTATGAATGAAGACTTCCGCTGCATTCTGTTTCTACTCCATTCTGTAATAACATTCTACCGAATCGGTTACTTCTAGGCACTAACTTCTGTCTAGAACCGCCTGATCGCGGACCTTCAGGGACCTTTACGAGCATCCCATTTGACCTTTACAATAGGTACATGCTTCCTACAAAGCTTCTTAACATGCCGATCCTCAATCACCACAGGTTTCTCAACGAACTGCAAGTTATCATCTATTTCTACGTCTTCGTGTGACATAGCAAATGATTCATCGGCCTAGCATTTCTTTAAATTCGAAATGTGGAATACATCATGGATTCCACTGAGCTTCTCAGGTAACTTAAGTTTATAGGCTACAGATCCGACACGTTCAATAATCTCGAACGGTACTATATATCTCGGGCTCAAGTTGCCCTTCTTGCCAAACCGCATAACGCCTTTCCAAGGCGATACTTTTAATAACACTTTCTCACCTATTTTTTTGGAACTGAAGAGGTTTACGCCTCTAATCTGCATAGCTTTTCTGCCAATCACGAGCGGCTTTGAGACGATTACGGATCTGCAAAATCTTGTCTGTCGTCTCTAGGACTATCTCCGGTCCTGTCAGTTGGGTCTCCCCAACTTCAGCCCAGCAAACGGGCGTTTTGCACTTTCTCTCGTACAAGGCTTCAAACGGAGCAGCCTTGATACTCGTATGGTACCTGTTATTGCAGGAGAACTCAATCAGGGGTAAGTGACTATGCCAACTTCCACCCAGATCGATTACACATGCTCGTAACATATCTTCCAACGTTTGTATAACGCCCGCTTTGCCCGTCCGTCTGCGGATGATAAGCCGTACTAAAATTTAATCGCGTGCCCAGAAATGTAGGGTATATCTCATATCTCTATCGGGTACAATGGATACCAGTGCACCATGTAAAGATGCAATCTCGTCCACGTAAAGTTTCACCAATTTGTCGGAGCTAAAAGTTTCTTTGATAGGTAAGAAATGAGCCGACTTTGTTAGTCTGTCCATGATAACCCAAATCGTGTCATTACCGTGATTAGTCTTAGGTAAGTTGGTTATAAAATCCATAGTTACACATTCCTATTTCCAGGTGGGAATTTCTAGCTGTTGCAGAAGTTCTGATGGTTTCTGATGTTCAGCTTTAACTTGTGAACACGTTAGACACTTAGCTACGTGGGTGGCTATGGATCTCTTCAAACCCATCCACCAGTAATTAGCTTTCAAATCCTTGTACATTTTGTCACCTCCTGGGTGAACAGAGTACCTTGAGTTATGCGCTTCCTGGAGGATTAGATCCCTAAGTCCTCCAAAGGTCGGAACCCAGATTCGTCCATTAAGTCTGAGGATTCCATCACCTCCAGGTGTTGAGTGTTCAACAATTTTACCCAATTCTTCGCTTGGAAGGTTTGCCTCTAACAAGGCTTGCTTTTGCGCATCCAATATCTTTGTGTTTAAGTTACTTTTAAGCTCAATGCTTTTAGCATTAAACCCGAATGGGTTTAATTCTTTCCTTGCGACTTATAGGATCGGCAACCACATTTGCCTTGCCGGGGTGGTAGTGGATTTCACAATCGTAGTCATTAAGCGTTTCCATCCACCGACGTTGTCGCATATTCAAATCCTTTTGATTAAACAAGTGTTGGAGACTTCTGTGATCCGTGTATATAATACACTTAGTTCCGTATAAATAGTGTCTCCATAACTTAGCGCAAACACCACAGCACCCAATTCCAAGTCGTGTGTGGTGTAATTCCTTTCATGTATTCTCAATTGTCATGATGCATAGGCTATCACCTTGCCTCTTTGCATAAGCACACATCCAATACAGGTGTGCGATGCATCATAATAGATAATAAAGTCTTCAATACCTTCAGGTAGCGTTAACACCGGATCGTTGCTCAACTTTTGTTTCAAAGTTTCGAAAGCTTCCTGCAGCTTAGGCCCCCAATTAAACTTGACGTCCTTACAAGTCAAAGTAGTCAAGGGTGTGGCTATCCTTGAGAAGTTTTCTATAATCTTCTATAGTAGCCGGCTAATCCCAGAAAGCTGCGGATTTCAGATGGTGTTTTAGGCGCTTGCCAATTCATAATGGCCTTGATCTTAGCGGGATCTACTTGGATTCCGTGTTTACTAACAACATGTCCTAAGAACTAGACTTCACGTAGCCAAAACTCACACTTAGAAAACTTGGCGTAAAGCTTCTCTTGTCTCAACAACTCCAATATGCACCTTAAATGTTTCTCCTGATCCGATTGATTACGGGAGTAGATAAGTATGTCGTCTATGAAGACAATGACAAACTTATCCAAGTAAGGTTTGCAGACTCGATTCATAAGATCCATAAATGCTGCAGGTGCGTTCATGAGCCCAAAAGGCATCACTAAGAACTCATAGTGACCATATCTCGTCCTGAAAGCCATCTTCGGAACATCTTCTGTTCTTACTTTGAGCTGATGGTAACCCGACCTCAAGTCGATCTTTGAAAAGTAGCTTGCCCCTTAAAGTTGGTCGAATAGATCGTCGATCCTGGGCAACGGATAAAGGTTCTTGATTGTTATCTTATTGAGCTCGCAGTAATCAATGCACATGCGCATTGACCCGTCCTTTTTCTTCACAAACAAGATTAGAGCTCCCCAAGGTGATGAGCTAGGTTGTATGAAACCTTTTTCTATGAGTTCATCAAGTTGGGTCCGTAATTCCTTCATCTCCGTAGGTGCTAAACGGTACGGAGCTCTTGCAACAGGTGCAACACCAGGTAGGATATCAATCCTAAATTCCACTTGTATGTTTACGGGTAAACCAGGTAAATCTTCATGGAAAACATATGTGAACTCACAAATGATAGGTAAATCTTTGATCTTTGGCTTTGGCGCATCAATGGTAACTTGTGCCATATAGATGACACATCCTTTCTTCATGCATCGAGATGTCTTAAGCAATGATGCTTTCTCAGACAATCCATAATGTAGGTCTCCTTGAATGGTGAGTATGTCACTAGTTGGGGATTTGATTTCGATGAGTTTCTTGTCGCAAGCGATACGGGCTTGGTTATGAGACAACCAATCCATGCTCAATACTACATCGAACCCCGCCAATTTCATTGGTAGGAGAGAGATAGGAATGGAATGATTCTTGATGGATATGGAACATCCATCTAGAATTGTTGAAGCAGTTTCGATAGTTTCGTCAGCGAGTTCTACATCGTATGTTATGTCTAGAGTTCTTATGGGCAAGTTTAACAAATTACTAAACTTATGGTCCACGAATAACTTTTTCGCCCTTGAATCGAAAAGAACTCTAGCATAAGTATCATTAATTAAGAACGTACCCGTTATAACATTATTATCATCGACCGCTTCCCTAGCATTCATCTGGAAAGCGCGTGCATTTGTTTTCTTGGTTCCTCCCGGTTTCTAAGTATTATCCTTTTCGTACTTAGGGCAGTTTGGTTTGATATGCCCTTTCTCGCCACAATTAAAACAAGTAGCGTCCTTCAAATCATTACAATCCAGAGCTTTGTGCCCCATTTTGTTACAGATTCCGCATGGTTGAGAGTGTGTTTTCAACCGACACTGACCACTGTTTCGCCTGTTGCACTTCTTGCACACATGCCTGTCATCCGACCTTTGATTGTTCCGGTTGAACCCAAATTTTCCTTTCTTGTTCAACCGGTGAGATCTATCATCTTCTCTCTTCCTTTTCCTGTCATTCTCTGACCTGGCTGACATTCGCCTCACATAGTCTTGGGTAAAGGAAAGAGATAGTTCAACCGCAGATTTGTAAGTGCTAGGCTGAACAGCCTTAACCAAACTCCTTATCTCTGGAGCCAACCCATTGATTAAACGCATAATGCGTTTAGGCTCAGGAGTAACTAAATAGGACACCAACTGAGAATAAGAATCAAAGTCAGTAACATATTTCCGACAGTCAAGAATTTTCATTGACAAAGCTATGAAATCCATTTCTATCTTCTCCACTTTGTGAGATGGGCAGTAAGTGTCCTTAACCAAGTCCATGAAGTTGGACCATCCCAGATTATATAGATGCACTTTCCCAGTTGATTGCATCAAAGCTTTCCACCAAATTAGGGCATTGCTCTTGAAAGACTGGGAAGTGAATTTAACAATATCCTTATCAGTGCAAACGCTGATATCAACCACAGTTTCTATCTCATCTAACCACCTTAGGGTCTCAATGGCCCCCTTTTCTCCGTTAAAGTCTCGTGGTTTATACAAGTACTTATATGAACATCCATCATTGGGAGGATGGTTCTTATCATGATGTTCCTGCTTCTTGGCTTCATTCCTCACATTAGAGGAATGTATAGAACTTTCCTTCCTAGCATAGGAAGGAGGCTTCGAGAGTGGTTTCGTTACAGATCTTGAGTGGGTAGCATCTGAATATTTTAATTTTTCAAAGTCTTTCTCCATAGCCTTTCCTACGACTGCGTCTATGCGAGCCTGGAAGTCATCTTCATTTATAACGCATTATTGCGGTCATTATCATTGTGGCGACTACTTGCACTATCGGAGTGAGCCATTTATCTGTTTGGTGCCTGTTGGTGCAGAATGTCTATGTCTTAGTCTTATATCGAGTCTGTATAGGTTAGAGTTGAATAGGCTAGCAAAATGAAGTATTTATGTTTGTTAAGGTCAAGTTCGCTCATGGTGACTATGTAAAGTCAAGTTCGGCCAAACTTCCATACTCACCAGCGGACTTGCAAGTCTATAAATAGCTAGCTAGTGTTCCTCATTTGTAACTTTGGCATTTCTGAGGCGAAGCTCTGTCAATTTGTAAACTTGATGTTATATCAATAAAATTGACGATTAATTGACTAATTCTTGTTATTTGGTAAACTTGTCATAATATTTCCGCTATTATGGACAATAGAGATCAAATGTAGGTTCCTATGTATTGAGGATCGGTCCTACAAGTGGTATCAGAGCTAGAATAGCCTGATTTGATTGATACCAAGACAAGAAAACTTCTAATTCTACTCCATTCTTCTATTTTTATTAACTTTTACACAAAAACGAAGAATTCACGGGCAAATTCTGTCCAATTTTCAATATGACATGTTAAATACATCATAGATAAACCCCTGAGAGTTTGGAGACTAAAATCAAAAGAATTGGTATAAAAATGTTGCAAGGGCCATGTTTTCAAAACCCTCTATGATCGAACTTGTTAGTCAAATGCGACAGAACTTGAGGTAAAAAGTCACTTTTTGAGTGAGTTTTTGCTAAGTTCGCTTGAACTTGAGGTGTTTTTGAAAGAATTCTACTAAGTTCGCTTGAACTTACTAATAGTTTACTGATATTGTGTCAAGTTAGACCGAACTTGATAAATTTCAAGACAACTTTAGCCAAGTTCGCCCGTACTTGCACATCTTTCTTTTAAAACTCAAGTACAAGTTCGACCGAGGTTACTCAGGGACATTTTCAAATAAAAAAGTCAGCAGTTCGACCGAACTTGTAGTAATTCTAACTTTTTCAAAAGTTTTAACATGTTTTCAGTATACATTTCTCGATCTTCGTGATGGATGATATTCAGAGAGCGTATATGTCAGGAGTGGGTACATCCAATGCTGATGTCATACAACAAGTCAATCTAGACAACGAAATGGGCACGTCCGTTAAACCACCAAAGCTAATGAGCATGGACGAGTATGAAGGATGGAATGAGAAATTTACTTATGGGGTTCAGGCCATGCATTTCCAAGGCTGGGTGTCGATTGAGAGAGGTTATACTGTTCCGTTAGATGAACAATAGCAAGTTCTCGAGAAGTACAAGTACTCCACAATTCAGAAAAATGAGTACATTGCCGAGAAAAAGATGATCAGCCTCATTTAACAATCTGTTAAAGAGGATATTTTGGTCTTGTTGCCAGAATATACGGCGTCGAGAAATCTCTGGCTATCACCGCAAAAGAAATACCAAGGAAGCGCAGAGATGATCAAGAGTAAGAAAGCTCTCCTCCTAAAGGAGTTCGATATCTTTAACATGTTGAAGGGAGAGACAATGAAGCAGATGATTGAGCATTTCTGTCATCTGAAAGTCCAAATGAGAAGATACGGCTTCGAGAAGATATAACAAGAGTACATCGATAAGCTTGCAGATGCGTTACCTGATGGAGAGTGACTACATATCTTATGGTTTTGAAAGAAAGTCATAACTGGGAATTCTTTAAGCTGTCTACATTCATCGACAAACTAGAAGGTCACGAGATGGAACTTCTAAAGATCGCAAAGTCAAAGAATGCTAACATTGTTCAAGATGTTGGTTTGTATTACAAGAATGGAATGCAGGACAATATTTCAAGCCCAAAGATACATATAACGTTCAATGCAAACATGAATTCTTCTCCACAGAATCAGAACCAATCATATCCACAATATGATCAAAGTCCACAAAGCTCTTCGTTCTTAAGCACATGGTCAAATGCTTCTTATCAGAGTCAAGCAAATTAGAGTCAACAAACAAATTCTGATCCGATGTTTACAAGTGTAACATTGCTGTAAATCTAAACAATGTTGTTTCTGAGCAAGTTGCAAAACAACACATGTCACTTCTCGCCACTGTTCTAGAATCATACGAAAGTCTTGTAGCTGTAAAGATCAGTAATCCCGAAATGACCGCCGAAGACTACGATCAGGTGGACGAAGAAGAGCTTGAGCTGATGGATATCAAGTGGTCACTAGCTTCTATCATTCGAAGGGTCACAAAGTTTGCTGCACTCACTGGCCGAGATATCGGAAATTCAAGCAACAAACTAGGGTTCGACAAATCGAAAGTCACTTGCATTAGATGCCGTCAGAAAGGGCATTTCAAGAGAGAATGCAAAAATTCTGAAGCAACGGAAATCAAAGTCCATTTGGTGGAGGCAACGAGTATTACAAGAAATCTCTTCAATACAAGCCTTTCCCAAAGAAGACACAAGTTGAGATCCAGGAAAAGCCAAACATCAGTAAAACTGATAAAGCAATGGTTGCTTCGAACGAGGATGATGGCTTTGACTGGAATTCTTATATCGGTAAGAAGACGGAGTTGCACTGATGGCTGAGATTGTTGAAGATACATCTGCCGAAGAAGCAGCAGCTCTAGAGAATATTCTATTGGAACAATATCTGCAACAACAGGAGGAAGAGGAGTATCTTCACATGAAGAACCAAGGAATACTATCTCCTAACTCGTGTGATAGTTTTGTAGGACACTTTGATGGAAGTCCTCAGGAGGAAGTGATTGAAGAGAAGTCGAATGAAGAAAGTACTGATGTTGTTTAAGAAGTAACTACTGAAAACCTCAAGGACTTTCCAGATAAAGCTATGATGGTGAATCTAACCAAGGTTGGTCCAGAGGTAAAGGAAGTTGTTAAAGTGCAAGTTGTGGAGGTCGTAAAACCTTGCACAAAATGTATCGAGCCATGTGCTGAATGCGCCGAAATCACAAATCATCGCTGAACTCAATGTATATAATGAACATTTCAAATATGATTATCATACAATGAAGGAAGCGTATGACAAAATTTAAGATGATTATGGCAGGCTCGATAGAAATAATATTTAACAACATGATACTATGAGGATGTTGAAAGGTACAGTAATGGATAAACAAAAAGCAATAAACACCTATATTAACACCATTGCTGAAACCAAACAACAACTCCAGGACATGAAAATTGAAACAGAACGTGTTCAACAACTTTTAAGAAGTTACTCAACTAACGCGCATGTCGATGATCACATTCTTCCTACAATTCTATCAGAAGAAAAACCTAAAAAGAAAATTGGTAAAGAATACAACAATGTTCCTCCACTTCTTTGCGAGAAATATTGTCGCAAAACTGTTGATGGGATGGATAAGGCACTCAACATTGAGTTGTTATTTGAAAATAAAAATGAGTTGCCGGAGAACATTGATGTAGTCTATACTAAATCAGATGATGACAATGCAGTAGTGAAAAAGGTGGTTGAAAATGTTCTGAATGATTCTGATGATGGCAGCTTCGAGAGCGCCACCTCTAGTTTGAACAGTTCCGAGACAAATTCCAAAGATGACCACACATCATCAGAAGATGATCTATGTGATGATCCTAACGTTGTCATGTACAAGGTTAAGGAATCTGATAGATTATACTTTGATGAAAGTTTTCTGATTTGGAACATCAAAGAAGATCAATTGGATAAACTATTTAAACTGGTTGAAGTCACATAAGATCACCTGGAGAAAAATGAAAAGAAATTCTATTCTAATCCCAAAAGAAATTACAATAACTACCGGAGAAATGGTGGTGATCATCCGGATAACCGGAGGGCTGGGTTGGGTTTAGAGGAATCTGATGAACCGAAAAAGAAAATGTCACCATTTCATGAATACAAAGATAAAAACATGAAATTTGTTTATGGGACAAGCACGGTTCACGAGGAGAGTTTGATTGGGAAGCAATCAAACGACGAGTTTAAGAAACAAAAGGAACTTCGAGATAAGGCGAAAGTCATGAGTGGTGTAAAATCCACTAGTGGACATTCACATGATAATCGGATTTGCTTCAAGTGAACGAAGTTGGTCATATTGCACGGAAGTGTCCGAAATCTAAACCAGCTTATCTTCGAAGGAAAGAAAGTTCAGATGTTGAAAAACCAAAGCAACCAGAGATTGGGCAAATAAGAATCTTAAAAAGAAATATTGACAAAGAAGAAATGAAACAAATTTTTGAAAAAAATTTTGAAAATTCAATTTTCGAAAAAGGTGAATCTTCAAAAGCAAACGAAACAAAGTTTTACATCAAAAAGGCTAAGATAAAATCGCAAGCCTGGATTGCAAAAAGGAAGTTGCCAACATCTGAAATCACTAAGTCTGAGCCTGTTAAGACTTGTGATAACATGAAAGAATCAACATCTGAAATCACTAAGTCTGAGCCTATTAAGACTAGTGATAACATGAAAGAATCAAAATCTGAAATCAAAATTGAAAATGTCAAATCTTTGAAAGATAAAAAGAAAGTGAAGTTTTCAAACATAAACATCATAGAAAATCCAGATGATGAATATGAATTTGATTATGCTGACAAATGTGAATTCGATTACGATGATGGTTATCCAATTCAACCCAAGACCAAGAAGGCTTGGGTTGCGTTGTTTAACTAATTGTTGAAATGTGCAGGGGCTCTAGAGATCCGTACTTTCCAAGTGGATTCTGGATAGTGGAGCTTCCAGACATATGACAGGAATGAAAGCACTCTTGTTCAACATAAAAGCTATCAACGGTGGATATGTTGGATTTGCTGGAAACCAAGGTGGAAGGATTGTCGCTGAGGGAAAGCTCTCAAACGGAGTTGTTTCATTTGATCAAGTAAACTACATTGAAGAGCTTGAAAACAACCTTCTGAGTATTTGTCAAATTTCTGATAAGAAGTTTACCGTCCACTTCAACGATAAAGAATGCATGATCATCAAACCGGGTTTCAAAATACCAGACAAGTGGATACTCATGCGTGCACCAAGAGAGAATGATTTGTATGTTCTTGACATGGGAAATGCTACTACTTCTTCAAAAACGACACAATTTTTTGTCTCGAAAGCTACTGAGAAGGAGTCAATCTTATGGCATAGAAAGATGGTCCATATTCACCTGAGAAAGATAAATCATTTGGTTCATAATGATTTGGTGGAAGGTGTGAATCTGAAAAGTTTTCATATGTCAGATAATTGCCTCGAGTGTAAAAAGGGAAAAAAGATCAAGAAATCTCATCCAAGAAAGATTCTCAATTCGATAAAGTTACCACTCGAAAGACTTCATATGGATCTCTTCTATCCAGTGAATGTCAGAAGCATCACTGGAGATCTCTACTGCTTGGTAGTCACAGACGATTATTCCCGATACTCGTGGGTATTCTTCCAAGGATCAAAAGATGAGACGTTTGAAAACTTAGTAATTCTTTTCAAGAAACTCGAGAACCTGTACCATCTTCTAGTGAGACAAAATGAGGGAATTCTGCAATGCGATTTTGCACGAGTTTAGTGCACCCTACACTCTGCAACAAAACGGTGTCGCTGCAAGGAAGAACAGAACTTTAATCGAAAGTACAAGAACCATGCTTGCAGACTCAAAGCTTCCAGTCAGCTTCTGGAGTGAAGCAGTTGCAACGGCTTGTTAGACACTTAACAGAGTCTTAACAGTCAAACCAACGAAGAAGACCTGTTTTGAAATGATCAATCGACGGAAACTGAATTTGAAGTTCTTAGAACCATTTGGAGCGCCATGTACTGTAATTGATCAAGATGGAAAATTTGGAGCTAAATCACTCGAAGGTTTCTTTGTCGGATATGCAAGTCCATTACGAAGAGTTTATGTTCCCTCATTGAGAAGAGTCATTGAAGCGCATCATGTTGATTGTTTTAACTATACGGATCCTGTTCAGAGAAAAGGTGATGCATGGTTATTCAACTATCAAGACTTGTGGAAATCATTTGATTTGCCTGAAGAACCATCCGATGAAGAAATTGCAGCATTATATTATCTTCATCAATCAGCAAATCAAGAGCAAATCGTCAGACCAATTGTGGTTAATCAACCCACGTTGGGATCATCTTCTTCTGGTGCTAGTTCAAGTAATAGCGGTGGTCAAGAAACTCAAACAGAACAATTGTCACTGACTACAGAACAAGTCAATACGACAGTGATTCCTAATCTTTCTGAAGCACAGAGTTCAGACTCGGACGAGGCTCCAACATTCGATGCCGATGGATAATCTTCTTCAGATAAAGAAGCAGAGCAGATTACAAGTTTATTGAATGAATCTGCAAGCCCGAGTAGTGCTCCTGAAGTTGAAGTAGTGGTAGATCAACATATCACAAATCAAGAGAATATTGTGGTTGTTCCAGGCGAAGTGATGCCGTCATATTCTTATCATCCGTCAAATTCTATGATAGGCGACTTACAAGCTGGTGTGAGAACACGGAGTCAAATAAACAAAGCTTTGAGCTGTTTCTATACTCGTGTTGCTCCAATTCAAGAGTATTGCTGAGCTCTTCCAAGAGACAGTAGCTCCATTCAAAATGAAGACATACCCAAATTGTGATCGAGAACCATCCCGGTCAGTTTGGAAACTCACATCCGTGTAACCCTTTACAACGAGTTCCTTTTCACCATATCCATATATTAGAAACATATCCTTAGTCCTTCTAAGGTATTTCAATATGCTTTAATAGCCATCAAATGACTGTTACCTGGATTTTGCTGGTATCTACTTGTCATGCTTAAAGCGCATGACACGTCCGGTCTAGTGCATATCATTGCATACATGATGGATCCTATAGTAGATGCGTATGGGATTCCTTTCATTCTTTCTTGCTCATCCTTTGAGCTTGGACATTGAGACGCGTTCAATATTGTCCCCTTTTGAATAGGTACCAAACCTTCTTAGAGTTCTCCATCTTGAACCTTTTCAAGACTTTGTCAATGTATGCACTTTGGTTCAAACCTATCAAGCGCCTTGATCTATCCCTATAGACCTTTATTCCCAAAATATAGGCGACTTCACCAAGATCCTCAATGGAAAAACAACTTCCAAGCCAGGTTTTTACACCTTCCATGGTTGGAGTATCATTTCCAAATAGTAGAATGTCATCAACACACAGTACTAGGAAAGTGATGATGCTCCCACTAGCCTTCTTATACACAAAAGCTTCATCGGCTTTCTTGATGAATCCAAAATTCCTAATTTCTTCATCAAAACGGTGATTCCAACTCTAGATGCTTGTTTCAATCCATAGATTGATCTCTTTAAGTTGCATACTTTGTTAGGATGTTTTGGATCGACAAAACCTTCAGGCTGAACCATATAGACATCTTCATCAAGATATCCATTAAGGAAAGCGGTTTGACATCCATTTGCCAAATCTCATAGTCATAATATGCAGCTATGGCAAATAATATCCTAATTGACTTTAGCATCGCGACGAGCGAGAAGGTTTCATCATAATCAACCCCTTGAGTTTGAGTGAAACCTTTTGCTACAAGTCTCGCTTTATAAGTATCCAAGTTACCATGCATATCGGTTTTCTTCTTGAAAACCCACTTACTTCCAACTACTTTGGATTAAGAGGTTGTACAACCAATTCCCATACTTGGTTGTCATACATGGATTGCATCTCTAAGTTCATGGCTTCAAGCCATTTGTCACAATAAGATTGTAACATTGCATCATGGTATGTGGTTGGTTCATCAGAATCTACCATATAGCATCCATCCATGAAAAATCCGTATCTTTCAGGTGGACTACTAATTCTACCAAATCTGCGAACGTTTTGTGTGTGTTGATCAACCACTTGATCCTCTTCAACAACCTCTTGTTGAGTGCTAGTATCAACCAAACGTGTATCGGCTTGTGGTTCTTGATCCTCATCAAGTTCCACTGTTCTACTACTAGTTCCTTCCATAAGGAACTTAGCCTCGAAGAACTTACCCTTTCGAGCAACAAATACCTTTTGCTCTGTTGGATCATAAAAGTAATATCAGAAATCATCTTTAGGATATTCTATAAAGATACACTTAGTGGATCGTACTTCCAATTTGTTTGGGGTGTATTGCTTCACATAAGCTTCACAACCCCATACCTTCAAATATGATAATGATGGAGCCTTTCCATGCCATATTTCAAAAGGTGTCTTATCCACTTTCTTGGTTGGGGCTATATTGAGTATACGAGCCGCGGAGAGCGAAGCGTAACCCAAAATGATAGAGGTAATGTGCTTCTAGCCATCATAGATTGAACCATATCCAATAGAGTTTGATTCCTCCTTTCATACACACCATTATGTTGTGGTGTTCCAGGTGGAGTAAGTTGTGAGACAATCCCATAACTCCTAAGATGATCTTGAAAAGCATCACTAAGGTATTCATTCACCTCCTCTATCGGTGCGAAGGACTTTGATTATTTTCTTGAGTTGATTTTCCACTTCATTTTGGAAGATTTTGAACGTTTCAAAAACTTCATCTTTGTGTCTTAGTAAATACCCATAACCATAATGACTATAGTCATCGGTAAAAGTAATGATGTATCTTTCACCATTCCTAGACATTGGCTTAAAAGGACCACATACATCCGAATGTATGATACCTAATAAGTCTTTTGCCCTTTCAAAGGTGCCATTGAAGGGTGCCTTAGTCATTTTGCCCTGTAAACAAGATTCACATACATCAAATGAATCATCTCCATTTGTTTCCAAAAGACCATTCTTTCAAAGTGTTTGCATGCGATTTCTGCTTATATGACCAAGGCGACAATGCCAAAGATAGGTCACTCAAATCCATTTTGAGTTTCTTGGTGATTGCATGGTACATTGAACTATCAAATGATGTATTATCATGAACCAATCATAAATACCATTTGAAGGCTTAGCTTTAAAGTAAAACATGTCATTCATCAAAACATAAATGTCATCGTTCACAAACTTTAAATGAAAACCATATTGTAGCAAAAGGGAAACTGAAATAATGTTCCTAGTCAAACTAGGAGCATACAAAACATTTTTTAAAATCACTTCCAAACCACTTGGAAGCTTCAACATATAGTCTCCTTGGGCTTCGACTTCAACTTTTGCTCCATTGCCCATTAAGAGACTAGCGTCTCCCTTTTATAATGTTTATTTCTTTTGAACCCCTGCAACAAATTGCATATATGAGTTCCACATCCGGTATCCAATACCCATGTGTTTGAAGAAATAACATTAAGGTCAATATGTATCATAAAGATTGTACTTGAGGTTTGCCCTGCATCCCTCTTGGTTTTCAACTCCTTAAGATAGGTTGGACAATTTCGTTTCCAATGTCCTATCTCTCCACACTCAAAGCATGGGTCAGCCGAAGCAACCTTTTGCTTCTTTTCCTTCGGTTTTGTGGGTTCCGCTTTAACCTTTCCTTTTCCCTTCCCTTTGACGTGGCCTTTCCTTTTGGCAAAACTTGCCTTGGAGTCGGGGTGGGGCCTCTTCTTGTTGCCTCCCTCATTGATCATTTGAATGGGTAAAGCCATTTTACCCATGCCTGCCTCGGCAGTTTTGAGCATTGCATGAAGATCACCAATGCTCTTGTCCCATCCGTTCATGTTATAATTCATGACGAAAGTCTCAAACTTCTTTGTTAAAGAGTTGTGGATCAAATCCGTAGCCAACTCTTTAGAGACGGGACAATTAAGCCTTTCGAGGCGATCAATGTGGCTCTTCATCTTAAGGACATAAGATGAGACCGATTGGGTTTCCTCCATTCGACATGCATGAAGCGCTCCAACCGTTTCGAAGCGTTCTACCCTTGCTTGTTGAAGAAACATTTCCTTCAATTGGGTAATCATGTCATATGCCCCGTGATGTTCAAAATCCTTTTGAATTTCGGGAATCATAGTTCCCAACATGAGGCAAGTGGCTTGCATAAAGTCCTCGGTATACTTAACCCAGTCGTTATAGGCTTTCACATCTTCCACGTTAGGTTCATCGGGAATGGGATCGTCCAACACATAGGATATCTTTTCTTGCTTGAGAACGATTCTCAAGTTTCGATACCAATCCATGAAGTTGTTATGGTTGAGACGATCCTTTTCAAGGATGGTTCTTAGTGATAGGTTACGGACGGTTTGGGTAATTGTGTTTGCATTGTTAGCGGCCATCTACAAAATTTTAACAAAGTTAAACTTTTAGTATTTTTGATATTATTAAATTTTAATTATTAATACCCTTTTATGTCTCATAGACAATTAATAATTAAAATCTAGAATCCAACGTCACATTTAAATATTGGTTAGGTGACCTTTATCCCATTATTTAAATTAACAACGTAGTCAATGTTTGACGATTGCAACTCTTTGCAATTTCTAACCATATGGGATCGGTTAAACATCTTTATGTTTAGTTGACATGTTTAATCCCATCAACACCTTTGTACGCCATGCTTCGGTGACCCTAAGCACATGGTTTCCAAATCAAGTCGTCCTACTTACACACACATGTGAGTTTACCCATAAAAGTGGTTAGGTGACCTTTATCCCACAAATATGATAAGCCCACCTCCAACAGATAAGTTCCTTCAAATGTGGTTAGGTGACCTTTATCCCACAAAGAATTCCCAAGTGATTTAAGTGTTGTATAAAAGGATGGTGTTTGACTTGTTTTATAAAAGGGATTTTAAGTTTTCAAAATTATAGTTTTAGAAAACTTTATGTACCATACATTTGCATGCTTTCAAATTCATGGTACTTTAGTGAAAACCAATTTTCAAGGTTCTTTTAATAAAATCCATTTTATTATAAAATCATTAACCTTTAATAAAACCTTTTATTAACCACTTTAATGATTTTTAAAGAACCAATTTTAAGCTTGTTGTTGTTTATTAGTTTGTTAAGCATCCATATCCACATATTATCCAACCAAGATAATAAAACAACCATACAAGCATAACACATAAAACTATAGGTGCATAACCATAGCCAACTATTTTTGACAACACTTGTTAGCTGAAACAAGTGTGCCAAAAGGTCCTTCCTAAAGGGTGAATATTGACACAAGAAATGTGTCGTTGAACTCCCACTTGAACCCGCATCCAAATGCTTCAAGTATTCCTTTTGTGTTGTGATTTCTTCACTTTTTTGGGCTTCCAAATGATCTTTAAATTCAGCTCCAAACTCCTTTGGGCTTCAAAAATGTGTTTTGGTTATTGGGCTAAAATCCCGTTAAGGACTATGAAGTCCTTTAGGCCCAAAATTGGCCAAAACCAAAAACGCATTTTGTGTGTATCTTCTTTATCAATAAAGTATCCTAATACATTTTTTCTAGTAAAAGAAATGCAACCAATCTATTTATTTACAAACCAAACATATTTTTCAAATGGAAGAACAAAGACATTAATTATTACAACCCACTGAAATAATTAAATATAAATCACAAACACAATCATTCAATATATTCAAACACAAGGTCATGGCTAGGTTATGAACACCAAAATATACATCCACATATGTATATTATTCAAGAGCAAAAATGGTTCCCTTTTATAACCCATATTTTCGGCGAAGAATGAAAAACCGAAAAGTGTGGGTTTTTTGTCCAAACAAACAAATCATCCATATGATATAATTTTTCAAGATTCCTTTATGCATGTAAGAAAATAATCTTGAAAAACAAAGGGAAAACCATGTTTAAAATTTTCGGCCATAGGGTTTCTCCAAACCCAAATGCCCGAAATTTTCAAATCCTTTGAAGCATGCATTCATATAAGCGGCTCTGATACCACTGTTTGGGTTTTTGTATGTTTATCAAAGCCATTTTATCCATATAAAATGAAAAACGCAGCGGAATAATTATTTAAAACATGTTACTTTTAAGATATAAAACCCATTTTATATGTAAAACCAAAACCCGGATCCATATATGAATATGCATGCTACCAAAACACAACCATAGGGTGTTTCAAGAAACGACCTTTCAAGGAGCTAGGAGATGGAAGAAGATGATGATTCTTGAATGACAATCTTCAAAGGAGAAGACCTCAAGCTTGTATACCCCAAGCCTTCCAACAAGCACCTTATGTTGCTAGGATTTTCACTTATGAACACCTCTCGATCAACCAACCTTTGGCCGAAATTTTAGAGAGAATTTGAGAGTATTCTTGCACTTGAAATCTTAATGTGTGCGTAAGAATTACAACTACTTGAATAATGAATCAAATCCTCTATATATAATCTCTTGCAAGATCTTTCTTGGATATTGTGAGATTTGTAAAGATCTTACAAAATTTTCCAAGACATCCATATATCTCTTGTAAGATCTTTTTGGGATTTTGTGAGATTTGTAAAGATCTCACCAAATCTTCCAAGATATCCATATATCCCTTGTAAGATCTTTTCTTGGATATTGTGAGATTTGTAAAGATCTCACCAAATCTTCCAAGATATCCATATATCTCTTGTAAGATCTTTTTTAGGATTTAGCGAGATCTTATAAGATTTGCAAGATATTTTCTTTTAGATTATGTCTTGTATTATTTTATAACTTTTATAAAATTAACATCATATGTTTACAAGACTTTATGCAATATCTCATAACCTTTTATAATGTTATTTAACCCATTAAATAACTAAATAAAATATACTCTCAAAATAAATTATCCATATAGTTTATTAGTTCCTCAAGTGCAATTATTTAGAAAACCAATTTCTAAATATCCTAAGTGTTAATATTTATTTGTTTGATCATATCATAAATAAATATTATAAGTGTTTGTCTAGCTTGTTATTAGGTATGACTCGACTTGGATCATAACGTACTAGCCACATCAATTTAATATGTGTCTTGGGCATACCGATTCCAACAGTACCAACAAAGCCTTTAATGCTTATGCTGGAACATGATGTTGAGGAAGGCGAGTATGTGCACAATTATACAAAGGAAGATTTGGCGAAATTGATCGAACTTGATGCTGAAACTCTTGAATTTGACTTTGAAGAGGATGTGTTGAATGTTAACACGTTTGAGCCAAATGATTATCAGTATATACGAAGATTTGAAGCTGATGAGTACAATAGAGTTATCGTAGAAGATTGGTCTTCGGATGATGAAACAGATCAAACTGCGAAGTACGTCAAACACTGATAGTTTTCCTACATTTGAGGAGATGTACAAGCAACTTGACGAAGACATGTTGAAAGAAAAGATTGAAGAATCTATACTAGAAGGCGAAGTTCCTAAACCAATGACAAAGGAAGAAATAGCTCAAGCAAAGAAATCCTAGTTTAAAGAGATGCCACGCGAACGTAAGTTTCGACGTCCTCTAGCATTCTTTACCAGAGACAAAGACGTGTCGTTGGGAGACATTCTCAGTTGGGGTTGGTTTAAAGAGCTGAACGTATATGCAATAAAAAGGTAATTTGGAGTGCAATACTTCAAATATCTGGCTGATTTCAAGACTCTACCGTATTGGGATGTGGAGGAGCTTGTGTAAACTATGAATGTTACTTATCATATGAAGTATATTGATAAGTTATTGTGGAAAATGATCAAGTTTTAAGCGGTTAAAAGTTTTAGATATTGGAAGCCGTTCATTCCAGGTCGTAGAATCAAAACGAACAAGAAAACAGGGGAAAAGGATATAACATTGATAATGAAACGACCGAGAGCTATGAGAAACATGCCGTTGATGCCAATTGACAAAATTTCTATCCAGTGTTCAAGTGGTGGCAGATAGATCCAACCACATGTGAAGCCGTTATTGTTTTATGATTTGAAGAACACTTGATGTCACGAAGGAAAGGGTTGAGATATTGGGATTTCAGGGCATGAGGGGGTTGTGGAGAACGATCAAGATTCTAGACCCGATGTGGCTTGTCAACTATTCAAGAGAAGATATCAAATGCTTGTTCTACAGCAATATAGTATTCGAAGAACGTGAAAAAGAACAGGCTATGCAGTATCAAAGGGTTGTGAATGTTTACTGTGCATGAGAAGTGAATTCAGGGAAGATGTGGCAGACAAGCTGGAGAGAGCTAGAACGAGTTGAATTTCTAAAGGAAGAAAAGCGTCTAGAAGCTATACACGAGAAAGGTAAGGCGACCAGGCTTAGAAGGTTTCAGTTCATGAACAAAGTGCCTCCTACAGATCAGACACCGAATCCTAAGCAAGAACGACGAAAGAAGCCTTAGAAGAACTTCTTCGGCCGTGTTCTTAATGTTTATTTGAAGATAGAGTTTTGAAGACTGATACAAGACGAAGACGATATCCAAGGGAGAGTCTGTTGGTGCAGGATGTGTATGTCTTAGTCTTATATCGAGTCTGTATAGGTTAGTGTTGAATAGGCTAGCAAAATGAAGTATTTATGTTTGTTAAGGTCAAGTTCGCTCATGGTGACTATGTAAAGTCAAGTTCGGCCGAACTTGACATTGTCAAGTTCTCCCGAACTTCCCTGCTCACCAGCGGACTTGCAAGTCTATAAATAGCTAGCTAGTATTCCTCATTTGTAACTTTGGCATTTCTGAGGCGAAGCTCTGTCAATTTGGAAACTTGACATTATATCAATAAAATTGATGATTAATTGACTAATTCTTGTTATTTGGTAAACTTGTCATAATATTTCCGCTATTATGGACAATAGAGATCAAATCTAGGTTCCTATGTATTGAGGATCGGTCCTGCAGTACCAATCACCCAACATTTTGTTAGTCATTCACAATTGATGAATTATTGTATAATTAACATTATTATGCATATAAGCTCTTTTGCCTTTGGCTAGTGAACATAATCTCACTTTTGCCTGGCTTGTGTATTTTAAATGTGTGGCACATAGGCCTATCCCAGAGGATATTAGAAATACGGCACAAATAACCTAATACAGGGGGTAAATAAATATGGCACCACTGGCCTATCACAAAGGACTAAATAAAGGTAACACTAATGGCTTGTCGAAATTACTTGAAATATATGAGCCTTGATCCCCAAGGATCATACGGCTTCGAGGTTTGAACGAAATCTATTACCTCAGGGCAGGGAGTCATAGACTACCACTTTCATTGTCACTAATGGATATAAATATAGCCCGTAGGCATTTCATCACTAACGGAAGTTTTATTATGATCATTGCATTGATGATACTTGTGACATTTGTGGTGATTCGATGATGTAACAATTCCAAAACAAGTTATCAATCAATGAAATTTTGTGTTTTATTTATGAGTTTTGTTTATTTATCATGAAAATTGCACATATTCGATTCTTGCACGATAACAAACTTTCAAACGACTTCTAGAAGTGAAATTGCAAACTATTACGTAAACGTAATCAGTTAACGCGACGTGCACTGCGGAACAATGAAACAAGCTTAACATACTTTAAATATCCTTTGCATAACTTAGAAATAAGTTTTGAAGGGTTTGGTATGTCAAAAACAAGCTTTTTGATCACATGGACTATTTACGACAAACTTCGAAAGTCTGTCGATTCTCATAGCAATGCACACTCTGAAACAAGGTCATAAGCTAAAAATACCCAAAATACCCTTAACATAGCTTAGAAATAAGTTTCGAGGGCTTCGGTATGGCAAAAACCTGCTTATACAACTTCAGGGGCTATTTTGCAAATTCTGTGAAATTATGCCGTTACACGTATTTCTTAATTCATGACATGTACGCGCATCCAAAATTTTCTGTAATCATTAAAATATTGTATATTAATGATTGGAACGCAAAAATATCATTCGTTACGCATTTACGGTCGTGCACGCGTTTGTTACGATTTTCATCGTATTTAACTGAAAACTGCAACCGTACGACCAAACGAACCGACATCCGAAACATTTCTGAGCATTTTTCCAGTTCCCTATGCTTTATCGTCCTTATAGAGCTTAAAAATCAGGTTAACGGGTGTTAGAAGTTCCAAAACGCGATGAAACGTGTGAAGGGACCTGTTCTGCCAATTTGTGAAACTTGCTGCCAGCTGAGGGCCATGCGGACCGCATCTAGAACCCCATACGGTCCGCATGGGTGTCCAGCACAGTAGTTTTGTTGGCAACATCTGGTTAACTCTCTTGATGATTAAGCATTCGAATTTGCCACCCTTTCTCTGCAATTGGCAAGTGTTAAGACACTAATCCAACCTCCTTGATGACTCATGGACACTTGTATCAATTTTATAGCTCCAATTCAATTATAAATAGCTAAGTAATTCAAGCATTTGGAACTTTACTCAATCATTTCTTTCTTTCATCTGGAGTTGCAACCATTTGGTGATCATCTTCTAAGATCTAAGGCTCTCCTTGAGTGTTAGTAAGTGTCTCATCCATGTCTTGTTCAATTCTTTTAACATATGGTTTGACTTTCTATTTAACTTTCAGTTCTAACCATGAATTGGTCAAAGCAAAGTTCAATTTCACTTTGCAACGTGATCGTGATCATGCCTACTGATTACCACGTTTACTAGTCTTTGTGGCGAGTCAAAGTTTTGGTCAACAATGCGATAAATGCGAATTATACGACAGAACAATTTTTGGGTATCAAAACACTTTGTTTTGATACGAAATCAGTTTTATAACTTAGTTAGACATGTCAAAATGTGTCTACATCGTCACTTTTAGTTTAGTGCTTGTTTAGGATCGTTTGTCGAGCGGTTTGACCACCGCTTTGACTTTCGAATCCGACCCGTTTGGTTGATCTTTGAACCCAACCAAATTCATATTTGTGACCATAGTTGAATAGGGAATAACCCTCTGAGGTTATACCTTATGGTCATATCATTTGGTTAGTGTTATGATATTTAGTTGTTATGACCAAAATACCATTTTTGCAAATAAATCAACTATAAGCATATGTAACATAAATTTTGACTTATACACTGATGTTATAGCATAATCAAACATGTTTTGGAATATAGGACTTATCATAACACATATCTAACCATCCGATCATGCGTTTACAAAAATGACGCGTTAAAGTGGCTTAAACTACTTAACGGGTCATAACAGGTCAAAAGCACTTAGCAACCTTTTCAAATCAGAATGTAGACTTTGTTAAACCATTTCATATGACCATCACTCATTTGGTTTACAAGATCTCGTTCTATTTGGTCTTCAAATTAAGTCCCTATGTTTACACAATTATCTGATTTTAGGACACACTTGATTTCTCAAACTTTTGAGCTTGTTTGATCTTTGATTCAAGGTTACATTAGCAATGTCAAGTGAGTACATAGCTCCCCTCTTTTTACATGTTTTGTGGTGACTATGTGAGTACATAACTCCCCTCTTTTTACGTTTTGCAAACATTTTGGGGTGATTCATATGTGCTAAATTTTTTCAAGCTTTCAAGTTACAAATGCTATGGTTTATATAAACGAGACGATTTCAATAATGTGAATGAACTTGTTGGTGCGTTGTATTGAGGACCAGAATAACGTTCATTAACTTTGGCCAAGCCGACCAGTAGTAAGTTATGGTACTATATGACTGACAATCCCGTTACCAAGGTTCCCGGGGTTTGTGGGGAAGTTTGGGGAACGACCGAAACTGTTTATTTTAACAAACCCTTTGGTGGTTTGTTAATGCAATTTAAAGATATCGTTTGGTGGTATAGACGAGTCAACAAAGGTTTGAATGTATTCAATGAAACGAGCAAAAGTTTTCACAATTAAAACAAGGTCGATTTATTTATGACAATGACGATTAGTTTATGACAATGACAATGGGTTTATGACAATGACAATGGGTTTATGACAATGACGATTGCTTTATAACAATGACGATTTGATTTATAACAAGAACGATTTGGACGATTGGTTATAACAAAGACGATTGGACGATTAGTTTATGATAAGTAATTTGAATAACGTGACGGGTGTAATGTGATAAAAGCATGGTGGATACGCCACTGGTACTTCCTATATATAAGTGCTTTCATTGCATTACATACCGTGGCCTTATCTAAATTTCTTGGAACAATGTTTTTGAGCAATCTCACGCAACGAATTTCAGTTACAGATATAAACCATAGCAAGTTTTCTTTTAAATCAAATTATCACTTGGATTTACAAAAGAAATATTTTAGTCATGATTCGTGGTTACATGACTTTTCACAAACTTTAACCAACTAGTTGTGGTTGGTCCTATATTGCAATATCAAACACATTTGTTACAAGTTTTCATTTAACGACTCGAGTAGTCCGACGAGGTATTGCAATATGTATACGAGACCATGAATTCGACTCACTCACAAAACCTATGTACTCGCCGGCATTCTTTTATGCTGACTCATTTTCACATATGTTTCAGGGAACTATGTTTGATGATACTGATGCATGTTCACATAGGAATGACATGGACTTTAGTGCCTTAAAAACAAGAAAGACACTTTGTTAAGTTTGTTTAATATTTCAAAGACAATGCAACTATGTAAATTTAATATCTAAATAAAACGGAACTTCAAATACCATGTGTTGTTGTAACAATCTGTTAACGTGACTCCCCGACGTTTCCATCGTGGTTTGTTGTTTTTACACTGTCAAGATGTTACAGAATGGTATAAGAGCACTAGTTATAGGGAATTAGGTTATTAGTAATGCTTTGACCTAGACTATAACCTTCCTAGGAACCTAACGCGGGTTTGCTTGCGTTTAGATTTAAAACACAATACTATCACCTATCTTTAGGTGATGACCAAAAACAATAAAAAAGTCACAAAAATCTTTTCTGAAAAAACTTTTACGAGAAAACATCCATTCTTAGATGAATCAATTTCGAATTTAAGCCTTGAAAGTTTTCCAAAATCTTGTCAAATATTTTGGATTTTATTAATGTGAAGATGTGCAATCTGGAAGGATGGGTGCCTGTACCCTGAGTTTCTTGTCTAAGGCTAGAGTGTTTGTACAAATCCACTTAATCAGACCAGTCACTCTTACTTGGGAACTCTTGGGTGAGTGTCCAATTATAGGCTAAAGCATGTCTTCGGGATACACTATAAAGACCCATTTACTTTGATTAGTCACCGAGTGTCGTTTGTTTGTTTTCTATACCTCTCTTGATTTATTTCAATGTCAATCTCACAAATCTTCCTTCATGTTTTCTTTTAGAATGCCTCATCGAAGTGATACAACTCAAAATGCCGAACTGGCAGCACTCATCGCTCAACAAATTACTGCAGTACTCCCGAATCTCGTGACCCAACTAAACCAAGCAAACAACAGCAATAATAATGCACCAGTTCCGTGAAACTATAAACAATTCGGCTAAACCACTATCGTTCTCTGGGTCTGAAGGAGCTACTGGCTCCTGCAATTGTTCGAGAGTCTCGAAAGTACTTTCCGTCACGTACAATGTCCAAATGAGCAAAAGGTTGAGTTTGCGTCGAGTATATTCAAGAAAAGAGCTCTTACATGGTGGAATGGTTTGATGAGAGACAGGGGTGCCAATGTGGCTATGACACAAACTTGGGAAGAGCTTAGGGCTCTTGTGATGAAGGAATTCGGCCCTCGCCATGAGCAAAGGGCGCTTGAAGATGAATTCCATGATCTCAAGCAGGATAGTGGGGAAAACCGTGCTTATACTGACCGATACGAAGAGTTGAGTTTGTTATGTCCCTGGTCACGCCTTTGGATAAGGCGATTGAAAAATATATCGATGGTTTGCCTGATCCAGTTCAGGATATCGACACTAGCAGTAACCCCACTACCGTTCGCCAGGCCATTGAGCTAGCTGGAACTTTGACGGAGTCTCAGGTCAAAAAGGGTAAACTTCATCGCAAGGGCGATAAGAAATCCTCTGCTAAGTCAACCCAACAGAAACTGAAGGAAAACAAAATCGAACCATCCAGGAGATCAAGGAAGCGTAAGGCTTCAAAGAATTTTGTCGTTACTGCACAACTCGCTCAAGCCGCTCCCAACCAACCAGCTCAGTCTCCTGCGAGGAAACCATATGCTAGTACTGCACCATCGTGCAACCGGTGCAATGGTCATCACCAAACTCACCAGCAATGCCGTAAGTGTACCTCCTGTGGAAAACTTGGTCATTTGGCCAACATTTGTTGATTTGTTCCCAACCCAGCTGTTCAAAACCCCGCTCAACCTCAAGCAAATGTTGCTCGACCTCACTTCCCACCTGGTTCATGTTACAATTGTGGTGAAATGGGCCACTACAGAAACAACTGTCCGAGGCTAGTGAATGCCAATCAAGCTCGTGGAAGAGCATTCAACATTAACGCTAACGAGGCTCGTGCTGATAATGAAGTTGTTAACGGTACGTTCTTTGTTAATAGTTGTCTTGCTTCAGTTCGTTTCGATTCGGGTGCCGATAGAAGTTTTGTGTCCTTAGCCTTTGAATCTATGCTTCGATGCCGAGAACTAGACTAGGAAAACCTTTGACAGTAGAAGTTGCTAGTGGTGAACCTTTTGTGCTCGATCATGTTATTCGAAATTTCCAGTTAAACCTCAACAATCATTTGTTTTCTATTTACCTCACGCCAATGCAACTTGGGAGTTTCGACATTATTATTGGAATGGATTTGTTTACTAAACATCATGCCGAAGTTATTTGTTTTGACAAGATAGTTCGTATACCTCTTCCCTCTGGTGAAGTCTTGGAAATTCATGGAGAAAAACCTACTAGTAATAAAAACTCATGACTTGTACCCAAGCCCAGAAATATCTTCGAAAGAACTATGTGGCTTTCTTAGCGCATATCATGGAGAAGAAAGGCAAGGGTAAAAGCATTCAAGATATCCCTGTTGTTCGAAATTATCCTGAGGTGTTTCCCGAAGAATTACCTGGTTTACCTCCAGCACGTCAAATTGAGTTCCACATTGACCTTGTACCTGGTGCCAACCTACTAGCCAAATCACCTTATTGTCTTGCACCATCTGGGATGCAAGAAATATTGAAACAACTTCAAGAGTTATCTGACAAAGGATTCATTCGTTCGAGCTATTCACCTTGGGGCGCTCCTTTCCTATTCGTGAAAAAGAAAGATGGATCCTTCCGTATGTGTATCGATTATCATGAGCTCAACAAACTCACGATCAAAATATCCATATCCCTACTTAATTGACGACCTTTTTAATCAACTACAAGGTGTTACATGTTTCTCCAAGATCGATCTGTGTTCTGGGTATCAGCAGCTTCGTGTACTCGAGGAAGATATTCCCAAGACTGCTTTCCACACAAGATACAGCCATTACGAGTTCACAGTTATGCCTTTCAGCTTGACAAATGCACCTGTCATATTTATGACTTGATGAATCGGTTTGTAAACCTTATTTGGACAAGTTCATCATTGTTTTCATCGACGACATTCTTATTTATTTGAAGTCTCGAGCCGAAGACGAACAACATCTTCGATTAACAATGGAACTACTAAAGAAAGAACAGCTTTATGCCAAAACTCTCCAAATGCGAGTTTTGGCTAAAAGAAGTTCACTTCTTGGGGCACATAGTCAACGAGAAAGGTATAATGTGGATCCTTCCAAAATCGTTGCGATTAAGGATTGGAACACACCCACTACACCCACAGAACTCGTTCATTTATTGGTCTTGCTGGTTATTACCGTCGCTTCATCGCGAACTTCTCAAAGATTGCGGTTCCCCTCACTGCTTTGACTCAAAAGAACAAGCCTTTTGATTGGGCACCCAAACAGTAGGAAGCTTTTCAGAAATTGAAACAAAAACTCTGCGATGCTCTTATCTTATCTTTACCTGATGGCAACGAAGATTTTGTTGTCTATAATGACACATCAAATCTAGGTCTTGGATGTGTTCTCATGCAACACGAAAAAGTCACAGCATATGCGTCAAGATAATTGAAGGTCCACAAAAAGAACTACACCACTCATGATCTTGAGTTAGGTGTAGTTGTTTTCGCACTCAAGATTTGGAGGCACTATCTTTATGGTACGAAGTGTGTGGTTTTTACTGACCACAAAAGCCTCCAACACATATTCAATCAAAACTACCCGGAAATTTCCATATCTAGTTGCTGTACAAATTTCGTGATTCGACTCTCTACAAATTATTAGATCCGACTCGATAAACAACTAACAAATTTTCAGAATTTTCACAGCTTCAGTTACTGAACTTAATTGGCCACTTAAAAATATCAAACGACTTCAGAAAAATATGAATCCAGCGCCATTAGAAGCATTTTTCAAAAATCTACGTTTTAGACTTCAGAAAATCCGTTTTTCGATAAATAATAACCAAGTTACAGCCAGTTGAAGTTGGCTGTAAACACCATTCAGCATCCTGATTTCAGCATTTTATCGCAATCTAACCCGCTTAAACCATCGATACGTTAAATATAAGCGATCAAGAACAGAATTACCAATCATATATCATCATATACATCATACCCATGCAAACCCTAATCATAACATATAGTTTTTATCACACAAAACACAGCCTAATGTTTCTTGATTCCGCTAATCATCATAATCGCAACTAGCATAATTATTCGACTAACACCATAACACTACATTCAAGCATGATCAAGAGTTTATAATCCTAGTATAACTTTGCAAACAATGATAAACCTAACCTTTTACACCGAAGATTAATGAACCGTGAGCGAGATGGGAGCCGATTTGGGTTTGAATGAGGATCGCGACCGAGAAGGAGAGAATGGAGAGGACTGTCGCGATCGAGAGGGATGTAGCAAGGCTGTTTTGCGATCGAGAGGATGAATGGAAAGCTGCCGTCTGCTGTTTAGCTATTAGGGTTTGTGTGTTTTTGTTTTTGAAACAATGCACATGCATGTGTGTGTATATATAGCGCAAGAGGT
The DNA here is from genome assembly GCA_947069175.1 of Scalesia atractyloides. NCBI lineage: Eukaryota > Viridiplantae > Streptophyta > Magnoliopsida > Asterales > Asteraceae > Scalesia > Scalesia atractyloides. Next base: position 51,231,682 of record CAMTDV010000005.1, on the reverse strand, counting down.
AAAGGGAAAAGGGAAGGGTTTGCGGTTTGGGTGCTCGCGGCCGCAAGGGGTTCGGGTGGGTCGGTTTGGGTCTAAAACTTGATCCCCAAGTTTTGGTTAACTCCTTGAGTCGCAAGGAAATGAGGTCGGCTCGTGTCGCGGCTCGGTTCGATTTGTCTATATATTTACTATATCTCTTATAAAAAAACACCATGAAATCAAGACATAACATAAAAACTCACCAACTTATAAACGTTTAACACACATAGCACGTAATTCATTTGACAAGTTCACTAAATTATCGTAATTATTTCGAGCGTGCCATTTAAGTCTCCGAATCAATTTAGTGTAGGAACGAATAACCGTGAAGTAGTGCGTTTAAGATATCTGAAAAACCGGGATGTCATATTATCCCCATGTTGAAAGAATTTTCATCCCGAAAATTGAGTAAACACGGTTTAGAATGCAGTGTACATGTTTAGAGTGACACGCACAAAGATTTAGTTCGTTAACAATGGTACACGAAATTACAAGAAATTCCCAGGTTGTCACAACATCAGTTTAGAGTCAAAATGTTTTAATCAAGATCATTAAGTTGAACTTGATACATGAATAAGATATTCAAGGTCATTAATTTGGACTTGATAAACTAAGAGGGTTTGAAACTGATAAGAAGATGAAAATTTGATATGTTTGTATTGAGAGATTTCAAAGTTTGAATCTGTAAGGTTTATTTGAATGTTTGAAGGACTTTGAAACAGGAAGTAGATTTTAAGGGGGAGCTGGATAAAACACGTTGATTGAAGATTACAGAAAGCTCAAAGCAAGGGGGAGCATGGTAATTAAAGTTTTATCAAGACAAGCTCGAGAAGAAGATGCTATGAAGATCAAGGAAGTTAAAGTTATTCAAGAAATAAAGATCAAGTGAATATTAAAGACTCAGGAATTCAATTGAATAATGATGACTACGGCAACATCCAAGGGGGAGTCTGTTGATGCATATGTATGTTGCCTACGTCATCGTATTATGTCGAGTCTGTGTTTCGGAGCGAAACGTTAGGTTTATGTGTGATATAAGACAAGTTTGCCCGAACTTGTAGAGCACATGAACAAGTTCGCTCGAACTTGTCAGGTGAAGGACAAGTTCACCAGAACTTGGTCATGTCTCATTCCGGACGAACTTGTACTACTATATATAGGAGTCTTTGGTTTCTCATTCGTAAGATTCAGAGATTTTTTCTACTATACGGCGAAGCTCTGTCCAAGTGTTTCCAGGATCTGTAACATCTACCAATCAATGAAACAGTGATTAAACAGTAAAGAACTTGTATCCAATGTCGCCTATGCAAACGGATTCCGCATGTTTACCTTAGGTTTACCAAATTAGCACCTGAACGATTCGTACAACGGACCTTCAGCGCTTAGTCGCAAGGAATGTGTCAAGCTTCATTGTGTTCGAATTCAATCTGATATCCAAACACGCATCCTTCAAGCTCAGTGCATGTGTGCTATACAAGGCATGATGGGTAATGAATTACCACATCAACTTGACCTTCAACTCGAGGCGAAAGACAATGGATTACTCTATTATTTGAACTGTTTGCGGGTTCCAAGTCAAGACAATCTTCACACCTTGTTGATGGACGAAGCTCATAAGTCTCATTATTCAATCCATCCTGGTGCAGACAAAATTTACAAGGATCTCCGTACCTAGTATTGGTGGCAGGTATGAAATCGGATATTGCCTTGTATGTGTCGAAATGCCTAACTTGTCTCAAAGTCAAGGCCGAACATCAACGCCCATCTTGTTTGCTTGAACAACCAGAAATACCGGTTTGGAAATGGGAGAACATTGCGATGGATCTCATTACTAAACTACCGCGCACATCTAGAGGTCATGATGCTATTTAGGTAGCCATCGTTCGTCTAACAAAGTCAGCACACTTTTTGGCAATTCATGAGGATTACTCTGCTGATAAACTTGCCAAAATCTATGTCGATGAGATTGTATCTCGTCATGGTATTCCTTTGGACATCATATCTGACAGAGATGCTCGGTTCTCATCTGACTTTTGGAAGACCATGCAAACTGCTATGGGAACCAAACTCAATTTGAGCACTGCTTATCATCCTTAAACAGATGGACAAACCAAAAGAACAATTCAAATACTAGAGGATATACTTAGAGCATGTGTGATCGAATTTGGTGGTAATTGGGATTTGCATCTACAGTTGATCGAATTCTCTTACAACAATAGTTATCATCCCAACATCAACATGGCACCTTTCAAAGCTTTATACGGTCGAAAATGTCGTTCACCTGTCTGTTGGAATGAAGTTGGAGAGTCTCAGTTTATTGGGCCTGAACTTATTCAAGACACAACAGACAAAGTCAAGAAAATACGCGATAACCTTCTTACAGCTAGAAGCCGCAAAAGAGTTATGCGAACAAGCGACGCAAACCCTTGGAATTCCAAGTTGGTGATCGCGTCCTACTCAAGGTATCCCCTTGGAAAGGAGTGGTCATATTTGGGAAGAAAGGAAAACTTGCACTATGATACATTGGACCATTCAAGATCATTGAAAGAATCGGAAAGGTGGCCTACCGACTTGAGCTACCTCCTAAACATGGGAACTTTCACCAAAAATTCCACGTGTCTAATCTAAAGAAATGTTTAGCCGACGCAAATCTTCACATCCCTCTCGAAGAAATACATGATGATGATACTATGCACTTTGTCGAGAAACCCGTGGAGATGCTGGACCGTGAAGCAAGAAACTCAAATGAAGATGAATAACGATAGTCAAAATTCGCTGGGAATCCAAACGTGGACCATAGTTTACCTAGGAATGAGGGATCAAATGAAAGCGAAATATCCGCATCTGTTTCCACAAGTTTCCTCTAATTAAATTTCGGGATAAAATTTTCTAAAGTAGGGGAGACTGTGACATTTGTGGTGATTTGATCATATAACAATTCCAAAACAAGTTATCAATCAATGAAATTTTGTGTTTTATTTATGATTTATGTTTATTTATCATGACAATTGCACATATTCGATTCTTGCATGATAACAAACTTTCAAACGACTTCTGGAGGTGAAATTGCAAACTATTACATAAACTTAATCAGTTAATGCGACGTACACATCGAAACAATGAAACAAGCTTAACATACCTTAAATCTCCTTTTCATAACTTAGAAATAAGTTTTGAAGGGTTTGGTATGTCAAAAACAATCCTTTTTTATCATAGGGACTACTTATGACACACTACGAAAGTCTGCCGGTTCTCGTAGCAATGCACACTCCAAAACAAGGTCATAAGCTAAACATTCCCTAAATACCCTTAACATAGCTTAGAAATAAGTTGCGAGGGCTTCGGTATGGCAAAAACCTGCTTATGCAACTTCAGGGACTATTTTGCAAATTCTGTGAAACTATGCCGTTCCGGGTATTTCTTAATTCAGGACATGTACGCGCATCCAAAAAATTTTGTAATCATTAAAATCTTGTATATTAATGATTGGAACACAAAAATATCATTCTTTACGCATTTACGGTCGTGCACGCGTTCGTTACAATTTTCATCGTAATTAACTGAAAACGGCAATCGTACGACCAAAAGAACCGACATCCGAAACATTTCTGAGCAGTTTTCAAGTTCCCTATGCTTTATCATCCTTATAGAGCTTTAAAATCAGGTTAACGAGTGTTAGAAGTGCCAAAACGCGAAGAAACGAGTGAAGGGGCCTGTTATGCCAATTTGTGAAACTTGTTGCCAGCTGAGGGCCATGCTGACCGCATCCAGAACCCCATACAGTCCGCATGGGGTGCACAGCACAACAGTTTTGTTGGCAGCAGCTGGTTAATTCTCTTGATGATTAAGCATTCGAATTTGCCACCCTTTCTCTGCAATTGGCAAGTGTTAGGACACTAATCCAACCTCCTTGATGACTCATGGACACTTGTATCAATCTTGTAGCTCCAATTCAACTATAAATAGCTAACTAATTCAAGCATTTGAAACTTTACACAATCTTTCTTTCTTTCATCTGGAGTTGCAACCATTTGGTGATCATCTTCTGAGATCTAAGGCTCTCCTGGAGTATTAGTAAGTGTCTCACCCATGTCTTGTTCATTTCTTTTAACATATTTGAGCTAAAAATCAAACGGTTTGACTTTCTGTTTGACTTTCAGTTCTGACCATGAATTGGTCAAAGCAAAGTCCAATTGCACTTTGCAACGTGATCGTGATCATGATGGTTATGGTCCTTAGTGATCATGCCTACTAATTACCACGTTTACTAGTCTTTGTGCCGAGTCAATGTTTCGGTCAATAATGCAATAAATGTGCATTATACAACGTAACTATTTCGGGTATCAAAACACTTTGTTTTGATACCAAATCAGTTTTATAACTTAGTTAGACATGTCAAACATGTCTAAATCGTCACTTTTAGTTTAGTGCTTGTTTCGGATCATTTGTCGAGCGGTTTTGACCACCGCTTTGACTTTTGATTCCGAAACGTTTGGTTGGTTTTTGAACCCAACCAAATTCATATTTGTGACCATAGTTGAATAGGGAATAACCCTCTGAGGTTATACCTTATGGTCATATCATTTGTTAGTGTTATGATAATTAGTTGTTATGATCTTCAATAATGACCAAAATACCTTTTTTTTGCAAATAAATCAACTATAAGCATATATAACATAAATTATGACTTATACACTGATGTTATAACATAATCAAACATGTTTTGGAATATAGGACTTATCATAACACATATCTAACCATCCGATCACGCCTTTACACAAATGACGCGTTAAAGTGGCTTAAACTACCTTAACGGGTCATAACGGGTCAAAGCACTTAGGAACCTTTTCAAATCAGAATGTAGAATTTTTTAAACCATTTCATATGAGTTCCATCACTCATTTGGTTTACAAGATCTCGTTCTATCCAATCTTCCGATTAAGTCCCTATGTTTACACGATTATCTGATTTTAGGACACGCTTGATTTCTCGGACTTTCGAGCTTGTTTGATCTTTGATTCAAGGTTACATTTGCAATCTCAAGTGAGTATATAGCTCCTCTCTTTTTACATGTTTTGTGGTGACTATGTGAGTACATAACTCCCCTCTTTTTACGGTTTGCAAATATTTTGGGGTGATTCATATGTGCTAAATTCTTTTCAAGCTTTCAAGTTACAAATGCTATGGTATATATAAACGAGAAGATTTCAATAATGTGAATGAACTTGTTGGTGCGTTGTATTGAGAACAAGAATAACATTCAATAACTTTGGCCAAGCCAACCAGTAGTAAGTTATGGTACCATAGGACTGACAATCTCGTTACAAGGTTCCAGGGGTTTGTGGGGAAGTTTGGGGAACGACCAAAATTGTTTTACTTTAACAAACCCTTTGGTGATTCGTTAATTTAATTTAAAGATGCCCTTTGGTGGTATAGACGAGTTAACAAAGGTTTGAATGTATTCAACGAAATGTCCAAAAGTTTTCACAATTAAAACAAGGACGATTTATTTATGACAATGACGATTGGTTTATGACAATGACAATGGGTTTATGACAATGACAATGGGTTTATGACAATGACGATTGGTTAATAACAATGACAATTTGATTTATAACAAGAACGATTTGGACGATTGGTTATAACAAAGACGATTGGACGATTGGTTTATGATAAGTAATTTGAATAACGTTACGGGTGTAATGTGATAAAAGCATGGAGAATACGCCGCTGGTACTTCCTATATATAAGTGCTTTCATCACATTACATACCGTGGCCTTATCTAAATTTCTTGGAATAATGTTTTTGAGCAATGTCACGCAACGAATTTCAATTAAAGATACAAACCATACGAAGTTTTCTTTTAAATCAAATTATCACTTGGTTTTACAAAAGAAATATTTTAGTCAAGATTCATGGTTACAAGACTTTTCACAAACTTTAACCAACTAGTTGTGGTTGGCTAACTATATTGCAATATCAAACACATTTGTTACAAGTTTTCATTTAACGACTCGAGTAGTCCGACGAGGTATTGCAATATGTATACGAGACCACGAATTCGACTCACTCACAAAACCTATGTACTCGCCGACATTCTTTTATGCTGACTCGTTTTCACACATGTTTCAGGGAACAATGCTTGATGATACTGATGCATGCTCACATAGAAATGGACATGGACTTTAGTGCCTTAAAACAAGAAAGACAATTTGTTAAGTTTGTTTAGTTTGTTAAATATTTCAAAGACAATGCAACTATGTAAATTTAATAATTAAATAAAACGAAACTTCAAATACCATGTGTTGTTGTAACAATATGTCAACTTGACTCGCCGACGTTTCCGTCGTGGTTTGTTGTTTTTACGCGGTCGGGGTGTTACAATACTAGCCAAAATCAAACTTGATTATATAGGCTATAAGGTTTGGACATAGTCCATCACCCAGACGACTTGTATGGTTCCTCAAGTCACACTGCCAAGAATGTTAACATGACATGAGTATTGACTTTAGAATATTTGTCTTAAAATGGTTTAAATGGCTAGTCATCATAGACTAGGAGGCTTAGAACGTAGTTCACCAATAGAAGGGATCATCAACCTTAACTATCATGGTAGAAGGCTTCACTACTTAACTACATTTTGCCAATTAACGTGACCTTATCACTTTGGCGATTGTAAACCTTCAAGAAGATCTTTTGGAATTATTATAGCTGATCATAAATTTCGAGTTAAAATCGAGACGATAACTTGAACAATGGATGAAATGGAATACCTATATAAATAATTCTTCAAAAGTTCCATTAAATATAAAATTGCCATTACAATAGTGCCAAAACTTAGGACTTTTAAATACAAAATTTGTCCTCGCAGGGACTTGTACTTAAAAACATGTCCACTCAGGGACTAAAAGAAAGACAATGTCCATGCAGGGACTTTTGGAAATTAAAAATTACATAAACGAAATACAAAGGTTTAATCACCCTTTTTCCCTCTAATAATCTTCACAAACCTCTTTAAATATTTGTTATTTTTCTTCTCAGATTTTCAGCTTTCCGCTGAAGTTCCTTCATCCTCTCCAGTCTTTCTTGCATAGCCTCAAGTACTGGTGGTGGAAAGTTGAGGCTGTGGTTGCGGTGGTGGTTGAGGTTGTGGTTGCAGTGCCCCTGGATGTTGATATACATAAGGTGGAGGTGCAACCAAAGGGTGATATCCATAAAAGGGATATCTACCAGCCAAGTATGGTATAGTGGAATATGGTGGAAAAGGAGAAGGGAAAAGATCATTATGAGCAGCTGCCTCTAAATAGAGGTCCTGCGATTGTGCCTGGTGAAGTTAGTTAGGCAAACCAGAAGAAGCAAAAGGGTTATATCCAGACGGATCTGGATATGAAGGAATTGGGTTTTCAAAACCCGGTAGTGGCTGTTCCACAGGTGGTAGTAGCGGATCAACCGTGGGTTGTGGTGCTGGTTCCACCATTGGTGATGTGTTGGAGGGTCCACCCAGTTGTGGATCCTCAGGAATCATTGGGTAAGGGCTAGGTAGGGGTGGAAGTGACCCTACCCTTGGTCCTAGGCGCACCGACATGTGCACCCCTTCGTGGCGGTTGTGGTTCAGGCGGTGGTAGCGGATACACCACCGATTGCATTTGTGCTTCCTCAGGCGGAGGTTGTTCCTGCTGAGGAGCATGGTACCATGGTGTGTTATGGTAGGAGGGAGTGTTGTAGAAGAGGTACTGCTCTCACCTTTGTTGAAAGTCATCAGGACCTTGGTATGGGGTCCCTGCATACGAGTTTGAACCGCTGGATAGTTCAATAGGATGACCGGGAGATTCGGTCAAAGGCATCTCAGGATCGGAATCCTCGTCCATAGGGTCCGGGGAATCTACCGGAGGGGTAACAAAGGGTGAACGCAAGTAGATGTTTGGGTTGTAGTCTCCATGAAAAGAATGTGAGTGGGAGTGGTGCGAGTGATGAGATTGATGGGTATGGTGAGAATGGTGTGAGTGATGTGGGTGGTGAGAGCCTGGTGGTGGTGAGTATTCGTGGGAAATTGAATGCCGATTTGGTTCCCACGGTGATGTCGACAATTCCGCTGCTTCGGCTCAAAGCGGCGAGAAGGAGAGTCACCCGACCCTTCATGTGGGTTGTAATTATGAATTTTCGAGGGACCTATCATTGACGATCCACCCCTCATGGGTCCCTTTCCCTTGCCTCCCCTGACTCTAACTCTTGGCGGCATTTTTCCTGCTTCAAAAATATGTTAAAACAAAAATAACGCAAGAATAAATAAAACAATGTAAATGAGTTATCCTAGGTCAAAGCCTAGACTTGAGAGTCTAAGGAATGTGTTATAGTGTTGTTTGAGATCAAACACTAAAGACTAGTGTTGAATTCCCTCAAACGTTGGCTCTGATGCCAACCTGTCACACCCCGATTTCACGTGTATCCCGGTGGGCCCGGTGGGGAGTATTGTGATGAAAATTGATAACATCATAACCAAATAACACAGAGAAACACAGCGGAAGTCTTGGATTTAAAATAATATTACAACCCGATATAGTCCAAAGTTCAAATAATAATTCCAGACGGATTGTAAATAAGATCCACAGGTGGATCGGAAATATGTACAAAATAATAAACATACTCTAAGGCAAAACTAAGGGGTACGCAGCTTCCGGCCTATTTCGTGTTTACACGTAAATTAATCTTTTGAAAATACGTCAGTTTTCACTGGTAAATACAATCAACCGACACATTTTGAAAAATGTTTTCAAAAATGATTTTAAGTGCACCTGGCACATTATTATAAATAACTTGGGACACTACAAATGACCTTGTATACAGATTTACAAGCCTGTCAATACATATGGGGCCCAATACAGAAACCAAGACATGATCGACTGACACACCACTTCTGAACTTTCACACAGAAAGCAGATAATAATAATAATTTGCAATTGACCGGTGTATGCCTACACCCCATGCTTTAGTTTGTGGCCACTAACACTTTAGTGAGCCTAAGGATATCCCCGACATGGTCAAGCCAACCCCCAATGTTTAAGTTATCAGACAAAACAGATTAAAATGGGTTATGTGATTTAGTTAATATCACAACTGGACAGAACATGATCCCATACCCGGCAGTAATAGTTTAACTTTCTTGGTGATAACGAGTTACAAAACTAACATAGTAAAAGAACATGAGAGAATAATAGAGAGAAAGAGATTAATACTATTGATTGGATGTCTAATAGTAAAAGAGCCTAAGGGATTGTCATCCAGCCAAGTGTCGATCCTAAATCTCACTTTGTCACCCACCCCTACCACGCCTTTATATCATCTTACCTAGTTCTATAGATGCTGAAAGCATAAAGTTTTCAAGTTTTGCTATTGACGCCCACGTACCCGAGAGTTTTTTGTTGTAAGGAAGAAACGCCAACACTCTCGTAGTATGGTGAATGGCATCAATGATTTGCTTCCACAAGCTTTTTTTTTCAACCATATACCTCCACCACCATTTCACTAGAAACGCTATGTTTGAATCTTATAACTGACAAAGCCCCAAACCTCATTCCCCTTCAATTTTAGAGCTTGATCCCAAGAAACCAACATTTTTTTACACTTTCCAATCCCCCCAAATAAAGTTCCTTCTTTTGGCCTCCAAAGTCTCAATAACTTTAACATAGCTTTATATAACATGAAGTAATAGGATGGCAAGCATTCAAGAACAGGTTTAACTAAGTTTAGATGCCCTCCTATCGAAAGGGAGTTTGCTTTCCAAGTTGCCAATCTCGTATAAAAAATATCCACCACCGCTTGCCAAATTTTTTTATAAAATTCATTTTTCCAACCACTTGAATGCTTAAATACACAAAAGGTATGGACCCGGCTCTATAATTCAAAAGAGAAGCCATAGAACTTACTTCATCAGCCTCCACCCCTACTCCAAACAAAGTTGACTTAGCAAGGTTTATCTTGATACTGGAAAAAATATGAAAGCATCTAAGAAGGCATGCTAGATTCAGAATATTTTCTTCTGACCACTCCCCCACAATTAAAGCATCATCTGCGAATAAAAGTGTGAGATATATGGCTCACCATTGGGGGATGGAAACCCTTTGAACTCTTCGATTTCACAAGCAATACCAAAACAAATAGTAAGAGCCTCCATGCTAATTAAAAAAATGGAAAGGCGAGATGGGTCCCTTTGGCAAATTCCCCTGCTATAATGAAATTCAAAAGTAGGGGTCCCATTTACAAGGACCAACAATCGAGCCGACGAGATGATGCCCCGAATCCAACCTCTCCACTTTAATGGAAATGACATCTTTTCCATTATCATATCCAAGAAATTCCAATTTAGATGATCCCTTGTCACACCCTCAATTTCCACTTGCGGAGTTTTACCGCGAGGCGTGTGAACAAACCAGAATCTGAGACACTAGTAACGTCGAACGACTCTATATGATTCATTAATACGTTTTCCAAAATCATTTGTTTAACCATTCATAGTTAATTTTAGATTGCCTTAGTTTGGTTTCAATGTTTAGCGGAAGCATTAGTTTTTAAAGTTGAGCGAAAGCATTTAAAGTATAGTAAAGGAACGGGCGCCACCACAAACGCCAAAACTAAAGAAAAACTAAAACAATGTTCGTAAATGAGACTCGATAAAAAGATGTCTTGATCAATGCAAGTGAGTGCACCTAGAGCTCCTAGCGTCCTGAGAAACATGTAAAGAAACAAGTGTCAACATTAAAGAAGAGTGAGTTCACAGGTTTTCATAAGTTCATTTGTTCGGTTATAAGTTTGTTTCCCCCGTTATCCCTAACCCGGGATAACGATTTAGTTCCATTATTCCCAACCCGGAATAATACTGATGGTTCCATTATTCCTTACCCGGAATAATAATGATGTTCCATTATTCCTAACCCGGAATAATAACATTGTTGGTTCCATTATCCCTAACCCGGGATAATATTGTTGATTTGTAATTAAGTTCAATGTTAACATGTAGGTAGCTAGCCTAAAGTTATGTCACGTAAGTGTTCGCAATCGAAGCTGACTGTTGTGCCTCCGTGTTGCCAGGCCTATCACTGACCATGGCGAAGTTAGGCCAAATAATTCACCCGTTGACCATACCCGGTCGGCTAGCGCGACTAGCTCAGGTGGGGCTTGTCGGGCCCAGTAGTACTACTTATAGTTTCCCCGCTATCTAACCCAATACTAACGATCCGAGAGTTTGTCGAAGACTTGTGTGATATAGCTGCTTAGTGACCATAACGTACATTAACATTAACTTAGTTACCAAATAGTTGAATGACGTTAATTTCGTATAACGTAAAGAGATAGAGTTGTAGAGTGTATACATGTTTCTCCCCCTGTTGTTTAAAACCGGATAAAATTAGGGGCCGTGAACTCACCTTTAGTTGCTCGGTTAGTGTAACACAGATGTAGCAAATGATGGGACCGCTAATTGCGTCCTAACAAGTCAATTGATTTAGAGTTAGTGTGTGAACACACTGATACAAGCCCTACACATACTAACACACAATGCGGTACATACAATGACAATTCCTAAAACTCAAATCATGCATGCAAGTATCATCATACCAATATAGTGATCAAACCAACCTATCATGAACACAAATCAATCCATACAACACTTTGGTACACACATTCGCAAGTTATCAAGTTTCAGCGTATATACTCATAATTAGGCTGTTTTCGAGGATTTTTATAAAATAGTTCCAACATTCCAAAAATTCCAATTATTTTACAGAAGGTGTCAACTATACTTTATAATTTTATATAAATTTTTAAAGTCCTAACACTTTACTAATTATTCATAAATATTAATATACTAGGCTGCAGTCAGATTCGTCGCTTTCTGACTGCAGTCCACGGGAGAATTTATTTAAAAATCACCGTTCGTCCAATTAACAAAATTCCAGTGGGAGTTTCCCGGAAATTTCCATATCTAGTTGCTTTACAAATTTCGTGATTCGACTCTCTACAGATTATTAGATCCGACTCGATAAACAACTAACAAATTTTCAGAATTTTCACAGCTTTAGTTACTGAACTTAATTGGCCACTTAAAAATATCAAACGACTTCAGAAAAATATGAATCCAGCGCCATTAGAAGCATTTTTCAAAAATCTACGTTTTAGGCTTCAAAAAATCCGTTTTTTGATAAATAATAACCAAATTACAGTCAGTTGAAGTTGGCTGTAAACACCATTCAGCATCCTGATTTCAGCATTTTATCGCAATATAACCCGCTTAAACAATCGATACGTCAAATATAAGCGATCAAGAACAGATTTACCAATCATATATCATCATATACATCATACTCATGCAAACCCTAATCATATTATATGGTTTTTATCACACAAAACGTAGCCTAATGATTTTTGATTCCACTAATCATCATAATCGCAAACTAGCATAATTAATCGACTAACATCATAACACTTTCTACCATTACATACACACATGATCCATAGTTCATAAACCCTAGTATGATTAGCGAAATAACATAAAACTCTAACCTTTAACAATGGAGATTAACGAACCGTGAGCGAGATGGGAGCCGATTCGGATGATCAAGGGAAATCGCGACCGAGAAGAAAAGTGTAGGGAGGCTGTCGCGATCGAGAGGGATGTAGCAAGGCTGCCGTTGGCTGCTTTTTTTGATTAGGGTTTGTGTGTGTTTTTGTTTTTGAAACAATGCACATGCATGTATGTGTATATATAGCGCAAGAGGTCAAGAAAAGGGGAAGGGTTTGCGGTTGGGTGGGTGCTCGCGGCCGCAAGGGTTTGGGTGGGTCGGTTTGGGTCTATACTTGGTCCTCAAGTTTCGGTTAACTACATGAGTCGCAAGGAAGTGAGGTCTACTCGTTTCGCGGCTCGGTTCTATTCATTTATCTATATTTTATAGCTAAAACAATTCACGAAATCGGAACATCACATAATAACTCACCAACTTATAAACGTTTAATACACATAGCACGTAATTCATTTGACAAGTTCACGAAATTATCGTAATTATTTCGAGCGTGCAATTTAAGTCTCCGAATCAATTTAGCGTAGGAACGAATAACCGTGAAGTAGTGCGTTTAAGATGTCTGAAAAACCGGGATGTCACATTATCCCCATGTTGAAAGAATTTTCGTCCCGAAAATTGTGTAAACGCGGTTTAGAATGCAGCGTACATGTTTAGAGTGCCACGCACAAAGATTTAGTTCGTTAACAATGGTACACGAAATTACAAGAAATTCCCAGGTTGTCACATCATCCCCATGTTAAAAGAATTTTCGTCCCGAAAATTTAGTTGGTGGTATCGTTAACTTGTTGCTCAGCTGCAAAGAGGTGTGGGTATTTGCTTTTCATTTGGTCCTCTCTTTCCCATGTGAACTCCGGTCCACGCTTAGAGTCCCAACGAACCTTGACGATCGGAATCTTGCTGTGCCTTCGAGTCTTGATCTCACGATCCATGATCTCGATAGGTTGTTCCACAAAGTGCAGTTGTTCATCCACTTGAATCTCATCCAATGGAATGACTAGGGTTTCATCTGATAGACACTTCTTCAGATTTGATACGTGAAAAACGTTGTGAACTCCACTGAGTTCGGCAGGAAGGTCTAATTGATAAGCTACGGGTCTGATACGTTTCAAGATCACAAACGGACCTACGTATCGTGGGTTTAGTTTGCCTCGTTTCCCAAAGCGGATTACACCCTTCTAGGGTGACACCTTCAGTAGGACGCGGTCGCCTACTTGAAATTCGAGTTGTTTGCGTCGTTGATCAGCGTAGCTTTTCTGTCGATCTCGTGCCGCCGCCATGCGGTTTCTGATTTGTACTATCTTTTCAGTAGCCTCAAGTATCAACTCAGGGCCTGTGATTTGACTGTCACCGACTTATGCCCAACAGACCTGTGATCTACATTTACGACCGTATAATGCTTCAAACAGTGTTGCCGATATACTCGTATGGTAGCTGTTGTTATACGAGAATTCCACTAAAGGCAGATGGATTTCCCAACTATTCCCGAAGTCTACCACGCATGCCTTAAGCATGTCTTCCAAGGTCTGTATGGTCCTTTTGCTTTGACCATCAGTCTGAGGGTGATAAGCTGTGCTCATATCTAAGCGTGTTCCCAACGCTTTCTGAAGTGACTGCCAAAAGTTGGACGTGAAACGAGCATCTCTGTCTGAGATGATGGACGTTGGCACTCCGTGCCGAGAAACTACTTCCTTAATGTAGATACGAGTCAACTTATCCATCTTATCTGTTTCTTTGATCGCTAGAAAGTGTGCGGACTTAGTTAAACGATCCACAATTACCCAGATGGTATCGCACCCACCCAAAGTTCGCGGGAGTTTAGTGATGAAGTCCATCGAGATCTGATCCCATTTCCACACTGGGATCTCAGGTTGTTGAAGTAGCCCCGATGGCTTCTGATACTCTACCTTGACTTTTGCACAAGTCAAAAACTTGCTCACGTAGGTGGCTATATCAGCTTTCATGTTGGGCCACCAGTACGCAGCTTTAAGGTCTTGATACATCTTATCCGAACCAGGATGGGCAGAGTATCGGGATTTGTGAGCTTCGTCCATGACTAGTTTTCTAAGGTCTCCGTAGAGAGGTACCCATATACGATTCATGAAATACCGGGCTCCATTGGGTTTTACTTCCCAATCGCGTTCCATTTTTCCCACCGATTCGGCCTTGATGTTTTCTTCCTTAACTGCTTCTAACTGCGCGTCGCGTATCTGTTCGGGTAACCCCGAATGAATGGTGAACTGTAGTGCTCGTACCCGACGAGGTTTCAAGTGCTCCTTCCTACTGAGGGCATCAGCTACCACGTTAGCTTTACCCGGGTGATACCGAATGGCACATTCATAATCGTTCAAGAGTTTGACCCAGCGACGCTGTCGCATGTTCAACTCCTTCTGATCAAAGATGTGTTGGAGGCTGTTGTGGTCTGTATAGATTGTGCACTTTGTTCCATATAGGTAGTGTCTCCAAATCTTAAGTGCAAACACTACTGCTCCTAATTCCAGGTCATGTGTTGTGTAGTTTTTCTCGAGAACCTTCAATTATCGGGACGCATACGCGATGACCTTATCACGTTGCATGAGTACGCATCCCAATCCCTGAATGGAAGCATCACAATATACTACAAAATCATCAGTCCCTGCCAGCAAGGACAGAATGGGTGCACTGCAAAGTTTCTGCTTCAGCAATTGAAATGCGCTTCCTGCTTGTCACCCCAAGCATACTTGATGCCTTTCTGGGTGAGGGTGGTAAGCGGTTGCGCGATCTTTGAAAATCCTCGATGAAACGTCTCTAGTAACCAGCCAAACCCAAAAATTGGCGGATTTCCGTCGGTCTCCTGGGTGCTTCCCAGTTTTTGATAGCTTCAATCTTGGCGGGGTCGACGTGGATACCCTTTTCATTTACGATATGCCCAAGGAACTGAACTTCCCGAATCCAGAAATCACACTTTGAAAGCTTGGCATATAGTTTCTCCTGTTGAAGTAATCCCAGCAGTAATCGTAGATGTTCAGCATGTTCTTCTTCACCTTTAGAGTAGATGAGTATGTCATCGATGAACACAATGACAAACTTGTCGAGATACGGTTTACACACGCGGTTCATGAGGTCCATGAACACCGCGGGTGCGTTGGTGAGACCGAAGGGCATGACCAAGAACTCATAATGGCCATACCGAGTATGAAATGCCGTCTTAGCGATATCCTCCTCCCTGACGCGTAACTGGTGATAACCGGACCGTAGATCAATCTTGGAGTAATAGCTTGACCCTTGAAGTTGGTCGAAGAGATCGTCGATGCGAGGTAACGGGTATCGGTTCTTGACAGTAACCTTATTGAGTTCCCTGTAGTCGATGCACATGCGGAAGGTCCCGTCCTTCTTCTTGACAAAAAGGACTGGAGCTCCCCATGGCGAAGTGCTAGGTCGGATAAATCCTTTTTCTAACAGTTCCTGAAGTTGGGTAGACAGCTCTTGCAGCTCGGCTGGAGCTAGGCGGTATGGGGCCTTGGCGATGGGAGTTGCATGGTTTGCCAATTCAATTTCAAACTCCAATTGTCGATGTGGTGGGAGACCAGGTAACTCCTCTGGGAATACATCGGAAAAATCATGGACGACGGGGATGTCTTCTATACGTTTCTCGTCCTTAGGCTGTTCGGTAACCAGTGCGAGTAAAGCGAAAGAGTTCTTCTCCGAAGATACTTCTGTGCTTGCATGTAAGAGATGATGTTTGTGACGGCGCCTGCCTTCTCGCCTTGCACCGTCAAGATTTCGTCGTTAGAGAGCGGAATACGGATATATTTTTCGAAGCAGAGAACTTCAGCTCGGACGTCAGATCGCCAGTCCATTCCGACTACCATGTCAAAACTACCCAGGGTAGTTGTCATCAGATCAATGGTAAAGGTGTGACCCGCGAGTTTGAGTTGACAGCCGGATACTAAATGGGTCACATCTACAGATTTGCCATCGGCTAGTTCCATGACGTAAGGGGTCTCTAGGGGTTTGGGCGTGAGATTTAGGTTCTTCCTAAAAGACTCAGATATAAAAATCCTATCCGCACCCGTATCAAAAAGCACAGTAGCAAAATGTTCATTAAGGGGAAACTTACCGGTGACCACGTTCGAGTCGTTTCTGGCCTCTCCGCGGCCCAGCGTAAATGCACGCCCTTTGGCACCTCCTGTGCCACCATTTCCATTGTTGTTGTTGTTATTATTGTTGTTGTTGTGGTTATTGTGGTTGTGGTTGTTCCCACCATTGTTGTTGTTGTTACGAAGCTGTGGGCAGTCTCTTTTGAAGTGGGCAGTGCTACCACACTGATAGCATCCCCGGTTAACACCCTGCTGCTGACCCTGGGGTTGATTTTGATTTTGTCGGGACATGATTTCCCCGCGACAATCCTTTGCCGCATGTCCCACCTTGCCACATCGTTGGCAGCGATTCCCGGCACAAGGGCCGTGATGATGAAGATTACAGCGATTGCACTGCGGCTTTCGACCTACATAGCCGCTTGTGTTCTGGTTGTTGCTGGCGGGCTGATTATTTTGACCCCGGTGGCTGTTGAAATTATTGAATCGTTTCTGGTTCCCCTGTTGTGACTGGGATGACGAAGACTGTCGAGCAGACGAGTCTTCAAACTTTCTTTTATTATCAGGGGCAACTTCAGTCGTACCCGAGATGGCAACTTCTTTTGTTCCACCGCCTTATCGGTGAGTTTGTGCGCCAACCTGATTGCTTGATGCTCAGTTGCAGGGTTGCTAGCCATTACCATACCCTGAATCTCGGGGACCAGACCCCCAAGGTAAAACTCGAGTCGTTTCTCCACGGTGTTGGCCAGATCGGGACATAGAAATACCAGGTCATGATGTTTCGCTGTGTATGCTTCAATTTCAGATCCCACCATCTTGTGGTTCCATAATGTTTGCTCCAACTGTTGAACTCTGTCTCGCGGACAGTACTCCTCTTTGATTAGGGCCTTAAACTCGGCCCAGGCCATTGCATTTGCAGCAATAAGTCCACGCGTTTGGACTTGTGCATTCCACCAAGTTAGTGCCCCATCCTCCAACGTTGAGGCAGCATACTTGACTTTGTTGGCCTCCAGACAATTGCACATTTCGAACAGTGATTCGGACTTTTCAATCCAGCGGACCAGTCCTATGGGTCCTTCTGCCCCCGTGAATTTGCTCGGCTTCGCGTCGAGAAACATCTTGTAGGGATTAAGACCCCCTCCTGCTGACAGAGGACAGGTAGTCAGCGAGAAATTCTACTAGCCCAACTATTAGATTTTCCCATGAAAATTTAATAATGGTTACCTGCTGGTTGGTTTTGAACACCCGCTAGAGCAGCATTCACGTGTTCTTGGATCATTGCAGCTAATTCTTCGGGCGTCATGTTAAGGTTTCCGTGACGTCCAGTTGCCATTTAGATCTTCGTAAGACAACATAAACACACACCGATAAGTCTATATATCCAATATAGTTATCCTATTCCATACTTAAATAATTCCTCAAATTAGGTCAACCCAAATAAATTAAACAGTCAAAAGACATATTCGATTAAATAAAATTTCAACGTCTTACAAAGTGCCAACCAAACATATCAGTTTACTATAAAGTCTCAAGTTTAAACATAAGTAGGAAAATAAATAGACTGACGGAAAGCAAATGGAATAAGCGAGACGTGTCAGTCTTCTACGTCTCCATCCCCCATATCGCTATCGTTACCGTCATCCTCCGCGGCGTTTCCAGCTTCTACAGCTGGGTCTTCCTCCGGATCCTCCTCTGGATCCTCTTCTGAATCCTCCTCTGGATCCTCTTCAGGATCCTCCTCTACCGGCACTGGAGGGGCCGGTGCTGGTGCGGGTACTGGTACAGGTGCCTGATTCTGTTCTAGTTCTTGAATTCTCCAGCTAGACTCAAGGACTCTGTCTTCGAGCCAGTCAGCCCTTAGCTACTCAGCACGAAGATCTCTAGCTATAGTGTTACGAGCTATCTTACTCGTATGTTGCTCTTCCTCGAGCGATCCAGTCTTACCTATTAATTGTCGTATCATCCATCCCTGTGCTAGGATGGTTTCATGCATTCTTTCTAATTGTTCTTGTTGTTTTCTTATCATATCTCTAAGTAGGTCGTTCCCTACTTCTAACGAGTTAACTGGTTCGACCGGCATAGCGATGGTCGGGTGTGAGGACGACTCCTCCCCTAGAGCGAGCCTTTTTCTCACAGCTGAGCGTGCCTCCACGCCATGAGGTGGTGAGGGATCCACCACGGTACCTTTCCCGGCGCCCTTGGTTGCGAAAGTTTGTCGGATGATGATGATGAGGACATTGCCTGTTAGGTTGTGTAGTTAGTTACGATTTGCATTCATTTCTTATTATGCATCCATATTCTACATAACACAGTTATGGTACATCACATAACAAGATATAACAGTTCGGTGCCAAACTACGTCTAGTGTCGTGTAATCAGCTATATTTTAGGTCTACTTTTAATGCAAACCTGGTTCTCTATAGCTAGAGGCTCTGATACCAATCTGTCACACCCTCAATTTCCACTTGCGGAGTTTAACCGCGAGGCGTGTGAACAAACCAGGATCTGAGACACTAGTAACGTCGAACGACTCTATATGATTCATTAATACGTTTTCCAAAATCATTTGTTTAACCATTCATAGTTAATTTTAGGTTGCCTTAGTTTGGTTTCAATGTTTAGCGGAAGCATTAGTTTTTAAAGTTGAGCGAAAGCATTTAAAGTATAGTAAAGGAACGGGCGCCACCACAAACGCCAAAACTAAAGAAAAACTCAAACAATGTTCGTAAATGAGACTCGATAAAAAGATGTCTTGATCAATGCAAGTGAGTGCACCTAGAGCTCCTAGCGTCCTGAGAAACATGTAAAGAAACAAGTGTCAACATTAAAGAAGAGTGAGTTCACAGGTTTTCATAAGTTCATTTGTTCGGTTATAAGTTTGTTTCCCCCGTTATCCCTAACCCGGGATAACGATTTAGTTCCATTATTCCCAACCCGGAATAATACTGATGGTTCCATTATTCCTTACCCGGAATAATAATGATGTTCCATTATTCCTAACCCGGAATAATAACATTGTTGGTTCCATTATCCCTAACCCGGGATAATATTGTTGATTTGTAATTAAGTTCAATGTTAACATGTAGGTAGCTAGCCTAAAGTTATGTCACGTAAGTGTTCGCGATCGAAGCTGACTGTTGTGCCTCCGTGTTGCCAGGCCTATCACTGACCATGGCGAAGTTAGGCCAAATTATTCACCCGTTGACCATACCCGGTCGGCTAGCGCGACTAGCTCAGGTGGGGCTTGTCAGGCCCAGTAGTACTACTTATAGTTTCCCCGCTATCTAACCCAATACTAACGATCCGAGAGTTTGTCGAGGACTTGTGTGATATAGCTGCTTAGTGACCATAACGTACATTAACATTAACTTAGTTACCGAATAGTTTAATGACGTTAATTTCGTATAACGTAAAGAGATAGAGTTGTAGAGTGTATACATGTTTCTCCCCCTGTTGTTTAAAACCGGATAAAATTAGGGGCTGTGAACTCACCTTTAGTTGCTCGGTTAGTGTAACACAGATGTAGCAAATGATGGGACCGCTAATTGCGTCCTAACAAGTCAATTGATTTAGAGTTAGTGTGTGAACACACTGATACAAGCCCTACACATACTAACACACAATGCGGTACATACAATGACAATTCCTAAAACTCAAATCATGCATGCAAGTATCATCATACCAATATAGTGATCAAACCAACCTATCATGAACACAAATCAATCCATACAACACTTTGGTACACACATTCGTAAGTTATCAAGTTTCAGCGTTTATACTCATAATTAGGCTGTTTTCGAGGATTTTTATAAAATAGTTCCAACATTCCAAAAATTCCAATTACTTTACAGAAGGTGTCAACTATACTTTATAATTTTATATAAATTTTTAAAGTCCTAACACTTTACCAATTATTAACAAATATTAATATACTAGGCTGCAGTCAGATTCGTCGCTTTCTGACTGCAGTTCACGGGAGAATTTATTTAAAAATCACCGTTCATCCAATTAACAAAATTCCAGTGGGAGTTTCCCGGAAATTTCCATATCTAGTTGCTTTACAAATTTCGTGATTCGACTCTCTACAGATTATAAGATCCGACTCAATAAACAACTAACAAATTTTCAGAATTTTCACAGCTTCAGTTACTGAACTTAATTGGCCACTTAAAAATATCAAACGACTTCAGAAAAATATGAATCTAGCGCCATTAGAAGCGTTTTTCAAAAATCTACATTTTAGGCTTCAGAAAATCCGATTTTTGATAAATAATAACCAAGTTACAGTTGGTTGAAGTTGGCTGTAAACACCATTCAGCATCCTGATTTCAGCATTTTATCGCAATATAACCCGCTTAAACAATCAATACGTTATATATAAGCGATCAAGACCAGATTTACCAATCATATATCATCATATACATCATACCCATGCAAACCCTAATCATATTATATGGTTTTTATCACACAAAACGCTGCCTAATGATTTTTGATTCCACTAATCATCATAATCGCAAACTAGCATAATTAATCGACTAACATCATAACACTTTCTACCATTACATACACACATGATCCATAGTTCATAAACCCTAGTATGATTAGAGAAATAACATAAAACTCTAACCTTTAACAATGGAGATTAACGAACCGTGAGCGAGATGGGAGCCGATTCGGATGATCAAGGGAAATCGCGACCGAGAAGAAAAGTGTAGGGAGGCTGTCGCGATCGAGAGGGAAGTAGAAAGGCTGCCGTCGGCTGCTTTTTTTGATTAGGGTTTGTGTGTGTTTTTGTTTTTGAAACAATGCACATGCATGTATGTGTATATATAGCGTAAGAGGTCAAGAAAAGGGGAAGGGTTTGCGGTTGGGTGGGTGCTCGCGGCCGCAAGGGTTTGGGTGGGTCGGTTTGGGTCTATAACTTGGTCCTCAAGTTTCGGTTAACTACTTGAGTCGCAAGGAAGTGAGGCCTACTCGTTTCGCGGCTCGGTTCGATTCATTTATCTATATTTTATAACTAAAACAATTCACGAAATCGGAACATCACATAATAACTCACCAACTTATAAACATTTAATACACATAGCACGTAATTCATTTGACCAGTTCACGAAATTATCGTAATTATTTCAAGCGTGCAATTTAAGTCTCCGAATCAATTTAGCGTAGGAACGAATAACCGTGAAGTAGTGCGTTTAAGATGTCTGAAAAACCGGGATGTCACATCCCTGTCACACCCCGACTTCCACGTGTATCCTGGTGGGCCTGGTGGGTCCGGTGGGGAGTATTGTGACGTAAGTTCATAACATCATAACAAAATAACACATAGCAACACAGGGGAAGTTTTGTATATAAAATAATATTACAACCTGATATAGTCGAAAGTTCAAAAATAATAATTACAGACGCATTGTAAATAAGATCCACAGGCGGATCGGAAATATGTACAAAATGATAAACTCTAAGGCAAAACTAAGGGTACAAATCCTTTATGTCATCGCCTACGCAGCTTCCGGGCTATTTCGTGCTGTACCTGTAACTTAATCTTTTGAAAATACGTCAGTTTTCACTGGTAAATACAATCAACCGACACATTTTGAAAAATGTTTTCAAAAATGATTTTAAGTGCACCTGGCACATTAAATAACTTGGGGCAGTACAAATGACCTTGTATACAGATTCACAAGCCTGTCAATACATATGGGGCCCAGTACAGAAACCGAGACATGATCGACTGACACACCACTTCTGAACTTTCACACAGAAAGTAGATAATAATAATAATTTGCAATTGACCGGAGTATGCCTACACCCCATGCTTTAGTTTGTGGCCACTATCACTTTAGTGAGCCTAAGGATATCCCCGACACGGTCAAGCCAACCCCCAATGTTTAAGTTATCAGACAAAACATATTAAAATGGGTTATGTGATTTAGTTAATATCCCAACTGGACAGAACATGATCCCATACCCGACAGTAATAGTTTAACTTTCTTGCTGATAACATGTTACAAAACTAGCATAGTAAAAGAAGATGAGAGAATAATAGAGAGAAAGAGATTAATACTATTGATTGGATGTCTCATAGTAAAAGAGCCTAGAGGCTTGTCATCCAGCCAAGTGTCGATCCAAAATCTCACTTTGTCACCCACCCCTACCACGCCTTTATATCGTCTTACCAAGTTCTATAGATGCCGAAAGCATAAAGTTTTCAAGTTTTGCTATTGACGCCCATGTACCCGGAGAGTTTTTTGTTGTAAGGAAGAAACGCCTACACTCTCGTAGTATGGCGAATGGCATCAATGAGTTACTTCCATAAGCTTTTTTTGTCAACCCTATACCTCCACCACCATTTCACTAGAAACACTATGTTTGAATCTTATAACCGACAAAGCCCCAAACCTCATTCCCCCTTCAATTTTAGAGCTTGATCCCAAGAAACCTACATTTTATTTACACTTTCCAATCCCCCCAAATAAAGTTCCTTCTTTTGGCCTCCAAAGTCTCAATAACTTTAACCATAGCTTTCTATAACATGAAGTAATAGGATGGCAAGCATTCAAGAACCGCTTTAACAAAGTTTAGATGCCCTCCTATCGAAAGGGAGTTTGCTTTCCAAGTTGCCAATCTCGTATAAAAAATATCCACCACCGCTTGCCAATTTTTTATAAATTCATGTTTGCGACCACTTGAATGCTTAAATACACAAAAGGCGTGGACCCGGCTCTACAATGCAAAAGAGAAGCCATAGAACTTACTTCATCAACCTCCACCCCTACTCCAAACAAAGTTGATTTAGCAAGGTTTATCTTGATACCGGAAAAATATGAAAGCATCTAAGAAGGCATGCTAGATTCCGAATATTTTATTCCGACCACTCCCCTACAATTAAAGCATCATCTGCGAATACAAGTGTGAGATAAATGGCCCACCATTGGGGGATGGAAACCCTTTGAACTCTTCGATTTCACAAGCAATACCTAAAAGAATAGTAAGAGCCTCCATGCCAATTAAAAAAAAGGAAAGGCGAGATGGGTCCCTTTGGCAAATTCCCCGGCTATAATGAAATTCAAAAGTAGGGGTCCCATTTACCAGGACCAACAATCGAGCCGACGAGATGATGCCCCAAATCCAACCTCTACACTTCAATGGAAATGACATCTTTTCCATTATCATATCCAAGAAATTCCAATTTAGATGATCTCTGTCACACCCCGATTTCAACGTGTATCCCGGTAGGGTGTATTGTGACGTAAGTTGATAACATCATAACAAAATAACACAGAGCAACACAGCGGAAGTCTTGGATTTAAAATAATATTACAACCCGATATATTCCAAATTTCAAAATAATAATCACAGACGCATTTTATATAAGATCCACGGCCGGATCGGAAATATGTACAAAATGATAAACATACTCTAAGGAAAAACTAAGGGGTGCAAATCCTTTACGTTGTCGCCTACGTAGCTTCCGGCCTATTTCGTGCTGTACCTGTAACTTAATCTTTTGAAAATACGTCAGTTTTCACTGGTAAATACAATCAACCGACACATTTTAAAAAAATGTTTTCAAAAATGATTTTGAGTGCAACTAGCACATTTTGATAAATAACTTGGGACAGTATAAATGACCTTGTATACAGATTTACAAGCCTGTCAATACATATGGGGCCCAGTACAGAAACCGAGACATGATCGACTGACACACCACTTCTGAACTTTCACACAGAAAGCAGATAATAATAATGATTAGCAATTGACTGGTGTAAGCCTACACCCCATGCTTTAGTTTGTGGCCACTAACACTTTAGTGAGCCTAAGGATATCCCCGACACGGTTAAGCCAACCACTAGTGTTTAAGTTATCAGACAAAATAGATTAAAATGGGTTATGTGATTTGGTTAATATAACAACTGGACAGAACATGACCCATACCCGATGGTAATAGTTTACCATATCCCAAGCCCGTATAACGGAAAATAGGTTAAAAGTATTTACCTGAGCTAAATCGTCGAGAAAATAACAACTCAGCCGCAAATCAAATGATAAGTACAAGCACAATCTACCATAAGGCGTCTAGTCTAGAATGATGGTGTTATTAACCAATTAGAATGCTAACGGGTCCTTAGTTAAGTCGTAGACCTGAACCGGTTAGTCTTACGTTTAATATAATACGGTACGATACGCTAGATTAAGCGGTGACCGGAATAGAATGTTATTTAGACCCGACAAGTACTAATACTTGTATAAGATAGGTAAACATGTAACATTCTGGATTTTTATATAAAAAAGATAAGGTTAAACCCGTTTCGGTTAAAATACGTAAACTAGTCACGTAGGCTTAACCGTGCGCATATAAGCGAAACCGAGTAACCGGACGAGTCATATACAAGTTCTATATGTCAATATGTTTTAAACATGTTATAATATTAGTAATATATCAACATGTATGCCCGTTACAATTTTAAAATCAAGTTATGCCTTAAAAGGGCGTTATGGTCATTTTACGCTTTATAAAAGAGGTGTGCGAGTAAATTGATGTCAAGGTCTTAACGCATTCTGTAAAAATATATATTTTGTGATGTTATATCAATAGGATATCAAATATATGTGTGGTTGTAGTTTCAAACCAAACTATATCTTGTAAGGGCATTTTGGTCATTTCACACATAACTTTGATGTCATATTTGGGATTCTGAGTTCGAAACTTGTACCTACTGTAAAAATATTAAATTAAATTTAGAAACCTGTAGGTAATAAGTTTTGGTTCATAGTTATGGTTTAAACCATACTATGTGCCGAAAAGGCGTAAAAGTCGCTAAATGCCGATTAATTCAATGTTTAATGAAAACTGAAGTTATGATCAGTTTTATATAACAAAATAATTTATATATCATGTTATAACCGTAGATAAAAGATTTGGTCTTGAAAAGTTTAGTTTAAACCATTTTGTGCGAAAAAGGGTAATTTGGTCACTTATCGGTGTTTTACGAATCTTATACCTCAACTCAGTTTACATTCTGTTTTGACATCCCAAATAAGTCCATACTATGATATTACATCAGTAGGTATTTAGTTTAGGTGGAGATATTATGTTTAAATCCCCTAAAATGCCGAAAAGGGCATTTTAGTCCTTTTGAAGCTATTAGCGATGTTCATTCGAAAACTTAGCTTATGACCAGAATATTGACATCAAATAAATTTAATTTGATTTACAAATCAGTTTATAACTCATTTGTATGTTTGTTGATGTTTAAAACCTTGTTTTATGCGAAAAGGGCATTTTAGTCAAAGATTGGCATATTATAAGAAACTTGCATAAAACGCAGAATACTAATCGACCATGTAGTACAACTCCAGAGGGTTATACTATACTATAACATGGTGTTAAAACAACTTAAGGTCAGTAGCCTTGGTTGCTAAATCGGGTCAGAACTGAAAGTCAAAGAAGAAGTCAAACTTCACGACTTTCGGTTGCGAACTGACCCTAGACCTGGACTTGACGTGCCGAACATGTTTATACATGTTCTAACTATTATTATCAAGTTATTAAAGTGTTAAAATGTATTTTATAACACCTACATTACTAGTTATGAATTTATTTCAAAACTGACCCGTTGACTTTTTAATTTCAAAACTTTGACCCGTTAATTGGTTAAGCAAACATGGTAATCAAGAGGTGACCTTTTAAGGGATTAACACCTATTTAATTACGATCACGTAGCCATGTTTGTATCAAAAAATGGCTGGACCGTAATGGTCTTAGTCGAAGGTTAAAGCGTTTTTACGTAAACGCTTTGACTTTGGCTTAAAAGCCTACAAAACTGAAAAAGGAGAGTTAAGGACACTTACACAAGGTCCTAGCTCGAAAATAGAACTGATTTGGAAGCTCCCTTTAGTTGGGAATCTCCAGAATAGATAAGAGGACGGTTTGAAGAAATGAGCAAGGAGTTATTGCAACCATGGTGCCTATTTATACTTGAAAATGAGTCATCAGGGCATGCCAAGTGTTGAGACTTGTTGTCGGAGGAGTACAAGTGTCTAAAATCGTGGAAAGGTCTGCAAGAGTTTGGCAATTTGCGAGAAATGTGGCAAACACAGCAGCTGCCAACAAATCTGCATCTGACAGGTCCTTACAGACCGTAACCATATATGGTTGCGGTCCGTATGGACCTCTGGCGCACATAGCTTTTGAATTGGTTACGGACCGTAATCATATATGGTTACGGTCCGTAACCGCCTCTCAAAAATCTCAAAATTTTGCATTTCTTCAAAGATGGCCCCTCAACTTTACTAGTTGCCATTCAGAGGTTAAAATTTAACATGTTGGCAACTTTAGTCCCTCTCGCTTAGCTCATGACATACGAGGATCAACGGGGCACGTTTCAGAGATTTATTGAACGTAAAAACACTAGGTGTTACAATCCCTTTTCAAAATCTATTTTAAAAAGCACACCTTTCTTCTTCCTCTTTAAAGATAGGATATGATTACATTTATAATAAGTGGTCCGTCAATGATAGATCTATCTTCATTAAATGCTGACTGATTATTTGAGATCACCGAATTGAGCACCTTTTTTAGTCTATTCGCCAACATTTTAGATATCACCTTCGAAATGCATCCAATGAGGTGTATGGGTCTGTATTTATTTAGGTTGTTTGGGTCTCTAGTTTTGGGGATTAAGGCTATGAAGGACGAGCTAACCCCATGGTTTAAATGTTCTTTCTCACAAAAGAAATTCAACACATCAACAAAATCCATACCAAGTAAATCCTAGAACCGCTTAATAAACTTAAAGTTAAATCATCCGGGCCGGGGGCTTTATTTTCAACGCACTCCCAAACCATGTTCTTATTTTCTTCACTCGTGATCCGAACAACCAAAGAGTCTGTTTCTTCTGCTGAGAGTGTTTTGAACCCATTCCCTTCCGGTTTGGGTCGAGATCCCATTTCTTCCTTGAACCTACTCTTAAAAAACTCGAATACCTCCTTCTTAATTGGTTCGATTTATTCACCTATAACCCATTTTTTTCCAGCCCATGAATTTTGTTTGAACGGTTTTTGTGTTTTATTATTCGGTGGAAATAAGTCGAGTTATCATCTCCCCAAGATGCCCAATAAGCTCTCGCCTTTTGTCAAAGGTCTTCAGTTGTTTTATACTCTATCTCTTCCAATTGTGTTGGACATTCAACCGGTACCCATTCATCGTCCTCCTCTAATTCTCTTGATTCCATAATGTCATCAAATTTAGTGAGCTCCACTTGCCACCTCTAATGTTTCCCTAGCCTTAATTTTATTACTTTTTGCCTAGACTTTAATTTATCCTTGAATCATCTTAATTTATTAGCCAACACCACATCCTAATCATCCCAACTAGTAAACTGAGCATTCGCCTCTATAACTAGTTGCTCCAAATCCCCCGTTTATAACCATGAGTTTAAGAACTTGAACAGTGTCGGTCCGTAGTCTAACGGATCCGATCTCAACACAATAGGGGCATCGTTAGACAAGTATTTCAGGAGGGCCATGCAACAAGAGTTCGACCAAAGGTCGACATAAGCTTGATTCACAAAAATTATGTCTATCTTATTGTATTTTCTCCCTTATTCTCGCAAAAAGTGAACTTTAAAACTTTCATGGCAAATTCCATAACGAATTTATAAGAAAGCATTAAAATCCCGGGCACAACTTGGTTAAAAATGCGTATTCAACCTCTCGTCCGACGATCTCACGACATTGAAATCGCCCATGACAACCCATATACCCGGATGCGAGTTGATCAGGTTTTCTAACTCCCCTAAACCTCCCTTTTCGACACTACCCCACGCGACCTATAAACATTTGCAACATGAACCCCATCCTGAACACCATTGACCGCACCACTAGCCACCACAAAAATTCTGAGCTGAAAATAAGTTTTGTTTTGTGAAAATATATGGGTTCCAGATGCAAAGCAGACAACCCGAGAGACCCGAAGAATTTTCACACCTTATGCCTGAACCATCTACCATTTGTGTTTCTTGAATCGCCAAGAAAGAATTTTTTTGTGTGGATACCAGACATCTGACCCGTCTCGCTTTTCCTTCTTTGCCAACATCCCTTATGTTCCAAGTCAGGATATTAATAATTGAATGTTGTTAACCGTCAATCCTTGGATTGCCCAAAGTTTCCCAAGTTAACTCCAATTTTTAAAACAAAATTAACCATATCGTCAATTTCTTCCTCCAGTGGACTCCCATCACCATCTTCCTTTTGACCTCTAACAACTACGTGCCGGTGAGTGTTATCTCTGGAATCTAACATTGTGTGTTGAACTATCTCACTAGGTTCTGCATCACCTGTCGACTCACTAACACTATGTCGACGACGTTTCAAAATTTCCTTTGTTCTGAGACATCTCTTTCCCCCTATCCATCAAACCCCACTACCCACATTAGATAAATTAGTTAGGGCTTCAAGGTCTGGTAGTGGGGTAGACTTAAAGTGGAACTAAGAAAAATCCATCCCTCCTTTTAATGGCCCAAACGGCTCCTTCCTTCTCGTTTTACTGGACTTTGGCCTAGATCTAGAACACGGCCCAATAGAAGGTGACCCATCATGTCTGGCAGAAACTGTGGGACCCTCCTCATGCCCAACACTTGTACATGGAGATGTAAAAAAGAAGCCACCTTGTTCCCCATGCATTATGCGGACGATTGATTTCCCTATGCATGACCCTTCGAGCTCCTTCCTACCTCCTGACCATCGGGCTTCCTACCACCCTCCATTTCCATCGGACTTTCATCAACCTCTCTAGTCGGGAACCCTTCGATGCTGGTACCGAGTTCGCAAAATCCGGTGACCATGTGTCTAAAATTTCTTCCACCTCCACATTGAAACACAAATTTCTCCACTTAACCGAAATACACTCCTTGATCGAGGCTTTGCCTCTTGTTAAGAGACCTATTTTTTCGCACACAATGTTTTCATCGGCATGAGTCTCTAGAGAGGAAGCACTCACCTTTCCAAAAGCATTCCCGATTAAATCGAATATCTCAGCGCTCCATAATCAAGGTGGCACTCCCCTCACCAACAACCAATCAATTCTTTCTTCGATCACCTCCTCCCCATTCCACAATGAAAGAGATAAAAATGATTCCTGTATAGTTTCTCTTTTGAAGTGAAAAACTGCTCTGCTGCACTACTGGATAGAAAAGATAATAATACATTGCAGTTTGCAGGTCCACAAAGGACTTCACTTCCCCAAATAGAGTGATTCCCTATGCTTTTTCTGCTTCCGTCACCATTACATAAAACCAATAACATTCATTATTATAATGTCCTAAACATTGAAATAGTGACAATTACATGACATACTATAGATCGGAGCCGCCTGAGCTGGTATGTCATGGTGAGAACCCTTTCTCCTCCTATGACTTCATTTTCCACCCCGCTTCATAGTCAAATTTAGCCAAGTTGACACCAAATTTAGCTTCCCCGATCACGACAAACTCCATCTTTTTTATGAGCTTTTCTTTATCTTCTACAAACGTGAACCTTAAAAACCCAAACATGTTGTTAAACTTATCCTTTTTCTACCAATGTACACGCTCCTCGGAGCCCCCAAAGCTCTTTAGCAAAGCACTTTCCTGAATGTCTTCCAAAAAATTGGATACAAATGTCGTAGTAAGCGGAACGTCTGGTCTCCATTCTTTCCTTGATCCTGATGAATTTTTCTTTGTGTGTTTACCTCTAAAAGTCCCCTATCCTTCCCCTCGCTCCTTCAGTTCGTTAATAGCTTCCGGTTTCCTTCATCTTATTTCTTCTGGTACCTGTTGGGGTCTTCCAGTCTCCTATCTACTCTACTCGATCTCCTCCTCCTCTTTCTCTCCATTGTTACTTGGTTATTCTATATATAGTAATGAATGTTACCTTAACCAAAGTAACTAATGTAGGTCAAAACAAGTTTTAAAAGTTTGAAGAAACCAATGCAACTCCATGATCCATTGTTAGAAACTGAGTTTGATGTTTGTAAACAAATACCAATTAAACACCATAAAATTCACAAACTGGAAGTCATCATCAACGATTGTTTTTCATTAATCATCAAGGATTCAATGTTTTACAACTCGATTGACTCTACAGATTCCCCCTTAGCTAATCACATAAACAAATCCCTTCGTATAAGAGAAAAGGTGAAGTGTGTGATAAATAGATCACTAACAAATGTGATCTATTTACACCAAGTACGAAAGCTCTGTTCAGTGATTACCTGACATCACCCTGATAGCGTGTCACACCCCTACTCGTAGCGAAAGCGCACATGGGGAGCAACAGACACATGGCACATACACACACGTTATTTACAAAGATACTATATCATATTCCAAGGTGCATCAATTTACATTGTTGATTCCATATTACAAGTATGCGGTCACAGTACATTCTTGCAGATCACATTAATCTTCTAATGCGTATGCTTCTATACATGTATTCAGTTGTAGAGCAGTTCTTGTAATAGCAAACACAAGTATCACACAAGTCACCTGAAAAGCATGTTAAGTTTGGAAAAGGTAAATGTTTTTGTTTGTTCTAGAAGTAAGCTTGAACTGATTGTTTTGCACATTTGACTGAATATTTATACAGAGCCCACAAGTGAAACCTTGACTCTACACAAGTGTCATGTCCCACATCCAACACCTCAGCACTTTTCCACGCCAAGTAGCTATGTCTAACCCCACATAGCGTGCTCATAGAGAGTGCATGGACATATGCAATTGCAGTAGACCCCATGGCATTCGTGCCAACTCAATTGGGTTTGTTTGACCAATAATACTATTCACACATCCACCAACATATAGTTGATAACTCGTGTTTGTGGGGGAGTTTTCGTGTATTAGTATAACTCAAATAATTCACATCACAACATGTATGTATGTACGTATGTAACATGCATTTTACCCGAAGTAAAACAGTAAAATAGTTTGAAAGGGGGGTAATGAAACTCACTGGATAAGAAATGCACAACAATCACACAATGGATAGGTATCTATTTGCAAGTACTTCAGTTTTGGTATCAGACAGTTCTTGGTTAATTACCGAAATCAGAGTCTGATCGGTAATGGTCATAGCTTGTGCTCGGATGGGTATATTCATCCGAGAATCGACCTATAGCATAACAGTAGGGTATATTGGAAGTCGGAAAAATCTCTATTTTTTCCTGGAACTTCCGGGGTATATTGGAACACTTCTGTGAACTTTTGGGAATTTTTGAAAGTCGGTTCATTTTGGGCGTAAATTGTTCGATTAAAATACAGTTTTTTCACGAATCTATTAAAAGTAATAAATTGATTTTATAAATTCTGAAAATATTTTTCCAGAATTTAATATATTTTTACCAATTTATATAAAATTTTCAGAATTTTATAAAATATATACATTGAGTAATGATTTTTAGAATTAAAAATCTCATTATTTTATACAAAACCAACAAATGTAAATGGATAACGAAAATTTTATATACACTGGTAAAAACATATATAATTCTGGAAAAATATTTTCAGAATTTATAAAATCAATTATTAATTTTAATAAATTCATGAAAAAACTGTATTTTAATCGAACAATTTACGCCCAAAATGAACCGACTTTTAAAAATTCCCAAAATTTCATAGAAAGTGTTCCTATATACCTAGGAAGTTCCTGGAAAACAATGAGATTTTTCCGAATTTATTACACTATGTTTCCGGCTGCCGAAACTTTGCTAAACTTTCCCAGAATGTTTTCCATATTAAACTCAACGTCTCTGTAATTTTTGGTGATTTATTGAGCTCGTTTAGTATTTTTGGCGAATTCATTCCTTTAAAATAGTTAAAAATTCACCAAAAATTAAGAAAATTCTAAACATTTACAGCGGACTTATTTTCAACCCATATGATCACCATACCAATTTTCAAGTACAAAGAACACCTGCAGACAAAGTTATGCTATATGTAAACCTCTATGCTCTAATTTTGATTTTTGGAAATCATACCTAGCGAAACTTGCGTTTTTACACAAAGCTTGTGTGTCCAGAAGTGCGATAAGCTAATGTTCAGCACCTATACACCATAAACAACACAAATATGCAAAACCCCATGTCATTCAAGCCTTAGAATCCTTCCTTTTCGATTAGGGTTTGTTATGTTCGTTTCTTGTCGAATACTTTGTATTTCGGTATCATAATCCGACGTTTTATATGCCAGGAGTTTGGGTAGCTTAGTCATGAAATCCATGAAAATTTCTCTGATTTTCATTGGAGTTTTTGGTTGCTGAAACAAGACAGGTGGCTTTTGATAGTCGACTTCGCCTTGCTACCATGTACAAGACACGAATTTAGTCTGCAAGTTAGTCATTATTTCCAAGAATAAGAGATGTCGTTTAATGTAGCGGCTTTTAGCAAGAGAGGGTGTAAGTCTAGTGGGAATTTCAGTGACATCTTTGGCCTAAAACAAGGTCATTATACTCACAAATGAATGGTAATACCGAGTTTAAGTTTATAACGTTGAAATTTAGATAAAACAAATTGTCTTCGCCACAAAGGGTGTTTGATAAGTACTTGAACCATTAGAGGTTAAAATCAGGCTGCGGCGAGTCTCCGACGGAGATTTTTGTATTAAGTACCAGCTTAGGAAGTGAGTTGTATTGCTGGGATTTCTCGATCAATTAAGGTGTTGCTTAGGCGGTTAACAATCATCGATCCAATATCAAAGGTTTACCTAGAAAAAGCAGGATAAAGAATCCTCAATCACAGGTGGAGGTACCGCTAACGATTGGAGTCACGTGACCATCGATGTCGAAGGAATGATTCCATGTGTGGCATGCTGAAAGTTTTCATCAAAATTTATCGATTTCCATTAGATTCGAAGTACAATCGCACTAATGGGAAAATTTGTGGGGTCATGCTAAGACTTTTGGTGAGAATCGCACCTATAAAGTAAGCATCAGCCAATGCAAAGGCTAGGGAAGAGATTCACATGGAAGGAAAAATTCTTATGAGATAACGATTCCAGCAATATAAGGGATAAGATAATTGTTTGAGTCATCGTGTTCATCTTCATCTGGGCGTTAACTAACTTGAACCTCCGTCTTCCGATGTCCCTTAGAGAACGGAACCATTTTGTGGAAATCCGCTTGCCGAGTTGGATATGCTGGGGTGTAGTTCAAGTTAGATTATGGTAAAGATAAACACACAAAAATCCAATCTTCATATGAACACCTAACATCCAATCTTCATAAAAATCTAATCTTCACAATTCAAGTTGGATATGCCGAGTTGGGTATGCTGGGGTGTAATTCAAGTTGATTGATTAGAAGATTGTTGTAACACCCCGATCGCGTAAAAAACAAAACGCGACGGAAATATCGAGGAGTCACGTTACAAATTGCTCAGCCACACCCGATACTAAATTGTTTCACTATTATTATCGTTTTACAATACAAGGAAAACATGAAGTTTTCTTTTGATTAAAGAAGTCTAAAGTCCGAATGCATTCCTATGTGCAGCAAACTTGAATAATCGAAACCTAAAACATATGTGAAAACAATACATCAACAAACAATGTTGGCGAGTACAAAGTTTTGTTAGCCTAGTTAATGGAAAAAGTTTAGGGTTGCAATACTTCGACAACTACAGGAGTCGTCTATTGAAAATGGACTCTTTAAAGCAAAGAATGGCAAAAAGATTTAGTATTGCAATACATTAACTTGATTATGAAACTCATGACAAAATAGTTTTGTATATGGCAACATAATTAATACTAAGTAATTTTTACGTCATTGAAAATTGTACTTTGTTCATTGTAATCGTCTTGATTTGATCATAAAACTTGTGAGTGTGTTATTAGAAATCCAATCAAGGATTAATAACAACAATATTGAAAACTTGTCATAACTTGCGTGAGTATTATTAGAAATCAAATCATTGATTTAAAATAATACTTTCGTTTATTCTTCTAAGAATCTAACATATAAAAATATGAAAGAGTTCTACAAGGATTTGAATATTGTACTTTGAATCAATCAACACAAAATTCTAATGTAATTTGGATAACGCTACAAGAGTAATACAATAAGAACACTTATGTATAGGAAGTACGAACGGCGTATCCACCATGTTCTTATAGTATTACACTCGTTCCATTATCTAAATCACAACTAATCACAATAACCACATAATCATCGTCTTGGTCACATTGTCTTGTCATATATGTATTAAAGTACACAAAAGCCAACAAAGGACTACCAATTAGTTCTTTAAACATCCTACAAGAATCTAACTATGAAGACAGATAGATGCTTTAAGGATTTGGTAGCATATCAAGCTATGCTTTGGTTCAGTATATCAGGCTATACTTTGGTTTAGTATATCAGGCTATACTTTGGTTTAGCATATCAAACTATGCTTTGGTTTAGTCACATTGAATCATAAAGTCCTAAATCCTAATGGTGAGTCGGATAACGCTACGAAGGGTAATACAATAAGCACACTTATATATAGGAAGTACCAGCAGCATATCCACCATGTTCTTATTGTATTACTCTAGTTTCGCTATCTAATTCACCAACAATCTCTACACATAAACAATAACCATCGTCATCAGCGTGTAAAGCACTTCTTAGAAATCTTACTATAAAGATAGAAGATTTAAGACTGTACTTCAAGTATCCTACTAGGATCAATCTATAAAGATAGAAAGATACTATAAGGATTTTTTCATGTCCCCAATTGTCATGTCTTGCGTAAAAGGAATATTGCACAAAAATGCTCTTAATAAACATATAATTGCCATACATTGTGAAAAATTGATTACACATATGAATCATCCCAAAACATCTGGAAAACATAAAAGAAGGGGGCAATTACTCGCCTGGGATTGCGTATAGATCTTTGTTCAAATGATATAACAAAGCGCAAAGGATCAATAGATCAAGTGTCGAAGTGGTTCCTAGTGTATTTGATAACTACATGTTAGTGTGTCGAACTTGAAAATGAGAGATTGGATAGAATGAGGTATATAAACCAAACAAGAGTTGGATCTTGTATATTATAGTTTATAATATCAAACATTCTGAATTGGAAGCTTTTCAAAGAGTTTTGACTCGCTATGGCTTGCTAAAGTGGTTTACGCCACTTTATCGGGTTATAAACGTAACTATGGGTTCGGGTGGTTAAATATGTCCTATGACAAGTCTAATATGCGAAAATTAGTTTATATAAGTTGTATAATCAGTTTTAGATGTCAAAACAATGCTCTTAAATGTTCAAAACAAATTTAAGTGCAAAAAGGGTATTTTCGGCATTATAAGGAATACATATTCGACTTGTCATTTGACTAACCAAACGGTATGACCTTAAGGTATAACCACAGAGGGTTATTCCCTATAATACTATGGTCATAATAATGGGCTTGGTCGGATCCTAAAGGTTACCAAACGGGTCGGATTCGAAAGTCAAAGTGGTAGTCAAGACCGCTCGACTTACGACCCTAAACAAGTACTAAACTAAAAGTGACGAGCTAGACATGTTAATCATGCCTAACAAAGTTTATAATATTGATTTGGTATCAAGAAGGGTTTTGATACCCGAAAATAGTTATGTCGTATAATGCGCATTTGCGCATTATTGACCGAAACTTTGACTCGTCACTTCGACTAGTAAACGTGGTAATTAGTAGGCACGATCGCTAAGGATCATAACCATCGTGATTACGATCACGTTGCTAAGTCCAATTGGATTTTGACTTGACCAATTAATGGTCAAAACCGAAAGTCAAACAGTAAGTCAAACCGTTTGGCTTTTAGCTCATAATAAGCTAAAAG
Source organism: Scalesia atractyloides (assembly GCA_947069175.1). NCBI lineage: Eukaryota > Viridiplantae > Streptophyta > Magnoliopsida > Asterales > Asteraceae > Scalesia > Scalesia atractyloides. The sequence goes on along the minus strand of CAMTDV010000005.1, from coordinate 51,195,176 downwards.
AATGAACAAGGCTTAGTTAGAGCACTTACTTGCACTCAAGGAAGCCAAGATTACTAGAAAAACTCAGATGGGAGGCCTCCTAATAAGGTAGCAACTCCACTTAGAGTTTAGAGAGAAGAAAGATGGAAATGAGCAAGGAATTTGGTTGAAGATCAAGGGTATTTATAGTTGTTGGAGAGCTTTAAGATCATGCCAAGTGTTGGGACATGTTATAGGATGTTTCCAAGTGTTTAGTAAGGTGTCAAGACCAGAGAAAGTATGGCAAAAACGAGTTATAGGTGTCAAGTCAGATGAACAAGAAGCTGCCAGGTAATTGCGAAAAACTGGCATCCCCGCGCGTCGTGGGAGGTCTAAGTGATTCTCTCGCGTGGCGCCTGAGATTCCAAAGTTTCAGAATTGGCAGAACAGGTCCCTGCAGCCTAAAACTTGTTTTTCGACGCGTTTTGGCAATTTTAACACTCATTAACCCCATTTTTAAGCTTTATAAGGAAGATAAAGCATAGGGGACTTGAAATATGTCTAAACATATTTCAGGTGTCGGTTCATTTGGTCGTACGGTTGCGGTTTTCGGTTAATTACGACGAAAGTCGTAACGGACGCGCAAATGACCGTAAATGCGTGAGGAACGATATTTTTGCATTCAAATAATTAAAATACAACATTTTAATGATTAAAATTTTTTTTTGATGTCCGTACATGTTCCGGATAGCGAAATACGCAAATTGGCATAGTTTCACAGAATTTGCAAAATAGCCCATGAAGTTGCATAAAGGTGTTTTTGTCATTCCTAAGCCCTCAAAACTTATATCTAAGATATGTAAAAGGGTATTTAGGGTATGTGTAGCTTATGTTCTTGTTCCGGAGTGTGCGCTGCTACGAGAATCGCCAGACTTTCGTAGTTTGTCATTAATAGTCCCTGTGATCGAATAGGCTTGATTTTGACATACCAAACCTTTCAAAACTTATTTCTAAGTTACATAAAGGATATTTAGAGTATGTTTAGCTCGTGTCCTTGTCTCGATGTGTACGTTGCGTTAAACGGGTTACGTTTAGGTATCGGTTATCGAAATGCCTTCAAAGAAAAAGTTTTTGAAAGCTCGAAATTTTGCAAAAGGGTTATAATTGTTTGGTTGGACTAGGGTTTTCATATGACCATGATGACTATGGTAAAGATAAACACATAAAAATCCTTACTAATTGCTTTCAAATCTTTGATTCTAGGAGTGTATGATGAAGTTTGAGGGGTCCTATCTTCACCTTCGTGTTTGTAACATCCTACATTCTCAAGAAATGACTTGAATGAAAACAAAATGATTGCGGATTTGTGGGGTGGTGGTTATGGCATAAAGGGAGGGAATGGGGGCTAGGGTTTTGCAATTTTTTTTATAAAAAAACAAGTATGAGTAAAATAGGAGTTTAGTTGGGTTTGGGTAATTCTAGGTGGGATTTTCAAATACACGGGTGAGGTAACAGGGACTTCAGGATGATGAGTTTTTCTACTAATCATCTAGCCTAGTTTTCTAAAAAATTAAATAAAACCTTTAAGTCATATAAATTTTTTTAACACAAGCTAACACAATTGCACATAAGTTTCACACCACTTATATTCAGATTAACAATTCAAATATGAAATCTTTTAGCATATGATTAAATATAAATTGTGTTACAAATATATGTTTTAAATACCAGTTTGATAATTCACGAACGTTCGAGACACAAGATTCATGTGTGATCTGGTATTTTTCCGAATTACCAGTACGCGAATGCTTGGTTAATAACTGACACACTAAATTAACCCTAATCAAGTGTAATGCATGAATGAATGTTTGAGATAACAGAATTTGTGTTAACGGTGTTAACATTAGAATGCCAGGTGTCACATGATTTTTTAAAACACTTAACAAACACAAATGAATATGCATGCATGTCTCTATATATGTGTGTGTATAAGGGCTAGTATGCAACACCGTTAACATACATGATCATAACGTGCTCTTTATTTTCTTGAAAATAAAATACAAACAAAAGATTCAAATGCTAATATTTCAAGACAATGATCCATCATATGGAAGCTTCGAAGATTCACCCCCTCGACTAAATCGTTATGAACCATAAAGTTCATTTTCCTCAGATGAATGTGCCCCATTTTTCTATGCCATAGAATCGAATCTTTCTCCGTGGCTTTTGTTACAAAACTTTGAGCCGATTTCGATGATGTTGTAGCGACACCCATATCCAGCACATATAAATCATTTTCGCATGGGGCGCGCATGAGAATCCAATCATCCAGAATCTTGAAACCCGACTTTAAAAACATGCACTCTTTATCATTGAAATGAATCGTAAATTGTTTATCCCAAATCTGCGAGATGCTTAGAAGATTGTTCTCTAGCTCAGCAATGTATTTCACACGATCAAACAATACTACGCCATTGGAAAGTTTTCCTTCAGCGACGATCCTTCCTCCTTGATTACTGGCAAAGCCAACATATCCATCGTTTATAGCCTTGATGTCAAAGAGAAGAGCTTTCATCCCTGTCATGTGCCTTGACGCTCCAGTATCCAGAATCCACTTTGATAAACCGGATCTGGGAGCCCCTGCACATATTAAAATTGAGTTAAAAAGTGTGACCCAAGCCTTCTTGGTCTTGGGTTTGGGATAAAATGCTTCATAATCATCCTCAAAATCACCATATGAGATTTCACTATTAGTAACATTTTCAAACTGAACTTTCTTTTTGTCTTTTGAAGATTTGACATTTTCAGATTTAATCTCAGATTTAGACTCTTTGTTGTTACAAGTCTTAACTAGCTCAGACTTGATAACTTCAGATGTTGATTTCTTTTTAGCAATCTAGGATTGTGATTTTACGTTTGCCTTTTTTATATAAAACCTTGATTCATTTGTCTTGGAAGTTTCACCTTTTTTGAAAGTTGAGTTTTCAAATTTAGTTTTAGGTTTAACTTCAAGTTTAGAAACATTTCTTTTCAGAATTTTAACAGGTTTTACAAACTCTGGTTGCTTAGGTTTTTCAACATCTGAACTTGTTTTCCTTCGAAGATAGACCGGCTTGGATTTCGGACACTTGCGTGCAATGTGACCAACTTCATTGCATTTGAAGCAAGTTCGATCATCATGAGAATGTCCACTAGTGGATTTTACACCACTTGTGGCGTTAGCCTTATGTCGAAGTTCTTTTTACTTTTAGAACTCATCCTTTGATTGCTTTCCAATCAAACTTTCTTCTTGAACCGTGCTCGTCCCATATACGAATGTCATATTTTTATCTTTGTATTCGCGAAATGGTGAATTTTTTATATTCGATTCTTCTTCTACATCCAAACCCAACCCTGCTCTCCTATGTTCCAGAAAGTCAGCACCATTCCTTCGGTAGTTGTTTCTTTTAGGTTTGGAGTAAAATTTCTTTTCATTGATTTCTGATGAAACTTCAACGAGTTTGAAAAATTTCTCAAGTTGATCTTCCTTCACATTCCGAATCGGAAAGCTATGGTCGAAGTATAGTCTATCAGAATCCTTAACTTTATACATGACAATGTTAGGATCATCACTTAGGCTATCTTCCGATGATGTATCGTCATCTTCAGATTGTGAATCAGAATTGATCGAACTCGAATTGGCGCTCTCAAAGCTGCCATCATCAGAAGCATTCAAAACATTTTCAACAACATTTTTAACCACTGCTTCACCATCATGTAGGTTATGTCAATGTTCTCAAGCAACTCATTTTTCTTTTCAATTAAAAGTTCAATGTTGAGTGCCTTTTCCATCCCCTCAGCCTTTCTGCGATAGTACTTTTCACACAAGGGTGGTGGAACATTGCTATAGTCTCCACGTTTCTTACCTTTGGCTTTCTGAACATTTTCTTCTGACCCAATCGCTGGAAGAATGTGATCAATGACATAGGCATTAGTGGTATAGCTTTTCAGAAGTTGTCGAACCCTTTCGGTTTTGATTTTCATGTCTTGAAGCTCTTGTTTTACTTCAACAATGTTGTTTATATAATCGTCAATAGCTTTTTGTTTTTCCATTAAAGTAGCTTTTAACATTCTGATAGTGTCATGTTGTTCAAGGTTATGATTATCCAACCTGCTGTAATCATCTTTCATTTTGTCATAGGCCTCTTCATTGTGTGATAATCGTATTTGAAATTATTATTATGCACACTAATTTTGGTTATGATCTGAGACTTTTCAGCACATTGAATACATGGTTCAACACATTCTTTTACATGGTTTTTCTACCTCAACAATTTGTACCTTTACTTCTGGACATACCTTCGTTAGATTTGCCAACATAGCCTTGTGGGTGATCTCTGTAAGGTTTTCTTCATTCATTTCTTTGATTACATTGATAACCTCCTCAACCATGGGCTTTTCTTCAGCAACATGCTCTGAAGATGTTGTATCGCCAAAACAACCTGCAAAACTAGTAGACATGTTAGGGGAAAGGATACCCTTCATCTTTGTATGCTGATAAATTTCTTCCTCCTCAGCTTGTTGCATGTACTCTTCTAGTAATGCACTTTCCATGGCTGCATCCTGAGTAGATGTGTCTTCCATGATCTCGGCATAAGAGCAACACCGGTCTTTTTGGCAATAGATGAGTTCCAGTCAAAACCATCATCTTCATTTGAAGCGACCATTGCCTTTTCTGTGTTGTTGGTTGGTTTCTCTTGAATTTCGACTTGAGTGTTCTTTTGAAATGGCTTGTACTGTTGCGACTTCTTGTAATATTAATTGCCACCTCCAAATGGACTTTGGTTACCAGTTGCCTCTGGATTCTTGCATTCTCTCTTGAAATGCCCTTTTTGTAGGCATCTAAAGCAAGTAACCTTAGTTTTGTCGAAACCCAGTTTGTTGCTTGAATTCCCGATGTCTCTGCCGGTAAAAGCAACAAACTTAGTAACCCTCCGAATGATTGAAGCTAAAGACCACGGATGTCCATCAGTTCGAGCTCTTCTTCATCCACTTGATCATAGCCTTCGGCGGTCATTTCCGGATTACCAATCTTCCTGGCCACCAAACTTTCATATGATTCTAATACTGTGGCGAGAAGGGCCATGTATTGTGTGGCAACTTGTTCAGAAACGACATTGGTTTATATTAACAGCAATGTTACATTTGTACACATTTGGATCAGAATTTGATTGATTATTCTGATTTGCTTGATTCTGATATGAATAATTTGAACATGTGCTTGAATACGATGAATTCTGGGGACTCTATTTCCGATATGATTGAGTTTGGCTCTATGGCGAATGATTCGAGGAATTCAGATTCGCGCTAAAAGCGGTTTGGATCTTCGGGCTAGTAATATTCTCTTGAGCTCCAGTTTTGTAGTAAAGCCCTACATCTTGAGCAACGTTAGAATTCTTTGATTTTGCTATCTTTAACAACTTCATCTCGTGCCCCTCCAGTTTATCAATAAATGTGGACAATTTGAAGAACTCCTAACTCGCACTTTCTTTGAGCACCATGAGATAAGTCGTCCACTCACCCTCAGGTAAAGCGTCAGCTAGCTTATTAATGTATTCTTCTTCTGTTTTCTCAAGCCCGTGTCTCTTCATGATCACTTTCAGATGACAAAACCTTTCGATAATCTGTTTCATCGTTTCCCCTCGTAAATATGTCAAATTCTTTCATGATCAACGCTTACTTGCTTTTGACCATTTCTGCACTTCCCTGGTATTTGTTCTTCAAGGATTTCCATGATTCCTGTGCAGTCTTGAATTCCGGTAGAAGCGCTAAAATATCTTTTTTTAACCGACTGTTGGATCAAGCTTATCATTTTCTTCTCGGCGACGTAATTATCTTTCTGTAAAGTTGAGAACTTGCTGATGTCGATTAACATTGTCATTCTCGTCTCTGGGCCATGTATAACTAGTCTCTATTGCCACCCAGCTGTGGAAATATGTAGCTTGGACCCAATTCATAAACTTCTCTTTCCATCCTTCATATTCGTCCATACACATGAGTTTTGGAGGCTTTACAGAAGTGCCCATCTCGTTGTTGATGTTTACTTGATTCACCATTTGAGCGTATGAAGCTGAAGCCGTCATGAATGCATTGTGAAGATCTTCCATCTTTAAAAATTGACAAATATCACTGAAAAACACACGTTCATAAACTTCGAAAAACAATCAGTACACTGACAAGTTCGGGCAAACTTGTGTTGACAATTTTTGAAAATTTCACCCTGATGAAGTTCGGGCGAACTTGATTAAAAATAATAAAGTTTTAATCAAGTTCGGGCGAATATGATGTTAAGTTCGACCAAAATCAGTTTGCCAATCATGGTTTTTTGAACTTTTTGATATCTTGAATTTGATGTTCAATTCAGGTATCTAGGCTCTGATACCACTTGTTAGATCGCTCCATTACTAGCATCGGAACCTAAATTGGTATCTAACGTTCGTATAGGCGGAACTATATGACGTGTTAATCGAATATGCAAAGATTACTCATTTAATTGTTGTGTATTGATCTTAAATGTCAAATACATGTCAAATCCAGATCGGGCAGAGCTTCGCCGTACAAGTGACAAAGTTGCTGAAGTTACAAATGAAAAACCCACGTCACCTATTTATAGTTGAGCAAGTTTGCTGGTGGCTACACAAGTTCGGGCGAACTTGTATAGAACAAGTTTGGCCGAACTTGTTCTCACATGAAATCCCAAGTGAACTTGTTAAACTATATTCATAAATAACCCTATATTTTGATATAATCTAGTCCAAACTAAACAGACTCGATCCAAGACTAAGACATAGACATTATGTACTAAAACCAAGGCTAACAAATGCAAATCCAGCTCGTGGACGAGCTTTTAATATGAACGTCAAGGAGGCCCGTGCTGATAACGAAGTCGTTAATGGTACGTTATTTGTTAACAATCATGCTGCTACTGTTCTTTTCGATTCGGGTGCCGATAGAAGTTTTGTGTCATCAGCCTTTGAATCTATGCTTTCGATGCCGAGAACTAAACTAGGAAAGCCCTTGTCAGTCGAGAGAGCCAATGGAGAACCCCTCGTACTTGATTCCGTCATTCGTAACTACCAGTTGAACCTCAATAACCATCTTTTCCCTATCGACCTTACACCAATACAACTCGGAAGTTTCAATGTTATTATAGGAATGGATTGGTTAACAAACATCATGCCGAAGTTATTCGTTTTGACAAGATAGTTTGAATACCTCTTCCTTCTGGTGAAACCTTTGAGGTTTGTGGAGAAAACCCCGCTAGTAACCTGAAACTCACGGCTTGGGTACAAGCCCAAAAATACTTATGAAAGAATTATGTGGCGTTCTTGGCACTTATCGTAGAGGAGAAAGTAAAGAACAAGAGTACCGTATTCAAGATATTCCTTTTATCCGAGACTATCCTGAGGTTTTTCCCGAAGATCTACCTGGTTTACCTCCCGCACGTTAAAGGGTGAACCTTCCAAAATGATAACAGTTATTCAAAGTACAATATCCGAATATGATTACACTGTGTGTAATTACAACAACATACCAACTTCGAGGATTTTGTGCTTTATTCTTAGGAACTAAATCTCGTAAAGAATAACATATTATGATTTGCACATTAGTGCATTCATACAATCACTGCAAAACAAACACTACATATACTATGTGTCTATTACTACTTCTTTTGTTTTCATGTCATTTACATACATGGTTTGTTAAATTATTATGTATAGTACATGATTACAAATACACTATTACTTAGTATGTTGACTTAGCATACCTAGTACACGACTTCAAAACAATTTTACGACATACTTACATTGGTTGCGACAATTTATGCTTAGTATATGATGCATGCTATCTGTATGGCTAGTGTGAAACATATATTAATATTTGTACTAGAATGAAATACTTGCTACTAATTTTTGTTGGATGCAAAACAAGTAGTGTTATCATTGCTAGTAAGAAACATGTTCTGAGTCAACAGATCTTGTGGTTATGACGATGCTTATTTGATTTAGATGTTACTTCGACCTTATTATCTATTTCCCTTTACTTAACAAGAGGAGCTATGTGGACCATGTAACGAAACGCGTAATTATGGGTGCACATTTAATTACGGGGATCGACACATGAGAATCATAGTAAGCCTTCTTAAGATGGTGGCATAAAATTTAGAGTGATTAGGTAACGGGAAGGGTATGACGCAATAAGACCACGGTGAATACGCCGCTGGTGCTTCCAATATATAAGTGTTCTTATTGTGTTATTTTTCGGAATGTTACCAGAGTCACTTGGGGGTTTTATGTTATCTTGGACCATTATGTGATTGTGTGATTATTTGTTATCTGTTTATTGAATGCAATGGACGAGACAAGTACATTCATTAACTCTATTCGAGCCGACTAGGAGTATATTATGGTGTTAATGGTGACGACCTTGATGCCATAGGTATGTTGACCCGTCTCCTATGCATGAGATGCTCATGGTACATGGGATGTACCTCGTGTGATGTTAGAAACCGTGTACGTATGGCTAGGCTTGAATGTACACCCTTTTGTTTGCTATGAATTTACACTAAATGCCTAAAGTATAACATAATGTCGTACAAAACAATTTTTATACACTCGATGACATTTTAAAGATTCAGAAAATCTAAAGGTGAATACCTTAAGATGCTTTGAATATCTTTGTTTATGCTTTGAATCCCCCAAACACACTCTACGGTCTCCTTAGAATAAATTTCGGGACGAAATTTCCTAAAGTAGGGGAGACTGTAACCCTTGTGCCAAATTTCAGGCTTTCAAAAACTTTTTCTTTGAAGACTTTCCGATAACTGATCCTTAAACATAACATGTTTAACATAACATACGCACTGGGACAAGGACATAAGCTAAACATACCCTAAATATCTTTTACATAACTTAGAAATAAGTTTTGAAAGGTTTGGTATGTCAAAAACAAGCCTATTCGATCAAAGGGACTATTTATGACAAACTACGAAAGTCACCCAATTCTCGTAGCGACGCACACTCTGGAACAATGACGTAAGCTTAAAATTCCCTAAATACCCTTTACATAACTTAGATATAAGTTTTGAGGGCTTCGGTTTGGCAAAAACACTCTATTTTAACTCCAGGGACTATTTTTCAAATTCTGTGAAACTATGCCAATTCGCGTATTTCGCTATCCGGTACATGTACAGACATCCAAATATTTTTACCATCATTAAAATCTTGTATTTTCATGATTGGAATGCAAAAATATCATTCGTCACGCATTTACGGTCATTTGCGTGTCCGTTACGACTTTCGTCGTAATTAACCAAAAACCGCAACCGTATGACCAAACGAACCGACACCCGAAATATTTTTGGACATATTTCAAGTTCCCTATGCTTATTCAACCTTATAAAGCTTAGAAATTAGGGTGACGGGTGTTAGAAACGACGAAACGTGACAAAACAAGTCCAGGGGCCAAAACTGCCATTTTTTGGAAACTTCAGGTCCTGCAAGGCCTTACGGACCGTAAGGCAAAACCTCTTACGGTTCGTAAGAGGTCCCCAGCTTAGCAGATTCTTGGCTGCTTCATGTTATCTTGCTTTGAAACCTATAATTCGAACTTGCCACATTTATTCTTGTTTTGACACCTCACTAAACACTTGTTAACACCATACAACACCTCCCAACATTTGTCATGATCTTGATTATCCTCTACAACTATAAATAGAGCATGATCTTATCCTTGCTCAATTCTTTTCTTTCTCTCAAATACTCTAAGTGTAGGCTACCACATTGTTGGATACCTCCAACCTGAGTTTTCTGGTCTTCTTGGAGCTCTTGAGTGTTCTCCAACACAAGTAAGTGCTCTATCCTAGTCTTGTTCATTTCTTTTAGCTTGTTTGAGCTAAAAGTCAAACAATTTGACTTTCGGTTCTGACCATTTTTGGTCAAAGCAAAGTTCAATCGAACTTTGCAACGTGATCGTAATCACGATGGTTATAATCCCTTGCGATTATACCTACTGATTACCACGTTTACTAGTCGTAGTGACGAGTCAAAATTTCAGTCAATAATGCATAAAGTGCGCTTACACGACAGAACTATTTTCGGGTATCAAAACACTTTGTTTTGATACCAAATCAGTTTTACACACTTAGTTAGACATGTTTGACATGTCTAACTCATCACTTTTAGTTTAATACTTGTTTAGGGTCGTAAGTCGAGCGGTCTTGACTACCGCCTTGACTTTCGAATCCGACCCGTTTGGTCACCTTTAGGATCTGACCAAGCCCATTATTATGACCATAGTATTATAGGAAATAACCCTCTGAGGTTATACCTTAAGGTCATACCGTTTGGTTAGTCAAATGACAAGTCGAATATGTATTCCTTATAATGCTGAAAATACCCTTTTTTACACTTAAATTAGTTTTGAACATATAAGAGCATTGTTTTGACATCTAAACTGATTATACAACTTATATAAACTAATTTTGGCATATTAGACTTGTCATAGGACATGTATAACCACCCGAACCCATAGTTATGTTTATGACCCGTTAAAGTGGCGTAAACCACTTTAGCAAGCTGTAGTGAGTCAAAACACTTTGAAATGCTCCCAATTCAGAATGTTTAATATTATAAACCATAATATACAAGATCCAACTCTTGTTTGGTTTATATACCTCATTCTATCCAATCTCTTGTTTTCAAGTTCGACACATTAACATGTAGTTATCCGATACACTAGGAACCACTTCGACACTTGAACTCTTGATCCTTTGAGCTTTGTTATGTCATTTGAACAAGATCTATATGCAATCCTAGGTGTGTACTTAGCTCCCCTCTTTTACGTTTTTCAAATGTTTTTGGGGTGATTCATATGGTAATCAATTTTTCACAATGTATGGCAATTATGTGTTTACTAAGTGCATTTTTGTGTAATATTCCTTGTATTCAAGACATGACAATTAAGGACACGAAACAAATCCTTATAGTATCTTTCTATCTTTGTAGATTGATTCTAGTAGGATACTTGAAGTACAGTTTTAAATCTTCTATCTTTATAGTAAGATTTCTAAGAAGTGCTTTATACACCGATGACGATGGTTATTGTTTATGTGTAGAGATTGTTGGTGATTTAGATAACAAAACCAGTGTAATATAATAAGGACATGGTGGATACGCCACTGGTACTTCCTATATATAAGTGTGCTTATTGTGTTACCCTTCGTAGCCTTATCTGAATCACCATTAGGATTTAGGATTTTGTGATACAATGAGACAAGACAAGTGACTAAACTAAATCCTTAAAGTATCTATCAATCTTCATATTTAGATTCTTGTAGGATGTTTAATGTACTAATTAATAGTCCTTTATTAGATTTTGTGTACATTAATGCGTATGTGACAAGACAATGTGACAAGACATGTGACTAAACCAAAATCCTTAATGCATCTATCTATCTTTACAGTTAGATGCTCGTGGGATGTTTAATGTATTAATTGGTAGTCCTCTATTAGATCTTGTGTACATTAATGCGTATGTGACAATAGAATGTGACGAGTTAACGATGATTATGTGGTTAATGTGATTAGTTGTGATTTAGATAAACCATAAGAACATGGTGGATACGCCGCTGGTACTTCCTATATATAAGTGTTCTTATTGTATTACTCTTGTAGCGTTATCCGAATCACATTAGGATTTTGTGTTCGATTGATTCAAAGTACAATATCCAAATCCTTGTAGAACTCTTACATATTTTTATATGTTAGATTCTTAGAAGGATAACCAAAGTATTATTTTAACTCATTGATTTAATTTCTAAATAATACTCACATAAGTTATGACAAGTTTTCAATATTGTTGTTATTAATTCTTGATTGGATTCCTAATAACATACTCACAAGTTTTATGATCAAATTCAAGACGATTAAAATGAACAAAGTACAATCTTCAATGGCATAAAAATTACTTAGTATTAATCATATTGCCATATACAAAACTCATTTTGTCACAAGTTTCATAATCAAGTTAATGTATTGCAATACTAAATCTTTTGCCAATCCTTGGCTACAAAAAGTCCCTTTTCAATTGACAACTCTCGTAGTTGTCGAAGTATTGCAACACTAAACTTTTTGCCATTAAGTTGGCCAACAAAACTATGTACTCGACAACATTGTTTGTTGACGTCTCTTTTTCACATATGTTTCAAGTTGATGATTATTCAAGTATGCGACACATAGGAATGCATTCGGGCTTTAGACTTCTTTAAACAAAAGACAATTTGTTGTATTCATTGTGTTGTAAGACAATGTTAATAATAGTGAAACAGTTTAGTATCAGTTGTGGCTGAGCAATTTGTAACGTGACTCTTCGATATATCCGCCGCATGTTGTTGTATTACGTGATCGGGGTGTTACGACGTTTCTGCCGCGGTTTGTTGTTTTACGCGGTCGGGGTGTTACAGATTGTTTCAACAACACGTGGTAATTAAAAGTAGGTTTTATTTAATATTAAACATTAATTATATTGTTACAATGTCTTAGAACTTTTAAAGAAAACTAAACAAACAAACAAACATTGAAATTGTCTTTCTTGTTTTTAAGGCACTAAAGTCTAGTTCCATTTCTACGTGAGCATGCATCAGTATCATCAAGCATTGTTCCCTCAAACATATATGAAAATGAGTCAGCATGAAAGCCGACGTGTACATAGATTTTGTGAGTGTGTCAAGTCCATGGCTTTGTATATATTGCAATATCTAATTCGATTACTAGAGTCGTAAGTGAAAACCTTGTTTTAAAAATGTTTGGTATTGCAATAGATAATTGATTAAAACATGAGGTTAAAAGTTTTTAAAAACTAGTAGTTATGAACCTTAACTCGAAATCATTTATTTTGTAAATCCGGGTTGTAATTTGTCTTGAAATAACTTGTATGGTTTATATCTTTATTGAAAATCGTTGCGTGTCATTGTTTGAAAACATTTGTCCAAGTGATGCAAATAACGCCATGTATGTAATATGATAAAAGCACTTATATATAGGAAGTACCGGTGGCGTATCCAGCATGCTTTTATCACATTACACACGTTCCGTTATCCAAATCGCATATCGTAACCAATCGTCCATTGATCATTGTCCTTGTCGTAAACCGCATTGTTCATTGTTCTTGTTATAAACCAATCGTTCATCGTTCTTTGTTACAGACCAATTGTTCATCGTTCCTTGTTTTAGTTTTGAAAAATTTTGGTCTTTTCTTGAATACATTCAAACCTTTGTTGACTTGTTCGACACCACCCCAGGGTCCCTTAATCGTATAACAAACCACCAAAGGGTTTGTTACAAATACAGTTTCAGTCGCTTCCCAAACTTCCCCACAAATCCCGGGAATTTTGGTAACGGGATTGTCAGTCATAGGCACCGTAACTTACTACAAGTCGGCTTGGCCATTGTTAATGAATGTCATTTTTTGTTATGAATAATACGCACCAACAAGTTCGTTCACATTATTGAAATCATATTGTTTATATAAACCATCGTATTTGTATTTTGAAAGCTTGAAAAACATTTAGCACATATGGATCACCCCAAAATATTTGCAAAACATAAAAGAGGGGAACTATGTACTCAGTTGTGATTGCAAAGAAATCTTGAATCAAAAGAAAAGCAAAGCTCAATGATCCGAGAAATCAAGTGTGTCCTAAAAACGGATAACTATGTAAATATCGGGACTTGAAATCGGAGGATTTGGATAGAATGAGACCTTATAAACCAAATGAGTATTGGAACTCATATGAAATGGTTTAATAAAGTTAACATTTTGAGTTGAAAAGGTTCCTATGTGCTTTTGACCCGTTATGACTCGTTAAGGTAGTTTACGCTACTTTAGCGTGTCATTTACGTAAATATACATTCGGATGGTTAGATATGTGTTATGATAAGTCTTTAATGTTTAAACATGTTTGAAAATGTTATTTGATCAGATTACATGTCAAAATTTATGTTACATATGCTTATAGTTGATTTATTCGCAAAGGACATTTTGGTCATTATTGAAGACCATAACAACTAATTATCATAACACTAACAAAATGATATGACCATAAGGTATAACCTCAGAGTGTTATTCCCTATATAACTATGGTCACACTTATGAATTATGTTGGGTTCAAAGATCAACCAAACGTGTCGGATTCGAAAGTCAAAGCGTTGGCCAAAACCGCTCGGCTTACGATTCTAATCAAGCACTAAATAAAAGTGACGAGTTAGACATTTTAAACATGTCTAACTAAGTTTATAAAACTGATTTGGTATCAAAACAAAGTGTTTTGATAGCCGAAAATAGTTTTGTCCTATAATGCGCATTTATCGCGTTATTGACCGAAACTTTGACTCGTCACTACAACTAGTAAACGTGGTAATGAGTAGGCATGATCACTATGGATCATAATCATCATGATTATGAACACATTAACAAGTTCAATTGGATCTTGTTTGACCACATTTATGATCAAAACTGAAAATCAAAAAGAAGTCAAATTGTTTGATTTTAGCTCTAATATGTTTAAAGAATTGAGTCAAAACATGAATAGAATACTTACAACCCAAAGTAGCCAAGGAATCTCAGGAGAAAGCTCCACAAAAGTGGTTGCAACCTTAGATTATGGCAGAAGGGAACAAGAATGGTTGTTGCAAAAGTTAAAAAATGGGGAATGAACTTGGTATTTATAGATAATTTGGAGCCATATGATCAAGACAAGTGTCCATGAGTCATCACTGAATTGGATTAGTGTCCTAACACTTGTTGGATACACGAAGAAGGGTGGCAAGTTCGTTTGCATAGTCAACAAGAGAGTTAACCAGCTGCTGCCAAGTTTCTGATGAGCTGGGGGACCCTTACGGACCGTATGGGCTTTGGTCTTACGGTCCGTAAGACCCTTAGCTGGCAGAAACATTGAGAAATTGGCAGAACATGCCCCTACACCCATTTTGTCTTGTTTTGGTACTTCTGACACCCGTTAACCTCATTTTTAAGCTTTATAAGGACAATAAAGTAAGGGAAATTGAAGTGTGCTTAAAAATATCTCAGAGGTCAGTTCGTTTGGTCGTACAGTTGCGTTTTCGGTTAATTACGACGAAATCGTAACGATCGTGAGCATGGCCGAAAATGCCTAACGAAAGATATTTTTGCATTCAAATCATTTAAATACAAGATTTTAATGATAAATTTTTTTATGGATGTCCGTACATGTTCCACATAGCAAAATACCCGAAAAGGCATAGTTTCACAGAATTTGCAAAATAGTCCCTGAAGTTATAAAAGTTCGTTTTTGCCATACCTAACGCTTCAAAACTTATTTCTAAGTTATGTAAAGGTTATTTAGGTATGTTTAGCTAGTGTTATTGTTCCAGAGCGTACGTCATGTTAAACGGATTACGTTTGCGTCTGGGTTTACGGTTTTGTTTACAGAAGCGATTCAAGAGTTCAGAATTGCGCAAGAATCGAATGTGTGCAAAAATCATAATAAAAAAACAATATACATAAATAAAACATAAAATCTCATTCATTGATAATCTTGTTCGTCATTGATACATGATCGGATTGCCACAGTTTTCACATTGTAACCACGATTGGCCTTGGAACCGTTTTTTTATTCGAAGCTTGGTGTTGTTGATATAACATGACAAGCTCTTCTTCGCTTTGTTCTCCTGGCAGATCAAATGAATCCCACAATCCCTCATAATTGAACAACCATGAGTCACCTGGTCTTTGATTTGGCATTGCATACCGTTGGCAATCAACATGTTGAGCTAGAATACCTAATTTAAGCTTGGCAAATACTCTTCGTAATGGACTAGCATATCCCACGAAAAAGCCTTCTAGAGATACCGGGCCAAATTTATCAACTTTATCGATAACTGTACATGGTGATCCGAATGGCTCTAAGACATAGAGATCATTTTCTCGCGGAGCGCGCATGAGGATCCACTCCTCGGGAATTTTGAATCCCGGCTTTAGAATCATACACTCCTTATCAGTAAATTGCGTAGTAAACTTCTTATTACAGATCTGCGAGTTGCTCAGCAGATTGTTCTCTACTTCAGCAATGTAATTTACTTTATCGAACGACACGATTCCATCTGTCAGAATACCTTCCCCAATGATTCTACCACCTTGTGTTCCTGCAAATCCCACGTAACCTCCTTTGATTGACCTTACGTCCTAAAGCAAGGCTAGCATCCCTGTCATGTGTCTGGAAGCTCTGCTGTCCATGATCACTTTGATATAATAGACCTAGGAAGCCCCTGCACATATAATTAACACATTACTTAAAGAGCGAGACCCAAGCCCTTACGGTCTTGGGTGGGATTGCAATGTCAACCTTTGGAACATAAGCGGTTTTGATTTCCTTCTTTACTTCAACCCCCTGTCTAGTCTTTGATTCTGTTTTATCTTTTGGTTTGACTGGAACAGTGATTGGTTTTACAATAACAAAAGATGGATTTGTTTTAAAAACCCAAGTTTGTGCCTTCGAGTATGTCGTGTTGGTGTAAAATTTAGATTTCGTTTGTTCGTTTTTCTTATATGATTCTCCAACTTCATAGTTTGAAAAGTTTGCAGTTGTTGATTTCACATTTAAGTTGGAATCAATGTTTCTTTCAAAATCGGCGTAGGCACAAACTCCGGGCCCTTCTGTTTCACATCTTCTGTGAATCTTCTTTGTCCATGAATAGGTTTTGGATAGCTTTGAAAACATTGTCGTGCGATATGCCCAACTTTGTTACAGGTGTAGCACGTCCTAATTTCATTTCCAACAGAGTGCTCCCAAGCCTGTTCACGGAGTTCTTAAATCCATTGCTGGTTTGTTTACTGATGATTTCTTTCTCATTATCGGTACTTGTGCCAAAAACAAACTCAACTTTCTTCTTAAAATCTAGTTTTTGAAATTTCTGTTGTTTCCCTTTGTTTCAAAATCCAAACTTTTTCTCCTGTTTTCAGGATAATCCCTTCCCTTTTGATGATAATTGTTATAAGCTCTTTTTGGTTTTGAGTAGTAAGTAGCATCATTTTTGTCAAGGTCAGAAATGCTAACTTCTACTAGTTTAAACAGTTTATCAACACGATCAACGTTCACATTCTGAAATGGGAATTCTTCATTGGAATACAATTTATCTGATCCATTCATTTTGTAAACAATTACATTTGGATCGTCACTTAGACTGTTTTCCGATGATGAACTGTTGTTCTTTTGTGAGCTTTTCTCAGTTTCAGATTGTGAACTGTTGTCAGACTCATTTTCCAAAAAAAATTCAATCACTTTGTTAACTATCTCAGACTCACACTCCTTTTTTGACTTGTTGTAAGTTACGTCAATGTTCTCAGGCAACTCATTGTTCTTTTCAGTACTCAATTTGAAATTATGCCTTTTTCACCCCATGTGGTTTTTTCTTTGCACAACTATTCCACATGGGTGGTGGAACACGATCATAACTTAACCCTTTTTCATTGATTTTATCGTTTTCTTTGTTATAAATTTCGGCAGAATGTGATCAATGACATAAGAACTGGTAGAGTAACTGATTATCAATTTGTTAACCCATTCAGTTTCCATTTTTATTTTCTCCAGTTCATTTTTTAGCTCCACAATCATGTTTGAATGAATGTTTAAGGCCATTTGTTTGACCATAACGGTTGCTTTGAGCGTAGAAAGTGTTTTGTCATTTTCTCTGAGCACTTGCTCATACTGTCGAATGGTTTTACTTAATTTATCATATGCTTCTTTTGTTGTTTTGTAATCATATGACAAATTATTGGTGCAAGTTTTAAGTTCTTTAAAAGATTTATCTTTTTCAGCATATTCCTTGCATGCTTCGCTACATTTTATGCAAGGAGTTACCACTTAGACAATTTGAGCTTGGATTGTTTCTTTAACTGACTCATTTACTGTTTCAACCTTTTCTACCCATTCTTCCACAATAACTACTTCTTTTAAATTAGCCATTAGAGCTTTGTTGGCAATGTCAGTCAGATTCTCCATGTCTTTGGCTTGGTCACGTCAATTACTTCCACTATTTCTTGTTTTGTCTTGTCTTTGCTCTGTCCTTTGTAGCTTGAATCGAAACCTGCAAATTAGTTAAGAACACTATTAGGCAAAATATGTTTAGAAGTACTGATTAGAAGTTCTTCTTCCTCTGATGAAGTTCTATAATAATCTTCAATTGCCTCATCAAGGGATGCCTACGTGTTTCCTTATTCTGTAGGTTCAGGTTCTTCAATAATTTCAGCTAACAACGCCAGACTCTCATTCTTGGTGATGAAGTTGTTCCAGTTGAAACCTTCATCTTCTTGAGTGACCACAAGTGCTTTATCTTTCGAGTTTGATGGTACGTCTTCAATCTATACCATTCTTTTCTAAGGCCGAGGTCGATGGTAAATGGCTTTCTTGTAGTAGTCGTTAGAGAAAGGATTCTGATTTCCCTTTACTTCTGTTTTAGGACATTCTCTCTTAAAATGTCATCTCTCGTGACACTTGAAGCATGTTACTTTTGACTTGTCAAATCCTAATTTTCCATCAAGTCCACCCAGATTGCTTCTTCCGGTGATTTCCATAAAGCGTTGAGCTCTTCGGACGATCGAAGCCATACACCATTTTATGTCAATCAACTCCATTTCTTTCGAGTCAATCTGATCATAATCTTTTTTGGTCATTTCTAGATTCCCATTCTTCCAGCTACCAGGCTTTCGTATGATTCCAGTACTGCGGCAAGCAAGACCATATGTTATTTCGCTGTTTCCTCATTGAAGTCTTCTGCATTCTGGAGATTTAATATGATATTACATTGTAAGATTTGTTGGTTGGGATTGGGTTGATTTTGATAGCTTTTTTGAGGACGACTTGAGTTTTGAGACAATTGTTGCCCTTGAGAAGTATTTGGATTGAAGGAAGCAAATGACTGAAACTCACTTGACTGATTAGACGGCGGGCTTGTGCTACCGTTGGCATTGAAAGAAGTTTGAATCTTAGGGCTCTAAGCATTTGCAATTGTGTTGCCTTTATAGTACAAATTCACATCCTGTTGCATGTGTGCCCCTTTACTTTGCTCTTGGCCATTTTTTGCAACTCTTATTCATGCCCTTCAAGTCGTTCAATGAATCTTGGCATAGTGACATTATTGTATTCTGTTCCATTTTTTAGGATGGTCAGATACGTAGACCATTCACCTTCAGGTAGAGATTATGCCAATTTATCAACTAACTCTTCAGTTGACTTAACAATAACCCAATTTCTGGATCTCTCGTTCCAACTATTATAGTCTTTCGGATTCATGAGCTTTGGAGGCTTTGTCGTCATCTCCATTTCATTTTCTAGGTTCATGTTCTGTGCTGCAGAAGTAGTAACTGCTTGTGTGCATTATAGAACTCTTCGTTTCCAATTTATCGAAAATTTTATGAAAACTGGTTTTAAAGACTTGTCACGTTTTTTTAAGAAAAATGTATACCCTAACGCATACGAATGAGTACTCGTACGAGTGAGTTAATTTCAGTTAAAAAATTTTGATCGTTGTGCGAATGATCATGCGTGCGAGTGTGTGTTCGTATGAATGATCAAAACAACACTTCTTGAAAAACTTGTTTTATGCGAGTGCTGATTTGTACTGATGACTGTTCGTACGAATGGCAATTCGTACGGGTGGTCTCTCTACTCGTACCAGCAGCTCACGTCACGAATCTGATGTTTTTCACAATTTTTGACATGATTTTGGTTGATTTTAGATCTGTAAGTTTCAGGGATTTGTTTAAGCTGGTCTTAACATGTTATACTAAAATCCTAGTCTGTCCATTAAATCTTCTATATCTGAAAGATGTATCAAGAATGGGTAGAAATAAAGAACTTCAATAGTTGAATCTAGATCTTCAAAGGCTAAAACATGTTGTTTGTCTTCAAATCAGGCCTCAAGGCTCTGATACCACTTGTGAGGGAAGGACCGTTACTTCCTCGATGAGCTCCCGGACTGACTTGACTCAAATAACAGTTGCAGAATTCATTATTAACGAGTTAGACAAACAATCAAGTATACTGCTTAAACGCTTCTGCTTCTTGTATTAATAAACGTGAAATGATTACAGACGCATAAACAGATGGACAACGCTTTGCCTCGGTCTCCATAAAACAGCTCCATAACTCAACACCCAAGTCCCCTATTTATAGGAAACATCAGTCGCACAAGGGACAAGGATGTTGACTCGTACGAGTGATCATCCGTACGAGTGTCCAAAGTGTCACTCGTACAAAGACTCACTCATACAAGTGATTTACAAAATGTAACGAAACATAAGTTCTAACAATGCAAAGCCCTATTACATGACCTACATATCCTAGACGTAGGCAATAGACATTGTGCACCAACACTTTTTATTTTTATCATTTTTGCCCTTTTCAATTTTGGGAAGAATATGATTGATACATATGAACTGGTTGAGTAACTTATTAACAATCTGTTTACCCTTTCTATTTCGATTCTTATTTTTTCTAACTCATTTTTAATTTCAACAAATCGTGTTTATATGTATGTTTATCGCCATTTGTTTATCCATCACGATTGTTTTTAGCATCGACAAAGTTTTAGCATCTTCTAAATTGACTTGTTCTAATTGCTTATATGTTCTGCTCTTTTTTTCATAAGCTTCTTTCATTACGTTGTAATCACTTTTTAGATTATGTGAATGTTTTTAACTTCTTTAATGATTTTATCTTTTTCAACACAATTTTCACACGGTTCAGTGCATTGTTGCATGGTTTTTCAACCTCTACCACTTGCACTCTTACCACATCTTTTACTACCTCTTGTTCACACCCAGACTCCTGTTTTACTTTATCATAATCTACCTCTTTTAGGTTGGCCATCATTGCCTTGTCAGCAACCTCCATCAAATTCTTGATGTTCATCTCCTTCTCTATGTTGATCACTTCTTCAATCTTTGTTTTTGCTTTATCAACTGTCACTTCATACGACCTGTAAACTTTGGTGAATTTTGCTATTTTTGTCATGAAAACGTTTGTTTTAAGATCTGATCTTCTCAAGGGTTTATCTAGTGATGATTTTACACATTATACTAAAAAATCAGTTCATTTTAATTGTAGTTTCGTTGTAAAAGTGAAAAATAAGAAGAATGGAGTAAAAGTAGAATTGAATCTTGTGTCAAAGTCTTCAAATCTGGTTCCCTGAGCTCTGATACCACTTGTAGGTACGGATGGGTTCATCGAAGAACACAAGATCTACGTATAATCTGGTTTGACGTGCCGAATCCGTTAAGAGGAACTGTAACAGTGACAATCAATTGTAAGTAATCAACATTTATTACGTTCTAACAACAAACGAACAAAATTTTGATGCTATACGACACAAATTCTCCTAATCTATGATTGAACTTGATGAATATTGAAGGAGTTATATTTCTCCAATGTGTTTTTGCTATTAATAGATGAAACATGCAGATCCACCTCGTGCGATATTGTACACTTCATTGTTTCACCTCGTGCGATGTAGCATTCATACGTTCAAGATAATTCCCATAGTTGATGACAACATGCTTGTGTAACTATGATGTCATCACATAATTGTGATGACATCATTCCCGATCTTGTTTGCCCTCTTCGTATCGTGTCGTATCAAATCCTATGGTATCCTAACACTATCTAGTGAAACCTCTGTCCGGTATATTACAGACTCAAGACACTTGACAATACATGTACAATTAGATTTCTATCGATGGCCACATGAATAGGGCACTAACATCTCGCACTTCCGACAAGTCTTGATAGGACTTTTACTACTCCCACTGATCTTAGAAATCTTTAACAATTTATCATACTTGTGGTCAATGTTAGAAGACCAACAGTTTCTAACAGAGAAACAAGTTAATGATGTTACTCGTTTTAGTTTCTCTGTTTGAGGATTATAGTTTTGGCAGTGAAACCGTAGTGTGCCCACGTATAAGCAATAATGAAACTTTTACAAGAGTAGCATTGGATTGTTAAAATGAAAAGTTGTGAAGGAGCAGTGTCTTATATACGAGGTGCAAATTGAGGTAATAACAAGTTTTCACTCTCCTACCTCTTGCAGCTCATGTAAGTAATGATTAAGAAACTTAGTGCTCCACCAACCTTTTAGATCTCTAGGAATGCTATAAGATAAGTTTCAATAATGTACGTGTCTTGGGAACTTATCACATATGTTAGACTTGATTTCCTCAATGTCCAGACGTTATAAGAAACTCGGGGACATATTTAGAAGGAATCATAGTATATATTTATTAATTTCTTTAATACCTTGATCCACATAAAACATATCAGATACTAGTAAATATTATGATAAATGAATTATGTCTGAATATTTTATTTTGGGATAACTTCCAATGAAATATAACTTCTAATGGAACTTAATTTATTCCCGTAGCTGTTTAAATATTAAGGCTTTTAACACATGCTCGTAAGTCACTAAGAATGAGATTTGATAATATTTCATCCTTTGTTAACCTGGTCATGATTTCTCATAAATTTTGATCTCAGTGGATGAAGTTTGTAGGTCTCATTTTTTGTTAAATTTTAATTTTCATGTTAACAAAAGGTTGTGAAAAAGTGTAATATCATCTAGTTCTGTCTTATAGGATTTTATCCAGATTGTTATGATATATAATATGAGAGTTTAAGGTAAGAATGACTTTGTTTTAACCATGCAAATCTCACCACTGTCATAATGTAGCTTTCATATTGATACAAAATTCTAAATAATCTACAGAATATATAAAGTATGATGAAGCCTAATTATAAAACAGTTTATTATGGTTCTTATAGTCCTAACATTATATTTTGTCACTAACTCTCATCTTAGTATTTGTTGATTTCTGGTAAGGAAACTTATAGAACTAGAGTCAACCGGTCTTGTGTTGGTTTGAATATTATCATTAGAAGACTTAAATATCATAAATATTTAAATACTTATCTTTGCTAGTTGTTTCATTTAATTATGGATAGTCTCGATGCTCATGCCCTAGTTTAATGGTATAAATTTGGAATGAGACTTTCCTTTGAAGAAACTTATAGCTGGAGGTAGTACTTGTACGCTATCTATAAATCTTAAAAGGATCATCCTTTTAGGATTAGTTGCGGTGAGATGAACATCTTCTAATTTTTCCAGTTTCATGCATTCCTTTTCCTATACATACGTTGCAAATCAACACACTCATTTTCCTTTGGTACTTTTGAGTTGTATAGTTGATTCTTAAGGTAACTTATATAGTATTAGTGGAAACGTTATTATGTAATGCACCAGAAAAGTGTACTGATTTCCATGTGTAAACCCTTAAATTATAGTTCATGGTATTGTACATCATGATGTATTCACAGATGCCAATAAACTTTATGGTTAGAATCTGGAGTTAATTCATGCGTCTTAGGAGTTATTTTGATTCTTCAAAGGAAAACAAATTAGTCTTAGGAAATTCAGAATCTGAAATAGCTTCCATGATAACAATAATTAACTAGGTTCTTGATTATTATAAGAGATATAATATTTGACTTATCCCACTAGTCATACTCTTAATTTTCTTCTTTAATACTTTTATTAGAAAAGAGAAGTAGGATTGTCATCCAATAAAAAAAATTTTTGTAGAAACTCTTTTGAAAGCAAAACCATCTTAGGTTTTTGGAATAGAGAGGATAGAAATAAGCTACTTAGGGTAATGAAGTAAAGCATATATAAATTATTATTGAAGATACAATCTACTATAACACCAAAATTGCAGATAAACTTAAGATTCTACCTGAATTTTGACTTCGCTTTAGCTTTTACCAAAATTCAGACACATTATGAACATACATAGATAAAAGATTGTCATGATGTTCTCCATAAATTTGGCTTTGCTTTCGCTTTGCCCAAAATTTATGCATTATAAACATATATAATAGACTGACTTACTGTTCTACATGAACTTTGGCTTCGCTTTTGCTTTGACCAAAAGTCATGCATTATGAACATATGTAAATAAAAACCAACTTAATATTCTGCCTGAATTTTGGCTTCGCTTTGGCTTTGACCAAACTTCAGACATTATAAAGCATATAAAATATTAAATCCTGGCTTAATGTTCTACCTAAATTTTGGCTTCGCGTTGGCTTTGACCAAAATTCAGGCATTATGAACGATATAAAATAATAGACCGTCTTTAGTGTTCTACATGAACTCTGGCTTCGCTTTGACTAAAATTCCTATATCATGGACACACATGAATATAGACTATCTCAATGTTCTACATGAACTTTGGCTTCGCTTTGACAAAAATTCATGTATCATGATGATGAACGTACATAAAGAATAAGGTAAAGCACATAAATATAACATAACACCTTGTGGCCAGAAATAAAATATTTATTTAAATTAGGCTAATAATTTATTATGTGTATTATCAAACAATTCGTTGTTGGGTTCATTATCCAACATACACATAATAACATAAAATGGCATAAATTAAAGTTGGGCCATTCGCAAGTTATGATCATACCAAACTAAATAGACTAAGGCTTCCAAAAGTTAACATAAGGCATGCGAATTTGTATAAACGTTAATGTATGTAGAAATAATTTATACAAATATCACATGCGAAAGCTTAATATATAAGTCATGTAGATCATACGAGAACATCAATTAATTAATTTCATAAATTAAATGAGCCATGCGAAATTGGAGATAGGATTCACAACAAACATATACAATTTAGTTGTGATAGCCATCGACATAAGACAAGGCACTAAATTTTAAATATAATGACTGAATAATTAACGGTATATAAAACACATCATAGCAATCTAAGCCCACCAATTAAGGTTCAACATATATTCACTTTACATATAGGGAGATTAAAGAATTAGATGGGATTATCTAATTGCCAATCATGGTACATGTGTGAAAACTAGATTTTTTGAATATCTATATCTATATATATCCATATCTATACATCTAATAAATAAATAAGATTTGGGATACTTGTCGTCTCCTGGGGCAACCATTTTAGGTTTTTGGCTCGAAAATGGTGGACAATTGTTATTTTTATATGGATCCCTCGTGTGACATCCATACCTAGTGTTTTGAAACCCTAGATTCACAACTTTATCAAGTGTTCTGATTTTGTTGGTTTAGAAAACTAAAGATATTCAACGATTTAATCATCCCCAAGGTTCGGTTTCCTTACCTTTTTTCAAGTTCTACGATTTTAGGGTTATCACAAATCTTTTGTATGCATTATCTGTTGTTTCATCTTTCACGATATTAGGGTTTTCATGAATCGATAGTTATTGTTATTGTGATTGTTTCACCTTCTACGGTTTTAGGGATTTCAACAATAAATTATATCCCTATTCTATTTTTCATTTTCTTTGATTTTAGGGCTTTTACTTCAAAACAGACAGATGTTTACTGTTATTAAAAAACATTTGTAAACAATATCTATTTTATGCTGGTTAGATGATGAATTGTTGATTACTATTATTAATATATGAATTGGCTTATGGATGTGAAAGATGACAGGGTTATTGCTGTGAAGAAGCTTTAAGAGACATCAAAATAGGGGAATAGAGAATTTACAAATGAAAGTAAATTATTAGCTTGCATACAACATCTTAATGTAGTATGATTGTTGGGTATTTTTCTTTGGTCGTCTATAACGTATTTATATATCTTCTTTTACAAGTGCATCAAAAGCAATTTATATAATGGAAGCATATGAAGGGACTTTTGAAGATGATTAATGTTGATGCAAATGTCTATTGTCTACGTCTTAGGTCGAGTCGTGTATGTAATAGGACGAAAATGTTAGATTCTATTGTGTTTATGTTTAACTTCGCACGAGGGTAAAGACTACCTTCGTACGAAGATAAGTTATCTTCGTACAAAGATAAAGTACCTTCGTGCAAGGACAGTGGTCTATATATAGGTGTCTTGGGTCTTCATTGGATATAACTTTTGCGACACTGACTGTAACATTTGTGGTGATTCGATTGTGTAACGATTCCAAAACGAGTTATCAATCAATGAATTATTGTGTTTTATTTCCGAGATTCGTTTATTTATCATAACAATTGCACATATTTGATTCTTGTTGATGCATATGTCTGTTCCCTATGTCATCGTATTACGTCGAGTCTGTGTTTAGGAGTTAACGTTAAGTTTATGTATGTTGAGAGACAAGTTCGCCGGAACTTGTAGTGTACATGAACAAGTTCGCCCGAACTTGTCCAAGGCACATTCCAGGCAAACTTGTTCTCCTATAAATATGTGACTTGTGTTCCCATTTGTATAATTCAGAGATTTGTGTACGGGACGGCGAAGCTCTGTCCAAGTGTTTCCAGGATTTGTAACGTTTACTCATCAATGAAACAATGATTAAACAGTAAAGAACTTATATCCAATGTCGCCTATGCAAACGGATTCCACGCGTTTATCTTAGGTTTGTCAAATTAGGACCAGAACGATCCGTACAACGTACCCTCAATCGGTATCAGAGCAGGATTGGCCTAATTGGAAGAGATTTCACATAGAACTTCACATCGTCTACTCATTTATTTCATTTTTAACTTTTCTTGGACATTTCACGGACAAAATGGACTGATTTTCAATTATAATACTTAAAATCCATAATAATAAAACCTTGAAAAGATCAGAGCTTAAAACAAACGAATTCATGTCGAAAAGTTGAAAAAATCATGTTTGAAAACATCATTTCAAACGAACTTGTGATCAAGTTCGCCCGAACTTGACTGAAATTATCACATTTTGTGTGATTTTTCATCAAGTTTGCACGAACTTGACAAGTTTTTCAAAAATTTTCATCAAGTTCGCCGAAACTTGATTGGTTTTTGTTAAAATTAAGCACAAGTTCGCCTGAACTTGGATAAATTTTCTTGAAAAACATCACAAGTTCGCCCGAACTTGTTTCAAAGTGAAATTTTCTGAAGAGTTTATGCAAGTTCGCCCGAACTTGTTAAGTAGCTGATTTTCATAAGTTGCTACGAGTTCGCCCGAACTTGTACAAAGGTTTCTAAAAAAAAACGTCTCGGACATTTTTCTGAAAATTCAGAAAAGCGTCTCGGACATTATATATCGTTAGATTCGTATAGACAAGACGAGTTTAAAGCTCTAAAATTGTTGATACGTTAATATTGTTGATTAAAAAGTCAAATTTTACTAAAATTGTCTGTTTGCTAATCATTGTTCAAGTGTTTTTGAACGACTGATAAATTTGGAAAACAAAATGGGGTCCGTGAAGTGCCAAAGTTGATGAATATGAAGACTGGAAAGTAAAATTCGAGAACTGGGTACGAGCAAATTTCTTCTACAGTTGGGTTGCCGTTCAAACTGGATTTAAATGGCCAGTTGATGAACATGGAGTTATTCTTGCAGTATCAAAGTTTACACCTAAACTGAATGATGCATATGCCCATGAGAAGAAGATGATAACCTTGTTACATAAATCGATAAATGGAGATATCTTGATTCTACTACCAGAATGTGATACAACACCGAAGTTGTGGAATACTCTATGTGCTAAATATTTGGATAGTGTTGAGATGATTAAGAGCAAGAAAGTTCTAATCATGAAAGAGTTTGACATCTTCACAATGCGAAAGGCGAGTCAATGAAACAAATGATAGAGCGATTTTGTCATTTTAAAGTGCAGATGAGAAGGCATGGTCTTGATAAGACAGAAGCAGAGTATATTGAAAATTGGCTGATGCTCTTCCGGAGAGTGAATGGACAACGTACTTAATGGTGTTAAAAGAAAGTCCGAGCTGGGAATTTTTCAAGCTTTCTACCTTCATTGACAAATTAGAGGGATATGAAGTGGAATTACTAAAGAAGTCTGATCTTGTCACTAATCAAGGGAATGTCCAGTTGAAGAGAGAAGGGAGTATAGTAGCTAAGAACTGTGAAGCACAAGTTTTAAGTACATCTGCAAATGAGCCTTCAAGTTCTAAACCTATCTGTCCAGTTTATGATGTAGATCTGACTGACTATCTGGTAGATAATGTCAAACTCTTGAATAATCTTGAGAGTTTGACATTAGAAATAAAAAATTAAAAGAAAATGAACCTAGATTTTTGATAATAGAATATGTTGGTGCATAATGTCTATGTCTTAGTCTTATATCGAGTCTGTATAGTATAGAGCTGAATAGGCTAGCTGAAAAGTGTATTTATGTTTGTTAGAGACAAGTTCGCTGGCAATGTGTCATGTAAAGGCAAGTTGGCCGAACTTGCTAATCCAAGTTCGGGTGAACTCATGTCTCTTAGTAGCGAACTTGGACTATTATAACTAGCTAGCTTGCCTCATTCATTTGTAACTTTGGCATTTTGGAGGCGAAGCTCTGTCAGTTTGTACTCTCGAAGTTTAATCAATGAAACTGATGTTAAAATGATTAATTCTTGTCTATTGGTAAATACGACGTAATATTTCCGCTATTATGGACGTTAGATATCAGATTTAGGTTCCCTAGCGTTTCTACAAGTGGTATCAGAGCTAGAATAGCCTGATTTGATAGTATCAAGACAATAACACTTCTATTTCATCTCCATTCTTCTATTTTTCTTAACTTTTTCATCAAAAATTAAGAATTCATGGTCAAAATCTTTTCAGTTTTGAATATATCATGTAAAATACATCAAAGATAAAACCTTGAAAAATTGGAGACCAAATTCAACCGAAATCATGTCAAACTTTTGAAAAAACCATGTCTTCCAAAACTTGTCCACCGAACTTGTTTAACAAAGTTTGACCAAACTTGTGTTAAAAACTCACTTTTTCAGTGATTTTTTACCAAGTTCGCCCGAACTTGAGTTGTTTTTGAGAAAATTTTGCCAAGTTCGCTCGACCTTGAGTGAAATTTTTGAAGAAAATTGGTTAAGTTCGCTCGAAGTTGCTAGAATTTTATTGAACTTTTGTCAAGTCCGACCGAACTTGATAAATTTCAAAAGAATTTAGCTAACTTCGCCTGAACTTGCTAGTTTTCCATCAAAGTCTGTTGCTAAGTTCGCTCGAACTTAAAAAATCTCTACAAGATCCACCAACAAGTTCGACCGAGGTTGATTTAAAGGAATTTTTCAAAACAAAATCACAAGTTCGACCGAACTTGTGATAAACTCAAAGAATTCTTCATTTCAACTACAAGTTCGACCGAATTTGTAGTGTAACACCCCAAATCGCGTAAAGCAACACGCGGCGGAAACACTTGGTGAGTCATGTTACAAATTGTTTACAACATGTTTTAAGTTTTTTTATTGAGTATAATTTACAATTGTCTGGGAATACGAATTAATACAATCAAATTGTCTTTAAATTTCAGTGTCGCTAAGGCACGGTCCATCTATGGTGCATAACAGCGACATATCATATATTAAACTGAAACAAATGTGAAATAGATGTCAGCATAAAAAGATTGTGTACATAGGTTTGTGATATAGTTCTGCTTTAGATGTTTAAGAAAAACAAATGTTTTCAAAAGTAGCCAGAATCCTTGCAAGAAGTTGTATCTAAGTACTTTGCTTTTTGATAAAGAGTGTTTTATATATGTACAAACATACTTTTGGTTGAAGTAACAATATAAGGTAGTATACAAACTATATACTTGTTTTGAAATTAGTTGATTACTAAGAGTAAATATACTTTTGGGGATGCTAGATTTGTAGTATCAAAATATACTTTGGTTTGAAACAAGTGAATCGGTAGTCATATCAAAATATATTTGTAAACAATATGAGTATCGATAGTTTAT
Organism: Scalesia atractyloides; assembly: GCA_947069175.1. Lineage (NCBI taxonomy): Eukaryota > Viridiplantae > Streptophyta > Magnoliopsida > Asterales > Asteraceae > Scalesia > Scalesia atractyloides. Next base: position 51,165,356 of record CAMTDV010000005.1, on the reverse strand, counting down.
CAAAAATATACTTTTGCTTAAGAACAAGCTTTCGGGTTGTATATATTCAACTATACTTTGGTAATAAATATATACCAAGTTTATTAGCAATATCAAAACTATGCTTTGGAATTGGTATATCGAAATATGCTTAACTTGTGATTTGGGTAGTATATCAAAATTTATATACTTTTGGTTTTAGGGAAATCAATAATAAGATAAGTTTCTATGGCTTAATTAGAAAACCTTTGTAAAACATACATTGTGGTCGTTTGGCAATACATTTAAACCTGAGTATATCAAACTATACTTTGGTGACTATAGATTTACCATGAAGGCAAAATCTATTTGGTTTAAACTTGGTTTCTGACATTCCATACAACAGGAATAGGGTGTCAAATCCTCTAGCGTTATATCATACTACCAATCGGCTTGATAATTGTTAATGAATGTAAAAAAGAAATACAAACCAACAATAGTCTCACAAACTTTGAAAAACGTTATTCGAGTCAAAGGTAACAATTTCAAATCGTTAATTGATATAGTACTATGTATACGAAATCATATAGCTTTGAAAACGTGAAAATAGTGAATAGGCATATATGAATCGCCCCAAAACATTTGAAAAACGTAAAAGAGGGGACTATGTACTCACCTGGGGTTGCAAAATATCCTTTAATCAAAGGTTAAACAAGCTCAAATGTCTGAGAAGTCAAACGTGTCCTAGAATCGGATAACTATGTAAATATCGGGACATTAATCGGCGGATCAGAAAGAATGAGGTCTTTAAACCAAATGAGTGTTGGCACTCATATGAAATGGTTTAGCAAAGTCTACATACTGATTTGAAAAGATTCCTAAGTGCTTTTGACCCGTTATGACTCGTTAAGGTAGTTACGGTACTTTAGTTGATCATTTACGTAAAAACATGTTCGGATGGTTAGATATGTGTTTTGATAAGTCTAATATGTCAAAATAAGTTTAATATAGTTGCAACATCAGTTTATATGTCAAAACATTGGTCACATATGCTTAAATTTGATTTATGCGCAAAAAGGGCATTTTGGTCATTTATAGGGCATAATAGACGGCTTAACATAACACTAACCAAACGTCGTGACATAAGGTATAACCTCAGAAGGTTATTCCCTATACAACTATGGTCATATATATGTGTTTGGCCGGATCCTAAGATCGACCAAACGGGTCGGATTCGAAAGTCAAAGCGGTGGTCAAGACCGCTCGACTTACGACCCTAAATAAGCACTAAACTAAAAGTGACGAGTTAAACATGTTAAACATGTCTAACAAGGTTTATAAAACTGATTTGGTATAAAAACAAAGAGTTTTGATACCCGAAAATAGTTCCGTCGTATAATGCGCATTTGCGCATTATTGACCGAAACTTTGACTCGTCACTTCTACTAGTAAGCGTGGTAATCAGTAGGCACGATCGCTAAAGATCATAACTATCGTGATTACGATCATGTTGCAAAGTCAAATTGAACTTTGCTTTAACCAATTTTGGTCAGAACCGAAAGTCAAACAGAAAGTCAATTGTTTGACTTTTAGCTCATAAGAAGCTAAAATAAATAACAAGGCTAGGATAGAACACTTACTTGTGCTCAAGGAAGCCAAGCTTACTAGAAAAACTCAGATGGGAGACCTAGAAAATAGTTAGCAACTCCACTTAGAGTTTAGCGAGAAGAAGAGAATGGAAGGTGCAAGTTGAAATTGTGAGATCGAGGCTCTATTTTTAGTTGTGGAGGGTGAACAGGTCCCTACAGCCTAAAACTTGTTTTTTCCACGAGTTTTGGCCCTTTTAACACCCGTTAACCCCATTTTTAAGCTTTACAAGGAAGATAAAGCATAGGGAACTTGAAAAATGCTCAGAAACTTTTCAGATGTTGGTTCGTTCGGTCGTACAGTTGTGGTTTCGGTTAATTACGACGGAAATCGTAACGAACGCGCAAATGACCGTAAATGCTTAACGAATGACATTTTTGCATTCATATCACTAAAATTCAAGATTTTAATGATTAGAAAAATTTTGGATGTGTGTACACGTTTCGAATAACGATATACGCGAATCAGCAAAGTTTCGCAGAATTTGCAAAATAGCCCCTAAGCTTGAATAAACTTGTTTTTGCCATACCGAAGCCCTCAAAACTTATTTCTAAGTTATGCAAAGGGTATTTAGGGTATGTTTAGCTTATGTCATCGTTCCGTATTGTACGTCGCATTAAACTGATTACGTTTGCGTAACAGTTTGCGATTTCACTTCCAAAAGTGATTCAAAAGATCGAAATTGTACAAGGACTGAAATGTGTGAATGTCACATGTAATTATACAATTCTCGGGAATGAAACACAAGATCTCATTGGATTCAAAATTGTTCGGAATTGTACGATGGGTGAAAAGGCACAGATGTTACAGTCTCCCCTACTTTAGGAAATTTCATCCCGAAATTTAAATTAGAGGAAACTTGTGAAAACGGGTGTGAGGGTATCACTTTCAAATGATCCTTCGTTCCCGGAGTAAAGTTCTTGGCAACGTTTGGATACTCAGTGAATTTTGTTTATTGGACTCTTCTATTATTTGTAGGAATGAGTTCAGATTCGAAACTCTAAACTTTAGTCCAATAAGTATGCGTATGACATCTTTGATTGTACCGAGCCTCCAAGGGGACTATGTAAATGTCAAAGTGACATTTTTTTTTGTTTGTAGAAGAACCTAAGAGAGTGTGATCTTGAGTCGGATTTCTGCAAAATGAAAGGGAGAACGTTTGTAGAGGTTTCCCATGAAGACTAGTATAGGAAACTTGTGTGTGCTCGAAATTGGAGTTGGAGAGTGAAAGATTATAACAACATTGGTCAAGGTCCAGAACATCTAGTACCTTAAATAACGCCACGCTTGCAATGTAATAAGGAACACTTATATATAGGAAGTACCAGCGGCGTATCCACCATGCCCTTATTATATTGTTCCCGTTTCGTTATTCTTATTACTATAGGTTCTTACACATGACAAAACCAGTTGTGGTTTCTATGCACTAAATTTTATAATTATGTATGCATCCATAATTACACAATGCCTTGCATAGTCCGCACGGTTCATTTTGTGATGTGTAAGGGAAATATCAAACAAATAAACATATGATGACCTGTCTTAGACCACAAAAGTTCCTTTTTAACTAGATCAACGAATAATCTTTTTAAATAGACACTAAAGAGTCTTTTAACTAGATCATCACATGATCTCTTTAATTAGAATAGTACTTTGGAATCCAAGGGTCTAACTATTGAATAGAAAAGCCCTTAAGGATTTAAGGTAGCACTTTAGATATCCTTCTAAGGACCTAACATATGAAGATATGGAAGTTCTATGAGGATTTGGATAGTAATTATTTTGAATCAAATAACCGTTAACTTGTACATATGTATTAAAGCACACAAGGAATCCAATCAAGAACACCGGATTGGACTTTAATCATCCACAAAGATCTAACTATGAATAAAGGAAGATCCTATAAGGATTTGGGATTTGTATAAGGAAAATATTTTGAAAATCATACACTAGATGTACTACGAAATTAAAGTGTATGTAATGTCATGAAAATACGAAAGTAGTCATAGGCACAGCGACATATTACATAAGACCAATTAAGGACTTCTGAAAAGCACCCTTAGGTATCCAAGCAAGGATTTAAAGTGGTACTTTGAGTATTTGTTAAGAGTTATGGTTTGTACCTTGTACTTTGTTTCTTATAAGAAACGAGTACATAGGATTTTTGCGGAGATCGCGAGTGATCCCAAAATAGAAGAAGAGTAGTTTGATTTACAAGGAATCATATCCTTGGTGTCGGTATTGTAGAGGTATGTCACACATACACGTAATCATACTGGTTTTGTAAATAAAATTGAAATAACTATATTATTTGTAAACCACCGAAATGATTCAAGACTTTTGGATATCACAAAGTGAAAATGTAAAACGTTCACAGCTGCATCATCATTAGCACGAGTCTCGTTAGCATTTATGTTAACTGCTCATCCACGGGCTGGATTTGCATTAACAAGCTTCGGGCAATTGTTTCGATAGTGAGTAAGATCACCACAGTTGTAGCACGATCCAGGTGGATATGGTGCTTGAGCAACAGCAGGGTTTACATTTGTTTGATTTTGGGTGTTGGTAGCAATGCGACATGCATTGACAAGATGACCCAATCGTCCACAGTAGGTACATTTAAGACATGGTGTTTGGTTTAATTGAAGACGATTGCATTTGTTGCGCAAAGGTGCAGTACCGGCATATGCCTTCCTAGCACGAGGTTGTGCTGGTTGGGTTGGAGCAACTTGATCGTTCTGAGCAACTATAGCGAAGTTTTGTGAAGCCTTACGCTTCTTTGACTTCTTAGAGGATTTAGTCTGGTTTTCCTTTGGTTTTTCTTGAGTAGAATTGTCCGATGGTTTCTTATCGCTTTTGCGGAAAAGTTTACCCTTCCTGACTTGAGATTCAGTCAGGGTAGCGGATAGTTCAATGGCCTGTCTAACTGTAGCGGGATTGCTACCAGTGACTATGTCCTGAATTGGGTCAGGGAGGCCATTAATGTACTTTTCAATTGCCTTATCCAAAGGCGTAACCATGGCTGGACATAACAGACTTGGTTCTTCATAACGATCAGTGTAGGTTCGATGTTCACCACTATCTTGCTTAAGATCGTGGAACTCATTCTCAAGTGCCCTTTGCTCGTGACGTGGGCAGAACTCTTTCATAATAAGAGCTCGAAGTTCTTCCAATGTCTGGCTAGTGCTACATCAGCACCTATATCCCTCATGATCCCGTTCCACCACGTAAGTGCTATCTTTTGAAAAACACTTGAAGCAAACTCTACTTTTCGCTTGTTCGGACACTGAACATGGCGGAAAGTGCTTTAGATACTCTCAAACCATTGTAGGAGGCCAGTAGCTCCCTCAGACCCAGTGAAGTTGAGTGGTTTGGCCGAGTTGAATTGTTTAAAGTTGCACGGAGTAGGGGCATTGTTGTTGTTATTGTTTTGATAAGCTTGATTGAGTTGGGTCACAAGGTTTGGGAGTACAGCAGCCATTTGCTGAGCGATTAAAGTTGCCATTTCGGCGTTTTGATTAGCGTTGCGATGAGGAGGCATTCTAAAAGAGAAAGGGAATCATGAGAGAAATCGAGTGAGATTGATATTGGATAGTCAAAATGAATTAAAAATATCGACGAAGTATAAGGATTGTGATCATTTGTTCGTTATTTAAAACAAACAAACGACGCAGTGACAAATCAAAGTAAATGGGTCTTTATAATGTATCGTGAAGACATGCTTTAGCCTATAAGTGAATACTCACCCCAAGAGTCCCCAGGTAAGAGTGACTGGTCCGATAATGCGGATTTGTACGAACACTCTAACCTTAGACAAAAAACTCAAGGTACATGCATCCACCCTTCCGGATTGCATGTTTTCACATTATTAAAGCCCAAACTTTGACGAGATTTTGAAAACTTTGTAGGCTTAAAGCTTAAAAACAAAACATCTAAGGATAGATGATTTCTTGTGAAGTTTTGGAAAAATTTTGACTTTCAAAAGATGTATTATGCTTTGTTTTTGGTAATCACATAAGGATAGGTGATGGTAGTGTATTAAGAATCTAAACGCAAGTAAACTCGCGTTGGGTCCTAGGAAGGTTATAGACTAGGTTGAAGCATTACTAATAACCTAATTCCCTATAACCAGTGCTCTGATACCAATCTGTAACACCCCAAATCGCGTAAAGCAACACGTGGCGGAAACACTTGGTGAGTCATGTTACAAATTGTTTCACCACACATGGTTTTAAAGTTTTGTTTTTATTGATGTATCAAATTTACAATTGTCTGGAAATAACAGAATTAAAATACAATCAAATTGTCTTTTAAATTTTAGTGTCACTAAGGCACGCGTCCATCCTATGTGCAGTAAGTAGCGACAATCATCATATATGTAAACCTGAAACATATGTGAAAATAGGTACGTCAGCATAAAAATGCTTGTGAGTAACATAGGTTTTGTGATGATGATTCATGGCTTTAGATGTTTTAAGAAAAAATATATGTTTTCAAAAGTAGCCATGAATCCTTGCAAAAGTTTAGTATCTAAGTACTTTGCTTTTTGATAAAGAGTGTTTGTAATATATGTAAGGAACATACTTTTGGTTTTGAAGTAACAATTTAGGTAGTATATCAAACTATATACCTTAGTTTTGAAATTAGTTGAATTACTAGTATATTAAAATATACTTTTGAAATGCTAGATTTGGTAGTATATAAAATATACTTTGGTTTGAGAACAAGTGAATCGGTAGTATATCAAAATATACTTTTGTAAACAATATGAGTATCGATAGTATATCAAAATATACTTTTGCTTAAGAACAAGAGCTTCGGTAGTATATCAACTATACTTTGGTAAATAATATCACATTTATAGCATATCAAACTATGCTTTGGAAGTATATCGAAATATGCTTAATTGTTATTTGGTAGTATATCAAAATATATTTTCGTTTAGGGAAATCAATAAAAGATAAGTTTTTATGGCTTAGTTAGAAAACCTTTGTAAAACATACATTGTGGTCGTTTGGCAATACATTCAAACCTGAGTATATCAAACTATACTTTGGTGACTATAGATTTACCACGAAGGCAAAATCTATTTGGTTTAAACTTGGTTTCTGACACCCCACCAATCTTTAACATCCCGATCGCGTAATACAACAACACGCGGGGAAATAACGAGGAGTCACGTTACAAATTGCTCAGCCACAACTGATACTAAATTGTTTTACTATCATTAACATCGTTTTACAATACAAGGAAAACATGAAGTTGTCTTTTGAGTAAAGAAGTCTAAAGTCCGGATGTATTCCTAGATGCAGCAAACTTGAATAATCGAAACCTAAAACATATGTGAAAACGAGACAACAACAAACAATGTTGGCGAGTACATAGTTTAGTTAGCCAGATTAATGGCAAAAAGTTTGGGTGTTGCAATACTTCGACAACTACAAGAGTCGTCTATTGAAAATGTACTCTTTGAAGCCAAGTAATGAAAAAAACATTTAGTATTATAATAAATTAACTTGATTATAAACTTATGACACAATAGTTTTGTATATGGCAACATGATTAATACTAAGTAATTTTTATGCCATTGAAAATTTGTACATTGTTCATTGTAATCGCCTTGAATTTTATCATACAACTTGTGAGTATGTTATTAGAGATCCAATCAAGGATTAATAATAACAATACTAAAATTTGTCAAAAATCGCGTGAGTATTATTAGAATTCAAGTCAATGATTTAAATAATACTCTGGTTATCCTTCTAAGAATCTAACATATTAAAATATGTAAGAGTTCTACAAGGATTTGGTTATTGTACTTTGAATCATTCAACACAAAATCCTAATGCGATTTGGATAACGCTACAAGAATAATACAATAAGAACACTTATGTATAGGAAGTACCAGCAGCGTATCCACCATGTTCTTATAGTATTACACTCATTTCGTTATCTAAATCACAACTAATCACAATAACCACATAATCATCGTCTTGGTCACATTGTCTTGTCATATACGTATTAAAGTACACAGAATCCATTTAAGGACTACCAATAAGTACTTTAAACATCCTACAAGAATCTAAATATTAAGATAGATAGATGCTTTAAGGATTTGGTAGCATATCAAGCTATGCTTTGGTTCAGTATATCAGGCTATACTTTGGTTTAGTATATCAGGCTACACTTTGGTTTAGCATATCAAGCTATACTTTGGTTTAGTCACATTGAATCATAAAGTCCTAAATCCTAATGGTGAGTCGAATAACGCTATGAAGGCTAATACAATAAGCACACTTATATATAGAAAATACCAGCGGTGTATCCACCATGTTCTTATTGTATTACTCTAGTTTCGCTATCTAATTCACCAACAATCTCTACACATCAACAATAACCATCGTCATCGGCGTGTAAAGCACTTCTTAGAAATCTTACTATAAAGATAGAAGATTTAACACTGTACTTCAAGTATCCTACTAGGATCAATCTATAAAGATAGAAAGATACTATAAGGATTTGTTTCGTGTCCCCAATTGTCATGTCTTGCATAAAAGGAATATTGCACAAAAATGCTCTTAGTAAACATATAATTGTCATACATTGTGAAAAATAGATTACACATATGAATCACCCCAAAACATCTGGAAAACATAAAAAAAGGGGAGAAATGTACTCGCCCGGGATTGCATATAGATCTTGTTCAAATAATATAACAAAGCTCAAAGGATCAAGAGTTCAAGTGTCGAAGTGGTTCCTAGTGTATTTGATAACTACATGTTAGTATGTCGAACTTGAAAACGAGAGATTGGATAGAATGAGGTATATAAACAAAACACGAGTTGGATCGTGTATATTATGGTTATAATATCAAACATTCTGAATTGGAAGCATTTCAAAGAGTTTTGACTCGCTACGGTTTGCTAAAGTGGTTTACACCACTTTAACGGGTCATAAACGTAACTATGGGTTCAGGTGGTTAAATATGTCCTATGACAAGTCTAATATACCAAAATTAGTTTATAAGTTGTATAATCAGTTTAGATGTCAAAACAATGCTCTTACATGTTCAAAACTAATTTAAGTGCAAAAAGGGTATCTTCGGCATTATAAGTAATACATATTCGACTTGTCATTTGGCTAACCAAACGGTATGACCTTAAGGTATAACCTCAGAGGGTTATTCCCCATAATACTGTGGTCATAATAATGGGCTTGGTCGGATCCTAAAGTGACCAAACAGGTCGGATTCGAAAGTCAAAGCGGTAGTCAAGACCGCTCGACTTACGACCCTAAACAAGTACTAAACTAAAAGTGACGAGCTAGACATGTTAAACATGTCTAACGAAGTTTATAAAACTGATTTAGTATCAAGACAAAGGATTTTGATACCCGAAAATAGTTCCATTTAATAACGCGCATTTGCGCATTATTGACCGAAAATTTGACTCGTCACTTCGACTAGTAAACGTGGTAATCAGTAGGCACGATCGCTAAGGCTCATAACAATGGTGATTACGATCACGTTGCAAAGTCAAATTGGACTTTGACTTGACCAATTAATGGTCAAAACCGAAAGTCAAACAGTAAGTCAAACTATTTTACTTTTAGCTCATAATAAGCTAAAAGAATGAACAAGGCTTAGTTAGAGCACTTACTTGCACTCAAGGAAGCCAAGATTACTAGAAAAACTCAGATGGGAGGCCTCCTAATAAGGTAGCAACTCCACTTAGAGTTTAGAGAGAAAAAAATGGAAATAAGCAAGAAATTTGGTTGAAGATCAAGGGTATTTATAGTTGTTGGAGAGCTTTAAGATCATGCCAAGTGGTGGGACATGTTCTAGGATGTTTCCAAGTGTTTAGTGAGGTGTCTAGACCAGAGAAAGTGTGGCAAAAACGAGCTATAGGTGTCAAGTAAGATGAACAAGAAGCTGCTAGGTAATTGCTGAAAATTGGCATCCCCCGCGCGTCGTGGGAGGTCTAGATGATTCTCTCGTGTGGCGCCTGAGATTCCAAAGTTTCAGAATTGGCTGAACAGGTCCCTGCAGCCTAAAACTTGTTTTTCGAAGCGTTTTGCCCCTTTTAACACTTGTTAACCCCATTTTTAAGCTTTATAAGGAAGATAAAGCATAGGGAACTTGAAATATGTCCAAACATATTTCAGGTGTCGGTTCGTTTGGTCGTACGGTTGCGGTTTCGGTTAATTACGATGAAAGTCGTAACGGACGCGCAAATGACCGTAAAAGCGTGACGAATGATATTTTTGCATTCTAATCATTAGAATACAAGATTTTAATGATTGCAAAAATTTTTGGATGTCCGTACATGTTCCGGATAGCGAAATACGCAAATGGGCATAGTTTCGCAGAATTTACAAAATAGCCCCTGAAGTTGTATAAAGGTATTTTTTATCATTCCTAAGCCCTCAAAATATATATCTAAGTTATGTAAAAGGGTATTTAAGGTATGTTTAGCTCGTGTCCTCATCCCGATGTGTATATTGCGTTAAACGGGTTACGTTAGGTATCGGTTATCGAAATGCCTTCAAAGAAAAAGTTTTTGAAAGCTCGAAATTTTGCACAAGGGTTACAGTCTTCCCTACTTTAGGAAATTTCATCCCGAAATTTATTCGAAGGAGACCGTAGAGTGTACTTGAAATGATTGAAAGATGAGCAGAGTGCTAGATTCCAAAAATGCGGAGCATTGTTTGGTGTTGGAAATTTTGGGGGGAATTCAAAGTGTAAGCAAGGATATTCAGGGTATCTTAAGGTATTTAAACCTTTTAGAACTCATGAATCTTTAAAGTGTCATTGAATGTATAAAAATTGTGTCATCGAGTGTATAAAAATTGTTTTGTATGGCACTATGTTATATTAAGGCACTTAGTGTAAATCCATAGCAAACAAAGGGGTGTACATTCAAGCCTGACCATACGTACAAAGTTTCTAACATCCCACGAGGTACATCCCATGTACCATGAGCATCTCATGCATAGGAGACAGGTCAACATACCTATGGCATCAAGGTCGTCACCTTTAACACCATAATATACTCCCGGTCGGCTCGAATAGAGTTAATGAATGTACTCATCTCGTCCATTGCATTCAATAAACAGATAACAAATAATCACACAATCACATAATGGTCCAAGCTAACATAAAACCCTCAAGTAACTCTGGTAACGTTCCGAAGAATAAGACAATAAGAACACTTATATATAGGAAGTACGATCGGCGTATCCACCGTGGTCTTACTGCGTCATACCCTTCCTGTTACCTAATCACTCTAGATTTTATGCCATCATCTCAACAAAGCTTACTATGATTCTCGTATGTCAAACCCTGTAATTAAGTGTACACCCATAATTACGTGTTTCGTCCTATGGTCCACATAGCTCCGCTTGTTAAGTTAAGGTAACAAATATTGAGGTCAAGGTATCATCTAATATCAAACAAACGTCGACATAACACAACATTTGTCAGATCAGATCATTGTTTTATACCAACAATGATAACAATACTTGTTTTGCATCCAACCAATATTTGTAGCAAGTATTTCATTCTAGTATAAATGTTAATATATGTTTCAGACTAACCAAACTGGTAGTATGCATCATATACTAAGCATGGATTGTCATAAACAATGTAAGTATGTCATGACAATATTTTGAAACCATGTGCTAAGTATGCTAGGTTAACATACTAAGCGAAAAGGTATTTGAAATCATGTGCTATACATATTAGGTTAACAAACCATGTATGTAATATCATGAAAACAAAAGTAGTGGCGATAATCACATAGTGTTCATAGAAATTGTCGTGCAGAACTTGTATAAATGCATTAATGTGCAATCACAATATGCTAAATTGCGAGATTTGGTTCCTAAAGAACAAAATCCTCGAAGTTTGTAGTTGTAAATTACACTCAGTGTAATCACATTTGAATTTGTAAATGGAATACGAATAACAAGAATGGAGAAAAAACTTCTTGAAATTTATATTGTCATTCAAAATATATTGGAATATGTTCATAGTTTTGGATGACAAGAAGAAAACATAAAGGTTCAAATGATCATGAGTGCTTGATCATCAACTTGAACCTCATTAACATTGAATACTTGTCCATGAGCTAAGCCAGCATTAGCAAGTCTAGGGCAGTTTCGTTTTAAATGATTAGGATCACCACAATTGAAACTTGCTCCAGCTGGGTAGCAAGGACGAGTTTGAGTAGGGGCTGTTTGGTTTTGGATACGACAGGTCGCAGCTAGATGTCCAAAAAGACCACATATTGTACATTGGCGGCATGGGGAATTTGTTGGGTGGTGATAGTTGCAATGATTACACCGAGGTTGCTTTCCACGATAAAATCCCTTAAAGGGTACCGAGTTTAGTGGAATTGGTGTGGCAATCGTATAATTCTTTGAAGCCTTACGCTTCTTAGAACTTTTCAAAGGTTCACCCTTTGTTTCACTTGATTTCTCTTGTGTAGTTCGTTTCTTCTCTCCCTTTCGAAAAAGTTTCCCTTTTCTAACTTGGGAGTCAATTAGGGTAGCGGCTAATTCCTTAGCCTCCCTAAGCATTGCGGGTTTATTGCCAGTGACAATATCTTGAATTGGATCAGATAAACCATCAATGTATTTCTCAATGGCCCGATCCAAAGGTGTGACCATAGTGGGGCAGAGTAGGCTTAACTATTCAAATCGGTCAGTGTAGGCACGGTTTTCCCCACTATCTTGTTTAAGGTGATAGAATTCGGTTTCAAGTAGCCTTATTTCGTGTCGTGGACAGAATTCTTTCATCATAAGATTCCTGAATTCTTCTCACGTTTGTGCCATAGCTACTTCTGCACCTCTGTCTCTCATGACTCCGTTCGACCAAGTGAGTGCTCTCTTTTGGAAAACACTCGAGGCAAACTCTACCTTGCGTACATTAGGAAACTGAACATGAGGAGCTATGTGGACCATAGGTAACACTTTCAAATTGTTAATGGATATAGTACTATGTATATGAAATCATATAGCTTTGAAAACGGGAAAATAATGAATAGGCACATATGAATTACCCCAAAACATTTGAGCTTGTTTAATCTTTGATTAAAGGATATTTTGCAACCCCAGGTGAGTACATAGTCCCCTCTTTTATGTTTTTCAAATGTTCTCGGGTGATTCATATGTGCCTATTCACTATTTTCACGTTTTCAAAGCTATATGATTTCGTATACATAGTACTATACCCATTAACGATTTGAAACTGTTACTATAACTTGAATAACAATTTTCAAAGTTTGTGAGACTATTGTTGGTTCCTATTTCTTTTATACATTCATTAACAATGATCAAGCCGATTGTTAGTACGATATAGCGCTATAGGATTTGACACCCCCTTCCTGTTGTATGGAATGTCAGAAACCAAGTTTAAACCAAATAGATTTTGCCTTCGTGGTAAATCTATAGTCACCAAAGTATAGTTTGATATACTCAGGTTTGAATGTATTGCCAAACGACCACAGTGTATGTTTTACAAAGGTTTTCTAACTAAGCCATAAAAACTTATCTTTTATTGATTTCCCTAAACCAAAGTATATTTTGATATACTACCAAATCACAATTAAGTATATTTCGATATACTTCCAAAGCATGGTTTGATATGCTATCAATGTGATATTATTTACCAAAGTATAGTTGATATACTACCGAAGCTCTTGTTCTTAAGCAAAAGTATATTTTGATATACTATCGATACTCCTATTGTTTACCAAAGTATATTTTGATATACTACCGATTCACTTGTTCTCAAACCAAAGTATATTTTATATGCTACCAAATCAGTAGTATATCAAAATATAAAATATACTTTGGTTTGAGAACAAGTGAATCGTTAGTATATCAAAATATACTTTGGTAAATAATGTCACACTGATAGCATATCAAACTATGCTTTGGAAGTATATCGAAATATACTTAATTGTGATTTGGTAGTATATCAAAATATACTTTGGTTTAGGGAAATCAATAAAAGATAAGTTTTTATGGCTTAGTTAGAAAACCTTTGTAAAACATACACTGTGGTCGTTTGGCAATACATTCAAACCTGAGTATATCAAACTATACTTTGGTGACTATAGATTGTCTTCTAAATTTTAGTGTCACTAAGGCACGCGTCCATCCTATGTGTAGTAAGCAGCGACAATCATCATATATGTAAACCTGAAACATATGTGAAAATAGGTACGCAACATAAAAATGCCTGTGAGTGACATAGGCTTTGTAATGATGATTCATGGCTTTAGATGTTTTAAGAGAAGAACATATGTTTTCAAAAGTAGCCATGAATCCATGCAAAAGTTTAGTATCCAAATACTTTGCTTTTTGATAAAGAGTGTTTGTAATATATTTACGGAACATACTTTTGGTTTTGAAATAACAATATAGGTAGTATATCAAACTATATACCTTAGTTTTGAAATTAGTTGAATTACTAGTATATAAAATATATACTTTTGAAAAGCTAGATTTGGTAGTATATACAAATAAGCACTAAACTGAAAGTGACAAGTTAAACATGTTAAACATGTCTAACAAGGTTCATAAAAATGATTTGTTATGAAAACAAAGGGTTTTGATACCCGAAAATAGTTCCGTCTTAAAATGCGCATTTTGCGCATTATTGACCGAAACTTTGACTCGTCACTTCGACTAGTAAACGTGGTAATCAGTTGACACGATCGCTAAGGATCATAACCATCGTGATTACAATCACATTGCAAAGTCCAATTGGACTTTGCTTTGACCAATTAATGGTCAAAGCTGAAAGTCAAACACTGTTTGACTTTTAGCTTGAAATAGCTAAAATGAATGGGGAGTCACGTTACAAATTGTTTCGCCACACATGGTTTTAAAGTTTTGTTTTTATTGATATATCAAAGTTACAATTGTCTTGGAATAACGGAATTAAAATACAATCAAATTGTCTTCTAAATTTTAGTGTCACTAAGGCACGCGTCCATCCTATGTGTAGTAAGCAGCGACAATCATCATATATGTAAACCTGAAACATATGTGAAAATAGGTACGCAACATAAAAATGCCTGTGAGTAACACAGGTTTTGTTATGATGATTCATGGCTTTAGATGTTTTAAGAAAAGAACATATGTTTTCAAAAGTAGCCATGAATCCTTACAAAAGTTTAGTATCTAAATACTTTGCTTTTTGATAAAGAGTGTTTGTAATATATGTACGAAACATACTTTGGGTTGAGAACAAGTGAATTGTAGCATATAAACAATAGGAGTATCGATAGTATATCAAAATATACTTTTCTTAAGAACAAGAGCTTCGGTAGTATATCAACTATACTTTGGTAAATAATATCACATTGATAGCATATCAAACTATGCTTTGGAAGTATATCGAAATATACTTAATTGTGATTTTGTAGTATATCAAAATGAACTTTGGTTTAGGAAAATCAATAAAAGATAAGTTTTTTATGGCTTAGTTAGAAAACCTTTGTAAAACATACATTGTGGTCGTTTGGCAATACATTCAAACCCGAGTATATCAAACTATACTTTGGTGACTATAGATTTACCACGAAGGTAAAATCTATTTGGTTTAAACTTGGTTTCTTACATTCCATACAACAGGAATGGGGTGTCAAATCCTATAGCGCTATATCGTACTACCAATCGGCTTGATCATTTTTAATGAATATATAAAAGAAATACGAACCAACAATTGTCTCACAAACTTTGAAAATCGTTATTCAAGTTATATGTAATAGTTTCAAATCGTTAATGGATATAGTACTATGTATACGAAATCATATAGCTTTGAAAACGTGAAAATAGTGAATAGGCACATATGAATTACCCCAAACATTTGAAAAATGTAAAAGAGGGGAGTATGTACTCACTTGGGGTTGCAAAATATCCTTGAATCAAAGATTAAACAAGGTCAAATGTCCAAGAAGTCAAACGTGTCCTAGAATCGGATAACTATGTAAATATCGGGTCATTTATCGGCGGATCGGAGAGAATGAGGTCTTGTAAACCAAATGAGTGTTGGTACTCATATGAAATGGTTTAACAAAGTCTACATACTGATTTGAAAAGATTCCTATGTGCTTTTGACCCGTTATGACTCGTTTAGGTAGTTTACGCTACTTTAACGGATCGTTTACGTAAAAACGTGTTCGGATGGTTAGATATGTGTTATGATAAGTATAATATGCCAAAATAAGTTTAATATAGTTGCAACATCAGTTTATATGTCAAAACATTGGTCACATATGGTTAAAGTTGATTTATGCGCAAAAAATGGCATTTTGGTCATTTATAGGGCATAATAGACGGCTTAACATAACAATAACCAAACGTCATGACCATAAGGTATAACCTCAGTAGGTTATTCCCTATACAATTATGGTCACATATATGTTTTTGGTCGGATCCTAAGATTGACCAAACGGGTCGGATCCGAAAGTCAAAGCGATGGTCACGGCCGCTCGACTTACGACCCTAAATAAGCACTAAACTAAAAGTGACGAGTTAAACATGTTAAACATGTCTATCAAGGTTTATAAAACTGATTGGTATCAAAACAAAGTGTTTTGATACCCGAAAATAGTTCCGCCGTATAATGCGCATTTTGCGCATCATTGACCGAACTTGACTCTTCACTTTGACTAAGAAAACGTGGTAATCAGTAGGCATAATTGCTATGGATCATAACCATCGTGATTACGATCACGTTGCAAAGTCCAATTGGACTTTAATTTGACCAATTGATGGTCAAAGCTGAAAGTCAAAAATAGATAAAATGAGTAAACAAGGCTATGTTAGAACACTTACTTGTGCTCAAGGCAGCGAAGGATGAAGAAAAGACTTAGAAAACTCAGTTGGGAGACCTCCAACAAAGTAGGAGTTCTCCTCTTAGCGTTATAGAGATAAAGGGAAAGAACGAGCAAGTTGAAATGTGAGATCAAGTACCTATTTATAGTTGTTGAGGATGAATTTGATGATCACAAGTGTTAAGGACCATTCTAGGATCATTCCACATGCTCAAAGACGTGTCAAGACCAGGCTAGAGCTTGGAGATCATGAATCTTGGGTTTGAAAGCTGTAAAACAGCTGTCTGCCATTTCCTGCTGTATCTGGGCATCCCCTGCGCATCACGGGAGATCTTGGGGAGTCTCTCGCGTGGCGCCTGGGATTCCTAAGTTTCAGAATTGGCAGAACAGGTCCCTGCATCCTAAAACTTGTTTTTCGACGCGTTTTGGCACTTTTTACACCCGTTAACCCCCTTTTTAAACCCCATATGGAAGATAAAGCATAGGGAACTTGAAAAATGCTTGGAAACTTTTTGGATGTCGGTTCGTTCGGTCGTACGGTTGCGGTTTTGGTTAATTACGACGGAAATCGTAACAAGCGCGCAAATGACCGTAAGCGCTTAACGAATGACATTTTTGCAGTCAAATCACTAAAATGCGAGATTTTAATGATTACAAAAAAATTTTGGATGTGCGTACACGTTCCGGATAACGATATACGCGAATCGGCATAGTTTCGTAGAATTTGCAAAATAGCCCCTGACCTTGAATAAACTTGTTTTTGCCATACCAAAGCCCTCAAAACTTATTTCTAAGTTATATAAAGGGTATTTAGGGTATGTTTAGCTTATGTTATCATTCGGAGTATACGTCGCGTTAAACTGATTACGTTTGCGTAACAGTTTGCGATTTCACTTCCAGAAGCGATTCAAAAGATCGAAATTGTACAAGGACTGAAATGTGTGAATGTCACATGTAATTATACAATTCTCGGGAATCAAACGCAAGATCTCATTGGATTCAAAATTGTTCGGAATTGTACATGGTTGAAAAGGCACAGATGTTACAGTCAATCTTTCTGTCACACCCCGACCGCGTAAAACAACAAACTGCGGCGGAAACGTCAGGGAGTGTCGTAACAGAAGTATTGTTTCAACAACCATGGAAATTAAAATTTTGTATTATTGATTCAAATTGATTATATTGTCTGGAATTTAACAGAAACATAACATAAATTTATTTATCTTGGTAAATTTTAAGTCACTAAAGCCCAAGTCCGTCCTAAGTGTCGCATGAATCATCCTTAAGCATCAGCTCCTGAAATACATGTGAAAATAGGTACGTCAGCATAAAAATACCTGTGAGGTACATAGGTTTTGTTGATGATGATTCATGACTTGAAGTTAAAATAATAGTTTAACGAAATGTGGTCATGAACCCTATAAAATGTTTTCTTTTATAAAATAATATGAAAATTAATGTGAAAATCAAATGATATAGAAGAAGGATGTGTGGTTAAATAATCAACCGGATGATAATGAATTGTATAAAATATGCCATTTGTAGAACAATGTCTTATGAAAAATATATGATATTTGTACCAAATGTGTCATGTCTTTGTCTTTGTCGAAGTGGTTTAAATAACGCTACGTTATGTAATATCATGAAAGAACTTATATATAGGAAGTACCAGCGGCGTATCCACCATGATTTTATCATATTACACACATCTCGTTATTTAAATCACTTATCAAATAACCACCAAAAATTTCTTGTCAAACAAATGTCAAATGTCATGTGTAAACAATGTAATATGTCACAATCTTAGGTATAAACCATGTCTTGTATAACAAGTGTCTTGAATGGCAAGTAAAAAGACTTTACTCAAGCCATATGTATAATGTCATGTATAACCAATGTCATGTACAAAACAATGTCTTGAATAAACCGAAGTTTTAAACCAAAAGTCATGTTTTGCAAAACCAATGCTTTATTTGATATGAACATTTATGTAGTTATGTTTATCGCATACATTCAAACCTTGAGACTGTCGGATAAACCCTTATCAAGTCAAAGGTTTATCAAAAAATGTATTCGGATTCTGTCATTCCCTACTTCCAAACAAACCTCGGAAGCGGGGAACGGGATTTGTCAAGTCCTATGGTACCATTACATACTACCGGGCGACGTGATCAATGTTAATGAATGTATTATGTCCCGTTAAACAAACCAAATGTCATTGTCAATGTAAGCAATGTCATGAAAAATGTCTTTAAACCATGTACTAAGTATGCTAAGTCAACATACGAAGTAGAAATGTCCATAAAATCAATGTGCTAGCATGCTCAGCCAACATACATAGCAAAATGTAATGTAAATCAATGTGCTCATATGCTAAGTCAACATATGCCGCAAAATGTGTCTTTGAAATCAATGTGTAGTATGCTCAGTCAACATACATAGCAAAATATAATTGAAATCATGTACTATATATTGTACTAGATGAACATAGCAAGTATATGTCATGAAAGCGTGAAAACATGAAAATATCAAGTAGGCACATGTGTTTCATCCCAAACTATTTGAAAACGTAAAATAGGGGACTATGTACTCACTTGGGGTTGCAAAAGTATCCTTGTCCAAATGGATATACAAAGCGAGTCCTAATATCGGATAACTATGTAAATATCGGGACCTTAATCGGAAGATTCGGATAGAATGAATCCTTATAAATTGAATGAGTGTTGGAACTCATATGAAATGGTTTAATAAATTTAACATTCTGATTTGGAAAGATTCCTAAGTGCTTTTGACCCGTTATGACTCGTTAAGCTAGTTTACGCTACTTTAACGGATCATTTACGTAAATATGTGATCGAATGGTTAAACATGTCCTATGATGAGTCTTAAATGTCCAAACATGTTTAATAATGTTGTAATATCAGTTTATATGTCAAAACTTTACCCACATATGCTTAAAATGAATTTAGGTGCAAAAGGGCATTTTGGTCATTTATAAAGGGCAAAATAACGACCTATCATAATATTAACCAAACAACGTGACCATAAGGTATAACCTCAGAGGGTTATTCCCTATATAACTATGGTCACTACTATGAGTTTGGTCGGATCCTAAGATCGACCAAATGGGTTGGATTCGAAAGTCAAAGCGGTGGTCAAAACCGCTCGACTTACGACCCTAAACAAGCACTAAACTAAAAGTGACGAGTTAGACATGTTTAACAAGTCTAACTAAGTTTATAAAACTGATTTGGTATCAAAACAAAGTGTTTTGATACCCGAAAATAGTTTCGTCAAATAATGCGCGCTTTTGCGCATTATTGACCAAAATATTGACTCGTCACTTCGACTAGGAAAACGTGGTAATCAGTAGGCATGATCGCTATGGATCATAACCATCGTGATTACGATCACGTTGCAAAGTCCAATTGGACTTTGCTTTGACCAATTAATGGTCAAACCTGAAATTTAAACAATGTTTGACTTTTAGCTTGAAATAGCTAAAATGTGTGAACAAGGCTAAGTTAGAACATTTACTTGTGCTCAAGGTAGCCAAGGATGAAGAAAAGACTTAGAAAACTCAGTTGGGAGACGTCCAACAAAGTGGGAGTTCTCCTCTTAGAGTTATAGAGAGAAAGGGAATGAATTAGCAAGTTAAAATGTGAGATCAAGGGCCTATTTATACTTGTGGAAGATGAATTTGATGATCACAAGTGTCAAGGACCATTCTAGGATCATTCCACATGCTTAATGACGTGTCAAGACCAGGCTAGAGCTTCGAGATCACGAATCTTGGGTTTCAAGGATGTAAAACAGTTGTATGCCATATTCTGCTGAAAATTGGCATCCCACGCGCATCGCAGGAGATCTAGGAGATTCTCTCGTGTAGCGCCTGGGATTTCCAAGTTTCAGAATTGGCAGAACAGGCCCCTACAGCCTAAAAACTTGTTTTTCGCCGCGTTTTGTCACTTTTAACACCAGTTAACCCCATTTTTAAGCTTTATAAGGAAGTTAAAGCATACAGAACTTGAAAAATGCTTGGAAACTTTTCAGAGGTCGGTTCGATTGGTCGTAGGGTTGCGGTTTTCGGTTAATTACGACGAAAATCGTAACGAACGCGCAAATGACCGTAAACGCGTAACGAGTGATATTTTGCATTCCAATCAATAAAATCTTATATTTTAATGATTACAAAATTTTTTGGATGTGCGTATATGTTCCGGACTAGGAAATACGCGAATCGACATAGTTTCGCCGAATTTGCAAAATAGCCCCTGAAGTGCATAAGTATGCTTTTGCCATACCGAATCCCTCAAAACTTATTTATAAGTTATGTAAAGGGTATTTAAGGTATTTTTAGCGTATGCCATTGTTCTGGATTGTACATCGCATTAAACTGATTACGTTTGCATAACGGTTTGCGATTTCACTTCCAGAAGTGATTCGAAAGATCAGAATTGAACAAGGATTGAAAATATGAAATACCATATATAAATACACAAATATTGGAATAAAACACAATGTTATAAAATTACAAAATCGTTCAGAATAGTACGATGAGTAAAATACACAGATGTCACAGTCTCCCCTACTTTTGGAAATTTCGTCCCGAAATTTAACTAGAGGAAACTTGTGAGAAAAGATGTGGATATTTCGCCTTCATCTGGTCCTCTCATCCCAGGTAAACTCAGGGCCACGTTTGGACTCCCAACAAACTTTAAAAATCGGTATACATATGCGCTTAAGCTTTTTGACTTCACGATCCAAAATTTCCACAGGTTTCTCGACAAAGTGTAACGTGTCATTAACACGAATTTCATCAAGAGGGATGTGGAGGTTTTCATCAGCTTAACACTTTTTCAAATTGGACACGTGGAAGGTTGGATGAACATTTCAAAGTACAGGAGGTAGCTCAAGTTTGTAGGCCACCTTTCCGATTTTCTCAATGATCTTAAATGGTCCAACATATCTACGTGCAAGTTTTCCTTTCTTTCCAAATCTAACCATGCCTTTCCAAGGGGATACCTTGAGTAGGACATGATCACCCACTTGGAATTCCAAGGGCTTGCATCGTTTGTCCGGTAACTCTTTTGACGGCTTTAGCTGTCAAGAGATTTTTGCGAATTGTTTTGACTTTGTCTGTTGTGTCTTGAATGAGTTCAGGTCCAGTGAATTGACATTCACCGATTTCATTCCAACAGACAGGGGAATGACATTTTCGACCATAAAGAGCTTCGAAAGGAGCCATGTTAATGCTGGTGTAATAACTGTTGTTGTAGGAGAATTCGGTCAAAGGTAGATACGAATCCCAACTACCACCAAAGTCGATCACAAAAGCCCTAAGCATATCCTCCAGCGTCTGGATTGTCCTTTCGGATTGTCCATCCGTTTGAGGATGATAAGCAGTGCTCAGGTTAAGTTTAGTTCCCGTGGCAGATTGCATTGTCCTCCAAAAATGAGATGAGAATCGAGCATCACGATCAGACATGATGTCCAAAGAACACCATGACGAGATACAATTTCATCCACATAGATTTTAGCATGTTTGTCAGCAGGGAAATCCTCACGGATTGTTATAAAGTGTGTTGACTTGGTTAGACGATCAATGATTACCCAAATGGCATCATGACCTTTAGATGTACGCGGTAATTTGGTAATGAGATCCATTGCAATGCTCTCCCATTTCCAAACCGGAATTTCTGGTTGTCAAGCAAACCAGAAGGGCATTGATGTTCTGCCTTAACTTTGAGACAAGTAAGACATTTAGATACGTAAAAGGCAATGTCTTTCTTCATACCCGACCACCAATACTGGGTATGAAGATCCTTATACATTTTTTCTGCACCTGGATGAATTGAATAACGAGACTTATGAGCTTCATCCATTATCAAGGTGCGGAGATTGTCTTGACTTGGAACCCACAAACGGTTCAGATAATAGGATAACCCATTGTCTTTCGTTTCAAGTTGAAGCTCAAGAAGATGTGGTAATTCATCACTCATCATGCCTTGTGTAATACAAGTTCGTTGAGCTTGGGAGATACGATTTTGAATATCAGATCGAACTTGAACACAATGTAGCTTGACTCGTTCTTTACGACTAAGAGCATTGTCTAAGACATTCGCCTTACCAGGATGGTAGCGAATCTCACAGTCATAGTCGTTCAGAAGTTCAGCCCATCGTCGCTGTCTCATGTTTAGTTCTTTCTGATTGAAAATCTGCTCGAGACTTTTGTGGTCCGTGAAAACCACACATTTTGTACCGTATAGATAGTGTCTCCAAATTTTCAGAGCGAAAACACCAGCACCCAACTCAAGATCATGAGTGGTGTAGTTCTTTTCGCGAAGCTTCAATTGTCTTGATGCATAGGCTATAACTTTGTTCCTTTGCATGAGAACACAGCCAAGCCCTAAGTTCGATGCATCACAATATACGACAAAGTCGTCGTTACCTTCAGGTAAGGATAAAATAGGAGCATTACAGAGCTTTTGTTTCAAGGTCTGAAAAGCTTCTTCTTGTTTGGGTCCCCACTCAAAAGGTTTATACTTTTGAGTCAAAGCAGTGAGGGGAACCGCAATCTTTGAGAAGTTTGCGATAAAGTGACGTTAATAACCCGCAATACTAAGAAATGAACGAACTTCGGTAGGAGTAGTAGGCGTATCCATTCCTTAATCGCACTGATTTTAGCGGGATCCACATGAATACCTTGTTCGTTGACAATATGACCCAAGAACTGAACTTACTTAATCCAAAATTCACACTTGCAGAACTTGGCATAGAGTTGTTCTTTCTTTAGGAGTTCCATTGTTAAACGGAGATGTTGCTCGTGATCGGCTTGAGACTTTGAATAAATCAAAATGTCATCAATGAAAACAAGGATGAACTTGTCCAAATACGTCTTACAAACCCTATTCATTAAGTCCATGAAAATAGCAGGAGCATTGATCAGACCAAAAGGCATAACAGTGAACTCATAATGACCGTGTCGAGTGCGGAAAGCAGTTTTGGGAATATCTTCTTCGAGAACATGAAGCTGATGATACCCAGAACGTAGATCAATCTTTGAAAAGCAAGTAGCACCTTGCAGCTGATCAAAGAGATCATCAATACGGGGTAGGGGATATCGATTTTTGATTGTGAGTTTTTTGAGCTCACGGTAATCGATACACATACGGAATGATCCATCCTTCTTTTTCACAAATAGGACTGGAGCGCCCCAAGGTGAAAAGCTTGGACGAATGAATCCTTTGTCAGACAACTCCTGAAGCTGTTTAGATAACTCTTGCATCTCAGACGGTGCAAGTCGGTATGGGGATTTGGCTATAGGGTTGGCACCAGGCATAAGATCTATACGAAACTCGACTTGACGTGCTGGGGGTAAACCTGGTAGCTCGTCAGGAAACACCTCGGGATAATCCTGAACAACAGGGATGTCCTGATAGATTTGCCCTTGCCTTTCTCCTCTACGATATGTGCCAAGAAAGCAACATAATCCTTTCGTAGGTATTTATGGGCTTGGGTGCATGTCATGAGTTTAAGGGTACTAACGGGCTTTTCTCCTCGAACATCTACGGTTTCACCAGACGGAAGGGGTATACGAACGATCTTATCAAAGCAAATCACCTCGAAATGGTGTTTAGATAACCAGTCCATCCCTACTATAATATCAAAGCTCCCGAGTTGCATTGGTGTGAGGTCAATGGCAAAAAGATGGTTATTAAGGTTCAATTGGCAATCACAGATGACAAAATCAAGAACAAGGGGTTCACCACTAGCTATTTCGACTGTCAAGGGCTTTCCTAGTTTGGTTCTAGGCATGGAAAGCAAAGGTTCAAAAGCTAGGGATACAAAACTCTTATCGGCACCCGAATCGAAAAGAATTGAAGCAGGATGGTTGTTAACAAAGAACGTACCGTTGACTACTTCATTGTCAGCCCGAGCCTC
This sequence comes from Scalesia atractyloides, assembly GCA_947069175.1. Lineage (NCBI taxonomy): Eukaryota > Viridiplantae > Streptophyta > Magnoliopsida > Asterales > Asteraceae > Scalesia > Scalesia atractyloides. Next base: position 51,140,958 of record CAMTDV010000005.1, on the reverse strand, counting down.
ATTAGCATTGATGTTAAATGCTCGTCCACGTGCCTGGTTTGTATTTGTCAACTTTGGGCAATTGTTTCTGTAGTGGGTAAGATCACCACAGTTATAGTAAGACCCAGGTGGATAGTGAGGTCGTGCAGGCTGCTGAGCAGGGTTTTGGGCTATTTGATTCTGGGTAGGAGCAAAACGACAAGTGTTGGCAAGATGACCAGATTTCCCACAGTTAGTGCAAATGAGGAAATGTAAATATGGTTGATGGTGACTATTACACTTGTTTCACATAGATGCATTGCCAACATATTGTTTCTTGGCCGATGGCTGAGCAGGCTGATTGGGGGCAGCTTGGTTAGGTTGTGTAGTGAGAGCGAAGTTCTTGGAAGCCTTGCGCTTCCTCGACTTCTTGGAGGTTTCAGCTTTGTTACCCTTTTGCTTCTCAGTTTTAACAGACGGTTTCTTGTCACCCTTTCGGTGAAGCTTAGCCTTTTTGACTTGTGATTCAGTAAGTGTTGCAGCTAGCTCAATGGCTTAACGGACAGATGTAGGGTTACTGCCAGTGACGATGTCCTAGACAATATCTGGCAGCCCATCTATGTACTTTTCAATCGCCTTATCCAAAGGCGTCACCATCTCAGGACACAACAAGCTCAACTCCTCATACCGATTGGTATATGCACGGTGCTCACCACTGTCCTGCTTTAGGTCGTGGAACTCATTCTCGAGCGCCCTCTTTTCATGACGGGGGCAGAACTCTTTCATCATTAGAGCTCTAATTTCCTCCCAAGTCTGACCCATAGCAACATCTGCACCCCTATCTCTCACCACTCTGTTCCACCACGTGAGCGCCCTCTTTTGGAACATGCTCGAAGCAAACTCGACCTTACGATTATCAGGACACTGAACATCGCGAAAAATACTCTCAAGACTCTCAAACCACTATAGGAGCCCAATTGCTCCATCAGAACCACTAAACTTGAGTGGATTAGCCGAGTTAAACTTTTTAAAGTTGCACGTAGCATGTGCATTGTTATTGTTGTTGGCTTGGTTGATTTGAGTAATGAGATTTGGTAGCATAGCAGCCATCTGTTGTGATATGATAGTTGCCAGTTCTGTGTTAGGTGGTGGTACGTTTCGTCAAGGAGGCATTCAAAAAGAGGAAATATGAGAGAAAACGAGTGAGATGAATGTTGGATAATGAGATGTCATAATATCGACGGAATGAAAGGATGGTGGTCATTCGTTCGTTTACTTGCAACAAACAAACAACACACAGTGACTAATCAAAGTAAATGGGTTTTTATAATGTATCGCAAAGACATGCTATAGCATATAGGTGGATACTCACCCCAAGAGTTCCCAGGTAAGAGTGACTGGTCCGATTAAGTGGACTTGTACGAACACTGTAACCTTAGACAGAAAACTCAGAGTACAGGCACCCACCCTTCCAGATTGCATCTGTTCACATTATTAAAACCCAAACTTTGATGATATTTTGAAACCCAATATTCGTGATCTCCAAGCTCTAGCCTGGTCTTGACACATCTTTGAGCATGTAGAATGATCCTAGAATGATCCTTGACACTTGTGATCATCAAATTCATCCTCCACAACTATAAATAGGTCCTTGATCTCACATTTCAACTAGCTCATTCTTTCCCTTTCTCTCTATAACTCTAAGAGGAGAACCCCCACTTTGTTGGAGGTCTCCTAACTAAGTTTTCTAAGTCTTTTTTCTTCATCCTTGGCTACCTTGAGCACAAGTAAGTGTTCTAACTTAGCCTTGTTCATTCATCTTAGCTATTTTAAGCTAAAAGTCAAACAGTGTTTGACTTTCAGCTTTGACCATTAATTGGTCCAAGCAAAGTCCAATTGGACTTTGCAACATGATCTTAATCACGATTGTTATGATCCTTAGCGATCGTGCCTACTGATTTCCACGTTTACTCGTCGAAGTGACGAGTCAAAGTTTCGGTCAATAATGCGCAAAATGCGCATAATACGATAGAACTATTTTCGGGTATCAAAACCCTTTGTTTTGATACCAAATCTGTTTAATAAACCTTGTTTGACATGTTTAACATGTTTAACTCGTCACTTTTAGTTTAGTGCTTATTTAGGGTCGTGAGTCGAGCGGTCTTGACCACCGCTTTGACTTTCGAATCCGACCCGTTTGGTCGATCTTAGGATCCGACCAAACACATATATATGACCATAGTTGTATAGGGAATAATCTTCTGAGTTTATACCTTGCGGTCACAACGTTTGGTTAGTGTTATGTTAAGCCGTCTATTATGCCCTATAAATGACCAAAATGCCCTTTTTACGCATAAATCAACTTTAAGCATACGTGACCAATGTTTTGACATATAAACTGATGTTGCAACTATATTAAACTTATTTTGGCATATCAGACTTATCATAACACATATCTAACCATCCGAACACCTTTTTACGTAAATGATCCGTTAAAGTAGCGTAAACAACCGTAACGAGTCATAACGGGTCAAGCACTCAGGAATCTTTTCAAATCAGTATGTAGAGTTTGTTAAACCATTTCATATGAGTACCAACACTCATTTGGTTTACAAGACCTCATTCTATCAATTCGCCGATTAATGTCCCGATATTTACATAGTTATCCGATTCTAGGACACGTTTGACTTCTTTGACATTTGAGCTTATTTAATCTTTGATTCAAGGATATTTTGCAACCCAGGTCAGTACATAGTCCCCTCTTTTACATTTTTCAAATGTTTTGGGGTGATTCATATGTGCCTATTCACTACTTTCACGTTTTCAAAGCTATATGATTTTGTATACATAGTACTATATCCATTAACGATTTGAAACTGTTACCTATGACTTGAATAACAATTTTCAAAGTTTGTGGGATTAATGTTGGTTCGTATTTCTTTTATACATTCATTAACAATGATCAAGCCGATTGGTGATACGAGATAGCGCTATAGTATTTGACACCCCATTCTTGTTGTATGGAATGTCAGAAACCAAGTTTAAACCAAACTGATTTTGCCTTCGTGGTAAATCTATAGTCACAAAAGTATGGTTTGATATACTCAGGTTTGAATGTATTGCCAAACGACCACAATGTATGTTTTACAAAGGTTTTCTAACTAAGCCATGAAAACTTATCTTTCATCGATTTCCCTAAAGCAAAGTATATTTTGATATACTACCAAATCACAATTAAGTATATTTCAATATACTTCGAAAGCATAGTTTGATATGCTATCAATGTGATATTATTTACCAAAGTATAGTTGATATACTACCGAAGCTCTTGTTCTTAAGCAAAAGTATATTTTGATATACTATCGATACTCCTATTGTTTACTAAAGTATATTTTGATATACTACTGATTCACTTGTTCTCAAACAAAAGTATATTTTATATACTACCAAATCTAGCTATTCAAAAGTATATATTTTATATACTAGTAATTCAACTAATTTCAAAACTAAGGTATATAGTTGATACCATCTGTGCCTTTTCAACCATCGTACAATTCCAAACAATTTTAAGTCCAATGAGTTCTTGTGTTTCATTCCTGAGAATTGTATAATTACATGTGACATTCACACATTTCAGTCCTTGTACAATTTCGATCTTTCGAATCGCTTCTGGAAGTGAAATCGCAAACTGTTACGCAAATGTAATAAGTTTATCGCGACGAACAATCCAGAATGATGACATAAGCTAAACATACCCTAAATACCCTTTACATAACTTAGAAATAAGTTTTGGGGGCTTTGGTATGGCAAAAACAAGTTTATTCAAGCTTAGGGGCTATTTTGCAAATTCTGCAAAACTATGCCGATTCGCGTATATCATTATCCGGAACATGTACGCACATCCAAAAATTTTTATAATTGTTAAAATCTAGTATTTTAATGATTGAAATGCAAAATATCATTCGTTACGCGTTTACGATCATTTGCGCGTTCGTTATGATTATCATCGTAATTAACCGAAAACCGCAACCGTACGACCGAACGAACCGACATCCAAAAAGTTTCCAAACATTTTTCAAGTTCCCTATGCTTTTCTTCCTTGTAAAGCTTAAAAATGGGGTTAACGGGTGTTAAAAGTGCCAAAACGCGTCGAAAAACAAGTTTTAGGCTGCAGGGACCTGTTCTGCCAATTCTGAAACTTAGGAATCCCAGGCGCCACGCGAGAGACCCCCCTGATCTCCCGCGACACGTGGGGGAAGCCAGGTTACAACAAAAACTGTCAGACAGCTGTTTTACAGCCTTGATGCCCAAGAATTCATGTCCTCCAAGTTCTAGCATGATCATGACACGTTTATGGACATGTGGAGTGATCCTAAACTGATCCATAACACTTGTAATCATCAAATTCACCCTCCACAACTATAAATAGAGCCTTGATCTCACAATTTCAACTTGCACCTTCTATTCTCTTCTTCTCTCTAAACTCTAAGTGGAGTTGCTACATATTTAGGAGGCCTCCCATCTGAGTTTTTCTAGTAATCTTGGCTTCCTTGAGCAAAAGTAAGTCTTCTATCCTAGACTTGTTATTTATTTTAGCTTCTTATGAGCTAAAAGTCAAATAGTTGATTTTTTGTTTGACTTTTGGTTCTGACCATAATTGGTCAAAGCAAAGTTCAATTGGACTTTGCAACGTGATAGTAATCACGATAGTTATGATCCTTAGCGATCGTGCCTACTGATTACCACGTTTACTAGTCGAAGTGACGAGTCAAAGTTTCGGTAATGCGCAAATGCGCATTATACGATGGAACTATTTCTCGGGTATCAAAACCCTTTGTTTTGATACCAAATAAGTTTTATAAACCTTGTTAGACATGTTTAACATGTCTAACTCGTCACTTTTAGTTTAGTGCTTGTTTAGGGTCGTAAGTCGAGCGGTCTTGAGAACCCCTTTGACTTTCGAATCCAACCCGTTTGGTCGATCTTAGGATCCGAACAAACTCATATTAGTGACCATAGTTGTATAGGGAATAACCCTCTGAGGTTATACCTTATAGTCGCGTCGTTTGGTTAGTGTTTCGTTAAGTCGCTAGTTATGCCTTTATAAATGACCAAAATGCCCTTTTTGCGCATAAATCAACTTTAGGCATATGTGACCAATGTTTTGACATATAAACTGATGTTACAACTTAGTCAAACATGTTTTGGCATATTAGACTTATCACAACACATATCTAACCATCCGAACAAGTATTTACGCAAATGAAACGTTAAAGTAGCGTAAACTACCTTAACAAGTCATAACGGGTCAAAGCAATTAGGAATCTTTTCAAATCAGACTGTAGACTTTGTTAAACCGTTTCATATGAGTACCAACACTCATTTGGTTTACAAAGACCTCATTCTATCCGATCCGCCGATTAATGTCCCGATATATTACATTGTTATCCGATTCTAGGACACGTTTGACTTCTCGGAAATTTGAGCTTGTTTAATCTTTGATTCAAGGATATTTTGCAACCCCAAGTGAGTACATAGTCCCCTCTTTTATGTTTTTCAAATGTTTTGGGGTGATGCATATGTGCCTATTCACTATTTTCACGTTTTCAAAGCTATATGATTTCATATACATAGTACTATATCCATTAACGATTTGAAACTGATACCTATGACTCGAATAACGATTTTCAAAGTTTGTGAGACTATTGTCGGTTCGGATTTCTTTTATATATTCATTAACGATGATCAAGCCGATTGGTAGTACGATATAGGGCTATAGGATTTGACACCCCATTCCTGTTGTATGGAATGTCAGAAACCATGTTTAAACCAAATAGATTTTGCCTTCGTGGTAAATCTGTAGTCACCAAAGTATAGTTTGATAAGTCAGGTTTGAATGTATTGCCAAACGACCACAATGTATGTTTTACAAAGGTTTTCTAACTAATCCATAAAAATTTATCTTTTATTGATTTCCCTAAACCAAAGTATATTTTGATATACTACCAAATCACAATTAAGTATATTTCGATATACTTCCAAAGCATAGTTTGATATGCTATCAATGTGATACTACTTACCAAAGTATAGTTGATATACTACCGAATATCTTGTTCTTAAGCAAAAGTATATTTTGATATACTATCGATACTCTTATTGTTTACCAAAGTATATTTTGATATACTACCGATTCACTTGTTCTCAAACCAAAGTATATTTTGAAATACTACTGATTCACTTGTTCTCAAACCAAAGTGTATTTTATATACTACCAAATCTAGCTTTTCGAAAGTATATTTTAATATACTAGTAATTCAAATAATTTCAAAACTAAGCTATATAGTTTGATATACTACCTATATTGTTATTTCAAAACCAAAAGTATGTTCCGTACATATATTACAAACACTCTTTATCAAAACGCAAAGTATTTTAGATACTAAACTTTTGAAAGGATTCGTGGCTACTTTTGAAAACATATGTTCTTTTCTTAAAACATCTAAAGCCATGAATCATCATCACAAAACCTATGTTACTCACAAGCATTTTTATGCTGAGGTACCTATTTTCACATATGTTTCATGTTTACATATACGATGATTGTCGCTGCTTACTACACATAGGATGGACGCGTGCTTTAGTGACACTAAAATTTAGAAGACAATTTGATTGTATTTTAATTCGTTATTCCAAGACAATTGTAAATTTTATAAATCAATAAAACAAAACTTTAAAACCACGTGTTGCAAAACAATTTGTAACGTGACTCCCCAAGTGATTCCGCTGCGTGTTGCTTTACGCGATTTGGGGTGTTACACTGTATTCTTGTGCCAAAAAAGAGCTTTCAAAAACTTTTTCTTTGAAGGAATTTCGATAACCGATACCTAAACGTAACCGTTTAATGCAACGTACACACAGGGACGAGGGTACAAGCTACACATACCCTAAATACCCTTTACATAACTTAGATATAAGTTTTGAGGGCTTTGGAATGACAAAAACACCTTTATGCAACTTCAGGAGCTATTTTGCAAGTTCTGCGAAACTATGCCAATTTGCGTATTTTGCTATCCGAAACATGTATGGACATCCAAAAATTTTTATAATCATTAAAATCTTGTATTTTAATTATTAGAATGCAAAAATATCGTTTGTCACGCATTTACGGTCATTTGCGCGTCCGTTACGACTTTCGTCATAATTAACCGAAAACCGCAACCGTATGACCAAACGAACCGACACCTGAAATATGTTTGGACATATTTCAAGTTCCCTATGCTTTTTCTTCCTTATAAAGCTTTAAAATGGGGTTAACAAGTGTTAAAAGTGCCAAAAGGCGTTAAAAAACAAGTTTTAGGCTGCAGGGACCTATTCTGCCAATTCTGAAACTTTGGAATCTCAGGCGCCACACGAGAGAATCACTTAGACCTCCCGAGAAGCGCAGGGGATGCCAGTTTTCAGCAATTACCTAGCAGCTTCTTGTTCATCTGACTTGACACCTATAACTCGTTTTTGCCACACTTTCTCTGGTCTTGACACCTTACTAAACACTTGGAAACATCCTAGAACATGTCCCAACACTTGGCATGAACTTAAAGCTCTACAACAACTATAAATACACTTGATCTTCAACCAAATTCCTTGCTCATTTCCATCTTTCTTCTCTCTAAACTCTAGGTGGAGTTGCTACCTTATTAGGAGGCCTCCCTTCTGAGTTTTTCTAGTAATCTTGGCTTTCTTGAGTAGCCACGAGTCCTTGCAAAAGTTTAGTATCTAAATACTTTGCTTTTTGATAAAGAGTGGTTGCAATAAATGTATGGAACATACTTTTGGTTTTGAAATAACAATATAGGTAATATATCAAACTATATACCTTAGTTTTGAAATTAGTTGAATTACTAGTATATAAAACATATACTTTTGAAAAGCTAGATTTGGTAGTATATAAAATATACTTTGGTTTGAGAACAAGTGAATCGGTAGCATATCAAAATACACTTTGATAAACAATAGGAGTATCGATAGTATATCAAAGTATACTTTTGCTTAAGAACAAGAGCTTCGGTAGTATATCAACTATACTTTGGTAAATAATATCACATTGATAGCATATCAAACTATACTTTGGAAGTATATCGAAATATACTTAATTGTGATTTGGTAGTATATCAAAATATACTTTGGTTAAGGGAAATCAATGAAAGATAAGTTTTTATGGCTTAGTTAGAAAACCTTTGTAAAACATACATTATGGTCGTTTGGCAATACATTCAAACCTGAGTATATCAAACTATACTTTTGTGACTATAGATTTACCAAAAAGGCAAAATCTATTTGGTTTAAACTTGGTTTCTGACATTCCATACAACAGGAATGGGGTGTCAAATCATGGATAGCGCTATATCGTACTACCAATCGGCTTGATAATGAATGTATAAAAGAAATACGAACCAACAATAGTCTCACAAACTTTGAAAATCGTTATTGAAGTCATAGGTAACAGTTTCAAATCGTTAATGGATATAGTAATATGTATACGGAATCATATCGCTTTGAAAACGTGAAAATGGTGAATAGGCACATATGAATCACCCCAAAACATTTGAAAAACGTAAAAGAGGGGACTATATACTCACTTGGGGTTGCAAAATATCCTTGAATCAAAGATTAAACAAGCTCAAATGTCCGAGAAGTCAAACGTGTCCTAGCACCGGTTAACTATGTAAATATCAGGACATTAATCGGCGGATCGGATAGAATGAGGTCTTGTAAACCAAATGAGTGTTGGTACTCATATGAAATGGTTTAACAAAGTCTACATACTGATTTGAAAAGATTCCTAAGTGCTTTTGACCCGTTATGAAATGGTAGTTTACGCTACTTTAACGGATCGTTTACGTAAAAATGTGTTCGGTTGGTTAGATATGTTTTATGATAAGTCTAATATGCCAAAATAAGTTTAATATAGTTGCAACATCAGTTTTTATGTCAAAACATTGGTCACATATGCTTAAAGTTATTTTATGCGCAAAAAGGGCATTTTGGTCATTTATAGGGCATAATAGACGGCTTAACATAACACTAACCAAACGTCTTGACCATAAGGTATAACCTCAGAAGGTCATTCCGTATACAACTATGGTCACATATATGTGTTTGGTCGGATCCTAAGATCGACCAAACGGGTCGGATCCGAAAGTCAAAGCGGTGGTCAAGGCCGCTCAACTTACGACCCTAAATAACACTAAACTAAAAGTACGAGTTACACATGTTAAACAAGTCTAACAATGTTTATAAAACGGATTTAGTATCAAAACAAAGGGTTTTGATACCCGAAAATAGTTCCGTCGTATAATGCGCAATTTGCGCATCATTGACCGAAACTTAACTCGTCACTTTGACTAGGAAAACGTGGTAATCAGTAGGCATAATCACTATGGATCATAACCATCGTGATTACGATCACGTTGCAAAGTCCAATTGGACTTTACTTTGACCAATTTATGGTCAAAGCTGAAAGTCAAACACAGTTTGACTTTTAGCTTGAAATAGCTAAAATGAGTAAACAAGGCTAAGTTAGAACACTTACTTGTGTTCAAAGCAGCCAAGGAGGAAGAAAAGACTTAGAAAACTCAGTTGGGAGACCTCCAACAAAGTGGGAGTTCTCCTCTAAGAGTTATAGAGAGAAAGGGAAAGAATGAGCAAGTTGAAATGTGAGATCAACGACCTATTAATAGTTGTGGAGGATGAATTTGGTGATCACAAGTGTCAAGGACCATTCTAGGATCATCCCACATGCGCAAAGACGTGTCAAGACCAGGCTAGAGCTTGGAGATCACGAATCTTCGGTTTCAAAGCTGTAAACTGTTGTCTGCCATTTTCTGTTATATCAGGGCATCCCCCGCGCATCACGGGAGATCTTGGGGAGTCTCTCGCGTGGCGCCTGGGATTCCTAAGTTTCAGAATTGACAGAACAGGTCCCTGCAGCCTAAAACTTGTTTTTCGACGCGTTGTGGCACTTTTAACACCCGTTAACCCCATTTTAAAGCCTATAAGGAAGATAAAGCATAGGGAACTTGAAAAATGCTCGGAAACTTTTCGGATGCCGGTTCGTTCGGTCGTATGGTTGCGGTTTCCTTAATTACAACGGATATCGTAACGAACGCGCAAATGACCGTAAACGCTTAACGAATGAAATTTTTGCATTCAAATCACTAAAATGCAAGATTTTAATGATATACGCGAATCAACATAGTTTCGGAGAATTTGGAAAATAGCCCTGAACTTGAATAAACTTGTTTTATCCATACCGAATCCCTCAAAACTTATTTCTAAGTTATGTAAAGGGTATTTAGGGTATGTTTAGCTTATGTCATCGTTCCAGAGTGTACGTCGTGTTAAACTGATTTCGTTTGCGTAACAGTTTGCGATTTCACTTCCAGAAGCGATTCAAAAGATCGAAATTGTACAAAGACTGAAATGTGTGAATGTCACATGTAATTATACAATTCTCGAGAATGAAACACAAGATCTCATTGGATTCAATGTTGTTCGGAATTTTACAATGGTTGAAAAGGCACTGATGTTACAGTTTCCCCTACTTTAGGAAATTTCATCCCGAAATTTAATTTAGAGGAAACTTGTGAAAACAGATGTGAGGGTATCACTTTCAAATGATCCTTTGTTCCCGGAGTAAAGTTCTGGGCAACGTTTGGAACCTCAATGAGTTTTGTTTATTGTACTCTTCTACTGTTGTAGGAATGAGTTCAGATTTGAAACTCTAAACTTTAGTCCAATAAGTATGTGTATGACATCTTTGATTGTACCGAGCCTCCGAAGGGGCCTATGTAAATGTTAAAGTGGCATTCTTGTTTGTTGAAGAACTAAAAAGAGCATGAACTTGAAAGAGAGTCGGATTTCTGTAAAATGAAAGGGAGAACGTTTGTAGAGGTTTCCTATGAAGACTAGTATAGGAAACTTGTGTGTGCTTGAAATTGGAGTTGGAGAGTGAAAGATTAAAACAACATGGGTCAAGGTCCAGAACTTCTAGTAACTTAAATAACGCCACACTTGCAATGTAATAAGGAACACTTATATATAGGAAGTACCAGCGGCGTATCCACCATGCCCTTTTGTATTGTTCCCATTTCATTATTCTTACTACTATAGTTTCTTACACATGACAAAACTAGTTATGGTTTCTATGCACTGAATTTTATAATTATGTATGCATCCATAATTACACAATTCCTTGCATAGTCCGCACGGTTCATTTTGTGATGTGTAGGGAAAAAATCAAACAAATAAACATATGATGACTCTTCTTAGACCACAAAAGTGCCTTTTTAATTAGATCAACGAATAATCTTTTTAAATAGACACTAAAGAGTCTTTTAACTAGATCATCACATGAACTCTTTAGTTAGAATAGTAATTTGGAATCCAAGGGTCTAACTATTGCATAGAAAAGCCCTTAAGGATTTAAGGTAGCACTTTAGATATCCTTCTATGGACCTAACATATGAAGACCAATCTGTAACACCCCGATCGCGTAATACAACAACACGCAGTGGAAATATCGAGGAGTCATGTTACAAATTGCTCAGCCACAACTGATACTAAATTGTTTCATTGTTATTAACATCGTTTTACAATACAAGGAAAACATGAAGTTGTCTTTTGATTAAATAAGTCTAAAGTCCGGATGTATTCCTATATGCAGCAAACTTGAATAATCAAAACCTGAAACATATGTTAAAACGAGACATCAACAAACATTGTTGGCGAGTACATAGTTTTGTTAGCCAGATTAATGGTAAACACTTTAGTGTTGCAATACTTCAACAAATACAAGAGTCGTCTATTGAAAATGGACTCTTTGAAGCCAAGGAATGGCAAAAACATTTAGTATTGTAATAAATTAACTTGATTATAAAACTTGTGACACAATAGTTTTGTATATGGCAACATGATTAATACTAAGTAATTTTTATGCCTTTGAAAATTTGTACATTGTTCATTGTAATCGCCTTGAATTTTATCATAAAACTTGTGAGTATGTTATTAGAGATCCAATCAAGGATTAATAATAACAATATTGAAATTTGTCAAAACTTACGTGAGTATTATTAGAAATCAAGTCAATGATTTAAAATAATAATACTTTGGTTATCCTTCTAAAAATCTAACTTATTAAAATATGTAAGAGTTCTACAAGGATTTGGTTATTCCTAATGTGATTTGGATAACGCTACAAGAACAATACAATAAGAACACTTATGTATAGGAAGTACCAGCAGCGTATCCACCATGTTCTTATAGTATTACACTCGTTTCGTTATCTAAATCACAACTAATCACAATAACCACATAATCATCGTCTTGGTCACATTGTCTTGTCATATATGTATTAAAGTACACAGAATCCAATAAAGGACTACCAATTAGTAAATTAAACATCCTACAAGAATCTAACTATGAAGATAGATAGATGCTTTAAGGATTTGGTAGCATATCAAGCTATGCTTTGGTTCAGTTATCAGGCTATATTTTGGTTTAGTATATCAGGCTAGACTTTGGTTTAGCCTATCAAACTATGCTTTGGATTAGTCACATTGAATCATAAAGTCCTAAATTCTAATGGTGAGTCGGATAACGCTACAAAGGGTTATACAATAAGCACACTTATATATAGGAAGTACCCGTGGCGTATCCACCATGTTCTTATTATATTACTCTAGTTTTGCTATCTAATTCACCAACAATCTCTACACATAAACAATAACGATCGTCATCGGCGTGTAAAGCACTTCTTAGAAATCTTACGATAAAGATAGAAGATTTAAGACTGTACTTCAAGTATCCTACTAGGATCAATCTATAAAGATAGAAAGATACTATAAGGATTTGTTTCGTGTCCCCAATTGTCATGTCTTGCATACAAGGAATATTGCACAAAAATGATCTTAGTAAACATATAATTGCCATACATTGTGAAAAATTGATTACACCTATGAATTACCCCAAAACATCTAGAAAACGTAAAAGAAGGGGAGTAATGTACTCGCCTGGGATTGCGTATAGATCTTGTTCAAATGATATAACAAAGCTCAAAGGATCAAGAGTTCAAGTGTCGAAGTGGTTCCTAGTGTTTTGATAACTACATGTTAGTGTGTCGAACATGGAAATGAGAGATTGGAAAGAATGAGGTATATAAACCAAACAAGAGTTGGATCTTGTATATTATGGTTTATAATATCAAACATTCTAAATTGGAAGCATTTCAAAGAGTTTTGACTCGCTATGGCTTGCTAAAGTGGTTTACGCCACTTTAACCGGTCATAAACGTAACTATGGGTTTGGGTGGTTAAATATGTCCTATGACAAGTCTAATATGCAAAAATTAGTTTATATAAGCTGTATAATCAGTTTTAGATGTCAAAACAATGCTCTTATATGTTCAAAACTAATTTAAGTGCAAAAAGGGTATTTTCGGCATTATAAGGAATACATATTCGACTTGTCATTTTACTAACCAAACGGTATGACCTTAAGGTATAACCTCAGAGGGTTATTCCCTATAATACTATGGTCATAATAATGGGCTTGGTCAAATCCTAAAGGAGACCAAACGGGTCGGATTCGAAAGACAAAGCGGTAGTCAAGACCGCTCGACTTACGACCCTAAACAAGTACTAAACTAAAAGTGAGAAGCTAGATATGTTAAACATGTCTAACTATGTTTATAAAACTGATTTGGTATCTGACAAAGGGTTTTGATACCCGAAAATAGTTCCGTCGTATAATTCGTATTTGCGCATTATTGACTGAAACTTTGACTCGTCACTTCGAGTAGTAAACGTGGTAATCAGTAGGCACGATCACTAAGGATCATAACCATGGTGATTACAATCATGTTGTAAAGTCTAATTGGACTTTGACTTGACCAATTAATGGTCAAAACTGAAAGTCAAACAAAGGGGAGTCACGTTACAAATTGTTTCGCCACACATGGTTTTAAAGTTTTGTTTTTATTGATATATCAAATTTACAGTTGTCTTGGAATAACGGAATTAAAATACAATCAAATTGTCTTCTAAATTTTAGTGTTACTAAGGCACGCGTCCATCCTAGTTGTAGTAAGCAACGATAATCATCATATAGGTAAACCTGAAACATATGTGAAAATAGGTACTTCAGCATAAAAAAGCCTGTGAGTAACATAGGTTTTGTGATGATGATTCATGGCTTTAGATGTTTTAAGAAAAGAACATATGTTTTCAAAAGTAGCCATGAATCCTTGCAAAAGTTTAGTATCTAAATATTTTGCTTTTTGATAAAGAGTGTTTGTAATATATGTACGGAACATACTTTATGTTTTGAAATAACAATATTGGTAGTATATCAAACTATATACCTTAGTTTTGAAATTAGTTGAATTATTAGTATATAAAAATATACTTTTGAAAAGCTAGATTTCGTAGTATATATAATATACTTTGGTTTGAGAACAAGTGAATCGGTAGTATATCAAAATATACTTTGGTAAACAACAAGAGTATCGATAGTATATTAAAATATACTTTTGCTTAAGAATAAGAGCTTTGGTAGTATATCAACTATACTTTGGTAAATAATATCACATTGATAGCATATCAAACTATGCTTTGGAAGTATATGGAAATATACTTAATTGTGATTTGGTAGTATATCAAAATATACTTTGGTTAAGGGAAATCAATGAAAGATAAGTTTTTATGGCTTAGTTAGAAAACCTTTGTAAAACATACATTGTGGTCGTTTGGCAATACATTCAAACCTGAGTATATCAAACTATACTTTTGTGACTATAGATTTACCACAAAGGCAAAATCGATTTGGTTTAAACTCGGTTTCTGACATTCCATACAACAGGAATGGGGTGTCAAATCATGGATAGCGCTATATCGTACTACCAATCGGCTTGATCATTGTTAATGAATGTATAAAAGAAATAGGAACCAACAATAGTCTCACAAACTTTGAAAATCGTTATTGAAGTCATAGGTAACAGTTTCAAATCGTTAATGGATATAGTAATATGTATACGAAATCATATATTTTTGAAAACGTGAAAATAGTGAATAGGCACATATGAATCATCCCAAAACATTTGAAAACATAAAAGAGGGGACTATGTACTCACTTGGGGTTGCAAAATATCCTTTAATCAAAGATTAAAGAAGCTCAAATCTTTTGGGGTAATTCATATGTGCCTATTCACTATTTTCGCGTTTTCAAATCTATATGATTTCGTATACATAGTACTATATCCATTAACGATTTGAAATTGTTACCTATGGTCCACATAGCTACTCATGTTCAGTGTCCTAATGAGCGCAAGGTAGAGTTCGCCTCGAGTGTTTTCCAAAAGAGAGCACTCACTTGCTGGAACGGAGTCATGAGAGACAGAGGTAAGTAGCTATGGCATAAACATGGGAAAAATTCAGGAATCTTATGATGAAAGAATTCTGTCCACGACACGAAATAAGGCTACTTGAAACCAAATTCTATCACCTTAAACAAGATAGTGGGGAAAACCGTGCCTACACTGACCGATTTGAACAGTTAAGCCTACTCTGCCCCACTATGGTCACACCTTTGGATCAGGCCATTGACAAATACATTGATGGCTTACCTGATCCATTCAAGATATTGTCACTGGCAACAAACCCGCAGCGCTTAGGGAGGCTAAGGAATTATCCGCTACCCTAACTGACTCCCAAGTTAGAAAAGGGAAACTTTTTCAAAAGGGAGACAAGAAACGAACTACACAAGAGAAATCAAGTGAAACAAAGGGTGAACCTTCCAAAAGTTCTAAGAAGCGTAAGGCTTCAAAGAATTATACGATTGCCACACCAATTCCACTAAACTCGGTATCGTTTAAGGGATTTTATCGTGGAAAGCAACCTCGGTGTAATCGTTGCAATTATCACCACCCAACAAATTCCCCATGCCGCCAGTGTACAATATGTGGTCTTTTTGGAAATCTAGCTGCGACCTGTCGTATCCAAAACCAAGCAGCCCCTACTCAAACTCGTCCTCGCTACCCAGCTGGAGCATGTTTCAATTGTGGTGATCCTAGTCATTTCAAACGAAACTGCCCTAGACTTGCTAATGCGTACTTAGCTCATCGACGAGTATTCAATGTTAATGAGGTTCAAGTTGATGATCAAGCTCTCATGATCATTTGAACCTTTATGTTTTCTTCTTGTCATCCAAAACTATGAACATATTCCAATATTATTTGGAATGACAATATAAATTTCAAGAAGTGTTTTCCTCATTCTTGTTATTCGTATTCCATTTACAAATTTAAATGTAATTACACTGAGTGTAATTTACAACTACAAACTTCGAGGATTCTGTTCTTTAGGAACCAAATCTCGCAATTTAGCATATTGTGATTGCACATTAATGCATTTATACAAGTTCTGGACGACAATTTCTATGAACACTATGTGATTATCGCCACTACTTTATTTTTCATGATATTACATACATGGTTTGTTAACCTAATATGTATAGCACATGATTTCAAATACCTTTTCGCTCAGTATGTTAAGCTAGCATACTTAGCACATGGTTTCAAAATATTGTCATGACATACTTACATTGTTTATGACAATCCATGCTTAGTATATGATGCATACTACCAGTTTGGTTAGTCTGAAACATATATTAACATTTATACTAGAATGAAATACTTGCTACAAATATTGGTTGGATGCAAAACAAGTATTGTTATCATTGTTGGTATAAAACAACGATCTGATCTGACAAATGTTGTGTTATGTCGATGTTTGTTTGATATTAGATGATACCTTGACCTCAATATTTGTTACCTTCACTTAACAAGAGGAGCTATGTGGACCATATGACGAAACACGTAATTATGGGTGCACAATTAATTACGGGGTTCGACGTATGAGAATCATAGTAAGCTTTGTTGAGATGATGGCATAAAATCTAGAGTGATTAGGTTACGGGAAGGGTATGACGCAATAAGACCATGGTGGATACGCCGATGGTACTTCCTATATATAAGTGTTCTTATTGTGTTATTCTTCGGAACGTTACCAGAGTCACTTGAGGGTTTTATGTTATCTTGGACCATTATGTGATTGTGTGATTATTTGTTATCTGTTTATTGAATGCAATGGACGAGATGAGTACATTCATTAACTCTATTCGAACCGACCGGGAGTATATTATGGTGTTAAAGGTGACGACCTTGATGCCATAGGTATGTTGACCCGTCTCCTATGCATAAGATGCTCATGGTACATGGGATGTACCTCGTGGGACGTTAGAAACTGTGTACGTATGGCCATGCTTGAATGTACACCCTTTTGTTTGCAATGGATTTACACTAAGTGCCTTAGTATAACATAATGCCATACAAAACAATTTTTACACACTCGATGAAACAATTTTTATACATTCGATGACACTTTAAAGATTCACGAGTTCTAAAAGGTTTAAAGACCTTAAGATACCCTGAATATCCTTGCTTACACTTTGAATTCCCCCCAAAATTTCCAACACCAAACAATGCTCCGCATTTTTGGAATCTAGCACTCTACTCATCTTTCAATCATTTCAAATACACTCTATGCTCTCCTTCGAATAAATTTCTGGACGAAATTTCCCAAAGTAGGGGAGACTGTAACCCATGTGCAAAATTTTGAGCTTTCAAAAACTTTTTCTTTGAAGGCATTTCGATAACCGATACCTAAACGTAACCTGTTTAACGCAACGTACACGCTGGGACGAGGACACAAGCTACACATACCATAAATACCCTTTACATAACTTAGATATAAGTTTTGAGGGCTTAGGAATGACAAAAACACCTTTATGCAACTTCAGGGGCTATTTTGAAAGTTCTGCGAAACTATGCCAATTTGCGTATTTCGCTATCCGGAACATGTACGGACATCCGAAATATCGTTCGCCACGCATTTACGATCATTTGCGCGTCTGTTACGACTTTCATCGTAATTAACCGAAAACCACAACCGTACGACCAAACGAACCGACACCTGAAATATGTTTGGACATATTTCAAGTTCCCTATGCTTTATCTTCCTTATAAAGCTTAAAAATGGGGTTAACGAGTCTTAAAAGTGCCAAAACGTGTCGAAAAACAAGCTTTAGGCTATAGGGACCTGTTCTGCCAATTCTGTAACTTTGGAATCTCAGGCGACATGCGAGAGAATCACCTAGACCTCCCGCGACGCACGGGGGATGCTAGTTTTTAGCAATTACTTGGCAGCTTCTTGTTCATCTCACTTGACACCTATAACTCGTTTTTGCCACACTTTCTCTGGTCTTGATACCTCACTAAACACTTGGAAACATCCTAGAACACGTCCCAACACTTGGCATGATCTTAAAGCTCTCCAACAACTATAAATACCCTTGATCTTCAACCAAATTCCTTGCTCATTTCCATCTTTCTTCTCTCTAAACTCTAAGTGGAGTTGCTACCTTATTAGGAGGCCTCCCATCTGAGTTTTTCTAGTAATCTTGGCTTCCTTGAGTGCAAGTAAGTGCTCTAACTAAGCTTTGTTCATTCTTTTAGCTTATTATGAGCTAAAAGTCAAACAGTTTGACTTTCAGTTTTGACCATTAATTGGTCAAGTCAAAGTCCACTTGGACTTTGCAACGTGATCGTAATCACGATGGTTATGATCCTTAGAGATCGTGCCTACTAATTACCACGTTTACTAGTTGAAGTGACGAGT
Source organism: Scalesia atractyloides (assembly GCA_947069175.1). Classification (NCBI taxonomy): domain Eukaryota; kingdom Viridiplantae; phylum Streptophyta; class Magnoliopsida; order Asterales; family Asteraceae; genus Scalesia; species Scalesia atractyloides. The sequence goes on along the minus strand of CAMTDV010000005.1, from coordinate 51,122,212 downwards.
CAAAGTTTCGGTCTATAATGCGCAAATGCGCATTATATGACGGAACTATTTTCGGATATCAATACCCTTTGTCTTGATACCAAATCAGTTTTATAAACTTAGTTAGACATGTTTAACATTTCCAGCTCGACACTTTTAGTTTAGTACTTGTTTAGGGTCGTATGTCGAGTTGTCTTGACTACCACTTTGACTTTCGAATCCGACCCGTTTGGTCACCTTTAGGATCTGACCAAGCCCATTATTATGACCATAGTTGTAACACCCCGATCGTGTAAAACAACAACACGCGACGGAAATATCGAGGAGTCACGTTACAAATTGCTCAGCCACAACTGATACTAAATTGTTTCACTATTATTAACATCGTTTTACAATACAAGGAAAACATGAAGTTGTCTTTTAATTAAAGAAGTCTAAAGTCCGGATGCATTCCTATGTGCAGCAAACTTGAATAATCGAAACCTGAAACATATGTGAAAACGAGACATCAACAAACAATGTTTGCGAGTACATAGTTTTGTTAGCCAGATTAATGGCAAAAAGTTTAGTGTCGCAATACTTCGACAACTACAAGAGTCGTCTATTGAAAATGGAGTCTTTAAAGCCAAAGAATGGCAAAAAGATTTAGTATTGCAATACATTAACTTGATTAGGAAACTTGTGACAAAATAGTTTTGTATATGGCAACAAGATTAATACTAAGTATGTCATTGAAAATTGTACTTTGTTCATTATAATTGCCTTGAATTTGATCATAAAACTTGTGAGTGTGTTATCAGAAATCCAATCAAGGATTAATAACAACAATATTAAAAACTTGTCATAACTTGTATGAGTATTATTAGAAATCAAATCAATGATTCAAAACAATACTTTGGTTATCCTTCTTAGAATCTAACATATAAAAATATGAAAGAGTTCTACAAGGATTTGAATATTGTACTTTGAATCAATCAACACAAAATCCTAATCTGATTTGGATAACACTACAAGAGTAATACAATAAGAACACTTATATATAGGAAGTACCAGCGGCGTATCCACCTTGTTCTTATAGTATTACACTCGTTTCGTTATCTAGATCACAACTAATCACAATAACCAAATAATCATCGTCTCGATCACATTGTCTTGTCATATATGTACTAAAGTACACAGATGCCATTAAAGGACTACCAATTAGTACTTTAAACATCCCATGGGTATCTAACTATAAAGATAGATAGATGCATTAGGGATATAGTTTAGTCACTTGTCTTGTCACACTGTCTTGTCAAATACGCATTAAAGTACCCATAATCCATTAAATGACTACCAATCAGTACTTTAAACATCCCATGGGTATCTACCTATAAAGATAGATAGATGCGTTAGGGATATAGTTTAGTCACTTGTCTTGTCAAACACGCATTAAAGTACACATAATCCATTAAAGGACTACCAATCAGTACTTTAAACATCCCATGGGTATCGAACTATAAAGATAGAGAGATGCGTTAGGGATATAGTTTAGTCACTTGTCTTGTCATATTGTCTTGTCAAATACGCATTAAAGTACACAGAATCCATTAAAGGAATACCAATCAGTACTTTAAACATCCCATGGGTATCTAACTATAAAGATAGATAGATGCGTTAGGGATATAGTTTAGATAGATGCGTGTTGTTGTTTTTCGCGATCGGGGTGTTACAACTATGGTCATAATAATGGGCTTGGTTGGATCCTAAAGGTGACCAAATGGGTCAGATTCGAAAGTCAAAGCGGTAGTCGAGACCGCTCGACTTACGACCCTAAACAAGTACTAAACTAAAAGTGACGAGCTAGGCATGTTAAACATGTCTAACAAAGTTTATAAAACTGATTTTGTATCAAGACAAAGGGTTTGATACCCGAAAATAGTTTCGTCGTACAATGCGCATTATTGACCGAAACTTTGACTCGTCACTTCGACTAGTAAACGTGGTAAACAGTAGGCACGATCACTAAGGATCATAACCATCGTGATTACGATCACGTTGCAAAGTCCAATTGGACTTTGACTTGTCCAATTAATGCTCAAAACCGAAAGTCAAACAGTAAGTCAAACTGTTTGGCTTTTAGCTTGTAATAAGCTAAAAGACTGAACAAGGCTTAGTTAGAGCACTTACTTGCACTCAAGGAAGCCAAGATTACTAGAAAAACTTAGATGGGAGGCCTCCTAATAAGGTAGCAACTCCACTTAGAGCTTAGAGAGAAGAAAGATGGAAATGAGCAATGAATTTGGTTGAAGATTAAGGGTATTAATAGTTGTTGGAGAGCTTTAAGATCATGTCAAGTGTTGGGACATGTTCTAGGATGTTTCGAAGTGTTTAGTGAGGTGTCAAGACCAGAGAAAGTGTGGCAAAAACGAGTTATAGGTGTCAAGTCATATGAACAAGAAGCTGCCAGGTAGCTGCTGTCACTGGGCATCCCCCGCGCGTCGCGGGAGATCTTGGGGGGTCTCTCGCGTGGCGCCTGGGATTCCTAAGTTTCAGAACTGGCAGAACAGGTCCCTGCAGCCTAAAACTTGTTTTTCGACGCGTTTTGGCACTTTTAACACCCGTTAACCCCATTTTTAAGCTTTATAAGGAAGATAAAGCTTTATCAAGCATAGGGAACTTGAAATATGTCCAAATATATTTCAGGTGCCGGTTCGTTTGGTCGTACGGTTGCGGTTTTTGGTTAATTACGACGAAGGTCGTAACGGACGCGCAAATGACCGTAAATGCGTGACGAACGATATTTTTGCATTCTAATGATTACAAAAGTTTTTGGATGTCCGTGCACGTTCCGGATAACGAAATACGCAAATTGGCATAGTTTCCCAGAATTGCAAAATAGCCCCTGAAGTTGCATAAAGGTGTTTTTGTCATTCCTAAGCCCTCAGAACTTATATCTAAGTTATGTAACAGGGTATTTAGGGTATGTGTAGCTTATGTCCTTGTTCAGAGTGTGCACCGTTATGAGAATCGGCAGACTTTCGCAGTTTGTTATAAATAGTCCCTGTAATCGAATAGGCTTGTTTTTGACATACCAAACCTTTCAAAACTTATTTATAAGTTATATAAAGGATATTTAGGGTATGTTTAGCTCGTGTCCTCATCCCGATGTGTATGTTGCATTAAACAGGTTACGTTTAAGTATCGGTTTATCGAAATGCCTTCAAAGAAAAAGTTTTTGAAAGCTCGAAATTTTGCACAAGGGTTACAGTCTCCCCTACTTTAGGAAATTTCGTCCCGAATTATATTCGAAGGAGACCGTAGAGTGTTTTTGAAATGATTGAAAGATGAGCAAAGTGCTAGATTCCAAAATGCGGAGCATTGTTTGGTGTTGGAAATTTTGGGGGGAATTCAAAGTGTGAGCAAGGATATTCAGGGTATCATAAGGTATTTAAACCTTTTAGAACTCATGAATCTTTAAAGTGTCATCGCATGTATAAAAATTATTTCATCGAGTGTGTAAAAATTGTTTTGTATGGCACTATGTTATACTAAGGCACTTAGTGTAAATCCATAGCAAAACAAGGGGTGTACATTCAAGCCTGGCCATACGTACACGGTTTCTAACATCCCACGAGGTACATCCCATGTACCATGAGCATCTCATGCATAGGAGACGGGTCAACATACCTATGGCATCAAGGTCGTCACCTTTAACACCATAATATACTCCCGGTCGGCTCGAATAGAGTTAATGAATGTACTCATCTCGTTCATTGCATTCAATAAACAGATAACAAATAATCACACAATCACATAATGGTCTAAGATAACATAAAACCCTTAAGTGACTCTGGTAACTTTCCGAAGAATAACACAATAAGAACACTTATATATAGGAAGTACCATCGGCGTATCCACCATGGTCTTATTCCGTCATACCCTTCCCGTTACCTAATCATTCTAGATTTTATGTCACCATCTTAACAAGGTTTACTATGATTCTCATATGTCGATTCCCATAATTAAGTGTGCACCCATAATTACGCGTTTTGTGACATGGTCCACATAGCTCCTATTGTTAAGTAAAGGGAAACAAATAATAAGGTCGAAGTAACACCTAAAATTAAATAAACATCGTCATAACACAACATCTATTGAATCGACTGTGTTTCACACTAGAAATGTTAACACTACTTGTTTTGCATCCAACAAAATTAGTAGCAGGTATTTCATCTAGTACAATATTAATATATGTTTCACACTAGTCATATCGATAGCGTGCATCATATACTAAGCATGGATTGTCACAAACAATGTAAGTATGTCGTGAAAATGTTTTGAAATCATGTGCTATGTATGCTAGGTTAACATACTAAGCAAAAAGGTATTTGTAATCATGTGCTATACATCTTGGGTTAACAAACCATGTTTGTAATATCATGAAAACAAAAGTAGTGGCGAAAGTCACATAGTGTTCGTAGAAAGTCGTGCAGAACTTGTATGAATGCATTAATGTGCAATCACAATATGCTAAATTGCGAGATTTGGTTCCTAAAGAACAGAATCCTCGAAGTTTGTAGTTGTAAACTACACTCAGTGTAATCACATTTGAATTTGTAAATGGAATACGAATAAAAGGAATGAAGAAAAACTTCTGGAAATTTATATTGTCATAAATAATATTGGAATATGTTCATTGTTTTTGGTTGACAAAAAGAAAACGTAAAGGTTCAACTGATCATGAGTGCTTGATCATCAACGTGAACCTCATTAACATTGAATACTCGTCCATGAGCTAAGTCAGCATTAGCAAGTCTAGGGCAGTTTCGCTTGAAATGATTTGGATCACCACAATTGAAACATGCTCCAGCTGGGTAGCGAGGACGAGTTTGGGTAGGGGTTGCTTGGTTTTGGATACGACAAGTCGCAGCTAGATGTCCAAAAAGACCACATATTGTAAACTGGCGGCAATGGAGAATTTGTTAGGTGGTGATAGTTCCAACGATTACACCAAGCTTGCTTTCCGCGATAAAATCCCTTAAAGGATACCGAGTTTAGTGGAATTGGTGTGGCAATCGTATAATTCTTTGAAGCCTTACGCTTTTTAGAACTTTTGGATGGTTCACCCTGTGTTTCACTTAATTTCTCTTGTGTAGTTTGTTTCTTGTCTCCCTTTCGAAAAAGTTCCCCTTTTCTAACTTGGGAGTCAGTTAGGGTAGCGGGTAATTCCTTAGCCTCCCTAAGCGTTACAGGTTTGTTGCAGTGACAATATCTTGAATTGGATCAGGTAAGCCATCAATATATTTCTCAATGGCCCGATCCAAAGGTGTAACCATAGTGATTTGAAAATCTCAACTTGGTAATCTTTTCAAAATCGTGTTCTTGTACTTAGAAGAATAGTGTTGTGAATTTCGTTTCGAAATTTGTTTGAAAATAAACTTTTGTTATAGTTTTGGATGAGAAAATACAAATCAAGTTAATGGTTTGTGTTAAAATTTCTTTACTTTTGAAAATTAATTTTTTATGATAAAAATATTTTTAATCGAATTTTTTTTATATAAAGAAACTTCGTGTATAAATTTTGAAAACTCTTATCCAAATAAATAAAATTTTGAAAATTTGAAAAGCGACAAATAGTATTTGAAAACGAGGTAGTATTATAAAGTGTCGTGAGATAAAAGTGAAATTTGTTTCGGATGGGTTGAATATTGTCATAACATATTACCAAACGTAACATGTCAGAGTAGTGTCATACGAGTAGTAGTGTTTAGGAATCGTTCGACTGATCAAGATAGATGGGTTTTCATAATGTTTCGAGAAGACATGCTTTAGCCTATGAGTGAACACTCACCCTAAGAGTTCCCAGGTAAGAGTGACTGGTCCGAAAATTCAGATTTGTATGAACACTCTAACCTTAGACAGAAAACTCGGGGTACAGTCATTCACCCTTCCGGATTGCATGAGTTCACATTATTAAAACCCAAGATTTTGATGAAAATGTTTGAGAGTAAAACATTTTGAGAAACCTTTCTGATATAATGTTTGAGATAATAGGTCGAGAAACATTTTGTTGAGAACGTTTGAGGAAAACATTTTGAGAAGTATTCCAATGAAAATTATTTTGAGAAAATATTTTGAGGAATACTTTGAGGCATAAAGCCTAAGGATCTAGGATAAATCATCTAAGGATAGACGATTTGTAAATCATAGAGTAGTTGTAGCACGAGTAAGAATGAGGATTAGGATGGAGATCCTAAGTCTAATCATGTTCGGGCCCCTAGGAAGGTTATAGACTAGGTTAAAGGCATTCTAATAACCTAATTCCCTATAATCAGTGCTCTGATAACAATCTGTAACACCCCGATCGCGTAAAACTACAACACGCAGCAGAAATATCGAGGAGTCACGTTACAAATTGCTCAGCCACAACTGATACTAAATTGTTTCACTATTATTAACATCGTTTTACAATACAAGGAAAACATGAAGTTGTCTTTTGATTAATGAAGTCAAAATCGGGATGCATTCCTATCTGCAGCAAACTTTAATAATGGAAACCTGAAACATATGTGAAAACGAGACATCAACAAACAATGTTGGCGAGTACATAGTTTTGTTAGCCAGATTAATGGCAAAAAGTTTAGTGTTGCAATACTTCGACAACTACAAGAGTCGTCTATTGAAAATGGACTCTTTAAAGCCAAAGAATGGCAAAAAGATTTAGTATTGCAATACATTAACTTGATTATGAAACTCGTAACAAAATAGTTTTGTATATGGCAACATGATTAATACTAAGTAATTTTTTATATCATTGAAAATTGTACTTTGTTCATTGAAATCGCCTTGAATTTGATCATAAAACTTGTGAGTGTGTTATTAGAAATCCAATCAAGGATTAATAACAACAATATTCAAAACTTGTCATAACTTGTGTGAGTATTATTAGAAATCAAATCAATGAATTAAAATAATACTTTGGTTATCCTTATAAGAATCTAACATATAAAAATATGAAAGAGTTCTACAAGGATTTGAATATTGTACTTTGAATCAATCAACACAAAATCCTAATGTGATTTGGATAACACTACAAGAGTAGTACAATAAGAAGATTTATATATAGGAAGTACCAGCGGCGTATCCACCATGTTCTTATAGTATTACACTCATTTCGTTATGTAGATCACAACTAATCCCAATAACCACATAATCATTATCTTGGTCACATTGTCTTGTCATATACGTATTAAAGTACACAGAATCCATTAAAGGACTACCAATTAGCACTTTAAACATCCCATGGGTATCTAACTATAAAGATAGATAAATGCGTTAGGGATATAGTTTAGTCACTTGTCTTGTCACATTTTCTTGTCAAATACGCATTAAAGTACACATAATCCATTAAAGGACTACCAATCAGTAAACATCCCATGGGTATCTAACTATAAAGATATATAGATACGTTAGGGATAAAGTTTGTCTTGTCAAATACGCATTAAAGTACACAGAATCCATTAGCATATCAAGCTATGCTTTGGTTCAGTATATCAGGCTATACTTTGGTTTAGTATATCAGGCTACACTTTGCTTTAGCATATCAAACTATGCTTTGGTTTAGTCATATTGAATCATAAAGTCCTAAATCCTAATGGTGAGTCGGATAATGCTACGAAGGGTAATACAATAAGCACACTTATATGTAGAAAGTACCAGCGGCGTATCCACCATGTTCTTATTGTATTACTCTAGTTTCGCTATCTAATTCACCAACAATCTCTACACATAAACAATAACCATCGTCATCGGCGCGTAAAGCACTTCTTAGAAATCTTACTATAAAGATAGAAGATTTAAGACTGTACTTCAAGTATCCTACTAGGATCAATCTATAAAGATAGAAAGATACTATAAGGATTTGTTTCCTGTCGCCAATTGTCATGTCTTGCATAAAAGGAATATTGCACAAAAATGCTCTTAGTAAACATATAATTGCTATACATTGTGAAAAATTGATTACACATATGAATCACCCCAAAACATTTGGAAAACGTAAAAGAAGGGGAGCAATGTACTCGCCTGGGATTGCGTATAGATCTTTATTCAAATGATATAACAAAGCGCAAAGGATCAATAGATCAAGTTTCGAAGTGGTTCCTAGTGTATTTGATAACTACATGTTAGTGTGTCGAACTTGAAAACGAGAGATTGGATAGAATGAGGTATATATACCAAACAAGAGTTGGATCTCGTATATTATGGTTTATAATATCAAACATTCTGAATTGGAAGCATTTCAAAGAGTTTTTACTCGTTACGGCCTGCAAAGGTGGTTTACGCCACTTTAACGGGTCATAAACGTAACTATGGGTTCGGGTGGTTAAATATGTCCTATGAAAAGTCTAATATGCCAAAATTAGTTTATATAAGTTGTATAATCAGTTTAGATGTCAAAACAATGCTCTTATATGTTCAAAACTAATTTAAGTGTAAAAAAGGGTATTTTCGGCATTATAAGAAATACATATTCGACTTGTCATTTGACTAACCAAACGGTATGACCTTAAGGTATAACCTTAGAGGGTTATCCCCTATAATACTATGGTCATAATAATGGGCTTGGTTGGATCCTAAAGGTGACCAACGGGTCGGATTCGAAAGTCAAAGCAGCAGTCAAGACCGCTCGTCTTACGACCCTAAACAAGTACTAAACTAAAAGTGACGAGCTAGGCATGTTAAACATGTCTAACAAATTTTATAAAACTAATTTTGTATCAAGACAAAGGGTTTTGATACCCGAAAATAGTTTCGTCGTATAACGCACATTTGCGCATTATTGACCAAAACTTTGACTCGTCACTTCGACTAGTAAACGTGGTAATCAGTAGGCACGATCGCTAAGGATCATGACCATCATGATTACGATCACGTTGCAAAGTCCAATTGGACTTTGACTTGACCAATTAATGGTCAAAACCGAAAGTCAAACAGTAAGTCAGACTATTTGACTTTTAGCTAGCTAAAAGAATGAACAAAGCTTAGTTAGAGCACTTACTTGCACTCAAGAAACAAGATTAATAGAAAAACTCAGATGGGAGACCTACTAATAAGGTAGCACCTCCACTTAGACTTTAGAGAGAAGAAAGATGGAAATGAGCAAGGAATTTGGTTGAAGACCAAGGGTATTTATAGTTGTTGGAGAGCTTTAACATCATGCCAAGTGTTAAGACATGTTCTAGGATATTTCCAAGTGTTTAGTGAGGTGTCAAGACCTGAGAAAGTGTGGCAAAAACGAGTTAAAGGTGTCAAGTCAGATGAAAAAGAAGTTGCCAGGTAGCTGCTGTCACTGGGCATCCCCCGCGCATCGTGGGAGATCTTGGGGGTCTTTCGCGTGGCGCCTGGGATTCCTAAGTTTCAGAATTGGCAGAACAGGTCCTTGCAGCCTAAAACTTGTTTTTTCGACGTGTTTTGGCACTTTTAACACCTGTTAACCCCATTTTTAAGCTTTATAAGGAAGATAAAGCATAAGGAACTTGAAATATGTCCAAATATATTTCAGGTGTCGGTTCGTTGGGTCGTACGGTTGCGGTTTTCGGTTAATTACGACAAAAGTCGTAACGAACGCGCAAATGTCCGTAAATGCGTGACGAACTATATTTTTGTATTCTAATCATTAATATAAAAGATTTTAATGATTAAAAAATTTTTGGATGTCCGTGCATGTTCCGGATAGCGAAATACGCAAATTGGCATAGTTTCGCAGAATTTGCAAAATAGCCCCTGAAGTTGCATAAAGGTGTTTTTGTCATTCCTAAGCCCTTAGAACTTATATCTAAGTTATGTAACAGGGTATTTAGGGTATGTGTAGCTTATGTCCTTGTTCTAGAGTGTGCGCCGCCATGAGAATCGGCAGACTTTCGTAGTTTGTAATAAATAGTCCCTGTGATCGAATAGCTTGTTTTTGACATACCAAACCTTTCAACACTTATTTCTAAGTTATATAAAGGATATTTAGCGTATGTTTAGCTCGTGTCCTCGTCTCGATGTGTACGCTGCATTAAACGGGTTACGTTTAAGTATCGGTTCATCGAAATGCCTTCAAAGAAAAAGTTTTTGAAATCTTGAAATTTTGCACAAGGGTTACAATAGTATTATAGGGAATAACCCTCTGAGGTTATTCTTTAAGGTCATACCGTTTGGTTACTCAAATGACAAGTCGAATATGCATTCCTTATAATGCCGAAAATACCCTTTTTGCACTTAAATTAGTTTTGAACATATAAGAGCATTGTTTTGACATCTAAAACTGATTATACAACTTATATAAACGAATTTTGGCATATTAGACTTGTCATAGGACATATTTAACCACCCGAACCCATAGTTACGTTTATGACCCGTTAAAGTGGCGTAAACCACTTTACAAGCCATAGCGAGTCAAAACTCTTTGAAATGCTTCCAATTCAGAATGTTTGATATTATAAACCATAATATACAAGATCCAACTCTTGTTTGGTTTAAGTACCTCATTTATCCAATATCTCATTTTCAAGTTCGACACACTAATATGTAGTTATCAAATACACTAGGAACCACTTCGACAATTGAACTCTTGATCCTTTTAGCTTTGTTATATCATTTGAACAAGATCTATACGCAATCCCAGGCGAGTACATTGCTCCCCTTCTTTACGTTTTCCAAATATTTTGGGGTGATTCATATGTGTAATCAATTTTTCACAATGTATGGCAATTATATGTTTACTAAGAGCATTTTTGTGCAATATTCCTTTTATGCAAGACATGACAATTGGGACACGAAACAAATCCTTATAGTATCTTTCTATCTTTATAGATTGATCCTAGTAGGATACTTGAAGTACAGTCTTAAATCTTCTATCTTTATGTAACATTTCTAAGAAGTGCTTTACGCGCCGATGACGATGGTTATTGTTTATGTGTAGAGATTGTTGGTGAATTAGATAGCGAAACTAGAGTAATACAATAAGAACATGGTGGATACGCTGCTGGTACTTCCTACATATAAGTGTGCTTATCTTATTACCCTTCGTAGCGTTATCCGATTCACCATTAGGATTTAGGACTTTATGAGTCAATATGACTAAACCAAAGCATAGTTTGATATGCTAAACCAAAGTATAGCCTGATATACTAAACCAAAGTATAGCTTGATATACTGAACCAAAGCATAGCTTGATATGCTACCAAATTCTTAAAGGATCTCTCTATCTTCGTAGTTAGATTCTTGTAGGATGTTTAAATCTAATTGGTAGTCCTTTATTGGATTCTGTGTACTTTAATATGTATATAACAAGACAATGTGACCAAGACGATGATTATGTGGTTATTGTGATTAGTTTTGATTTAGATAACGAAACGAGTGTAATACTATAAGAACATGGTGGATACGTCGCTGGTACTTCCTATACATAAGTGTTCTTATTGTATTACTATTGTTGCGTTATCCAAATCACATTAGGATTTTGTGTTGATTGATTCAAAGTACAATAACCAAATCCTTGTAGAACTCTTACATATTTTAATATGTTAGATTCTTAGAAGGATAACCAAAGTATTATTTTATATCATTGACTTGAGTTTACATAATACTCACGCGAGCTTTGGCAAATTTCAATATTGTTATTATTAATCCTTCATTGGATCTCTAATAACATACTCAAAAGTTTTATGACAAAATTCAAGGCGATTACAATGAACAATGTACAAATTTTCAATGGCATAAAAATTACTTAGTATTATTCATGTTACCATATACAAAACTATTGTGTCACAAGTTTTATAATCAAGTTAATTTATTACAATACTAAATCTTTTTGCCATTCCTTGGCTTCAAAGAGTCCATTTTCAATAGTCCATTTTCAATAGACGACTCTTGTAGTTGTCGAAGTATTGCAACACTAAATGTTTTGCCATTAATCTGGCTAACAAAACTATGTACTCACTAACATTGGTTGTTGATGTCTCGTTTTCACATATGTTTCAGGTTTCGATTAATCTGGCTAACAAAACTATGTACTCACCAACATTGGTTGTAAAGTGACTCCTCGATATTTCCGCCGCGTGTTGTTGTATTACGCGATTTGGGGTGTTACAGATTGGTATCAGAGCTAAGTGTTTTCAACATCGAGCCTACACTGATCGTTATGAGGAACTAAGTCTGTTATGTCCTGCCATAGTTATGCCTTTGGATAAGGCAATAGAAATGTACATTGATGGCCTCCCTGACCCAATTCAGGACATAGTCACTAGTAGCAATCCCGCTACAGTTAGACAGGCCATTGAACTATCTGCTACCCTGACTGAATCTCTAGTCAAGAAGGGTAAACTTTTCCGCAAAAGCGATAAGAAACCATCGGACAATTCTACCCTAGAAAAACCAAAGGAAAACCAGACTGAATCCTCTAAGAAGTCAAAGAAGCGTTAGGCTTCACAAAACTTCGCTATAGTTTCTCAGAATGATCAAGTTGCTCCAACCCAACCAGCACAACCTTGTAATCGTCATATGCCGGTACTGCACCTTTGTGCAACAAATGCAATCGTCATCATTTAAACCAAACACTATGTCTTAAATGTACACACTGTGGATGATTGGGACATCTGGTCAATGCATGTCGTCTTGCTACCAACACCCAAAATCAAGCAAATGCAAACCCTGCTGTTGCTCAAGCACCATATCCACCTGGATCGTGCTACAATTGTGGTGATCTTACTAACTATCGAAACAATTTCCTGAAGCTTGTTAATGCAAATCCAGCCCGTGGATGAGCAGTTAACATAAATGCTAACGAGACTCGTGCTAATGATGATGCAGCTATGAACGTTTTACATTTTCACTTTGTGATATCCAAAAATCTTGAAACATTTCGGTTGGTTTATAAATGAAATTGTTATTTAAATTTTATTTCCAAAACCAGTATGATTACGTATATGTGTGACATACCCCTACAATACCGACACCAAGGATATGATTCCTTGTAAATCAAACTACTCTCGTAATTTCTTCTATTTTGGGATCACTCGCGATCTCCACAAAAATCCTATGTACTCGTTTCTTATAAGAAACAAAGTACAAGGTAAAAATCATAACTCTTAACAAATACTCGAAGTACCACTTTAAATCCTTGCTTAGATACCTAAGGGTACTTTTCATAAGTCCTTAATTGGTCTTATGCAATATGTCGATGTGCCTATGACTACTTTCGTATTTTCATGACATTACACATACTTTAATTTCGTAGTACATCTAGTGCATGATTTTCAAAACATTTTCGTTATACAAATCCCAAATCCTTATAGGATCTTCCTGTATTCATAGTTAGATCCTTGTGGATGATTAAAGTTGCAATCCGGCGTTCTTGATTGGATTCCTTGTGTGCTTTAATACGTATGTACAAGTTAACGGTTATTTGATTCAAAATAATTACTATCCAAATCCTTATAGAACCTTCCATATCTTCATATGTTAGGTCCATAGAAGGATATCCAAAGTGCTACCTTAAATCCTTAAGGGCTTTTCTATGCAATATTTAGACCCTGGGATTCCAAAGTACTATTCTAATTAAAGAGATCATGTGATGATCTAGTTAAAAGACTCTTTAGTGTCTATTTAAAAAGATTTATTCGTTGATTTAGTTAAAAAGGCACTTTTGTGGTCTAAGACGAGTCATCATATGTTTATTTGTTTGATTTTTCCCCTACACATCACAAAATGAACCGTGCGTACTATACAAGGAATTGTGTAATTATGGATGCATACATAATTATAAAATTAAGTGCATAGAAACCACAGCTAGTTTTGTCATGTTTAAGAACCTATAGTAGTAAGAATAACGAAACAGGAACAATATAACAAGGGCATGGTGGATACACCGCTGGTACTTCCTATATATAAGTGTTCCTTATTACATTGCAAGTGTGGCGTTATTTAAGTTACTAGAAGTTCTGGACCTTGACCCATGTTGTTTGAATCTTTCACTCTCCAACTCCAATTTCAAGCACACACAAGTTTCCTATACTAGTCTTCATTGGAAACCTCTATAAATGTTCTCCCTTTCATTTTACGGAAATCCGACTCCCTTTAAAGTTCACGCTCTTTTTAGTTCTTCAACAAAAAGGAATGCCACTTTGACATTTACATAGCCCCCTTCGGAGGCTCGGTACAATCAAAGATGTCATACACATACTTATTGGACTAAAGTTTAGAGTTTCAAATCTGAACTCATTCCTAAACACAATAGAAGAGTCCAAGAAACAAAATTCACTGAGGATCCAAACGTTGCCCAGAACTTTATTCCGGGAACGAAGGATCATTTGAAAGTGATACCCTCACATCTGTTTTCACAAGTTTCTTCTAAATTAAATTTCAGGACGAAATTTCCTAAAGTAGGGGAGACTGTAACATCTGTGCCTTTTCAACCATCGTACAATTCCGAACCATTTTGAATCCAATGAGATCTTGTGTTTATAATTACATGTGACATTCACACATTTCAGTCCTTGTACAATTTCGATCTTCTGAATCACTTTTGGAAGTGAAATCGCAAACTGTTACGCAAACGTAATCAGTTTAACGTGACGTACACTCCGGAAAGATGAGATAAGCTAAACATACACTAAATACCCTTTACATAACTTAGAAATAAGTTTTGAGGGCTTCGGTATGGCAAAAACAAGTTTATTCAAGCTCAGGGCTATTTTGCAAATTCTACGAAACTATGCCGATTCGCGTATATCATTATCCGGAACGTGTACTCACATCCAAAAAATTTTTGTAATCATTAAAATCTTGCATTTTAGTGATTTGAATGCAAAAATGTCATTCGTTAAGAGTTTACGGTCATTTGCGCGTTCGTTACGATTTCCGTCGTAATTAACCGAAACCACCACTTAACGAACTGACATCCGAAAAGTTTCTGAGAATTTTTCAAGTTCCCTATGCTTTATCTTCGTTATAAGGCTTTAAAATGGGGTTAACGGGTGCTAAAAGTGCCAAAATGCGTCGAAAAACAAGTTTTAGGCTGCAGGGACCTGTTCTACCAATTCTGAAACTAAGGAATCTCAGGCGCCACGCGAGAGACTCCCCAAGATCTCCCGCGATGCGTGGGGGATGCCCAGATACAGTAGAAAATGGCAGACAGTTGTTTTACAGCTTTGAAACCCAAGATTCGTGATCTCCAAGCTCTAGCCTGGTCTTGACACGTCTTTGAGCATGTGAAATGATCCTAGAATGGTCCTTGACACTCGTGATCATCAAATTCATCCTCCACAACTATAAATATGTCCTTGATCTCACATTTCAACTTGCTCATTCTTTCCCTTTCTTTCTATAACTCTAAGAGGAGAACTCCCACTTTGTTGGAGGTCTCCCAACTGAGTATTCTAAGTCGTTTCTTCATCTTGGCTGCCTTGAGCACAAGTAAGTGTTCTAACTTAGCCTTATTTACTCATTTTAGCTATTTCAAGCAAAAAGTAAAACAGTGTTTGACTTTCAGCTTTGACCATTAATTGGTTAAAGTAAAGTCCAATTGGACTTTGCAACATGATCATAATCACGATGGTTATGATCCATAGCGATTATGTCTACTGATTACCACATTTTCCTAGTCAAAGTGACAAGTCAAGTTTCGGTCAATGATGCGCAAAATGCGCATTATACGACAGAACTATTTTCGGGTATCAAAACCCTTTGTTTTGATACCAAATCAGTTTTATAAACCTTGTTAGACATGTTTAACTTGTTTAACTCGTCACTTTTAGTTTAGTGCTTATTTAGGGTCGTAAGTCGAGCGGCCTTGACCACCGCTTTGACTTTCGGATCCAACCCGTTTGGTCGATCTTAGGATCCGACCAAACACATATATGTGACCATAGTTGTATAGGGAATAACCTTCTGAGGTTATACCTTATGGTCACGACGTTTGGTTAGTGTTATGTTAAGCCGTCTATTATGCCCTATAAATGACCAAAATGCCTTTTTTGCGCATAAATCAACTTTAAACATATGGGAGCAATGTTTTGACATATAAACTGATGTTACAACTATATTAAACTTATTGGAATATTAGACTTATCATAACACATATCTAACCATCCGAACACGTTTTTACGTAAACGATCCGTTAAAGTAGCGTAAACTACCTTAACGAGTCATAACGGGTCAAAAGCACTTAGGAATTTTTTTCAAATCAGTATGTAGACTTTGTTAAACCATTTCATATGAGTACCAACACTCATTTGGTTTACAAGACCTCATTCTATCTGATCCGCTGATTAATGTCCCGATATTTACATAGTTATCCAATTCTAGGACACTTTTGACTTCTCGGACATTTGAGCTCGTTTAATCTTTGATTCAAGGATATTTTGCAACCCCAAGTGAGTACATAGTCCCCTCTTTTACGTTTTTCAAATGTTTTGGGGTGATTCATATGTGTCTATTCACTATTTTAACGTTTTCCAAGCTATATGATTTCGTATACATAGTACTATATCCATTAACGATTTGAAACTGTTATCTATGACTCGAATAACGATTTTCAAAGTTTTTGAGACTATTTTTGGTTCGTATTTCTTTTATACGTTCATTAACAATGATCAAGCCGATTGGTAGTACGATATAGCGCTATAGGATTTACACCACATTCCTGTTATATGGAATGTCAGAAACGAAGTTTAAAACAAATAGATTTTGCCTTCGTGGTAAATCTCTAGTCACCAAAGTATAGTTTGATATACTCAGGTTTAAATGTATTGCCAAACGACCACAATGTATGTTTTACAAAGGTTTTCTAACTAAGCCATAAAAACTTATCTTTTATTGATTTCCCTAAACCAAAGTATATTTTGATATACTACCAAATCACAATTAAGTATATTTCGATATACTTCTAAAGCATAGTTTGATTTGCTATCAATATGATATTATTTACCAAAGTATAGTTGATATACTACCGAAGCTCTTGTTCTTAAGAAAAAGTATATTTTGATATACTATCGATACTCCTATTGTTTACCAAAGTATATTTTGATAAACTACCGATTCACTTGTTCTCAAACCAAAGTATATTTCATATACTACCAAATCTAGCTTTTCAAAAGTATGTTTTAATATACTAGTAATTCAACTAATTTCAAAACTAAGGTATATAGTTTGATATACTACCTATATTGTTATTTCAAAACAAAAAGTATGTTCCGTACATATATTACAAACACTCTTTATCAAAAAGCAAAGTATTTAGATAGTAAACTTTTGCAAGGATTCATGGCTACTTTTGAAAACATATGTTCTTTTCTTAAAACATCTAAAGCCATGAATCATCATCACAAAACCTATGTTACTCACATGCATTTTTATGCTGACGTACCTATTTTCACATATGTTTCAGGTTTAAATATATAATGATTGTCGTTGCCTATTACACATAGGATGGACGCGTGCCTTAGTAACACTAAACTTTAGAAGACAATTTGATTGTATTTTAATTCCGTTATTCCAAGAAAATTGTAACTTTTATATATCAATAAAAACAAAACTTTAAAACCATGTATGGCGAAACAATTTGTACGTGACTCCCCAAGTGTTTCCGCCGCGTGTTGCTTTACGCGATTTGGGGTGTTACAGATTGGTATCAGAGCCAGGTTATAGAGAATTAGGTTATTAGTAATGCTTCGACCTAGTCTATAACCTTCCTAGGACCCCAACGTGAGTTTACTTGTGTTTAGATTCTTAATACACTACCATCACCTATCCTTAGGTGATTACCAAAAACAAAGCATAATACATCTTTTGAAAGTCAAAATTTTTCTAAAACTTCACAAGAAGTCATCTATCCTTAGATGTTTTGTTTTTAGGCTTTAAGCCTTCAAAGTTTTCAAAATCTTGTCAAAGTTTGGGCTTTAATACTGTGAAAACATGCAATCCGGAAGGGTGGATGCATGTACCTTGAGTTTTCTGTCTAAGGTTAGAGTGTTCGTACAAATCCGCATTATCGGACCAGTCACTCTTACCTGGGGACTCTTGGGGTGAGTATTCACTTATA
The DNA here is from genome assembly GCA_947069175.1 of Scalesia atractyloides. NCBI lineage: Eukaryota > Viridiplantae > Streptophyta > Magnoliopsida > Asterales > Asteraceae > Scalesia > Scalesia atractyloides. The sequence goes on along the minus strand of CAMTDV010000005.1, from coordinate 51,104,166 downwards.
GGCTAAAGAATGTCTTCGCGATACATTATAAAGACCCATTTACTTTGATTTTTCACTGTGTCGTTTGTTTGTTTTAAGTAACGAACAAATGACCACAATCCTTATACTTCGTCGATATTTTTAAATTCATTTTGACTATCCAATATCAATCTCACTCGATTTCTCTCATGATTCCCTTTCTCTTTTAGAATGCCTCCTCGTCGCAACACTACTCAAAATGCCGAAATGGCAACTTTAATCGCTAAGCAAATGGCTGCTGTACTCCCAAACCTTGTGACCCAACTCAATCAAGCTTATCAAAACAATAACAACAACAATGCCCCTACTCCGTGCAACTTTAAACAATTCAACTCGGCCAAACCACTCAACTTCACTGGGTCTGAGGGAGCTACTGGGCTCCTACAATTGTTTGAGAGTATCGAAAGCACTTTCCGCCATGTTCAGTGTCCGAACAAGTGAAAAGTAGAGTTTTCTTCAAGTGTTTTTCAAAAGAGAGAACTTACATGGTGGAACGGGATCATGAGGGATAGAGGTGCTGATGTAACACTAGCTCAGACATGGGAAGAACTTCGAGCTCTTATGATGAAAGAGTTATGCCCACGTCATGAGCAAAGGGCACTTGATAATGAGTTCCATGATCTTAAGCAAGATAGTGGTGAACATCGAGCCTACACTGATCGTTATGAGGAACTAAGTCTGTTATGTCCTGCCATGGTTACGCGTTTGGATAAGGCAATTGAAATGTACATTGATGGCCTCCCTGACCCAATTCAGGACATAGTCACTGGTAGCAATCCGGCTACAGTTAGACAGGCCATTGAACTATCCGCTACCCTTACTGAATCTCAAGTCAAGAAGGGTAAATTTTTCTGCAAAAGCGATAAGAAACCATCGGACAATTCTACCCAAGAAAAACCAAAGGAAAACCATACTGAATCCTTTAAGAAGTCAAAGAAGCGTAAGGCTTCATAAACCTTCGCTATAGTTGCTCAGAACAATCAAGTTGCTCCAACCCAACCAACACAACCTCGTGCTAGGAAGGCATATGCCAGTACTACACCTTTGTGCAACAAATGCAATCGTCATCATTTAAACCAAACACCATGTCTTAAATGTACCCACTGTGGACGATTGGGACATCTGGTCAACGCATGTCGTCTTGCTACCAACACCCAAAATCAAGCAAATGCAAACCCTGCTGTTGCTCAAGCACCGTATCCACCTGGATCGTGCTACAATTGTGGTGATCTTACTCACTATCAAAACTATTGCCAGAAGCTTGTTAATGCAAATCCAGCCCGTGGATGAGCAGTTAACATAAATGCTAACGAGACTCGTGCTAATGATGATGTAGCTGTGAACATTTTGCATTTTTACTTTGTGATATCCATAAATCTTGAAACATTTCAATTGGTTTATAAATAAAATTGTTATTTCAATTTTATTTCCAAAACCAGTATGATTACGTGTATGTGTGACATACCTCTACAATACCGACACCAAGGATATGATTCCTTGTAAATCAAACTACTCTCGTAATTTTTCTATTTTGTGATCACTCGCGATCTCCACAAAAATCCTATGTACTCGTTTCTTATAAGAGACAAAGTACAAGGGACAAATCATAACTCCTAACAAATACTCGAAGTACCACTTTAAATCCTTGCTTGGATACCTAAAGGTACTTTTCATAAGTCCTTAATTGGTCTTATGCAATATGTCGATGTGCCTATGACTACTTTCGTATTTTCATGACATTACACATACTTTAATTCCGTAGTACATCTAGTGCATGATTTTCAAAACATTTTCGTTATACAAATCCAAAATCCTTATAGGATCTTCCTATATTCATAGTTAGATCCTTGTGGATGATTAAAGTTGCAATCCGACGTTCTTGATTGGATTCCTTATGTGCTTTAATACGTATGTACAAGTTAACGGTTATTTGATTCAAAATAATTACTATCCAAACCTTATAGAACCTTCCATATCTTCATTTGTTAGGTCCTTAGAAGGAAATCCAAAGTGATACCTTAAATCCTTAAGGGCTTTTCTATGCAATAGTTAGACCCTTGGATTCCAAGGTACTATTCTAATTAAAGAGATCATGTGATGATCTAGTTAGAAGACTCTTTAGTGTCTATATAAAAAGGTTATTCGTTGATCTAATTAAAAAGGCACTTTTGTGGTCTAAGACGAGTCATCATATGTTTATCTGTTTGATTTTTCCCCTACACATCACAAAATGAATCGTGCAGACTATGCAAGGAATTGTGTAATTATGGATGCATACATAATTATAAAATTCAATGCATAGAAACCACTGCTAGTTTTGTCATGTGTAAGAACCTATAGTAGTAAGAATAACGAAACGGGAACAATATAATAAGGACATGGTGGATACGCCGCTGGTACTTCGTATATATAAGTGTTCCTTATTACATTGCAAGTGTGGCATTTTTTAAGTTACTAGAAGTTCTGGACCTTGACCCATATTGTTTTAATCTTTCACTCTCCAACTCCAATTTCAAGCACACACAAGTTTCGTATACTAGTCTTCATAGGAAACCTCTATAAACGTTCTCCCTTTCATTTTACAGAAATCCAACTCCCTTTCAAGTTTACGCTCTTTTTAGTTCTTCAACAAACAAGAATGCCACTTTGACATCTACATAGCCCCCTTCGGAGGCTCGGTACAATCAAAGATGTCATACACATACTTATTGGACTAAAGTTTATATTTTCAAGTCTGAACTCATTCCTACAAACAATAAACAAATTCACTGAGGATCCAAACATTGCCCAGAACTTTACTTCGGGAGCGAAGGATCATTTGAAAGTGATACCCTCACATATGTTTTCACAAGTTTCTTCTAATTTAAATTTTGGGACGAAATTTCCTAAAGTAGGAAGGCCTCCTAATCGCGTAAAGCAACACGCGGCGGAAACACTTGGGGAGTCACGTTACAAATTGTTTCGCCACACATGGTTTTAAAGTTTTGTTTTTATTGATATATAAAATTTACAATTGTCTTGGAATAACGGAATTAAAATACAATCAATTGTCTTTCAAAATTTAAAGTCACTGAAGCCCGTGTTCATCCTATGTGTAGTATGCAGCGACAATCATCATGTAAATAAACCTGAAACATATGTGAAAATAGGTACGTCAGCATAAAAATGCCTGTGAGTAACATAGGTTTTGTGATTTAGATTCATGGCTTAGGATATTTTTAAGAAAAGACTAAACAGTTTAAAAATAATCATGAATCTTTGATAAACCTTTGGTAATTAAAATACTTTTCTTAAAAAGAGATTTGTAGTATACAGAAAATATACTTTGGTTTTGGAAATAATTGAATAGACTGTATATCAAAATATACTTTGATTTAGAAATAATATGATTTAGTAGTATATCAAAATACACTTTGGTTTGTGGCCAAGAGATTTGGTAATATGTCAAACTATATTTTGGTAAAACAATATGAGAATCTGTAGTATATCAAACTACACTTTGCTAAAACAATATGATAATCGGTCGTATATCAGACTATACTTTGGTAAAACAATATGATAATTGGTAGTATATCAAACTATACTTTGGTAAAACAATATCACACTGGTGGCATATCAAACTATGCTTTGGAAGTATATTGAAATATACTTAATTGTGATTTGGTAATCTATCAAAATGTACCTTCGTTTAGGGAAATCAATAAAAGATAAGTTTTTATGGCTTAGTTAGAAAACCTTTGTAAAACATACATTGTGGTTGTTTGGCAATACATTCAAACCTGAGTATATCAAACTATACTTTGGTGACTATAGATTTACCACGAAGGCAAAATCTATTTGGTTTTAAACTTGGTTTCTGACATTCCATACAACAGGAATGGGGTGTCAAATCCTATAGCGCTATATCGTACTACCAATTGGCTTGTTGATTGTTAATGAATTTACGAACCAACAATAGTCTCACAAACTTTGAAAATCATTATTCAAGTCATAGGGAATAGGCACATATGAATCACCCTAAAACATTTGGAAAACGTAAAAGAGAGGACTATGTACTCATCTGAGGTTGCAAAATATCCTTGAATCAAATATTAAACAAGCTCAAATGTCCGAGAAGTCAAAAGTGTCCTAGAAACGGATAACCTAGAATTGGATAACTATGTAATATATAGGGACATTAATCAGTGGATCGGATAGAATGAGGTCTTGTAAACCAATGAGTGTTGGTACTCATATGAAGTGGTTTAACAAAGCCTACATACTGATTTGGAAAGATTCCTAAGTGCTTTTGACCCGCTATGACTCGTTAAGGTAGTTTACGTTACTTTAACGGATCATTAACGTAAAAACGTGTTCGGATGGTTAGATATGTGTTATGATAAGTCTAATATGCCAAATAAGTCTAATATAGTTGCAACATCAGTTTATATGTCAAAACATTGGCCACATAAGCTTAAGTTGATTTATGAGCAAAACGAGCATATTGGTCATTTTTAGGGCATAATAGACGACTTAACATAACACTAACCAAACGACGTGACCATAAGGTATAACCTCAGGGGTTTATTCCCTATACAACTATGGTCTCATATATGTGTTTGGTTGGAACCTAAGATCGACCAAACGGGTCGGATTCGAAAGTAAAAGCGATGGTCAAGACCACTCGACTTACGACCCTAAACAAGCACTAAACTAAAGTGACGAGCTAGACATGTTAAACATGTCTAACAAGGTTTATAAAATTGATTTTGTATCAAAACAAAGGGTTTTGATACCCGAAAATAGTTCTGTCGTATAATGCGCATTTGTGCATTATTGACCGAAACTTTGACTCATATTAATGGTCAAAGTTGAAATTCAAATAGTAAGTCAAACTATTTGACTTTTAGCTAATAATAAGCTAAAAGAATGAACAAGGCTTAGTTAGAGCAGTTACTTGCACTCAAGGAAGCCAAGATTACTAGAAAAACTCAGATGGGAGGCCTCCTAATAAGGTAGCAACTCCACTTAGAGTTTAGAGAGAAGAAAGATGGAAACGAGCAAGGAATTTGGTTGAAGATCAAGGGTTTTTATAGTTGTTGGAGAGATTTAAGATCATGCCAAGTGTTGGGCCATGTTCTAGGATGTTTCCAAGTGTTTAGTGAGGTGTCAAGGCTAGAGAAAGTGTGGCAAAAACGAGTTATAGGTGTCAAGTCAGATGTACAAGAAGCTGCCAGGTAATTGCTAAAAACTGGCATCCCCCGCGCATCGCGGGAGGTCAGGTGATTCTCTCACGTGGCGCCTGAGATTCCAAAGTGTCAGAATTTGCATAACAGGTCCCTAAGCCTAAAAATGTTTTTCGACGCGTTTTGGCACTTTTAACACTCGTTAACCCCATTCTTAAGCTTTATAAGGAAGATAAAGCATAGGGAACTTGAAATATGTCCAAATATATTTCAGGTGTTGGTTCGTTTGGTCGTACAGTTGCGGTTTTCGATTAATTATGACGAAAGTCGTAATGGACGCGCAAATGACCGTAAATGCGTGACGAACGATATTTTTGCATTCTAATCATTAAAAAACAAGATTTTAATGATTACAAAAATTTTTGGATGTCCGTACATGTTCTGGATAGCGAAATACGCAAATTAGCATAGTTTCGCAGAATTTGCAAAATAGCCCCAGAAGTTGAATAAAGGTGTTTTTGTCATTCCTAAGCCCTCAAAACTTATATCTAAGTTATGTAAAGGGTATTTACGGTATGTGTAGCTTATGTCCTTGTTCTATAGTGTGCGCCACTACGAGAATCGGTAGACTTTCGTAGTTCGTAATAAATAGTCCTTGTGATCGAATATGCTTGTTTTTGACATACCAAACCTTTCAAAACTTATTTCTAAGTTATATAAAGGATATTTAGCATAGGTTTAGTTCGTGTCCTCGTCCCGATGTGTATGTTACGTTAAACGGGTTACGTTTAGGTATCGGTTATCGAAATGCCTTCAAAGAAGAAGTTTTTGAAAGCTCGAAATTTTGCACAAGGGGTCAATCTGTAACACCCCAATCGCGTAAAAAAACAACACGCGGCGGAAATATCGAGGAGTCACGTTACAAATTGCTTAGGCACAACTGATACTAAATTGTTTCACTATTATTAATATCGTTTTACAATACAAGGAAAATATGAAGTTGTCTTTTGATTAAAGAAGTCTAAAGTTCGGATGCATTCCTATGTGCAGCAAACTTGAATAATCGAAACTTGAAACATATGTTAAAATGATACATCAACAAACAATGTTGGCGAATACAAAGTTTTGTTAGCCAAGTTAATGGATAAGTTTAAGGTTGCAATACTTCGACAACTACAAGAGTCGTCTATTGAAAATGGACTCTTTAAAGCCAAGGAATGGCAAAAAGATTTAGTATTGTAATAAATTAACTTGATTATAAAACTTGTGACACAATATTTTTGTATATGGCAACATGATTAATACTAAGTAATTTTTATGCCATTGAAAATTTGTACATTGTTCATTGTAATCGCCTTAAATTTTTCATAAATCTTGTGAGTATGTTATTAGAGATCCAATCAAGGATTAATAGTAACAATATTGAAATTTGTCAAAACTCGCATGAGTATTATTAGAAATCAAGTCAATGATTTAAAATAGTACTTTGGTTATCCTTCTAAGAATCTAACATATTAAAATATGTAAGAGTTCTACAAGGATTTGGTTATTATACTTTGAATCAATCAACACAAAATCCTAATGTGATTTGGATAACGCTACAAGAGTAATACAATAAGAACACTTATGTATAGGAAGTACCAGCGGCGTATCCACCATGTTCTTAGAGTATTACACTCGTTTCATTATCTAAATCACAACTAATCACAATAACCACATAATCATCATCTTGGTAACATTGTCTTGTCATATACGTATTAAAGTATACAGAAATCCAATAAAGGAGTACCAATTAGTACTTTAAACATCCTACAATAATCTAACTATGAAGATTGATAGATGCTTTAAGGATTTGGTAGCATATCAAGATATGCTTTGGTTCAGTGTATCAGGCTATGCTTTGGTTTAGTATATCAGGATTTACTTTGGTTTAGCATATCAAACTATGCTTTGGTTTAGTCACATTGAATCATAAAGTCCTAAATCCTAATGGTGAGTCGGATAACGCTACAAAGAGTAATACAATAAGCACACTTATATATAGGAAGTACCAGCGGCGTATCCACCATGTTCTTATAGTATTACACTCGTTTCCTTATCTATATCACAACTAATCATAATAACCACATAATCATCGTCTTGGTCACATTGTCTTGTCATATACGTATTAAAGTACATAGAATCAATAAAGGACTACCAATTAGTACTTTAAACATCCTACAAGAATCTAACTATGAAGATAGATAGATGCTTTAAGGATTTTGAAGTATATCAAGCTATGCTTTGGTTCAGTTACATTGAATCATAAAGTCCTAAATCCTAATGGTGAGTCGGATAACGCTACGAAGGGTAATACAATAAGCACACTTATATATAGGAAGTACCAGCGACGTACCACCATGTTCTTATTGTATTACTCTAGTTTTGCTATCTAATTCACCAACAATCTCTACACATAAACAATAACCATCGTCATCAGTGTGTAAAGCACTTCTTAGAAATCTTACTATAAAGATAGAAGATTTAAGACTGTACTTCAAGTATCCAACTAGGATCAATCTATAAAGATAGAAAGATACTATAAGGATTTGATTCGTGTCCCCAATTGTCATGTCTTGCATAAAAGGAATATTGCACAAAAATGCCCCTTAGTAAACATATAATTGCCATACATTGTGAAAAATTGATTTCACATATGAATCATCCCAAAACATCTGGAAAACATAAAAGAAGGGGAGCAAAATACTCGCCTGGGATTGCGTATAGATCTTATTCAAATGATATAACAAAGCTCAAAGATCATAAGTTCAAGTGTCGAAGTGTCGAAGTGGTTCCTAGTGTATTTGATAACTACATGTTAGTGTGTCGAACTTGAAAATGAGAGATTGGATAGAATGAGGTATATAAACCAAACAAGAGTTGGATCTTGTATATTATAGTTTATAATATCAAATATTCTGAATTGGAAGCATTTCAAAGAGTTTTGACTCGCTATGGCTTGCTAAAGTGGTTTACGCCACTTTAACGGGTCATAAACGTAACTATGGGTTCGGGTGGTTAAATATGCCCTATGACAAGTCTAATATGCCAAAATTAGTTTATAATAAGTTTTATAATCAGTTTAGATGTCAAAACAATGCTCTTATATGTTCAAAACTAATTTAAGTGCAAAAAGGGTATTTTCGGCATTATAAGGAATACATATTCGACTTGTCATTTGACTAACCAAACGGTATAACCTTAAGGCATAACCTCAGAGGGTTATCCCCTATAATACTATGGTCATAATAATGGGTTTGGTCGGATCCTAAAGGTGACCAAACGGGTCGGATTCAAAAGTCAAAGCGGTAGTCAAGACCGCTCGACTGACGACCCTAAACAAGTACCAAACTAAAAGTGACGAGCTAGGCATGTTAACATGTCTAACTATGTTTATAAAACTGATTTGGTATCAAGAAAAAGGGTTTTGATACCCGAAAATAGTTCCGTCGTATAATGCGCCTTTGCGCATTATTGATCGAAACTTTGACTCGTCACTTCGACTAGTAAACGTGGTAATCCGTAGGCACGATCACTAAGGATCATAACCATCATGATTATGATCACGTTGCAAATTCCAATTGGACTTTGCTTGGAACAATTAATGGTCAAAATGGTTAGTCAAAAAATAAGTCAAACTGTTTGACTTTTAGCTCATAATAATCTAAAAGAATGAACAAGGCTTAGTTAGAGCACTTACTTGCACTCAAGGAAGCCAAGATTACTAGAAAAACTCAGATGGGAGGCTCCTAATAAGGTAGCAACTCCACTTAGAGTTTAGAGAGAAGAAAGATGGAAATGAGCAAGGAATTTGGTTGAAGATCAAGGGTATTTATAGTTGTTGGAGAGCTTTAAGATCATGCCAAGTGTTGGGACATGTTCTAGGATGTTTCCAAGTGTTTAGTGATGTGTCAAGACTAGAGAAAGTGTGGCAAAAACGAGTTATAGGTGTCAAGTCAGATGAACAAGAAGCTGCCATGCAATTTATGAAAACTGGCATACCCCACGCGTCGCGGGAGGTCTCGGTGATTCTCTCGCGTGGCACCTGAGATTCCAATGTTTCAGAATTGGCAGAATAGGTCCCTGCAGGCTAAAACTTGTTTTTCGACGCGTTTTGGCACTTTTAACACTCGTTAACCCCATTTTAAAGCTTTATAAGGAAGATAAAGCATAGGGAACTTGAAATATGTCCAAACATATTTCAGGTGTCGGTTCGTTTGGTCATACGGTTGCGGTTTTCGGTTAATTACGACGAAAGTCGTAACGGACGCGCAAACAACCGTAAAAGCGTGACGAACGATATTTTTGCATTCTAATTATTAAAATACAAGATTTTAATGGTTACAAAAAGTTTTGGATGTCGGTACATGTTCCGGATAGTGAAATACGCAAATTGGCATAGTTTGGTAGAATTTGCAAAATAGCCCCTAAAGTTGTAAAAAGGTGTTTTTTGTCATTCCTAAGCCCTCAAAACTTATATCTAAGTTATGTAAAAGGGTATTTAGGGTATGTTTAACTCATGTCCTCGTCCCGATGTGTACGTTTGTGTTACAAGGGTTACGTTTAGGTATCGGTTATCGAAATGCCTTCAAAGAAAAGTTTTTGAAAGCTCGAAATATTGCACAAGGGTTACAGTCTCCCCTACTTTAGGAAATTTCGTCCCGAAATTTATTCGAAGGAGACGGTAGAGTGTATTTGAAATGATTGAAAGATGAGCAGAGTGCTAGATTCCAAAAATGCGAAGCATTGTTTGGTGTTGGAAATTTTGGGGGAATTCAAAGTGTAAGCAAGGATATTCAGGGTATCTTAAGGTATTTAAACCTATTAGAACTCATGAATCTTTAAAGTGTCATCGAATGTATAAAAATTGTTTCATCGAGTGTGTAAAAATTGTTTTGTATGGCACTATGTTATACTAAGGCACTTAGTGTAAATCCATAGCAAACAAAGGGGTGTACATTCAAGCCTGGCCATACGTACACGGTTTCTAACGTCCCACGAGGTACATCCCGTGTAGCATGAGCATCTCATGCATAGGAGACGGGTCAACATACCTATGGCATCAAGGTCGTCACCTTTAACACCATAATATACTCCCGGTTGGCTCGAATAGAGTTAATGAATGTACTCATCTCGTCCATTGCATTTAATAAATAGATAACAAATAATCAAACAATCACATAATGGTCCAAGTAACATAAAACCCTCATGTGACCTGGTAACGTTCCAGAGAATAACACAATAAGAACACTTATATAGGAAGTACCATCGGCGTATCCACCGTGGTCTTATTGCGTCATACCCTTCCTGTAACCTAACCACTCTAGATTTTATGCCATTATCTCAACAAAGCTTACTATGATTCTCATATGTAGAACCCCGTAATTAAGTGTGCACCATAATTACGTGTTTCGTCATATGGTCCGCATAGCTCCTCTTGTTAAGTGAAGGTAACAAATATTGAGGTCGAGGTATCATCTAATATCAAACAAACATCGACATAACACAACATTTGTCAGATCAGATCGTTGTTTTGTACCAGCAATGATAACAATACTTGTTTTGCATCCAATCAATATTTGTAGCAAGTATTTCATTCTAGTATAAATGTTAATATGTGTTTCACACCAACCAAACTGATAGTATGCATCATATACTAAGCATGGATTGTCATAAATAATGTAAGTATGTCATGACAATAATTTGAAACCATGTGCTAAGTATGCTAGGTTAACATACTAAGCGAAAAGGTATTTGTAATCATGTGCTATACATATTAGGTTAACAAACCATGTATGTAATATTATGAAAACAAAAGTATTGGCGATAATCACATAGTGTTCGTAGAAATTATCATGCAGAACTTGTATGAATGCATTAATGTGCAATCACAATATGCTAAATTGGGAGATTTGGTTCCTAAAGAACAGAATCCTCGAAGTTTGTAGTTTTAAATTACACTCAGTGTAATCATATTTGAATTTGTAAACGGAATACGAATAACAAGAATGAAGAAAAACTTCTTGAAATTTATATTGTCATTCCAAATAATATTTGAATATGTTCATAGTTTTGGATGACAAGAAGAAAATATAAAGGTTCAAACGATCATGAGTGCTTGATCATCAACTTGAACCTCATTAACATTGAAGACTTGTCCATGAGCTAAGTCAGCATTAGCAAGTCTAGGGCAATTTCGTTTGAAATGATTTGGATCACCACAATTGAAACATGCTCCAGCTGGGTAGCGAGGACGAGTTTGAGTAGGGGCTGCTTACTTTTGGATACGACAGGTCGTAGCTATAATGTCCAAAAAGACTGCATATTGTACACTGGCGGCATGGGGAATTTATTGGGTGGTGATAGTTGCAACGATTACACCGAGGTTGCTTTCCACATAGGATGCCTTTAAAGTTTGTGTATAATCACCTAAGGATAGGTGATGTTAGTGTATTAAGAATCTAAACGCAAGTAAACTCGCGTTGGGGACCTAGGAAGGTTATAGACTAGGTCGAAGCATTACTAATAACCTAATTCCCTATAACCAGTGCTCTGATAACAATCTGTAACACCGCAAATCACGTAAAGCAAGACGCAGCGGAAACACTTACGGAGTCACGTTACAAATTTTTTCGCCACACATGGTTTTAAACTTTTGTTTTTATTGATATATCAAATTTACAATTGTCTAGGAATAACGAAATTAAAATACAATCAAATTGTCTTTTAAATTTTAGTGTTACTAAGGCACGCGGCCATCCTATGTGTAGTAAGCAGCGACAATCATCATATATGTAAACCTGAAACATATGTGAAAATAGGTACGTTAGCATAAAAATGCCTGTGAGTAACACAGGTTTTGTGATGATGATTCATGGCTTTAGATGTTTTAAGAAAAGAACATATGTTTTCAAAAGTAGTCATGAATCCTTGCAAAAGTTTAGTATCTAAGTACTTTGCTTTTTTGATAAAGAGTGTTTGTAATATTTTTACGGAACATACTTTTGGTTTTGAAGTAACAATATAGGTAGTATATCAAACTATATACATTAGTTTTGAAATTAGTTGTATTACTAGTATATTAAAATGTACTTTTGAAAAGCTAGATTTGGTAGTATATAAAATATACTTTTGTTTGAGAACAAATGAATCGGTAGTATATCAAAATATACTTTGGTAAATAATAGGAGTATCGATACTATATCAAAATACCCTTTTGCTTAAGAACGAGAGCTTCGCTAGTATATCAACTATACTTTGGTAAATAATATCACATTGATAGCATATAAAACTATGCTTTGGAAGTATATCGAAATATGCTTAATTGTGATTTTGTAGTATATCAAAATATACTTTGGTTTAGGGAAATCAATAAAAGATAAGTTTTTATGGCTTAGTTAGAAAGCCTTTGTAAAACATACATTGTGGTCGTTTGGCAATACATTCAAACCTGAGTATATCAACTATACTTTAGTGACTATAGATTTACCACGAAGGCAAAATCTATTTGGTTTAAACCTGGTTTCTGACATTCCATGCAACAGGAATGGGGTGTCAAATCCTATAGCGCTATATCGTACTACCAATTGGCTTGATCATTGTTAATGAATGTATAAAAGAAATACGCACCAACAATAGTCTCACAAATTTTGAAAATCATTGTTTTAGCCATAGGTAATGGTTTCAAATCGTTGATGCATATAGTACTATGTATACGAAATCATATAGCTTTGAAAACGTGAAAATACTGAATAGGAACATATGAGTCACCCTAAAACATTTAGAAAACATAAAAGAAGGGAACTATGTACTCACCTGGGGTTGCAAAATATCCTTTAATCAAAGATTAAACAAGCTCAAATGTCCGAGAAGTCAAACGTGTCCTAAAATCGGATAACTATGTAAATATCGGGACATTAATCCCGGATCGGATAGAATGAAGTCTTGTAAACCAAATGAGTGTTGGTACTCATATGAAATGGTTTAACAAAGTCTACATACTGATTTGAAAAGATTCCTAAGTGCTTTAGACCCGTTATGACTCGTTAAGGTAGTTTACGCTACTTTAACGGATCATTTATGTAAAAACGTGTTCGGATGGTTAGATATGTGTTATGATAAGTCTAATATGCCAAAATAAATTAAATATAGTTGCAACATCAGTTTATATGTCAAAACATTGGTCACATATGCTTAAATTTGATTTATGCCCAAAAAGGGCGTTTTGGTCATTTATAGGGCATAATAGACGGCCTAACATAAGACTAACCAAACGTCGTGACCATAAGGTATAACCTCAGAGATTATTCCCTATACAACTATGGTCACATATATATGTTTGGTTGGATCCTAAGATCGACCACACGGGTCGGATTCGAAAGTCAAAGTGGTGGTCAAGAGCGCTCGACTTACGACCCTAAATAAGCACTAAACTAAAAGTGACGAGTTAAACATGTCTAACAAGGCTTATAAAAATGATTTGGTATCAAAACAAAGGGTTTTGATACCAAAAAATAGTTCCGTCATATAATGCGCATTTGCGCATTATTGACCGAAACTTTGACTCGTCACTTCGACTAGGAAAACGTGGTAATCAGTAGGCATGATCGTTATGGATCATAACCATCGTGATTACAATCACGTTGCAAAGTCCAATTGGACCTTGACTTGACCAAATAATGGTCAAAGCTGAAATTCAAACACTATTTGACTTTTTGCTTGAAATAGCTAAATGAGTGAACAAGGCTAAGTTAGAACACTTACTTGTGCCCAAGGCAGCCAAGGATGAAGAAAAGACTTAGGAAACTCAGTTGGGAGACCTCCAACACAGTGGGAGTTCTCCTCTTAGAGTTATAGAGAGAAAGGGAAAGAATGTGCAAGTTGAAATGTGAGATCAAGGACTTACTGTTAGTTGTGGAGGATGAATTTGATGATCACAAGTGTCAAGGACCATTCTAGGATCATTCCACATGTTCAAAGACGTGTCAAGACCAGGCTAGAACTTGGAGACCATGAATCTTGGGTAAAACAGTTGTAAAACAGCTGTCTGCCATTTTTTTGCTGTAACAGGGCATCCCCTGCGCGTGGCGCCTTCGATTCCTAAGTTTCAGAATTGGCAGAACAGATCCCTGCAGCCTAAAACTTGATTTTCAACGCGTTTTGGCACTTTTAACACCCGTTAACCGCATTTTTAAGCTTTACAAGGAAGATAAAGCATAGGGAACTTGAAAAATGCTCGGAAACTTTTCGGATGTCGGTTCATTCGGTCGTACGGTTGCGGTTTTCGGTTAATTACGATGAAAATCGTAACGAATGCGCAAATGACCGTAAACGCATGGAATTTTTGCATTCCAATCATTAAAATACTAGATTTTAATGATTACAAAATTTTTGGATGTGCGTACATGTTTCGGATAACGATATACGAGAATCAGCATACTTTCACAGAATTTGCAAAATAGCCCATGAGCTTGAATAAACTTGTTTTTGCCATACCGAAGCCCTCAAAACTTATTTCTAAGTTATGTAAAGGGTATTTAGGGTATGTTTAGCTTATGTCATTGTTCTGGAGTCTACGTCGCATTAAACTGATTACGTTTGTGTAATAGTTTGCGATTTCTCTTCCACAAGCGATTCAAAAGATCGAAATTGTACAAGGACTGAAATGTGTGAATGTCACATGTAATTATACAATTCTCGGGAATGAAACACAAGATCTCATTTGATTCAAAATTGTTTAGAATTGTATGATGGTTGAAAAGGCACAGATGTTACAGTCTCCCCTGTTTTAGGAATTTTCGTCCCGAAATTTAAATTAGAGGAATCTTGTGAAAACAGATGTGAGGGTATCACTTTCAAATGATCCTTCGTTCCTGGAGTAAAGTTCTGGGCAACGTTTAAATCCTCAGTGAATTTTGTTTATTGGACTCTTCTATTGTTTGTAGGAATGAGTTCAGATTTGAAACTCTAAACTTTAGTCCAATAAGTATGTGTATGACATCTTTGATTTTACCGAGCCTCCGAAGGGGGCTATGTAAATGTCAAAGTGACATTTTTTGTTTGTAGAAGAACCTAAGAGAGCGTGATCTCAAGTCGGATTTCCGCAAACTGAAAGGGAGAACATTTGTAGAGGTTTCCCATGAAGACTAGCATAGGAAACTTGTGTGTGCTTGAAATTGGAGTTGGAGAGTGAAAGATTAAAACAACATTGGTCAAGGTCCAGAACTTCTAGTAACTTAAATAACACCACGTTTGCAATGTAATAAGGAACACCTATATATAGGAAGTACCAGCGGCGTATCCACCCTGCCCTTATTATATTGTTCCCGTTTCGTTATTCTTATTACTATAGGTTCTTACACATGACAAAACTTGTCGTGGTTTCTATGCACTGAATTATATAATTATGTATGCATCCATAATTACACAATTCCTTGCATAGTACGCACAGTTCATTTTGTGATGTGTAGGGGAAAATTTTAAACAAATAAACATATGATGACTCGTCTTAGACCCCAAAAGTGCATTTTTAACTAAATCAACGAATAAACTTTTTAAATAGACACTAAAGAGTCTTTTAACTAAATCATCACATGATCTCTTTAGTTAGAATAGTACTTTGGAATCCAAGGGTCTAACTATTTGCATAGAAAGGCCCTTAAGGATTGAAGATATCACTTTGGGTATCTTCTTACGACCTAACATATGAAGATATGGAAGGTTCTATAAGGATTTAGATAGTAATTATTTTGAATCAAATAACCGTTAACTTTTGCATACGTATTAAAGCACATAAGGAATTAAATCAAGAACACCAGATTGCACTTTAATCATCCACAAGGATCTAACTATGAATATAGGAAGATCCTATAAGGATTTGGGATTTGAAATGAAAATGTTTTGAAAATCATGCACTAGATGTACTACGAAATTAAATTATGTGTAATGTCATGAAAACAAGAAAGTAGTCATAGGCACATCGACATATTGCATAGTTCCCTTAGGTTTCCAAGCAAGGATTTAAAGTGGTACTTCGAGTATTTGTTAAGAGTTATGATTTGTACCCTGTACTTTGTTTCTTATAAGAAACGAGTACATAGGATTTTTTTGTGGAGATCGCGAGGGATCACAAAATAGAAGAAACTACGAGAGTAGTTTGTTTTGCAAGGAATCATATCCTTGGTGTTGGTATTGTAGAGGTATGTCACACATACATGTAATCATACTGGTTTTGTAATTAAAATTGAAATAACAATATTATTTATAAACCACCAAAATGATTCAAGATTTTGGATATCACAGAGTGAAAATATAAAACATCCACAGCTGCATCATCATTAGCATGAGTCTCGTTAGCATTTATGTTAACTGCTCATCCACGGGCTGGATTTGCATTAACAAGCTTCGGGCAATTGTTTTGATAGTGAGTAAGATCACCACAGTTGTAGCACGATCCAGGTGGATATGGTGCTTGAGCAACATCAGGGTTTGCATTTGCTTGATTTTGGGTATTGGTAGCAAGGCGACATGCATTGACCAGATGTCCCAATCTTCCACAGTGGGTACATTTAAGACATGGTGTTTGGTTTAAGGATAACGATTGCATTTGTTGCACAAAGGTGCAGTACTGGCATATGCCTTTCTAGCACGAGGTTGTGCTGGTTGGGTTGGAGCAACTTGATAGTTCTGAGCAACTATAGCGAAGTTTTGTGAAGCCTTACGCTTCTTTGACTTCTTAGAGGATTCAGTCTGGTTTTCCTTTGGTTTTTCTTGGGTAGAATTGTCGGATGGTTTCTTATCGCTTTTGCGGAAAAGTTTACCCTTC
Organism: Scalesia atractyloides; assembly: GCA_947069175.1. Taxonomy (NCBI): domain Eukaryota; kingdom Viridiplantae; phylum Streptophyta; class Magnoliopsida; order Asterales; family Asteraceae; genus Scalesia; species Scalesia atractyloides. The sequence continues at coordinate 51,087,120 of CAMTDV010000005.1, read as the reverse complement.
CTGACTTGAGATTCAGTCAGGGTAGCGGATAGTTCAATGACCTGTCTAACTATAGCGGGATTGCTACCAGTGACAATGTCCTAAATTGGGTCAGGGAGGCCAACAATGTACATTTCAATTGCATTATCCAAAGGTGTCACACCCTCAATTTCCACTTGCGGAGTTTTACCGCGAGGCGTGTGAACAAACCAGAATCTGAAACACTAGTACGTTGAACGACTCTATATGATTTGATAATACGTTTTCAAAAATCATTTGTCGTAGATTTTATATTGTCTTGATTAGTTACCAATATTTAGCAGAAGCATCAGTTTTTAAAGTTGAGCGGAAGCATAAATAAGTAGTGAAGCGGGCGCCAACACAAACGCCAAAACAAATAAAAAACCCCAAAACAATATTTATAAATAAGACTCGCTAAAAGATGTCTTGTTCAATGCATGTGCGTGCACCTAGAGCTCCTAGCGTCCTGAGAAACATGTAAAGAAACAGGTATCAACATTAAAGATGAGTGAGTTCACAGGTTTTCATAAATTCGTTTGTTCGGTTATAGTTTGTTTTCCCCGTTATCCCTAACCTGGGATATCGTATTAGTTCCATTATTCCAACCCGGAATAATAAGTTGTTGCTTCCATTATCCTCAACCCGGGATAATATAGTTGTTGTTTCCATTATTCCAAACCCGGAATAATAAGTTGTTGTTTCCATTATCCCCAGCCCGGGATAATATAGTTGTTGTTTCCATTATCCCCAACCCGGGATAATATAGTTGTTTCGTAATTAAGTTCAATGTTAACATATATAGGTAGCTAGCCTAAAGTTATGTCACGTAAGTGTTCGCGATCGAAGCTGACTGTTGTGCCTCCGTGTTGCCAGGCCTATCACTGACCATGGCGAAGTTAGGCCGAATTATTCACCCGTTGACCATACCCGGTCGGCTAGCGCGACTAGCTCGGATGGGGCTTGTCGGGCCCAGTAGTACTACTTATAACTCCCCCGCTATTAAACCCAATACTAACGATCCGAGAGATTGACGAGGACTTAAGTGATAAAGCTGCTTAGTGACCATAACATTACATTAACATTAACTTAGTTACCGAATAGTTATGTGACGTTAAATTCGTATAACGTAAAGAGATTGAGTTTGAAGAGTGTATACATGTTTCTCCCCCTGTTGTTTAAAAACCGGATAAAGTTAGGGGCCATGAACTCACCTTTTGTTGCTCGGTTAGTGTAGCAAAGAAGTTGTAAAGGATGGGACCGCTAATTGCGTCCTAACAAACCAATTGATTTCAAGTCAGTGTGTGAACACAAAATACAAATTCTACACGTAATTTACTCACAAAGTGATACACACAAACAACATATCTAACACTCAAACATGCATGCAAGTATCCTCATGTGAATCTAGTGATCAAAAAAACTTATCATGAACATAAACCAATCCATGCCACAATTTGGTGCACACAATCACAAGTTATCAAATTTCAGCTTAACACTCATAATTCAGCTGTTTTCTAGGATTTTTATAAAATAGTTCAAACATTCCAAAAATTCAAATATTTTTACAGCAGGTGCCATTTATACTGTAGAAATTTATATAAATTTTCCAAGTCCTAAATCTTTACCATTTAACCATAAATATTAATATACTAGGCTGCAGTCAGATTTGTTGTTTTCTGACTGCAGTCCACGGAAGAATTTATTTAAAAATCACTGATCGTCCAATTAACAAAATTCTAGTTGGAGTTGCCCGGAAATTTCCATACCTAGTTTCTGTACAAAATTCATGACTCAACTCTCTACTGATTTTAAAATCCAACTCGATAAACAACTAACAAAATTTCAGGATTTTCACAGCTTTAGTTACTGAACTTATTTGGCCCTTTAAAAATATCAAACGACTTCAGAAAATTATGAATCCAGCGCCATTAGATTCGTTATTCAAATCTCTACGTTCTAGACATCAGAAAATCCGTTTTTCGACAACTAACGACCGAGTTACAGCCAGATGAAGTCGGCTGTAACTACTACTCAGCAACTGTTTCAGCATATCATTATTATAGACTCGCATCAGCCGTTCATACGATTAACCTAGGCGATCAAGAACCGATTTCTAATCATAGATCACTACTAATAACATATCCATGCAAACCCCAGTTCATACTTCTAGTTTTTACAAACAAACATACTCGCAAACTTACAAGTTCCGCAAACTATTATACATGCAAACAATGATAGTTCAGCCGATTACTTTCAAACACGTATAATCCGAAAACAAACCAATTAATCATTCAAGCACATATATCCGAATGTTATCTTGTAGCATATGACAAATTCAAATCTTTTAATAACAAGGTAAACGAACCGTGAGTACTATAAGGGATCGGTGATCAAGGATTGCTTGCGACCGAGAAGATGATGATGGAGTAGGCTGTTTCGTTGTCGAATAGAGGTGAACAAGGACTGATCTCGCGACTGAATGGAGGTGAACAAGGGCTATTTGCGGTTGAATGGAATGAACGATGGCTGTTCGCGATCAATGGAGCAGGAGAAGGCAGCCGACGGCTGTTTTGCTTGTTAGGGTTTGTGTTTGTGAATGAAACATGCATGGGTGTGTGTATATATAGCGCAAAGGAGATGAGGGTTACGGTTAGGCTTAAGCTTGTGGCCGAGGGACTTGGGTTGGGTCGGTTTGGGTTTTATCTTGCGGCCGGGATATTTTTAAGGTTGGTTTGATCTCGGTTTGGGTTTGCGGTTTGGGTTGCACACGGTCGAGAATAGTTTGAGTTCTAAACTTGGTTAATTCCTAGAGTCACAAGGAATCAAAGTTGGTTCGTGTCGCGGTTCGGTTCGTGCACCTATTTATTATATATACATATATTTTGTAACAAACACAATTCACGTAATCACACATCACGTATTCATTAACTCATATGCGTTCATACACATAGCACGTAATTAGTTTGACACGTATTACGTTTAAGTTATCCAAAAAACCCGGGATGTCACATTATCCCCATGTTGAAAGAATTTTCGTCCTGAAAATTGAGTAAACGCGGTTTAGACTGTAGCATACATGTTTAGAGTGCCACTCACAAAGAGTTAGTTCGTTAATGATGGTACGCAACGTTACAAGAAGTTCCCAAGTGCCATGCACAAAGATTTCCAAGTGCCATGCACAAAGATTTAGTTAACAATGGTACGCGAATGTATGAGAAATTTCCAGGTTGTCACATCATCCCCATGTTGAAAGAATTTTCGTCCCGAAAATTTAGTTACTGGTATCGTTAGTTTGCTGCTCAGTTGCGAAGAGATGTGGGTATTTGCTTTTCATTTGATCCTCTCTTTCCCACGTCAACTCCGGTCCACGCTTAGAGTCCCAACAAACCTTAACGATCGGAATTTTGCTGTGCCTTCGAGTCTTGATCTCACGATCCATGATCTCGATAGGCTGTTCCACAAAGTGCAGTTGTTCATCCACTTGGATCTCATCCAATGGAATAACTAGAGTTTCACTTGATAGACACTTCTTCAGATTTGACACGTGAAATACGTTGTGAACTCCGCTGAGTTCGGCAGGAAGGTCTAATTGATAAGCTACGGGTCCAATACGTTTCAAGATTACAAACGGGCCTACGTACCTTGGGTTAAGTTTGCCCCGTTTTCCAAAGCGGATTACACCCTTCCAGGGTGACACCTTTAGTAGGACGCGATCGCCTACTTGAAATTCGAGCGGTTTGCGTCGTTGATCAGCGTAGCTTTTCTGTCGATCTCGTGCCGCCGCCATGCGGTTTCTGATTTGTACAATCTTTTCAGTAGCCTCAAGTATTAACTCAGGGCCTGTGAGTTGACTGTCACCGACTTCTGCCCAACAGACCGGTGATCTACATTTACGACCGTATAATGCCTCAAACGGTGCTGCCGAAATACTCGTATGATAACTATTGTTATATGAGAATTCTACTAGAGGCAGGTGTATTTCCCAACTATTTCCGAAGTCTATGACGCATGCCCTAAGCATGTCTTCCAAGGTCTGTATGGTTCTTTCGCTTTGACCATCAGTCTGAGGGTGATAGGCTGTGCTCTTATCCAAGCGTGTTCCCAACGCTTTCTGGAGTGACTGCCAGAAGTTAGACGTGAAGCGAGCATCTCTGTCTGAGATGATAGATGTTGGCACTCCGTGCCGAGAAACTACTTCCTTAATGTAGATGCGAGTCAACTTCTCCATCTTTTCTGTTTCTTTAATAGCTAGGAAGTGTGCGGACTTAGTTAAACGATCCACAATTACCCAGATGGTATCGCAACCACCCAAAGTTCGCGGGAGTTTAGTGATGAAATCCATTGAGATCTGATCCCATTTCCACACCGGGATCTCAGGTTGTTGGAGTAGCCCCGATGGCTTTTGATACTCCACCTTGACTTTTGCACAAGTCAAACATTTACTCACGTAGGTGGCTATATCGGCTTTCATGTTGGGCCACCAATACGCAACTTTAAGGTCTTGATACATCTTATCCGAACCCGGATGGACAGAGTATCGGGATTTGTGAGCTTCATCCATGACTAGCTCTCTGAGGTTTCCGTAGAGAGGTACCCATATGCGATTCATGAAATACCGGGCTCCATTGGGTTTTACATCCCAATCGCGTTCCATTTTTCCCACCGATTCAGCCTTGATGTTTTCCTCCTTAACTGCTTCTAACTGGGCGTCGCGTATTTGTTTGGGTAGCCCCGAATGAATAGTGAGTTGTAATGCTCGTACACGACGAGGTTTCAAGTGTTCCTTCCTACTGAGGGCATCAGCTACCACGTTAGCTTTACCCGGGTGATACCGAATGGCACACTCATAATCGTTCAAGAGTTCGACCCAGCGACGCTGTCGCATGTTCAACTACTTCTGATCAAAGATGTGTTGGAGGCTCTTGTGGTCTGTGAAGATTGTGCACTTCGTTCCATAGAGATAGTGTCTCCAAATCTTAAGTGCAAACACTACTGCTCCCAATTCCAGGTCATGCGTCGTGTAGTTTTTTTCTCGTGAACCTTCAGTTGTCGCGACGCATACGCGATGACCTTATCGCGTTGCATGAGTACGCATCCCAGTCCCTGAATGGAAGCATCACAATATACTACAAAGTCATCTGTCCCATCCGGCAAGGACAGAATGGGTGCACTGCAAAGTTTCTGTTTCAGCAATTGAAATGCTGCTTCTTGCTTGTCACCCCAAGCATACTTGATGCCTTTCTGGGTGAGGGTAGTAAGCGGTTGTGCGATCTTTGAAAACCCCTCGATGAAACGTCTGTAGTAACCAGCCAAACCCAAAAATTGGCGGATCTCCGTCGGTGTCCTGGGTGCTTCCCAGTTTTTGATGGCTTCAATCTTGGCAGGGTCTACGTGGATACCCTTTTCATTTACGATATGCCCAAGAAACTGAACTTCCCGAATCCAGAAATCACACTTTGAAAGCTTGGCATATAGCTTTTCATGTTGAAGTAATCCTAGCAGTAATTGTAGATGTTCAGCATGTTCTTCTTTACTTTTGGAGTAGATGAGTATGTCATCGATGAACACAATGACAAACTTGTCGACGTATGGTTTACATACGCGGTTCATGAGGTCCATGAACACCGCAGGTGCGTTGGTGAGACCGAAGGGCATGACCAAGAACTCATAATGGCCATACCGAGTGTGAAATGCCGTCTTAGCGATATCCTCCTCCCTGACGCGTAGCTGATGGTAACCAGACCGTAAATCAATCTTGGAGTAGTAGCTTGACCCTTGAAGTTGGTCGAAGAGATCGTCGATGCGAGGTAACGGGTATCGGTTCTTGACAGTAACCTTGTTGAGTTCCCTATAGTCGATGCACATGCGGAAAGTCCCGTCCTTTTTCTTGACAAAAAGGACTGGAGCTCCCCATGGCGAAACGCTTGGTCGGATAAATCCTTTTTCTAATAGCTCCTGAAGTTGGGTAGACAGCTCCTGCAGCTCGGCTGGAGCTAGGTGGTACGGAGCCTTGGCGATAGGAGTTGCATTGTTCGCCAATTCAATTTCAAACTCCAATTGTCGATGGGGTGGAAGACCAGGTAGTTCTTCTGGGAATACATCGGAAAATTCACGGACGACAGGGATGTCTTCTATGCGTTTCTCGTCCTTAGGCTGTTCGGTGATCAGTGCGAGTAAAACGAAGGAGTTCTTTCTCCGAAGATACTTCTGCGCTTGCATGTAGGAGATGATGTTGGTGACGGCACTTGCCTTATCGCCTTGTACCGTCAGGATTTCGTCGTTAGAGAGCGGAATACGGATAGATTTGCCGAAGCAGAGAACTTCGGCCCGGACGCCGGATAGCCAGTCCATTCCGACTACCACGTCAAAACTACCGAGGGTAGTTGTCATCAGATCAATGGTAAAAGTGTGACCCGCGAGTTTGAGTTGACAGCCGGATACTATATGGGTCACATCTACAGAGTTACCATCGGCTAATTCTATAACATAAGGGGTCTCTAGTGGTTTAGACGTGAGATTTAGGTTCTTCCTAAAAGACTCAGATATAAAGCTCCTATCCGCACCCGTATCAAAAAGCACAGAAGCAAAATGTTCATTAAGGGGAAACTTACCGGTGACCACGTTCGAGTCGTTTCTGGCCTCTCCGCGGCTCAATGTAAATGCGCGACCTTTGGCACCTCCGGTGCCACCGTTCCCATTATTGTTGTTGTTGTTATTGTTGTTGTGGTTATTGTGGTTGTGGTTGTTTCCACCATTATTGTTGTTGTTACGCAACTGTGGGCAGTCTCTTCTGAAATGAGCAGTGCTACCACACTGATAGCATCCCCGGTTAATACCATGCTGCTGACCCTGGGGTTGATTTTGATTTTGTCGGGACATGATTTCCCCACGACAATCCTTTGCCGCATGTCCCACCTTGCCACATCGTTGGCAGCGATTCCCGTCACAAGGGCCGTGATGATGAAGATTACAGCGACTGCACTGCGGCTTTCGACCTACATAGCCGCATACGTTCTGGTTATTGTTGTTGTTGTTGGCGGGCTGATTTTGGTGACCCCGGTGGCTGTTGTAGTGATTGAACCGTTTCTGGTTCCCCTGCTGCGGATGAGATGACGAAGACTGTCGAATAGTTGAGTCTTCAAACTTTCTTTTGTTATCCGGGGCAACTTCAGTTGTACCCCGTGCTGGCAGCTTCTTCTGTTCCACCGCCTTATCGGTGAGTTTGTGAGCCAATCGGATTGCTTGATGTTCAGTTACAGGGTTACTAGCCATTACCATACCCTGAATTTCCGGAACCAGACCCCCAAGATAGAACTCGAGTCTTTTCTCCACAGTGTTGGCCAATTCGGGACATAGAAATACCAAGTCATGATGTTTTGCTGTGTATGCCTCTATTTCAGATCCCACCATCTTGTGGTTCCATAAAGTTTGCTCCAACTGTTGCACTCTGTCTCGTGGACAGTACTCCTCTTTGATTAGGGCCTTGAACTCGGCCCAGGCCATTTCATTGGCAGCAATGAGTCCACGCGTTTGGACCTGTGCATTCCACCATGTCAGTGCCCCATCTTCCAGTGTTGAGGCTGCGTACTTGACCTTGTTGGCCTCTACACAGTTGCACATTTCAAAAACGGATTCAGACTTTTCGATCCAGCGGACCAGTCCAATGGGTCCTTCCGCCCCCGAGAATTTGCTTGGTTTCGCGTCGAGGAACATCTTGTAGGGGTTAAAGCCCCCCCTCCTGCTGCTGGTTGGTTCTGAACACCTACTAAAGCTGCGTTCACGTGCTCTTGAATCATGGCAGCTAGCTCTTCGGGCGTTAAGTTAAGGTTTCCACGTCTTCCAGTTGCCATTTAGATCTTCGAAACACAACACAAACACACCCCGATAAGTCTATATATCCAATATAGTCATCCTACTTCGTACTTTAATAATTATTAAGTCATGTCAACTCAATATGTTAAATACTCAAAAGAAATACTTGATTAACTAAAATTTCAACGTCTTACAAAAGTGCAAATCAAACATATGAATTCACTATAAAGTCTCAAGTTTAAACACAAGTGGGAAAATAAATAAACTGAAGGAAAACAAATAAAATAAGCGAGACGTGTCAGTCGTCTACGTCTCCATCTCCCAAGTCACTGTCGTTGCCGTCATCCTGCGCGGCATTTCCAGCTTCTACAGCTGGGTCCTCCTCCGGATCCTCCTCTGGATCCTCCTCAGGGTCCTCCTCTGGATCCTCTTCCGGATCCTCCTCTACCGGCACTGGAGGGGCCGGTGCTGGTGCAAGTGCTTGGTTTTGAAGTTCCTGAATGTTCCAACTATTTTCCAGGACTCTGTCCTCAAGCCAGTCGGCTCTTATCTGCTCAGCACGCAGATCTCTGGCTATGGTGTTACGAGCTATCTTACTCGTATGATGCTCTTCCTCGAGCGAGTCGGTTTTACCAGTAAGTTGTCGGATCATCCATCATTGTGCTAGGATGGTTTCCTGCATTCTTTCTAACTGTTTTTGTTGTTTATGTACCAGGATTCTAAGTATGTCAATTCCTACTTCTACAGGGTTAACCGGTTCAACCGGTACAGCAATGGTTGGGCGTGATGATGACTCCTCCCCCAGAGCGAGCCTTTTCCTCGCAGCTGAGCGTGTCTCCACGCCATAAGATGGTATGGGTTCCACCATTGGTGCCTTTCCTGGTGCCCTTGGTGGCGTAAGTTTGTCGGATGATGATGATGACGATGAGGATGATGACATTGCCTGTTAGGTCGTGTAGTTAGTTACGAGTTGTTTTCATTTCTTATTATGAAGGCATAATCTACATAACACAGTTGTGGTATATTGCATAACAAGATATAATAGTTCGGTGCCAAACTAAGTCTAGTGTCGTGAAATCAGCTATAGTTTAGGTCTACTTCTAATGCAAACCTGGTTTTCTATAGCTAGTGGCTCTGATACCAATCTGTCACACCCTCAATTTCCACTTGCGGAGTTTTACCGCGAGGCGTGTGAACAAACCAGAATCTGAAACACTAGTACGTTGAACGACTCTATATGATTTGATAATACGTTTTCAAAAATCATTTGTCGTAGATTTTATATTGTCTTGATTAGTTACCAATATTTAGCAGAAGCATCAGTTTTTAAAGTTTGAGCGGAAGCATAAATAAGTAGTGAAGCGGGCGCCAACACAAACGCCAAAACAAATGAAAAACCCCAAAACAACATTTATAAATAAGACTCGATAAAAGATGTCTTGTTCAATGCATGTGCGTGCACCTAGAGCTCCTAGCGTCCTGAGAAACATGTAAAGAAACAGGTGTCAACATTAAAGATGAGTGAGTTCACAGGTTTTCATAAATTCGTTTGTTCGGTTATAGTTTGTTTTCCCCGTTATCCCTAACCCGGGATATCGTATTAGTTCCATTATTCCAACCCGGAATAATAAGTTGTTGCTTCCATTATCCTCAACCCGGGATAATATAGTTGTTGTTTCCATTATTCCAAACCCGGAATAATAAGTTGTTGTTTCCATTATCCCCAACCCGGGATAATATAGTTGTTGTTTCCATTATCCCCAACCCGGGATAATATAGTTGTTTCATAATTAAGTTCAATATTAACATATATAGGTAGCTAGCCTAAAGTTATGTCACGTAAGTGTTCGCGATCGAAGCTGACTGTTGTGCCTCCGTGTTGCCAGGCCTATCACTGACCATGGCGAAGTTAGGCCGAATTATTCACCCGTTGACCATACCCAGTCGGCTAGCGCGACTAGCTCGGATGGGGCTTGTCGGGCCCAGTAGTACTACTTATAACTCCCCGCTATTAAACCCAATACTAACGATCCGAGAGATTGACGAGGACTTAAGTGATAAAGCTGCTTAGTGACCACAACATTACATTAACATTAACTTAGTTACCGAATAGTTATGTGACGTTAAATTCGTATAACGTAAAGAGATTGAGTTTGAAGAGTGTATACATGTTTCTCCCCCTGTTGTTTAAAAACCGGATAAAGTTAGGGGCCGTGAACTCACCTTTTGTTGCTCGGTTAGTGTAGCAAAGAAGTTGTAAAGGATGGGACCGCTAATTGCGTCCTAACAAACCAATTGATTTCAAGTCAGTGTGTGAACACACCAATACAAATTCTACACGTAATTTACTCACAAAGTGATACACACAAACAACATATCTAACACTCAAACATGCATGCAAGTATCCTCATGTGAACCTAGTGATCAAAACAACTTATCATGAACATAAACCAATCCATGCCACAATTTGGTGCACACAATCACAAGTTATCAAATTTCAGCTTAACACTCATAATTCAGCTGTTTTCTAGGATTTTTATAAAATAGTTCAAACATTCCAAAAATTCAAATATTTTTACAGCAGGTGCCATTTACACTGTAGAAATTTATATAAATTTTCCAAGTCCTAAATCTTTACCATTTAACCATAAATATTAATATACTAGGCTGCAGTCAGATTTGTTGTTTTCTGACTGCAGTCCACGGAAGAATTTATTTAAAAATCACTGATCGTCCAATTAACAAAATTCTAGTTGGAGTTGCCCGGAAATTTCCATACCTAGTTTCTGTACAGAATTCATGACTCAACTCTCTACTGATTTTAAAATCCAACTCGATAAACAACTAACAAAATTTCAGGATTTTCACAGCTTTAGTTACTGAACTTATTTGGCCCTTTAAAAATATCAAACGACTTCAGAAAATTATGAATCCAGCGCCATTAGATTCGTTATTCAAATCTCTACGTTCTAGACATCAGAAAATCCGTTTTTCGACAACTAACGACCGAGTTACAGCCAGATGAAGTCGGCTGTAACTACTACTCAGCAACTGTTTCAGCATATCATTATTATAGACTCGCATCAGCCGTTCATACGATTAACCTAGGCGATCAAGAACCGATTTCTAATCATAGATCACTACTAATAACATATCCATGCAAACCCTAGTTCATACTTCTAGTTTTTACAAACAAACATACTCGCAAACTTACAAGTTCCGCAAACTATTATACCTGCAAACAATGATAGTTCAGCCGATTACTTTCAAACACGTATAATCCGAAAACAAACCAATTAATCATTCAAGCACATATATCCGAATGTTATCTTGTAGCATATGACAAATTCAAATCTTTTAATAACAAGGTAAACGAACCGTGAGTACTATAAGGGATCGGTGATCAAGGATTGCTTGCGACCGAGAAGATGATGATGGAGTAGGCTGTTTTGTTGATCGAATAGAGGTGAACAAGGACTGATCTCGCGACTGAATGGAGGTGAACAAGGGCTATTTGCGGTTGAATGGAATGAACGATGGCTGTTCGCGATCAATGGAGCAAGAGAAGGCAGCCGACGGCTGTTTTGCTTATTAGGGTTTGTGTTTGTGAATGAAACATGCATGGGTGTGTGTATATATAGCGCAAGGGAGATGAGGGTTACGGTTACGCTTAAGCTTGTGGCCGAGGGACTTGGGTTGGGTCGGTTTGGGTTTTATCTTGCGGCCGGGATATGTTTAAGGTTGGTTTGATCTCGGTTTGGGTTTGCGGTTTGGGTTGCACACGGTCGAGAATAGTTTGAGTTCTAAACTTGGTTAATTCCTAGAGTCACAAGGAATCAAAGTTGGTTCGTGTCGCGGTTCGGTTCATGCACATATTTATTATATATACATATATTTTGTAACTAACACAATTCACGTAATCACACATCACGTATTCATTAACTCATACGCGTTCATACACATAGCACGTAATTAGTTTGACAAGTATTACGTTTAAGTTATCCGAAAAACCCGGGATGTCACAAAAGGCGTAACCATGGCTGGACATAACAGACTTAGTTCCTCATAACGATCAGTGTAGGCTCGATGTTCACCACTATCTTGCTAAAGATCGTGGAACTCATTCTCAAGTGCCCTTTGCTCGTGACGTAGGCAGAACTCTTTCACCATAAGAGCTAGAAGTTTTTCCCATGTCTGAGCTAGTGCTACATCAGCACCTCTATCTCTCATGATCCCGTTCCACCACGTAAGTGCTCTCTTTTGAAAAACACTTGAAGCAAACTCTACTTTTCGCTAGTTCGGACATTGAACATGGCGGAAAGTGCTTTCGATACTCTCAAACCATTGTAGGAGGCCAGTAGCTCCCTCAGACCCAGTGAAGTTGAGTGGTTTGGCCGAGTTGAATTGTTTAAAGTTGCACGGAGTAGGGGCATTGTTGTTGTTATTGTTTTGATAAGCTTGATTGAGTTGGGTCATAAGGTTTGGGAGTATAGCAGCCATTTGCTGAGCGATTAAAGTTGCCATTTCGGCTTTTTGAGTAGCGCTGCTATGAGGAGGCATTCTAAAAGAGAAAGGGAATCATGAGAGAAATCGAGTGAGATTGATATTGGATAGTCAAATGAATTTAAAAATATTGACGAAGTATAAGGATTGTGATCATTGTTCGTTACTTAAAACAAACAAACGACACAGTGACAAATCGAAGTAAATGGGTCTTTATAATGTATCGTGAAGACATGCTTTAGCCTATAAGTGAATACTCACCCCAGTCATTCTTACTTGGGGACTCTTGGGGTGAGTATTCACTTATAGGCTAAAGCATGTCTTCTCGATACATTATAAAGACCCATTTACTTTGATTTGTCACTGTGTCGTTTGTTTGTTTTAAGTAACGAACAAATGACCACAATCCTTATACTTCTTCGATATTTTTAAATTCATTTTGACTATCCAATATCAATCTCACTCGATTTTTCTCATGATTCCCTTTCTCTTTTAGAATGCCTCCTCGTCGCAACGCTACTCAAAACGCTGAAATGTCAACTTTAATCGCTCAGAAATGGCTGTTGTACTCCCAAACCTTGGGACCCAACTCAATCAAGCTTATCAAAACAATAACAACAACAATGCCCCTACTCCGTGCAACTTTAAACAATTCAACTCGGCCAAACCACTCAACTTCACTAGGTCTGAGGGAGCTACTGGCCTCCTACAATGGTTTGAGAGTATCGAAAGCACTTTCCGCCATGTTCAGTGTCCGAACGAGCGAAAAGTAGAGTTTGCTTCAAGTGTTTTTCAAAAGAGAGCACTTATGTGGTGGAACGGGATCATGAGGATAGAGGTACTGATGTAGCACTAGCTCAGACATGGGAAGAACTTCGAGCTCTTATGATGAAAGAGTTCTGACCATGTCAAAAGCAAAGGGCCCTTGAGAATGAGTTCCATGATCTTAAGCAAGATAGTGGTGAACATCGAGCCTACACTGATCTTATGAGGAACTAAGTCTGTTATGTCCTGCCTTGGTTACGCCTTTGGATAAGGCAATTGAAAAGTACATTGATGGCCTCCCTGACCCAATTCAGGACATAGTCACTGGTAGCAATCCTTCTACAGTTAGACAGGCCATTGAACTATCTGCTACCCTGACTGAATCTCAAGTCAAGAAGGGTAAGCTTTTCCGCAAAAGTGATAAGAAACCATCGGACAATTCTACCTAACAAAAAACAAAAGGGAAACCAGACTGAATCCTTTAAGAAGTCAAAGAAGCGTAAGGCTTCACAAACTTCGCTATAGTTGCTCAGAACGATCAAGTTGCTCTAACCCAACCAGCACTACCTCATGCTTGGAAGGCATATGCCGGTACTGCACCTTTGTACAAAAAATGCAATCGTCATCATTTAAACCAAACACCATGTCGTCTTGCTACCAACACCCAAAATCAAGCAAATGCAAACCCTGCTGTTGCTCAAGCACCATATCCACCTGGATCGTGCTACCATTGTGGTGATCTTACCCAATATTGAAACAATTGCCCGAAGCTTGTTAATGCAAATCTAGCCCGTGGATGAGCAGTTAACATAAATGCTAACGAGACTTGTGCTAATGATGATGCAGCTGTGAACGTTTTACATTTTCACTTTGTGATATCCAAAAATCTTGAAACATTTCGGTTGGTTTATAAATAAATTTGTTATTTCAATTTTATTTCCAAAACCAGTATGATTACGTGTATGTGTGACATACCTCTACAATACCGACACCAAGGATATGATTCCTTGTAAATCAAACTACTCTCGTAATTTCTTCTATTTTGGGATCACTCGCGATCTCCACAAAATCCTATGTACTCGTTTCTTATAAGAAACAAAGTACAAGGTACAAATCATAACTCTTAACAAATACTCGAAGTACCACTTTAAATCCTTGCTTGGATACCTAAAGGTACTTTTCATAGGTCCTTAATTGGTCTTATGCAATATGTCGATGTGCCTATGACTACTTTCGTATTTTCATGACATTACACATACTTTAATTTTGTAGTACATCTAGTGCATGATTTTCTAAACATTTTCGTTATACAAATCCCAAATCCTTATAGGATCTTCCTATATTCATAGTTAGATCCTTGTGGATGATTAAAGTTGCAATCCGGCGTTCTTAATTGGATTCATTGTGTGCTTTAATACGTATGTACAAGTTAACGGTTATTTGATTCAAAATAATTACTATCCAAATCCTTATAGAACCCTCCATATCTTCATATGTTAGGTCCTTAGAAGGATATCCAAAGTGCTACCTTAAATCCTTTAGGGCTTTTCTATGCAATATTTAGATCCTGGGATTCCAAAGTACTATTCTAATTAAAGAGATCATGTGATGATCTAGTTAAAAGACTCTTTAGTGTCTATTTAAAAAGATTATTCGCTGATTTAATTAAAAAGGCACTTTTGTGGTCTAAGACGAGTCATCATATGTTTATTTGTTTGATTTTTCCCCTACACATCACAAAATGAACCGTGCGTACTATACAAGGAATTGTGTAATTATGGATGCATACATAATTATAAAATTAAGTGCATAGAAACCACAGCTAGTTTTTTCATGTGTAAGAACCGATAGTAGTAAGAATAACAAAACGGGAACAATATAATAGGGCATTGTGGATACGCCGCTGGTACTTCCTATATATAAGTTCCTTATTACATTGCAAGTGTGGCGTTATTTAAGTTACTAGAAGTTCTGGACCTTGACGCATGTTGTTTTAATCTTTCACTCTCCAACTGCAATTTCAAGCACACACAAGTTTCCTATACTAGTCTTCATAGGAAACCTCTATAAACGTTCTCCCTTTCATTTTACAGAAATCCGATTCCCTTTCAGGTTCATGCTCTTTTTAGTTCTTCAACAAACAAGAATGCCACTTTGACATGTACATAGCCACCTTCGGAGGTTCGGTACAATCAAAGATGCCATACACATACTTATTGGACTAAAGTTTAGAGTTTCAAATCTGAACTCATTCCTAAACACAATAGAAGAGTCCAAGAAACAAAATTCACTGAGGATCCAAACGTTGCCCAGAACTTTATTCCGGGAACGAAGGATCATTTGAAAGTGATACCCTCACATCTGTTTTCAAAAGTTTCCTCTAAATTAAATTTCGGGACGGAATTTCGTAAAGTAGGGGAGACTGTAACATCTGTGCCTTTTCAACGATTGTACAATTCCAAACAATTTTGAATTCAATGAGGTCTTGTGTTTCATTCCCGGTAATTGTATAATTACATGTGACATTCACACATTCAGTCCTTGTACAATTTCGATCTTTTGAATCGCTTCTAGAAGTGAAATCGCAAACTGTTATGCAAACGTAATCAGTTTAACGCGACCGTACACTCCGGAACGATGACATCAGCTAAACATACCCTAAATACCCTTTACATAACTTAGAAATAAGTTTTGAGGGCTCCGGTATGGCAAAAACAAGTTTATTCAAGCTCAGGGCTATTTTGCAAATTCTGTGAAACTATGCCGATTCGAGTATCGTTATCCGGAACGTGTACGCATGTCCAAAAAGTTTTTGTAATCATTAAAATCTTTCATTTTAGTGATTTGAATGCAAAAATGTCATTCGTTAAGCGTTTACGGTCATTTGCGCGTTCGTAGCGATTTCTGTCGTAATTAACCGAAACCGCAACCGTACGACCGAACTAACCGACATCCAAAAAGTTTCCGAGCTTTTATCTTCCTTATAAAGCTTAAAAATGGGTTAACGGGTGTTAAAAGTGCCAAAACGCGTCGAAAAACAATTTTTAGACTGTAGGGATATGTTCTGCCAATTCTGAAACTTAGGAATCCCAGGCACCACGCGAGAGACTCCCCAAGATCTCCCGCTACGCGCGGGGGTTGTTCATATACAGCAGAAAATGGCAGACAGCTGTTTTACAGCTTTGAAACCCAAGATTCGTGATATCCAAGCTCTAGCCTGGTCTTGACACGTCTTTGAGCATGTGGAATGATCCTAGAATGGTCCTTGACACTTGTGATCATCAAATTCATCCTCCACAACTATAAACAGTCCTTGATCTCACATTTTAACTTGCTCATTCTTTCCTTTTCTCTCTATAACTCTAAGAGGAGAACTCCCACTTTGTTAGAGGTCTCCCAACTGAGTTTTCTAAGTCTTTTCTTCATCCTTGGGTGCCTTGAGCACAAGTAAGTGTTCTAACTTATCCTTGTTTACTCATTTTAGCTATTTCAAGCTAAAAGTCAAACAATGTTTGACTTTCAGCTTTGACCATTAATTGGTCAAAGTAAAGTCCAATTGGACTTTGCAACGTGATCGTAATCACGATGGTTATAATCCATAGCGATTATGCCTACTGATTACCACGTTTTCCTAGTCAAAGTGACGAGTCAAGTTTCGGTCAATGATGCACAAAATGCGCATTATATGATGGAACTATTTTCGGCTATCAAAACCCTTTGTTTTCATACCAAATCGGTTTTATAAACCTTGTTAGACATGTTTAACATGTTTAACTCGTCACTTTTAGTTTAGTGCTTATTTAGGGTCGTAAGTCGAGCGGCCTTGACCACCGCTTTGACTTTCGGATTCGACCCATTTGGTCGATCTTAGGATCCGACCAAACACATATATGTGACCATAGTTGTATAGGGAATAACCTTCTGAGGTTATACCTTATGGTCACGAGGTTTGGTTAGTGTTATGTTAAGTCGTCTATTATGCCCTATAAATGACCAAAATGCACTTTTTGCGTGTAAATCAACTTTAAGCATATGTGACCAATCTTTTGAGATATAAACTGATGTTGCAACTATATTAAACTTATTTTGGCATATTACATATCTAACCATCCGAACACGTTTTTACGTAAACGATCTGTTAATGTAGCGTAAACTACCTTAACGAGTCATAACGGGTCAAAAGCACTTAGAAATCTTTTCAAATCATTATACAGACTTTGTTAAACCATTTCATATGAGTACCAACACTCATTTGGTTTACAAGACCTCTTTCTATTCGATCCGCCGATTAATGTCCCGATATTTACATAGTTATACGATTCTAGGACACTTTTGACTTCTCGGACATTTGAGCTTCTTTAATCTTTGATTCAAGGATATTTTGGAACCCCAAGTGAGTACATAGTCCCCTCTTTTATGTTTTTCAAATGTTTTGGGGTGATTCATATGTGCCTATTCACTATTTTCACGTTTTAAAAGCTATATGATTTTGTATACATAGTACTATATCCATTAACGATTTGAAACTGTTACCTATGACTCGAATAATGATTTTCAAAGTTTGTGAGACTATTGTCGGTTCGTATTTCTTTTATACATTTATTAACAATGATCAAGCCGATTGGTTGTACGATATAGCGCTATAGGATTTGACCCCCCATTCTTGTTGTATGGAATGTCAGAAACCAAGTTTAAACCAAATAGATTTTACCTTCGTGGTAAATCTATAGTCACCAAAGTGTAGTTTGATATACTCATATTTGAATGAATTGCGAAATGACCACAATGTATGTTTTACAAAGGTTTTCTAACTAAGCCATAAAAACTTATCTTTTATTGATTTCCCTAAACCAAAGTATATTTTGATATACTACCAAATCACAATTAAGTATATTTCGATATACTTCCAAAGCATAGTTCGATATGCTATCAATGTGATATTATTTACCAAAGTATAGTTGATATACTACCGAAGCTCTTGTTCTTAAGCAAAAGTATATTTTGATAAACTATCGATACTCCTATTGTTTACCAAAGTATATTTTGAAATACTCACAGGCATTTTTATGCTGATGTACCTATTTTCACATATGTTTTAGGTTTATATATATGATGATTGTCGCTGCTTACTACACATAGGATGGACGCGTGACTTAGTGACATTAAAATTTAGAAGACAATTTGATTGTATTTTAATTCCTTTATTCCAAGACAATTGTAACTTTGATATATCAATAAAAACAAAACCTTAAAACCATGTGTGGCGAAACAATTTGTAACGTGACACCCCAAGTGTTTCTGCCGCGTGTTGCTTTACGCGATTTGGGGTGTTACAGATTGACTGTAACCCTTGTGCAAAATTTTGAGCTTTTAAAAAACTTTTTCTTTGAAGGCATTTCGATAACCGATACGTAAACGTAACCTGTTTAACGCAATGTACACACCGGGACAAGGACACGAGCTAAAAATACCCTAAATATCCTTTATATAACTTAGATATAAGTTTTGAGGGCTTAGGAATGACAAAAACACCTTTATGCAACTTAAGGGGCTATTTTGCAAATTCTGTGAAACTATGCCAACTTGCATATTTCGCTATCCGGAACATGTACGGACATCCAAAAATTTTTGTAATCATTAAAATATTGTATTTTAATGATTAGAATGCAAAAATATCGTTCGTCACGCATTTACGGTCATTTGCGAGTCCGTTACGACTTTCGTCGTAATTAACCAAAAACCGCAACCGTACGACCAAACGAACCGACACCTAAATTATATTTGGACATATTTCAAGTTCCCCATGCTTTATCTTCCTTATGAAGCTTAACAATGGGGTTAACGGGTGTTAAAAGTGCCAAAACGCGTCTGAAAACAAGTTTTAGGCTGTAGGGACCTGTTCTGCCAAATCTGAAACTTTGGAATCTCAGGCGCCACGCGAGAGAATCACTCAGACCTCCCACGACGCACGAGGGATGCCAGTTTTCAGCAATTACCTGGCAGCTTCTTGTTCAAATGACTTGACACCTATAATTAGTTTTTGCCACACTTTTTCTGGTCTTGACACCTCAATAAACACTTGGAAACATCCAAGAACATGTCCCAACACTTGGCATGATCTTAAAGCTCTCCAACAACTATTAATACCCTTGATCTTCAACCAAATTCCTTTCTCATTTCCATCTTTCTTCTCTCTAAACTCTAAGTGGAGTTGCTACCTTATTAGGAGGCCAGTAATCTTGGCTTCCTTGGGACGTTAGAAACTGTGTACGTATGGCCAGGCTTGAATGTCACCCCTTTATTTGCTGTGGATTTACACTAAGTGCCTTAGTATAACATAGTTCCATACAAACCAATTTTTACACACTCGATGAAACAATTTTTATACATTCGATGACACTTTAAAGATTCATGAGTTCTAATAGGTTTAAATACCTTAAGATACCCTGAATATCCTTGCTTACACTTTGAATTCCCCCAAAATTTCCAACACCAAACAATGCTTCGCATTTTTGGAATCTAGCACTCTGCTCATCTTTCAATCATTTCAAATACACTCTACCGTCTCCTTCGAATAAATTTCGGGACGAAATTTCCTAAAGTAGGGGAGACTGTAACCCTTGTGCAAAATTTCGAGCTTTCAAAAACTTTTTCTTTGAAGGCATTTCGATAACCGATACCTAAACGTAACCCATTTAATGCAACATACACATCGGGACGAGGACACGAGCTAAACGTACCCTAAATATCCTTTATATAAATTAGCAATAAGTTTTGAAAGGTTTGGTATGTCAAAAACAAGCCTATTCGATCACATGGACTATTTATGACAAACTACCAAAGTCTGCCGATTCTCGTAGCGGCGCATACTCCAGAACAAGGACATACGCTACACATACCCTAAGTACCCTTTACATAACGTAGATATAAGTTTTGAGGGCTTAGGAATGACAAAAACACCTTTATGCAACTTCAGGGGCTATTTTGCAAATTCTGCGAAACTATGCCAATTTGCGTATTCGCTATCCGGAACATGTACGGACATCCAAAAAAAATTTTAATCATTAAAATCTTGTATTTTAAGGATTAGAATGCAAAAATATAGTTCGTCACGCATTAAAGGTCATTTACACGTCCGTTACGACTTTCGTCGTAATTAACCGAAAACCGCAACCGTACGACCAAACGAACCGACACCTTAAATATATTTGGACATAGTTCAAGTTACCTATGCTTTATCTTCCTTATAAAACTTAAAAATGGGGTTAACGGGTGTTAAAAGTGCCAAAACGCGTCGGAAAACCAGTTTTAGGCTGTAGGGACCTGTTCTGCCAATTCTGAAACTTTGGAATCTCAGGCGCCACGCGAGAGAATCACTCACACCTCCCGGTACGTGCGGGGGATGCTAGTTTTCAGCAATTACCTGGCAGCTTCTTGTTCATCTGACTTGACACCTATAACTCGTTTTTGCCACACTTTCTCTGGTCTTGACACCTCACTAAACACTTGGAAACATCCTAGAGCATGTCCCAACACTTGGTATGATCTTAAAGCTCTCCAACAACTATAAATACCCTTGATCTTCAACCAAATTCCTTGCTCATTTCCATGTTTCTTCTCTCTAAACTCTAAGTGGAGTTGCTACCTTATTAGGAGGCCTCCCATCTGAGTTTTTCTAGTAATCTTGGCTTCCTTGAGTGCAAGTAAGTGCTCTAACTAAGCCTTGTTCATTTTTTAGCTTATTATGAGCTAAAAGTCAAACAGTTTGACTTACTGTTTGACTTTCGGTTTTGACCATTAATTGGTCAAGTCAAAGTCCAATTGGACTTTGCAACGTGATCGTAATCACGATGGTTATGGTCCTTAGCGATGGTGCCTACTGATTACCACATTTACTAGTCGAGGTGAGGACTCAAAGTTTCGGTCAATAATGCGCAAATGCACATTATACGACGAAACTATTTTCGGGTATCAAAACCCTTTGTCTTGATACTAAATCAGTTTTATAAACATAGTTAGACATGTTTAACATGTCTAGCTTGTCACTTTTAGTTTAGTACTTGTTTAGGGTCGTAAGTCTAGCGGTCTTGACTACCGCTTTGACTTCCGAATCCGACCCGTTTGGTCACCTTTAGGATCCGACCAAGCCCATTATTATTACCATAGTATTATAGGGAATAACTCTCTGAGGTTATACCTTAAGGTCATACCGTTTGGTTAGTCAAATGCCAAGTCGAATATGTATTCCTTATAATGCCGAAAATATCCTTTTTGCATTTAAATTAGTTTTGAACATATAAGAGCATTGTTTTGACATCTAAAACTGATTATACAACTTATATAAACTAATTTTGACATATTAGATTTGTCATAGGACATATTTAACCACCCGAACCCATAGTTACTGTTGGGATTGAACCCTATGAAAGGAACAGATGATATAAAGCCAAACAACACTATCCGAGCATTGGTTCAACAACCATAGGTTACATCCTCTGATGTACTTACACTGCTTTTCATAAAGACTGCTCATCCTATCATCTGCCTTCACAAAGCTTCAAGGTCTGCCAGAGTTAACAAGGACAGAGGATAGGAACAGAGTTTAGTCATTAGCTTAGTTAATCAATGTAAAAGTGCCAAGCACTGATAGTTAGTAAAAGCAGTGTTTAGAGTTAGTTACATATTGTTTCCTGTCACTATCAACCCTGACGTCAGCAAAGATGCTCAGAGGTTAGATAGTTAGTATAAATAGGCAACTCTTGTAACCTTTAAACTTATCTCTTAAAAGATCAACTTTCGCATATCATCTTCTCTGCATTTTCTCATTACAAAACTGTAATTGCAAAGGCTGAGGGGGAGTTTGTGAATCACATGCAAGTTAATTAACTTGAAAGCATGATGATGATGAAAACAAACGACCATTGCTTGTAGTTAAAGTTTTCCATCTTATTCCGCTGCAAATCTCTTTTAATTCAATCATTTTCAATTTTTGAAACAAAAACTACAAGTATTTCAAACTCAGATCCTAACAATTGGTATCAGAGCTTGATTCATCAAATTCGATCTAACAATCGATTTGGTTCGAACAGATCAGCTCTCTTGCTATTCAGTTTGGCTGTTTTTGTTTGATATTCAGAGTTTTTACTATGTTCAAAGTTTTTAAAAACAAAATCTGAAAAAAAATTCAACTGAAAATGTCTCAAAACACATAGGATGCCAATTCTGGATCTTTGTTCAAACCACTGATGCTCAAAAGAAATGAATATTTCATTTGGCAACGACGGATGGGTCACATCCTTGCCCAGCAAAACACTAGTTGCTGGAGATCTGTTGCTTATGGACCTCACGTTCCAATGGTTCCAAGCACAGAAGATCCAACCAAACAAGTGCCAAAAAATCCTGAAAACTTTTCAAAGCAGGATTTCCAGAAAATTGAATTGGATGCTAAGGCATTTAGCATAGTTACTTCGGCCTTACCCAATGAAATTTATGCTGGTCTACTCCATTGCAATAGTGCAAAGGAGTTATGGGATGCACTTAAGGAGCAATTTGGTGGGACTGAGGAAGTAATAGAGAAGTTCTAAATCAGCAGTATGAAACGTTTTGTCACTTGAAAGGAGAGTCTCTAACACAACAATTTGAACATTACAGCTGTCTCATCAGTGAACTTAGACTGGTTAACGTGGTTTTTCCTAATTCGACTGTCAATAGTCGTTTCCTTAGATCGTTACTAGATAAGTGGGAGACGGTAGCTTATGTAACGTGAAAATCTGTTGGGTTTAAAGATATGTCGTTGACACAACTTCATGGGATACTCCTCACTTATGAGAGAGAGTTAAACAAGAAAAAGAAGTTGCAAGATTCTGGCAAAATGACTGATGATTACTCATTGGGTAATACAGCTCTTTTTGGCCAAGAAGAGGGTTCTGGCAGTAGTAAGGACCAAAGTTATGATCACTATATAGATATTACATCTGGTGGAAACTTTGGATCTGAAACATATGCACCTAACTATGCTTTTTCCGCTGGTGGGGAAAGCCAAACCTTTGACAATCTATCCTTTGAGCTGAACGATTTGCAACACATTGAACCTTCTGATCTTGAAGAATGCATATTTTGCACCAACTGACCTTATTGAGTGCTAGGGCTAGTAAGTTTTACAAGAGAACGGGTAGAAAATTCCCAAGTTTGCATGGGGGGTTGAAGGTTGGGCTGGATAAATCAAAAGTCAAGTGTTATAAGTGTAATAGGCTAGGACACTTTGCCAGAGAATGCAGGTCTCAAAGTTCTGGACCAATAGTGACTCATCTTGGCCCTAGACCTCAGCACACACAAAACACTGCTCATTATTCACAATATGCCCCTGCTCAACATCTCCAAAACACTTCCCACTTTGCACATCCTGCTACCACTATTCCAGTGCATTATGTTCAATCCACTGCTCCACAAATTCAATATGTTTAGCCAACATCTCATCCTCAAGTGCTTCTTCAACAAGCACCCATTGTTACACAACCTGCTCAAACCATTGCTAGTCCCACAAAGGTTGGTCAACAAAGCTTTTTCACACAAAGTAATGTTGACTGGAGCAGCTTGCCTGAGGATTTGACTGATGAAAACTTTGTTTTAATGGCCAAAAATGATGTTAAACAAGAATTTTGTTTAATGGACTTAGAGACAATCGCTGAAGGTGTTGAATCTGTGGAGCTAGTGTAAAAATCTGATGAAGTTCAAGTTTGTGATGAAACAGTGGTTTCAAGTGAAGAAAGAGAAAATGCTGCTGATAAGGAAAAGAACTCTCCTACTGACCCGTGGAACATTGATGTGTGTGAAGATGAGTGTGATTGTGCTCTTATGGCTGCTACAAAGGTATCACCTCAGATCCTTAAAGATCTATGTTCTGACAAATGCATCATTGCTTTTGCAAACATCAAAAAGGTGAATGAAAACCTGAGAAACAAAATTTTAGAAGATGAACTTAATTTTGAAAAACTGATTAAAGAGTTAAAATCAAAGTTAAGTGAAAAAGATTCTGAAATAAGTAGCCTAAGAAATGAATCAAGCATAACCAAGGACCAACTCTAAACTATGGTAGAAAAATACCAAGTTTGTAAAAAGGAGTTAGAAGAAACCCAAATCACTTGTGAAAATGGGTTGAGTCCTGCAAAGGTTATGAAATTATGCTTGATGCTCAGATCAAGAGCAACATCAAGTTTGGTGTAGGTTTTAGAGCCTATGACCAAAATGAGAAAAATGTTGCTGAAATTGATCTGAGTTGGTTGAAGTTGTCCCTACAAATTTGGCTGGTGAAGAGATAAAAATCACAGATAAAGCTGGAAACAAAATTGTTTTGGAAAAACCAGAGGTTTCAACAAAAGATAAAGAAATTGAAAAATATCAGTTTAAACCAACCTAGTCAGATGAATGTGATAACTTAGAAAACATCAAGCCAATGGACTTCACAACCACTGATGGTATAAAAGCCCCAAAAGCACTAGTGATCCCTATCAAAGATGTACCAGCCAAGGTTACAACCACTACTGATAAAAAGGCTGATAAGAAAAGAAGAGTAAAGATTAAAAACCTGTTTTGTGAATTTTGTGAGAAAAGAAATCATGTGGCTGCAGATTGTTTTTTTTAAAAGCCTATGACATTAACAAAACCTGTGTTATCAAAAACTCTTCAAAATGCACCACCTGCAACAAAACAAATCACTCAACTCAACAGTGTGCCTATCTCAAAAATTATGAACAAAAGGTAAAAGAAATCAAGGCAAAAGCACATGAAAGAGAAAGTTCAAGTTCTGTTGGAAATAAATCTGAGCAGAGTTTTGAAACAATTGAAACATCTGTTACAAAAGCTTTAAACAAAACTTCTGCTCAAAGAGAGGTGCAAGTGACAGATGCTCCACCATCAAATTCATTTCCAAGATGGTATGGCCAACCTACTTATAAAAAGGTTCCTCATGCTTATGAAGGCTACAAAAAGCCTTCAAAGCAAAGAGTAAACAGGCACCCTTATGGATACAATCATCTGCTAGGTAATGGTCAAAAGCAGATGTTACAAGAAAATTTCAAAAGCACTGACCATTGTCCTAGACTTGAGGCTGGACCATCTGTGACCCCATCCAAAGCCATTTTGGCTTTGTAGACCAACTTTAACTTATCTATTTACTTGATATGCAGGTACCCTCTACTTGCCTTGATAGCTTATGGTATGTAGATAGTGGAGGTTCCAGGCACATGACAGGATGTAGAGCCCTTCTCAAGGATTTCATGGCTCCTGGGGGGTGATATATCTTTTGGTAATAACTCAAAGGGAAAGGTCTTATGGTCTTGGTCGGTTCTGGCTGGTAAACTCAAGTTTGAAAATGTGAATTTGATTGACAATCTGAAATTTAACCTGCTAGTGTCTCACAAATGAGTGACAGAGGATATGGATCCTTCTTCACTAAGAAAACTTGTCAAATTGTGGGACCAGAGGTTGTCAAAAAGATTGATCAATCATTGCTGAGAGCAAAGCACAACTCACTGCACACATAAGTGGAAATGTGTATGTGGTAGATATGTTAAAGATAATCCTATGTCTGGAACATGCCTATTCTCAGTTGCTTCTAGCAAAGAGACTGAGTTATAGCATAGAAGACTTAGACACACAAATCTTAAAATTATCACCACACTCTCAAAACAAAGTCTTGTAAGAGGCTTGCCTCACAAGCAATTTTCCTGTGATGAACATTGTGTTTCCTGTTTAAAAGGCAAACAACATAAAAGTTCTTTCAAATCAATTGAAGAGTCCAAAACAAGCTAGTGTTTACAACTGTTGCACATGAACTTGTTTAGCCAAGTGCAAATCATGAGCTTAAAACATAAAAGGTATTGCCTAGTGATAGTTGATGATTTCTCTAGGTTTACATGGACCTTCTTTCTTCATTCTAAGGAAGAAACTGCAAGCATTTTGCAAAACTTTGTCAAACAAGTAGAAAAGCAATTTGATCATCTAATAAAAATCTTTAGAAGTGACAATGGAACAGAGTTTAAAAATAGGGAAATGGATGCTTTTTGTGAGTCAAAAGGAATTGTTAGAAAATATAGCATTCCAAGAACTCCAGAACAAAATGGGTGGTTGAAAGGAAAAAGAGAACCTTAATTGAATCAGCAAGAACTATGCTAGCAGATTCTAGTTTACCCCTGTCCTTTTGGGCAGAGGCTGTAAACACTGCTTGCTATGTTCAAAATAGAGTTTTGATTAACCCCAGGCATCAAAAGACTGACTATGAGATTTTGTATAAAATCAAACCTCTGATTTCATATTTTAAAATTTTTGGCTGTCCATGTTTCATTTTGAACTTAAAAGATTCTATATCTAAGCTTGCAGCCAAATTTGATTGTGGTTATTTTCTGGGATACCTAACCACTGCCAAAGCCTACAGATTTTTAACTCTAGGAAAAAGTGTGTTGAGGAACTTTGAATGTGAAGTTCAATGAACTATCATCACTGAAAATCCCAGTAAATCCTGTAGAGCTTTTTGATTTAGATAAATTCACATTTGCTGATGTTTCTATCAAGCTAGACAATGCAGGTACACCACAATCATCTGAAGAAGATCAAGATCAAGGATATAACTGTGTGCTTCCACAAACAAAAGTCTATTCTTCAAACAGAGGATCAAGTGCTACAAGCTCTTGTGTAAACTCTGCCACTTCTGGGTCAACAATGATTGATCCTCATACCTCTGCTAGTTCACAAAATCAAACATCTGTTGATAAAAGTCCTACATCTGGGCACCAAAATCATCAGAATGTTACCTCTATACCCCCAATACCACTACCACCATTCTCATCAGTGGCTGAGACTTCAATTTCACCAGTAGAGGTTAGGAAAGATGATACACATTTGCAGCCATCACCTCAAAATGCTATTGTTCCATACCAAGGTGATTTGATTTATCTCAAAATCCATCCAGCAGATCAAGTTATTGGCAACATCAAATCTGGGGTGCTCACACGAAGCCAATCCCATTGTCTTTTTGCTGGTTTTCTATCACTCATACAGCTAGTCAAGTACCAAGAGGCACTGAAAGACAACAGCTGGGTAGAGGCCATTCAAGAATAACTCCTTCAGTTCAAAACACAACAAGTTTGGGAGCTTGTGCCACTGCCAAAAGATGTAAGTCCAATTGGCACAAAGTGGGTCTTCAAGAACAAAACTGATGAAAGGGTGTTTTTTTGTCAAAAACAAAACAAGGCTCGTGGTTCAAGGCTACAAACAGGAAGAAGGTATAGACTATGATGAGACTTTTGCTCCTGTAGCAAGGTTGGAAGCTATTCGCCTGTTGTTAGCTTATGATGCTAACCACAACATAAAGGTGTTTCAAATGGATATAAAGAGTGCATTTTTTGTATGGAAAAATCAAAGAAGAGGTGTATGTCTGTCAACGTCCAGGTTTTGAAGATGCATTCCATCTTGATCATGTCTACAAGCTCAACAAAGCATTGTATGGCTTGAAACAAGCACCAAGAGCCTTGTATGAAACTCTATCCACTTTTCTCTTATCAATAGGGTTTACTAGAGGCAAAATAGATAAAACCCTGTTTTTAAAATGGAAAGGAAAAGTTTGATGCTTGTCCAACTTTATGTGGATGACATCATTTTTGGATCCACAAGCAGTGCTATGTGTGAAGAGTTTCGAAAACTCATGGCAGCAGAGTTTGAGATGAGTGCAATGGGTGAGCTCCAATGTTTTCTCGGTCTTCAAGTTAAACAATTGCATAATGGTACATTTATCCATCAAAACAAGTATGTGAAAGAACTGCTTAAAAAGTTTGATATGGATGATTGTAAACCATGTAGCACACCCATGGCAACCTCCAAGCTAGTCACCATTGATGGTAAAGATGACCTTGTTGATCAAACTCTTTATAGAAGCATGATTTGGTGTTTATTGTACCTAATTGCATCAAGGCCAGACATCATGTTTGCAACATGTGTTTGTACCAGATCACAGGCATTACCTAGAAAGTCTGACCTTATTGCTGTAAAAAGGATATTCAGATACATAAAAGGGGCTCCCACACTTGGTATCTGGTATCCAGCTAATGGGAATATTGAGCTTTCAGGTTTTTCAGATAGTGATTTTGCTGGGTGTAAAACTACAAGGAAGTCCACATCAGGAGGATGTCAATTCCTAGGTGATTGTCTAGTGTCTTGGCAAAGCAAAAAGCAGGTTGCAGTTTCAACATCCACTATTGAGGCAGAGTATATTGCTGCTGCTAGCCGCACTGCTCAACTCTTGTGGCTTCAAAACCAGTTGTTGGATTTTGGTATCATTGCACTAAAGACTCCACTCAAATTGGACAGTCAAGCTGCTGAAAATATCATCAAAAATCCAGTTTCTCATTCAACTACAAAGCACATTGACATCAGACATCACTTTGTGAGAGATTGCTTAAAAAGGTTTGATTTCTTTGCATCATGTCCATACTTCAGATCAATGGGCAGATGTTTTAACCAAGGCATTGGATACATCTACCTTTGAAAAATTGATCTCAAGGCTTGGTATGCTAAACATGGATTAAAAACAAGTTTTCTTGTAAATCCATGTGTACATAGCATAAAAATGTTTCTAGAAATTCACAAATTCCTTAAAAATAGTTTGAAATTGAAAATTTTCAATAAATCTTTAAAGTCTGATCACAACATCTGTTTGCTCAAAACCTCTGATAGGCTTTAAAATCTTATCCACTGATACAGTGTATCCTCTGACTTCTATTTTTCACCTATTCAAACCACTGATGGCTATCCTCTGATAGTGTTAACAAAATCCGTATTGTCCAAACCACTATCCTAAAATAGTGTTTTGCCACATCAACGGTTACTTTTCTCATCAGAGGTTACACGTGGCCAGATGTTAGCCATCGGATCTTACAACAGATGCCACGTCATGTTCACTTTTTCAAAACCCTTATAAAACCCCTGTTTTATCTCACCAGTGGTTACCCTAAACTGTGTCGATTTCAAAATCTCAAAACAGTTTTTCTCTCAAACACCATGGCTCCCAAATCAAAATCTTCAAAATCAAAAGCTAAATTGCAAGAAGAACCTCCACCTTTCAGTCTCATAATCAAAACCCCACACAACAACACTGCCATACTTGAAGAAAACGACACAAATACACTCTATCATCCAATGATTCGAATTTTGCAAAAGTCTAAATTCTTGCACATGTTAACCGTCAAAGCCCCCATTTACATTGATGCTCTTCGTGATTTCTGGAAAAATGCAAAGGTTCACTCATCTGCTGGTGGTGTTCCTTATACAATAATTTCAAGAGTAGGGGGTGTTGATGCAAATTAGCCCCCAATCGATCTCTCAACTTTTCAAGTTAAATGACATACAACACCCTGTGTCATTTCAAATTAATAAGATCCAAGCAGAGTTTCTGGAAAGAGGTTATATCGGCCAGATGAAAGGTATGACCATTTTTAAACCTAACTTTCCTGCTGACATGAGATTTTTCTTTCACACCATTATTACTTGTCTCTCAGCAAAATCCACTGCTTTCAATGAAATCCCATTGAACATGCAATATCTGGGGTATGCAATTTTAACTGACACCAATTTGAACTACTCCCAGATACTGTTCAATGATCTTGTAAATAACTTTAAAAATATTGAAAAAAGAAAAGCTTTTTTGATGCATCCACGTTTCTTGAGTGTTTACTTACAGGATCAAATTAAAGGTCCTACATGTAAAATTGGCGCTGTGGTTAATCCAGGCAGCCTTAATCATGAAACTTTCACCAGATTAACAAACCAAGATAAAGTTGAGAAAACACAAGTAGAGGAGGATGAGTAAGTTTTACCAGAACAAAATGTTCAATCTCAACCTCTTCTTACTGAGCCCACTGCTCTTGGTGATCAGGGCAACACAACCGCTGCCGTGAAACCCACACCAAAAATTTCCAAAAAGAAAACCAAAACAATCTCCAAAAAGCCCACCAAACCCAAAAAGGGTCCTCTGGAAGATGAGATCCCAAAGGTTAACCCTGTGACAGCACCAAAGTCACAAACCACTGCTGCTACTTCTTCACAGCAGATGGTTCAAAGATCTCCCACCGGCTTTGAAACTCCTCCTTCTTCCTCACAAAAGGAAAAAGGTTGTAGACACATGGACACCACTCTATGAAGCTCTAGATCCACTTGGGTCTATCTTCCACAGCCCCTCTCCCAGGGCAATGTCGCTTTCTACTCAATCACCTTCACTGATACCTTCACTTCCACCCACAATTGTACCATTGCAGAATGCAATTGAATTAGTTCAGACACAAACCAGCACTTCTCAACAACCTATTATTGAGAATATACTTCATCCAATGGCTGGGTCTGATTCTTTATTCATTGCAAGCCCATCAGCAAATGAAGAGGCTACATCCCTTGGGTTACATGTAACCCTTGGTGATATTGCAACACAAGTAGCCACTACAATTGCCGAACTCCCTAGTTCTCAGTTGTACAGTGGTTTCATTAAGAAGACTTGGTTGAAGGCAACCACTGCTGAGGCAACAACTGTTACCTCTATTGTGGGAAGTCCCCAGTACCAAGAAAAAAGGGCATCTATGTTTGAAGCTGGTCCTAAAACCACTGCTCATGATAACATAGATATAACTACCACCACTGGTAGGAGTTCAGATGATCTTATTAAATTAGGTGATGATCTAAAATACAAGGATTTGACGGAGAGAGTGACCAGAATAGAAAACTCTGTTGGTGAAATCAAAGATTTACTAAAGCAGATGATAGCTGCAAAAAGTCAACCCTCTGTTCTATCCACTGCTAATCTCAAAGAAGCTCTTATCCCTCTGTTTCAACATCAACAACATTATTTTGATTTACAACACAAGCATCATGTGAATAATGTTCGAAACATGTTTGAATCAAGGTATCAAGACACTGAGGAGAGCAGAGTGTTGGTTGAGAAAAAGATTGATCAGCAAAAAGAAAAAGGAGAGGTTGGTAGTTCATCAAAAACAGCTCCTGCTAGAAAAGCCAGGCAACCAACATCCACACCTCCTAAAACTAAGCCTGAAACCAATCCAACCATGAAAACCTCTGCCTCTCAAAAACTATCACATCTTCAAAACCACAACCCACATCCACACAAGCAGATGTTACAGCAACTGTTGTGTCAACATCTGTTGATACAGAAGAGGTTGCAACAGATGCATCTCTATCCACTGCCATAATCACATTTCCCACATCAACTCAACCATTATCTACACCACCAAAAATCCCACAACCACCATCACCCACCTTAAGGTTTAAAAGGAGAAAAATCACAAAAGTGAGAAATGATGATGAGATCTCTGCACCACTTCCACTATCATCAACACCAGTGATCCCCACATCAGTGCTTACAACTTCTTCAACTCTTAAAGTAATTCCTGCAGCAAAGTTGTACCCTCTTGATTTACCTCCAGTTAGGGAAGAGATCCTAAGTTTCTTTTCAGAAGATAACCCTGACAAAAGAACAATTCTTCTCTTGATGGCTATCCAAGAACAGCAAATGTTGATGCTTATCTAGAACTGAAAAAGAAGCAAGTAGAGGATATTGCCAAAAGAGAATCATATAGAGAAATACAGATTATTATGTCCTTTCAACTGAGTAAGGTCACCATTCTGCAAAACTTTGTCAAGGATCTGAGCAACCAGTTGTCAGTTAGGGAAGATAAGTTGCTCAAGAGTGAACTCATTGAGTATATCATGGAAAAGAAGATTTATAAGGCAACAAGGCCTTAGTTCAGGGATTGGAGCATAGATGAGCTGACAGAAGAAATCAATAGAATGTAAGAAATGTTGAAAGACCCTCTCAAAAAGAAAACTCCTCCCAACTGGGATTTATACAAGAAAGATATCTCTGAAAATGTCTTGAAGTTGAAGAGAATGAAGCAAGAACTGATCGAAAATCATTATGGTTCCAAAAACCAAGTGATGAAATGGGGTGAGGTAAGGGTGATAGACACCTACTAAAGTTTGGAATAGAGAAGGAAAAAGGATCCATCCATGCCTCCCAAGCCTGATTACTCATAAGAAGATGCTATCCTCAGAGCTCAGCTCTCCAAAAGGTCCATCTCAACATCTGCCCATTCCACACTAGCCCTACAACACAGGAAAAAGCAAGGGGAGATGAATGAAAAGACTGACAACGAGTTTGAGAATACATTTATCAAAGAAGGGATTCAACATATGATTAATTATCACACAAATTATACAAGTGCCAAGCTGGCTAAAGACTTATCAATGTTAGCTCATTCACAAACCTCAGCAATAAAAGCTCCTTCAAGAAAACCATCAGACCCAAAAATTCTAAAAATGAAGGTCGACCAAAGACACCCATGAATTGGCATTGCTTAAGTCTGATGGTATAGCCACTAAACTATCCACGGAAGATGCTTATGAGCTTACAATATAAGACTTCCAAGAACTACTATGTTTAGAGCTGGTGAAGGATGCTGCTAACATGGAATCTCTTAACTTTGAACTTCAATTCAAAGGTCAAATAAGAGAATTCCTTCTGAGGAATAAAATCCAAGAATAAAGTGTTTTTGGTATCATCTGTTCCAGGGGAAGATTGTTGGGATTGAACCCTGTGAAAGGAACATATGATATAAAGCCAAACAACACTATCCGAGCTTTGGTTCAACTATTAGAGGTTACATCCTCTGATGTACTTACACTGCTTTTCCTAAAGACTGCTCAACCTATCATCTGCCTTCACAAAGCTTCAAGGTCTGCGAGAGTTAACAAGGACAGAGGATAGGAATCAGAGTTTAGTCATTAGCTTAGTTGATCAATGTAACAGTGCCAAGCACTGATAGTTAGTATAAGAAGTGTTTAGAGTTAGTTATATATTGTTTCCTGTCACTATCAACCCTGAAAATCGTTATTCGAGTCATAGGTAACCGTTTCAAATCGTTATTCGAGTCATAGGTAACCGTTTCAAACTTTGAAAGAAATACAAACCAACAATAGTCTCACAAACTTTGAAAATCGTTATTCGAGTCATAGGTAACCGTTTCAAATCGTTAATGGATATAGTACTATGTATACGAAATCATATAGCTTTGTAAACCTGAAAATAGAGAATAGGCACATATGAATGTATAAAAGAAATACAAACCAACAATAGTCTCACAAACTTTGAAAATCGTTATTCGAGTCATAGGTAACCGTTTCAAATCGTTAATGGATATAGTACTATGTATACGAAATCATATAGCTTTGAAAACCTGAAAATAGAGAATAGGCACATATGAATCACCCCAAAACATTTGAAAAAACGTAAAAGAGGGGATTATGTACTCACCTGGGGTTGCAAAATATCCTTTAATCAAAGATTAAACAAGCTCAAATGTCCGAGAAGTCAAACGTGTCCTAGAATCGGATAACTATGCAAATATCGGGACATTAATCGGTGGATCGGATAGAATGAGGTCTTGTAAACCAAATGATTGTTGGTACTCATATGAAATGGTTTAACAAAGTCTACATACTGATATGAAAAGATTCCTAAGTGCTTTTGACCGGTTATGACTCGTTAAGGTAGTTTACGCTACTTTAACGGATCATTTATGTAAAAACGTATTTGGATGGTTAGATATGTGTTATAATAAGTCTAATATGCCAAAACAAGTTTAATATAGTTGCAACATCAGTTTATAGGTCAAAACACTTGTCACATATGCTTAAATTTCATTTATGCGCAAAAAGGGTATTTTGGTCTTTTATAGGGCATAATAGACGGCTTAACATAACACTAATCAAACGTCGTGACCATAAGGTATAACCTTAGAAGGTTATTCCCTATACAACTATGGTCACGTATATGTGTTTGGTCGGATCCTAAGATCGACCAAACGGGTCGGATTCGAAAGTCAAAGCGGTGGTCAAGACCGCTCGACTTACGACCCTAAATAAGCACTAAACTAAAAGTGACGAGTTAAACATGTCTAAAAAGGTTTATAAAACTGATTTGGTATCAAAACAAAGGGTTTTGATACCCGAAAATAGTTCTGTCTTATAATGCGCATTTGCGCATTATTGACCGAAACTTTTACTCGTCACTTCGACTAGTAAACGTGGTAATCAGTAGGCACGATCGCTAAGGATCATAATTATCGTGATTACGATCACGTTGCAAAGTCCAATTGAACTTTGCTTTGACCAATTACGATCAGAACTGAAAGTCAAACAGAAAGTCAACTGTTTGACTTTTAGCTCATAAGAAGCTAAAATATATAACAAGGCTAGGATAGAACACTTACTTGTGCTCAAGGAAGCCAAGATTACTAGAAAAACTCAGATGGGAGGCCTCCTAAATAGGTAGCAACCCCACTTAGAGTTTAGAGAGAAGTAGAGAGTGGATGGTGCAAGTTGAAATTGTGAGATCAAGGCTCTATTTATAGTTGTGGAGGGTGAATTTGATGATTACAAGTGTTATGGATCAGCTTAGGATCACTACACATGTCCATAAACGTGTCATGATCATGCTAGAACTTGGAGGACACGAATTCTTGGGCTTCAAGGCTGTAAAACAGTTGTCTGCAACTTTCTGCTATAACTGGGCATCCCTCACGTGGCGCCTGGGATTCCTAAGTTTCAGAATTGGCAGAACAGGTCCCTGCAGCCTAAAACTTGTTTTTCAACGCGTTTTGGCACTTTAACACCCGTTAACCCCATTTTTAAACATTACAAGGAAGATAAAGCATAGGGAACTTGAAAAATGCTTGGAACTTTTCGGATGTCGGTTCTTCATTCGTACGGTTGCGGTTTACAGTTAATTACGACGGAAATCGTAACGAATGCGGAAATGACCGTAAACGCGTAACGAGTGATATTTTTGCATTCCAATCACTAAAATGCTATATTTTAATGATTACAAAAATTTTTGGATGTGCGTACATGTTCCGGATAACGATATACGCGAATCGGCATAGTTTCACAGATTTTGCAAAATAGCCCCTGAGCTTGAATAAACTTGTTTTTGCAATACCGAAGCCCTCAAAACTTATTTTTAAGTTATGTAAAGGGTATTTAGGGTATGTTTAGCTTATGTCATCATTCCAGAGTGTACATCGCGTTAAACTGATTACGTTTGCGTAACAGTTTGCGATTTCACTTCTAGAAGCGATTCAAAAGATCGAAATTGTACAAGGACTGAAATGTGTGAATGTCACTTGTAATTATACAATTCTCGGGAATGAAACACAAGATCTCATTGGATTCAAAATTGTTCGGAATTGTACGATGGTTCAAAAGGAACAGATGTTACAGTCTCCCCTACTTTAGGAAATTTCGTCCTGAAATTTAAATTAGAGGAAACTTGTGAAACAGATGTGAGGGTATCACTTTCAAATGATCCTTCATTCCCGGAGTAAAGTTCTGGGAAATGTTTGGATCCTCGGTGAATTTTGTTTATTGGACTCTTCTATTGTTTGTAGGAATGAGTTCAAATTTTGAAACTCTAAACTTTAGTCCAATAAGTATGTGTATGACATCTTTGATTGTACCGAGCCTCCGAATGGGGCTATGTAAATGTCAAAGTGACATTTTTTATTTGCAGAAGAACAAAAGAGAGCGTGATCTTAAGTCGGATTTCCGCAAAATGAAAGGGAGAATGTTTGTAGAGGTTTCCCATGAAGACTAGTATAGGAAACTTGCGTGTGCTCGAAATTGGAGTTGGAGAGTGAAAGATTAAAAGAACATTGGTCAAGGTCCAGACCTTCTAGTAACTTAAATAACGACACCTTGCAATGTAATAAGGAACACTTATATATATGAAGTACCAGTGGCGTATCCACCATGCCCTTATTATATTGTTCCCGTTTCGTTATTCTTATTACTATAGGTTCTTACACATGACAAAACTAGTTGTGGTTTCTATGCACTAAATTTTATAATTATGTATGCATCCATAATTACACAATTCCTTGCATAGTCCACGCGGTTCATTTTGTGATTTGTAGGGGAAAATCAAACAAATAAACATATGATGACTCGTCTTAGACCACAAAAGTGCCTTTTTAACTACACTCAACGAATAATCTTTTTAATAGACACTAAAGAGTCTTTTAACTAGATCATCACATGATCTCTTTAATTAGAATAGTACTTTGGAATCCAAGGGTCAAACTATTGCATAGAAAAGCCCTTAAGGACTTAAGGTAGCACTTTGGATATCCTTCTAAGGACCTAACATATGAAGATATGGAAGGTTCTATGAGGATTTGGATAGTAATTATTTTGAATCAAATAACCGTTAACTTGTACATACATATTAACGCACACAAGGAATCCAATCAAGAACACAAGATTGCACTTTAATCATCCTCAAGGATCTAACTATGAATATAGGAAGATCCCATAAGGATTTGGGATTTGTATAACGAAAATGTTTTGAAAATCATGCACTAGATGTACTACGAAATTAAAGTATGTGTAATGTCATGAAAATACGAAAGTAGTCATAGGCACATCGACATATTGCATAAGACCAATTAAGGACTTATGAAAAGTACCCTTAGGTATGCAAGCAAGGATTTAAAGTGGTACTTCGAGTATTTGTTAAGAGTTATGATTTGTACCTTGTACTTTGTTTCTTATAAGAAACGAGTACATAGGATCTTTGTAGAGATCGCGAGTGATCGCAAAATAGAAGAAATTACGAGAGTAGTTTGATTTACAAGGAACCATATCCTTGGTGTCGGTATTGTAGAGGTATCTCACACATACACGTAATCACTGGTTTTGTAAATAAATATGAAATAGTAATATTATTTATAAACCACCGAAATGATTCAAGATTTTTGGATATCACAAAGTGAAAAAGTAAAACGTTCACAGCTGCATCATCATTAGCACGAGTCTCGTTAACATTTATGTCAACTGCTCATCCACGGGCTGGATTTGCATTAACAAGCTTCGGGCAATTGTTTCGATAGTGAGTAAGATCACCACAGTTGTAGCACGATCCAGGTGTATATGGTTCTTGAGCAACAGCAGGGTTTGCATTTGCTTGATTTTGGGTGTTGGTAGCAAGGCGACATGCATTGACCAGATGTCCCAATCGTCAACAGTGGGTACATTTAAGGCATGGTGTTTGGTTTGAATGATGACGATTGCATTTGTTGCACAAAGGTGCAGTACCGGCATATGCCTTCCTAGCACGAGGTTGTGCTGGTTGGGTTGGAGCAACTTGATCGTTCTGAGCAACTATAGCTACGTTTTGTGAAGCCTTACGCTTCTTTGACTTCTTAGAGGATTCAGTCTAGTTTTCCTTTGGTTTTTCTTGGGTAGAATTGTCCGATGGTTTCTTATCGCTTTTGTGGAAAAGTTTACCCTTCCTTACTTAGATTCAGTCAGGGTACCGGAAAGTTCAATGGCCTGTCTAACTGTAGCGGGATTGTTACCAATGACTATGTCCTGAATTGGGTCAGGGAGGCCATCAATGTACTTTTCAATTGCCTTATCAAAAGGCGTAACCATGGCTGGACATAACAGACTTAGTTCCTCATAACGATCAGTGTAGGCTCGATGTTCACCACTATATTGCTTAAGATCGTTGAACTCATTCTCATGTTCCCTTTGCTCGTGACGTGGGCATAACTCTTTCATCATAAGAGCTCGAAGTTCTTCCCATGTCTGAGCTAGTGCTACATCATCACCTCTATCCCTCATGATCCCGTTCCACCACGTAAGTGCTCTCTTTTGAAAAACACTTGAAGCAAACTCTACTTTTCGCTCGTTCGGAACTGAACATGGCGGAAAGTGCTTTCGATATTCTCAAACCATTGTAGGAGGCCAGTAGCTCCCTCAGACCTAGTGAAGTTGAGTGGTTTGGCCGAGTTGAATTGTTTAAAGTTGCACGGAGTAGGGGCATTGTTGTTGTTATTGTTTTGATAAGCTTGATTGAGTTGGGTCACAAGGTTTGGGAGTACAGCAACCATTTGCTGAGCGATTAAAGTTCCCATTTTGGCGTTTTGAGTAGCGCTTCGACGAGGAGGCTTTCGAAAAGAGAAAGGGAATCATGAGAGAAATCGAGTGAGATTGACATTGGATAGTCAAAATGAATTTAAAAATATTGACGAAGTATAAGGATTGTGATCATTTGTTCGTTACTTAAAACAAACAAACGACATAATGACAAATCAAAGTAAATGGGTCTTAATAATGTATCGCGAAGACATGCTTTAGCCTATAAGTGAATACTCACCCAAAGAGTCCCTAGGTAAGAGTGACTGGTCCGATAATGCGGATTTGTACGAACACTCTAACCTTAGATAGAAATGTCAAGGTACAGGCATCCACCCTTCCAGATTGCATGTTTTCACATTATTAAAGCCCAAACTTTGACGAGATTTTAAAAAATTTGAAGGCTTAAAGTCTAAAAACAAAACATCTAAGGATAGATGATTTCTTGTGAACTTTTGGAAAAATTTTGACTTTCAAAAGATGTATTATGCTTTGTTTTTGGTAATCACCTAAGGATAGGTGATGGTAGTGTATTAAGAATCTAAACGCAAGTAAACTCGCGTTGGGGTCCTAGGAAGGTTATATACCAGGTCGAAGCATTACTAATAACCTAATTCCCTATAACCAGTGCTCTGATACCAATTTGTAACACCCCAAATCGCGTAAAGCAACACGCGGCGGAAACACTTGGGAAGTCACGTTACAAATTGTTTCGCCACACATGATTTTAAAGTTTTGTTTTTATTGATATATCAAATTTACTATTGTCTGGGAATAACGGAATTAAAATACAATCAAATTGTCTTTTAAATTTTAGTGTCACTAAGGCACGAATCCATCCTATGTGTAGTAAGCAGCGACAATCATCATATATGTAAACCTGAAACATATGTGAAAATAGGTACGTCAGCATAAAAATGCCTGTGAGTAACATAGGTTTTGTGGTGGTGATTCATGGCTTTAGATGTTTTAAGAAAAGAACATATGTTTTCAAAAGTAGCCATGAATCCTTGCAAAAGTTTTGTATCTAAGTACTTTGCTTTTTGATAAAGAGTGTTTGTAATATATGTACGGAACATACTTTTGGTTTGAAGTAACAATATATGTAGTATATCAAACTATATACCTTAGTTTTGAAATTAGTTGAATTATTAGTATATAAAAATATACTTTTGAAAAGCTAGATTTGGTAGTATATAAAATATACTTTGGTTTGAGAACAAGTGAATTGGTAGTATATCAAAATATAACAATAGGAGTATCGATAGTATATCGAAATATACTTTTGCTTAAGAACAAGAGCTTCGGTAGTATATCAACTATACTTTGGTAAATAATATCACATTGATAGCATATCAAACTATGCTTTGGAAGTATATCGAAATATACTTAATTGTGATTTGGTAGTATATCAAAATATACTTTGGTTTAGGGAAATCGCTAAAAGATAAGTTTTTATGGCTTAGTTAGAAAACCTTTGTAAAACATACATTGTGGTCGCTTGGCAACACATTCAAACCTGACTATATCAAACTATACTTTGGTGGCTATAGATTTACCACGAAGGCAAAATCTGTTTGGTTTAAACTTGGTTCTGACATTCCATACAACAGGAATGGGGTGTCAAATCCTATAGCGCTATATCATACTACCAGTCGGCTTGATCATTGTTAATGAATGTATAAAAGAAATACGAACCAACAATAGTCTCATAAACTTTGAAAATCGTTATTCGAGTCATAAGTAACAGTTTCAAATCGTTAATGGATATAGTACTATGTATACGAAATCATATAGCTTTGAAAACGTTAAAATAGTGAATAGGCACATATGAATTACCCCAAAACATTTGAAAAACGTAAAAGAGGGGACTATGTACTCACATGGGGATGCAAAATATCCTTTAATCAAAGAATAGACAAGCTCAAATGTCCTAGAATCGGATAACTATGTAAATATCGGGACGTTAATCGGCGGATCGGATAGAATGAGGTCTTGTAAACCAAATGAGTGTTGGTACTCATATGAAATGGTTTAACAAAGCACATACTGATTTGAAAAGATTCCTAAGTGCTTTTGACCCGTTATGACACGTTAAGGTAGTTTACGCGCTACTTTAACGGATCATTTACGTTAAAACGTGTTCGGATGGTTAGATATGTGTTATGATAAGTCTAATATGCCAAAATAAGTTTAATATAGTTGCAACATCAGTTGATATGTCAAAACACTGGTCACATATACTTAAATTTGATTTATGCGCAAAAAGGGCATTTTGGTCCTTTATAGGGTATAATAGACGGCTTAACATAACACTAACCAAACGTCGAGACCATAAGGTATAACCTCAGAAGGTTATTCCCTATACAACCATGGTCACATATATGTGTTTGGTCGGATCCTAAGATAGACTAAACGGGTCGGATTCGAAAGTCAAAGCGGTGGTCAAGACCACTCGACTTACGACCCTAAATAAGCCCTAAACGAAAAGTGACGAGTTAAACATTTCTAACAAGGTTTATAAAACTGATTTGGTATCAAAACAAAGGGTTTTGATACCCGAAAATAGTTTCGTCGTATAATGCGCATTTGCGCATTATTGACCGATACTTTGACTCGTCACTTCGACTAATAAACGTGGTAATCAGTAGTCACGATCGCAAAGGATCATAACTACCGTGATTACGATCACGTTGCAAAGTCCTATTGAACTTTGCTTTGACCAATTTCGGTCAGAACCGAAAGTCAAATAGAAAGTCAACTGTTTGACTTTTAGCTCATAAGAAGCTAAAATAAATAACAAGGCTAGGATAGAACATTTACTTGTGCTCAAGGAAGCCAAGATTACTAGAAAAACTCAGATGGGAGACCTCCTAAATAGGTAGCAACTCCACTTAGAGTTTATAGAGAAGAAGAGAATGGAAGGTGCAAGTTGAAATTGTGAGATCAAGTCTCTATTTATAGTTCTGGAGGGTGAATTTGATGATTACAGGTGTTATGCATCAGTTTAGGATCACTCCACATGTCCAAAGACGTGTCAAGACCAGGCTAGAGCTTGGAGATTATGAATCTTGGGTTTCAAAGCTGTAAAGCACTGTCTGCTATTTTCTACTGTATCTGGGAATCCCCCGCGCGTCGAGGGAGATCTTGGGGGTCTCTCACGTGGCGTCTGGGATTCCTATGTTTCAGAATTGGCAGAACAGGTCCCTACAGCCTAAAACTTGTTTTTTCGACGCGTTTTGGCACTTTTAACACCCGTT
This sequence comes from Scalesia atractyloides, assembly GCA_947069175.1. Classification (NCBI taxonomy): domain Eukaryota; kingdom Viridiplantae; phylum Streptophyta; class Magnoliopsida; order Asterales; family Asteraceae; genus Scalesia; species Scalesia atractyloides. The sequence continues at coordinate 51,045,751 of CAMTDV010000005.1, read as the reverse complement.
AACCCCATTTTTAATCTTTACAAGGAAGATAAAGCATAAGCAACTTGAAAAATGCTCGGAAACTTTTCAGATATTGTTTCGTTCGGTCATACGGTTGCGGTTTCGGTTAATTACGACAAAAAATTGTAACGAAAGCGCAAATGACCGTAAACGCTTAACGAATGACATTTTTGCATTCGAATCACTAAAATGCAAGATTTTAATGATTACAAAAATTTTTGGATGTGCGTACATGTTCCGGATAACGATATACGCGAATCGGCATAGTTTCACAGAATTTCAAAATAGCCCCTGAGCTTGAATAAACTTGTTTTTGCCATACCGAAGCCCTCAAAACTTATTTCTAAGTTATGTAAAGGGTATTTAGGGTATGTTTAGCTTATGTAATCGTCCCGGAGTGTACTTCGCATTAAACTGATTACGTTGGCGTAACAGTTTGCGATTTCACTTCTAGAAGCGATTCAAAATATCGAAATTGTACAAGGACTGAAATGTGTGAATGTCACATGTAATTATACAATTCTCGGGAATGAAACACAAGATCTCATTGGATTCAAAATTGTTTGGAATTGTACGATGGTTGAAAAAGCACAGATGTTACATGTAGTATATCTAACATTTTCAAAAGTTTTTGAGTATTTTCAGCGTACACGTCTCGTTATTCACGATGGATGATATTCAAAGAGCTTTTATGTCCGGAGCTAGTTCGTCAAATGCCAACGTGATTCATCAAGTCAATGTTAATAACGAAATGGGAACAACTGTTAAACCGCCGAAGCTAATGAGCATGGACGAGTATGAAGCATGGAGAGAGAAATTTACGTATTGGGTTCAAGCCATGCATTTCACAGGCTGGGTGTCGATTGAAAGAGGTTACACTGTTCCGATGGATGAACATCAGCAAGTTCTTGAGAAGTACAATTACTCGACGGTACAGAAAGAGGAATACATTGCTGAGTAAAAGATGATCAGTCTTATCCAACAATTAGTCAAAGAAGATATTCTCGTTTTGTTACCAGAATACACAACTGCAAGAGATCTCTGGCTTTCACTTCAAAAGAAGTATCAAGGAAGCGCGGAGATGTTCAAAAGCAAGAAAGCTCTCATTATGAAAGAGTTTGATATTTTCAACATGCTGAAGGGTGAGACCATGAAGCAGATGATTGAACGCTTCTGTCATCTTAAAGTTCAAATGCGAAGACACGGTCTTGAGAAGACGGAACAAGAATACATCGACAAGCTTGCAGACGCTCTACCAGATGGAGAGTGGACTACATATCTAATGGTTCTGAAGGAAAGCGATAAATAGGAATTCTTCAAGCTATCAACATTTATCGATAAACTCGAAGGCCATGAAATGGAACTATTGAAGATTGCAAAGTCAAAGAAAGCTAATGTAGTGCAAGACGTTGGGTTGTACTACAAAAGTGGAATCCAAGACAACATTTCAAGTCCGAAAATTGGGACAACGTTTAGTGCGAACATGAATGCTTCTCCACAAAACCAGTCAATCACAACCTCATTATGATAGAGTCCACAGAGTTCGTTCTCAAGGCACTGGTTCAAATTCATCTTATCAAAGTCAAGCAAATCAGAATCAACAAATAAATGCTTATTCGAATGTATACAAGTGCAACATTGCAGTGAATTTGAACAATGTTGTTTCAGAACAAGTCGCTAAACAACATATGTCTCTTCCAGCCACTGTTCTGGAGTCATAAAAAAGTCTTGTAGCCGGTAAAATTGGAAATCCCGAAATGACGGCAGAAGATTATGACCAAGTGGATGAAGAAGAACTCGAGTTGATGGATATCAAGTGGTGTTTAGTATCTATCATTCGAAGAGTCACAAAGTTCGTTGCTCTCAGTGGTCGAGATATCAGAAATTCTAGCAACAAGTTGGGCTTCGACAAGTCAAAAGTTATATGTTTTCGATGTCGCCAAAAGGGTTACTTCAAGAGAGAGTGCAAAAATCTTGAAGCAACGGGAAATCAGAGTCCGTTCGGAGGAGGCAACGAGTATTACAAGAAGTCACTTCAATACAAGCCATTTCCAAAGAAGACTCAGGTTGAAATTCAAGAGAAACCGAATAGCTGCAACACTGAAAAGGCTATGGTTGCATCAAATGAAGATGACGGTTTCGACTTGAATTCCTACATCGGTAAGAAGACCGGAGTTACGTTGATGGCTGAGATAGTTGAAGATACATCTGCAGAGGAAGCAGCGGCTATGGAGAATTTACTACTGGAACAATATTTGCAACAAGAACGAGAAGAAGAGGAGTATATCCACATGCAGACGCAAGGAATTTTATCTCCTAACTCTTGTGAAAGTTTTGCAGGTCATTTTGATGGAAGTTCTCGGGAGCAAGTTCCCGAGAAGAAATCAACTGACGAAGTGGTCATTGATGTTACTAAAGAAGTGAATGCGGAAAACCTCAAGGATATTGCCGACAAAGCTTTGATGGCAAATCTAACCAAGGTAGGTCCAAAGGTAAATGAAGTTGTCAAAGTACAAGTTGTAGAGGTTGAGAAACCTTGTATAAAATGTATCGAACCATGTTCTGATTGTGTCAAAAAATAAATAATCATCGCTGAAAACAATGTGCATAATGAACTTTTGAAATATGATTATCGCACAATGAAGGAAGCGTATGATAAAATGAAAAATGATTATGGTAGACTTGATAGAAATAACATCGAACAACATGATACAATAAGGATGTTAAAAGGAACAGTAATGGATAAGCAAAAAGTGATTAATATTTATTTTAACACCATTGCTCAAACTAAGCAACAACTCCAGGACATGACAATTGAAACAGAGCGTGTTCAACAACTTTTGAGAAGTTACACATGTAATGCATATGTCATTGATTACATCCTTCCGACAATTCCAACGGAAGAGAAACCTAAAAAGAAAATTGGTAAAGAATACAACAATGTTCCTCCACCCCTATGCGAGAAGTATTGGCACAAATCCACTGATGGGATGGATAATGCGCTAAATATTGAGTTGTTATCTGAAAAGAAAACTGAGTTTCCAGACAACATTGATGTAATCTATACTAAAACTGATGATGACAATGCTATGGTTAAAAAGGTTGTTGAAAATGTTTTGAACGATTCTGATGAAGGCAGCTTTAAAAGCGCCGACTCGAGTTCAAAGAATTCTGATTCACAGTCCGAAGATTACGATGCATCATCGGAGAATGATCTATGTGATGATCCTAATGTTGTAATGTACAAGATTAAGGAATCTGATAGATTATACGTTGATGACAGTTTTCCGATTCAGAAGGTGAAGGAGGAATTGTTGGACAAATTCTTAAAACTTGTGGAAGTCACATCAGATGATCTGGAGATCAATGAAAAGAAATTCTATTCCAAACCTAAAAGAAATAACTACCGAAGGAATGGTGGGGATCATTTGGAAAACCGTAGAGCTGGGTTGGGATTAAAAGAATCCGATGAACCTAAAAAGAAAGTGTCACCATTTCATGAATACAAAAATAAGAACATGAATTTTGTTTATGGGATGAACACGGTTCATGAGGAAAGTTTGATCGGGAAACAATCAAACGATGAGTTTAAGAAACAAAAAGAATTTCGAGATAAAGCCAAAATTGCAAGTGGTGTCCAAACAAGTGGTGTAAAATCCATAAAAGGACATCCACATGATTCTCGTACTTGTTTCAAGTGCAAGAAATTGGTCATATTGCACGTTACTGTCCGAAATCAAAGCTGGCTTATCTTTGAAGGAAAGAAAGTTCAAATGTTGTGAAACCGAAGCAACCAATGTTTATAAAACCTGTGAAGATTTTGAAAAGAAATGAATCAAAAGCTGAAATCAAACCTAAATTTGAAAATTCAATTTTTGAAAAAGGTGAAACTTCAAAGGCTAATGAAAACAATTTTTAGATCAAGAAGGCTAACATAAAATCTCAAGCCTGGATTGCAAAGAAACGGTCAACAACCTCTGAGATCACTAAGTCTGAGCTTGTTAAGACTAGTGATAGCATGAAAGAATCAAAATCTGAAATCATAATTGAAACCACATCTGAAATGTCAAAACTACAAGTGGTAACAATTCAAAAGATAAAAAGACAGTAAAGTTTTCAAACATAAACATCACAGAAAATCCAGATGATGAATATGAATTTGATTATGCAGATGAGTGTGGATTCGATTATGCTGATGAGTGTGAGTTTGATTTTGACGATGGTTATCCAATTCAACCCAAGACCGAAAAGGCTTGGGTCTCGCTTTTTAAATAGATTGTTGAAATGTGCAGGGGCTCCAGAGATCCGTACTTTCTAAGTGGATTTTGATAGTGGAGTGTCCAGGCATATGACGAGAATGAAAGCATTGTTGTTCGACATTAAAGCTATCAATGGCTTGATATGTTGGATTTGTAGGAAACTAAGGTGGAAGGATAGTTGCCGAGGGAAAACTCTCCAATGGCGTAGTTTCATTCGATCGCGTGAATTATATTGCAGAGTTGGAAAATAATCTTCTGAGCATATCGCAGATTTGTGACAAGAAGTTCACGGTGCATTTCAAAGACAAAGAGTGTATTATCTTGAAGCCGGGATTCAAAATACCAGATGAGTGGATTCTGATGCGAGCGCCTCGTGAGAATGATTTATATGTTCTTGATATGGGTGTCACTACCACTTCATCAAAATCAGCACAATGTTTTATGTTAAAGGATACTGAAAAGGATTTTATTCTGTGGCATCGTAAGATGGGGCATATTCATTTAAGAAAAATGAATTTCTTGGTTCATAATGATCTTGTAGAAGGCGTAAATCTTCGGTGTTTTCAGATGTCTGATCATTGCTTAGAATGCAAAAAGGGAAAGCAGATCAAGAAGTCTCATCCGAAGAAAATTCTGAACTCAATCAAGTTGCCATTAGAACGTCTCCACGTGCATTAATTTGGTCCTGTCAATGTTCGAAGTATCTCAGGAGACTTATACTGCTTGGTCATGACAGATGACTACTCGAGATATTCGTGGGTATTCTTTCAAGAATCAAAAGACGAAACGTTCGAGAACTTGGTTATTCTATTCAAGAAACTCGAGAAACTTTATCATCTGCCGGTCAGACGCATTAGAAGTGACAACGGCACAGAGTTTAACAATAACAAAATGAAGGAATTTTGTAATGCAAAAGGGATTCTGCACGAGTTTAGTGCTCCCTATACTCCACAACAAAACGGAGTAGCTGAACGGAAAAACAAAACTTTGATTGAAACTGCGAGAACCATGCTTGCAGATTCTAAACTTCCAATCAGCTTCTGGAGTGAAGCGGTTGCTGCAGCTTGCTACACGCTAAACAGGGTTCTCACTGTCAAACAAACAAAGAAAACATGTTTTGAGATGATAAACCGACGGAAGCCAAATTTGAAGTTCTTAGAGCCATTCGGTGCGCAATGTACCGTAATAGACCAAGATGGCAAATTCGGAGCTAAATCTCTTAAATGTTTCTTTGTCGGATATGCGAGTCCTCTAAGAAGAGTATATGTTCCTTCGTTAAGAAAAGTAACTAAAGTACAGCACGTGGATTGTTTCAACTATACGAATCCTATTCAAAGGAGAGGTGACGCGTGGCTGTTTAACTATCAAGACCTTTGGAAGTCATTTGACTTGCCCGAAGAACCGTCTGATGAAGAAGTTGCAGCATTATATTATCTTCACCAGTTGGAAAATCAAGAACAAATTGTTCGACCAATTGTGGTTAATCAACCCACGTTGGAACCATCTTCTTCTGGCGCAAGTTCAAGTAACAGTGGTGTTCCAGCTGAAAATGTTTCTGAAACATTAGCAACACCTAATACTCCTCCAACAAATGCCTCTACTGAATCAGTGTATACAACAACTGAGCCCAGTATACCTCAGAATCAGAATTCTGACTCAGATGAAGCACCAACATTTGATGCTGATGGGGAATCATCTTCTTCACACGAGGAAGTGGAGCAGATAACAAGTCTTCTTAATCAATCTGCAGGCCCGAGCAACAGAAATGAAGCTTCATCAAGCTCTCCAAACGTTGAATTGGTCGTTGATCTCAACATCACGAATCAGCAAAACTCAGTGGATGTTCCAAGTGAAGAATTGTCGCGATCATATTCCTACCATCCGTCAACAAATATAATCGGAGAACTTCAAACTGGTGTTAGAACTCGAAGTCAAATCAACAAAGCACTCAGTTGTTTCTATACTCACGTTGCTCCAACCCAGAACTTTTGCTTCTATTCATGTTTCATCTCTCAGATAGAGCCAAAGACAGTTAATGAAGCTTTAGCAGATGAAAACTGGGTACAAGCAATGCAAGAAGAATTATTACAGTTTGAGAAGTTGGGAGTGTGGAAGCCTGAAGAACTACCAGAAAATCAGAAAGCGATTGATAAAAAATGGGTCTTTAAGTGTAAACGTGATGATAGAGGGGTTATTATGGCTTGTGGTACCCGAAGAACGACAATTTCAACCTCACAGGCTATGCTAGTTCTGATTTTGGTGTAGATAAGTTTAATTCAAAATCAACTACGATGGGATGCCAATTCTTCGGAACAAGAATGGTAACCTGGCAGTGTAAGAAACAGACTACGCTCGCTCTCTAACTGTGAAGCTGAGTATATCTCAGCCTCTAGTTGTTGTTCATAGATTCTGTGGATTCAACAGCAGATGAGAGACTATGTCTGCAATTTCTAGACACTCCGCTGTTTGTTGATAACAAGGCAGCCATAGATATAACTAAAAATCCGGTTCATCACTCACGCACAAAACACATTGAAATTCGTTAACATTTCATTCATGATTGCTACAAAAAGAAATTGGTGGGAATAGAAAAAATCCACACCGATGAACAAAAGGCTGATTTTTATACCAAACCATTTTCTTTGTCGTGGTTTAAATACTTGCTGAGAATTAATGGTATGAAAAATTTGCTGACAGGTGCGGATGCTGAGGTTGCGTACGGATCGGACGATGAGTTCGTGTGATCCACATTTGTTTGTAAATATCTTTCTTGTTTAGAATTTCTTAAAAACCAAAATCCAAAAAGATGTTTTTGATTTTAGGGGGAGAAATGTTAGAGAAAATACAAAAAACATTCGAAAAATTTTAAAATCCAAAATCATATGAAAAATTCAAAATGTACAAAAACATTGAAAAAGACAAAAAGAATTCAGTGTCATATAAGGAAATGATAGTACATCAGTGGACTATCACAGTATGCTAAAGAAATGGAAAGTTTAAAAGTGATAAACGAGTCTTACTGTGGATGGGTCGTGTGACATTTGTGGTGATCTGATCGTGTATCAATTCCGGACGAATTATCAATCAATGAATTTTTTTTGTTTTATTTATGAGATTTTTATTTTTTATCATGAGAATTGCACGTATTTGATTCTTGCACGATTCCGAACTCTTAAACGACTTCTAGAAGTGAAATCGCAGACTATTACGCAAACGTAATCAGTTTAACGTGACGTAAACTCCAGAACATCGACATAAGCTAAACATACCCTAAATACCCTTTACATAACTTATAAATAAGTTTTGAAGGCTTCGGTATAGCAAAAACATGCTTATTCAACTTTAGGGGCTATTTTGCAAATTCTCTCTAAACTCTAAGTGAAGTTGCTACCTTATTAGGAGGCCTCCCATCTGAGTTTTTCTAAGTAATCTTGGCTTCCTTGAGTGCAAGTAAGTGCTCTAACCAAGCATTGTTCATTCTTTTAGCTTATTATAAGCTAAAAGTCAAATAGTTTGACTTACTATTTGACTTTCAGCTTTGACCATTAATTGGTCAAAGCAAAGTCCAATTGGACTTTGCAACGTGATCGTAATCACTATGGTTATGATCCTTAGCGGTCATGCCTACTGATTACCACGTTTCCTAGTCGAAGTGACGAGTCAAAGTTTCGGTCAGTAATGCGCGAATGCGCATTATACGACGAAACTATTTTTGGGTATAAAAACCCTTTGTTTTAATATAAATCAGTTTTATAAACCTTGTTAGACATGTTTAACATATTTAACTCGTCACTTTTAGTTTAGTGCTTATTTAGGGTCGTTAGTCGAGCGGTCATGACCATCGCTTTAACTTTCGAATCCGACCCGTTTGGTCGATCCTAGGATCCGACCAAACACATATATGTGACCATAGTTGTATAGGGAATAACCCCCTGAGGTTATACCTTATTATCACGTCGTTTGGTTAGTGTTATGTTAAGTCGTTTATTATGCCCTACAAATGACCAAAATACCCTTTTTGCGCATAAATCAACTTTAAGCACATGTGACCAGTGTTTTGACATATAAACTGATGTTGCAACTATATTAAACTTAATTTGGCATATTACACTTATCATAACACATATCTAACAATCCGAACACGTTTGTACGTAAATGATCCGTTAAAGTAGCATAAAACTACTTTAACGAGTCATAACGGGTCAAAAGCACTTAGAAATCTTTCCAAATCACAATTTTAACTTTTTTAAACCATTTTATATGAGTTCCAACACTCATTTGGTTTACAAGACCTCATTCTATCCGATCCGCCGATTAAAGTCCTGACATTTACATAGTTATCCAATTTTAGGACACGTTTGATTTCTCAGACTTTTGAGCTTGTTTGATCTTTTATTCAAGGTTACTTTGCAATCCCAAGTGAGTACATAGCTCCCCTCTTTTATGTTTTCAATATTTTGGGGTGATTAATATGTGCTAAATTGTTTTCAAATTTTCAAATTACGAATGCTATGGTTTATATAAACACGACGATTTCAATAATGTGAACGAACTTGTTGGTGCGTTATATACATGACACGAATGACATTCATTAGCTTTGGCCAAGCCGACCAGTAGTAAGTTATGATACCATAGGACTGACAATCCCGTTACCAAGTTTCCTGTTGTTTGTGGGGAAGTTTGGGGAACGACCAAAACTGTTTACTTTAACAAACCCTTTGGTGGTTTGTTATTGCAATTTAAAGATACCCTTTGGTGGTATAGACGAGTCAACACATGTTTGAATGTATTCACCAAAACCACCAAAAGTTTTCACAATTAAACAAGGATGATTTGTTTACACGGACGATCAACAATTGGTTTATGACACGAACAATGGATGATTGGTTTATGACACGGACAATGAACGATTGGTTTATGGTAAGTGATTTAGATAACGAAACGCGTGTATTGTGATAAAAGCATGGTGGATACGCCGCTTGTACTTCCTATATATAAGTGCCTTTATCATATTATATTCATGCCGTTATTTTGCATCACTTGGAACAAAGGTTTTCAAACAATGACACGCAACGATTTTCAATTAAAGATATAAACCATACAAAGTTTCTTCAAGGCGATTTACTAGTCGAATTTGCAAAACAAATGTTTTGGTCAAGATTCATGGCTACAAGTCTTTTATAAACTATAACTAACTTATTTTAGTTGGTTAGTTATCATTGCAATACCAAATACTTTTGATAACAAGGTTTTCAAATTAACGACTCTAGTAGTTTGACGAGGCATTGCAATACATATTCAAAGCAATGAACTTGACACACTCACAAAACCTATGTAGTCACCGGCATATTTTTGCTTACTCGTTTTCACATATGTTTCAGGAAACCAAGTTTGCTGTCGATGCATGCTCACGTAGGATTGGACACGGGCTTAGTGCCTTAAAGTATGAAAGATATTAGTTTAATTTGTTTATTTTAAACTTCAAGACAATGTAACTATGTAATTTCAATATCCAATAAAACATAACTTTAATTACCATGTGTTGTTGTAACAATCTATTAACGTGACTACCCGACATTTCCGCCGCAGTTTGTTGTTTTTACGCAGTCGGGGTGTTACAGATTGGTATCAGAGCACTGGTTATAGGGAATTAAGTTATTAATAATGCTTTGACCTAGACTATAACCTTCCTAGGACCCTAACGCGAGTTTACTTGCGTTTAGATTTTTAATACACCACCATCACCTATCCTTAGGTGATTACCAAAAACAAGACAAAATTGAAGGCATAAAGTCAAAAATGAATCATCGGTCTCTTTTAGCCAAAAGGTTTTCAAATCTCGTCAAAGTTTGGGTTTTAGTAATGTGAACACATGCAATCTGGAAGGGTGGGTGCCTGTACCCCAAGTTTTCTGTCCAAGGTTAGAGTGTTCGTACAAAACCACTTAATCGGACTAGTCACTCTTACTTGGGAACTCTTGGGGTGAGTGTCCACTTATAGGCTAAAGCATGTCTTCGTGATACATTATCAAGACCCATTTACTTTGATTAGTCATCGTGTGTCGTTTGTTTGTTTTGAGAAACAAACGAATGACCACCATCTTTATTTCGTCGATATTTTCAACACCTCTCTTGATTTATATCAATCTCACGTATCTTCCTCCATGTTTTCTTTTAGAATGCCTCCTAGACGTGACACAACTCAAAATGACGAAATGGCAGCTATTATTGCTCAGCAAGTTGCTTCTGTACTCCCAAATCTTGTGACTCAACTCAATCAAGCGAACAACAATAACAATAATAATGCACAAGTTCCATGCAACTATAAACAATTTTGTTCGGCTAAACCACTCTCGTTTTCTGGGTCTGAGGGAGCTACTGGGCTTTTGCAATGGTTTGAGAGCCTCGAAAGTACTTTTCGTCATGTGCAATGCCCAAACGAGTGAAAAGTTGAGTTTGCGTTGAGCGTATTAAAAAAGAGAGCTCTTAGATGGTGGAATGGTATTATGAGAGACAGAGGTGCTAATGTAGCCTTAGCACAAACTTGGGAAGAGCTTAGGGCTCTAATGATGAAGGAATTTTGTCCTCGTCATGAGCAGAGGGCGCTTGAAAACGAATTCCGTGATCTCAAACAGGATAGTGGTGAGCATCATGCTTATACTGACCGGTACGAGGAGTTGAGTTTACTCTGTCCTTCAATGGTGACGGCTTTGGATAAGGCAATCGAGAAGTATATCGATGGTTTGCCTGATCCTGTTCAGGACATTGTTACCGGAAGTTACCCAACCACTGTCCGACAGGCCGTTGAGCTAGCTGTGACTTTGACCAAGTCTCAGGTCAAAAAGGGTAACCTTCATCGCAAAGGCGATAAGAAATCATCCACCAAAACCACTCAAGAGAATCAAAAGGGAAACAAAGCTGAGCCTTCCAAACGTTCAAAGAAGCGTAAGGCTTCTCAGAACTTTGTTGTTACTACACAACCCGCTCCAGCCGCTCAACCCAATCAAGCTCCCCAAAACTAACCAGCTCAACCTCCTGCGAGGAAGCCATATGCTGGTACTGCACCGTTGTGCAATCGGTGCAACGGTCACCACCAAGTTCATCAACCGTGTCGTCAATGTACTACTTGTGGAAGATTTGGACACTTGGCCAACGTTTGTCGATCTGTTCCAAACCAAGCTACTCAGAACCCTGTCCAACCCCAAGCAAATCTCGTTCGACCTCACTTTCCACCTGGGTCATGTTTTAACTGTGGCGAGATGGGCCATTACAAGAACAATTGCCTGAAATTAGCCAATGCCAACCAAGCTCGTGGATGAGCATTCAACATTAACGCCAATGAGGCCCGTGCTGATGACGAAGCGTTAACAGTACGTTCCTTGTCAACAATCATCATGCTTATGTTCTTTTTCGATTCAGGTGCTAATAGGAGTTTCGTGTCCTTAGCCTTTGAACCATTGCTTTCAGTGGCAAGAACTAAACTAGGAAAGCCCTTGGCTGTTGAGATAGCTAGTGGCGAACCTCTTAAACTTGATTATGTCATTCGTGATTGCCAATTGAACCTCAATAACCACCTTTTCGCCATTAACCTCACACCAATGCAACTCGGAAGTTTCGACATCATCATAGGAATGGATTGGTTAACCAAGCATCATGCCAAAGTTATTTGTTTTGACAAGATAGTTCGAATACCTCTTTCCTCTGGTGAAGTCTTAGAAGTTCGTGGAGAGAAACCCGCTAGTACCCTTAAACTCATGACTTGTAACCATGCCCAAAAGTACCTATGAAAGAACTATGTTGCCTTCCTGGCATGTATCGTAGAGGAGAAAGGCAAAGGCAAAACTATTCAGGATATCCCCGTTCTTCGAGATTATCCTACAGTGTTTCGTGAGGAATTACCCGGTTTACCTCCTGTACGTCAAGTTGAGTTTCGCATTGATCTAGTACCTGGTGCCAACCCAATTGCTAAATCTCCTTACGGTCTTGCACCGTCTGAGATGCAAGAGTTATCAAAACAACTTCAAGAGCTATTTGATAAGGGATTCATTCGTCGGAGCTATTCACCCTGGGGCGCTCCTGTCTTATTTGTGAAAAAGAAGGATGGATCTTTCTGTATGTGTATCGATTATCGTAAGCTCAACAAACTCACGATAAAAAATCGATATCCCCAACCTCGCATTGATGATCTCTTTGATCAGCTACAAGGTGCTAATTACTTTTCAAAGATTGATCTGCGTTCTTGGTATCATCAACTTCGTGTGCTCGAAGAAGATATTTGTCACACCCCGACCCGCAGTGGAATAAGAGTCGGGGCGTAATTGGGTTATCACCAAAGCTCATGAGATTTACTAATATGTTTCATATTTATTAAAGTCAAAGTTACATTTCCAAATATCCAAACATGTCCATACAATACAAAGAAAATAAACCAAACATAACAATCCCAAACTCTAAATCATTTTATTCTTCTAGTCCAATCCTATGTGTTTCTGGCTGCAGCTGGTTCACCTGTATCATGTGTAAAAGTGGGGGTTTTTGGGTCAACATAAGTTGGCGAGTGAACCTTGTTAGATAAACATATATTATTGATTTACTTGTTAGTTTATCAATGAAAAATTGTTCATAATCATAAATGAGCAAATGTAAATAATCAAGCAATAACAATAGCAATAACAACTATAACATACAATAACATATGATAGCATACTTTAACATACCAACATCATAAGATAAATAACATGAATGAACTGTGCGATCAAGGCTCAATCAAACGGAGCCGATCGTATTGCATGTACTGAAAATGAAGAATGTCTGTGCGATCAAGGCTCAATCAAACGGAGCCGATCGTATGTGGGCACGCCAGGTTCACGCTCATAATGAAGTGGGGAACATGCTCAACGCTCATAATGTAATGGGGAGCGGTGTGACACCCTCAATTTCCACTTGCGGAGTTCTACCGCGAGGCGTGTGAACAAACCAGAATCTGAAACACTAGTACGTCGAACAACTCTACATGGTTTGATAATACGTTTTCCAAAATCGTTCATTGTAGATTTTATATCAATTACCAATATTTAGCAGAGCATTATTTTTAAAGTTTGAGCGGAAGCATAAATAATTAGTGATGCGGGCGCCAACACAAACGCCAAAACAAATGAAAAATCCCAAAACAATATTAATAAATAAGACTCGATAAAGATGTCTTGTTCAATGCATGTGCGTGCACCTAGAGCTCCTAGCGTCCTGAGAAACATGCAAAGAAACAAGTGTCAACATTAAAGATGAGTGAGTTCACAGGTTTTCATAAATTCGTTTGTTCGGTTATAGTTTGTTTCCTCCCGTTATCCCCAACCCAGGATAACGTATCAGTTCCATTATTCCAATCCCGGAATAATAAGTTGTTGCTTCCAATACTCCCATCCCGGAATATTAAGTTGTTTCCAATATTCCAAACCCGGTATATTAAGTTGTTGTTTCCAATATTCCAAACCCGGAATATTAAGTTGTTGTTTCCAATAATCCAAACCCGGAATATTAAGTTGATTCGTAATTAAGTTCAATGTTAATATATATAGGTAGCTAGCCTAAAGTCATGTCACTAAGTGTTCGCGATCGAAGCTGATAGTTGTGCCTCCGTTTTGCCAGGCCTATCACATGACCATGGCGATGTTAGGCCAATCATACACCCGTTGACCATACCCGGTCGGCTAGCGCGACTAGCTCGGATGGGGCTCGTCAGACCCAGTAGTACTACTTATAATTCCCCCGCTATTTAACCCAAATACTAACGATCCGAGGAGATTGTCGAGGACTTAAGTGATAAGGCTGCTTAGTGCCCATAACATTACATTAACATTAACTTAGTTACCGTATAGTTATGTGACGTTAAATTCGTATAACGTAAAGAGTTTGAGTTTGAGAGTGTATACATGTTTCTCCCCCTGTTGTTTAAAAACCGGATAAAGTTAGGGGCCGTGAACTCACCTTTATTTGCTCGGTTAGTGTAGCAAAGATGTTATAAGAGATGGGACCGCTAGTTGCGTCCTAACAAACCAATTAATTACACGTCAGTGTGAAATCACACCAATACAAATTCCACACGCAATTTACTCACAAAGTGATACACACAAACAATCATCTCTAACACTCAAACATGCATGCAAGTATCCTCATGTGATCATAGTAATCAAAACATCTTATCATAACCATAAACCAATTCATGCCACAATTTGGTGCACACAATCACAAATTATCAGATTTCAGCCTAACACTCATTATTCAGCTGTTTTCTAGGATTTTTATAAAATAGTTCTAACATTCCAAAAATTCCAATATTTTTACAGTAGGTGACATCTATACCATAGAAATTTATATAATTTTCCCAAGTCCTAAATCTTTACCAATTAACCATAAATATTAATTCACTAAGCTGCAGTCAGATTTACCGCTTTCTGACTGCAGTCCACGGAAGAATTTATTTAAAAATCACTGATCGTCCGATTAACAAAATTCCAGTTGGAGTTGCCCGGAAATTTCTATACCTAGTTGCTGTACAAAAATCATGACTCAACTCTCTACAGATTTTAAAATCTAGCTTGACAAACAACTAGCAAAATTTCAGGATTTTCACAGCTTTAGCTACTGAACTTGTTTGGGCCTTTAAAAATATCAAATGACTTCAGAAAATTGTGAATCCAGCGCCATTAGATTCCTTATTCAAATCTCTACGTTCTAGACATCAGAAAATCCGTTTTTCGACAACTATCGACCGAGTTACAGCCTGATGAAGTCGGCTGTAACTATTACTCAGTCACTGATTCAGCATCTCTTTATCATAAACTCATGTAATCCCGCTCATGCGATTAATCTAGGCGATCTAAAACCGATTTCTAATCCTAGATTAATACCAATATCTCATCCATGCAACCCTAGTTCTTACTTCTAGTTATTATAAACAAAACACACTTGCAACCTTATGAGATCCGCAAACAAGTATACATGCATATCAACAATGATCAATTCAGCCGATTACATATAATACATCTAATATCTGAAAACAATCATGCGTATACACACAGTCAATTCAGCAGACTACTTGTAAGCACATATAATCAAAACAAACTAACCACTTCATTCAAATACGTAAAATCTGAACATGATCTTGCAAATCAAGAGATAAACCTAACCTTGAATAACTAGGTAACAAGCCGGGTCTTGGACAGGGAGTGTCCGGCTGTTCCAGCAAACCGCGACCGAGAAAATGATGATAAGGTAGGCTGTTTTAGTTGATCGACTAGAGGTGAACAGGACAGATTTCGCGACTGAATGAAGGTGAAGATGAAGACTGCTGCTCGCTGCGACCGAGAGGAAGAAGAGCAAGGCTGATCCGCGACCGAGGAATGAGGCTATGTTGTTTGTGATCGAGATGGTGTGTATCAGGACTGAACTATCGATCAAGGGAACAAGAAAAAGGGCTGTTTACGGTTGAAGAAGATGAAGACTTCGGCTGCGACGGCTGTTTGCTTATTAGGGTTTGTGTTTTTCAATGAAACATGCATGATTTGTATTTATAGGCGCACATGATAAGGTTTACGGTTTGGGATAAGTATTGTGGCCGAGGATCTTGGGTTGCTTTGGTTTGGGTTTGGGTCTGATCTCGCGGCCAAGGAATAGGGTGGGTTCGGTTTGGGTTTGAACTCAATATATCCGCGGTTTTGAACTTGATCTCGGCCGAGAGTGTTTTGGTTTAGGGTTTAGGTTTTGATGTGTGTTGGATTTGATCTTGGCCGAGGACTTGACTTGAGTTAAAGTTTAAAACTTGTTAACTCCTAGAGTCAACATGAATCTCTTTGGTTCGTGTCGCGGTTCGGTTCAGTTCGTGTACGTATCTACTCTAATTATTCAATTACTAAAACAATCACACAACACACATCTCGTGTTCATTTAATTCGTACACGTTCGTACACATAGCACGTAATTAGATTGACAAGTATCACGTTTAAGTTATCCGAAAAACCTGGGATATCACATTATCCCCATGTTGAAAGAATTTTCGTCCCGAAAATTGAGTAAACGCGGTTTAGCATGTAGCGTACATGTTCAGAGTGCCACGCACAAAGAGTTAGTTCGTTAATGATGGTACGCAACGTTACAAGAAGTTCCCAAGTGTCATACACAAAGATTTCCAAGTGCCATGCACAAGAATTTAGTCAACAATAGTACACGAAAGTATGAGAAATTTCCAGGTTGTCACATCATCCCCATGTTGAAAGAATTTTCGTCCCGAAAATTTAGTTACTGGTATCATTAGTTTGCTGCTCAGTTGCAAAGAAGTGTGGGTATTTGCTTTTCATTTGATCCTCTCTTTCCCACGTGAACTCCGGTCCACGCTTAGAATCCCAACGAACTTTAACGATTGGAATCTTGTTGTGCCTTCGAGTCTTGATCTCACGATCCATGATCTCAATAGGCTTTTCCACGAAGTGTAGTTGTTCATCCACTTGGATCTCATCCAATGGAATAACTAAAGTTTCATCTGATAGACACTTCTTCAGATTTGACACGTGAAATACGTTGTGAACTCCACTGAGTTCGGCAGGAAGGTCTAATTGGTATGCCACGGGTCCAATACGTTTCAAGATTTCAAACGGGCCTACGTACCGTAGGTTAAGTTTGCCTCGTTTTCCAAAGCGGATTACACCCTTCCAGGGTGACACCTTTAGTAGGACGCGATCGCCTACTTGAAATTCGAGCGGTTTGCGTCGTTGATCAGCGTAGCTTTTCTGTCTATCTCGTGCCGCCATGCGGTTTCTGATTTGTACAATCTTTTCAGTAGCCTCAAGTATTAATTCAGGGCCTGTGAGTTGACTGTCACCGACTTCTGCCCAGCAGACCGGTGATCTACATTTGCGACCGTATAATGCCCAAACGGTGCTGCCGAAATACTCGTATGATAGCTGTTGTTATATGAGAATTCTACTAGAGGCAGGTGGATTTCCCAACTATTTCCGAAATCCACTACGCATGCTCTAAGCATGTCTTCCAAGGTTTGTATGGTCCTTTCACTTTGACCATCAGTCTGAGGGTGATAGGCTGTGCTCATATCCAGGCGGGTTCCCAACGCTTTCTGGAGTGACCGCCAGAAGTTTGACGTGAAGCGAGCATCTCTGTCTGAGATGATGGACGTTGGCACACCGTGCCGAGAAACTACTTCCTTAATGTAGATGCGAGTCAACTTCTCCATCTTATCTGTTTCTTTAATAGCTAGGAAGTGTGCGGACTTCGTTAAACGATCCACAATCACCCAGATGGTATCACAACCACCCAAAGTTCGCGGGAGTTTAGTGATGAAATCCATTGAGATCTGATCCCATTTCCACACTGGGATCTCTGGTTGTTGGAGTAGCCCCGATGGCTTTTGATACTCCACCTTGACTTTTGCACAAGTCAAACATTTACTCACGTAGGTGGCTATATCGGCTTTCATGTTGGGCCACCAATACGTAGCTTTAAGGTCTTGATACATCTTATCCGAACCCGGATGGACAGAGTATCGAGATTTGTGAGCTTCGTCCATGACTAGCTCTCTGAGGTTTCCGTAGAGAGGTACCCATATGCGATTTATAAAATACCGGGCTCCATTGGGCTTTACTTCCCAATCGCGTTCCATTTTTCCCACTGATTCGGCTTTGATGTTTTCCCCTTTAACTGCTTCTAACTGGGCGTCGCGTATTTGATCGGGTAGCCCCGAATGAATAGTGAGTTGTAGTGCTCGTACGCGACGAGGTTTCAAGTGTTCCTTCCTACTGAGGGCATCAGCTACCACGTTAGCTTTACCCGGGTGATACCGAATGGCACACTCGTAATCGTTCAAGAGTTCGACCCAGCGACGCTGTCGCATGTTCAACTCCTTCTGATCAAAGATGTGTTGGAGGCTTTTGTGGTCTGTGAAGATTATGCACTTCGTTCCATAGAGGTAGTGTCTCCAAATCTTAAGTGCAAACACTACTGCTCCCAATTCCAGGTCATGCGTCATGTAGTTTTTCTCGTGCACCTTCAGCTGTCGTGACGCATACGCGATGACTTATCGCGTTGCATGAGTACGCATCCCAATCCCTGAATGGAAGCATCACAATACACTACGAAGTCATCTGTCCCTTCCGGCAAGGACAGAATGGGTGCACTGCAAAGTTTCTGCTTCAGCAATTGAAATGCTGCTTCTTGTTTTTCACCCCAAGCACACTTGATGCCTTTCTGGGTGAGGGTAGTAAGCGGTTGTGCAATCTTTGAAAATCCCTCGATGAAGCGTCTGTAGTAACCAGCCAATCCCAAAAATTGGCGGATCTCCGTCGGTGTCTTAGGTGCTTCCCAGTTTTTGATGGCTTCAATCTTGGCAGGGTCTACGTGGATACCCCTTTCATTCACGATATGCCCGAGAAACTGAACTTCCCGAATCCAGAAATCACACTTCGAAAGCTTGGCATATAGTTTTTCCTGTTGAAGCAATCCCAATAGTAATCGTAGATGTTCAGCATGTTCTTCTTCACTTTTGGAGTAGATGAGTATGTCATCGATGAACACAATGACAAACTTGTCGAGGTATGGTTTACACACGCGGTTCATGAGGTCCATGAATACCGCGGGTGCGTTGGTGAGACCGAATGGCATGACCAAGAACTCGTAATGGCCATACCGAGTGCGAAATGCCGTCTTGGCGATATCCTCCTCCCTGACGCGTAGCTGATGGTAACCGGACCGTAAATCAATCTTAGAGTAGTAGCTGGACCTTGAAGTTGGTCGAAGAGATCGTCGATGCGAGGTAACGGGTATCGGTTCTTGACTGTAACCTTGTTGAGTTCCCTATAGTCGATGCACATGCGGAAAGTCCCGTCCTTCTTCTTGACAAACAGGACTGGAGCTCCCCATGGCGAAACGCTTGGTCGGATAAATCCTTTTTCTAGCAGCTCTTGAAGTTGGGTAGACAGCTCCTGCAGCTCGGCTGGAGCTAGGCGGTATGGAGCCTTGGCGATGGGAGTTGCATTGCTTGCCAATTCGATTTCAAACTCCAATTGTCGATGTGGTGGAAGACCAGGTAGTTCCTCTGGGAATACATCAGAAAAATCACGGACGACAGGGATGTCTTCTATACGTTTCTCGTCCTTAGGTTGTTCGGTAATCAGTACGAGTAAAGCGAAGGAATTCTTTTTCCGAAGATACTTCTGCGCTTGCATGTATGAGATGATGTTGGTGACGGCGCTTGCCTTATCGCCTTGTACTGTCAGGATTTCGTCGTTCGAGAGTGGGATACGGATAGACTTTTCGAAGCAGAGAACTTCAGCCCGGACGTCGGATAGCCAGTCCATTCCGACTACCACGTCAAAACTACCCAGGGTAGTTGTCATCAGATCGATGGTAAAAGTGTGGCCCGCGAGTTTGAGTTGACAGCCGGATACGATTTGGGTCACATCTACCGATTTACCATTGGCTAATTCTATCACATAAGGGGTCTCTAATGGTTTAAGCGTGAGATTTAGGTTCTTCCTAAAAGACTCAGATATAAAACTCCTATCCGCACCCGTATCAAAAAGCACAGAAGCAAAATGTTCATTAAGGGGAAACTTACCGGTGACCACGTTCGTGTCGTTTCTGGCCTCTCCGCGGCCCAATGTGAATGCACGACCTTTGGCACCTCCTGTGCCACCGTTCCCATTATTGTTGTTGTTATTATTGTTGTGGTTGTTGTGGTTGTGGTTGTTTCCACCATTGTTGTTGTTGTTGCGCAACTGTGGGCAGTCTCTTTTGAAATGAGCAGTGCTACCACACTGATAGCATCCCTGGTTTATACCCTGCTGTTGACCCTGGGGCTGATTTTGATTTTGTCGGGACATGATTTCCCCACGACAATCCTTTGCCGCATGTCCTATCTTGCCACATCGTTGGCAACGATTTCCGGCACAAGGGCCGTTATGGTGAAGATTGCAGCGATTGCACTGCGGCTTTCGACCTACATAGCCGCCAGCATTCTGGTTGTTGTTGTTGTTGTAGTTGTTGGCGGGATGATTTTGATGACCCCGGTGGCTGTGGTAATGATTGAACCGTTTCTGGTTCCCTTGCTGCGGATGTGATGACGAAGACTGTCGAACAGTGGAGTCTTCAAATTTTCTTTTGTTATCTGGGGCAACTTCAGTGGTACCCCGTGCTGGCAGTTTCTTCTGTTCCACCGCTTTATCGGTGAGTTTGTGAGCCAATCGGATTGCTTGATGTTCAGTTACAGGGTTACTAGACATCACCATACCCTGAATTTCCGGAACCAGACCCCTGAGATAGAACTCGAGTCTTTTCTCCACCGTGTTGGCCAAATCGGGACACAGAAATACTAAGTCATGATGTTTTGCAGTGTAAGCTTCAATTTCCGATCCCATCATCTTGTGGTTCCATAGAGCTTGCTCCAATTGTTGCACTCTGTCTCGTGGACAGTACTCCTCTTTAATCAGGGCCTTGAACTCAGTCCATGCCATTGCGTTCGCAGCTATAAGTCCACGTGTTTGGACTTGTGCATTCCACCATGTCAGTGCCCCATCTTCCAGTGTTGAGGCGGCATATTTGACCTTGTTGGCCTCTAAGCAGTTGCACATTTCAAAAAATGGATTCCGACTTTTCGATCCAGCGGACCAGTCCAATGGGTCCTTCCGCCCCCGAGAACTTGCTTGGCTTTGCGTCAAGGAACATCTTATAGGGGTTAAAGCCCCCTCCTGCTGACAGAGAACAGGAAGTCAGCAAGGAATTTTACTAGCCTCACTATTAGATTTTCACGCGAAAATTTAATAATGGTTACCTGCCGGCTGGTTCTGAACACCCGCTAAGGCTGCGTTCACATGCTCTTGAATCATGGCAGCTAGCTCTTCGGGCGTCAAGTTAAGGTTTCCACGTCTTCCAGTCGCCATTTAGATCTTCGAAACACAACACAAACACACCCTGATAAGTCTATATATCCAATATAGTTATCCTACTTCGTACTTTAATAATTATTAAGTTAGGTCAACTCAATATGTTAAATAGTCAAAGAAATAATTGATTAACTGGAATTTCAACGTCTTACAAAAGTGCAATCAACATACGAATTCACTATAAAGTCTCAGGTTTAAATACAAGTGGGAAAATAATAAACTGAAGGAAAACAAATAATATAAACGAGACGTGTCAGTCGTCTACGTCTCCATTCCCCAAGTCACTGTCGTTGCCGTCATCCTGTGCGGCATTTCCAGCTTCCTCAGCTGGGTCCTCCTCCGGATCCTCTTCAGGATCCTCCTCTGGATCCTCTTCTGGATCCTCCTCTACCGGCACTGGAGGGGCAGGTGCTGGTTCAAGTGCTTGATTTTGCAGTTCCTGAATGTTCCAACTGTTTTCCAGGACTCTATCCTCCAGCCAGTCGGCTCTTATCTGCTCAGCACGCAGATCTCTGGCTATGGTGTTACGAGCTATCTTGCTCGTACGATGCTCTTCCTCGAGCGAGTCGGTCTTTCCTGTAAGGTGTCGGATCATCCATCCTTGTGCTAAAATGGTTTCCTGCATTCTTTCTAGCTGTTTTTGTTGTGTATGCACTAGGATTCTAAGCATGTCAACTCCTATTTCTACAGGATTAAACGGTTCAACCGGTACAGCAATAGTTGGACGTAACGACGACTCCCCCCCCAGAGCGAGCCTCTTCCTCGCCGCTGAGCGTGTCTCTACGCCATAAGGTAGTATGGGTTCCACCATTGGTGCCTTTCCAAGTGCTCTTGGTGACGTAGGTCTGTCGGATGATGATGACGATGAGGATGATGACATTGCCTGTTAGGTCGTGTAGTTAGTTACGAGTTGTTTCCATTCCTTATCATGAAGGCATAATCTACCAAACACAGTTGGGGTATATTGCATAACAAGATATAATAATTCGGTGCCAAACTAAGTCTAGTGTCGTGATATCAGCTATAGTTTAGGTCTACTTCTAATGCAAACCTGGTTCTCTATAGCTAGTGGCTCTGATACCAATCTGTCACACCCTCAATTTCCACTTGCGGAATTCTACCACGAGGCGTGTGAACAAACCAGAATCTGAAACACTAGTACGTCGAACGACTCTACATGGTTTGATAATACGTTTTCCAAAATCGTTCATTGTAGATTTTATATCAATTACCAATATTTAGCAGAGCATTATTTTTAAAGTTTGAGCGGAAGCATAAATAATTAGTGATGCGGGCGCCAACACAAACGCCAAAACAAATAGAAAATCCGAAAACAATATTAATAAATAAGACTCGATAAAGATGTCTTGTTCAATGCATGTGCGTGCACCTAGAGCTCCTAGCGTCCTGAGAAACATGTAAAGAAACAAGTGTCAACATTAAAGATGAGTGAGTTCACAGGTTTTCATAAATTCGTTTGTTCGGTTATAGTTTGTTTCCTCCCGTTATCCCCAACCCGGGATAACGTATCAGTTCCATTATTCCAATCCCGGAATAATAAGTTGTTGCTTCCAATATTCCCATCCCGGAATATTAAGTTGTTTCCAATATTCCAAACCCGGAATATTAAGTTGTTGTTTCCAATATTCCAAACCCGGAATATTAAGTTGTTGTTTCCAATATTCCAAACCCGGAATATTAAGTTGTTGTTTCCAATATTCCAAACCCGGAATATTAAGTTGATTCGTAATTAAGTTCAATGTTAATATATACAGGTAGCTAGCCTAAAGTCATGTCACTAAGTGTTCGCGATCGAAGCTGACAGTTGTGCCTCCGTTTTGCCAGGCCTATCACATGACCATGGCGATGTTAGGCCAATCATACACCCGTTGACCATACCCGGTCGGCTAGCGCGACTAGCTCGGATGGGGCTCGTCAGACCCAGTAGTACTACTTATAATTCCCCCGCTATTTAACCCAAATACTAACGATCCGAGGAGATTGTCGAGGACTTAAGTGATAAAGCTGCTTAGTGCCCATAACATTACATTAACATTAACTTAGATACCGTATAGTTATGTGACGTTAAATTCGTATAACGTAGAGAGTTTGAGTTTGAGAGTGTATACATGTTTCTCCCCCTGTTGTTTAAAAACCGGATAAAGTTAGGGGCCGTGAACTCACCTTTATTTGCTCGGTTAGTGTAGCAAAGATGTTATAAGAGATGGGACCGCTAGTTGCGTCCTAACAAACCAATTAATTACACGTCAGTGTGAAATCACACCAATACAAATTCCACATGCAATTTACTCACAAAGTGATACACACAAACAATCATCTCTAACACTCAAACATGCATGCAAGTATCCTCATGTGATCATAGTAATCAAAACATCTTATCATAACCATAAACCAATTCATGCCACAATTTGGTGCACACAATCACAAATTATCAGATTTCAGCCTAACACTCATTATTCAGCTGTTTTCTAGGATTTTTATAAAATAGTTCTAACATTCCAAAAATTCCAATATTTTTACAGTAGGTGACATCTATACCATAGAAATTTATATAATTTTCCCAAGTCCTAAATCTTTACCAATTAACCATAAATATTAATTCACTAAGCTGCAGTCAGATTTACCGCTTTCTGACTGCAGTCCACGGAAGAATTTATTTAAAAATCACTGATCGTCCGATTAACAAAATTCCAGTTGGAGTTGCCCGGAAATTTCGATACCTAGTTGCTGTACAAAAATCATGACTCAACTCTCTACTGATTTTAAAATCTAGCTTGACAAACAACTAGCAAAATTTCAGGATTTTCACAGCTTTAGCTACTGAACTTGTTTGGGCCTTTAAAAATATCAAACGACTTCAGAAAATTATGAATCCAGCGCCATAGATTCCTTATTCAAATCTCTACATTCTAGACATCAGAAAATCTGTTTTTCGACAACTATCGACCGAGTTACAGCCTGATGAAGTCGGCTGTAACTATTACTCAGTCACTGATTCAGCATCTCTTTATCATAAACTCATGTAATCCCGCTCATGCGATTAATCTAGGCGATCTAAAACCGATTTCTAATCCTAGATTAATACCAATATCTCATCCATGCAACCCTAGTTCTTACTTCTAGTTATTATAAACAAAACACACTTGCAACCTTATGAGATCCGCAAACAAGTATACATGCATATCAACAATAATCAATTTAGCCGATTACATATAATACATCTAATATCCGAAAACAATCATGCGTATACACACAGTCAATTCCGCAGACTACTTTTAAGCACATATAATCCAAACAAACTAACCACTTCATTCAAATACATAAAATCTGAACATGATCTTGCAAATCAAGAGATAAACCTAACCTTGAATAACTAGGTAAACAAGCCGGGTCTTGGACAGGGAGTGTCCGGCTGTTCCAGCAAACCGCGACCGAGAGAATGATGATAAGGGAGGCTGTTTTAGTTGATCGACTAGAGGTGAACCAGGACAGATTTCGCGACTGAATGAAGGTGAAGATGAAGACGGCTGCTGCTGCTGCGACCGAGAGGAAGAAGAGCAAGGCTGATCCGCGACCGAGGAATGAGGCTATGCTGTTTGTGATCGAGATGGTGTGTATCAGGACTGAACTATCGATCAAGGGAACAAGAAAAAGGGCTGTTTACGGTTGAAGAAGATGAAGACTTCGGCTGCGACGGCTGTTTGCTTGTTAGGGTTTGTGTTTTTCAATGAAACATGCATGATTTGTATTTATAGGCGCACATGATAAGGTTTACGGTTTGGGATAAGTATTGTGGCCGAGGATCTTGGGTTGCTTTGGTTTGGGTTTGGGTTTGATCTCGCGGCCAAGGAATAGGGTGGGTTCGGTTTGGGTTTGAACTCAATATATCCGCGGTTTTGAACTTGATCTCGGCCGAGAGTGTTTTGGTTTAGGGTTTAGGTTTTGATGTGTGTTGGATTTGATCTTGGCCGAGGACTTGACTTGAGTTAAAGTTTAAAACTTGTTAACTCCTAGAGTCAACATGAATCTCTTTGGTTCGTGTCACGGTTCGGTTCAGTTCGTGTACGTATCTACTCTAATTATTCAATTACTAAAACAATCACACAACACACATCTCGTGTTCATTTAATTCGTACACGTTCGTACACATAGCACGTAATTAGATTGACAAGTATCACGTTTAAGTTATCCGAAAAACCCGGGATATCACATTATCCCCATGTTGAAAGAATTTTCGTCCCGAAAATTGAATAAACGCGGTTTAGCATGTAGCGTACATGTTCAGAGTGCCACGCACAAAGAGTTAGTTCGTTAATGATGGTACGCAATGTTACAAGAAGTTCCCAAGTGTCATACACAAAGATTTCCAAGTGCCATGCACAAGAATTTAGTCAACAATAGTACACGAAAGTATGAGAAATTTCCAGGTTGTCACATCATCCCCATGTTGAAAGAATTTTCGTCCTGAAAATTTAGTTACTGGTATCATTAGTTTGCTGCTCAGTTGCAAAGAGGTGTGGGTATTTGCTTTTCATTTGATCCTCTCTTTCCCACACGGTCCACGCTTAGAATCCCAACGAACTTTAACGATTGGAATCTTGCTGTGCCTTCGAGTCTTGATCTCACGATCCATGATCTCAATAGGCTTTTCCACGAAGTGTAGTTGTTCATCCACTTGGATCTCATCCAATGGAATAACTAAAGTTTCATCTGATAGACACTTCTTCAGATTTGACACGTGAAATACGTTGTGAACTCCACTGAGTTCGGCAGGAAGGTCTAATTGGTATGCCACGGGTCCAATACGTTTCAAGATTTCAAACGGGCCTACGTACTGTGGGTTAAGTTTGCCTCGTTTTCCAAAGCGGATTACACCCTTCCAGGGTGACACATTTAGTAGGACGCGATCGCCTACTTGAAATTCGAGCGGTTTGCGTCGTTGATCAGCGTAGCTTTTCTGTCGATCTCGTGCCGCCGCCATGCGGTTTCTGATTTGTACAATCTTTTCAGTAGCCTCAAGTATTAATTCAGGGCCTGTGAGTTGACTGTCACCGACTTCTGCCCAGCAGACCGGTGATCTACATTTGCGACCGTATAATGCCTCAAACGGTGCTGCCGAAATACTTGTATGATAGCTGTTGTTATATGAGAATTCTACTAGAGGCAGGTGGATTTCCCAACTATTTCCGAAATCCACTACGCATGCACTAAGCATGTCTTCCAAGGTTTGTATGGTCCTTTCACTTTGACCATCAGTCTGAGGGTGATAGGCTGTGCTCATATCCAGGCGGGTTCCCAACGCTTTCTGGAGTGACCGCCAGAAGTTTGACGTGAAGCGAGCATCTCTGTCTGAGATGATGGACGTTGGCACACCGTGCCGAGAAACTACTTCCTTAATGTAGATGCGAGTCAACTTCTCCATCTTATCTGTTTCTTTAATAGCTAGGAAGTGTGCGGACTTCGTTAAACGATCCACAATCACACAGATGGTATCACAACCACCCAAAGTTCGCGGGAGTTTAGTGATGAAATCCATTGAGATCTGATCCCATTTCCACACTGGGATCTCAGGTTGTTGGAGTAGCCCCGATGGCTTTTGATACTCCACCTTGACTTTTGCACAAGTCAAACATTTACTCACGTAGGTGGCTATATCGGCTTTCATGTTGGGCCACCAATACGTAGCTTTAAGGTCTTGATACATCTTATCCGAACCCGGATGGACAGAGTATCGAGATTTGTGAGCTTCGTCCATGACTAGCTCTCTGAGGTTTCCGTAGAGAGGTACCCATATGCGATTTATAAAATACCGGGCTCCATTGGGCTTTACTTCCCAATCGCGTTCCATATAAAAAAAATTGTTTATTTTGCGTTGACCGTTGACCGTTGACTTGTTAACCTGTTGACCGGTTCGGTCAGTGAAATTGTTTGCGCCGGGTGAGGCTCGAACCCGAGACCTCCCGTTCGCGTGCACGCAGCTCTACCAACTGAGCTACGTGTCTAACCCGAAATAATCTTGTTTTTAATTATATTTATATACTAATTCGATTTAACCAAATTTCTTTTAATTTCAAAAACATTTTAATTTGTTCAACCGGTGCCAGTAACAGTTTTCGAACGCGTGACGTGCGACTTAATGTTGCACACAGTCCACCGCTGGACTGTGTGTCTAACCTGGTTAATATCTCGGTTATTATTATACTTAACAACTAACGGGGTTAACCCGGTTCAGCTTTAATCAAAAAGGCATTTTATTACATAAGGAGTGCGTGTATCAGGGATCGAACTCGTGACATGCGCGTATGTTTTGCACATAGTCCACCGCTGGACTGTGTGTCTAACCCGTTCATATTACTGATTTTAAATAAACTTATAACTTAACTAACTTCGTCTTCTTCATTCAAATTACAGTCGACTGAATTACTAATCCGTTTCTTGCGTTTACGATTATCAAACATTCATAAGACTAAAATGAAATAGCAGAGACGGTGTTGGAAGTAAACATACCGTAGGAATGATTTATCACAGAGTTTCCGGCAATGCGTCGGTTCTGTTTTTGTGCACCTCAACTAAACCAAACAATTAACCATTTTGATTAGCCAATCGTGGAATTGAAGTGAGAAACAAACGTTAACAGTGTGATTGAAGGTCCTTACCGTTTCAAAGACGGAAATAAAAATTTCCAGAAATTCTCCGGCGAACTGGAATTATCTGATAACGGTGTCTGAATTCGATTTCAATTGAAAGGTTTAAGTTAGAAATAGCTTAAAAATTGTTAGACTACAACGGTATTGAAAGAATTACCATTTGATGATGAATACGGTTTTCCGGCGAATCTTGAAGAAATTTCCGGCGAGTTGATTTAAGCGTTCTGACGGACTGAATGTATGACGAAAGTGAAATGGAAGGGTTGTATGATGTCTCTGAGTCGCGAGAAGGGTTTCGATTGAAGTAAATTGGACTTTGATTATTTTCGGTTATAAAAACCGATGATGGTGAAAATTGATGTTCATTCAATCTGAATTGATTAAAAATCGTCGGTGCATCGGTTATAAACCTGAATGTGCGATTAATCAAACAATTAGACGGTTGAATTGCCGATTTCGGTTTCTCAGTTGGCGCAACCGGTTTAAACTCGGTTTGTATATAAGAGTTATTTGTTTCCCTAAGTTGACAGAAAATAACATGTGGTGGAGTGGTGATGTGGGTGTGTGTTAAGACTTTGAAGCTATAAACCAGCTGACCCGGGTTCGAGCCCGGCAGCAACATTTCTTTTTTATTTATTTTGTTTTCACTTTTTATCAAATATAATTTTTATAGCTTAGTTTGTTTATTAATTATGTATCATTAAAAATCAAAATAATCATAAATATATAACGTGACATTTATAACTTGATATTCAATTACAAAATGGAGCGGGTTTTGGAAACCCGTTTTTGACAAATGTTACAGTATCCCCTACTTTTAGGAATTTCGTCCCGAAATTTAAGTAGTAGAAGTAGTAGGAAATAGATGCGGGTATTTTTCACGCATTGAGTCTTCACGTTCCCAAGTAAGCTCAGGTCCCCGTTTCGACTCCCAGCGTACCCTAACAATTGGAATGCGACTCCGTCGTAGACGTTTCTCTTCGAAGTCCATGATTTCAACTGGTCTTTCAATAAAATGCATAGATTCATCAATCTAAATATCTTCCAGAGGAATGTGGAGGTTTTCATCAGCGAGGCACTTCTTCAAGTTTGATACGTGGAATGTGGGATGAATCCTGTTGAGTTCTTATGGTAGATCAAGCTTGTATGCTACACGTCCTACTCTTTTAAGTATCTTGAAAGGTCCTACGTAGCGTGGTGCTAGCTTGCCCTTTTGACCAAAACGAACTACTCCCTTCCACGGTGATACTTTTAGAAGTACATGATCACCAATGTTAAACTCTAAAGGCTTCCGTCATTTATCTGCATAACTCTTTTGACGACTTTGGGCCGCTAGAAGATTGTTTCGGATTTGATGGATCTTGTCGGTGGTTTCTTGGATCAATTCTGGACCAGTGATTTGAGCTTCCCCAATTTCGTGCCAACATACAGGAGATCGGCACTTACGACCATATAAGGCTTCAAAAGGTGCCATGCTGATGCTTGAATGATAGCTGTTGTTGTACGAAAATTCAACTAATGGTAGGTGGGCGTCCCAATTTCCCTTGAAGTCTATGACACATGCTCGAAGCATATCTTCAAGAGTTTGAATGGTGAGCTCAGATTGTCCATCAGTTTGAGGATGATAGGCGGTACTGAGATCTAATCGCGTACCCATAGCGGATTGTACTGCTTGCCATGTTCGTGAAGTGAAACGACCATCACGATCAGAAATAATGCTTAACGGTACTCCATGTCGGCTTACGATTTCGCTGATATAAATACGAGCTAGCTTTTCGTTCTTGAAATCTTCACGGATAGGAATAAAGTGAGCTGATTTTGTAAGCCGGTCAATGATTACCCATATAGTGTCATACCCACCAGAAGTGCGAGGTAACCCGGTAATGAAGTCCATGGTTATATTTTCCCACTTCCATACAGGTATTTCAGGTTGGACCAGAAGTCCTGAGGGTCTTTGGTGTTCAGCTTTCACCTTGGAACATGTAAGGCACTTAGAAACAAAAACAACAATATCCTTCTTCATTCCAGGCCACCAATAGGTGTATCGTAGGTCTTGATACATCTTATCGGCTCCTGGGTGTATAGAGTATCGCGTTTTGTGAGCTTCATTCATAAGAATTTCACGAAGGTTGTTGTGGTTAGGAATCCAGATACGATCTAGGTAGTACAGAATACCGTCAGATTTAGTTTCAATTTTTAGCTCAGCTCCACAGGACATCTCCTTTCGTATATCATCTTCCGTTATTGAAACGTGTTGGGCTTCTCGAATTTGATCTTTAATGTCGGTTATAATTTGCGAACATAGAAGACGAATGGAGTTCGCATAACCCTTTCGACTAAGTGCATCAGCCACCACATTTGCTTTACCAGGGTGGTATCTAATTTCACAGTTGTAGTCATTTAGAAGTTCGACCCATCTTCGTTGCCTCATGTTTAACTCCTTTTGGTTGAAGATATGTTGAAGACTCTTGTGGTCAGTGTATGTTTCACACTTAGTACCATAGAGATAATGTCTCCATATCTTAAGAGCGAACACAACGGCTCCAAGTTCTAGGTCATGGGTGGTGTAGTTCTTCTCATGCGTCTTGAGTTGTCTCGAAGCATAAGCTATAACTTTTCCTCTTTGCATTAGAACGCAGCCTAATGCTTGCCCTGAAGCGTCGCAATAGACTACAAAATCATCACAACCTTCATGAAGAGTGAGGATTGGTGCATCACAAAGTTTTTGTTTAAGGGTTTGGAAGGCTTCTTCTTGCTTGGGTCCCCATATGAAAGGTTTTCCTTTATGAGTTAAAGCCGTGAGTGGTACCGCAATGCGAGAGAAGTTTGAAATGAAACGACGATAATAGACAGCTAGACCAAGAAAAGATCTTACTTCAGTTGGTGTACGTGGAGCTTGCCATTCTTGTACCGCTTTGATCTTTGAACGGTCGACATGTATTCCCTTGTCATTGACTACATGTCCGAGGAATTGCACCTCTTTTAACCAGAATTCGCATTTGGAGAATTTGGCGTAAAGCTTTCCTTCTCTAAAAGTGTAAGGATGAGTCGAAGATGACGCTCATGATCAGATTTAGATTTTGAATAAATAAGAATGTCATCGATGAAGACTATAACAAATCGGTCAAGATAAGGTTTGCAGACTCTGTTCATTAGGTCCATGAAGACAGCTGGAGCTTTGGTTAAACCAAATGGCATGACCATGAATTCATAATGGCCATAACAAGTTCGAAATGCGGTCTTTGGGACGTCTTCTTCATGCAACCTAAGTTGATGATAACCAGATCGAAGGTCGATTTTGGAAAAGTAGCTGGCACCTTGAAGTTGGTCAAGAAGATCATCAATGCGAGGTAAAGGATAGCGATTCTTGATTGTTAATTTGTTGAGCTCTCTGTAGTCGATGCACATACAAAACGATCCATCTTTCTTCTTTACAAAACGGACAGGTGCACCCCAAGGCGATGAGCTGGGACGTATGAATCCCTTGTCAGTCAACTCTTGTAATTGACTGGCTAGCTCTTGCATTTCAGAGGGGGCTAACCTATAAGGAGACTTTGCAATTGGTGTAGCACCAGGTATAAGATCAATACGGAATTCAAATTCTCTAACTGGAGGAAGTCCTGAAATGTCGTCAGGAAAAACTTGCGGGAAATCTTTTACTACTGGAATGTCTTCAAGTTTCTTCTCCATGGTCCCTTTTTGATGATATGAGCTAAAAACGCGACATAATTCTTGCGAAGATATTTTTGAGCTTGAAGACAAGACATTAAGCTGAGCCCTTTCGACGAGGTTTCACCAAAGATTCGAATAGTCTGACCGTTTGAAAGAGGAATACGTATAAGTTTTTCGCGACATACAACTTCTGCCTGATGTTGACTGAGCCAGTCCATACCAGTTATGATATCAAAACTTCCCAGCTTCATAGGAATAAGGTCGACTGAGAAATCGTGGTCATTTAAGGTGAGTGTACAGTTGCGTATAATAGAGCTTAATGAAACTGGTTTCCCGTCAGCAACTTCTACCGTTATGGATTCCATGAGCTTATCCCGATTTTGGTTTAAGATAGGTTCAAATTCTAAGGACACAAAACTTCTATCCGCACCAGTATCAAATAACATAGATGCATATCTACCATTTATAAGGAACGTACCGTTAACCACATTGCCGTCAGCTCTAGCCTGATTAGCGTTGATATTGAAAGCTCTTCCTCTTGCAGGTGGAGGAGCTTGGTTCGCTTGATTTACCGGGTTGGCTTGGGCCTGAGCATGAATAATGTTTACCAACCTTGGACAAGTGTTTCTGAAATGGCTTGGGTCTCCGCAATTGTAGCAAGCCCGCATTGGTTGACCCATAGGATAATTGGGTTGGTAATATGTTTGGGCTAAATGTTGGGTGGGTGGTAATAGTAGGGGTTGTTGGGCTTGACCCATTATTTGTTGGTGGGTTTGGGTTGTAGGTTGGTGGCGGTTCGTTCACTGAGGCATGCGGCAGGTTTGAACAGTATGACCTGCGCGACCACAGCCGGTGCAATATTGGCAAGGATGATCAGGAGAATGGTGATATTGGCAACGGTTGCATTTTGGTAACAGGCCAGTGTAAGGTCTTCTGTATGGTGCGGGTGAAGGGGCAACCTGGGTAATGGGTGCAGCAGGAATAGGGGAGTTGGTTTGAGTAACAGCGAAATTTCTGGTGTTGCGCTTTCTCTTGTTACCAAACTTAGAGGAAGAGATGGGATGGTTTGAAGTTTGACCCTCAACAGGGGCTTTCTTTTTCTCTTCTTTGAACTTCCCGTTGCGAATTCGATTCTCGGTCAGTTCAGTTGCTAGCTCCATAGCAGCTTCAAGTGTTACCGGTGAAGTGCTGAGGACTGAATCTTGAATTTTTTAGGGAAGTCCTCGAATATAATGCTCGATCAAGCGATAAGTTGGGGTAAACAAATTTGGAACCATTTGGTTCAACTCCAAGACCTTCTTGTTATAGGTGGTATGATCACCCTCCTTTTGCTTTAAAGAATGAAATTCGTCCTCCAACTTTTTAATTTCACTCCTAGGACAGAAACGCCTAGTCATGATTTCCCTTAACTCCTCCCAAGTTAAGGCCATTGCATCATCAATTCCCCTATTCCCTTTTTCAGTATTCCACCAAGTGAGAGCTACCCCAAATAGTCTCCCGGTGGCGTATCGAACCTTGCGATCCTCAGGACAATCGCAGTTGAGGAAGGTGTTTTCCATTTCCTCAAACCAATGTAAGAGAGCAGTGACACCTTCGGTCCCTTCAAATTTAGGAGGATCACAAGACTTGAAATGTTTGTATGAGCACTTGCTGGTAGGAGGGTTGTCGATGTTCTGGTCATGTTGTTGGGGAGGGTTAGTAGGATTTGTAGCGAGGGCTTGTTGTACTTGGACCACAATGTCAGGCAGTATCGTGGCCATTTGCTTCGCGATTTGTGTGGCCAAGCGTTCCTGAGACCTTCCTGATCTTTTACCCCTTCGTTGTTGTCTGGACGACATCTACAGGAACATACATAAGAAGATTGTGAGTTTATGGTGTCTTTTTAGGTGTCATGTGTCTTTAAGAAAATGAAAATAACATAAATATCAATAATGCAACTACATCCATAGGATGTCTTGGGTTTGCTCATGTTGGGCCTCAAATGTCCCCCATACCTTCACCTATATAGTCATGTGGGCCCCCATGGCTATTGGCTTGGTAGGATTCACATTAGTATTGGCGATTTAACACTTGCATCACCCGAATGCAAACCACAAAATATGTTTACGAGATG
The DNA here is from genome assembly GCA_947069175.1 of Scalesia atractyloides. Taxonomy (NCBI): domain Eukaryota; kingdom Viridiplantae; phylum Streptophyta; class Magnoliopsida; order Asterales; family Asteraceae; genus Scalesia; species Scalesia atractyloides. The sequence goes on along the minus strand of CAMTDV010000005.1, from coordinate 51,012,094 downwards.
TATGGTCGGAATGTGTCCAGGTGTAGACACAATGACAACTCAAAGTGGGGTTAGCTCACACGACGTTTGGTATAGCATGCTTTGGCCTAATAGGTACTTTGTACTCTCATCGTTAGTCCCTAGGTAGGCAAACTGGTCCTTTATTTTGGATTTATACGAATGCCAGCCTAGACAGGACGTCCCGACTACCGGTACTGGTACCCTTCCAGTTACTACATGCCCGTCATGAGAACTCACTTTGATGAGATTTGAAAACATAAAAATCATTGTAAAAGCAATCATGATGTGGTGTGTGCTTTCATGGATGTGATATGTTATGAGTATATGATTCATGATAGGCATTATATGATACTACATACTTATGATCATGCTTGCATAATATTGAATGTAACATTTAACATAAAACATATAAACATCATGAAATTTGGCATGTAACACACAAAAATCTTATAAGTTTCTAATCAACTATAGTATAGGCTCTAAGGGTCTAATAATCTATCCTATATCCCTATAGTCATGGCTCTGATACCAATCTGTCACACCCCGACCCGCAGCGGAATAAGAGTCGGGGCATAATTGGGTTATCACCAAAGCTCATGATATTTACTAATATGTTTCATATTTATTAAAGTCAAAGTTACATTTCCAAATATCCAAACATGTCCATAGAATACAAAGAAAATAAACCAAACATAACAATCCCAAACTCTAAATCATTTTATTCTTCTAGTCCAATCCTATGTGTTTCTGGTTGCAGCTGGTTCACCTGTATCATGTGTAAAAGTGGGGGTTTTTGGGTCAACATAAGTTGGCGAGTGAACCTTGTTTGATAAACATTTATTATTGATTTACTTGTTAGTTTATCAATGAAAAATTGTGCATAATCATAAATGAGCAAATGTAAATAATCAAGGAATAACAATAGCAATCACAACTATAACATACAATAACATATGATAGCATACTTTAACATACCAACATCATAAGATAAATAACATGAATGAACTGTGAGATCAAGGCTCAATCAAACGGAGCCGATCGTATTGCATGTACTGAAAATGAAGAATGTCTGTGCGATCAAGGCTCAATCAAACGGAGCCGATCGTATGTGGGCACGCAAGGTTCACGCTCATAATGAAATGGGGAACATGCTCAACGCTCATAATGTAATGGGGAGCGGCGGCCTATGAAATTGCATGTACTGAAAATAATAAATTGCATCTAACAATAACTACACAACAGTTGAAACAAACTGAATACACATGTTCATGATATGATGTATGCACAATGATTTAAATATAATATATCGCAAGACACATGATACACCCCAAAACGTGATTAAAACGGGAAATTTGTAAAGATTCACTCACATTGGGTGCGTTTGAATGGAGATGATGAGATGCGCACGAGTCGGGAGAAATGAACAACGAGAATTACTAACCAAATAATGACGGAAAAATATAGCAAGTGAGTGGATTTTATTAAGGATTTTAATGGAATTTTTAGATATATTTTTGTGCGTTTAAGGCTATTTTCTATCTTTAAAAATGTTATTTTTAATTATTTTTTAATTGATTTTTTAAATTAAATTAAATAAATAAAAATATAAAAAAAAATTGTTTATTTTGCGTTGACCGTTGACCGTTGACTTGTTGACCTGTTGACCGGTTCGGTCAGTGAAATTGTTTGCGCCGGGTGAGGCTCGAACCCGAGACCTCGGTTCGCGTGCACGCAGCTCTACCAACTGAGCTACGTGTCTAACCCGAAATAATCTTGTTTTTAATTATATTTATATACTAATTCGATTTAACCAAAATTCTTTTAATTTCAAAAACATTTTAATTCGTTCAACCGGTGCCAGTAACAGGTTTCGAACGCGTGACGTGCGACTTAGTGTTGCACACAGTCCACCGCTGGACTGTGTGTCTAACCTGGTTAATATCTCGGTTTTTATTATACTTAACAACTAACGGGGTTAACCCGGTTCAGCTTTAATCAAAAAGGCATTTTATTACATAAGGAGTGCGTGTATCAGGGATCGAACTCGTGACATGCGCGAATGTTTTGCACACAGTCCACCGCTGGACTGTGTGTCTAACCCGTTCATATTACTGATTTTAAATAAACTTATAGCTTAACTAACTGCGTCTTCTTCATTCAAATTACAGTCGACTGAATTACTAATCCGTTTCTTGCATTTACGATTATCAAACATTCATAAGACTAAAATGAAATAGCAGAGACGGTGTTGGAAGTAAACATACCGTAGGAATGATTTATCACAGAGTTTCCGGCAATGCGTCGGTTCTGTTTTTGTGCACCTCAACTGAACCAAACAATTAACCATTTTGATTAGCCAATCGTGGAATTGAAGTGATAAACAAACGTTAACAGTGTGATTGAAGGTCCTTACCGTTTCACAGACGGAAATAAAAATTTCCAGAAATTCTCTGGCGAACTGGAATTATCTGATAACGGTGTCTGAATTCGATTTCAATTGAAAGGTTTAAGTTAGAAATAGCTTAAAAATTGTTAGACTACATTGGTATTGAAAGAATTACCGTTTGATGATGAATACGGTTTTCCGGCGAATCTTGCAGAAATTTCCAGCGAGTTGATTTAAGCGTTCTGACGGACTGAATGTATGACGAAAGTGAAATGGAAGGGTTGTATGATGTCTCTGAGTCGCGAGAAGGGTTTTGATTGAAGTAAATTGGACTTTGATTATTTTCGGTTATAAAAACCGATGATGGTGAAAATTGATGTTCATTTAATCTGAATTGATTAAAAATCGTCGGTGCATCGGTTATAAACCTGAATGTGCGATTAATCAAACGATTAGATGGTTGAATTGCCGATTTCGGTTTCTCAGTTGGCGCAACCGGTTTAAACTCGGTTTGTATATAAGAGTTATATGTTTCCCTAAGTTGACAGAAAATAACATGTGGCGGAGTGGTGATGTGGGTGTGTGTTAAGACTTTGAAGCTATAAACCAGCTGACCCGGGTTCGAGTCCCGGCAGCAACATTTCTTTTTTATTTATTTTGTTTTCACTTTTTATCAAATATAATTTTTATAGCTTAGTTTGTTTATTAATTATGTATCATTAAAAATCAAAATAATCATAAATATACAACGTGACATTTATAACTTGATATTCAATTACAAAACGGAGCGGGTTAAGGAAACCCGTTTTTGACAAATGTTACAATATTCCCAAGACTGCCTTTTGCACTTGATATGGTCATTACGAGTTTACTATCATGCCTTTCGGTTTGACAAATGCTCAGTTGTTTTAATGGACTTGATGAATCGGGTTTGTTAACCTTATTTGGACAAGTTCATCATTGTTTTCATCGACGTCATTCTTATTTATTCCAAGTCTCGAGATGAACACGAACAACACCTTTGATTAACTATGGAACTACTAAAGAAAGAACAACTTTATGCTAAATTCTCCAATTGCGAGTTTTTGCTAAAAGAAGTTCAATTCTTGGGACACATAGTCAACGAGCAAGGTATATATGTGGATCCTTCCAAAATCATTGCGATTAAGGATTGGAACACACCCACTACTCCCACAGAAGTTCGCTCTTTTCTTGGTCTTGCCGGATATTACCATCGATTCATCGTGCACTTCTCAAAGATCATGGTTCCCCTCACCGCTTTGACTCAAAAGAATAAGCCTTTGAGTGGGGACCCAAACAAGTGTAAGCTTTCCAAACCCTGAAACAAAAACTTTGCGATGCTCCAATTCTATCTTTACCTAATGGCACGATGATTTTGTTGTCTATTGTGATGCATCGAACCTAGGCCTTGGTTGTGGTTTTATGCAACGAGATAAAGTCATTGCCTATGCGTCAAGACAATTGAAAGTCCACGAGAAGAGCTACACGACCCATGATCTGGAATTAGGTGCTGTAGTTTTTGCTCTCAAGATTTGGAGACATTACCTTTATGGTACGAAATCCGTGGTTTTTACCGACCACAAAAGTCTCCAATATATATTCAATCAAAAGGAGCTGAACATGAGACAACGACGGTGGGTCTAACTTTTAAACGACTACGACTGCGAAATTCGCTACCATCCTGGTAAGGCGAATGTTGTGGCCGATGCAATCAATCGTAAGGAACGTGTCAAGCTTCATTGTGTTCGAATTCAATCTGGTTTCCAGACACGTATTTTCCAAGCTCAACGTACTTGTGTTACACAAGGTATGATGGGTAGTGAATTACCGCATCAACTTGAGCTCGAAACAAGAGACAATGGATTACTCTATTATTTGAACCGTTTGTGGGTTCCAGGTCAAGACAACCTCCGCACCATATTGATGGATGAAGCTCATAAGTCTCATTATTCAGTCCATCCTGGTGCAGATAAAATGTACAAGGATCTTCGTACCCAGTATTGGTGGCCGGGTATGAAGAAAGACATTGCCTTGTATGTATCAAAATGCCTAACTTGTCTTAAAGTCAAGGCTGAACATCAAGGCCCATCTGGTTTGCTTGAACAACCAGAAATTCCGGTATGGAAGTGGGAGAACATTGCGATGGATCTCATCACAAAACTACCGCGCACATCTAGAGGTCATGATGCCATTTGGGTAATCATTGATCGTCTAACAAAGTCATCACACTTTTTGGCAATTCGTGATGATTACTCTGCTGACAAACTCACCAAGATCTATGTTGTCATGGTGTTCCTTTGGACATCATATCTGACAGAGATGCTCGGTTCTCATCTCATTTTTGGAAGACCGTGCAATCTTCTATTGGAACCAAACTCAATTTGAGCACTGCTTATCATCCTCAAATGGATGGACAAACCGAGAGAACTATTCAAACATTGGAGGATATGCTTAGAGCGTGTGTGATCGACTTTGGTGGTAGTTGGGATTCTTATCTACCGTTAATCGAATTCTCCTACAACAACAGTTATCACGCCAGCATCAACATGGCACCTTTCGAAGCTTTATACAGTTGGAGAGTCTCAGTTTACTGGACCAGAACTTATTCATGACACAACAGACAAAGTCAAGAAAATACGCGATAACCTTCTGACAGCTAGAAGCCGTCAAAAGAGTTACGCGGACAAACGACGCAAGCCCTTGGAATTCCAAGTTGGTGATCACGTCCTACTCAAGGTATCCCCTTGGAAAGGAGTGGTTAGATTTGGAAAGAAAGGAAAACTTACACCACGATACGTTGGACCATTCAAGAGCGTTGAAAGAATCGGAAAGGTGGCCTACCAACTTGAGCTACCTCCTAAACTTGGGAACATTCACCCAACATTCCATGTGTCCAATCTAAAGAAGTGTTTAGCTGACACAAATCTTCACGTCCCTCTCGACGAAATTCACGTTGATGACACTATGCACTTTGTCGAGAAACCTGTGGAGATTTTGGACCGTGAAGTCAAGAAACTCAAGCGAAGACGAATTCCGATAGTCAAAGTTCGCTGGGAATCCAAATGTGGCCCATAATTTACTTGGGAATGAGAGGATCAAATGAAAGCGAAATACCCACATCTGTTTTCACAAGTTTCCTCGAATTAAATTTCGGGACGAAATTTCCTAAAGTAGGGGAGACTGTGACATTTGTGGTGATCGATCGTGTATCAATTCCGGACGAATTATCAATCAATGAAATTTTTGTGTTTTATTTATGAGATTTGTATTTTTTATCGTGACAATTGCACGTATTCGATTCTTGCACGATTTCGAACTTTTAAACGATTCTAGAAGTGAAATCGCAAACTATTACGCAAACGTAATCAGTTTAACGTGATGTACACTCTGGAACATCGACATAAGCTAAAGATACCCTAAATACCCTTTACATAACTTATAAATAAGTTTTGAAGGCTTCGGTATGGCAAAAACATGCTTATTCAACTTCAAGGGCTATTTTGCAAATTCTGCGAAACTATGCCAAATCGCGTATTTCCTACTACAGAACATATACGCACATCCAAAAAATTTGTGTAATCATTAAAATATATTATTTTAATGATTGGAATGCAAAAATATCAATCGTTACGCGTTTACGATCATTTGCGCGTTCGTTACGATTTTCGTCGTAATAAACCGAAAACCGCAACTGTACGACCAAACGAACCGACATCCGAAAAGTTTCCGAGCATTTTTCAAGTTCCCTATGCTTTATCTTCCTTATAAAGCTTAAAAATGGGGTTGACGAGTGTTAAAAGTGCCAAAACGCGTCGAAAAACAAGTTTTAGGGTGCAGGGACCTGTTCTGCCAACTCTGAAACTTAGGAATCCCAGGCGCCACGCGAGAGATCCCCCAAGATCTCCCGCGACGCTCGGGGGATGCCTAGTGGCAGCAGCTTCCTGGCAGCTTCTTGTTCATTTGACTTGACACCTATAACTCGTTTTTGCCACACTTCTCCTGGTTGTAACACCTCACTAAACACTTGTAATGATCCTACAACATCTCCTAACACTTGGCATGATCCTAAAGCTCTCCAACAACTATAAATACCCTTGATCTTCAAATAAATTCCTTGCTCATTTCCATCTTTCTTCTCTCTAAACTCTAAGTGAAGTTGCTACCTTATTAGGAGGTCTCCCATCTGAGTTTTTCTAAGTAATCTTGGCTTCCTTGAGTGCAAGTAAGTGCTCTAACCAAGCATTGTTCATTCTTTTAGCTTATTATAAGCTAAAAGTCAAACTGTTTGACTTACTATTTGACTTTCAGCTTTGACCATTAATTGGTCAAAGCAAAGTCCAATTGGACTTTGAAACGTGATCGTAATCACGATGGTTATGATCCTTAGCGATCATGCCTACTGATTACCACGTTTCCTAGTCGAAGTGACGAGTCAAAGTTTAAGTCAATAATGTGCAAATGCGCATTATATGACGGAACTATTTTCAGGTATCAAAACCCTTTTTTTTGATATCAAATCAGTTTTATAAACCTTGTTAGAAATGTTTAACATGTTTAACTCGTCACTTTTAGTTTAGTGCTTATTTAGGGTCGTAAGTCGAGCGGTTTTGACCATCGCTTTGACTTTCGAATCCGACCCGTTTGGTCAATCTTAGGATCCGACCAAACACATAAATGTGACCATAGTTTTATAGGGAATAACCCGCTGAGGTTATACCTTATGGTCACGTCGTTTGGTTAGTGTTATGTTAAGTCGTCTATTATGCCCTATAAATGAGCAAAATGCCCTTTTTGCGCATAAATCAACTTTAAGCATATGTGACATTGTTTTGACATATAAACTGATGTTGCAACTATATTTAACTTAATTTGGCATATTAGACTTATCGTAACACATAACTAACCATCCGAACACGTTTGTACGTAAATGATCCGTTAAAGTAGCATAAAACTACCTTAACGAGTCATAACCGGTCAAAAGCACTTAGGAATCTTTCCAAATCAGAATGTTAAGTTTGTTAAACCATTTCATATGAGTTCTAACCCTTATTTTGTTTACAAGACCTCATTCTATTCAATCCACTGACATTTACATGGTTATCCAATTTTAGGACACGTTTGATTTCTCGGACTTTTGAGCTTGTTTGATCTTTTATTCAAGGTTACTTTGCAATCCCAAGTGAGTACCTTTCTCCCCTCTTTTATGTTTTCAATATTTTGGGGTGATTCATATGTGCAAAATTGTTTTCAAGTTTTCAAATTACAAATACTATGGTCTATATAAACACGACGATTTCAATAATGTGAACGAACTTGTTGGTGCGTTATATACATGACACGAATGACGTTCATTAGCTTTGGCCAAGCCGACCAGTAGTAAGTTATGGTACCATAGGACTGACAATCCCGTTACCAAGTTTCCCGGTGTTTGTGGGGAAGTTTGGGGAACGACCGAAACTGTTTACTTTAATAAACCCTTTGGTTGTTTGTTATTGCAATTTAAAGATACCCTTTCGTGGTATAGATGAGTCAACACAGGTTTGAATGTATTCACCAAAACGGCCAAAAGTTTTCACAATTAAAACAAGGACGATTTGTTTACAGGGACGATGAACAATTGGTTTATGACACGAACAATGGATGATTGGTTTATGACACGAACAATGGATGATTAGTTTATGACACGGACAATGAACGTTTGGTTTATGGTAAGTGATTTAGACAACAAAATGCGTGTAATGTCATAAAAGCATGGTGGATACGCCGCTGGTACTTCCTATATATAAGTGCATTTATGATATTACATTCGTGCTGTTATTTGCATCACTTGGAACAAAGGTTTTCAAACAATGACACACAACGATTTTCAATTAAAGATATAAACCATACAAAGTTTCTTCAAGGCGATTTACTACTCGAATTTGTAAAACAAATGTTTTGGTCAAGATTCATGGCCACAAGTCTTTTATAAACTATAACTAACTTATTTTAGTTGGTTAGTTATCATTGCAATACCAAAAGCTTTTGATAACAAGGTTTTTAAATTAACGACTCTAGTAGTCTGATGAGGTACTGCAATACATATTCAAAGCCATGAATTTGACACACTCAGAAAACCTATGTACTCGCCGACATCTTTTTGCTGACTCGTTTTCACATATGTTTCAGGAAACCAAGTTTGATGTCGATGCATGCTCACGTAGGATTGGACGCGGGTTAGTGCCTTAAAATATGAAAGACAATAGTTTAATTAGTTTATTTTTAACTTCAAGACAATGTAACTATGTATTTCTATATCCAATAAAACATAACTTTAATTACCATGTGTTGTTGTAACAATCTGTTAACATGACTCCCCGACGTTTCCGCCGTGGTTTGTTGTTTTTACGCGGTCGGGGTGTTACATGTCGATAGGCTTAACACGTTCAGTAAACTGTTTTCAAGATATAAACTAAATTTTACAACTTCTTAATCTTGTGGATTAACATATCTTAGATATATGGACTTAGTACTCTGAAATTTCGTTTGAAAGATTGCCTTATTCTGAGATACGAGGTCCTTATAGATAGTTGATATTTGGGGTATTATACAAGTTCTTCTGATTTTGCGGAAGCAATAGCCTAAAACTTTTATAATGCTTTCGCTATAAATCCCAAACTGCATGCAAAATTTGAAAAGAATCGAAAGATCTAATCATTTGTAGTGCTAAAAAGATTCCTTAAGTGGAACACACCTAAAGAGGAGCCTTCATCTCTTTGTCTGTATGGTAGTACTAACCTGAGCTCTCAAGGTCTCGCATTACCCTGATACATATATCAATTACGCTATATTCACCTGTAAGATGAAATCTAGGGAATCTTGATACGGGAGTATATTCAAGAAGTGGGAAACAAAGATAAGTCAAGTTTCATAATTCATACCTTAAACATATCTTGAAACAGTTGATAAACGTGGTAAAGTTTAAGTGGACAAACATATCGACAATCTAGGTAAACAAGTTTAAAGCTTGAAGTCATCTAAAGGTCAACGGTACTGGTGATATGTCTCAATTAACTGATATGATCCTTTAGACACGATTTCAAAAAAATATGTCTGTAAATATGTTTGTACATAGTTTACTTTGTCCTATACATAGTTTATCAGCTTTACAGATTAAAATCAAAAAGATTTTCAGTGTGTTTTAGCATAAGCTTACAAAATTCAAAAAGATTTTATTTCGACATTGTTTTCAGCAAACCAATGTTGGAGAATGGATCTTCAAAGTCTAGTAAGATGCTAGAACTGGTGGGAATCTCTTTGACAACGGGCTGGGAGCTAATCTGTAACATCTGAAAAGTCAAAACGATAAAAAGATCATTAATTTGAAACTTTGAATTTGAAAATATCAACAGCTTGTTCATAACGGGTCAAACCGGCGTCATTAACTTGGACTCGGCAAAGAAATCAGTTAACCAAGGTCATTAACTTGGACTCAGCAAACAAATCAGTTAACCAAGGTCAATAACTTGGACTTGGTCAACTGAGTGGATTTTTATAATTGGTAAAAAATTGGAAATTTCAGGGGTTAAAATGAAATTTTTGAAAAATTGGTTTTAGGGTTTGGCAAGTTCGACCGAACTTGCTAAACAAAATCAAGTTTAACAAAACAGCAAGTTCGACCGAACTTGCAGATGGCTATTTGTTTGTAAAAGGCTAAGTTCGCCCGAGCTTCTAATGGGCTCACATGTTTGGGCTTTGCAAGTTCGCCCAAACTTACCTAGGTATAAATACCAAAATAAGTTCGGCCGAACTCACTTCTGCAAAAGCAGTCATCTCTGAGCGAACTTGATCTCGAGAGAGAATTGAGCGATTTTGGCAATTTCATGCCGTTACGCTGCCCAAATTAAATTTTTTCTTGGTGATTTCCACACCAACAACAATGTCTGAGGTGTGTATTTGAACGTTGAACCATGATTGGACTTTAATCGAATGAATTCAGATCTAAAACTTAAAAAGCTGATAGTTCTAGCTTACCTTGGATCAAATTGAACATAAATCTTTGATCTACACAGACCATAAAAACATGTTTGATTTGTTTAAATGGGTGTTGATGTTATAAGCAGGTGTTTTGTTGAAGATGACAACAAGTTCGTCCGAACTTGTTGACATGTTCGACCGGACTTGTTATCAAAACATGAATAAAAACAAAGAACCATGAACATGTTTGATCGAACTTCAAAATCTGACTATTGAAAGAATATGTGGAAGTTTGCTCGATCTTGGGTTTTGGAAATCTGAATAATGTTTAGAGTATAAGTTCGCCTAAACTTATACTTGAATAAGAAACATGTTGAATAGGCATGTTCGGGCGAACTTGATCAGAACAGAATTTTGTAACACATAATCAAGTTCGCCCGAACTTGATAAATGTGTTAGAAAATTTTTTGTAAACTTTTTCTCGATATGCATGCTAATTGTTTTGCGTCGTTTTTCATGCTCAAGTTCCAGCGCATGAAATCTCGATAGAGTTTTCTAAGACTCACAACACGTGTATTACGCTTGATAAGACGATCTGTCCATCGCTAAAAGAATACGACAGTATCTTAAAGTTTTTGGAGGAAAGCCCTGTTCACCGAGCGATCACAGATTGTACAGTTTCATATAGATCTCATACTTTCCATTTCTGGACGACTGCGGAGCTTAGTGATGATCATAGGTCAATTGTTTCATCAGTGTAAGTCGGTAATGAAGTCAAACCGATTACTGTAACTGAAGATTATATACGTAGAGTGTTACAATTCAACGATAAAAAGACGATCCAATTTATCTCGATGAAAAGAAGGTTCGTGGATGTTTCTTTCGTATGGGTTACAAGTGAAGCGTGAACAAACCAACATTGAAGAAAGGGGAAGTGCCTAATCCCTACAATCTTTTGATGCACGCTATTATTCACATTTTTAGTCATCGCAAGGCGGGTTTAGACGATGTCAAAGATTATTTAGCCTGTATGGCAACGATGCTTATTCTGATGAAGTCGTTCAACTTTTCTAAACTTGTTTTCACACACATGTCCAAGAATATGGAAGATTCAAGACTTTATCTTTATCCGAGATTCGTACAAATGTTGATTGATGAGAAATTTAAGAATATAGCACGAGATCCGAATGACGTGCATTATCTAGTTCATCTTGATGAAACAACAGTGAAAAAGCTCATAAAGTTTCCGAAGCAAGATTCAGCTCGTGTTGCAAAACCAGTTTTTGGAGCTATTAAAGATGCTAACTACATTGCGCCGCCAGACAATAAATGGAGGAAAGATGGTAGCGACAATGAGAAAGAGCTTAACGCTGAGAAGGAATGGTTCAAAGACTTTAAACCAAAAGCAAGAAGCGAATGGTTCTTAAAGGCAGAAGCTGATAAGCCAAAGAAAAAACGAGCTGCTAAGAAAGTTGATACTATGCTCGTAGACGAAGATAAACCGGAGAATGTGCAAACAGAAGCTGGTTCAAGTGCTGCAGTTGGTTGAGTGTCAATAAACAGTGAAAACAATTCAAGAAGACGTTCTTTCTGCTACTTCTGAAAACGAAGATGATTCTGATAAAGAAATTCTAGTTAAAGAACCAGAGAAATCAGAGGCTGAGAAAGAAAGAACGGTGGATGCTGATTTTGATCCGAATCAGGAAAACGAGTTTGATGAGGAAAGACCTAAGAAGAAAGTAAAACGTGTAAAGAGTGCTACTATTTCTTCGACGAAAACTACAGGGTCTCCTCAGACAAAGGGTAGAAAGAAAATGAAGAAACCCCAAAAAGCTGTTAGCAAAAGGTACAAAGGAAGTTTAAAAAGCGCAGAAGTTACACAAGAATCTTCTGTCGCACAAGAGACAGGAGTCACACAAGAACCTCCTACACAAGAACCTCCTACACAAGAACCTCCTGTTGAAATTACTGCTGAGTTTGATCGTCAAGAAGTTACACAAGAACCTCCTGTGTCCGGATTACTTGAATTACCGATTATTCAATCGCCTGTTGCTCCAACGACTTCGAATGTTGAAAGTTCTACACCAAAGAAGTCTACACCAAAGGCTACGACTCCAAAGTCTACACCAAAACCTTTAGGAGGGCCTAATGTGTTTGGTGATACGCACAACGATATGATAAGTCTGCAGGATCTAAACCATTTCTTTCCAGAGGCTAGCGTTGAACTTCTAGAAAAGCGTGTCAAGGCATTAGAAGATAAAGTGGCACAGAATGAAGTTGAAAAAGCAGAGCTTATTCAAACGATGAATCAAAGTGCGGTTGAGAAAGAGATTTTGAATGACAAGGTTAAAGTGCTAACGAAAAGATGCAAACTGAGATAGCTGATCTAAAGTCTATCCAAGCACTAAATGATCGAAGATTCTCCAGGATGCAGAAAGTGTTATCTAATGCACTGGGTATCGATTTCATCAAAGAATATAATCGTCTGGATAACAGGAAGCTAAAGAATGCTCTGAGAAAGAATTAGCTGCGAGCGGTAAATGAAAGAATGTTGAAGGTGAAGAACCTACTTCTTCTGTAGCTGCAAAGAAGTCTATCGATGATGTGATTCTAGTTCTAAGTCTGATATTCCAAAGGTTGACGAATCCGTCAAACCTTCTGATCCTATCACTGCTTCTGAAGAAAAAGACGATGAATAAGCTGAGAAAGATGATAAAGAGGATGAAGAGGAAGAAGGTTATGAGGATTGGAATGTTGGTGATGATGACGATGATTATGATCAAAGTAGTACTGGTATTAAAGATACTGAAGCCAAAGTCGCTGATGACTTTGATTTTTCTTACCTTATGAATGATGAGTCAAATAAGAAAGAAGATAAAGTTGAGGTGGAGTCAGGGAAGACAGGCTTTCAGAGGATATAAATTTGTCAGATGTTGATCGATCTGCAAATCCAGTTGCAGCAGTAACCACGAAGACGTTAATGTTGATGTTGGAACATAATGTGGAAGAAGGTGAGTACGTGCACAATTACTCAAAAGAAGATTTGGCGAGATTGGTTGAAGTTGAAGCTGAAAGATTAGAGTTTGATTTCGAGGAAGTCTTGAATGTTAACACTTTTGAACCAAACGATTATCAGTATGTTAGAAGATTTGAGGCTGATAAGTATAACAGGGTGATCGTAGAGGATTGATCTTCTGATGATGAAACAGATCTAACTGCAAAGTACGTCGGTCCTAATTCTGAAAGTTTTCCTACTTTCGATGAGATGTACAAGAAACTCGATGAAGAAATGTTGAAGGAAAAGATAGAAGAATCTCTACGAGAGGGTAAAGTTCCTAAACCTATGACTAAAGAAGAAATTACTCAAGCGAGAAAGTCTTGGTTCAAAGAAATGTTGCGCGAACGCAAGTTTAGACGTCCTCTAGCATTCTTTACAAGAGACAAAGATGTTACTTTGGGGGTTATTTTGAGTTGGGCATGGTTCAAAGAGCTGAATGTTTATGCAATCAAAAGAGAATTTGGAGTGCAATACTTCAAGTATCTTTCTGATTTCAAGACCTTACCGTATTGGGATGCGGAAGAGTTGGTACAAACAGTGAATGTTACATATCACATGAAATATATTGATCAGTTATTATGGAAAATGATTAAGTATGAAGCGGTGAAAGGATTCAACTATTGGAAGCCGTTTATTCCTAGCCGCAGAATCAAGACAAACAAGAAAATGGGAGAAAAAGACATAACGTTGATCATGAAACGTCCAAGTGCCACGAGGAATATGCCGCTAATGCCGATTGAACAAAACTTCTATCATTTGTTCAAGTGGTGGCAAATATTTCCAGCTACTTTTGAAGAAGTTATTGTTCTGAAGTTTGAAGAACACTTGGATATAACAAAGGAAAGGGTTGAGGTAATGGGTCATCAGGGCATGAGATGTTTATGGAGGACGATAAGGATTCTAGATCCTATGTGGCTTGTGAACTGCTCGAGAGAAGACATCAAAACCTTGTTCTATAGCAAGATTGTTTTTGAAGAACGAGAAAAGGTACAAGCGATGCCGTTTCAGAAAGTGATTAATGTTTGCTATGCACACGAAGTCAATTATTGAAAGATGTGGCAAACTAAGTGGAGAGATTTAGAAAGGGTTAAGTTTCTAAAGGAGGAGAAGCGTCTTGAAGCAATTAGTGAAAGAACTAGAAGGCAAGTGTTAAAAGATTTCAGCATTTCAACAAAGTGCCTCCTACAGATCAGACGTCGGATCCGAAACAAGAACGACGAAGGAAGCCTTACAAAAACTTCTTCGGTCGTGTACGTTAATGTTTATATGAAGACAGAGTTTTGGACACTGATACAAGACGAAGACTATATCCAAGGGGGAGTCTGTTGGTGCATAATGTATGTGTCTTAGTCTTATATCGAGTTTGTATAGTATAGAGCTGAATAGGCTAGATGAAAAGTGTATTTATGTTTGTTAGAGACAAGTTCGCTGGTAATGTGTCATGTAAGGGCAAGTTCGGGCGAACTCATGTCTCTTAGTAACGAAATTGGACTATTATAAATAGCTAGCTTACCTCATTCATTTGTAACTTTGGCATTTTGGAGGCGAAGCTCTGTCAGTTTGTACTCTTGAAGTTTATTCAATGAAACTGATATTAAACTGATTAATTCTTGTCTATTGGTAAATACGACGTAATATTTCCGCTATTATGGACGTTAGATATCAAATTTAGGTTCCTTAGCATCGAGGATCGGTCCTACAAGTGGTATCAAACTGGAGCCAAAGTTGACGAGACGTTATACAGATCGATGATTGGATCGCTGATGTATTTGACGGCGTCGCGCCCAGATATTATGTATCCAACCTGCCTCTGCGCCAGATCTTAGTCAAGCTCGAGGATCTTACACATGCAGATCGTGAAACGAATCTTCAGATACCTGAAAGGATGCCCAAGCACCGACTTGTGGTACCCGAAGAACGACATTTTCGACCTCACAGGCTATGCTGATTCTGATTTTGGTGTAGATAAGTTGAATTCAAAATCAACAGCGGGATGCCAGTTCTTCGGAACAAGAATGGTAACCTGGCAGTGTAAGAAACAGACTACGGTCGCTCTCTCTACCTGTGAAGCTGAGTATATCTCGACCTCCAGCTGTTGTTCACATATTCCATGGATTCAACAGCAGATGAGAGACTACGACCTGCAATTTCGAGACACTCCGGTGTTTGTTGATAACAAGGCAAGCATAGATATAACTAAAAATCCGGTTCATCACTCACTCACAAAACACATTGAAATTCGTTATCATTTCATTCGTGATTGCTACGAAAAGAAATTGGTGCGAATAGAAAAATCCACACTGACCAACAAAAGGCTGATCTTTATACCAAACCATTTTCTTTGTCACGGTTTAAATACTTGATGAGAATTAATGGTATGAGATATCTGACAGGTGCGGACGCTGAGGTAAAATACGGATCGGACGACGAGTTCGCGTGATCCACATTGGTTTGTAAATATCTTTCTAGTTTAGAATTTTGTTAAAATCTAAAATCCAAAACGATGTTTTTGATTTTAGGGGGAGAAATGTTAGAGAAAATACAAAAACATTCGAAAAATTTTAAAATCCAAAAACATATGAAAAATTCAAAATACACAAAAACATTGAAAAAGAAAAAAGAATTCAGTGTCATATAAGGAAATGATAGTACATCAGTGGACTATCACAGTATGCTAAAGAAATGGAAAGTTTAAAAGTAATAAACGTGTCTTACTGTGGATGTGTTGATAGGATTAACACGTTCAGTAAACTGTTTTCGAGATATAAACTAAATTTAGCAACTGCTTAATATTGTGGATTAACACATCTTGGATATATGGACTTAGTACTTCGAAATTTCGTTTGAGAGATTGCCTGATTCTGAGATACGAGGTCTTTATAGATAGTTGATATCTGGGGTATTATACAAGTTCTTCTGATTTTGCGGAAGCAATGGCCTATAACTTCTATAATACTTTCGCCAAAAATCCCCAAACTGCATGCAGAATTTGAAAAGAATAAAAAGATGTAATCATTTGTAGTGTTAAAAAGATTCCTTAAGTGGAACACACCTTAAAGACGAGCCTTCATCTCTTTGTCTGTACGGTAGTACTAACCTGAGCTCTCGAGGTTTCGCATTACCCTGATACATATATCAATTACGCTATATTCACTTGTAAGATGAAATCTAGGGAATCTTGATACAGGAGTATATTCAAGAAGTGGGAAACACAGATAAGTCAAGTTTCATAAATCTTACCTTAACATATCTTGAAATAGTTGAGAAATGTGGTAAAGCTTAAGTGGACAAACATATCGACAATCTAGGTAAAAGAGTTTTAAAGTTTAAAGTCATCTAAAGGTCAACGGTACAGGTGATATGTCTCAATCAACTGATATGATCCTTAACACAAAATTCACAAAAATATGTCTGTAAATATGTTTGTACATAGTTTACATTATTCTGTACATAGTTTATAGGCTTTACAGATTAAAATCATAAAGATTTTCAGTGTGTTTTAGCATAAACTTATAAAAATTCAAAAAGATTTTATTTCTACATAGTTCTCAGCAAACCAATGTTGGAGAACGGATCTTTGAAATCTGGTAAGATGCTAGAACTGGTGGGACTCTCTTTGACAACGGGCTGGGAGCTAATCTTTTAAAATCTGAAAAGTCAAAAAGATAAAAAGTTCATTAATTTGAAACTTTAATTGAAAATATCAACAGTTTGTTAGTAACGGGTCAAACCGGGGTCATTAACTTGGACTCGACAGACAAATCGGTTAACCAAGGTCATTAACTTGGACTTGGTCAACTGAGTGGATTTTCATAACTGGTAAAAAGTTGGAAAGGTCAGGGGTTAAAGTGAAAAATTTGAAAATTGGTTTTAGGATTTGGCAAGTTCGGCCGAACTTGCTAAACAAATAATGTTTAACAAACAAGCAAGTTCGACCAAACTTGCAGATAAATGGCTGATGATTATCAAGTTCGCCTGAGCTTCTATGGGCTCACATGTTTGGGCTTTGCAAGTTCGCTCGAACTTACCTAGGTATAAATACCTAAGTAAGTTCGGCCGAACTCACTTCTGCAAAAGAAATCATCTCTGAGCGAACTTGATCTTGAGAGAGAATTGAGCGATTTTGGCAATTTCGTACCATTACGCTGCCCAAATTTAGTCCGTTTTTGGTGATTAGCACACCAATTACTATGACAGAGGTAGAGATTTGTCATTGATCCATGAATTAACCATAATCGAACCAAATAGATCTGAAAAACTCAAAATCGGTCAGTTCTAAGTATTCATGGACAAAACTGAAATAAAAATCATAATCTACACTTAAAATCGACCGCATAAAACGTTTTTTATTGGATTGTAATGGAGGATTGCATGTTAACAGGTGTTGAGTTTGGAGAAGACGACAAGTCCGGCCGAACTTGTTGTCAAGTTCGACCGAACTTGAATTAAAAAAAAACTTTTTAACAAATTGAATAAAAGGAAATTAATGCATCTTCGACCGAACTTGGTTTGTGAAATTCTGAAGTTTTGTTTAGAGTATAAATTCACCCGAACTTATATAATGAACATGTTGATAAAGCATGTTCGAGCGAACTTGGGTAAAACAGATTGAGATAACACATATATCAAGTTCGCCCGAACTTGATAAATGTGTTAGGAAAATTTTTGTGATTTCTTCTCGATAAGCGTGCTAATTGTTTTGCATCTTTTTTCAGGCACAAGTACCAGCACGTGTAATCTCAGTAGAGTTTTCTAAGACTCATAACACGTGTATTACGCTCGATAAATCGATAGTTCATTGCTAAAGGAGTACGAGAGTATTTTGAAGTTTCTAGAGGAAATCCCTATTTACAGAGCGCTTACAGAACACACAGTTTCATATAGATCTCATACTTTCCATTTCTGGACGAATGCGGAGCTTAGTGATGATCATAAGTCAATGGTTTCATCGGTGCAAGTCGGTAATGAAGTCAAACCGATTACTGTAATTGTAGATGATATACGTAGAGTGTTACAATTCAACGATAAAGAAGACGATCCAATTTATATTGATGAAAAGATGGTTCGTGGTTGTTTTTTCGAATGGGCTACAAAGGAAGCGTGAATAAGCCAACGTTGAAGAAAGGGGAATTGCCTAACCCCTACAAGCTTTTCATGCACGCTATTATCCATACTTTTAGTGATCGCAAGGCAAGTCTTGACGATGTGCAAGATTATATGGCCTGTATGGCAACGACGCTTATTCTGAAGAAGCCGTTCAACTTTTCGAAGCTAGTTTTCACGCACATGTCAAAGAATATGGAAGATGACTTTATCTTTATCCGAGATTCGTACAAATGTTGATTGATGAGGAATTCAAGAATATAGCACGCGATCCGAACGATGTGTTGTATCTAGTTCATCTTGATGAAACTACAGTGAAGAAGCTTATAAAGTTTCAGAAGCAAGATCCAGCTCCTGTTGCAAAACCAGTTTTTGGAGCTATTAAAGATGCTAACTACATTGCGCCGCCAGACAATAAATGGAGGAAAGATGGTAGCGACGATGAGAAAGAGCTTAACGCTGAGAAGGAATGGTTCAGACTTTAAACCAAAAGCAAGAAGCGAATGGTTCTTAAAGGCAGAAGCTGATAAGCCAAAGAAAAAACGAGCTGCTAAGAAAGTTGATACTATGCACGTAGACGAAGATGAACCAGAGAATGTGCAAACATAAGCAGGTTCAAGTGTTGCAGTAGTGGTTGAGAGTCAATAAACAGTGAAAACAATTCAAGAAGATGTTATTTCTGCTACTTCTGAAAATGAAGATGATTCTGATAAAGAAATTCTAGTTAAAGAACCAGAGAAATCAGAGGCTAAGATTAGAGCCGAGAAAGAAAGAACGGTGGATGCTGATTTTGATCCAAACTAGGAAAAAGAGTCTGATGAGGAAAGACCTAAGAAGAAAGTAAAACGTGTAAAGACTGCTACTATTTCTTCGACGAAAACTACAGGGTCACCTCAGACAAAGGGTAGAAAGAAAATGAAGAAACCCCAAAAAGTTGTTAGAAAAAGGTACAAAGGAAGTTTAAAAAGCGCAAAAGTTACACAAGAACCTTCTGTCGCACAGGAGACAGGAGTCAGACAAGAACCTCCTACACAAGAACCTCCTGTTGAAATTACTGCTGAGTTTGATCATCAAGGAGTTACACAAGAACCTCCTGTGACCGGGTTACTTGAATTACCGATTATTCAATCGCCTGTTGCTCCAACGACTTCGAATGTTGAAAGTTCTACACCAAAGAAGTCTACACCAAAGGCTACGACTCCAAAGTCAACACCAAAAACTCTAGGAGGGCCTAATGTGTTTGGTGATATGCACAACGATCTGATAAGTCTGCAGGATCTAAACCATTTCTTTCCAGAGACTAACGTTGAACTTCTAGAAAAGAGTGTCAAGGCAATAGAAGATAAAGTGGCGCAGAATGAATTTGAAAAAGCAGAGCTTATTCAAAAGATGAATCAAAGTGCGGTTGAGAAAGATATTTTGGATGACAAGGTTAAGGTGTTAGAGAATGAAAGAGAGTACTTTAATGCGTTGATAGAGAGTTTGCAAGATGCTAACGAAATGATGCAAACTGAGATAGCTGATCTAAAGTCTATCCATGCCCTAAATGATCGAAGATTCTCCAGGATGCAGAAAGTGTAATCTAATGCACTGGATATCGATTTCATCAAAGAATATAATCGTCTAGATAACAGGAAGCTAAAGAACGCTCTGAGAAAGAATTAGTTGCGAGCGGTAAAGGAAAGAATGTTGAAGGTGAAGCACCTACTTCTTCTGTAGCTGCAGAGAAGTCTATCGATGATATGATTCTAGCTTCTAAGTCTGATATTCCAATGGTTGACGAATCTGTCAAGCCTTCTGATCCTATCACTGCATCTGAACAAAAAGACGATAAAGAAGCTAAGAAAGATTATAAAGAGGATGAAGAGGACGAAGGTTATGAGGATTGGAATGTTGGTGATGATGATAATGATTATGATCAAAGTAGTACTGGTATTAAAGTTACTGAAGCCAAAGTCGCTGATGACTTTGATTTTTCTGATCTTATGAATGATGAGTTGAATAAGATAGAAGATAAAGTTGAGGGGGAGTCAGGGAAGACAGGGCATTCAGAGGATATAAATTTGTCAGATGTTGATCGATCTAGAAAGCCAGTTTCTGCAGCAACCACGAAGACGTTAATGTTGATGTTGGAACATAATGTGGAAGAAGGTGAGTACGTGCACAATTACTCAAAAGAAGATTTGGCAAGATTGGTTGAAGTTGAAGCTGAAAGCTTAGAGTTTGATTTCGAGGAAGTCTTGAATGTTAACACTTTTGAACCAAATGATTTTCAGTATGTTAGAAGATTTGAGGCTGATAAGTATAACAGGGTGATCGTAGAGGATTGGTCTTTTGATGATGAAACAGATCTAACTGCGAAGTACGTCGGTCCTAATTCTGAAAGTTTTCCTACTTTCGATGAGATGTACAAGCAACTCGATGAAGAAATGTTGAAGGAAAAGATAGAAGAATCTCTACGAGAGGGTAAAGTTCCTAAACCTATGACTAAAGAAGAAATTGCTCAAGCGAGAAAGTCTTGGTTCAAAGAAATGCCGCGCGAACACAAGTTTAGACGTCCTCTAGCATTCTTTACCAGAGACAAAGATGTTTCTTTGGGGGTTATTTTGAGTTGGGGATGGTTCAAAGAGCTGAATGTTTATGCAATCAAAAGAGAATTTGGGGTGCAATACTTCAAGTATCTTTCTGATTTCAAGACCGTACCGTATTGGGATGCGGAAGAGTTGGTACAAACAGTGAATGTTACATATCACATGAAATATATTGATCAGTTATTATGGAAAATGATCAAGTATGAAGCGGTGAAAGGATTCAACTACTAGAAGCCGTTTATTCCTAGCCGCAGAATCAAGACAAACAAGAAAACGGGAGAAAGAGACATAACGTTGATCATGAAACGTCCAAGAGCCATGAGGAATATGCCGCTAATGCCGATTGAAAAAAACTTCTATCCTTTGTTCAAGTGGTGGCAAATAGATTCAGCTACATGTGAAGTAGTTATTGTTCTGAAGTTTGAAGAACACTTGAATATAACAAAGGAAAGGGTTGAGGTGATGGGTCATCAGGGCATGAGGGGTTTATGGAGGATGATAAGGATTCTAGATCCCATGTGGCTTGTGAACTGCTCGAGAGAAGATATCAAAACCTTGTTCTATAGCAAGATTGTTTTTGAAGAACGAGAAAAGGTACAAGCGATGTAGTTTCAGAAAGTAGTTCATGTTTGCTATGCACGCGAAGTCAATTCTGGAAAGATGTGGCAAACTAAGTAGAGAGATCTAAAAGGAGTTGAGTTTCTAAAGGAGGAGAAGCGTCTTGAAGCAATTAATGAAAGAACTAGGAAGGCAAGTGCTAAAAGATTTCAGCATTTGAACAAAGTGCCTCCTACAGATCAGACGTCGGATCCGAAACAAGAACGACGAAGGAAGCCTTACAAAAACTTCTTCGGTCGTGTACGTTAACGTTTATATGAAGACAGAGTTTTGGAGACTGATACAAGACGAAGACTATAGTCAAGGGGGAGTATATGTCTTAGTCTTATATCGAGTCTGTATTGTCACACCCTCATTTTCCACTTGCGGAGTTTTACCGCGAGGCGTGCGAACAAACCAGAATCTGAAACACTAGTACGTCGAACGACTCTATATGATTTGGTAATACGTTTTCCAAAAATCATTTGATTAACCAATTGTCGTAGATTTTAGATTGTCTTAGTTAATTACTAAAGTTTAGCGGAAGCATTAGTTTAAGTGGTTGAGCGAAAGCATAAAATAAATAGTGAAGCGGGCGCCAACACAAACGCCAAAACAAATGAAAAACCTAAAACAACATTTGTAATTGAGACTCGATAAAAGATGTCTTGTTCAATGCATGTGAGTGCACCTAGAGCTCCTAGCGTCCTGAGAAACATGTAAAGAAACAAGTGTCAACATTAAAGATGAGTGAGTTCACAGGTTTTCATAATTTCGTTTGTTCGGTTATAGTTTGTTTTCCCCCGTTATCCCTAACCCGGGATAACGTGCTGGTTCCATTATTCCAATCCCGAAATAATAAGTTGTTGCTTCCATTATCCTCAACCCGGGATAATATAGTTGTTGTTTCCATTATTCCAACCCGGAATAATAAGTTGTTGTTTCCATTATCCTCAACCCGGGATAATATAGTTGTTTCGTAATTAAGTTCAATGTTAACATATATAGGTAGCTAGCCTAAAGTTATGTCACGTAAGAGTTCGCGATAGAAGCTGACTGTTGTGCCTCCGTGTTACCAGGCCTATCACTGACCATGGCGAAGTTAGGCCGAATTATTCATCCGTTGACCATACCCGGTCGGCTAGCGCGACTAGCTCGGATGGGGCTTGTCGGGCCCAGTAGTACTACTTATAACTCCCCCGCTATTAAACCCAATACTAACGATCCGAGAGATTGACGAGGACTTAAGTGATATAGCTACTTAGTGACCATAACATTACATTAACATTAACTTAGTTACCGAATAGTTATGTGACGTTAAATTCGTATAACGTAAAGAGATTGAGTTTGAAGAGTGTATACATGTTTCTCCCCCTGTTGTTTAAAAACCGGATAAAGTTAGGGGCCGTGAACTCACCTTTATTTGCTCGGTTAGTGTAGCAAAGAAGTTGTAAAGGATGGGACCGCTAATCGCGTCCTAACAAACCAATTGATTTCAAGTCAGTGTGTGATCACACCAATACAAATTCTACACTTAATTTACGCACAAAGTGATACACACAAACAACATATCTAACACTCAAACATGCATGCAAGTATACTCATGTGAACCTAGTGATCAAAACAACTTATCATGAACATAAACCAATCCATGACACAATTTGGTGCACACAATCACAAGTTATCAAATTTCAGCTTAACACTCCTAATTCAGCTGTTTTCTAGGATTTTTATAAAATAGTTACAACGTTCCAAAAATTCCAATATTTTTACAGCAGGTGCCATTTATAATGTAGAAATTTATATAATTTTCCAAGTCCTAAATCTTTACCATTTAACCATAAATATTAATATACTAGGCTGCAGTCAGATTTATCGCTTTCTGACTGCAGTCCACGGAAGAATTTATTTAAAAATCACCAATCGTCCAATTAACAAAATTCCAGTTGGAGTTGCCCGGAAATTTCCATACCTAGTTGCTGTACAAAATTCATGACTCAACTCCCTACTGATTATAAAATCCAACTCCATAAACAACTAACAAAATTTCAGGATTTTCACAACTTTAGTTACTGAACTTATTTGGCCCTTTAAAAATATCAAACGACTTCAGAAAATTATGAATCCAGCGCCCTTAGATTCGTTATTCAAATCTCTACGTTCTAGACATCAGAAAATACGTTTTTTGACAACTAATGACCGAGTTACAGCCAGATGAAGTCCGCTGTAACTATTACTCAGCAACCTGTTTCAGCATATTATTATTATAAGGCGTCCATATTATTAACCTAAGCGATCATGAACCGGTTTCCTAGTCATAGATCAATACTAATAACATATCCATGCAAACCCTAGTTCATACCTCTAGTTTTTACAAACAAACTCAGCCTATACTTTTCAGATTTCAAACAAACATTACTTGCAACCTAGCCTTAACAATCCGAAAACAACACAACCGTTTCATTCAATCATACAAATCCGAAAACAACAAAATCAAAACACATGTATCCGAATATGATCTTGTAACATATGATAAATTCTAATCTTTTAATGACAAGGTAAACGAACCGTGCGTAAGATAAGGAGGATGGCGAGGGCTGCTGCGACCGGAAGAAAAGAAAGGGCTGATCTCGCGACCGAATGGAGTGTAACAAGGGCTGATCAGATCAAGGTGATGAAGGCAGAGGTTGCTCGCAATCAATGGGAGTGCAAAGGGGGTGTTTGCGGTCGAAAAGGTGATCAAGTGGAAGGGATGGACTGTTTTGCGATCGGAGAGATGACCGATTGGCTACCGACGGCAGTTTTGCTTTTAGGGTTTGGGAGTTGAGAAAGATCATGCATGAGTGTGTGTATATATAGCGCAAGATGAAGGGTTACGGTTTGGGTTTGGTCTTGCGGCCGAGATATGTTTGGGTTGGTTCGGTTTGGGTTGTACGCAATGGGTTTGGGGTTTGGGTTGCACACGGGTTGGTTTGGTTTGGTTTGGTCTTGTGGCCGCATAGTTTAAGTTTAAGGTTTGGTTCGTGTCGCGGTTCAGTTTGGTTCGTGTACATATTTACCATAATTATTTTATAACTAAAACAATCACACAAACACACATCACGTATTCATTAACTCGTACACGTTTAATACTTAGCATTTACTTTATTCGACAAGTATTGCGTTTAAGTTATCCTAAAAACCGGGATGTCACATGTATAGTATAGAGCTGAATAGGCTAGCTGAAAAGTGTATTTATGTTTGTTAGAGACAAGTTTGCTAGTAATGTGTCATATAAAGGCAAGTTCGGAGAACTCATGTCTCTTAGTAGCGAACTTAGACTATTATAAAAAGCTAGCTTGCCTCATTCTTTTGTAACTTTGGCATTTTGGAGGCGAAGCTCTGTCAGTTTGTACTCTCGGCGTTTAATCAATGAAACTGATGATTAACTGATTATTTCTAGTCTATTGGTAAACACGACATAATATTTCCACTATTATGGGTGTTAGATATCAAATTTAGGTTCCCTAGCATCGAGGATATGTCTTACAGAATAAAATTTCTGTTTTAAATAAAAATGATTTTGAAAAAACAAAGTATAATAAACTCACATCTTAAAAAATTCAGGAAATTTGAACAAGATGCTGAGATTGCTAAAAATTTTTTTGATGATTTAAAAAAGAAATTGAAAGGTATTGTGACCTCCTCATTAATTCCAGATCACATATGTCCAAAACCGATCAATGAAAATAAAAAGAAAATTCCAATAAATGATAAAGTCACAAATTATGACAATGTATTGAGGATTGTGATGATGATACCGATGATTAAAGAGCTAAAAATGATAAACATGAAATATTTTTTTAAAGCTAAAAGAAAAATTCAAAGAAACTGTTCTACAATCTTCTGAGAAAGGTGAATGTTAAACACAAAAACCTTCTAAGCAGAATGGAGAACGAAAACAAAAGGAAAAACAAAATTTTAAAAGTTTTCGAAACAAAAACAAAAGCTCATTGGTACGATCATTCAATCATTATATAAATTCACAAAAATTTGTAAATAAGTGGTGCAGGTCGGACCACAGTGCTTCAACGTCAAATTGAAGTTACAGAAGAAGAAGGAAAGATGGCTACCACACTTCAAATCAATGTTACGATTTGAGTGTATGGTTTGATAGAAAAGATCGATATGAGAACAGGAAGTGTTATAAATGTGGAGTAACTGGACACATTGCTAGTAAATGTTTACAAATTTAAACTAAACCTACTCATATTTATAACAAAAATTCTGGAGTATCAACTCAGGTTTTGAAACAATGTACAAAAATTACAAACAAGGTGAAACCAGTTATTACTAAGTTTTAAAATTTTGAAACTGGTGAATCCTCGAATGGTAGTGAACAAAGAGTTTCTTCATTGTATTTCAAGAGAGCTTTAATGAAAAATCAAACATGGTTGGTGAAAGAAAATGTGTTTACACAATCAGTGAAAATTGAAAGTTTAGAGGATTTTCCGAAACTTGAGAAAGTCCAAAATAAACCTGATTCTGAAAAGAAAATAAAATATAAGGTTGAAGAAATAACACCTAAGACTGAAAAGGCTTGCGTGTCACTATTCAACTAATTGTTTGAATTTTTGTGCAGGAACTTCTGAGATGAACGCAAATTACTAAGAATGGAGTTCTGGGGCACACATTGAAGATGAGCCAGGTTATCATGTTATATATAAAGGCCATTTCCATAGAACCCTCACTGTTGAACAAGACAAAACTCATGTTCAGTAAATTGTTATAAACACAAAAGTGTCAAGGTTTTTGTCATCATGAGGGGGAGAGTGTTTAAAAGAAAATTTGTGAAGTAGTAATGGATGGCAAATTGAAGTGATTCTCATCGGTTGTTCAATGCTTTTCTATAAATAAAAAACTCAAAAGATATGTTTTTGAATTTAAGGGGACTATCACATTGAAAAAGGCAAAAAAAGTTTTGTGGATAAAAGAAAATGATAGTACATCAGTGGACTATCACAGTATGCTAAGGATTTGTAAAATTTAAAAGTTTAAATGGTTGATATATGGGTAATTATACAAGTCTTACTATGGATGTGTCGATAGGATTTTCACGTTCAGTAGATTGATTCCGGGATATAAACTAAATTTTACAACTGCTTAATTTGTGGATTAACATCTCTCGGATATATGGACTTAGTACTCCGAAATTTCATTTGAGAGATTGCCTGATTCTGAGATACGAGGTCTTTATAGATGGTTGATATCTGGGTAATTATACAAGTTCTTCTGATTTTGCAGAAGCAATAGCCTAGAACTTCTATAATGCTTTTGCTAAAAAACGCCAAAACTGCATGCAAAATTGACAAAATTGAAAGATCTATTCAATTGCAATACTTAAAAGACTCCTTAATTCGAACACACCTTAAAGTTGAGCCTTCATCTCTTTTTCAGTACGGTGGTACTAACCTGAGCTCTCAAGGCCTTGCACAATCCAAATACATATATCAATTACGCTATACTCACCTATAAGATGAAATCTAGGTAATCTTGACGCGGGAGTATATTCTGAGATGGGAACCATAGTTAAGTCAAGTTTCTTAATCCTACATAACGTATCTTGGAATAATTGAGAAATGTGTGAGGTTTAAAAGGACAAACATATCGACAATCTAGGTAAATTTGTTTAAAACTTCAAGTCTCAAGAGTCAACGGTACTAGTGATATGTCTCAAAACTGATATGATCCTTTAACACAAACTCAACAAAAATATGTATGTAAATATGTTTGTAGATAGTTAGTGTTGGTTACTCATTTCGTAAAATCAAAAAGATTATATTATCTTTTAGTTTCGACCACTGATGATGAAAAACTGATTTTTAAAGTCTAGAGTTGCTGAACAAAATCTAAAAACTTTTGAAAATCAATCTGAAAAGTTTAAAAAGTTCATTAATTTGAAACTGACATTTGAATAAATGTGTCAGTTTAGTATCAAAATGTTTAATCCAGATCATTAGGTTGAACTTGATACATGAATCAGATATTCAAGGTCATTAATTTGGACTTGATTCTCTAACTGGTTTTAAAACTGATAAGAGGATTAGAATTTGATATGTTTGTGTTTAAAAATTTCAAAGTTTGAATCTGAAATGTTTATTTGAATGTTTGAGGAACTTTGAAACAGGAAGTAGATTTTAAGGGGGAGCTGGATAAAAACGTTGATTGAAAATACTAGAAAGCTCAAAGTAAGGGGAAGCATGGTGATTAAATTTTATCAAGACAAGCTCAAGAAAAGAGAAAAGGATTGTAGAAGATATGAAGATCAAGTATGTTAAAGTTATTAAAGAAATAAAGATCAAGAAAATATTAAAGACTTTGGAACTTAATT
The DNA here is from genome assembly GCA_947069175.1 of Scalesia atractyloides. Taxonomy (NCBI): domain Eukaryota; kingdom Viridiplantae; phylum Streptophyta; class Magnoliopsida; order Asterales; family Asteraceae; genus Scalesia; species Scalesia atractyloides. The sequence goes on along the minus strand of CAMTDV010000005.1, from coordinate 50,984,012 downwards.
GAAGAACGATGACTACGGCAATATCCAAGGGGGAGTCTGTTAATGCATATACATGTTGCCTACGTCATCGTATTACGTCGAGTCTGTGTTTAGGAGTAAAACATTAAGTTTATGTATGTTGAGAGACAAGTTCGCCCGAACTTGTGGTGTACATGAACAAGTTCGCCCGAACTTGTCCAAGGCACATTCCAGGCGAACTTGTTCTCCTATAAATATGTGGTTTGTGTTCTCCTTTGTATAATTTAGAGATTTGTTGTACTGGACGGTGAAGCTCTGTTCAAGTGTTTCTAGGATTTGTAACGTTTACTCATCAATGAAACAATGATTAAACAGTAAAGAACTTATATCCAATGTCGCCTATGCAAACGGATTCCACACGTTTATCTTAGGTTTGCCAAATTAGGACCAGAACGATCCGTACAACGGACCCTCAACTCTTGCTCGATTTCAAACTTTCAAATTACTTCTGGAAGTGAAATCGCAAACTATTACGTAAACATAATTAGTTTAACGTGGCCCTAAATACCCTTTACATAATTTAGAAATAAGTTTTGAGGGCTTCGGTATGGCAAAAACATGCTTATGCAACTTCAGTGACTATTTTATAAATTCTATGAAAGTACACCGTTTCGCGTATTTCTTATTAAGGAACACGTACGTACATCAAAAAAATTTTGTAATCAATAAAATCTTGTATTTAAATTATTGGAATGAAAAAATATCATTTGTTAGCAATTATGGTCGTTTACGCGTTAATTAAAGAGTTCGTCATAATTAAGCGAAAAACACAACCGTACAACCGAACAAACCGAAATCCGTGACATTGCCGGGTATATTTCAAGTTCCCAAAACTTTATTATCCTTATAGAGCTAAAAAACCAGGTTAACAAGTGATAGAAGTGCCAAAACGCGACGAAACGAATGCAGGGGCCTGTTTGCCAACTTTTGAAAGTTTTTGCCTGCTAGAGTCCTTACGGACCGCAAAGGCAACCCCATACGGTCCGTAAGGGGTGCCCCGCATAGCAGCAATGTGGCAGCTCCTTGTTTAAGGCCTTGGACACTAATCATTCAAAATAACCACACTTCCTCTGGTTGCAACACATCATTATACACTTGTAATGATCTGGAAATAACCCTTAACACTTGGAATGATCTTGTGGCTTCAAGATTAGTATAAATAGGTGATCATTTGGCCATTTACTTTGCTCATCTTCTTCATTCTTTCTCCTTTGCTCTAAGTTAGAGTGCTACCACCTTTGTAGAGGCCTCCCATCTGAGCATTCTTCATCCTTGAGCTCTTCAAGTGTTCTTCAACACAAGTAAGTGCTCTCTCCTAGTCTTGTTCATTTCTTTTAGTTATTTTGAGCTAAAAGTCAAACAGTTTGACTTTCTGTTTGACTTTCAGTTCTGACCATGAATTGATCAAAGCAAAGTCCAATTGGACTTTGCAACGTGATCGTAATCACGATGGTTATGATCCTTAGCGATCATGCCTACTAATTACCACGTTTACTAGTCGAAGTGACGAGTCAAAGTTTCGGTCAAAATGCGCATTTATGTACATTTTGCGACGAATTATTTTTGGGTGTCAAAACACTAAGTTTTGATACCAAAACATTTTTATAACTTAGTTAGACATGTTTTGACATGTCTAACTCGTCACTTTTAGTTTAGTGCTTATTTAGGGTCGCAGGTCAAGCGACATTGACAACCGCTTTGACTTTCGAATCCGACCTGTTTGGTCGATCTTAGGATCTGACCTAACACATATTTGTGGCCATTGTTGTATAGGGAATAACCCTCTGAGGTTATACCTTATGGCCACATCGTTTGGTTAGTGTTTTGTTAAGTCGCTCATTATGCCTTCATTGACCAAAATGCCCTTTTTGCGCATAAATCAACTTTAAGCACATGTGACCAATGTTTTGACACATAAACTGATATTACAACTTAATCAAACTTATTTTGGCATATTAGACTTATCATAACTCATATCTAACTATCTGAACACGTATTTACGCAAATGACACGGTAATGTAGCGTAAACTACCTTAACGAGTCATAACGGATCAAAAGCACATAGGTTTCATTTCAAATTAGAATCTAGACTTTGTTAAACCATTTCATATGAGTTCCAACAGTAATTTGGTTTACAAGACCTCATTCTATCCTATCCGCCGATTAAAGTCCCGACATTTTCCTAGTTATCCGATTTTAGGACACGCTTGAATTCTCAGACTTTTGAGCTTGTTTGGTCTTTGATTCAAGGTTACTTTGCAATCCCAAGTGAGTACATACCTCCCCTCTTTTTATGTTTTGCAAATATTTTGGGGTGATTCATATGTGCCAAATTCTTTTCAAGTTTTCGAAACATAAAGTTTATGGTTTATATAAACACAACGATTTTAATAATGTGCGTTGTATCCATGACACGAATGACATTCATTAACTTTGGCCAAGCCGACCAGTAGTAAGTTATGGTACCATAGGACTGACAATCCCGTTACTAGGCTATTCACTGGAATTTGGTGGGTAGTTTAGGGAACGACCGAAACTGTTTATTTTATCAAACCCTTTGGTGGTTTGTTAGTTGATTTAAAGATACCATTTGGTGGTATAGACGAGTCAACAAAGGTTTGAATGTATTCACCGAAATGGCCAAAAGTTTTCACAATTAAAACAAGGACGATTAAACGATTTGTTTAAAACACGGACGATTGAACGATTGGATTATAACAAGGACGATTGAATGATTGGTTTATGAAAAGGATGATTAAAAGATTGGTTTATGACAAGGACGATTAAACGATTTGTGATTTAGATAACGAGACGGGTGTAATATGATAAAAGAATGGTGGATACGCCGATGGAACTTCCTATAATATAAGTGCTTTCATCATATTACATAACGTGGCCTTATCTGAATCACTTGAACAAATGGTATTGAACAATGACATGCAACGATTTTCGATTAAAGATATAAAGCATACAAATATTTCTTTCAAATCGATTTACTATCTGGTTTACAAAAGAAATATTTTAGTCAAGATTCATAGCCACAAGATTTTATAAACTTTAACCAACTTGTTTTAGTTGGTTAACAATATTGCAATGCCAAACACTTTTTATACAAGGTTTTCAATTAACGACTCTAGTAGTCTAACGAGGTATTGCAATACGTATACAAAGCCATGAATTTGACACACTCACAAAACCTATGTACTCCCTGGCATACTTTTGCTGACTCGTTTTCACATATGTTTCAGGAGCTTAGGTGTGATGGTTTACAATGCATCGATCACGTAGGATCGAACACGGGCCTTAGCGACTTTAAAACAAGAAAGACATTATATTAATGCTTATGTTTTGTTTACGTTTATTTCCCAAGACAATGTAAACAATGTTAATGCAATAATATCAAAACTTTAAATGCCATGGTTGTGGAACAATCTATTAACATGACTCCCCGACGTTTCCGTCGCGGTTTGTTGTTTTTACGTGGTCGGGATGTTACAGATTGGTATCAGAGCCAATGGTCATACGGAATTAGGTTAGTAAAGCTTTGACCTAAACTATAACCTTCCTAGGACGCTAACGCAAGTTTACCTGCGTTTATATTTAAAACACGATACCATCACCTATCCCTAGGTGATTACCAAAAACAATACAAAAGTCACAAAAATCTTTTCCCAAAAAAAAACTTTTTACAAGAAAACATCTATTCTTAAATGAATCATTTTTCGGCTTGAAGCCTTAAAAGTTTTCAAAATCTCGTCAAAGTTTGGGTTTTATTAATGTGAACACGTGCAATCTAGAAGGGTGGGTGCATGTATCCCGAGTTTTGTGTCTAAGGCTAGAGTGTTCGTACAAATCCACTTAATCGGACTAGTCACTCTTACCTGGGAACTCTTGGGGTGAGTGTCCACTTATAGGCTAAACTATGTCTTCGCGATACATTATAAAGACCAATTTACTTTGATTAGTCACTACGTGTCGTTTGTTTGTTTTGAGAAATGAACGAATGGCCGCAATCCTTATGTTTCGTCGAAATTATGACTGTCTCTTTTGTTTATCAAATGTCAATCTCACACATTTCCTCTCATGTTTTCTCTCTTTTAGAATGCCTCCTGGGCGTGATGCAACTCAAATGCCGAAATGGCAGCACTTATCGCTCAACAAATTGCTGTCGTACTCGCGAACCTAGTGACCCAACTAAATCAAGCAAACAACAACAATAACAATGCAACAGCTTCGTGCAACTATAAAAAACTTTGTTCGGCTAAACCACTCTCGTTTTTTGGGTCTGAGGGAGCCACTGGGCTTCTGCAATGGTTTGAAAGTATTGAAAGCACATTCCAATTTGTTCATGTCCAAATGACAGAAAAGTTGAGTTCGCGTCGAGTGTATTCAAGAAAAGAGCTCATACGTGGTGGAATGGTATAATGAGAGATAGGGGTGCCGATGTGGCAATGGCACAAACTTGGGAAGAGCTTAGGGCTCTAATGATGAAGGAATTCTGTCTTCATCACGAGTAGAGGGTGCTCGAAAACGAATTCCATGATCTCAAGCAAGATAGTGGTGAGAATCGTGCTTATACCGATCGATACAAAGAGATGAGTCTGTTGTGCCCAACGATGGTAACGCCTTTGGATAAGGCGATCGAGAAATACATTGATGGTCTGCCTGATCCTGTTCAGGATATTGTTACTAGAAGTAACTCGAGTACTGTTCAACAGGCCATCGAACTAGCTGCTACTTTGACCGAGTCTCAGGTCAAAAAGGGTAACCTTCATCGCAAAGGCGATAAGAAATCATCCACCAAAGCTACTCAAGAGAAAACAAAGGAAAACAAATCTGAACCCTCCAAACGATCGAGGAAGCGTAAGGCTTCACAAAATTTTGCTGTGACCACTCAACCTAATCAAGCTCCCCAAAATCAACCAGCTCAGCCTCCTGCTAGGAAACCATATGTGGGAACCGCACCGCTTTGAAACGGTGCAATGGTCACCACCAAGTGCATCTACCATGTCGTCAGTGTACCTCCTGTGGAAAACTTGGTCATTTGGCCAACATTTGTCGATCTGTTCCGAATCCAGCTGTACAGAACCCCGTTTAACCCCAAGCCAACCCACTAGACCTCATTTCCCACCTGGTTCTTGCTATAACTATGGAGAGATGGGTCACTATAGAAAACAACTGCTCGAGGCTAGCAAATGCTAATCCCGCCTGTGGACGAGCATTTAACATCAACGCTAACGAGGCTCGTGCTGATAATGAAGTTGTTAACGGTACGCTCCTTTTCAACAATTATCCTGCTTCTGTTCTTTTCGATTCGGGTGCCGATAGAAGTTTTGTGTCCCTATTCTTCGAACCTCTACTTTCAATGCCAAGAACAAAACTAGGAAAGCCCATGACTGTCGAATAGCTAGTGGCGAACCTCTTAAACTTGATTCTGTCATTCGTGATTGTCAATTGAACCTCCATAATCAACTTTTTTGCCATTGACCTCACGCCAATGCAACTAGGAAGTTTTGACATCATTATTGGAATGGATTGGTTAACTAAACACCATGCTGAAGTGACCTGTTTTGATAAGATAGTTCGAATACCTCTTCCCTCTGGTGAAGTCTTAGAAGTTCGTGGAAAGAAACCCACTAGTAACCTTAAACTCATGACTTGTACTCAAGCTCAAAGATACTTGCGAAAGAATTAAGTGGCCTTCTTGGCACATATCATAGAGGAGAAAAGCAAAAGCAAAATTGTTCATGATATCCCCGTTGTTCGAGATTATCTCGAGGTCTTACCTGAGGAACTACCTAGTTTACCTCGTGTACAACAAGTTGAATTTCATATTGATCTTGTACCTGGTGCCAACCCAATTGCTAAATCTCCTTACCGTCTTGCACCATCTTAGATGCAATAGTTATCGAAAAAGCTTCAAGAAATATGTGATAAAGGATTCATTCGTCCGAGCTATTCACCGTGGGGCGCTCCTGTCCTATTTGTAAAAAAGAAGGATGGATCCTTCCGTATGTGTATCAATTATCGTGAGCTCAACAAACTCACGATCAAAAATCGATATCCCCTACCTCGAATTGATGGCTTTTTTGATCAACTACAAGGTGCTACATGTTTCTCCAAGATCGATCTGTATTCTGGGTATCATCAGCTTCGTGTACTCGAGGAAGATATTCCCAAAACTGCTTTCCGCACACGATACGGTAACTTCGAGTTCACTGTCATGCCTTTCGGTTTGACAAATGCTCCAACTATTTTCATGGACTTGATGAATCGGGTTTGTAAACCTTATTTGGACAAGTTCATCATTGTTTTCATTGACGACATTCTTATTTATTCCAAGTCTCGAGCTGAACACGAACAACACCTTTGATTAACTATGGAACTACTAAAGAAAGAACAACTTTATGCCAAATTCTCCAAGTGCGAGTTTTTGCTAAAAGAAGTTCAATTCTTGGGACACATAGTCAACGAGCAAGGTATACATGTGGATCCTTCCAAAATCATTGCGATTAAGGATTGGAACACACCCACTACTCCCATAGAAGTTCGCTCTTTTCTTGGTCTTGCCGGATATTACCATCGATTCATCGTGCACTTCTCAAAGATCACGGTTCCCCTCACCGCTTTGACTCAAAAGAATAAGCCTTTGAGTGGGACCCAAACAAGAGGAAGCTTTCCAAACTCTGAAACAAAAACTTTGCGATGCTCCAATTCAATCTTTACCTAATGGCAACGATGATTTTGTTGTCTATTGTGATGCATCGAACCTAAGCCTTGGTTGTGTTTTTATGCAACGAGATAAAGTCATAGCCTATGCGTCAAGACAATTGAAAGTCCACGAGAAGAACTACACAACTCATGATCTTGAGTTAGGTGCTGTAGTTTTTGCTCTCAAAATTTTGAGACATTATCTATACGGTAAGAAATGTGTGGTCTTCACAGATCACAAAAGTCTCCAACGCATCTTCAATCAAAAAGAGCTAAACATGAGACAACAACGCTGAACTTTTAAACGACTACAATTGCGAAATTCGCTACCATCCTAGTAAGGCGAATGTCGTGGCTGATGCGCTTAATCATAAGGAACGTGTCAAACTTCGTTGTGTTTGAATTCATTCTGATATCCAGACACGTATCCTTCAAGCATAACGTACATGTGTGAACCAAAGCTTGTTGAAAAATGAGCTGCCTCAAAATCTCAAACTTCAACTCGAAACAAAAGACAATGGGTTACTCTATTATTTGAACTGTTTGTAGGTTCCAAATCAACACAATCTCCGTACCTTATTGATGGATGAAGCTCATAAGTCTCGTTATTCAATCCATCCTGGTGCAGACAAAATGTATAACGATCTACGTACCCAGTATTGGTGGCCGGGTATGAAAATGGATATTGCCTTGTATGTGTCGAAATGCCTAACTTGTCTTAAAGTCAAGGCTGAACATCAACACCCATCTGGTTTGCTTGAACAACCAGAAATACCGGTATGGAAATGGGAGAACATTGCGATGGATCTCATTACTAAACTACCGCGAACATCTAGAGGTCATGATGCTATTTGTGTAGTCATCGATCGTCTAACAAAGTCAGCATACTTTTTGGCAATTCGTGAGGATTACTCTGCTGACAAGCTCGTCAAAATCTATGTCGATGAGATTGTATCTCGTCATAGTGTTCCTTTGGACATCATATCTGATAGAGATGCTTGGTTCTCATCTCATTTTTTGGAATACCATGGAATCTGCTATGGGAACCAAACTCAATCTGAGCACTACTTATCATCCTCAAACGGATGGATAAACCAAAAGAACAATTCGAACACTTGAGGATATGCTTAGAGATTGTGTGATCGACTTTCGTGGTAGTTGGGATTCACATCTATCGTTGATCCAAGCTTTATATGGTTGAAAATGTCGTTCACCTGTCTGTTGGAATGAAGTTGGAGAGTCTTAGTTTACTAGACCTGAACTTATTCATGACACAATAGATAAAGTCAAGAAAATACGCGATAACCTTCTGACAGCTAGAAGCCATCAAGAGAGTTATGCGGACAAACGACGCAAGCCCTTGGAATTCCAAGTTGGTGATCACGTCCTACTCAAGGTATCCCCTTGGAAAGGAGTGGTCGGATTTGGAAAGAAAGAAAAACTTGCACCACGATATGTTGGACCATTCAAGATCATTGAGAGAATTGGAAAGGTGGCCTACCGACTTGAGCTACCTCCTGAACTTGGGAACGTTCACCCAACATTCCACATCTCTAATCTAAGAAATGTTTAGCCGATGCAAATCTTCACATTCCCCTCAACGAAATTCACGTTGATAACACCATGCACTTTGTCGAGAACCCCGTGGAGATTCTGGATTGTGATATCAAGAAACTCAAGCGAAGACGAATACCGATAGTCAAAATTCGCTAGGAATCCAAACGTAGCCCGTAATACTTGGGAACGGGAGGATCAAATGAAAGCAAATATCCACAACTATTTCCATAAGTTTCCTCTAATTAAATTTCGGTACGATATTTCCTAAAGTAGGGGAGACTGTAACATTTGTGGTGATTCGATTATGTAACGATTCCAAAACGAATTATCAATCAATAAATTATTGTGTTTATTTCCGAGATTCGTTTATTTATCATAACAATTGCACATATTTGATTCTTGCACGATTTCAAACTTTCAAATTGTGATACCCAGGATGAAACCAGGTACACCATAATCGGTCCAAAACTTTAAGTATGCTTAAAACAATAATTGTGCGAAAACCCTAAAAACATGTGTGACTTATGTGCTAGATTAAATGATAGATGTTATGTCTCGGAGGAATCCGAGAGCACGTCATGGTTAACATAACACTAATAAGGGCCAACAGTGCGAGGTTGGTGTCCTTAGCCTTTGAAAACGTGTTAAACCGGAGCTTTCCGTTTAAGAGCGCATTACATGTTTGATTATGTTTATTAGGCTATCGGTAGGGCCATTTAAGATTCAGAGTTCACGAAACATCTTAGTTATGTGCCATAAACCATGACATAAGATTTGAAGCAAATCGGAGCCCGGGCACGCAAACTGAGGCAGTTTCTCGGTTAGGGAAATGCCTTCGTTTTTGAGAACAACAAAAGGCAACCAAACATGCAAGGAAAGGTAAATCAAGCCTAAAAAACACTTAAACTACCCTAATATGAGGCTATTATGATTAAAACATAAACGGGTCGGGTTTCGAGATGGTTATGCATGGTTTTTAAAACCGAGTCTTTTAACATTAAAATGAGAAAAAGGAGCGCGTTTCGCAAATCGGAGACGCGTGTGGGACCCAAAATCGAGACTAAACACAAAAATGAAGATAGACATCATCTTTATAACACGAAAAATGAAGCACGACAAAGCAGGGGGTGGGGTACGGGTACCCTACCTTGCGACCCCCATATATATATATATATATAGGGAGAGGATCATGAGAAAACTAGATATAAATGAGAAAACTAGGAAACTAACTAAAAAAGCCAAAAAAAAGCATAAAAAATATACAAATTTTTTATAAAAAATCGATGCATTTTATGCATAAAAAACTTTTTTCAACAAAAAAAAAACTTGTACTGTACACATGTGCACTACATGTGTATTATACATGTGCATTATATGTATATGTTGCACACGTGCATTATATGCTTTTTTTTTATTTTTTTTAAGTTTTTTTATATAATATATATAGCGAATGTTTATAAAAAAATAAAAAATTTGATATGGTTTTTTGGCTTTTTTAGTTAGTTTTTTGGTTTTCTCATTTAAACTAGTTTTCTCATTATCTATATATGTATTTTTTTCTCATTATTTCGTCATCTTTCATCCAAAACCTGCTCTCCATCAACACAAACGCAGCTGATTATCACCTATATCCAGCCAAATCAAAGGTATTTTTCAACCTTTGTGAGGTTTTGATGAAGTTTTCCTGATGTTATATGGTAGCCAAGATCATGAAACTTCGGCTTTTGATACCGTAATCGACCCCTAATCGATCAAAAGCGATTAACAAAGTTATTAACCGAAAAACAGTGAAACAAGGCTTGATTGACATGGGTCATGGAATTTTTTGATTGTGCTTTATGTGTAGGTACTAAATATAGTACCCATGCACTTCTGGACTTGAGAGAAACGCACGGGAACGGAGCTTGTGCTAGGTATAACACCCGAAACCTTAAACTAGCTTAGGCAGAATATTGTTTGGACTATAACTGGATCCATGATGCTTGGATTGAGCTAAAAATGGTGTGGTGATGTAGGGTATTGACAGGAATGTCTACCTAAAATTTTATAATTTTTGGAAATTTCTATGACTTTTGGAGAATATTTGACTGTTTTACCAAAAGAAATTTGGAAAAAATACAAACAGAGTCAATAAATTACCAAAATTGACATGAACACTAAGGAACATATAAGGAATGTTCTGGGAAGTTTGTGGGTCCATTGGTCGAATTTTGATTTGGATTAAAAATCCGTGTTTTTGTGAGTTTTCGGTAGCCGGAAGCGCACAGAAACAAAATCGGAAAAATCCCAAATTTTTATAGAGAGTTCTGGACATATAAGGGACTTTCTGGAATATTTTGAGAGTTTGTAGACATTGAATGATAAGCAATATAAATTATTCGGTTAAATACTATTTTACAAATGTTTTATTTGAGGAGTTAAAATGGCTATAAATTCCCGAATTAATTTTCTCATAATCTATATATTTTTATAGAATTGTCTAAAAGTTTCCAGATTTTTATCAAACTTGTGTATTATCGGGGAATTTACGGAATTAAAAACCCTTATTTTAAACTACTTTCGGCAGTTTACCGTATAACGAACCTACCGGAACCAGGAACTGACAAAACCTGGCGTTTACTATAGTGGAACACCAAGAATATTCCAGGATATTTCAGGGTCATTTGGACACTAGGGGTGTGTCCTATGCCAGCTCGGGAGAATTCACGACGACAAAAACAAAAACTCAATTTTGGGCAACCTAGACTCCCGGAACCCCCAAACTCCCTTAATGAAAAGTTAATCTTTCATAAGTAACAACATGTTGATACTATTAGCATTTCCGTACCATTATCCGAACGTGTCAAACAACTGACTTTGGCTGGCACGCGAACCGGTGCCCGTAAACCAAACTAAAAACTGATACTACCCTGACATCCATCACCATACCAGTATCCTACAGGTTCAATACAGGGTGAAAATTCATAACCAGGTCCAAGTTATAACCATTACCAACTTAGATGCTGATTAAAGTCCTTACTTGCATGTGTGCTACTAAAGCTGATCCAGTTGCATAATCACTCTTTGATTGATACTACTACCTTCACTGTGAGTTTCACTCCCCCACTATTAAACTGTTTTATTGTTTTCTGGGATGAATTGCATGTTACAAATTGTGTTAATTGCACCAACTTGTGATGATGAGAATTACCTAACACACGAACTATCCCTAATGCAAGTGATTAACATAAGCCGTGGACCGTGGATAGTACTATTGGTCTGACAAACCCAGTTGACGCCGGACTGGTCTGCCGGCAGCCAGGCAACTGCACTCGTCGTAAACTGTGTTATGTGGTTAGGCATAACTACCTGGGGGCGTTGAACTACACGTGACACAGTCGGTGGGCTGCGGTGTCGAAGGTGACACGACCCGGTGTGTTGATGTTTCGAACGTGACACGACACGGTTATTATGGTCAAGGTTTCACTTGTGAACTCGTGTAATTCCATCTGTGATCTGTGACACGTGCAATTAAACCTGTTAACGCATTTTGCTATGAAACAATCAAACCAATGGAACTCACCGGCTCGGTTAGCTGACCCTTTTTTTTTTAAATTAACATACATTTCAGGTAAAACTAAGCAGAAATGAGGAATGTTCGTAGGGAAGGTTTTGAATAGGCGGACAGTAGCAAAATAAAGGTTGTAATGGCTTGTACTATCGCACTTGAACTATTGGGTTGTAATATGATAGTTTATGAATGTTGTAAGTGATGTTCCTCCTTATATGATATCACGTTTTAAAATTATGAGGAAATACCATGTGTCTACCGCACCCCGCAATTGTCTTCCGTTGCGAGTCGGGGTGTGACAGAAGATGGTATCAGAGCCAAATAAATTATTGTGGTCCAGAATACAATAATATATCTGCTGGTACTTGGGATTTCTGGAAACGTTATTGAGATAAGATAGAACGGCGATGTGTACTAACATGACAAACTTTATTTAATTTTTAAAAATTTTCAAATCAAAATTTTATGCAATACGTGCTTCAGTGGTTTCATAGTTCGTACTTTCGTTGTATGGTGTATGTACGTCACTTTGTTGACTTGTTTTGATAGCAAATTTTAAGTACTGGCCCTTATGGGTTAAGTCTATGTGCGAATTTTGACAGTTGTATGATGACAAATGTTATTATATATATGATGATGATTTTGTTTATACATGTTGTGGGCATATGTTGTCACATCCCGACCGTGTAAAACAACAAACCGCGACGGAATCGTCAGAGAGTGTCGTAACAGAACTATTGTTTCAACAACCATGGTATAATAAATTAAGTTTTATTGTATAAAATTTGTTTACATTGTCTGGAATTTAAACATAAAACATAACATAAGTTAAATTGTCTTCAGGTTTTAAGTCACTAAAGCCCAAAGTTCGTCCTAAGTGTCGCATGATCAACCTTAAGCATTCGCCCGTGAAACATATGTGAAAATAAAGTACGTCAGCATAAAATGCCTGTGAGTAACATAGGTATTGCGTTTAAGATTCATGGCCTAGAATGTTTAAAGGAATACTTAGTTAAAAAGTGACCATGAATACTTACAAAATGTTTTCTTTTAAAAAAATCATAAGGTAAATCGAATGATATAAAAGAAATATCTATGGTTAAATCATTAACCAAAATATATATCATATCTTGTGTAAAAATGTCATGTCATAGATAAAAATGTCTTGTCTTGAACTTTATTTGAAATGATTTAGATAACGCCACGATATGTAATATGATAAAAACACTTATATATAGGAAGTACCAGCGGCGTATCCACCATGCTTTATTCATATTACGCCCGTCCCGTTATTAAATCACTTACTATAAACCAACCATCAAAAAGTCTTTTTTAAACCAAAGAAATGTCTAGTATAAACCAATGTCATGTAAACTAATGTCATGTATAAACAAAGTATTGTGTAAACCAAATGTCAAATGTAAACCAATGTCTTGAAGAGTCAAAATGTCTTGTATAAAACAATGTCTTTGAATAATCAAATGTTATGTTTTATTAGTCATGCTTTTATTGTCTAAAACATATATTTAGTTTGTTGGCAAACACATTCAAACCTTTTTGACAGTCAAATAGACCTTTATAAAGATAAAAGTCTATCCATTTCATTGGATTCTATCATTCCCTAAAGTCGCTTCCAAACAAACCCGGGAAGTGGGAACGGGATTGTCAATCCTATGGTACCATTACATACTACCGGTCAGCGTGATCAATGTTAATGAATGTATTAAGTCAATCTCCAATGTACCAATATATCATGAACAATATAAGCAAAAATGTCTTTGAAAACATGTACTAGTATGCTTAGTCAACATACATAGCAAGAAATGTTGTTAATCAATGTGCTCATATGCTAAGTCAACATATGCCTCAAAAAGTGTCCGTGAAATCAATGTGCTAGCATGCCCAGTCAACATACATAGCAAGAAATAATGTAAATCAATGTGCTCATATGCTAAGTCAACATATGTCGTATAACGTGTCCTTGAAATCAATGTGCTAGCATGCTCAGTCAACATACATAGCAAGAAATAATGTAAATCAATGTGCTCATATGCTAAGTCAACATATGCCGCAAAATGCGATGGAAACATGTACTATGTAATAAAGCATGTATAATGTCATGAAAACTCGAAAGTAGTCATAGGTACAATATGTTCACCCCAAAACATTTATAAAACGTAAAAGAGGGGACTATGTACTCACTTGGGATTGCAAGAAAGTCCTTGTACAAGAAGATAAACCAAAGCTCGAGAGTCCGAGAAATTAAGCATGTCCTAATATCGGATAACTATGTTAATATCGTAACATAATCGAAGGATCGGATAGAATGAGGTCTTGTAAACCAAATGAGTGTTGGAACTCATATGAAATGGTTTAACAAAGTTAACATTGAGATTTGAAATGATTCCTAAGTGCTTTTTGACCCATAATGGCTTGTTAAGGTAGTTTATGCTACTTTAACGGGTTATTTGGGTAAATGCGTGATCGGATGGTTAGATATGCCCTATGATAAGTCTTATATGCCAAAACAAGTTTAATATAGTTGTAACATCAGTCTATATGGCAAAACATTGGTTAAATAAGCTTAAAATCAATTTATGCACAAAAAGGGCATTTTGGTCATTTATAAAGGCATAATAAGCAACTTAACATAAAACTAACCAAACGACATGACCATAAGGTATAAAGTTTCATCATCAGAAGAATCTTCAAATATAACACGATCGTAATCATCAGCTTTAGCAACACGCTTGTATACATACTAATTCTTATTCAAAATCGAATTCGAACGAATCAGCATCAACCTCAAACATCTTCGCCAATTCTTCTTTGGTGTAATCAAGAACAAAGTCCCCCTCTTCGATACTTGGATCTAACATTATCATCAATGGTTTTTCATGTACAGTAGCAACATGCATAGTAACTATATCATCGGAAACATCAACATCTTGTGGCCATGTCTGCTCTGTATGCTCCCCCTTACTTTGTTCATCTTCCATGTTCACATTGTCGTTAATCAACCATTTAAAATTAAACTCAGAATGTACTTTCGCAGAATCAATCTTTAAGCCAACACCCCCTGATCATCAGTACCACCATCATCGTCGTGATCTGAATCATCTTTCGTATCATCTGCAGGGTCGTCGTCTTTTTCATCATCTTCCTCCTCGTCATCTTTTCTAATTCAGAAGCTTTGATTGATTCATCATTCTTTTCTGCTTCCTGAGATTCAACAATAGAAACATCTTCAGGAACAATCTCTGATTCAGGAGCTTTTTCTACTTCAACAGACTTTTCTATCATTGGCTCCTCTATAGGTTTAGGGACACGATCAAAACCCCGTTGCCTTTACCCTGTTCTGCTAACTCTTTTGTAGCTTTGTCTTTTGCTTCTTGCAGATCAAGCCTTTCGTACTCTGCTTTGAAATCATTGCCCAAGCTGTTAGCTCACACTTTCTGAAGCCTGGCAAACATTCTATCATTCTGATCTCTTTAATAGTTCATTAGCAGTACTTAAACTCTCAACCATCGCTTTCAAGTAACCTCTGTCATCTTCTAGAAACTTGAATTTGTCTTGCAGAATTTCTTTTCAACATCACTCTGCTTCAGTTTCTTTTCCAGGGCTTCTTTCTCGATTTCATTATGTTTCAGTTTATCCTCCATAGCTTTAATTCTTTTCTCTAACATATCAACTGTAGTATCTTCAAACCAATTCGAAAGATCTTTGGCAGTGACAGGATGAGTAATATTATCTGGAATTTCACTGAAAGCATCTTTAAACTCTCTAGCTCTTGCACTTTTTGGAGTAGATTGCTTTGATCTTGAAGGAGTAGCTTTTGGAGTACCCTTTGCAGCTTTTGGACTTGATAGAGACGTACTCTGAACAGGTATTTCAGTAACAGACGGTGGTTCTTGTGTTACAGTCGTTGGTGGCACTTGCACTTTAATAATCGGAATCTCTTGCAAGAAACAAGAGGTTCTTGTGTAACTCCGTTCTTCGGTTTCTGACTCAAATACTTGCGGCTCCGAGTCTTTTTCTTTCCTCTGGTGCTCAGAGAACCTGTTGCTTTCTTAGAATCTCCAGCTTTTGACTTTGAGCGCTTTTATTTCTTCTTAGGGCGCTCTTCATCAGAACCCTCATCAGAACCTTGTTCATAAAGATCTTCACCCAGCTTTTTCAATCGTTCCTTTTCTTTTTGTTTCTCAGCTACTTTCAATCTAACGTCAGCTGAATCTTCAGACGATTCATCATCTTTATCTGAGGTCGCTTAAATAACATCGTCAACTTTATCTTGGCTTTCAACATTCACCGCAACACTAGAACCTTCAACATTATGAATATTCTCATCAGGTTCATCAACCAACATTTTATCCACCTTCTTTGATGCCCTTTTGCGTTTTGGCTTTTCGATTACCACAATCCTCTAATATACCAATCACCTCTCTTTTCTTTGAATGTTTTTAACAATTCAACTTCATCTTTATCATCACCGCTGCCATCTTTTCTCCATTTATTCTCAGGAGGTGCAACATAATCAGCTTTGTCGATAGCACCAAACACAGGCTTTCCAATAGGTGCAGAATCTTGTTTCTGGTATATCTTGAGCTTTTTCAACATTGTTTCATCCATGTGGCTCAAGTATATAATATCGTTCGGATCTTTCACAATGTCTTTGAACTTCTCATCAACTAGCATCTGAACGAACCTCGGATACATCACCAGTTTTTCCTTGCCCATGTTCTTCGACATAAACTTGAAGATTACTTTCGAGAAATTGAATTTCTTGTTTAGAACCAAAGCATTAACCATGCAGGCCATGTAATCTTGAATATCATCGAGCCCTGCTTTCCTATGACTGAAAGCGTGAATAATAGCGTGAATCGCCTTCGTGATCGGAATTCTCCCCAAAAACTCTAAGATCTCTGAGAATCCTTTCAGAGTAGGATAAATCTTCTCGTCCAGCGAAATACAGGTGTTATGAAACTTAGAAAACGAAAGCTGGATGTTCTGCGGACAAAGAAATCAATCACTTAGAAAATTTGACAATTTTCAACATATAAACATCAAGTTCGGGCGAACTTGATGCGAAACAATAACAAATATAAACAATTTCGCTTGAACATGTGTGATACAAATGATTTTCTGATTTTCAACAAGTTCGGGCGAACTTGTATTGTTAACAGGTTTTTGAACTTTGTTAAACAAGTTCGGGCGAACTTGTTAAACTTTCAAAATTCATACACTTTGATGACAACTTCGCCCGAAGATGTCTCAAAACATCTTCAACAAGTTCTGGCGAACATGTCATCATCTCCAACAAACCTGCAACATTTCAAACATGTCCATGATCGATTTTATGGTTTGTTAATGATGATTATATGTTTATTAAATCATTTCACCGTTCAATTTTATCAAATAGACTGTAGATCTACTTATATTTAAATGTTCAGTTCAACACAGTTCAATCAAGATAAATTCATGGATGTTGAAGGAGTTTTATACCTCGGCCATGATTATAAATGTGCCTATCACTTATAACAGTTCTCAAATCGCGCAGCACAATCTGCAATTTCACAAATCTCACAATTCGCTCTCAAGTTCGCTCGAAGTTCAGAATCAGGTGAAATAGAATTATGAGAGAACTTGTTTATTTATAGCCTGTCAAGTTCGGGCGAACTTAACAACATTTCAACAATAACCAACAAACAACTTCGCCCGAAGTTATGTTTAAATGAAACAGTTTAACCTTAGTAACTTCAGCCGAACTTGGTTAAAGTCAATTTTCAAACATTTTCAAAATTTTCAATTTTAACACTGAACTTTCACATGTTTACCAGTTATGAAAATCCACTCAGTTGACCAAGTCAAAGTTATTGACCTCGGTTAACCGATTTGTCTGCTGAGTCCAAGTTAATAACCCCAGTTTGACCTGTTATGAAAAAACTAATGTTTCTTCAATTAAGTTTCAAATTAATGAACTTTTCATCATTTTTCGTGTATTTTGATTTTACATATTACCTCCCAACCCGTTGTCGTCAAGACTTCAACAACTTAGCACCATTCAAACCCCGAAGATCCGCTTTCCATCATTGGCTGTTGAAAACAATGTAGAAACAAAATCTTTTTGAATCTTCGAAAGTTTATGTAAAACACACTGAAAATCTTTTTGGGTTTAAATCTGAAATCAAATAAGCTATGTACAAACGTATTTACAGACATATTTTTGTGAATTCGTGTCAAGGATCATATCAGTTGGTTGAGACATATCACCAGTATCGTTGACCTTTTAATGACTCGAACTTGGAAACTCATTTTGACCGAACTTACTGAACAAGTTCGCTCGAACTTGTACTTGTCCAAAACTGAACAAGTTCGCCCGAACTTGTCCAGAATTATAAGAGTTCGCTCGAACTTGTCCAAAAGTGAACAAGTTCGCCCGAATTTGTCCAAAAGTGAACAACTTCGCACGAAGTTGTCCATTACAAGTTTGCCCGTAGTTAAGGTGAGGTTCTAAAAAAAATACATTACAGATCCTGGAAACACTTGGACAGAGCTTCGCCGTCCAGTACACAAAATCTCTTAATGTTACAAATCAGATGACAAGACATCCATATATAGTATCACAAGTTCGCTTCAACTGTGTCATGGACAAGTTCGGGCGAACTTGTCTTATACAACACAAGTTCGGGCGAACTTGGCCCTAGACATACATATATTTCGACATTTCGCTCCTAAATACAGACTCGATATTATACGATGATGTAGGCAACAGACATATGCATCAACAGACTCCCCTTGGATGTTGCCGTAGTCATCATTCTTCAATTAAGTTCCAGAATCTTTAATATATTCTTGATCTTTATTTCTTGAATAACTTTAACTTCCTTGATCTTCATATCTTCTACAATCCCTTTCTCTTTTCTTGAGCATGTCTTGATAAAACTTTAATCACCATGCTCCCTCTTACTTTGAGCTTTCTATTATTCTCAATCAACGTATTTTATCCAGCTCCCTTTTAAAATCTATTTCCTATTTCAAAGTTCCTCAAACTTACAAATACATTTCAGATTCGAACTTTGAAATCTCTAAACATAATATTTCAAATTTTAATCTTTTTATCAGTTTTTAAACCCTCTCTGTTATTCAAGTCTAAATTAATGACCTTGAATATCTGATTTATGTATCAAGTTCAACTTAATGATCTTGATTAAACATTTTGACACTAAAATAACGTATTTATTCAAATGTAAGTTTCAACTTAATGAACTTTTAAAGTTTTCAGATCAATTTCAAAAGTTTTTAGATTTTGTTCAGCAACTCTAGACTTTGAAAATCAGCTTTTCATCATCGGTGGTCGATACTAAAAGATAATATAATCCTTTTGTTTTTATGTAATGAATATCATACCCTAACTATGTAGAAACATATTTACAAACATATTTTTGTTGATTTTGTGTTAAAAGATCATATCAGTTTTTGAAACAAATCACAAGTACCATTGACCTCTTCATGACACTAAGTTTTAAACAAATTTGCATAGATTGTCGATATATTTGTCCTCTTAAACTTCAACACATTTCTCAATTTCTCCAAGATATGTTAGGTAGAATTAATAAACTTGACTTAACTATGGTTCCCATCTCAGAATATACTCCCGTATCAAGATTCCCTAGATTTCATCTTACAGGTGAGTATAGCGTAATTGATATCTGTATCTGGGTTATGCGAAGCCTTGAGAGCTCAGGTTAATACCACCGTATCGCTAAAGAGATGAAGGCTCGACTTTAAGGTGTGTTACAAAAATGGAATCTTTTAAGCACAACAATTGATTAGATCTTTCGATTCTTTCAATTTTGCTGCAGTTTAGGGGTTTTTAGCAAAAGCATTATAGAAGTTCTAGGCCATTAGTTCAGCAAAATCAGAAGAACTTGTATAATACCCCAGATATCAATCATCTATAGAGACCTCGTATCTCAGAATCAGGTAATCTCTCAAACGAAATATCGGAGTACTAAGTCCATATATCCGAGAAATGTTAATCCACAAGTTTAAGCTATTTTAAAATTTAGTTTATATCCCGGAGACAATCTACTGAACGTGTAAAGCCTATCGACACATCCATAGTAAGACTTGTTTAAACTTTACAAATCCTTAGCATACTGTGATAGTCCACTGATGTAGTGTCATTTCCTTTTATCCACAAAACTCTTTTTTCCTTTTTCAATGTTTTTGTACTTTTTGTATTTTATATGTTTTTGGTTTTTCTGAAAAATTTTTCTCCCCCTAAAATTAAAAATCATATTTTTGGAAATTTTGATTTATAGAAAAACATTGACCAACCAATGAGAATCACGTCAATTCTCCATCCCTTACTGCTTCACAATTTTTCTTTTTAAGCACTCTCCCCGTCATGGTGACAAACACCTTGACACTATTTGTGTTTGTAAAACATTTTCCTCCATGATTTTTGTCTGTTCAACAGTGAGGGTACTGTGAAATTTTTAAATTTCTCTAAAAATTTGTAAAATTTTCAAGTAAACGTTATTAGAATTTCAAATCCTTTTTAAAAATGGCTTTTATATAAAACATGATAACCCGGCCCATTGTCTTCATTGTGTGCTTAGAACTCCATTCTCAGTAATTTGCTTTTTTCTAAGAAGTTCCTGCACAAAAATTCAAACAATTAGTTAAATAATGACACCCAAGCCTTTTCAGTCTTAGACGTTGTTTCTTTAATCTTAATTTTAATTTTCTTTACACAATCATGTTTATTTAGGACTTTCTCATGTTTCGGAAAGTCCTCTAAACTTTCAATTTTCACTGATTGTGTAACTTCTTTTTCTTTTACCAACCATGTTTGATTTTTCTGAAAAACTTTCTTGGAATACAATGTAGAAACTTTTTGTTCATTACTATTCGAGGATTCACCAGTTTCAAAATTTGAAAACTTAGTAATAACTGGTTTAACCTTGTTTGTAGTTTCTATATATTGTTTCAAAACCTGAGTTGGTATTTTCAAATCTTTAGAATTTTTCTTATCAATATGATCAGGTTTAGGATTAATTTGTAAACATTTTCTAGCAATGTGTCCCTTTATCCCACATTTGTGACACAACCTGTTATCATATCGATCTTTTCTATCAAACCATACACTGAAATCGTAACATTGATTTGGTGTGTGGTAACCATCTTTCCTATTTCTTCTATAAACATGATTTGACGTTGAAGCACTGCGGTCCGTCCTGCACCACTTATTTTCAATTTTTGTGAATTTTTATAATTATTGGATGATCGTACCGATGAACTTTTATGTTTCTTTTGAAAATTTTTATGACAACTGTGAAAAAAATTCCGGAAAACTTTGATTGGTACAAGTCCGTGGTAACTGGACGTGGTATGTATATCATGACATTGTTGTGATTATGTGTGATGATATGAATTCTGGAAAATGATATACCGACTATAATGGGAGTATATGCATAGTAATTAATAAAAACATTATAGTGACATTATGCGTCACCTACATGACAAAACAAAGTCGTGAATGAATTGACGACTCTGGGAATAAGTATTAGTAAACACGCATGACTTGTGTGATATGCTAAACAATATCTGTAATGCCTCAGAAGAATCCAAGAGCATGTCATCATTGACATGACACTATTAAGGACCAACGATGCGAGGTTGGCATCCTTAGCCTTGAACAACGTGTTAAACGGTGACTTGACGTTTAACAGTGCATTAAACCTTTAATGTTGATTATTAGGTTATTGGTGGCATCATTTAAGATTTCGAGTTCCAAAAATAACTTACTTTTGTGCCATAGACTGTGACATAAGGTTTGAAAATAATCAAAGGCCGGGCACGCAAAACGGAGCAGCTCCCGGTTGGGGAGATGCCTTCGTTCCGGGCATAACATAAGGCAACCAAATTTGCAAGGAACGAATTTTCAAGCTTAAAAACACTTAAACGAACGTCATATGAGACTTTTATGATTAAAACGTAACCCTGCTCAGGTTTCGAGACGGTTATGCCCAATTTTTAAAACCGAGTCTTTTGACAGTAAGAACGCGAAAACCAAGCTCGTTGCGCAAATCGAGAACGCGTCCGGAACCCGAAAACGAACTTAAACGCTAAACCAAAGATATACTTCATCTTTTAACAGGTAAAAAGAAGCACGACAAAGCGAGGGTGGGTAGGGGCACCCCCTTATTTTAATGTTTTTTTTCCTTTTTATATTTAATTTTCATTTTTCCATGTTTTCCTTTAATTTTATCCCAAATTCTGCACATCTCCATTAAAATCCCAGCAGTTCCAACCTTAAACAACCTTGAATCAAAGGTATAACCCTTGTTTCTTATAGTTTTCATCATGATTTCATGATTAAACATGATTTATAACTGAAAAACCCTTTTTAATCCATGATTTTGAAGGTTTAGACATGGTTATGGGCTGAATAAGAACACCATATTATTAACCTGATGTTATATGGCAGCCATGATCACAAATCTTTGGGGTTTGATACCCTAATCAACTCTTATTCGACAAAAATCGCTTAACTATTCGATTAACAGAAAAAAACCGAATTAAAGCTTGATTGAGCTAAGTTCTAGCATATTTGGATTGTACTTGATGTGTAGGTACTGAATATAGCAACCACACACTTCTGGAGAGAAGAAAAACACTTGGAATCGAAGGAATCGCTAGGTATATCACCTGAAACTCGAAACAACCATAGGCAGAAAATTGTTTGGACCATAACTTGGTCCGTGGGTACGGGATTGAGCTGAAGTTTGGTGTGGTGATGTAGCATATTAACAGGAAGGCCCACGTAAATGTTTATAATTTTTGGAATTTTCTACGATTTTTGGTGGATTTATGACTATTTTATAAAAAATAAATCCAGATAAAATACAAACAGGATCAATAAATCCCCAAATTTTACAAAGACACTAAGGAACATATGGGGAATGTGATGGGTAAATTCGGAGTCCATTGGTTGAGTTTCGATTTGGGTTAAAAATCCGTGTTTTCGCGAGTTTTCGGTAGCCGGAAATGCACCGACATTAAATTAGAATAATCTCAAATTTTTCTGAGAAGTTCTTGAACATGTAAAAAGTTTTCTGGAATTTTGTTTTGGAATTTTTGAACCACGGATGGTATTTAATGATAATTATGTGGTTAAAAATGGTTTTATAAATAATTTATTTAAATAAGTAAATGCCAAAATAAATTCCCAGAAATTTTTCCCATAATCTACTGATTTTTTACTGAGTTATATAAAAATTTACAGATTTTTATTCAAATTACAGATTAAATGGGAATTTATGGAATTAAAAATGAGTTATTTTAAGTCAATTTTGGCGGTTTACCGTATAACGAACCTGCCGGAACTGGGAACTGACCAACCCGACAAATACTATAATTGGAACACCGAGAGTATTCTGGGAAATTCCCAGGCAAATTGGGCACTATGGGTGAGTCCTAAGACAATTCGGGAGGATTCCCAACGGTGAAAATGGAAACTCAAATTTGGGCAACCTAGACTCTCCAAACGCTCAAACTTCCTTGATGGAAAGTTAATCATTCTTCAATAACCACGTGTTTGCACTATTGGTATTACCGTACCATTATCCGAACATGTTAAACTACTGACTTTGGCTGGCATGCGAAACGGTGCCCGGAAGCCAAACTGAAAACTAATACTACCATGACGTCCATCACCATACCAGTGCCCTATAGACTCAATCCGGAGTAAAAATTCCGGACCATATCCAAATTATAACCATTACCAACTTAGATACTGATTTGAGTCCATACTTGCATGTGTATTATTAAAGTTGATCCAGCTGCTTGATCATTCTTGTGTTAAGACCACTAGTTGCACGGTGAATTTTCACTTCCCCACTTATGAATGGTTTTACTATTTTCTGGGAACTTGCATGTTAAAAAATGTGTTGAATACACCAATTTGGGAGTGAGTTTCACTCCACCACTTTTAAACTGTGTTACTGTTTTCTGGAATGACTTGCATTACGAAACTGTGTAATTACACCAACTTGTGAGATGTGAATTATCTAACCCACGAATTACCTCCCCTCTACAAGTGATTAGCGTAAGCCGTGGGCAGTGGATAGTACTATTGGTCTTACAAACCCGGTTGCTTGAGGCAGTGTCTAGGTGACACTGTGTGTCGGTGACTAGGCAACTGCACGCGTCCCAAATTTGATTATGTTGTTAGGCATAACTACGGGGGAACATTGAACTTTACATGACTCAGTTGTCGGGATGACGTGCCTGTCTTGACATGGCCCGGTGGGAAGTGTCTGCGGTGACACGACCTGGTGCCATGATGTGTCTGTCTGACACGGAGTGACTATGACAGGTCAAGGTTTCACTTGTGTCCTCGTGTAATTCCATCTGTGACTATAACTGTTTCAGTGACCGTCACTGTAACTGTGACCAGTGTAATTATACTTGTAAATCCGTATTGTTACACAACAACTAAACAAGTGGAACTCACACAACGTTTAGCTGACCCTTTTTAAAACTAACATGTATTTCAGGTAACTTGAGACTGATGTGATCCATGTATGTGGTTCAAGACGTGTTTGTAAACGAATCCTGATATAGACGCATGCAGCTTAGAAGACTTATGTGGTTCATGGGAACACGCAGTTGTAATATACATGTAGTATGTAATCAACGTTTCGTAAGTAACAAAATGTAGTGTCTTTATAAACTATGTGCTTGTACCAGAGGTGTCTGTTGCATCCCGTATTTTTTCTTCCGCTATAAGTTGGGGTGTGACAGAAGATGGTATCAGAGCTATTGGTTATAGAGAATTAGGTGCCTTTAAGGAAACCTAGACTATAACTACAGGCTCGGACTTTAGTTGACATCACTAGAAAAATTAACCTCAACTAAAAATGCTTAGTGAACACTGTAAAGTATCTTATTTGCAAGTAGTAGGATGGCCTTATGGGGCAAAGTGGGTTATTATGGTATGGAATGTAATAACAGACTTGCTCATACGAGGCAGTGTTGGGAAAGTCGCGGTAATAAACACCCTTAAATACGTGGAATGATACATACGTGTACCAAGGTGATGGTGTGTAAATGTTTTTGCATGAATTGATACATGAATTGGGATTGGTGAATAATGCGTTACTACATATGCCTCGGGATAGGCAGAAAACTGGTATTATAGTCCATTCCACATTCCTACTAACCACATATTTAATATTCACTAGAATTGGATTCCTATCACTCACACAGTTATTACTTATACTTTATAGTGTGAGAACTTAAGCCTTTACTATAACACGATCTCACCAACTCTATCCTTATAATTATTGTAACAACGATTGCATACCAAAATGGTACTTCAAAATGAACATAGATACCCAAAGAACGCGCAGGTCGTTCTGATAGCCTGGGAGGATATGTACGGGTCCTTATTCCACTTCTCGTTGCTTCACATTCGATTGTTATACAATCACAGAGTTCAAATATCTTACGAAACTTTTTGGTCCTTGAATCCGCGATTCATTTGATGGTTCACGGGATTCCTATTCTGCTTATAATTTTGGCACTAGCTTTCACATCATGTGATACTATAATACTTAGTAGTATTCCTTAGCACGCGTTTCGATATATGTTATATCTGAATATGGCGATCTCTGGGTTATGGAGATTGCCTGGGGTGTGCGAATTAGTTACCTTCCCGTTGTCATTCGATGTCATTGGGTATAGAGTTTGTGATGATACAGATTCCTTTGAAACGCTTTGCGATGTGGAACATCGTTTCGTGTGACCGTTGGTTACATTGCGTTCTTTACGATTAACGATTGTTTTGAATTTCAGTTGGTAATTTGCAAAAGTAATATGATACCCGAATATCGTGTTTAACGGACATTGATCATGTATATGGGTGTGGTGGATACGTTGCGGTACTTCCTATATATAAACACCGGCTACATTATCAAGGTACCGTTACTCAGGGTAGACGGGCTGCATGTTGCGATTCGTTCAGATATGGTTTGGGAAAATACAGCGTGAGACTCTGACCCTGTTTGATACAATAAATGATGCCACGGTTGTTGTAACAGCGACACCTATATACGTTTGTGGTGATTTGAAATGAAAGGTAGTTTGGGGGTTGACATGTAACGACTTTGGGTTAATCCGGGAAAGGTCCTTTTTCCGAAATTATAATACGACTTTATAGGGGTTCTACACCCTAGTAGTACTCTGTATTAAACCATTTGGGTATAGCCGGTGATGGATTACCCACATAAGTCACCCAATGATTAATTCAGGATAAGTAACAATATTCTGTTTTTTGTAAGATAATTCAGCGTAATTTATTTCTTTCGACGTGATTTGCTAGAACGTATATCCATTTATTTAAAATCATTACGTTAAGACGAATCAATTATACTTATGTCACCGACCGTCGTCTAGGAAGCTATTCGGTTGGAAAGTATATTTCCTTTACTAGCTGTTGTTCGCTAGTGATATGATCTCTAATTCTCAACAAGGACACGTAATTAGCATCAGTATTCATAACTCAAGGGGATTTAGGGGCGACAAATAAATAAGAGAAACTTATCCGATTTAATCAAAGTACGACAAGGAGTTGTGTGGAGGCGGATCAGATTATTATAAAGCTCGTGGAGGCGAAAACATTTCGTCCATATTCTTTGAATCCGTTAATACTTCGCATTAACATGACACTCCTATGTATACATTTAATTATATTTATACAAAATTCTTCGCGGGCCCATCTAAATGTCAATCTGGTAGACCTCGGTTGGGGTGACATAACTCAGTACGAAGTACGAAAACGATAATCATTAAGTATTCCGATTCATTGCTTCCAATAAATTCGATTCTCCTTACTAACACTATTGGAAAGTGTTAAGGTCCGTACATATAAATTACTAATTTAATACGCCCTATCGATTTAGTTCAAACCAATACAAGATAAATCCCAGTAACTCGAAGGGAAGTAGGAAATGAATATTACGAAGGATCGTAACGAAGCTATCTTTTAATGCATAATTAGGAAACAAAATGATACAAAACGAATTTTCGTCAGACGATTATTTTATATATATATATATATACACATATATATAAATATATATGTCTAATTCGAAGGACGGTACTTAAAAGAATCGTATAAATTTTTTACATATCACACGATCCCTTGTTTTCCGTCTCGCATAACTTAGTAAAAATGCTCCAGTAAAAATGAGATCACATTTGAGTAGTATTTGAGTATGGTAATCCAATGACTAACCCATGTGACAACTCTATATACACGATCTTGAATCAATATCACCCGTATGAGGGCGGTGCATTCGCGTAAGGGGATACAGGGGTTTTGATTCCTTGCGAGTAAGGCTTTTCGCGTAATGATACCTACGACGACCGTGCGATTGGTCCTGAGTAGGGACCAACTCGGATACTTATATGTCTATAGAACGTATTGACTCCCCAACTCCACGATAATAATAATACCCGGGAAAACACCATATGTCTCCTCCTCCTCCCTGAAACATCCGAGGAGTCCAAATAATTATACCCGATGTTATTCATAATTCCTAAGGAAAGATTGAGATTCCCTTTGGACCTTTGTAAAGGTGTTACTTGGTAATGGTCTCCTACATGGGTAGGAAGATGATACATGGGATACACTGACTTTCATGTGTCGATTGGACACTAAGTGAACGATACCCTACGCTTGTGAGTAACCTAAAGTTATTCGGTAGACGACGTCGCTAGTCCTCCTGAGTATACGAGGACTAAATTCTCTAGATCAAGGAAATATTGTTGAAACACCCCTCGTCTTTGTTCAACCAGTTGGTACCTTCAATTGATTTTCAGTTTGATCGATTTAAATAAGTAATTGTAAAATACGATGCTACCATGAAACCTGATTCCTCGTTATTTTCGAGTGACAAAAATTCTTGTGTTACCTATAGAAATAAGAATGGGAGAAATCTTAAGTATAATACTGTTTATATACATATATACCTGGGTATTCGTACCATGAGTGAAATTCACGATCGGGGGGATGATTGTTGGAAGCTGTTGCGCTACCAATTGCGCAATTTTTGCCTCAGTCATTGTGGTGAGCATTTTGGGGCCATTCTATTATAAACAATACTTATATACATGTATCAATGTCACATACTCAATCATCCCATATCACACAAATTCTTCGCACGCATGAGTCTACAACCTGTATAACCAACATTATTATCATGTATGTAATAGTATCCGTCATCATACCACTGCTAAAATTGCACTTAGACTTAACCCAAAAAGGGTCAGTGCTTAAACGTGCAGTCACAACATGTCACTGGAGTGACGTAAATATGCCATACTACAGAAAGCACGAACTACCCTGCATGAAGGAACGCGGTCAAACCCAAACTCTCTTTGAAATAAGAGTAGTCATGAGTCGTCCGAATATCGAGATTGGTGTCTTTTGTGCGGTGAACCTACCTGGGGAAAACCAAACCAGAAATCTAGTAGTCCCGATCATTCCAGATGAAGGGACTAGTGAATCTTCCGAATACGTCCCTTGGATATCATGTCCATCCAGAGGGGGAATTCCTTTGATAAGCATGTATTATAAACTTAAAATAAGAATAAGACTTCGACGCTACAATTGATTCTCTTCAAATTTGGAGAGTTACTTAACATATGCTATGAAGTTTAGATAGCACGATGGGCGATACCAAGTCAAACCAAACGACCAAAGTGTAAATCGGTGCTTGGTTGGATGCACCGACTAACTGCGAAATGGCATTCATAGCCTTTATTCGTATCCTAGCCGTCAGGGTGCTAGAATTAACTCGATTGATTACGATTTTTATTCAGCCTTCCTTAAAGTTACTTTTGTTATGTCGAGAGGTTTCCAAGCAATTGTAGATCTATGTACTACATTTCCCCGCAGTACGTGTTCCTTCCGTGCCCTATTGGGAAACAAAACTGACTAATCCTATGACAAATGGTCGAGAAACTCAACGACCCTAGTCTTGACCAACTCGGGGGCCTGGTATTCATTCCTTGTTTACATTATTACAAATATGAAACTAGTGGGAAAATCAGATTCAGTGGTCAACTGTCCCGATCGGACTAGGGTGACTATGGATTCGGGCTTTAGCCCATGGATTCATAAAACCACACGAATATCCCAATCTAAACCAAGATGGTTTGGCATGACCGAAATTGACGAAACCCTTACGTTTAATCGGTGATTCAAATGGCGGAGGTGCTAAGATGGGAAAGCATTATATCTTTTTATACTCATATACAGTCAGATCATACCAAGTCCGAATTTTACTCGAATAACCACGAGACCGAGACGGTCAAGTGGTGATCAACTATCTAGTGACTACTGTGAACAAGATTCGCCTATGCATTACATAATCTTTCGAGAACACGATTACTTGTTGTTGTTTCCATTAACAATATCCTTATGAAACGTTAGTCTAGTGTGGCTATGTCCCTACCATGCGAGGGGTACTCCGTCAATGGGGAACCTTGATTTGATGACTCGTTACTTAGTCATCTTTTACCAAATTACCTGTATGTCTACGACAAATGCTAGTCCCCTGTGCAGCGGCATCCTGGTGATACTTGTGATCGTTAGACACTCGTCACACCTTAAATAATTCCACATGAAATAGTAGCGTTCTAGACGTGGTATTATTGGAATTAAAACAACTTTGGATACACACGTTACCATTCCCGGTATATAGGAATTTTATACGATGACCTCTCAGAGAATCATATCGATGTTATCAAAGCTGCCAAGTTATTTCCTTCTGGAAAAGACATATACAATATACAACAGCTGGAGCCAAGCTCCCGACACTTAACGCAAACTGAAAGTATTATTGTGGAACTTTCATATCCTTGCGAGATAATCAGACTACTAGTGAGTAGTGCGGGCATACCATTGATGTAAGTGTGCAAATTCATTGTTACTCGTGTATATGCTCGCCTTATGGCAGCCGTAGGCTCTTAAAAGCCTTTCTTTTTCTTACTCTCTACCATAGAGTAGGGACTCTCGTGGTCGGTTAGCATTAACCGAAGATACCCACGTACATGACAGCAATGGAAGACTTTCACTCACAACTCGGTGAAACCAAATTTATTCTCTTTATACAAACATGTGGAGCATAGTGCTCACTATTGCGGTGTTCGTAACGAACTCTGGGAGAGTACCCATACTCCTCCTTTATGGGGGGTGTTCAATAGCTATTAAACGAAATCGTAAATGAAACTTATGGTGTATGAATGGTGAAGATAATGAATGCAAAGAAAACATAGTAATTGTAGTCAGCTATAAGCTGAATACGAGACTCCTATTCTACTGTGAGTCCAACAACGCTCTAATATTCAAATTGAAAGTAATGACAAACATTACTCTTAAAAATACGTAGGAATTGTGGATGGACAGATTACACAGCTACTATGTAGCACAATTATCATCTCGGTACGATGATGATACTAAACGAAAAGCGAATACATACTTGTCGGTCAGATGACTGACACGAATATAAATACTGAGCTTTCCAATGGATTACTAAACAAAATTTTGAGGACGAAATTCTTTTAACCGGGGGAGACTGTGACAACTGTGAAAAACATCCCGGTAAACTTTGATTGGTACAAGTCCGTGGTAACCGGACATGGTATGTATATCGTGACATTGTTGTGATTATGTGTGATGATATATGTGACATCCCGGTTTTTCGGATAACTTAAACGCAATACTTGTCGAATAAATTATGTGCTACGTATTAAACGTTTATAAGTTGGTGCGTTATTATGTGATATCCGAGTTCGTGTTTTATGTTAGTTATAATGTATAGACGTAGTAAATAAACAAATGAATCGGGCCGAACCGCGACACGAGCCGGCCTCTTTTCTTGCGACTCAAGGAACTAAACTTGGGGATCAAGTTTTAAACCCAAACCATCCGGTCGCGAGCAAACAACCCAAACCGACCCACCCAAGTCCTTTCGGCCGCGAGAACAAACCCAAACCGCAACCCATTCCCTTCCCTCATCTCTTGCGCCTATATATACAAACACATGCATGCTTTCTTCACAACACAAAAACCCTAATATCTAAAGAAGCCGACGGCAGCCTTTCTACACTCCCCTCGGTCGCGAGATCAGCCCCTTGTTCACCTCCTCGATCGCAAACAGCCCTCTTGTCCCTTGATCGCGAGCAGCCCTCATTTCAGTCCCTCGACCGCAAGCAGCTTGTTACAACTCCATCTTCATCCTCGGTCGCGATTCTTTTGATCATTGGTTCCTCATCTCACTCACGGCTCATTGATCTTGTTATTAAAGGTTAGGATTATAATTGTTTGCAAGATCATATTCGGATTATATGCTTGAATGTAGGGTTATGTTAGCCGATTTATTGATGATGTTTGCAAGTTGATGTTTGTTCGAAATCTGGAAACATAGGCTGTGTTTTGTTTATAAAAACTAGAGATTATGATTAGGGTTTGCATGGATATGATATATGTATTGATCTATGATTGGAAAAATCAGTTCTTGATCGCCTAGGTTCATTGTATCGACGGTTATTGCGAATTAGTTGTGATAAAATGCTGAAACAGGTTGCTGAATGATAGTTACAGCCGACTTCAACTGGCTGTAACTCGGTCATCAGTTGTCGAAAAACGGATTTTATGAAGTCTAAAACGTAGAGATTTGAATAACGAATCTAATGGCGCTGGATTCATATTTTTCTGAAGTCGTTTGATATTTTTAAGTGGCCAATTAAGTTCAGTAACTAAAGATGTGGAAATCCTGAAATTTTGTTAGTTGTTTATCGAGTTGGATTTATAATCTGTAGGGAGTCGAATCATGAAATTTGTACAGCAACTAGGTATGGAAATTTCCGGGCAAATCCCACTGGAATTTTGTTAATTGGACGATCGGTGATTTTTAAATAAATTCTTCCGTGGACTGCAGTCAGAAAGTGATGAATCTGACTGCAGCCTAGTATATTAATATTTATGGATAATTGGTAAAGTATTAGGACTTGAAAAATTTATATAAATTTCTACAGTATAGTTGTCACCTGCTGTAAAATAATTAGAATTTTTGGAACGTTGGAACTATTTTATAAAAATCCTAGAAAACAGCCGAATTATGAGTATGTAAGCTGAAACTTGATAACTTGTGAATGTGTGCACCAAAGTGTTGCATGGATTAGATTATGTTCATGATAAATTGTTTTGATTACTATGATCACATGAGGATACTTGCATGCATGTTTGAGTGTTAGGAATTTTGATTGTGTGTATCACTTTGTGCGTAAATTAAGTGTAGAATTTGTATTGGTGTGTTCACACACTGACTTGAAATCAATTGTTTTGTTAGGACGCAATTAGCGGTCCCATCATTTGCAACTTCTGTGTTACACTAACCGAGCAACTAAAGGTGAGTTCACGGCCCCTAATTTTATCCGGTTTTAAACAACAGGGGGAGAAACATGTATACACTCTTCAAACTCAATCTCTTTACGTTATACGAAATTAACGTCACATAACTATTCGGTAACTAAGTTAATGTTAATGTAACGTTATGGTCACTAAGCAGCTATATCACATAAGTCCTCGACAATCTCTCGGATCGTTAGTATTGGGTTTAAATAGCGGGGAAATTATAAGTAGTACTACTGGGCCCGACAAGCCCCATCCGAGCTAGTCGCGCTAGCCGACCGGGTATGGTCAACGGGTGAATAATTTGGCCTAACTTCGCCATGGTCAGTGATAGGCCTGGCAACACGGAGGCACAACAGTCAGCTTCGATCGCGAACACTTACGTGACATAACTTTAGGCTAGCTACCTATATATGTTAACATTGAACTTAATTACGAATCAACAATATTATTCCGGGTTAGGAATAATGGAACAAACAACAATATTATTCCGGTTTAGGAATAATGGAACCATCAGCAATATTATCCCAGGTTAGGGATAATGGAACCAACAACGTTATTATTCCGGGTTAGGAATAATGGAACTATCAGTATTATTCCGGGTTGGGAATAATGGAACTAAATCGTTATCCCAGGTTAGGGGTAACGGGGGAAACAAACTCATAACCAAACAAACGAATTTATGAAAACCTGTGAACTCACTCATCTTTATGTTGACACTTGTTTCTTTACATGTTTCTCAGGACGCTAGGAGCTCTAGGTGCACTCACTTGCATTGATCAAGACATCTTTTATCGAGTCTCATTTACAAACATTGTTTTGGGTTTTTCATTTGTTTTGGCGTTTGTGTTGGCGCCCGTTTCACTACTTATTTTATGCTTCCGCTCAACCATAAAAACTAATGCTTCCGCTAAACATTGGTAACAAACTAAGACAATATAAAATCTACGACGAATGGTTAAACAAATGATTTTTGGAAAACGTATTATCAAATCATATAGAGTCGTTCGACGTACTAGTGTTTCAGATTCTGGTTTGTTCACACGCCTCGCGGTAAAACTCCGCAAGTGGAAATTGAGGGTGTGACAATATAAATTCTGGAAAATGATACACCGACTATAATGAGAGTATATAGATAGTAATTAATGAAAACATTACAGTTACATTATGCATCACCTACATGACAAGACAAAGTCGTGAATCAATTGACGACTCTGGGATTAAGTATTAGTAAACACGCACGACTTGTGTGATATGCTAAGTGATATCTGTAATGCCTCGGAAGAATCCGAGAGCACGTCAAGGTTGACATGACACTATTAAGGACCAACGATGCGAGGTTGGCATCCTTAGCCTTGAACAACGTGTTAAACGGTGACTTGACGTTTAAGAGTGCATTAAACCTTTAATGTTGATTATTAGGTTATCGGTGGCATCATTTAAGATTTCGAGTTCCAGAAATAACTTAGTTTTGTGACATAGACTGTGACATAAGGTTTGAAAATAATCAAAGCCTGGGCACGCAAAACGAAGCAGCTCGGGTTTCGAGACAGTTATGCCCAATTTTTAAAACCGAGTCTTTTGACAGTAAGAGCGTGAAAAAACGGAGCCCGTTGCGCAAATCGAGAACGCGTCCGGGACCCGAAAACGAACTTAAACACTAAACCAAAGATATACATCATCTTTTAACACGTAAAACGAAGCACGACAAAGCGAGGGTGGGGTAGGGGCTCCCCCCTTATTTAAATGTGTTTTTTTCCTTTTTATATTGTTTTGATTTTCATTTTTCCTTGTTTTCCTTTAATTTTACCCCAAATTATGCACATCTCCATTAAAATCCCAGCAGATCCAACCTTAAACAACCTTGAATCAAAGGTATAACCCTTGTTTTCTTATAGTTTTCATCATGATTTTTTTGATTAAACATGATTTATAACCAAAAATCCGTTTTTAATCCATGATTTTGAAGGTTTAGACATGGTTATGGGCTGAATAAGAACACCCTGTATTTACCTGGTGGTATATGGCAGCCATGATCACAAATCTTTAGGGTTTGATACCCTAATCAGCTCTTATTCGACAAAAATCGCTTAACTATTCGATTAGCCGAAAAACAACGAATTAAAGCTTGATTCACCTAAGTTCTAGCATATTTAGATTGTACTTGATGTGTAGGTACTGAATATAGCAACACACACTTCTGGACTCAAGAAAAACACTTGGAATCGAAGGAATCGCTTGGTATATCACCCGAAACTCGAAACAACCATAGGCAGAAAATTGTTTGAACCATAACTTGGTCCGTGGGTATGGGATTGAGCTGAAATTGGTGTATTGATGTGGGGTATTAACAGGAAGGTCCACGTACAATTTAGAATTTTCTGAATTTTCTACGATTTTTGGTGACTTTCTGACTCTTTTATCAAAATAAATCAAGATAAAATACCAAACATGGTCAATAAATCACCAAGTTATACAAAGACACTAAGGAACATATGGGGAATGTTATGGAAAATTCGGAGTCCATTGGTTGAGTTTTGATTTGGGTTAAATATCTGCGTTTTTGCGAGTTTTCGGTAGCCGGAAAAGCACCGAAATAAAATCGGAAGAACCTCAAATTTTTGTGAGCAGTTCCTGGACATGGAAAAGGTGTTCTTGATTTTTTTGGAAATTTTGAACCACTAATGGTATTTAATGATAATTATGTGGTTAAAAATGGTTTTATAAATAATTTATTTAAATAAGTAAATGAAAAAATAAGTTCCCAGAAATTTTTCCATAATCTACAGATTTTTACTGAGTTATGTAAAAATTTACAGATTTTTATTCAAATTATAGATTAAATGGGAATTTATGGAATTAAAAATGAGTTATTTTAAATCAATTTCAGCGGTTTACCGTATAACGAACCTGCCGGAACTGGGAACTGACCCAACCCGACAAATACTATAATTGGAACACCGGGAGTATTCCGGGAAATTGGGCACTATGGGTGTGTCCTAAGACAATTCGGGAGGATTCCTGACGGTGAAAATGGAAACTCAAATTTGGGCAACCTAGACTCTCCAAACACTCAAACTCCCTTGATGGAAAGTTAATCATTCTTAAATAACCACGTGTTGGAACTATTGGTATTCCCGTACTATTATCCGAACATGTTAAACTACTGACTTTGGCTGCATGCGAAACGGTGCCCAGAAACCAAAATGAAAAATAATACTACCCTGACGTCCATCACCATACCAGTGCCCTATAGACTCAATCCGGAGTAAAAACTCCTGGCCAGATCCAAGTTATAACCATTACCAACTTAGATACTAATTTGAGTCCATACTTGCATGTGTGTTATTAAAGTTGATCCAGCTGCTTGATCACTCTTGTGTTGAGACCACTAGTTGCACTGTGAATTTTCACTTTCCCACTTTTGAATGGGTTTACTATTTTCTGGGGACTTGCATGTTAAAAACTGTGTGGAATACACCAATTTGGGAGTGAGTTTCACTCCACCACTTTTAAACTCTGTTACTGTTTTCTGGAATGACTTGCATGTAATGAAACTGTGTAATTGCAACAACTTGTGAGATGCGAATTATCTAACACACGAACTACCTCCCCTCTACAAGTGATTAGCGTAAGCCGTGGGCAGTGGATAGTACTATTGGTCTTACAAACCCGGTTGCTCGAGGCAGTGTCTAGGTGACACTGTGTGTCGATGACTAGGCAACTGCACGCGTCCCAAATTTGGTTATGTTGTTAGGCATAACTACAGGGGAACATTGAACTTTACATGACCCAGTTGCCGGGATGACGTGCCTGTCTTGACACGGCCCGGTGGGAAGTGTCTGCGGTGACACGACCTGGTGCGATGATGTGTCTGTCTGACACGGAGTGACTATGACAGTTCATGTTTCACTTGTGTCCTCGTGTAATTCCATCTGTGACTATAATTGTGGCTGTGACCGTCACTGTAACTGTGACCAGTGCAATTAAAATTGTAAATCCGTATTGTCACACAGCAACTAAACAAGTGGAACTCACACAGCGTTTAGCTGACCCTTTTTAAAACTAACATGCATTTCAGGTAGCTTGAGTTTCAGGTAACTTGAGACTGATGTGATCCATGTATGTGGTTCAAGACGTGTTTGTAAACGAATCCTGATATAGACGCATGCAGCTTAGAATATGTAATCAACGTTTTGTAAGTAATAAAATGTAGTGTCTTTATAAACAATGTGCTTGTACCAGAGGTGTCTATTGCATCCCGTATTTTTTCTTCCGCTGCAAGTTGGGGTGTGACAATTTTTAGAATTTTTAAAACTTTGTTTTTCCTTTTGTTTTCGTTCTCCATTCTGCTTAAAAGGCTTTTGCATTGAGCATTCACCTTTTTCTGTAGATTGTAGAACAATTTCTTGAAATTTTTCTTTTAGTTTTAAAGGCTTTTTCATTTTTATCCTTTTTAACACTTTCATCATTGATATCATTATCACAATCCTCAATCATGACATTGTCATAATTTACGACATTGTAACTTATTGGAATTTCCTTTTTATTCTCATTGATCGGTTTTGGACATATCTGTTCTGGAATCAATGACGAGGTCACAAAACCTTTCAACTTCTTTTCTAAATCAACAGCTTTATTTTTAGCATTCTCAACATCTTGTTCAAGTTTCCTGATTTTTTCAAGATGCGAGTTTATTATAATTTGTTTTTCAAAATCATTTTTATTTAAAAATGATTTTTCATTTTCTAAAATTTTTATTTGATTTTTCAAATCATTTTCTAATTTTATAAGATTTTTGTTTTCTAATGTTAAAGTTTCCACATCTCTCATAAGTTTGACATTATCAGATCAGGATTTTACACAATTTGAGAACATAGGTTCAGAACTTGAAGTTTCATTTGTTGATACACTTGATTCTTTGACTTCACCGTTCTGTGACAACTCAGTTGACTCCTCTTGTTTACATTTTTCTTGGTGACTATTGTCAACAATTTTTTCTTTAGATTCTTTATTTTTTGGAGTTGAATATGTCTTGAATGTACCTGCAGAGAAAATTTTAGTAAAATTAATAGGATGATTCATATTTTCATCTATATAACAACCCCTCTTAATATCATATTTCATAACATATTTTGCTCCAAGACATATATCGATGCTTCTGCTTATTTCAAGAACCACATCCAAACATATTTTATCTAGTTTCTCTTCTATCTGTTTAACCAAAGATTTCTTCTTATTTGTAATTTCTCTATCGTGGTTTTGAAGCTCAATGAAAAATTCATCTAGATAAAACTTTCAATATCTAGAATCCTTTTTCAATTCAATCAAAAATTCATCCCACTCTGAAGGTAACGCTTCTTCAAAATTTGATATCTGTTCAGCACTTGACATTCTTATCTGGTACTCTTTTAAATTGTCAAGTAATATATCATACCGTTTTTCAACTGATTTTACGATTCATCCATTTTACACAAAAAATGTTCAAATCTCTTAATCCATATATTTTTTCTCTCATTTTCATTCCTCAAATACGAAAAACCATCAAACCAATCATTTATTCTTTCAAGCTCAATATCTTCCATTTCCGACAAAAAATTTGGTTTTCAAAAGCTTTATACAAAATTCAACCTTTTAATCAACAATTTCACGTATCGGTTTGCAAAAACGTTTAAAATTTTTCCGAAAACTGTTTTTATCCAATTATAGTTTTAAAATCGTCTCGTCGATACGAATCTAACGATATATAATGTCCGAGACGTTTTTCTGAATTTTCATGCCTTTGATCGTTTTTAGCTCTGATCTTTTCAAAGGTTTTACTATTATGGATTTTACGTATTATACTTGAAAATTAGTCCATTTTGTCCGTGTAATGTCCAAGAAAAGGTTAAAAAGAAAGAAATGAGGAGATTTCTATGTCCAATGTCTTCAAATTAGGCCAATCCTGCTCTGATACCACTTGTTAGGATCGCTCCTCCACTGTCAAGGAACCTAATTTGTATCTAAAGTCCAACATAAGCAGAAATTATGTGACTTGTTAATCGAATACAAAAGATAACTGTTTAAATTGTCTGTTTATTAATGTCAAATCATATACATCGAGTATCCAAACAAACAAAGCTTCGCCGTCGTCAATGCAAAGTTCCTACAATGAGAGACCCTAGACGACCTATATATAGAGCTACAAGTTCGGGCGAAGTGTGTATTGGATAGATCAAGTTCGGGCGAACTTTATCTTTCCTCGCACAAGTTCGGCCAAACTTGTGCTTACAACATGAATACTTCACAAATTTCTAACAATTGAAGCCCTAAACATACAGACTCGATCCAAGACCTAGACAATAGACATTATGCATCAACATATAACCTCAGAGGGTTATTCCCTATTCAACTATGTTCCCTAAAATGAGTTTGGTCAGATCCTATGATCGACCAAACGGGTCGGGTTCGAAAGTCAAAGCGGTGGTCAAGACTGCTCGACTTACGACCCTAAACAAGCACTAAACTAAAAGTGACGAGTTAGACATGTTAAACATGTCTAAGTAAGTTTATAAAACTGATTTGGTATCAAAACAAAATGTTTTGATACCCGAAAATAGTTCTTCCGTATAATGCGCACTTTGCGCATTATTGACCGAAACTTTGACTCGTCACTACAACTAGTAAACGTGGTAATCAGTAGGCATGATCGCTATAGATCATAACCATGGTGATTACGATCACGTTGCAAAGTCCAATTGAACTTTGTCTTGACCAATTTATGCTCAAAGCCGAAAGTTAACCACTGTTTGACTTTTAGCTTGAAATAGCTAAACAAATGAAACAAGAGAAGGATAGAGCACTTACTTGTGTTTGAAGAACACCCAAGAGCTCCAAGAAGACCAGAAAACTCAGGTAGGAGGCATCTAACAATGTGGTAGCCTCCACTTAGAGTGTTTGAGAGAAAGAAAAGAATTGAGCAAGTTGAAATGAGGATGATCAAGGGGATTTGTAGTTGAATTGAAGCTAGGAAATCATTACACGTGTCCATGAGTCATCAAGGGGTTTGATTAGTGTCATAACACTAGTTAAATGCAGAAGAAAGGGTGGCAAATTCGAATGCTTAGTCAACAAGAGAGTTAACCAGATGCTGCCAAGTTTCTGCTGTGCTGGAGGGTCCTTACGTATCGTAAGGCCTTTGGGCTTACGATCCGTGAGCCCTTAGCTAGCAGGCACTTTTGAAAATTGGTAGAACAGGCCCCTGCACCCATTTCGTCGCGTTTTGGAACTTCTAACACCCGTTAACCTCATTTTAAAGCTTCATAAGGACGATAAAGCATAGGGAACTTTAAATATGCTCAAAAATGTTCCGAGTGTCAGTTCGTTTGGTCGTACGGTTGTGGTTTTCGGTTAATTACGACGAAAATCATAACGAACGCGTGTATGACCGTAAACGAGTAACGAATAATATTTTGCATTCCAATCACTAATATACCAGATTTTAATGATTACAAAATTTTTGGATGTTGGTACGTGTTCCGGGTTAAGAGATATGCGTAACGGTATAGTTTCGTGAAATTTGCAAAATAGCCCCTGAAGTTGCAAAAGCATGTTTTTGCGATACTGAAGCCTTCAAAACTTAATTCTAAGTTATGTAAAGGTTATTTAAGGTATGTTAAGCTTGTGACCTTGTTCCGGAGTGTGGTCGCTATGAGAATCGGCAGACTTTCATAGTTTTTCGTAAATAGTCCCGTGATCAAATAAGCTTGTTTTTGACATACCAAACCCTTCAAAACTTATTTCTAAGTTATGTAAAGGATATTTAGGGTATGTTTAGCTTATGTCACTATTCCAGACTATACGTTGCGTTTAACTGATTTCGTTTTGTGGTTACACTTCTAGAAAAGGTTTGAAAGGTTAAAATCGAACATATATTGAAAATGCACAAAAGTCATAAGTAAATACACAAATTTGTAAACAACACAAAGTTTCAATAATCATCAAATTGTTCGGAAGTCGCTACATGATTGAATTACACAGATGTCACAGTCTCCCTTACTTTAGGAAATTTCGTCCCGAAATTTAATTAGAGGAAACTTGTGATAAAAGATGTGGATACTTCATCTTCAATTGATCCTCTAGTTCCCAAGTAAATTCTGGGTCACGTTTGGATTCCCATCGAACTTTAACAATCAGTATCCGTCTGCGTTTGAGCTTCTTGACTTCACGGTCCAGAATTTCGACAGGTACGTTGAGCTTCAAGAATACGTGTACGTTGAGCTTCAAGAATACGTGTTTGGATAGATCGAACTTGCACGCATTGCAGCTTGACACGTTCTTTATGACTAAGAGCATCGGCTGCGACATTCGCCTTACCAGGATGGTAGCGAATCTCGCAGTCAAAGTCGTTCAGAAGTTCGACCCAACGTCGTTGTCTCATGTTTAGTTCTTTCTGATTGAAGATGTGTTGAAGACTTTTGTGGTCCGTGAAAACCACACATTTTGTACCATAAAGATAATGTCTCCAAATTTTGAGGGCGAAAACAACATCACCCAACTCAAGATCATGAGTGGTGTAGTTCTTTCGTGAACTTTCAGCTGTCTTGATTCATAGGCTATAACTTTGTCTATTTGCATGAGAACATAGCCAAGGCCTAAGTTTGATGCATCACAATATACAACAAAGTCGTCGTTGCCTTCAGGTAGAGATAGAATAGGAGCATTACCAAGTTTTTGTTTCAAAGTCTGGAAAGCTTCTTCTTGTTTGGGTCCCCACTCAAAATATTTATTCTTTTGAGTTAGAGTAGTAAGGGGAACCGCAATCTTGGAAAAGTTTGCAATGAAGCGGCTATAATAACCCGCAAGACCCAAAAATGAACGAACTTCGGTAGGAGTTGTAGGTGTATCCCATTCCTTAATCGCACTGATTTTGGTGGGATCAACATGTATACCTTGTTCTTTGATAATATGTCCCAAAAATTGAACTTCCTCTAGCCAAAATTCACACTTAGAGAATTTGGCATATAGTTGTTCTTTCTTTAGGATTTCCAGTGTTAAACAAAGATGTTGCTCATGATCGGATCGAGACTTGGAATAAATCAGAATGTCATCAATAAAAACAATGATTACCTTGTCCAAATAAGGCTTACAAACCCTATTCATCAAGTCCATGAATACAGCAGGAGCATTTGTCAGACCAAAAGGCATAACTGTGAACTCATAATGACCGTAACGTGTACGAAAAGCTGTCTTGGGAATATCTTCCTCGAATACACGAAGCTGATGATACCCAGAACATAGATCAATCTTTGAGAAGCAAGTAGCACCCTGTAGTTGATCAAAGAGATCATCAATGCAAGGTAGGGGATATCGATTCTTGATTGTGAGTTTGTTGAGCTCACTGTAATCGATACACATACAGAAAACCCATCCTTCTTTTTCACAAATAATACAGGAGAACCCCAAGGTGAAAAGCTCGGTCGAATGAATCCTTTGTCAGATAACTCCTGAAGCTGTTTTGATAACTCTTGTATCTCAGACGGTGCTAGACGGTATGGAGATTTAGCAATAGGGTTGGCACCAGGTACAAGATCTATACGAAACTCAACTTGTTGAGCTAGGGGTATACCAGGTAGTTCCTCAGGATAATCCCAAACAACAGGGAAATCTTGAATAGTTTTACCTTTGCCTTTTTCCTCTACGATATGTGCCAAGAAAGCCACATAATTCTTGCGTAGGTATTTTTAGGCTTGAGTACAAGTCATGAGTTTGAGGCTACTAACCAGTTTTTCTCCACAAACCTCCAAAATTTCACCAGACGAAAGAGGTATACGAACAATCTTATCAAAACAGACCACCTCAGCATGGTATTTGGTTAACCAGTCCATTCCCACTATAATGTCAAAGCTCCCGAGTTGCATAGGTGTGAGGTCAATAGTAAAAAGATGTTTATTGAAGTTCAATTGACAGCTAGCAATGACAGAATCAAGTACTAAGGGTTCACCACTGGCTATTTCTACTGTCAAGGGCTTTCCTAGTTTAGTTCTTGGCTTTGAAAGTAAAGGCTCAAATGTTAAGGATACAAAACTTCTATCGGCCTCCAAATCAAAAAGTATAGAAGCAGGATGGTTGTTAACAAAGAACGTACCGTTCACCCCACCTTGTTGTTTGCGCATGCCTCATTTGCATTAATGTTGAAAGCTCGTCCACGAGCCTGGTTCGCATTTGCCAACCTCGGGAAATTGTTTCTGTAGTGGGTGAGATCCCCACAGTTGTAGCAAGAACCGAGTGGATAATGAGGGCGTGCAGGATTGGCTGGCTGCTGAACAGGGTTTTGTACGGCTTGGTTCTGAGCAGGAGGACAGTGACAAGTGTTGGCCAAATGGCCAGATCGTCCACAATTTGTACAAATACGACATGGTAATTGAGGCTGATGGTGACTGTTGCACCTGTTGCACAGAGGTGCAGTGCCGGTATACTGTTTCTTTGCAAGAGGCTGAGCAGGCTGGTTAGGAGCGGCTTGATTGGGTTGTGTAGTGACAGCAAAGTTCTTAGAAGCCTTTCGTTTCCTCGACTTCTTTGACCCTTCAGCTTTCTTACCCTTTTGCTTCTCAGACTTGTCAGACGGTTTCTTGTCACCCTTACAATTAGAGGTGTACAAAAAAACTGATTACGCAACTGAAACCGAAAAAAACCGAAACCTGTTTTTTTTTAAAACGTTTTTTTTTTAACCGGTTCGGTTACTAACCGGTTTGACTGGTTATTAATCGGTTGCATAATTTGGTTGCCAGTTCGGTTTAGAAACCGGTTATAAAAAACCGGTTGTAAAACTGGTTAAAGGTAACCCCGGAAAAACAACTGGTTATTACAAAAACCGATTACGATAAAAAACCGGTTAACCGGTTACGTTTATTTAAAAACCGGTTATGAAAACAGTTTAACCGGTAACGGATATTAAAAAACCGGTTAAAACCGGTTATTTGTGCCAGATCAAAAAAACGGTCATATGACCGTTAGGACCTCAAATAGCCGTTTTTTTTTTGTTTTTTTGGGCCTAAAATGTAGCTCCAAAGTAGTATAAAAGGGTGGTGGGTGTTTTGGTTCAATCACACCATTCTCTAATCTCCTAAATCTCTTAAAAGCGCTCACTTACGCTCACTTTCTTGTTCGGTAACTCTTACAAAAAGCATGGCAAGCTCTAGTGCTCATGATTCGGTCAATGTTGGCGAGTCTACAACCGATACGGTTGTTCGTGTACTTCAAAAGAAGCACAACCCCGAAGTTTGGTCACATTTAGATTTGTGCGAGATGGCGAACGGGACGAAAAATGCATGTTGTCATCATTGTAATGGTTTTTACGCCATAGGGGCAAACACCACCTTGAGACAACACGTTGAAAAACCATTTTGCAAGTCGTTGAAACAACAACACACTAGTGGTCAAGCTTCAATGGGGAGTGAAGGCGCTAGCTTGTTCGTGTACAATTTGGATTTGACTAGAGTAGAAATGGCGAAGTTTGTAATCCAAGAAAGTTTGCCGTTCAACCATTTCGACAACCAACGCTACACAAAGATGGTTCAAAGAACTCTCCAACCACGATATACCCATGTAAGTCGTGCTACTCTTAGGAGAGATTGTTTAAGATTGTGGAAAAATGCTAAACAAGAATTAATCTCTTATTTTGAAAAATTAGAAACCGGTGTTAACTTGACTAGCGACGTTTGGTCCGCACCGCACGGTTCACCCGACTCGTATATTTGTGTCACCACCCATTGGATTGAACCGGCGACGTGGCAAATGATGAAACACACGATTTTGTTTAAACTATTTGATTACCCCCACACCGCTGAATCTATATATAAAGCAATCGAAAAAATGCATTAAAACGTACAAATTGGAAAACAAGATTTTTTCAATAGCTTTTGATAACGCCTCAAACAATACGCTTTTGGTAACGCATTTAAGATTAAAGTACAATCCAATTTGTGAGGGTATTTTTTTCCATAGTCGATGTGTCGCACACATCATAAATATAGCCGTTCAAGATGGCTTGAAGGTTATTGAAACTCAAAAAGAAGCTTTCAAAAAATGTTACGTCATATATATGGTCACACGCATAGACATTCAAAATATATTAAAATGTGTAAGGAAACGGGTCGATTATGCTTAGGACCCAATTGGGAGGTCGCTCATCGATGAAACTCGACTTGCACCATGTTTGAAAATGCAATTTTGTAAAAGTAAAGTTTAATATCATTTCATAACCTTTTGTCGAGTCGTGGAAAGGTTTCGTCTTACCACCAATCGAATTGGGGTCTTATTGAAATGGTTACACAATTTCTTCAAGTTTTCAAAACGTTAACAAAGACTTTATCGGGAGTTTACTATCCAACTAGTTCATTGGTACTTCACAATTTGTTTAAAATGTGTAGGAAATTAAACGAGTTGTCGGGGAGGGGTAGGCCATATTGTGATATGGTAGCTACGATGAAGGAAAAACTAAGAAAATATTTTAAAGAACTACCCGCGGTTTTCACTTGTGCCGCAACTTTAAACCCTTGCTTTATTATTTTTGGAACCG
The DNA here is from genome assembly GCA_947069175.1 of Scalesia atractyloides. NCBI lineage: Eukaryota > Viridiplantae > Streptophyta > Magnoliopsida > Asterales > Asteraceae > Scalesia > Scalesia atractyloides. The sequence continues at coordinate 50,939,126 of CAMTDV010000005.1, read as the reverse complement.
GGTCTTTGATTTTAAAAATTACAAACGAGTTGGATTTAAACACCGATGACGAACCAAACTTTGGGGAAGCCGCAAATATTCGTTTTAACGAACAACTTTCAAAAATGTTTGATGTTTATGTAACAAAATATGGTCAAACCTCGTCACACATTCACGATTCAATGAGAAATGCCGCTTTCAGCGAAGGTTCATCAAGTGTCGAGGATGAAGATTTGTATGTTTATAACAATTTGTTAGATGAGTCGAGTCAAATGCAACGTGGTAACACTAGTGGTAGCGAACTCGGTCGGTATGGTGGGTCGAACTTTCTACAAACAATGACTTAACAAGAATTTAAAAATTTTAATTTGTTGGGTTGGTGGAAAGGAAAGGAAGGTCTATTTCCGATCCTAGCCACAATGGCTCGAGATTTACTAACGGTCCAAGCTTCAACCGTAGCTTCGGAAAGCGCTTTTTCTATAAGTGGTAGGGTGATTTCTATACGGAGGACAAAGCTAACACCAAAGGCGGTTGAGATGTCGATTTGCTTGAAAGATTACTTGGATGCGGCGGAAAGATGTCAACACATACGCTCACTCGAGGGAGAATTAGATTACGAAGGCGAAGTGTACGAGGACGAGGTTGTAGCCGAACTAACAACCCCAATGACCGAGGAAGAAGTAGAACTAGATGAATTCATACGCAATAGTTCGAGTACGGGTTCGGGCGAAGAAGATTAAACGAGGCTCATCAAGCTTGATATATTAATTAGTCCAACTAAAAAAAATATTAGTGGACGTTCTTGCGAATTAATATTTTAACTTTATGTATTTCGTTTGTAACGAACAACTTCGTATTTTCATTGTTATGTAAGCGTTTGTTCCAAAACTTAATCGTATTATTATATTTTAACCTTTATATATTGTAATTCTTATGATTTTTAAACAAAAAAACAACATTTTGGCCTTAAAAAGGAGGGTAAACAGTAAAAACAGCATGTTTTAAACATTCTGCACAAGTTTCTGCAGAACCGGTTTTTTTCGACCGGTTAATAAACAGGTTTTTAAAACCGGTTATACAATCAATTAAAAAACTGGTTATTACAGAAATCGATTACTAACCGGTTGTAACCAGTTATAACTAGTTAGAGTTTTAAAGTACAAAACCGGTTTTTAACCGGAACCGGTTATTGAACAACCGGTTTTCAGAATATAAAAAAAACCGGTTTTCCAAAAAAAACCGTTTTGTACACCTCTACTTAGAATGGAGCTTACCCTTTTTGATATGTGATTCAGTCAGTGTTGCAGATAGCTCAATGGCTTTTCGAATAGTAGTAGGGTTCCTGTCGGTGACGATATCCTAAACAGGGTCAGGAAGACCATCTATGTATTTCTCAATCGCCTTATCCAAAGGTGTTACCATCTCAGGGCACAACAAACTCAACTCCTCATATCTGTTAGTATACGCACGATGTTCACCACTATCTTGCCTCAGGTCATGGAACTCATTCTCGAGAGCCCTCTTTTCATGACGAGGGCATAACTCTTTCATCATCAGAGCCCTGAGTTCCTCCAAAGTTTTACCGATAGCAACATCAGCACCCCTATCTCTCATCACTCCGTTCAACCACGTGAGCGCTCTGTTTTCAAACACGCTATAAGCAAACTCAACTTTCCGCTCATTTGGACATTGAACATGACGAAATGTATTCTCAAGACTCTCAAACTACTGTAGGAGCCCAGTTGCTCCCTCAAATTCACTAAACTTGAGCGGTTTAGCCGAATTAAACTGTTTAAAGATGCACGCAGCAGGCGCATTGTTGTTATTGTTAGCTTGGTTTATCCGAGTTATGAGATTTAGAAGCAAAACAGCAAACTGTTTAGCGATTAGAGCCGCCACGTCGGCGTTCGTATTTACGTTTCGTCGAGGAGGCATTCTATAAGAGAGAAAAAACATGAGAGAAAACGAGTGAGATGAATGTTGAAAAATCAAAATAAGATGAATAAATATCGACAAATGTAAGGATGGTGGTCATTCGTTTGTTTACTCAAAACAAACAAACTACACACAGTGACTAATCAAAGTAAATGGGTCTTTATAATGTATCGTGAAGACATGCTTTAGCCTATAAGTGCACACTCACCCCAAGAGTTCCCAGGTAAGAGTGACTGGTCCGAATAAGTGGATTTGTATGAACACTCTAGCCTTAGAGAGAAAACTCAGGGTACAGGCACCCACCCTTCCAGATTGCACGTGTTCACATTAATAAGACCCAAACTTTGACGAGATTTTGAAAACATCAAAAGCATGAAGCCAAAAACAAATCATCCAGAATTAGACGTTTGATTTCAGAATCGTTTTAAAATTTTGTGTTTTTGTTTTGGAATTCACCTAAGAATAGGTGATGTTATTGTTTCAAAATCTAAACACAAGATAACTTGTCTTAAGGTCCTAGAAAGGTTATAGTCTAGGTCAAAGCATTACTAATAACCTAATTCCCTATACCCATTGGCTCTGATACCAATATTTTTGTCACACCCCGACCGCGTAAAACAACAAACCGCGGCGGAATCGTCGGGGAGTGTCATAACAGAACTATTCTTTCAAAAACCATGGTATAATAAATTAAGTTTTAATAATTAAAATTCGTTTACATTGTCTGGAATTTAAACATAAAACATATGTTAAATTGTCTTCAGGTTTTAAGTCACTAAAACCCAAAGTCCGTCCTAAGTGTCGCCTGATCGACCTTAAGCATTCGCTCCTGAAACATATGTGAAAATAAAGTACGCCAGCATAAAAATGCCCGTGAGTAACATAGGTTTTGCATTTAAGATTCATGGCCTAGAATGTTTAAAGCAATACTTAGTTAAAAAGTGGCCATGAATACTTACAAAATGTTTTCTTTTATAAAAATCATAAGATAAATCGAATGATAAAAAAGAAATATGTATGGTTAAATCATTAACCAAAATATATGCCATATCTTGTGTAAAAATGTCATGTCATAGATAAAAATGTCTTGTCTTGAACTTTATTTGAAATGATTTAGATAACGCCACGATATGTAATATGATAAAAACACTTATATATAGGAAGTACCAGCGGCGTATCCACCATGCTTTTATCATATTACACCCGTCCCATTATTTAAATCACTTACTATAAACCAACCATCAAAATGTCTTGTTTAAACCAAAGAAATGTCTAGTATAAACCAATGTCATGTAAACTAATGCCATGTATAAACAAAGTATTGTGTAAACCAAAAGTCAAACGTAAACCAATGTCTTTAATAGTCGAAATGTCCTGTATAAAACAATGTCTTTGAATAATCAAACGTTATGTTTTATAAGTCATGCTTTTATTGTCTAAAATATATTTTTAGTTTGTTGGCAAACACATTGTGATACCCATGACGAAACCGGTACACCTTAATTTGTTCTAAAATTAAAGCATGATTAAAACTATAATTGTGCGTAAACCTTGTGAAATTTCATGACTTGTGTGTTGTGCGAAACAATATATGTTATATCTCGGAAGAATCTGAGAGCACGTCATGGTTGACATGACACTACTAAGGACCAACGATGCAAGGTTGGCGTCCTTAGCCTTGAACAATGTGTTAAACGGAGACTTGACGTTTAAGAGCGCATTAAACCTTTGATGTTGATTATTAGAGTATAGGTAGGCTTAATAAAGATTCCGAGTTCCAAGAATAACTTAGTTTTGTTTGTCATAGACTGTAACATAAGGTTTGAAAATAATCAAAGCCCGGGCACGCAAAACGTAGCAGCTCCCGGTTGGGGAAACGCATTCGTTCCGGACATAACATAAGGCAACCAAATTGCAAAGAACGATCGATCAAGCTTAAAAACACTTAAACGAACATCAAACGAGACTTTTATGATTAAAACGTAACTGGGTTCGGATTTTAAGACGGTTATGCATAATTTTAAAACCGAGTCTTTTGACACTAAGTACGCGCAAAACGGAGTCCGTCACGCAAATCGAGAAGGCGCGCAGGACCCGAAAATGAACCTATACTTATCCGAAAGATAAATATCATCTTTTGTCACGCAAAAAAAGCAAACTGCCATAAACCCCCCTCCCCCCATGGTTATATATAGTTTTTTTTTTTCTTTTCATTTTAATCAAAAATTCCTTCAAAATTCTGGTTTCTCTCAAGAACTTCAGCTGATTTCTTCTTAAACCAACTCAAATCAAAGGTATTAACTCAAATCCATAAGGTTTTAAGCATGGTTTCTTATTTAAACATGATTTCTAGCCGAAAAAAAACGCTTTTTAATCCATGAATTTTGGAGTTTTAAACAAGTCTTAGGGCTGAATATGAACACCATGTGAAATCCATAGTTTTATATGGCAGCCATGGTTACTAATCAATGGGGTTTGATACCCTAATCAACTCTTATTCGACAAAAATCGCTTAACTATTTGATTAACCGAAAAACATTGAGTTAAAGCTTGATGGATCCGAGTTCTAGCATATTTGGGTTGTACTTGATGTGTAGGTACTTAATATAGCCTTTACACACTTCTGGGATCAAGATAAACGCTTGGAATTGGAAGAATCGCTAGGTATATGATCCGAAAACCGAATTAGGCTAGGCAGAAAATTATTTTACCTATAACTTGGTCCGTGTAACTTGGATGGAGCTGAACTTTGGTGTGGTAATGTAGGGTATTGTCTTGAACGTCTACGTGAAATTTTAGAATTTTTGGAATTTTCTACGATTTGTGGTGAATTTTTAACTATTTTACAGAAAGAATTTCGGAAAAATTATCAAACGAATTCAATAAATCACCAAATTTCACAGAGACACTAAGTAACATGTGGGGAATGATATCGGAAAATTAGGAGCACAGTGGTTGAGTTTTGATTTGGGTTAAAAATCCGCGTTTATGCAAGTTTTCGTTAGCCGGGAACACACCGAAACGAAATCGGAAAAATCCCAAAATTTTGTGAGACGTTCATGGACATGTCTAAGGTGTTCTGGGATTTTTTCAAACTTTATAACTAACGATGGTATTTAAATGGAATTATGTGGTTAAAAATAGTTTTATAAATAATTTATTTAAATAAGTAAATTAACAAAATAAATTCCCAAAACATTTTACCATAATCTACAGATTTTTACTGATTTATATAAAAATGTACAGATTTTTATATAAAATATAGATTAAATGGGAATTAATGGAATTAAAAATAGATTATTTTAAAGCAATTTCGGCAGTTTCCCGTATAACGAACCTGCCGGAACTGGGAACTTACCAAACCCGACAAATACTATAATTGGAACAGCGGGAATATTCTGGGAGATTCCCGGGCAAATTGGTCACCATGGGTGTGTTCTAAGGCAGTTAGGGAGAATTCCCGACGGTGAAAATGGAAACTCAAATTTATGCAACTTAGAACCCCAAACACTCGACTTCCCTTAATGGAAAGTTAATCATTCTTGAAGAACCACATTTTGGCACTACTGGTATTCCCATACCATTACCCGAACACGTTAAACTACTGACTTTGGCTGGCACGCGAATTGGTGCCCGGAAGCCAAATTGAAAACTAATACTACCCTGACATCCATCACCATACTAGTGTCCTATAGACTCAATCCAGAGTAAAAACTTCTGACCGAAGCCAAGTTATAACCATTACCAACTTAGATACTGATTTGAGTCCATGCTTGCATGTGTGTTATTAATGTTGATCCAGCTAATCGACCATTCTGGTGTTGAGACCACTATTTGCACTGTGAGTTTCATTACCCCGCTTTTAACTGTGTATTTGTTTTACTTGGGGTGGAATGCATGTTACAAAATGTGTTGATTACACAAAATTATGAAGGGAATTTCACTTCCCTAACACATGAACTTGTTACAAACTGTGTTAATTGCACCAACTTGCGATGATGTAAATTTTATAACACATGGTTCGGCAAGCTGCAGGTGTCAGTTATGACACGGTTCGGTGAGCCGCAAGTGCTTGTTGTAATACGGTTCGGCAAGCTGCAGCTGTCTGTTATGACACGGTTCGGCGAGCTGCAGGTGCTTGATGTAACATGGCCCCGCTAGCTGAAGGTGTTTGTGTTGACAAATCCGTGTACTATGACTTGTGCAATTAAACTTGTTAACACATTGTGTTACACAGCAATTAAACCAGTGGAACTCACGCAGGGTTTAGCTGACCTTTTTAAAACTAACATGCATTTCAGGTAAAGCGAAGCAAGAGTAAGAAATGTGCGTGTGGATGGCTTTGGGTAGTGAACTGTAGCAGAATAAGAGCTGTGATAGCTCGTAGTACTGTACTTGAACTTACGGTGTGTAATATGATACTGATAGTATGTTGTAACCAAGGTTCTCTCTGTTTATGATATCATGTTTATAAACTACGGGGAATTACCACGTGTCTGCCGCACCCTGCATTGTCTTCCGCTGCGAGTCGGGGTGTGGCAGAAGATGATATCTGAGCCTTCGATTATAGCGAACTAGGTATCTCAATACAACCTAGACTATAATCCTAAGTTGGTCTCCACAAGCTGAGAACCTTTAGAAACTGAGTAGTATGGCTATTACCAGGAAGCCCTGGTGGGGCAAATAAATTATTGTGGTCCGGAACACCATAATTTATCTGCTCATACTTGGGGGTTCTGGGAACGTCATTGAGATAGGACGGACATCCGTCTACTAACGTCACCAACCGCAAGTAATTTTTTTCATAAATCTTAAAAAGCGAAAAATGCGTGCAATACGTGCTTATGTGTATAATTGTGGAATGTTGAGTTCAGTATTTCGGTCAGTCAAATCAGCGTTGTGTGTGGTTTTCTTTGTTTTTTTCAGGAAGCATGTCGCATCGTTCGAGTTACCAGAGTACTTCGCATATGGTGACCGATCCTGAGGAGGATCCGCTGACACCCCTTTTGATGTCGAGCTACTCGCCAGATCCTTCTGGTTATTGTTGTGGTCCGTACCCACCCAGACCTCGTACTAGGCGCGAGGGAGAGGCCTCGAGCGCCTACCGTTCCCTACCTCACCATCCGACTAGCTCCTCGGAGCATAGTCAGACCCCGGATATTGCTATACCAGTAGGACCTATTCCTAGGAGCCCTACTCCCGCCACGGGGCATTGGGAGGGGAGCCGGTAGTACCCCGCTTACCGTCACCCGAGACACCGCATAACCCTTATACTCCTTCCACTCCGAGTACTTATTCACCCTCCTCATCTTGCCCTCTTGAGATACCCACTTTGGCCTCCGACAGACGGCTCGTCGGAGGGTACTTACGTCTGTACCTGTGTTTACCCCACTCGGGTCCCTTATTCGTCCGACACCCGTACATATAGGGACCCAACAGCACTTCACTGCTCGTTTTCTGACCCCACTTCGGGAGGACCCTTCCCTGTTCAACACATACGAGCGAGGTGGCCCTTCCCAACTGTTTAGAGAGCCTTCTCCACCTGTCTGGGGATACCTGTTCCTCCTCAGGAGGTGCTTGCTCCCATCACCGAGAGCAGCTTGATGGGATTTATGTTCGAGCAGATTTCATTACTACGGATGGCACGGGATGAGGATGAGCAGCAGAGGCGGTCGATGGGAGACTACCTGATCGTCTTACAGCAGGCGATCATCGCTTTACACCAGGGTATGGGGGATCTTCATCATGAGCTGGATCATTTCTGTGCATTGGTATACAGATGTATCAGTGCTACTGTAGGTTTGGTCGCAGGTCTTGGAGGATTGGCCTGGTGGATGTGGCGTTCTTAGTATGGTTTTCTTTCAGTATAGATAGAGATGATGTATCTTTTGTACATCCTACCAAGCACTGGGTTATACCCATGTCGAGGTGGTAATACAGTCATATTATTTTCACGTTTTCCTGGTTAGTACTTTTGTCGCATCGAGTCTGTACGTCACTGTGGTGGCACATTTTGACAGCACATCTAAGCACTGGCCCTTTTGGGTTAAGTCTATTTGCAAATTTTGACGCTTGTATAATGATGGCATTAGATATATATATGACGATACTTTTGACTATTTTTGCCGTGGATTCATGTGTGTGATGAAGTGTGTGTTATGTTTTAACCAAATATGTGATATGTGTTAACTGGATGCATGACATTGATACCTAGACATCTATTGTTTATAATAGAATGGCCCTGAAACGCGCACCACAGATGACTGACGCATAATTTGTGCAAATGATAGCGCAACAACTCCAAGTAGTTATTCCCACGATTGTGGCGCACGTTAGCGCGGGTATTAATGCTAACCCGCAACCAAATCCGCAACCCGAACCGATAGGTCAGAACAATAATCAAAATAATGGTAGGCCAGTTTGCACATATAAGCATTTCATTGAATGCAAACCGATGGAATTCAATGGGACTGAGGGACCCAATGGGTTTGTGAAATGGGTCGAGAAGTCAGAATCGGTACTTAACATAAGTAATTGTCCTGCTAATTGTGCAGTTAAGTATACAACTTGTACCTTTATCGACCATGACTTGGGATGATCTCAAGATACTGAGGAGGGAAAGGTTTTGCCCAACTCATGAAATTCAGAAGCTGGAACATGAGTTCTGGAACCTGCAAATGCAAGGTGCTGATCATGCAGAACCGATTCAATGAACTGGCACGTATATTACTAGACATGGTCTGACCTGAGTCCAAAAGGACTGAAAGGTATATCCCGGGACTGGCCCCAGAAGTGAGGAGTATCATTAACTCGGTGGAATACCGAACCATGCACGAGGTGGTAGCTAGGTATGTTACCGTTACATATGACATAGTTAGGCGTAAGATTCTGACAATGACGGGAGAGCCGACCGTTAACAAGCGGGAAGCCCCGGAGAGTAGTCGCGCTAGGGTAGCAGCACCGAAGAGGGGGAGGAATACTAGCCATAACTGCGCCATGACTACCCCCGCGGGTAACTCTGATGGCTAATGGAAACACCACAAAGTGAAACAAGTGTGCTTTCTACCACACTGGTAAATGCCGATTAGTGATATGCTCGAGGTGCCATGGAAATGGATATTTCACCCGAGATTGTAGGGTGCGCAGGGAGCTAAATCCTAACCTGACCCATTTTCAACCTCCTAGGCAACAACCTCATCAGCAGCGACCTCATCAACCAACACCACAAAAGGTTACCTACCCCTGTGCATGCTTTGGATGTGGCAATATGGAGCATTTTCGTAATAGTTGTCCGAAGTTAGCCTAGCAGATGGCGGGAAGGAACACCAAGAACCAAGCATGTACCTCGAAGGCAGCCCGAGGTCGTGCCTTTGTCATGGGACCTGGTGACACACGCCAGGATCCCAACGTGGTTTCAGGTATGTTCCTCGTTTCTAATCAATTTGCTTTAGTGTTATTTGATACGGGAGCCGATAGAAGTTATGTGTCGATTGCATTTTGGCCACTCTTGAATATGCCTGCTGTTGACCTAAAACAACCCTATACTGTTCAACTTGCCAGCGGAAAACCGATGACCAGTCACCAACTTATTGTTAATTGCCCTGTAACCTTTAATGGTTACCAGTTTACTATTGACCTTTTACCAGTAGAATTAGGTAGTTTTGATATTGTCGTAGGAATGGACTGGTTGTCCAACCATCCTGCAGAGGTGTTATGTGAACAAAAGATTGTGAAGATTCCTTTATCCCCTACAGATGCAATCATGGTACAAGGAGAGATGTTAGGTGCCACGTTGAACCTTATATCTCACCTTAAGGCGTTGAAGTGCATACGATAAGGATGTGACATGTTCTTAGCCAGTGTCACATCGGAGGAGCCAACCGAGAAACGTATTGAGGACATTCCAGTAGTTTGTGAATACCCTGATGTGTTCCCGGAGGAATTGCCCAGATTGCCTCCCAATCGGCAAGTCGAATTTCGCATCGACTTAATACCGGGAACGGCACCCGTTGTCAAGGCCCATATCGTCTTGCACCATCCGAGATGCAAGAGCTATCAACGCAGTTGCAGGAGTTACTCGATCGTGGTTTTATCCGTCCTAGTTATTCCCCCTGGGGAGCCCCAGTTTTGTTTGTAAAGAAGAAGGACGGTAGCTTCCGAATGTGCATCGAATACAGGGAATTGAATAAAGTCACTATCAAGAATCAGTACCCTCTTCCAAGAATCGATGATCTCTTTGATCAGCAGCAAGGAGCTCGATACTTTTCTAAGATAGATCTTCGGTCTGGTTACCATCAAGTGAAGGTCCAAGAGGACGATATTCCTAAGACCGCATTTCTAACTCGTTATGGCAACTACGAATTCCTGGTCATGCCCTTTGGGTTAACCAACGCACCCGCGGTGTTCATGGACCTCATGAACAGGGTATGTAAGCCATACCTTGACAAATTTGTCATCGTCTTCATTGATGATATTTTAAAATACTCCAAGAGTAAGGACGAGCACGAGTATCATTTGCATGCTATCTTGGAGATACTGCAGACTGAACAACTGTACGCTAAGTTGTCTAAGTGCGACTTTTGGTTACAAGCCGTACAATTTCTAGGGCATGTGGTGGATCAATGTGGAATTCATGTAGATCCAAGCAAGATAGAAGCAATCAAGAACTGGCCAGCACCGAAATCTCCAAAAGAAATACGCCAATTCTTGGGATTGGCAGGGTATTATCGTCACTTCATTGAAAACTTCTCGAGTATTGCCCAATCGCTAACTGCAGTGACGCAAAAGGATAGGAAGTACGAATAGGGAGAAGAACAAGAAACAGCGTTCCCACTGTTAAAGAAAAAGTTATGTGAGGCCCCAATCTTGACATTACCCAAAGGCAATGACGACTTTGTCATTGCGACGCATCACGACAAGGGCTTGGATGTGTCCTTAAGGAATAAAGTTATCGCGTACGCTTCTAGGCAACTGAAGGTGCACGAGAAGAATCACACGACCCATGACCTGGAACTAGGAGCAGTTATATTCGCATTAAAGATTTGGAGACCTTATTTATATGGTACCAAGTGTACTATATATACCGATCACAAAAGCCTCCAACATATCTTCGACCAAAAAGATTTGAACATGAGGCAGTGCCGATGGGTGGAATTGTTAAATGATTATGATTGTGAGATAAAGTACCACCCGGGGAAAGCTAATGTAGTAGCAGATGCGCTAAGTAGGAAGGATCGAATTAAGCCCTTTCGAGTGAGAGCCTTGGGAATTATCGTGCAGATAAGTTTGATAGATCAAATCCGGAACGCACAGATGCAAGCCCTAAAGGAAAGCCAGTTACCCGGTGAAGGATTGCACGGGAACGAGAAAAGTTTTGTGAGAAAAACGGACGAGGTGTTGTACTTTAAGAATCGAGTGTGGATTCCTGCAAGTTCAGAGCTGAGACAATTAATAATGGACGAGGCTCATAAATCCAAATATTCAATTCATCCTGGTACAGATAAGATGTACCATGACCTGAAAGAGTTTTATTGGTGGCCGGGAATGAAAAAGGATGTGGGCGAATACGTGAGCCAATGCTTGAATTGTGTGCGAGTCAAGGCTGAGTATCAGAAACCCTCGGGGATGTTGCAACAACCGAAATACCTCGGTGGAAGTGGGAACAAATCACGATGGATTTCGTGACCCATCTCCCGAAAACGCTTCGTGGTCATGATGCGATTTGGGTAGTCGTTGATCGATTGACCAAATCGGCGCATTTTATTCCGATCCGTAAGACGTATAAGACCGACCAGTTGGCCGAAATTTATACTAATGAGATAGTAGCTAGACATGGTGTCCCGATTGCTATTATTTCTGACCGAGACAGCCACTTTACTTCGCGATACTGGCAGAAACTACAAGAGGCTTTGGGGACGCGAATCGATCTGAACACTGCTTATCATCCCCAAACCGATGGCCAATCAGAGAGCACGATTCAGACACTAGAGGACCTGCTTCGAGCTTGTGTCTTGGACTTCGAAGGAAGTTGGGACAAGCATCTGCCACTAGTGAAATTCTCGTATAACAATAGTTAACATAATAGCATTCAAGCAGCCCCGTATGAGGCCCTGTATGGTCGAAAGTGCCAATCACCACTTTGTTGGGCCGAAGTGGGTGACACTCAACTGACGGGATCTGAACTAGTTCAGGAAACAACTGATAAAGTCCATCAGATTTGGAACCATCTGAAAGCCGCCCGAGTCGGCAAAAGAGTTGGGCTGATGTGCGTGGAAAACCATTATCGTTCAAAGTTGGTAAACGAGTGTTGTTAAAGGTATCGCCGTGGAAAGGCGTTATCCGATTTGGAAAATCAGGAAAGCTAGCCCCGCGCTACATTGGGCCATACGAGATCCTAGCCAAGGTAGGTCCGGTAGCGTATCGGTTGAAGTTACCAACCGAACTTAGTGCCACTCACGATGTCTTCCATGTATCAAACCTGAAGAAATACCTAGGCGAAGCTACCCAGGTACATTTGGAAGATATACACGTTGACAATAGACTCCACTTTGTGGAAGAGCCGGTGGAAATAGTTGATGGTAGGGTCAAACAATTAAGACATAACAAAATTTTACTAGTTAAAGTCCGGTGGAACTCTAAACAATGAACTGAATATACCTAGGAACAGAAGGATGAATTCCGTAGAAAATACCTTCACCTCTTCCCTAGCGTGACAAAGTAAATTTCGTGGATGAAATTTCTTAACCAGGGAAGACTGTGATACCCATGATGAAACCAGGTACACCTTAATTGGTCCTAAAATTAAAGCATGATTAAAACTATAATCGTGCATAAACCTTGTGAAATTTCATAACTTGTGTGTTGTGCGAAACAATATATGTTACATCTCGGAGGAATCTGAGAGCACGTCATGGTTGACATGACACTACTAAGGACAAACGATGCGAGGTTGGCGTCCTTAGCCTTGAACAATGTGTTAAACGGAGATTTGACGTTTACAACGCATTAAACCTTTGACGTTGATTATTAGAGTATCGGTAGCCTTATTTAAGATTCCGAGTTCCAGGAATTACTTAGTTTTGTGCCATAGACTTTGACATAAGGTTTGAAAATAATCAAAGCCCGGGCACGTATAACGAAGCAGCTCCCGGTTGGGGAAACGCATTCGTTCCGGGCATAACATAAGGCAACCAAATGTGCAAGCAACGATCGATCAAGCTTAAAAACACTTAAAAGAACGTCAAACGAGACTTTCATGATTAAAACGTAACTGGGTTCGGATTTTAAGACAGTTATGCATATTTTTTAAAACCGAGTCTTTTGACATTAAGTACGCGCAAAACGGATTCCGTCACGAAAATAGAGAACGTGCGCGGGACCCAAAATGAACCTATACTTATCCGAAAGATAAACATCATCTTTTGTCACGCAAACCAAAGCACGAGGTGGCCCTAGGGGGACCCACCCCAAACCGCCATCAACCCCCATGGTTATATATAGTCTTTTTTTCCTTTAATTTTAATAAAAAATTCCTTGAAAATTCTTGTTTCTCTCAAGAACTTCAGCTGATTTCTTCATAAACCAACTCAAATCAAAGGTATTAACTCAAATCCATAAGGTTTTAAGCATGGTTTCTTGATTAAACATGATTTCTAGCCAAAAACGCTTTTTAATCCATGAATTTTGGAGTTTTAAACAAGTTTTAGGGCTGAATATGAACACCACATGAAGTCCCTGGTGTTATATGGCAGCCATGGTTACTAATCAATGGGGTTTGATACCCTAATCAACTCTTATTCGACAAAAGTCACTTAACTATTCGATTAACCGAAAAAATTGAGTTAAAGCTTGATTGATCTAAGTTCTAGCATATTTGGGTTGTACTTGATGTGTAGGTATTGTATATAGCCTTTACACACTTCTGGGATCAAGATAAACGCTTGGAATCGGAAGAATTGCTAGGTATATGATCCGAAAACCGAATCTAGGCTAGGCAGAAAATTGTTTTGCCTATAACTTGGTCCGTGTAACTTGGATTGAGATTAAATTTGGTGTGGTGATTTAGGGTATTTTTAGGAAGGACCACGTAAACTTTTAGAATTTTTGGAATTTTCTATGATTTGTGGTGAATTTTTAACTTTTTTACCGAAAGAATTTTGGAAAAATTATCAAACGAATTCAATAAATCACCAAATTTTACAGAGACACTAAGGAACATATAGGAAATGATCTGGGAAAACTCGGAGTCCATTGGTTTAGTTTTGGTTGGGGTTAAAAATCCACGTTTTTGCGAGTTTTCGGTAGCCGGGAAAGCACCGACACGAAATCGGAAAAATCCCAAAATTTTGTGAGACGTTCCTTGACATGTCTAAGGTGTTCTAGGCTTTTTGGAACTTTATAACTAATGATGGTATTTAAATGGAATTATGTGGTTAAAAATAGTTTTATAAATAATTTATTTAAATAAGTAAATTAACAAAATAAATTCCCAAAACATTTTACCATAATCTACAGACTTTTACTGATTTAAATAAAAATTACAGATTTTTAGATAAAATATAGATTAAATGAGAACTTATGGAATTAAAAATATATTATTTTAAAGTAATTTCGGTTGTTTCCCGTATAACGAACCTTCCGGAACTGGGAACTGAGCCAACCCGACGGTGAAAATGTAAACTCAAATTGGGCAACTTATACCCCCAAACACTCAACCTCCCTTAATGGAAAGTTAATCATTATTTAATAACCACGTGTTGGCACTACTGGTATTCCCGTACCATTACCCGAACACGTTAAACTACTGACTTTGTCTAGCACGCGAATTGGTGGCCGGAAGCCAAATTGAAAACTAATACTACCCTGACATCCATCACCATACCAGTGTCCTATAGACTCAATCCGGAGTAAAAACTCCTGACCGGAGCCAAGTTATAACCATTACCAACTTAGATACTGATTTGAGTCCATGCTTGCATGTGTGTTATTAAAGTTGATCCAGCTAATCAACCACTCTGGTGTTGAGACCACTACTTGCACTATGAGCTTCACTACCCCGCTTTTAACTGTTTTATTGTTTTACTTGGGGTGGAATGCATGTTACAAAATGTGTTGATTACACAAAATTATGAAGGGAATTTCACTTCCCTAATACATGAACTTGTTACAAACTGTGTTAATTTCACCAACTTGCAATGATGTAAACTTTCTAACACACGGTTCGGCAAGCTGCACGTGTCAGTTATGACATGGTTCGGCGAGCCGCAGGTGCTTTTTGTAACACGGTTCGGCAAGCTGCAGGCGTCTGTTATGACACGGTTCGGCGAGCTGCAGGTGCTTGATGTAACATGGTCCCGCTAGCTGAAGGTGTTTGTGTTGATAAATCCGTGAACTGTGACTTGTGCAATTAAACTTGTTAACACATAGTGTTACACCGCAATTAAACCAATGGAACTCACACAACGTTTAGCTGACCTTTTTAAAACTAACATGCATTTTAGGTAAAGCGAAGCAAGAGTAAGAAATGTGCGTGTGGATGGCTTTGGGTAGTGAACTATAGCAGAATAAGAGCTGTGATAGCTCGTAGTACTGTACTTGAACTTACGGTGTGTAATATGATACTGGTAGTATGTTGTAACCGAGGTTCTCTCTGTTTATGATATCATGTTTTTAAACTATGGGGAATTACCACGTGTCTACCGCACCTTGCATTGTCTTCCGCTGCGAGTGGGGGTGTGACACACATTCAAACCTTGTTGACAGTCAAATAGACCCTTGTAAAGATAAAAGTCTTTCCATTTCATCGGATTCTGTCATTCCCTAAAGTCTCTTCCAAACAAACCCTGGAAGTGGGAACGAGATTGTCAATCCTATGGTAACACTACATACTACCGGTCGGCGTGATCAATGTTAATGAATGTATTAAGTCAATCTCCAACGTACCAATATGTCATGAACAATGTAAGCAAAAATGTCTTTGAAAACGATGTACTAGTATGCTCAGTCAACATACATAACAATAAATGTTGTAGATCAATGTGCTTATATACTAAGTCAACATATGCCGCAAAAAGTTTCCTTGAAATTAATGTGCTAGCATGCTTAGTCAACATACATAGCAAGAAATAATGTAAATCAATGTGCTCATATGCTAAGTCAACATATGCCACAAAAAGTGTCCTTGAAATCAATGTGCTAGCATGCTCAGTCAACATACACAACAAGAAGTAATGTAAATCAATGTGCTCATATGCTAAGTCAAAATATGCCGCAAAATGCAATGGAAATCATGTACTATGTAATCAAAGCATGTATAATGTCATGAAAACTTGAAGTAGTCATAGGCACAATATGTTTCACCCCAAAACATTTATAAAACGTAAAAGAGGGGACTATGTACTCACTTGGGATTGCAAGAAAGTCCTTGTTCAAAAAGATAAACCAAAGCTCAAGAGTCTGAGAAATTAACCGAATGAGTGTTGTAAACCAAATGAGGTCTTGTAAACCAAATGAGTGTTGGAACTCATATGAAATGGTTTAAGAAAGTTAACATTCTGATTTGAAAGGATTCCTAAGTGCTTTTTGACCCATAATGGCTTGTTAAGGTAACTTATGCTACTTTAACGGGTCATTTGCGTAAACGTGCGATCGGATGGTTAGATATGCCCTATGATAAGTCTTATATGCCAAAACAAGTTTATTATAGTTGTAACATCAGTCTATATGGCAAAACATTGGTTACATAAGCTTAAAATCAATTTATGCGCAAAAGGACATTTTGGTCATTTATAAAGGCATAATAAGCAACTTAACATAACACTAACCAAACGACGTGACCATAAGGTATAACCTCAGAGGGTTATTCCCTATTCAACTATGGTTCCTAATATGAGTTTGGTCAGATCCTATGATCGACAAACAGGTCAGATTCGAAAGTCAAAGCGGTGGTCAAGACCGCTCGACTTACGACCCTAAACAAGCACTAAACTAAAATTGACGAGTTAGACATGTTAAACATGTCTAACTAAGTTTATAAAACTGATTTGGTATCAAAACAAAGTGTTTTGATACCCGAAAATAGTTCCGTCGTAAAATGCGCACTTTTCGCATTATTGACCGAAACTTTGACTCGTCACTACAACTAGTAAACGTGGTAATCAGTAGGCATGATCGCTATGGATCATAACCATCGTGATTACGATCACGTTGCAAAGTCCAATTGAACTTTGTCTTGACCAATTTATGCTCAAAGCCGAAAGTCAAACACTGTTTGACTTTTCGCTTGAAATAGCGAAACAAATGAAACAAGACAAGGATAGAGCACTTACTTGTGTTTGAAGAATACCCAAGAGCTCCAAGAAGACCAGAAAACTCAGGTAGGAGGCATTCAACAATGTGGTAGCCTCCACTTAGAGTATTTGAGAGAAAGAAAAGAATTGAGCAAGTTGAAATGAGGATGATCAAGGGGAAGCTACCAAATCATTACAAGTGTCCATGAGTCATAAATTGGTTTGATTAGTGTCATAACACTTGTTAAATGCAGAAGAAAGGGTGGCAAATTCGAATGCTTAGTCAACAAGAAAGTTAACCAGCTGCTGCCAAGATTCTGCTGTGCTGGTGGGTCCTTACGGACCTTAAGGGCTTTGGGCTTACGGTCCGTGAGCCCTTTAGCCGGCAGACACTTTTGAAAATTGGTAGAACAGGCCCCTGCACCCATTTCATCGCGTTTTGACACTTCTAACACCCGTTAACCTCATTTTCAAGCTTCATAAGGACGATAAAGTATAGGTAGCTTGAAATATGCTCAAAATGTTCTGGGTGTCGGTTCGTTTGGTCGTACGATTGCGGTTTTCGGTTTATTACGACGAAAATCATAACGAACGCGTGTATGATCGTAAACGTGTAACGAATAATATTTTTGCATTCCATTCATTAAAATACAAGATTTTAATGATTACAAAAAATTTTGGATGTGCGTACGTGTTCCGGGTTAAGAGATATGCGTAGCGATATAGTTTCGCGTAATTTGCAAAATACCCCCTGAAGTTGCAAAAGCCTGTTTTTGCCATACCGAAGCCTTCAAAACTTAATTCTTTAAGGTTCCTGATCAGGCGGTTCTAGACGGAAGTTAGTGCGTACACGTAACCGATTCAGTAGAATGTTATTATGAATGGAGTAGAAGTATAGTGCAGCGGAAGTCATATCTTCATTCATACGAAAGAGCATACATCTTTGTCCAGCTGCCGGAGTTCCGGGAGAAAATCCAGCAGCACCTCCCCGTAGGGATTGCAAAAACTCAAAAAACCAAATGAACACACACCTTTATATAGACCAACAAGTTCGCCCGGAATGTGGATGATCAAGTTCGGGCGAACTTGTCCATCACATGACAAGTTCGGGCGAACTTGTCCATCCCATAACAAGTTCGGGCGAACTTGTTCCCATTTTCACTATACGCTCCGTATTTTGGTCGTGTGTACGATTCTAACCTATACCATATGCCACACATGCTCTATCTAGCCTATTCGACAAGTGACGAACAGAAAATGCATCAATAGATTCCCCCTTGTTCGTTACTGTCGAAGCTTGATCTTGATCTTCAAAACTCTGAGCCGTGTTGAAATATTCTGCAACTTCAATCAAGGTGTCTTCCAATGTCGTCGAAACGCCTCAATAGATTCCCCCTTAATTGATGATCCGGGCTTGCATTATCAACTTTCAATTTCTGCTTAAATCTCCAGTTCAGATCTTTGGTTGCATGGTCTCCGACCTCCTCTGATTTACTTGACCGACAAATTTTCTCGAATAACCACCAACTCGAAGCTAATCAATGCAGGAGCTTCTCCATTTCGACGATAACCTCATCCGAGTTTAGATTTTGAATAAGCATTGAGCATCGAGAGTTTATTCCGCACACTCCTAAAATATCAAAAACTCGTCCGTCAATTGATATAAACTTCGAATCACCGCATCAGAAAACTTCAAATCAACGAATACCCTCGAGAATCTGAAATCCTGATTTTCGTAATTGCAGTTAAGCACCCTTCAGAAAGATTTGATCAGCACATCGATAATCTGCTCTATCAGCAAATCTTCATCAAAAACAGATAATCTGGTAAAGCATCAAATCTGAGAAACACACGTCCGTAATCAGAATCACATTCTTCTTCTTCAGTCACAATGCTAGATATATAGCTATCTCCGGCAGACCAGCGCAACTTAATTAACAAACATCGTCATCCAACGGCGGTTAGTTCAAAGAGAAGAATGATTCATCTACTTGAAGACTAAAAATAATTGCCACCAAAGGCTATCATCAGTTATATCTTGAATAACTTCAGATCTCCTTGGAAATTTTGAAACTATCTGATCCACGGAGCTAGTCATTAATTCCTAAGATCATTACTGAACGTTATGAATATCCTCAGTTCCTCACTGGTACAATGACTGCTAATCCTGCTAACTACCCCTTCACCGGAGATCAGGACTCTAACCCTTAAGCATCAATCTGTATCATGATCTAAAAAATCGGAACTTCCTGTGATCACAGAATCCCAAATATATAGTTTCTTTCGTTAGCAACTGGTACACAGCTTTGTCTGAAAAACCCATTATATCATCTTCCTTAATCATGGTACCGCGTACAACCCGGGGCAACTGAAACTACAGAGCATCCTTACGTCCTGGCGGTTAGTCCAGTCAATAATTCATGTGCAAAGCAGAGTTAAAGATAGGCAGTCGTATGTGCTTCCAAACCATATGCACGATTCAGCTGTCAATCCATAACCATGACCGCATAATCTGATAAACAACTCCTCCAACCCAGTTATGTAACCACCCGCTTTCAAACTAGACATCAATTTGAAATACCCAACGAATCTCAATCTTTGCATTTCCCGATAATCTGTAATCGGTAACCACCCGGATATTGTTGCAGCAGTCACAAATTTCAAAAATGTCGGAATATTCATATATCGTAAATTTTTATTCCCCTTATTTTTGCAAATTCTGACCATACTGAAATTTTCATTAAAATTCCCCCTCAAATCTGGAATTTTCAGTATACAACAAATGTAGATTTAACGTTTAGGCCCATTAGTAGTCACGACACCTAATGATTAACATTCTGCACCGGTATCAATGACTCTCCCGTTAACTTTAAAATTTTGTGACCGTATCCCCAAATCTGTACTCTGAAGCTCTAGACGGTGTCCCCGAACATCCCGGTTCGGTTATCGAAAACTCAAAAAAATTTCTATTGCCAAATTTTTTCTGGACACTCATCCCATCAATACGATCAACAATTTTTTTAGGCTCCTTGGACAAGTTCAGTCAAACTTATCCACAATGTTACAACTTCGGGCGAAGTTGGTCACCAAGCGCCAAGTTTGGGCGAACTTGGTTGGCCAACACCAAGTTCGGGCGAACTTGGTCACAACTTCGGGCGAAGTTGTCCCTCCAAAATCAGCCTTTTAACATTTTTCAATCCAGAATCTTACAAGATTTTAATGATTACCAAAATTTTTGGATGTGCGTACGTGTGCCGGGTTAAGAGATACGCGTAACAACATAGTTTCGCGGAATTTGCAAAATAGCCCCTAAAGTTGCAAAAGCGTGTTTTTGCCATACCGAAGCCTTCAAAACTTAATTCTAAGTTATCTAAAGGTTATTTAAGGTATGTTAAGTTCCGGAGTGTGCGTCGCTATGAGAATCGGCAGACTTTCATAGTTTGTCGTAAATAGTCCTTGTGATCGAATAAGCTTGTTTTTGACTTACCAAACCCTTCAAAACTTATTTCTAAGTTATGTAAAGGATATTAAGGGTATGTTTAGCTTATGTCACTATTCCAAACTATACATTACGTTTAACTGATTTCGTTTCGCGATTAGACTTCCAGAAAAGGTTTGAAAGGTCAAAATCGAACATATATTGAAAATGCAAAAAAGTCATAAGTAAATACACAAATTTGTAAATAACACAAAGTTTCATTAATCATCAAATTGTTCGGAAGTCGCTACATGATTGAATTACATAGATGTCACATATGTGTGCGATGAAATTGTGTGATATGTGATGATTGAATATGTGACATTGATGCATATATATATATATTGTTTATAATAAAATGGCCCTAAAACGCGCACCACAAATGGAGGCGGAGGAAATTGCGCAAATGATAGTGCAACAGCTTCTGCCAGTTATCCCCACGATCGTGGCGCAGGTTAGCACCTGTATAATGCTAACCCACAATAGAACCCGCAAAAAGGGCCGGTAGGTCAAAATAATAATCAAAACATTGTTAGACCGGTCTGCACGTATAAACACTTCATTGAGTGCAAACAAATGGAATTTAGTGGAATTGAAGGACCAAATGGGTTAGTTAAATGGATCGAGAAATCAGAATGGGTAATCAATATAAGTAATTGTCCCGGTGACTGTGCGGTTAAGTATACGACTTGTACCTTCACCGACCATGCCTTAAACTGGTGGAATACCATTGTTCAATCTCGCGGGCAGGCCGCAATTAATACTATGACATGGGACGATCTTAAGGCACTAATGATGGAAAAGTTCTGCCCGGCCAACGAAATTCAGAGGCTCGAACATGAGTTCTGGAACCTGCAGATGCAAGGTGCTGACCATGCACGTTACACCAATAGTTTCAATGAATTGGCACGCATACTGCCAGACATGGTCTGACCGAAGCACAAGCGGATCGAAAGATATATCTGGGGACTGGCCCCAGAACTGAGGAGCATTATCAACATAGTAGAACACCTAACTATGCACGGAGTAGTAGCCAGGTCAGGTACTGTTACGTTCGACATGGTTAGACGTAGGATTTTGACAATGCCTGGAAAGCAGGCCCGTAAAAAGTGAGAAGCCCTGGAATGTAGTCAAGCAGGGGCAACAACGGAAAAGAGGAGGAAATCAACTAGTCAGAGTTACGACATGACTACCCCAACTGGTAACTCTGATAACTACAAAGGACAAGCCCCAAAGTGCAACAAGTGCACTTTGCAACACTATGGTGCGTGCCGAGCAGCGATATGCTCGAGGTGTCATAAAAATAGGCATTATGCCCGAAACTGCAAAATGTCAGCTGAACCAAACCCTAAACCAACCCGCTTCCAACCACCAAGGCCTCAACCTCTTCCAACAACCAACACAAACGATTACCTACCCCTGTCCGTGCTATGAATGTGGCAGTATGGAGCATTTCTAAATAAGTTGCCCAAAGTTAACTCAGCAGACAGCAGGAAAGAATTCGCAAGGCCAAGCATCTACCTCGAATACAGCTCGAGGTCGTTCCTTTATCATTTGGTCTGGTGACGCACGCCAGGATCCAAACGTGGTCACAGGTACGTTCCTCGTTTCCAATCAATTTGCTTCAGTGTTATTTGATACGGGCGCCGATAGGAGTTATGTTTCTATTGCATTTTTGCCACTATTAAATATGGCTGCTATTGACTTAAAACAACCGTATTCCGTCGAACTTGCAAATGGGTAACCGATCACCAGTCAACAACTCATTTGTAACTGCCCTATGACCCTTAACGGTTACCAATTTTTTATTAACCTTTTACCCATAGAACTGGGCAGTTTTGGCATCGTTGTAGGAATGGACTGGCAGCCCAACCATCGCGCTCGAGTGTTATGTGAGCAGAAAATTGTAAGATTCCTTTGTCCCCGAATGATGTAGGTACAGGGAGAGAAGTTACGTACCATGCTGAACCTCATATCCCATGTCAATGCGTTGAAATATATACGACAGGGATGTGACGTGTTTTTAGCCAGCGTCACGACAGATGAACCAGCCGAAAACGTATTGAAGACATCCCGATAGTGCGTGAATACCCAGACGTGTTCCTAGAGGAATTGCCCAGATTGCCGCCCAATTGGCAAGTCGAGTTTCAGATCGACCTAATACCGGGAACAGCACCCATCGCCAAAGCCCCATACCATCTTGCACTGTCCGAGATGCAAGAACTATCGACGCAACTGCAGGAGTTACTTGATCGTGGTTTTATCCATCCCAGCTATTCTCCCTTGAGAGCCCCAGTCTTGTTTGTAAAGAAAAAGGACGGAAGCTTCCGAATGTGCATTGACTACATAGAATTAAACAAGGTCACTATGAACAACCGATTCCCACTTCCGAGGATCGATGATCTTTTTGACCAGCTACAAGGAGCCTGATATTTTTCTAAGATAGATCTTCGATCAGGTTACCATCAAGTGAAGGTCCAAGAGGACGATATCCCCAAGACGGCTTTTCGAACTCGGTATGGCCACTACGAGTTCCTGGTTATGCCCTTCAGGCTAACCAACCTACCAGTTGTGTTCATGGACCTCATGAACCAGATGTGTAAACCATACCTCGATAAGTTCGTCATCGTATTCATCGACGATATTCTGATCTACTCCAAGAGCAAGGACGAGCACGAATATCATGTACGTGCTATATTGGAGATACTACGGAAAGAGCAACTGTCGGCTAAATTGTCTAAGTGCGACTTTTGGTTGCAAGCAGTGCAATTTTTGGGACATGTGGTGGATCAGTATGGAATTCATGTGGATCCAAGCAAGATAGAAGCAATCAAGAATTGGCCTGTGCCTAAATCTCCGAAAGAGATAAGCCAATTCTTAGGACTGGCGGGATATTACCGTCGGTTCATCGAAAATTTCTCTAGCATTGCCTAATCGCTAACAGCCTTGACATAAAAGTTATGACTTCGTCGTTTATTATGACGCATCGCGACAAGGGCTCGGATGTGTACTAATGCAAAGAAACAAAGTCATTGCATACGCTTCCAAATAACTAAAGGTGCACAAGAAGAACCACTCGACGCATGATTTGGAATTGGACGCGGTTATATTCGCGCTAAAGATATGGAGACATAATTTATATGGTACTGTACTATATATACGGATCACAAAATCCTCCAACATATTTTCGACCAAAAAGAGCTGAACACGAGGCAGCGCAGGTGGGTGGAATTATTAAATGACTACGACTGTGACATAAAGTACCACCTTGGAAAGCTAACGTGGTAGCAGATGCACTAAATAGGAAGGATCGAATTAAACCACTCCGAGTGCGAGCGCTAGGAATGATTGTGCAAACGTGCCTGATAGAGCAAATCCGGAACGCGTAAATGCAAGCCTTGGAGGAAAGCCAGTTACCCAACGTAGAGTTGCATGGAAATGAGAAAAGCTTCGTGAAGAAAACGGATGAGGTGTTGTATTTTAAGAATCGAGTGTGGATTCCTATAAGTTCGGAGCTGAGACTGTTGATCATGGACGACGCCCAAAAATCAAAATATTCGATTAACCCCGGTACAGACAAGATGTACCACGTCCTTAAAGAGTTTTATTGATGGCCTGGGATGAAAAAGGTCGTGGCAGAATATG
Organism: Scalesia atractyloides; assembly: GCA_947069175.1. Classification (NCBI taxonomy): domain Eukaryota; kingdom Viridiplantae; phylum Streptophyta; class Magnoliopsida; order Asterales; family Asteraceae; genus Scalesia; species Scalesia atractyloides. The sequence goes on along the minus strand of CAMTDV010000005.1, from coordinate 50,914,802 downwards.
TAAGCCAATGCTTGACTTGTACTCGAGTCAAGGCAGAGTATCAGAAACCCTCTAGAATTTTACAATAACCCGAGATACCTCAGTGGAAATGGGAACAAATCACGATGGATTTCGTGACCCATCTTCCAAGAACGCCTCGTGGTCATGATGCGATTTGGGTAATCGTCGATCGATTGACCAAATCCGCACATTTTATTCCGATCCATACCACTTATAAAACTGACAAGTTGGCCGAAACCTACACTAACGAGATAGTAGCCAGACACGGTGTCCCGGTTGCTATTATTTCATACCGAGATAGCCATTTCACCTCGCGATATTGGTAGAAGTTACAAAAAGCTTTTGGGACGCGGATCGATATGAGTACTGCTTACCACCCCCAAACCGACGGCCAATCGGAACGCACGATCCAGACGCTAGAGGACTTGCTTCGCGCCTGTGTCCTGGACTTCGGAGGGAGTTGGGACAAGCATCTTCCTCTAGTAGAATTTTCCTTTAATAATAGTTACCACAGCAGTATCCAGGCAGCCCCGTACGAGGCGCTTTATGGTCAAAAGTGCTGATCACCACTTCACTGGGACGAAGTGGGTGACACCCGACTGACGGGATCCGAGCTAGTACAGGAAACGGCTGATAAAATCCACCAGATTTAGAATAGATTGAAAGCTGCTCAGGATCGGCAAAAGAGCTGGCCTGATGTACGTAGAAAACCGTTATCGTTCGAGGTGGGTGAACGGGTATTGTTAAAGGTATCGCCATGGAAAGGCGTTATCAAATTTGGAAATACCGGAAAGTTAGCACCACGATACATCAAACCATACGAGATTCTAGTAAAAGTAGGTCCCGTAGCATATCGGTTGAAGCAACCAACCGAGCTTAGTGCCATTAATAATGTCTTCCACATTTCAAACCTAAAGAACTGCCTGTCAGGCGAAGCCACCCAGATACCTTTGCAAGACATACACGTTGATGGTAAACTCCACTTTGTGGAGGAACCAGTAGAAGTTTTTGAAGGCAGGGTTAAACAATTAAGGCACAACAAATTTCACTTGTAAAAGTCCGGTGGAACTCTAAACAAGGACCTGAATATACCTGGGAACGGAAGGATGAATTCCATAGAAAATACCCTCACCTTTTCCCTATCTAAATGGGGTAAATTTCGAGGACAAAATTTCTTAACCAGGGGACACTGTGATACCCATGATGAAACCAGGTACACTAGAATCGGTCCAAAACTTTAAGTATGCTTAAAAACAATCATTGTGGGAAAACCCTAAAAAACATGTGTGACTTGTGTGCTAGATTAAATGATATATGTTATGTCTCGGAGGAATCCGAGAGCATGTCATGGTTAACATAGCATTAATAAGGGCCAACAGTGCGAGGTTGGTGTCCTTAGCCTTTGAAAACGTGTTAAACGGGAGCTTTCCGTTTAACAACGCATTACACATTTGACTATGTTTATTAGGCCATCGATAGGGCCATTTCAGATTCTGAGTTCATGGAACATCTTAGTTATGTGCCATAGACCATGACATAAGATTTGGAGCCAATCGGAGCTCGGGCATGCAAAATGAGACAGTTTCCCGGTTAGGGAAACGCCTTCGTTTGAGAACAACAAGAGGCAACCAAACATGCGAGGAACGGTCAATCAAGCCTAAAAAACACTTAAACTACAATAATATAAGGCTATTATGATTAAAACATAAACGAGGTCGGGTTTCGACACGGTTATGCATGGTTCTTAAAAACCGAGTTTTTTAACACTAAAAACGCGAAAAAGGAGCCCGTTTCGCAAATCGGGGACACGTGTGGAACCCAAAAACGAACCTAAACGCAAAAATGAAGATAGACATCATCTTTATAACACGAAAAACGAAGCATAACAAAGCAGGGCGTGCGGTAGGGGTACCCTACCTTACGACCCCCCCCCTTATATATATATTTTTTTCTCATTATTTCTTCATCTTTCATCCAAAACCTACTCTCCATCAACACAAATATAGCTGATTATCACCTAAATTCAGCCAAATCAAAGGTATTTATCAAGTTTTGTGAGGTTCTGAAGAAGTTTTCTTGATTAAACATGAACTAGTCTAGGAAAATCCTTTTTAATCCATGATAATGGATGGTTTAAACATGGTTCTTGGCTGAATAAGAAAACACCAGTGATTCCCTGATGTTACATGGTAGCCAAGTGTAGGTCCGATGTACGGATCGCTCGGGTCCTAATTTGGCAAACCTAAGGTAAACATGCGGAATCCGTTTGCATAGGCGACATTGTAGACAAGTTATTCACTGATTAATTACTGTTCCATTAATGTGTAGACGTTAAAGATTCTGGAAACACTTGGACAGAGCTTCGCCGTCTCTATGCCAAAATCACTGAAGTTTCAAATGAAATCACCAAGGCACCTATTTATTCTAACTCAAGTTCGCTGGTGAGAGACTAAGTTCGGGCAAACTTGACCTAGTCAAGTTCGGCCGAACTTGACTTCACACACACCATTACCAGCGAACTTGGCCTATATTTCACTTAAACACACCTCGTTTCTAACCGATTAAGCTCTAATCATTCAGACTTGATAGATAATGACGTAGGCAACAGATATATGCACTAACAGAGTCCCCCTTGAATGTTGCCGTAGTCATTTTCTCTTGATCAAACTTTAATCACCATGCTCCCCCTTGCTTTGAGCTTTCCGGTATCTTCAATCAACGAGTTTTATCTAGCTCCCCCTTAACATCTACTTCCTGTTTCAAAGTTCCTCAAACATTCAAATAAACATTTCAGACTCAAACTTTGAAATCTCTAACCATCAACATTTCAAATTTTAATCTTCTATCAGTTTTTAAACCCTCTTAGTTATTCAAGTCCAAATTAATGACCTGGAATATCTGATTTCAACTTAATGATCTTGATAAAACGTTTTGACACAAAACTAACACATTTATTCAAATGTAAGTTTCAACTCAATGAACTTTTAAACTCTTCAGGCCAATTTGAAATTTCAAACTTTTGATCAGTAGCGTTAGATTTTGAAAATCAGCTTTTCATCATCAGCAGTTGAAACTAAAAGATAATATAATCTTTTTTTTATGTAATGAATACCAAACTCTAGCTTTGTATAAACTATTTACAAACATATTTTTGCTGAGTTTGTGTTAAAGGATCATATCAATTTTTGAGACATATCACTAGTACCATTGACCTTTTCATGACACTAAGTTTTAAACAAATTTACCTAGATTGTTGATATGTTTGCCTCTTAAACTTCAACACCTTTCTCAATTATTCCAAGATACGTTATGTAGAATTAAGAAACTTGACTTAACTATGGTTCCCATCTTAGAATATACTCCAGTATCAAGATTCCCTAGATTTCATCTTACAGGTGAGTAAAGCGTAATTGATATCTGTAACTGGGTTATGCGAGACCTTGAGAGCTCAGGTTAATACCATCGTATCGACGAAGAGATGAAGGCTCTACTTATAAGGTAGTGTTCCAAAATGGATTCTTTTTGTACTACAATTGTAGTATCTTTCAATATTTTCAATTGAATGTAGTTTTAGGGAATTTTCGCAAAAGCATTATAGAAGTTCTAGGCTATTGCTTCCGCAATATCAGAAGAACTTGTATAATACTCCATATATCAACTATCTATAAAGACCTCATATCTCAGAATCAGGCAATCTCTCAAACGAAATTTAGGAGTACTAAGTCCATATATCCTAGAGATGTTAATCCACAAGATTAAACAGTTGTAAAATTTAGTTTACATCTCAGAAACAATTTACTGAACGTGTAAAGCCTATCGACACATCCTTAGTAAGACTTGCTTATCACTTTTTAAACTTTACAATTCTTTAGCATACTGTGATAGTCCACCGATGTACTATCATTTCCTTTTTATCCACAAAACTCTTTTTGGCTTTTTCAATGTTTTTGTACTTTCGTATTTAATATTTTTTTGGATTTTTGAAAATTTTTTCTCCCCCTAAAATTCAAAAACATATTTTTGGAATTTTTGATTTATAGAAAAACATTGACCAATCGATGAGAATCACTTCAATTCTCTATCCATTACTGCTTCACAATTTTTCTTTTAAGTCCTCTCCCCCTCATGATGACAAAAACCTTGACACCTTTGTGTTTATAACAATTTATATTCCTGGGTTTTGTCTATTTAACAATGAGGCTTCTGTGAAATTATTCAAATTTTTCTTCAAAAAATTAAATTTTTTTTCAAGTAAACGTTATTTGAATTTCAAATCTTTTGAAAAAATGGCCTTTATATAAAACTTGGTAACCCGGCCCGTCTTTATTGTGTTCAACAGAACTCCATTCTTAGTAATTTACTTTCTTCTCGGAAGCTCCTGCATAAAAATTCAAATAATTAGTTGAATAGAGACACCCACACACCTTTGCAGTCTTAGGCGTTGTTTCTTCAACCTTAATTTTGATTTGCCTTACACAATCAAGTTTATTTTGGACTTTCTCAAGTTTTGGAAAGTCCTCTAACCTTTCAATTTTCACTGATTGTATAACTTCTTTTTCTTTTACCAACCATGCTGGATTTTTCATTAAAGCTTTCTTGAAATACAATGTAGAAACTTTTTGTTCATAACTATTCGATGATTCACCAGTTTCAAAATTTGAAAACTTAGTAATAACTGGTTTCACCTTGTTTGTAGTTTCTGTACATTGTTTCAAAACTTGAGTTGGTACTCCAGAAATTTTGTTATCAATATGAGCAGGTTTAGGATTAATTTGAAAACATTTTCTAGCAATGTGTCCAGCTACTCCACATTTATGACACTTCATGTTCTCATATCGATCTTTTTAATCAAACCATACACCCAAATCATAACAATGATTTGACGTGTGATAGCCCTCTTTCCTTCTTCTCCTGTAACTTTGATTTAACGTTGAAGCACTGTGGTCCGACCTGCACCACTTATTTACAATTTTTTGTGAGTTTCTATACTGATTGGATGATCGTACCGATGAGCTTTTATTCTTCTTTTGAAAATTTTCAGAATTTTTAAAACATTGTTTATCTTTTTGTTTTCGGTTTTCATTCTTCTTAGAAAGTTTTTGTATTAAGCATTCACCTTTTTCAGTAGATTGTAGAACAGTTTGTTGAAATTTTTCTTTTCGTTTTAAAAATATTTCATTTTTCTCTTTTTAGCACATTCATCCTCGGTATCATCATCACAATTCTCGATTGTGACATTGTCATAATTTGTGATCTTGTCACTTATTGACATTTCCTTTTTTATTATTATTGATCGGTTTTGTACATATATGATTTAACTTTAATGAGGAGGTCACAAAACCTTTCAATAATTTTTCTGAATTAACAGATTTATTTTTAACAATCTCAACTTCTTTTTCAAGTTGAGCAATTTTCTCAATATGAGAATTTATTGCTTTTTGATTTTCTATATTTAATTTTTCAAAAACAATTTTTTCATTTTTAAACATCTTTATTTTATTTTGAAAATCTACTAACATTTGTAATTTTTCATTTTCTAAAATTTTTATTTTGTTTTCAAAATTCTTTTCATTTTCTTTTAACGTTGTATTTTCTAATGTCAAACTCTTCAAATCATTCAAGAGTTTAGCATTATCTGCCAGATAATCATTCAGATCCACATCAAATCCTTGGCAGACTGGTTTAGAACTTGAAGACTCTTTTCTTTCACAGATCTCTGCAATTGTACTCCCTTCTCTCTTCAACTGAACATTTGAACTGTGTGCTTCCCAATCATGTCCTTGATCACTAACACGATCAGGCTTCTTCTTGATTAGCACCTTCTTGTTCTTAATCATCTCAACATTTTCCATATATTTAGCACCTAGAGATTTCCACAAATCCTGTGCAGTTTTGTACTCTGGTAACAAAACCAAGATATCTTCTTTTATCGATTTCTGTAAAGAGGTTAGGATCTTTTTCTCATGATAATATGCAGCATTCAGTTGAGTTGTAAACATTGATACTGAAAGCTCAGCTCCACGTTCATCAACTGGCCATTTAAATCCAGTTCGCATAGCAACCCAACCATAGAGGTGATTTGCTCGTACCCAGTCCTCAAATTTTTTATTCCGGGCTTCATACTCTTCTAATCTCATCAACATTGGCGGCTTCACGAACTCAATTTCGTTTTCCAAACTAATCTGTCTTTTAAAAACACATGAAAAATGATTAGCAAACAGACAATTTTAGTAAAATTTGACTTTTTAGTCGACAGTTTTAACGTATCGGTTCGCTATAAACGTTTAAATTATCTCGAAAAACAGTTTTTACCATATTAGAGCTTTAAACTTGTCTCGTCGATACGAATCTAACGATAAATTCTCTCGGAAAACAGTTTTGTTTTTAGAAATCCTTAGACAAGTTCGGTCGAACTTGTGACAGTGTGTGAAACTCAGCTATTTAACATGTTCGGGCGAACCTGTTTCACTCAGAATACAAGTTCGAGCGAATTTGTGAGAAATCCAAAGGAATCAGCAAGTTCGGGCGAACTTGAAGAGAATTTCAATCAAATTTTGATCAGGTTCGGGCGAACGTGATTAAATTTGATAAAAATCAGGTCAAGTTCGAGCGAACTTGATATTAAGTTCGAGCGAACATGAGTTATTCAACATGGTTTTTTGCAATTTTTAACATGAATTCGTTTGTTTTAAGCTCTGATCTTTTCAAGAGTTTATCTATTATAGATTTTACGTATTATACTTGAAATCAGTCCATTTTATCCGTGAATTGTCCAAGAAAAGTTAAAAATGAAAGAATAGAGTAGAAGATGAGATGTTCTATCCAATGTCTTCAAATTAGGCCAATCCTGCTCTGATACCAATTGTAGGACCGATGTACGGATCGTTCGGGTCCTAATTTGGCAAACCTAAGGTAAACATGCGGAATCCGTTTGCATAGGTGTAGGAACATCCACGAATATCATGGGAACCTAAATTCGTTATCTATTGTCCAATTAGGCGGAAACTAGTGACAAGTTAACCAAATAACAAGAATTACTCATTTAAATGTTGTTTTCATTGATCTGAAGTTCAATACATTCGAGAACCGGATCCAACATAGCTTCACCGTCACTGTGCCAAAATCTCTCCACGTTACAAATGAAATAACCAAGGCACCTATATATATTTTCACAAGTTCGCTGGTAGGAGGATGAGTTCGGGCGAACTTGGCCTAGTCAAGTTCGGTCGAACTTGACTTCTCACATGCCATCTCCAGCGAACTTGGCCTCCAACCTACCTAAATACGCCCTCTTTCTAACAGATTAAGCCCTATATACTCAGACTCAATACATAATGACGTAGGCAACAGACATATGCACCAACAGACTCCATCATTGGCTCGTTGAAACTAATGAAGAAACAAAATCTTTTTTATTTTTAGAAACTTTATGCTAAAACACACTAAAATTTTTTTGATTTTTATTTGTAAAGCAATTTAAAGAAAGTAAACTATGTGCAAACATATTTACAGACATATTTTATGAACTCGTGTCTAAGGATCATATCAGTTGTTTAAGACATATCACCAGTATCGTTGACCTTTTTGAGACTTTAAGTTTTTTAAACTCGTTTACTTAGATTGTCGATATGTTTGTCCACTTAAACTTTTCTTCATGTTTCTCAACTGTTCCAAGATATGTTAGGTATGATTTATTAAACTTGACTTAACTATGGTTCCCACTTCTTGAATAAACTCCCGAATCCAGATTCCCTAGATTTCATCTTACATGTGAATATAGAGAAATTGATATATGTCTTTGGGTTAATGCGAGACGTTGAGAGCTCAGGTTAGTACTACCGTACAGACAAAGAGATGAAGGCTCGTCTTTAAGGTGTTTTCCACTTAAGGAATCTTTTAAGCATTGCAAATGATTAGATCTTTCGATTCTTTTCAAATTTTGCATGTTAATTTGGGGTTTTTAGCAAAAGCATTATCGAAGTTCTAGGCTATTGCTTCCGCAAAATCAGAAGAACTTGTATAATACCCCAGATATCAATCATCTATAAAGACCTCGTATCTCAGAATCAGGCAACCCTTCAATTGAAATGTCAGAGTACTTAGTCCATATATTCAAGATGTGTTAATCCACAAGTTTAAACGGTTGCTAAATTTAGTTTATATCTCAGAAACAATTTACTGAACGTGTAAAGTCTATCGACACATCCACAGTAAGACTTGTTTATCTCTTTTAAAACTTTACAATTCTTTAGCATACTGTGATAGTCCACTCATGTACTATCATTTCTTTTTTGACAACAAAAATTCCTTTTATCTTTTTTTAATGTTTTTGAATTTTCAATGTTTTCATATGTTTTTTATTTTTCTAACAATTTTTAAATTTTCTTACTCCCCCTAAAACCAAAAAAATATTTTTAATTTTAGGTTTTTTTAAGAAATACTATTCTAAAAAGATAACAAACCAATGTGGATCCCGAGAACTCGTTGTCCAATCCCATTTCCCAACATCTGCATCTGCACCTGTTTAACAAATAACCATTATCCTCATTTACATGACAGAATCAAATGGTTATAAAATCAGTGTTTCGTTCAACGGTGTAGATTTGCACAATTTGATTTTGACAATTTTTCCTTTTCAACTTCTTCTTTTCTCAAAATGATTAACAATTTGACTTTCTGAATAAGTTAAGTAACATGAAGCTCCGCTATCCAGGTTTATCTTTGACAAATTGGATCCTTGGAACTCATGCACACAAAGCAACTATTCGAATAAGGAATCCCAAACCTTTTTGGTTTTCGGTTTGACATGATAAGCATCATAAAGACTTTCAAAATCATCATCATAATCAAAATCATTATCAAACATTTCGTCCGATGTCAATACTGAAAACTTTTTGATTTTTTCTTTCTTTGTCTGTTTAACTACTGACTAGGTTGATTTTATATTTTCAGTTTTATCAGCAACAGACTTTGTTTTTTCTGATGATGAAAGCCTTTTCTTAGCAACCCAGGATTGTAGCTTGCTTCTCGCTTTCTTGATATAGATCCTAGAATCTTTGATTTCATTTAATTTTGAAGTTTCACCTTTTTTAAATGTTGAATTTTCAAACTTTGATCCAGTTTTAGGGTTTACTTTGCATTTAGATTCAAAGTTTCTATTTGACACTGTATCAGAATTCACAATCTTCGGTTGTTTTTGCTTTTTATCTTTTGACATAGTTTTTCTTCGTGGAAACACAGGCTTTAGATTCACACACTTGCGAGCAATATGACCAACAGTATTGCATTTAAAGCAAGTCTGATTATCAAAAACATTTCCAGTAGTGGGTTTTACTTCATTTGTGGACTTTATTTTAGCCTTGTCCCGAAGTTCTTTTTCTTTCTTGAATTCATCATTCGATTTCTTACCGATCATACCTTCTTCTTGAACCGTATTTGTCCCATACACAAACTTCATGTGTTTACCTTTGTGAATATGAAATGGCGATTTCTGGTTCCTTCCCGATTCTTCTTCACTATCCTCCAAACCCAATCCTGCTCTCCTATTCTCAGGAAAATCACCAACAACCTTTCGGTAATTGTTAGCATTCCTTTTAGATTTCGAGTAAAATCTTTTCCCATTTTTCTCAAGATCATCTGATGAAACTTCTACAAGTTTGAAAAATTTATCAAGTTGATTCTATTTCACGTTCCGAATCAGAAAACTATCATCGAAGTATAATCTATCAGATTCCTTAATCTTGTACATGACAAAATTAGGATCATCACTTATATCATGTTCTGATGATGTATCGTCATCTTCAGATTGTGATTCCGAGTTTTTCGAACTTGATTTGGCGCTTTCAGAGCTGCCTTCATCAAAATCATTTCCCAACACATTTTTAACCATAATTTTTACCACCACTTCATTGTTATCATTTGATTTCATAAAGTCTACGTCAATGTTCTCAGGGAATATATCTTTCATTTCTGATAAGAGTAAAATATTAAATGCGTTTTCAATCTCATCATCTTTCTTGCAGGAGTAACTTGCAAGGAGTGGTGGATGAACACTTCCGTATTCTTTACGCTTTGATTTATCACCATTTTCCTCTGACTTAATCGTAGGTAAAATGTGATCAATGACATAGGCGTGTGTGGTGTAACTTTTCAGCAATTGTCTTACCCTTTCTGTTTCTATCTTAATGGCATGAAGCTCACGCTTTGTTTCGACATTAGTATTAATGTACATGTTAATTGCTTTTTGTTTTTCAATTACTGTGGCATTTAACATCTTTACATTAGCACTGAGTTCAAGATTAGCTTTTTCGACATTTTTATATTTGCCTTCTATTTTGTCATAAGCTTCTTTCATGGTTCTGTAATCATAACAAAAATTTTCGTTTTGTATAGTCATTTCTCTTATGACTTTGATCTTTTCAATACAAGATTCATAAGGATTTGCGCACTTTGTGCAAGGTTTTTCAACCTCCACAAATTTCACAACTTACTGGTCAGACATACTTACCTCAGCTTTTACCTTTTCTGCCTCTGATTTCAATGCTTCTTGTTTTTGCATCTCAAGGTAAGCTATTTCTTCTTCCACATCTCTCTGCATATATCCTTCCAGAATGGCATTTTCCAAAGCAGCTCAACATACGATGTCTCAGATTCATCTACTACCTCTGCCATCATAGCAACACCAGTTTTCTTTTTTATGTATCTGTTCCAGTCAAAACCATCTTCTTTATGAGTAACAACAAGAGCTTGTTTGGTTTTCTTTGCAGATTTATCTTTGGATATGGCTTATATTGAAGAGCTTTCTTGTAGTACTCATTGTTGCTGCGGAAAGGATTTTGATTTCCACTAGCTTCTTGATTGTTGCATTCTCGTTTGAAGTGTCCCTTCTATCGACACCTGAAGCATGTGACTTTAGACTTGTCGAATTCGAGCTTGTTGTTTGAATTGCCAATATCCCTTCCAGTGAGTGTTACAAACTTTGCAACTCTTCTGATGTTAGATGCAAGACTCCACTTTATATCCATCAGCTCCAACTCCTCTTTCTCCACCTGATCGTAATCCTCGGCAGTCATATCCGGATTACCGATCTCTCCAGCAACAAGACTTTCATACGATTCAAGAACAGTAGCAAGAAGTGTTATGTGTTGTTTGGCCACTTTTTCAGGAAATACATTCTTCAAATCGACTTCAATATTGCACTGCAAAACATTTGAATCAGAACTGGCTTGGCTTGTTTGATTTTGGAATGACAAGCTTGAGCTAGCACTAGTATATCCAGCATATGGAGAACTCTGATTTGGAGAAGAATTCATATTTGCATTAAATGCCGTTTGGATTTTCGGACTTTAGATCGGAGTATCTTGAACACCTCCTTTGTAATAAACAACGAAATCTTGAACAACATTAGCATTCTTTGATTTTGCAATCTTCATCAATTCCATTTCATGACCTTCTAATTTGTCGATGAAAGATGACAATTTAAAATGTCTCCAAGATGGACTATTCTTCAGAATCATCAGATATATTGTCCATTCTCCCTCGGGAAGTGCATCGGCCAATTTCACGATTTGCTCTTCATTAGATCTCTTGATATCATGTCTTCGCATCTGGACCATGAGGTGACAATATCTATTTATCATCTGCTTCATTGTCTCACCTTTGATCATTGTGAAAATCTCGAACTCTTTGTTAATCAAAGCCTTTTTGCTCTTGATCATTTCATCACTTCCTTTGAATTTGTCACAAAGAGAGTGCCGCAATTCTTGCGAAGTATCATATTCTGGCAATAATGTCAAGGTGTCTTCCTTTACTGATTGTTGTATCAAGCTGATCATTCTTTTCTCTGCAACATAATTTTCTTTTTCAGCCGGTGAGAACTTGTTCAACGGAAGATCTTGATCACACTCATCTTTTGGCCACTTGTAACCATCTTCAACTACAACCCAGCTGTTAAACTGATTTACTTGCATCCAATTCACTAAATTTTCTTTCCATCCTTCGAATTCGTCCATACTCATTAGCTTTGGCGGTTTTGTCGTAGTACCCATTTCGTTGTCGATATTCATCTTATTCGCCGCAAGAGTATTAGCATTTGATGAAGAAGCCATTTGAGAAACGAACACATTATGGAAATCTTCCATTATGACAATCTGAAGACTTTTTTGAAAATATGATAAAAAACACTTGAAATTGATTAGCAATAGACAAGTTTGGTAAAATTTGACTTCTTAACCGACAATATTAACGTATCGGTTTGCTTAAAAACGTTTAAATTTTTTCAGAAAACTTTGTTTACCAGATTAGAGCTTTGAACTCCTCTCGTGGATACAAATCTAACGATATATAATGTCCGAGACGTTTTTCGGGATTTTCATGCCCTTTTTTTAGAAAGTCATAGATAAGTACGGACGAACTTGTAATGGACAAGTTCGAGCGAACTTGTACACCACTTGACAAGTTCGAGCGAACTTGTATTGAATTTCAAGAGAAATCACAAGTTTGGGCGAACTTGTAAAGAAATCCAACAAATTTGGATCAAGTTCAAGCGAACTTGATTGAAATTGATGAAAATCAATTAAGTTCGAGCGGACTTAGTGAAATTCTTGAAAAAATAGTCAAGTTCGGGCGAACAACTTGACGAAAAATCCTCAAAAAGTGAGTTTTTCAGTCAAGTTCGAGCGAACTTGCTAACAAGTTCGAGCGAACATGCTATTTCAAACATGGTTTTTTCAATTTTTCGGCATGAATTCGTTCGTTTTAAGCTCTGATCTTTCAAGGGTTTATCTATTATGGATTTTACGTATTATACTTTAAAATCAGTCTATTTTGTCGGTGAATTCTTCAAATATGTGAAAATGTTAAGAAAAAATGATAGAATGGAGATGAATAAGAGAAATTCTTGTCTTGATTCTAGCAAATTTAGGTATCCAGTCTCTGATACCACTGGTAGGAATGTCCACGAATAGCACGAGAACCTAAATTTGTTATCTATTGTCCAATTAGGCGGGAAATAATGACAAGTTAACCAAATAACAAGAATTACTCATTTAAATGTTGTTTTCATTGATCTAAAGTTCAATACATTTGAGAACTGGATCCGACAGAGCTTCACCGTCTCTGTGCTAAAATCTCTCCACGTTACAAATAAATAACCAAGGCACCTATATATACTTGCACAAGTTCGCTGGTAGGAGGATGAGGTCGGGCGAACTTGGCCTAGTCAAGTTCGGCCGAACGTGACTTCTCACATGCCATCTCCAGCGAACTTGGCCTCCAACCTACCTAAATACGCCTTGTTTCTAACAGATTAAGTCCTATTCACTTAGACTCAATACATAATGACGTAGGCAATATGCACCAACAATAGGCGACATTGTAGACAAGTTATTCACTGATTAATCACTGTTTCATTTATGTGTAGACGTTACAGATTCTGGAAACATTTCGACAGAGCTTCAACGTCTCTGTTCTAAAATCCCTGAAGTTTCAAATGAAATAACCAAGGCAGCTATTTATACTAACTCAAGTTCGCTGGTGAGAGACTAAGTTCGGGAGAACTTGACCTAGTCAATTTCGGCCGACTTGACTTCACACACACCATTACCAGCGAACTTGGCCTATATTTCACTTAAATACACCTCGTTTCTAATAGATTAAGCTCTAATCACTCAGACTCAATATATAATGACGTAGGCAACAGACTTATGCACTAACACCAAGATCACAAAACTTCAGCTTTTGATACCCTAATCGAACAAAAGCGATTAAAAAAGTTATTAACCGAAAAAGAGTGAAAAAAGGCTTGATTGACATTGGTTATGGCATGTTTGATTGTGCTTGATGTGTAGGTACTAAATATAGCACCCACGCACTTCTGGACTAGAGAGAAAAACACTGGAATGGAGCTTGCGCTAGGTATAACACCCGAAACCTTAAAGTAGCTTAGGCAGAATATTGTTTGGACAATAACATGGTCCCTGATGCTTGATATGAGCTGAAAATTGGTGTGATGATGTAGGGTACTGACAGTAATGTCCACCTAAAAGTTTAGACTTTTTGGAATTTTCTATGATTTTTGGCTAATTGTTGACTGTTTTACCAAAAGGAATTCGGGAAAAAATACAAACAGAGTCAATAAATCACCAAAATTGACGTGAACACTAAGGAACATATAAGGAATGTTCTGGGAAGTTTGCGAGTCCATTGGTGGAATTTTGCTTTGGATTAAAAATTTGTGTTTTTGTGAGTTTCCGGTAGCCGGAAACGCACCAAAACAAAATCGGAAAAATCCTAAATTTTTACAGGGAGTTCCTGGACATATAAGGGACTTTCTAGTATATTTTTAGAATTTTTAGATGTTGGATGATAAGTAATATAAATTATTTGATTAAATACGATTTTACAAATGATTTATTTGAGGAGTTAAAATGGCTAAATAAATTCCCGAATTATTTTTCACATAACATATTTTTACTGAATTGTATAATAATTTCCAGATTTTTATCAAACTTATGTATTAACGGGGAATTCACGGAATTCAAAACACTTTATTTTAAACTAGTTTCAGTAGTTTACCGTATAACAAACCTGCCGGAACCGGGAACTGACCGAACCCGACGTTTACTATAGTTGAAACACCGAGACTATTCCGGGAGATTTTAGGGTCATTTGGACACTAGGGGTGTGTCCTATGCCAGCTCGGGAGAATCCTCAACGGCGAAAACAATAACTCAATTTTGGGCAACCTAGACTCCCCAAACCCCCAAACTCCCTTAATGAAAAGTTAATCTTTTATAAATAACAACATGTTGATACTATTGGTATTTCCGTACCATTAACCGAACGTGTCAAACAACTGACTTGGGCTGGCACACGAACCGGTGCCCAGAAGCCAAACTAAAAACTAATACTACCCTGACATCCATCACCATACCAGTATCCTATAGGTTCAATCCGGGGTGAAAATTCATAACCAGGTCCAAGTTATAACCATTATCAACTTAGATGTTGATTTAAGTCCTTACTTGCATGTGTGCTATTAAAGCTGATCCAGTTGCATAATCACTCTTTGATTGTTACAACTACCTTCACTATGAGTTTCACTCCCCCACTTTTAAACCGTTTTACTGTTTTCTAGGATGAATTGCATGTTACAAACTGTGTTAATTGCACCAACTTGTGATGATGAGAATTACCTAACACACGAACTATCCCCAATGCAAGTGATTAACGTAAGTCGTGGGTAGTGGATAGTACTATTGTTCTGACAAACCCAGTTGCCGCCAGACTGGTGTGCCGGCAACCAGGCAACTGCACGCGTCCTAAAGTATGTTATGTGGTTAGGCATAACTACCCCCGGGGCGTTGAACTGCACATGATGCAGTCGGTGGGCTGAGGTGTCGAATGTGACACGGCCCGGTGTGCTGAGGTTTCGAACGTGACATGACACATCTGGTCAAGGTTTCACTTGTGAACTCGTGAAATTCCATCTGTGATCTGTGACACGTGTAATAAAAACCTGTTAACGCATTTTTCTATGAAACAACCAAACCAATGGAACTCACCGGCTCGGTTAGCTGACCCTTTTTTTTAAATTAACATACATTTCAAGTAAAACTAAGCAGGAATGAGGAATGTTCATCGGGAAGGTTTTTAGTAGGTGGACAGTAACAAAATAAAGGCTGTAATGGCTTGTACTACCGCACTTGAACTAATGGGTTGTAATATGATAGTTTATGTATGTTGTAACCGATGTTCCCTCTTTATATGATATCACGTTTTTTAATTATGAGGAAATACCATGTGTCTGCCGCACCCCGCAGTTGTCTTCCACTGCGAGTCGGGGTGTGATAGAAGATGGTATTAGAGCCATCGGTTATAGCGAATTAGGTATCCCTAAAGAACCTAGACTATAATCCTAAGTTTAGTTTCCTCGCACTGAGAACCTCTAGAGACTGAGTAGTATGACTATTACCGGGATGGTCTTGTGAGACAAATAATTGTGGTCCAGAACACAATAATATATCTGCTGGTACTTGGGATTTCTGGAAACGTCATCGAGATAAGATAGAACGGGGATGCGAATACTAACATGACAAACTATATCTAATTTTTAAAAAATTTAAAATCAAAATTTTCTGCAATACATGCTTCTATGTTTTCGTAGTTCGTACTTTCGTTGTATGGTGTATGTACGTTACTTCAATGATCAGTTTTGACAGCACATTTAAGCACTAGCCGTTATGGGTTAAGTCTATGTGCAAATTTTGACACTTGTATGATGACAGATGTTATTATATATATGATGATGATTTTGGGTATACATGTTTGTGGGCTCATGTGCGCGATGAAATTGTGTGATATGTGATGATTGAATATGTGACATTGATGCATATATATATTGTTTATAATAAAATGGCCCTGAAACGTGCACCACAAATGACGGAGGCGGAAATTGCACAAATGATAGCGCAACAACTTCAGGCAGTTATCCCCACGATCGTGGCACAGGTTAGCGCCGGTATCAATGCTAACCCACAACAGAACCCGCAAACAAGGCCGGTAGGTCAAAATAATAATGAAAAAAATGTTAGACCGGTCTGCACGTATAAGTACTTCATGGAGTGCAAACCAATGGAATTTAGTGGAATTGAAGGACCGAATGGGTTAGTGAAATGGATCGAGAAGTCGGACTCGGTAATCAACATAAGTAATTGTCCCGGTGACTGTGCGGTTAAGTATACGACTTGTACCATCACCGACCATGCCTTAAACTGGTGAAATACCATTGTTCAATCTCGCGGGCATGCTGCAATTAATACTATGACATGGGACGATCTTAGGCACTAATGATGGAAAAGCTCTACCCTACCAACGATTTCAGAGGTTCAAACATGAGTTCTGGAACCTGCAGATGCAAGGTGCCGACCATGCAGGTTACACCAATCGTTTCAATGAATTAGCACGTATATTGCCAGAAATGGTCCGACCGGAGCACAAGCGGATCGGAAGATATATCTGGGGACTGGCCCCAAAAGTGAGGAGCATTATCAACTCAGTGGAACACCTTACTATGCACGGTGTGGTAGCTAGGTCAGGTACTGTTACGTTCGACATGGTTAGACGTAGGATTTTTACAATGCCTGGAGAGCAGTCTCGTAATAAGCGAAAAGCCCCTGAAAGTAGTCAATGAGGGGCAGCAACGGCAAAGAGGGGGAAAGCAACTAGTTATAGTTACGCCATGACTACCCCAACTGGTAACCCTGATAACTACAAAGGACAAGCCCCAAAGTGCAACAAGTGCACTTTGCACCACTATGGTGCGTGCCGAGCAGCGATATGCTCGAGGTGTCATAAAATTGGGCATTATGCCCGAAACTATAAAATGTCAGCTGAATCAAACCCCAAACCAACCTGCTTCCAACCCCCAAGGCCTCAACCTCTTTAGCAGCGATCCCAACAACCAACACAACCGATTACCTACCCCCGTACATGCTATGAATGTGCAAGTATGGAGCATTTCCGAATAAGTTGCCCGAAGTTAACTCAGCAGACAGCAGTGTAGGACCGATCCTCAATGCATAGGAACCTAGATTTGATCTCTATTGTCCATAACAGCGGAAATATTATAACAAGTTTACCAAATAACAAGAATTAGTCAATTAAACGTCAATTTTATTGATATAACGTCGTGTCTCCAAATTGACAGAGCTTCGCCTCATAAATGCCAAAGTTACAAATGAGAGAAACTAGCTAACTATTTATAGAGTGAGAAGTCCGCTAGTGGAGAATATAAGTTCGGACGAACTTGCCTAAGCAAGTTCGGCCGAACATGACATTGCATGACAATCCCAACGAACTTTACTCATATACACATAAATACTTCGATTTGCTAGCCTATTCAACTCTAATCTATACAGACTCGATATAAGACTAAGACATAGACATTATGCACAAACAGACTCCCCCTTGGATATCGTCTTCATCTTCAAAATAAACATTAACGAACACGACCGAAGAAGTTCTTATAAGGCTTCTTTCATCGTTCTTGCTTCGGATCTGGCGTCTGATCTGTAGGAGGCACTTTGTTCATGAACTAAAACCTTCTAAGCCTTCCCGCCCTACCTTTCTCGTGTATAGCTTCTAGACGCTTTTCTTCCTTTAGAAATTCAACCCGTTCTAGCTCTCCCCAGCTTGTCTGCCACATCTTCCTTGAATTCACTTCACGTGCATAGCAAACATTCACAACTCTTTGATATTTATAGCCTGTTCTTTTTCAAGTTCCTCAAATACTATCTTGCTATAGAACAAGCACTTGATGTGTTCTCTTGAACAGTTGACAAGCCACATTGGGTCTAAAATCCTGATCGTCCTCTATAGCCCACTCATGCCCTGAAATCCCAATATCTCAACCCTTTCCTTCGTGATATCAATGTGTTCTTCAAATCGTAAAACAATAATGGCTTCACATGTGGTTGGATCTATCTACCACCACTTGAACACTGGATAGAAATTTTGTTCAATAGGCATCAGTGGCCTGTTTCTCATCGCTCTCGGTCGTTTCATAATCAACGTTATATCTTTTTCTCCTATCCTTTTGTTTATTTTGATGCGACGACCTGGAATAAACGGCTTCCAATACTTAAATCCCTTTGTCGCTTTAAACTTGATCATCTTCCATAATAACTGATCAATAAATTTCATATGATATGTGACATTCATAGTTTGAACAAGCTCCTCCATATCCCAGTAAGGCAGTGTCTTGAAATCTACTAAGTATTTGAAGTATTGCACACCAAACTCATGTTTTATAGCATACACATTCAACTCCTAGAACCACCCCAAAGTTAAGATATCTCCCAACGACACATCTTTATCTCTAGTAAAGAATGCTAGAGGACGTCGAAACTTACGTTCGCGCGATATCTCTTTGAACCAAGACTTCTTAGCTTAAGCTATTTCCTCCTTCGTCATTGGTTTCGGAACTTTACCTTCACGTATCGATTCTTCCATTTTCTCTTTCAACCTATCTTCATTTAATTGCTTGTACGTCTCCTTGAAAGTAGGAAAACTATCAGTGTTAGAACCGACGTACTTCGCTGTTTCATTACTTTCATCATCTGAAGACCCATCCTCTATTATCACTCTGTTGTACACATCAGCTTCAAACCTTCGTATATACAGATAATCAGTCGGCTCAAACGTGTTAACATTCATCAGTTGCTCTTCAAAATCAAAATCAAGTGATTCAGCATCAACTTCGATCAACTTTGCCAAATCTTCTTTCGTATAATTGTGCACATACTCGCCTTCCTCTATGTTGTGTTCCAACATCAAAATCAAAGGCTTTGTGGGTACGGCAGCAACAGGCTTTGCAAATCTATCAACATCAGACATATCAATCTCTTTAGTTGGCCTCGTTTGCCCTGACTCCCCCTCAATTTGATCATCCATCTTGTTTGATTCATCATCCATTATAGAAGAATAATCAAAGTCATTAGAGACTTTTGCATCACTGATTTTCATACTAACTCCTCCCTGATCATCATCATCATCATCCGCATTATTCCAATCTTCATAATCAGAATCATCTTTCTTGTCGTCATCATTTTTATCCTCATATTCTGCTTCTTCATCGTCCTTTTCTTCAGATGCAATTACAGTTTCATAAGGCTTGACATATTCGTCAACCTTAGTAATCTCGGACTAAGAAGCTTTTGTAGATTCATCAACATGCTTTTTGGCAGCTTCAGATGATTTAGGTGCTTCACCTTCAACACCTTTACCTTTACCACTAGCAGCAAGCTCTTTCTCTGCTCTCTCTTTCACTTCTTGCCTGTCTAAATGATCATACTGAGCAATGAAATCAATACTCACAGCATTAGATAATACTTTCTGCATCCTTGTAAACCTTCAATCATTTAGGGCTTGAATTGCTTTCAGATCAACAATCTCTGTTTGCAGCTTTTCATTTGTGTCTTGCAAACTTTCAATTAGGGCTTTAAATAATTCTCTTTCGTTTTCCAACACTTTAACCTTATCATCTAACAACTCTTTCTCTACTGCGCTTCAATTCATTTTCTTTATTAGTTCAGCTTTCTCAGCTTCATTCTGTTGAACTCTTTCTTCTAAAATCTTCACACGCTTTTCAAGAAGATCAACATTAGTGTCAGGAAAGAAATCATTCAGATCTTGAAGACTAATTGGCTCATTATGCATATCACCAAACATATTTGATCTTGGAGTTTTTGGTGCTGACTTTGGAGTAGCAGCCTTTGGTGTTGTTTTCGGTGTAGATCCTTCAGGTTGAACAAACTTTGGATCTGGAGATTGCATCAAGGGAATCTCTAACAATACAGTCTCAGGAGGTTCTTGTGTAACTCCTGGACATTCAGCTTCAGATGTAATATCAACAGGAGGTTCTTGTGTAACTCCTTTCTCCTGTGTGCCAGAAGGTTCTTGTGTAACTTTTGCGCTTTTCAGCTTTCCTTTGTATCGTCGACTGGCTGGTTTTTGAGCTTTCTTTGACTTTTTGCCTTTTGCTGATGGAGACCCTGTAGTCTTTGTCATTGATACTGTAGCAGACTTCACACGCTTTGCCTTTTTCTTAGGCCTTTCTTCATCAGAATCTTTTTCAAACTCAGGCACATAATCAGCATCGCCTTTAGTTAGCTTTTCTTTTTCAGCTTCGGCATCAACGACTTTTTGACGCTTTTCAAGAGAATCATCATTATTCTCAGAGGTAGCAGCAATAACCTCGTCTTCTTGAGTAGTTTTCTCAACTTCTTGACTCTCAGTAACAATCGCTGCGCTAGAACCAGCTTCAGCTTGAACATTAACAGGTACATCTTCGTCAATCAGCATCGTTTCAACCCTTTTGGTTGCTCGCTTCTTTTTAGGCTTTTCAACTTCCGCTTTAAGAAGCCAATCACTGCGAGCTTTCGGCTTGAAAGATTTAAACCACTCTTTCTAATCATTGAACTCTTTCTCGTCACCGCTATCGTCTTTCCACCACTTGTTGTCAGCCCGCGCAATATAGTGTTCATCTTGAATTGCCCCAAAAACTGGTTTTGCCACCGATGCTGAATCTTGCTTTTGAAACTTTATCATCTTTTTGACAGTAGTATCATCAAGGTAACTGAGATATAAGACATCATTCGGATCACGTGCAATGTTTGTGAACTTCTCATCGATTAGCATCTGCACGAATCTTGAATATAAACATAACCTCGAATCATCCATATTCTTCGTCATATGTGTAAACACAAGCTTTGAATAATTGAACGGCTTCTTCAAAATCAACGCCATTGCCATACAGGCCATCTAGTCTTGCACATTATCTAGGCCTGCTTTACGGTGACTGAAAGTTTGTATGATAGCATGCATGAGTTTGTAGGGGTTAGGAACTTCCCCTTTCTTCAGAGTCGGCTTATTCACACTACCCTTACAACCCATCCTGTAAAAACAACCACTCACCTTCTTTTCGTCTAAGAAAATAGGACCGTCTGTATCGTCATAAAACTGCAAGATCCTTCGAATATCATCCACTGTGACGGTAATCTCTTTTACTTCATTCCCAACTTGCACCAGATGAAATAATAGTCTTCTTATCATCGCTGAGACTCGCGTTCATCCAAAAGTGATAAGTATGTGAACGATAAGACACTGTGCGCTCTGTAATGGCTTTGTGTATCGGACAATCTTTTAAAAACTTTAGAATGCTTTCGTACTCCTTCAGTGATGGACAATCTTTTTATCAAGCGTGATGCAGGTATTATGGAACTTAGAGAAATCCATAGAAATCACCCGCACTGGTACTTGAGCTTAAAAAACGACGCAAAACAATTAGCACGCATTATGAGAAAAAGCATCAAAAAAATTTCAACATTTTCATCAAGTTCGGGCGAACTTGATGTGGATATTAGAAGCTGATTTTAGTCAACTACGCCCGAACATGTGTATCAACAAGTTCAAACAACTAAACTTAAGTTCGGGCGAACTTATGATCAACACAACTCAATTTCCTAAACTCCTAAGTTCGAGCGAACTTCCACGACAATCATAAGTTCTGAGTTAAACCCTAAGTTCCGTCGAACATGTGATATTATCTGATTTATACAGGCTTTATATGCAAGTTCGGTCGAACTTGATAAGAAGTTCGGCCGAACTTGTTATCTTCTCCAACACAACTTCAACATCCATAACCAACAATCTGATCGAATCAAATACAGATCTTCGGTCGGTTTTCATTGTTTATCAAGATTTTAAGTTCAATTTAATAATTAAAACCCTAGATCTATCAATTTTAACATTTCAGATATGATTTCTTTGATTAAGTCCAATTTAACGGTTCAAAGTTAAATACATACATACCTCAGCCATTGCAATAAGTGTGCCAATCACTTAGTGCAATACAAATTTTTGCAGAGTAACAGCTCTAAATTGCCAATTTCACTAAATCACTCAAAGGACACTAAGTTCGCTTTAGAGAGTTCTTAGGTGCAAGTTATGAGTTCGGCCGAACTTGAGAGCCCAATTAAACAAGCCCATGAAGTCCGAGCAAACTTCTCTTTTAAACAGCCATCAATGCAAGGTCGGTCGAAATTGCCAACAATGTGAAACCTTAATAAGTTTAGCAAGTTCGGCCGAACTTGCCAAACCCAAATTTTTCATAATTTCCAACTTTTTGAAATTTAGTCCCTGAACTTTCCACTTTTTACCTGTTATGAAAATCCACTCAGTTGACCAAGTCCAAGTTAATGACCTTGGTTAACCGATTTGTCTGCCGAGTCCAAGTTAATGACCCCGGTTTGACCCGTTACGAACAAACTGTTGATATTTTCAAAATCAAAGTTTCAACTTTTCATGGTTTTGGCTGTTCAGATTTTACAAATTAGCTCCCAGCCTGTTGTCAATGAGATTCCCACCAGTTTAGCACCTTACCAGACTTCGAAGACCCGTTCTCCATCATTGGTTTGCAGAAAACAATGTAGAAATAAAACCTTTTTCTATTTTTGTAAGTTTATGCTAAAACACACTAAAAATCTTTTTGGTTTGAATCTGAAAACTGATAAACTATGTACAAACATATTTACAGACATATTTTTGTGAATTCGTGTCTAAGGATCATATCAGTTAATTGAGACATATCACCTGTACCGTTTACCTTTAGATGACTTTAAGTTTTAAACTTGTTTACCTAGATTGTCGATATATTTATCCACTTAAACTTTACCACGTTTCTCAATTGTTTCAAGATATGTTAATGTATGATTTATGAAACTTGACTTATCTGTGGTTCCCACTTCTTGAATATACTCCCGTATCAAGATTCCCTAGATTTCATCTTACAGGTGAATATAGCATAATTGATATCTGTATCTGGGTTAAGCGAGACCTTGATATCTCAGGTTAGTACTACCGTACAAACAAAGAGATGAAGGCTCGACTTTAAGGTGTGTTCCATTTAAGGATTCTTTTCAGCACTACAAATGATTAGATCTTTTGATACTTTTCATGATTGCATGCAGTTTAGGGGTTTAATAACAAAAGTATTATAGAAGTTCTAGGCTATTGGTTCCGCAAAATCAGAAGAACTTGTATAATACCCCAGATATCAACTATCTATAAAGGCCTCGTATCTCAGAATCAGGCAATCTCTCAAACGAAATTTCAGAGTACTAGGTCCATATATCCAAAATATGTTAATCCACAAGATTAAGCAGTTGCAAATTTAGTTTATATCTCGAAAACAGTTTACTGAACGTGTTAAGCCTATCGACACATCCACAGTAAGACTTGTTTATCACTTTTTAAACTTTACATTTCTTTAGCATACTGTGATAGTCCACTGATGTACTATCATTTCCTTGTTGTGACATCGAATTCTTTTTGTCTTTTTAAATGTTTTTGTTCTTTTTGCATTTTTCATAAGTTTTTGAATTTTAAAATTTTTAAATGTTTTTGTAGTTTCTCTAACATTTCTCCCCCTAAAATCAAAAACATATTTTTGTATTTTAGTTTTTAATAAAATTCTAAACTAGAAAGATGTAGACAAACCAATGTGGATCATGCGAACTCCTCGTCCGATCCATATTCAACCTCAGCGCCCGCACCTGTCAGCAAAATTTTCATACCATTAATTCTCAACAGTATTCAAACCGTGATAAAGAAAATGGTTTGGTACAAAAATCAGCCTTTTGTTCGTCGGTGTGGTTTTTTCTATTCGCACCAACTTCTTTTCGTAGCATTCACAAATGAAGTGATAACGAATTTCAATGTGTTTAGTGCGTTAGTGATGAACCGGATTTTTGGTTATATCAATGGCTGCCTTATTATCAACATACAATGGAGTGTCTAGAAATTGCAGACCATAGTCTCTCATCTGCTGTTGTATCCACAGAATCTGTGAACAACAGCTGGAGGCTGAGATATACTCAGCTTCACAGGTAGAGAGAGCGACCATAGT
Source organism: Scalesia atractyloides (assembly GCA_947069175.1). Classification (NCBI taxonomy): domain Eukaryota; kingdom Viridiplantae; phylum Streptophyta; class Magnoliopsida; order Asterales; family Asteraceae; genus Scalesia; species Scalesia atractyloides. The sequence continues at coordinate 50,890,336 of CAMTDV010000005.1, read as the reverse complement.
CTGTTTCTTACACTGCCAGGTTACCATTCTTGTTCCGAAGAACTGGCATCCCGCTGTAGTCGATTTTGAATTTAACTTATCTACACCAAAATCAGAATCAGCATATCCTGCAAGATAGAAGTTATCATTCTTCGAGTACCACAAACCGGTGCCTGGACATCCCTTCAAGTATCTGAAAATTCGCTTCACGATCTGCATGTTTGATATTCTCGGGCTAGACTGATATCTGGCGCAAAGGCAGGTAGGATACATGATGTCTGGGCGTGATGCCGTCAGATACATCAGCAATCCTATCATTGATCTGTAGAGCGTCTCATCAACTTTGGTTCCAGTTTAGTCGTTGCAAATCCCGTGATTAAGAGCAAGAGGAGTAGATAACGGCTTCGAGCTTTCCATATCAAACTTCTTCAAGATGTCGTGCACATACTTGGTCTGATGAATGAAAATACCGTTTGGAAGTTGATCTACTTGCAATCTGAGGAAGAATTTCATTTCGCCCATCAAAGACATTTCAAACTTCTTCTTCATGATGCCCTCAAACTCCTTGCAAAGACTATCATTCGTTGATCCAAAGATGATGTCGTCCACATAGATTTGAACTATAATAAGATGATTACCAACTCTCTGGTGAAGAGAGTACTATCCACAGTTCCTCTAACAAAGTCGTTTCCCATGAGATGTTGCAATAACGTCTTGTACCAAGCTCTCGGGGCTTGGTGTAAACCGTAAAGTGGTTTATTAAGAAGATATGCTTTCTTTTTGTTGAGTGGATCGACAAACCACGGTGGTTGTTCGACGTACACCTTCTCGCGTAATTTTCTGCACAGAAAAGCTTATTTGACATCCAACTAATAGACTTTAAATCCCTTCCATGCTTCGAATGCAAGAAATGTTTGAATGGATTCTAAGTGAGCTACTGGTGCGTAGACTTCCGTGTAGGCTATCCCTTCCTGCTGATGAAATCCCTTAACAACAAGCCGAGCTTTGTTTCGAACTATAACCCCTCGATCGTCTCGCTTGCATTTAAAGACCCATTTAGTATCAATCGCGTTCTGATTTTTAGGTAGGTCTAGAAGCTTCCACACTCCTAACTTCTCGAACTGTAACAGTTCCTCTTGCATTGCTTGTACCCAGTTTTCATCGCCTAAAGCTTCAGAAACACTCATTCGCTCTATCTGGGATATGAAACATGAATAGTAGCAATACTCTTGAATTGGAGCAACACGAGTATAGAAACAGCTCAAAGCTTTGTTTATTTGACTCCGTGTTCTCACACCAGCTTGTAATTCGCCTATTATAGAATTTGATGGATGATAAGAATATGATCTTGGCATTACTTCGCCTGGAACCACAGTAGTATCTTGATTTGTGATATGTTGATCTACCACTACTTCAACTTCATGAGCACTACTCGGGCTTGCAGATTCATTCATTAAACTTGTAATCTGCTCAGCTTCTTCATCTGAAGAAGATTCTTCATCGGCATCGAATGTTGGAGCCTCGTCCGAGTTTGAACTCTGTGCTTCAGAAAGATTAGGATTCACTGTAGTATTGATTGGTTCTGTAGTCAGTGTCACTTGTTCTGTTTGAGTTTCTTGACCACCGCTATTACTTGAACTAGCACCAGAAGAAGATGATCTCAACATGGGTTAATTAACCACAACTGGTCTGACGATTTGCTCTTAATTTGCTGATTGATGAAGATAATAAAGAGCGGCAATTTCTTCATCAGATGGTTCTTCAGGCAAATCAAATGATTTCCACAAGTCTTGATAGTTGAATAACCATGCATCACCTTTTCTCTGAACATGATCCGTATAGTTAAAACAATCAACATGTTGGGCTTCAATTACTCTTCTTAAGGAGGGAATATACACTCTTCGCAGCGGACTTGCATATCCGACAAAGAAACCTTCGAGTGATTTAGTCCCAAATTTGCCATCTTGATCGATTATAATACATGGCGCTCCAAATGGTTCTAAGAACTTTAAATTTGGTTTCCGTCGGTTTATCATCTCAAAACAGGTCTTCTTCGTTGGTTTGACTGTTAAGACTCTATTAAGTGTGTAGCAAGCCGTTGCAACTGCTTCACTCCAGAAGCTGACTGGAAGCTTTTAGTCTTTAAGCATGGTTCTTGCAGTTTCGATTAAAGTTTTGTTTTTCCTTTCAGGGACACCGTTTTGCTACGGAGTGTAGGGTGCACTAAACTCGTGCAAAATCCCTTTAGCATTGCAGAATTCTCTCATTTTTGTGTTTTTGAACTCAGTACCGTTGTCACTTCTAATGCGTCTCACTTGAAGATGGTACAGGTTCTCAAGTTTCTTGAAAAGAATCACTAAGTTTTCAAACATCTCATCTTTTGATTCTTGGAAAAATACCCATGAGTATCGGGAATAATCGTCTGTTACTACCAAGCAGTAGAGATCTCCATAGATGCTTCGGACATTCACTGGACTGAAAAGATCCATATGAAGTCTTTCGAATGGCAACTTTATCGAATTGAGAATCTTTCTTGGATGAGATTTCTTGATCTGCTTTCCCTTTTTACACTCGAGGCAATTATCTGACATATGAAAACTTTTCAGATTTACACCTTCCACCAAATCATTATGCACCAAATGATTCATTTTTCTTAGGTGAATGTGGCCCATCTTTCTGTGCCATAAGATTGACTCCTTCTTAGTAGCTTTCGAGACAAAACATTGTGCCATTTTTGAAGAAGTAGTAGCATTTCCCATGTCAAGAACATACAAATCATTCTCTCTTGGTGCACGCATGAGTATCCCCTCGTCTGGTATTTTGAAACCCGGTTTGATGATCATGCATTCTTTATCATTGAAGTGGACGGTAAACTTCTTATCACAAATTTGAGAAATACTCAGAAGGTTGTTCTCAAGCTCCGCAATGCAGTTTACTTGATCAAATGAAACAACTCCGTTTGAGAGCTTTCCCTCGGCGACAATCTTTCCACCTTGGTTTCCAGCAAATCCAACATATCCGCCATTGATAGCTTTGATGTCGAACAATAGCGGTTTCATTCCTGTCATATGTTTGGAAGCTCCACTATCCAGAATCCACTTGGAAAGTACGGATCTCTGGAGCCCCTGCACATTTCAACAATTAATTAAACAGCGCGACCCAAGCCTTCTTGGTCTTGGGTTGTATTGGATAACCATCATCGTAATCAAATTCATACTCGTCAACATAATCAAATTCATATTCATCATCTGGATTTTCTATGATGTTTATGTTTGAAAACTTCACTTTCTTTTTATCTTTCAAACATTTGACATTTTTAATTTCGATTTCAGATTTTGATTCTTTCATGTTATCACTATTCTTAACAGGCTCAGACTTAGTAATTTCAGATGTTGGCAACTTCCTTTTTGCAATCCAGGCTTGTGATTTTATGTTAGCCTTTTTGATTTAAAACTTTTTTTCGTTTGCTTTTGAAGATTCACCTTTTTTGAAAGTTGAATTTGCAAACTTCTTTTCAGATTTGAGTTTCAAAAATTTGTTTCATTTCCTTTATGTCAACGTTTCTTTTCAAAATTCTTATTTGTCCAAGTTCTGGTTGCTTAAATTTCTCAACATCTGAACTTTTTTTCCTTCGAAGAAAAGCCAGTTTTGATTTTGGACACTTCCGTGCAATATGACCATGTGAGTGTCCACTAGTGGATTTTACACCACTTGGGGCTTTCGCCTTATCTCAAAGTTCTTTCTGTTGCTTAAACTCATCGTTTGATTGCTTCCCAATCAAACTCTCCTCATGAACCGTGTTTGTCCCATAAACGAATTTCTTGTTTTTCTCTTTGTACTCGTGGAATGGTGACATTTCCTTAACCGGTTCTTCTTCCTCATCTAGACCCAACCCAGCTCTCCGGTTTTCAGGATGATCACCACCTTTTAACCAGTAGTTATTGTAATTTCTTTTGGGTTTAGAATAGAATTTCTTTTTATTTTTCTCCAGGTCTTCTGATGTGACTTCAACCAGTTTAAACAGTTTATCCAATTGATCTTCTTTGACGTTCCGAATTGGAAAACTGTCATCAAAGTATAATCTATCAGATTCCTTAACCTTGTATATGACAACGTTAGGATCATCACATAGATCATCTTCCGATGATGAATCATCATTTTCGGAATTTGAGTCAGAACTGTTCAAACTCGAGGTGGCGCTCTCAAAGCTGCCATCATCAGAATCGTTCAGAACATTTTCAACCACCTTTTTTACTACCGCATTGTCATCATCTGATTTAGTATAGACTACATCAATGTTCTCCGGCAACTCATTTTTCTTTTCAGATAACAATTCAATATTGAGTGCCTTATCCATCCCATCAACCCTTTTGCGACAATACTTCTCGCATAGGGGAGGAGGAACATTGTTGTATTCTTTACCAATTTTCTTTTTAGGTTTTTCTTCCGAAGAAATTGTAGGAAGAATGTGATCAATGACATTTATGTTAGTTGTGTAACTTCTTAAAAGTTGTTGAACACGTTCTGTTTCAATTTTCATGTCCTGTAGTTGTTGCTTGGTTTCAGCAATGGTGTTGATATAAATGTTTATTGGTTTTTGTTTATCCATTACTGTACCTTTCAAAATCCTTATAGTATCGTGTTGTTCAATATTATTTCTATCGAGCCTGCCATAATCATCTTTCATTTTTTCATACACTTCCTTCATTATACGATAATCATATTTGAAATGTTCATTATGTACATTGAGTTCAGCGATGATTTGTAATTTCCGGCGCATTCGGCACATGGCTCGATACATTTTGTGCAAGGTTTACAACCTCCACAACTTGCACTTTGACAACTTCCTTTACCTCTGAACCTACCTTGGTTAGATTCGCCATCATAGCTTTATCGGCAAAGTCCTTGAGGTTTTCAGCAGTTACTTCTAGAACAACATCAGTAACATCTTCATTCGATTTCTCCTTGATCACTTGCTCTTGAGAACTTCCATCAAAGTTACCTGCAAAACTATCACAAGAGTTAAAAGATAATATGCCTTGTTTCTTCATATGAAGATACTCATCTTCCTCCTGTTGTTGCAGATACTGTTCCAATAAAATATTCCCTAAAGCTGCTGCTTCTTCGGTAGAAGTATCTTCAACGATCTCAGCCATCAATGCAACTTTGGTCTTCTTACCGATATAAGAATTCCAATCGAAGCCATCATTCTCGTTTGAAGCAACCATTGCCTTCTCAGTATTGTTACTGTTTGGTTTCTCTTGGATTTCAACCTGTGTCTTCTTTGGGAAAGGCTTGTATTGAAGAGATTTCTTGTAATACTCGTTGCCTCCACCAAATGGACTCTGATTTCCTGTTGCTTCAGGGTTTTTGCATTCTCTCTTAAAATGCCCTTTCTGTCGGCATCTGGAACAAGTGACTTTCGATTTGTCAAACCGTAGCTTGTTGCTTGAATTTCCAAAATCTCGGCCAATGAGTGCAACAAACTTTGTGACCCTTTGAATGATAGAAGCTAGTGACCACTTGATATCCATCAGCTCAAGCTCTTCTTCGTCCACCTGACCGTAGTCTTCGGCGGTCATTTCGGGATTGCCGATCTTTCCAGCTACAAGACTTTCGCATGATTCTAGAACAGTGGCGAGAAGTGACATGTGTTGTTTTGCAACTTGCTCAGAAACAACATTGTTTAGATTTACACATTCGAATCAGAATTTGTTTGCTGATTCTGATTTGCTTGACTCTGATAAGAAGCATTTGACCCTGTGCTTGAGAACGAAGAACTCTGTGGACTTTGATCATATTGACGATATGATTGGTTCTAATTCTGTGGAGAAGAATTCATGTTTGCACTGAACGCTATCTGAATTTTCGGGCTTGAAATGTTGTCTACCATCCCGTTCTTGTAATACAGACCAACATCTTGAACAATGTTAGCATTCTTCGCCTTTGTGATCTTTAGAAGTTCCATCTCGTGACCTTCTAGTTTGTCGATGAATGTAGACAGCTTAAAGAATTCCCAGTTATGGCTTTCTTTCAAGACCATAAGATACGTAGTCTACTCTCAGTCAGGTAACGCATCTTCAAGCTTATCGATGTACTATTGTTCCGTCTTCTCGAGACCGTGTCTTCTCATTTGGACTTTCAGATGACAGAAACGCTCAATCATCTGCTTCATTGTCTCTCCTTTAAACATGTTAAAGATATCGAACTCCTTCAGGATGAGAGCTTTCTTACTCCTTATCATCTCTGCGCTTCCTTAATATTTCTTTTGCAGTGATTGCTAGAGATCTCTCGCAATCGTATATTCGGGCAACAAAACCCGAATATCCTCTTTAACACATTGTTGAAAGAGGCTTATCATCTTTTTCTCAACAATGTACTCATCTTTCTGTATTGTAGAATACTTGTACTTCTCAAGAACTTGCTGATGTTCGTCTAACGGAACAGTATAACCTCTCTCAATTGACACCCAACCTTGGAAATGCAAGGCCTGAACCCAATAAGTAAATTTCTCCTTCCATCCTTCATACTCATCCATGCTCATTAACTTCGGTGGTTTAACGGACGTGCCCATCTCGTTGTCAAGATTGACTTGTTGAATCACGTTGGCATTGGATGTACCCACTACTATCATATACACTCTCGGTAGATTATCCATTGCGAATATGGAGACACGTACGTTGAAAACACGTTTAAACTTTGAAAACAATTAGATTTACTACAAGTTCGGTCGTACTTGTAGTTTGAATGAAGAATTTCAGAATTTTAACACAAGTTCGGTCGAACTTATGTTATTTTGATTTGAAAATGTCCCTTAGACAACCTCGAGTGAACCTGTACTTGAATTTTATAAGAAACTTTCAAGTTCGGTCGAACTTAATACACTAATCAATGAAATTTCTCAAGTTCGAGTGAATTTGAGAAAAATCAAATAGAATGTTATAAGTTTGGTTGGACTTCAATGAAAATTTCCTCAAAAGACTATCAAGTTCAAGCGAACTTGATAGAATTCACTCAAAAAGTGAATATCTAAGGCAAGTTCGATCCAAGTGTGTTTGAAAGACATGGTTTTTGCAACAATTTGACACCAATTCGTTTGATTTTAGGCTCCAAACACTCAGGGGTTTATCTATGATGTATTTAACATGCCATTTTAAAAATTGGACAAAATTAGCCCGTGAATTCTTCATTTTTGTGTAAATGTTAAGAAAAATAGAAGAATGGAGTAGAATAAGAAGTGTTCTTGTCTTGATATCAATCAAATCAGGCTATTCTAGCTCTGATACCACTTGTAGGGCGGATCCTCAATGCATAGGAACCTAGATTTGATCTCTATTGTCCATAACAGCGGAAATATTATGACAAGTTTACAAAATAACAAGAATTAGTCAATTAAACGTCAATTTTATTGATGTAACGTCGAGTCTCCAAATGGACAGAGCTTCGCCTTAGAAATGCCAAACTTACAAATGAGAGAAACTAGCTAGCTATTCGCTAGTGGAGATGATGAGTTCGGGCGAACTTGCCTAAGCAAGTTCGGCCGAAGTTGACATTGCAGGACAATCTCCAGCGAACTTGATTTATATACACATAAATACTTCGATTTGCTAGCCTACTCATCTCTAATCTATACAGACTCGATATAAGACTAAGACATAGACATTATGCACCAACAAGGAGGAAAGATACGCAGGGCCAAGCATCTACCTCGAATACAGCTCGGGTTCGTGCCTTTGTCATTGGGTCTGGTGATGCACGCCAGGATCCAAACATGGTCATAGGTACGTTCCTCATTTCCGATCAATTTGCTTTAGTGTTATTTGATACGGGCGTTGATAGGAGTTATGTTTCTATTGCATTTTTGCCACTATTAAATATGGCTGCTATTGACTTAGAACAACGGTATTCCATCGAACTTGCCAACGAGAAACCGATAACCAGTCACCAACTTGTTTATAACTGCCCTATAACCCTTAACGGTTACCAATTTTTAATTGACCTTTTACCCGTAGAACTGGGCAGTTTTGATGTCGTTGTAGGAATGGATTGGCTGTCTAACCATCGCGCTGAAGTGTTATGTGAGCAGAAAATTGTAAAGATTCCTTTGTCCCCGGATGATGTAGGTACATGGAGAGAAGTTAGGTACCATGCTGAACCTCATATCCCATCACAAGGCGTTGATATATATATGACAAGCATGTGACATGTTTTTAGCCAGCGTTATGACAGATGAACCAGCTAAAAATGTATTGAAAACATCCCGATAGTGCGCGAATACCCAGACGTGTTCCCGGAGGAATTTCCCGGATTGCTGCCCAATCGGCAAGTCAAGTTTCAGATCGACCTAATACCGGGAACAGCACCCATCGCCAAAGCCCCATAACGTCTTGCACTATCCGAGATGCAATAACTATTGACGCAACTGCAGGAGTTACTTGATCGTGATTTCATCCGTCCCAGCTATTCTCCATGGGGAGCCCCAGTCTTGTTTTTAAAGAAAAAGGACGGCAGCTTCCGAATGTGCATCGATTACAGAGAATTAAACAAGGTCACTAGCAAGAACCGATACCCACTTCCGCGGATCGATAATCTTTTTTACTAGCTAAAAGGAGCCCGATATTTTTCTAAGATAGATCTTCGATCAGGTTACCATCAAGTGAAGGTCCAAGAGGACGATATCCCCAAGATGGCTTTTCGAACTCGGTACGGCCACTACGAGTTCCTGGTTATGACCTTCGGGCTAACCAACGCACCTGCTGTGTTCATCGACCTCATGAACTGGGTGTGTAAACCATACCTCGATAAGTTCGTCATAGTCCTCATCGACGATATTCTGATCTACTCCAAGAGCAAGAACGAGCACGAACATAATTTACGTGCTATATTGGAGATACTACGAAAAGAGCAACGGTACGCTAAATTGTCTAAGTGCGACTTTTGGTTGCAAGTAGTGCAATTTTTGGGACATGTGGTGGATCATTATGGAATTCATGTGGATCCAAGCAAGATAGAAGGAATCAAGAATTGGCCTGAGCCTAAATCTCCGAAAGAGATGTTAGTACATAATGTCTATGTCTTAGTCTTGGATCGAGTCTGTTTAGTTTGGCCTAGATTATGTTAGAAATAGTCGTATTTATGTAAATAAGTATGTCAAGTTCGCCCAGAATTAACATGTGAGAACAAAGACAAGTTCTCCCGAACTTGTGATACACTTAGCGAACTTGCATATCTATAAATAGGTGACTTCTGTTTTTCATTTGTAACTTCAGCAACTTTGTCACTTTTACAGCGAACCTCTGCCCGATCTGGATTTGACATGTAAATGAACTTTATGATCAATAAACAACAATTAAACAGTAAATCTTTGCATATTCGATTAAGACGTCATATAGTTACCGCCTATATGAATGTTAGATACCAATTTAGGTTCCTATGCTAAACATGGACCGATGTATCAATTGGTATCAGAGCAGGATTGACCTAATTTGATGACATTGGACATAGAAATTAACATCTTCTACTCATTTCTTTCATTTTTAAACTTTTCTTGGACATTTCACGGACAAAATGGACTAATTTTCAAGTATAATACATAAAATCCATAATAGTAATACCCTTGAAAAGATCAGAGCTTAAAACAAACGAATTCATGTTGAAAATTTGAAAAACCATGTTTGAAAACATTTGTTCGGTCGAACTTATTATCAAGTTCGCTCGAATTTATCTTGTTGAAAATCTAGTTCATGTCTGCCCGAACTTGATAAATCTCTTGAAATTATTACAAGTTCACTCAAACCTGTTAAGTTGCTGATTTTCACAAGCTGTGACAAGTTCGCCCGAACTTGTCCAAGGTTTCTAAAAAAACAGTTTTCGAAAAAACGTCCAAGGCATGAAAATTCAGAAACCGTCTCGGACATTATACATCGTTGAGTTCGTATTGACGAGATCAGTTTAAAGCTCTAATCTGGTAAAAACGGTTTTCGAAAATTTTTTTAAACGTTTTTAGCGAACCGATACGTTAATATTGTCGATTAAGAAGTCAAATTTACTAGAATTGTCTGTTTGCTAATCATTTTTCAAGTGTTTTTGAACGACAGCTAAATTTGGAAAATGAAATGGGGTCCGTGAAGCCGCCAAATTTGATGAGTATGGACGAGTATGAAAGCTGGAAAGAAAAATTCGAGAACTGGAAACGAGCAAATTTCTTTTACAAGAATGTTCATGAGAAGAAGATGATCAACTTGTTACAGCAATCGATAAATGAAGATATCTTAATTCTACTACCAGAATGTGATACAGCACACAAGCTGTGGAATACTCTATGTGCTAAATATTTGGATAGTGTTGTGATGATTAAGAGCAAGAAAGTTCTAATCATGAAAGAGTTTGACATATTCATAATGCTGAAACACGAGTCAATGAAACAAATGATAAAGCGATTTTGTCATTTGAAAGTACAGATGAGAAGGCATGGTCTTGATAAGCAGAGTATATTGACAAATTGACTGATGCTCTTCTGGAGGGTGAATGGACAACGTACTTAATGTTGTTAAAGGAAAGTCCGAGTTGGGAATTTTTCAAGCTTTCTACCTTCATTGATAAATTAGAGGGATATGAAGTGGAATTACTAAAGAAGTCTGATCTTGTCAGTAATCAAGGGAATGTTCAGTTGAAGAGAGAAGGGAGTATAATAGCAAAGAACTTTGAAGCACGAGTTTCAAGTACATCTACAAATGAGTCTTCAAGTTCTAAACCAATCTGCCGAGTTTATGATGTAGTTCTGACTAACTATCTAGTAGATAATGCCAAACTCTTGAATAATCTTGAGAATTTGAAATTAGAAAATAAATTTTAAAAGATTTTTGAAAATAGAATAAAAATTTTAGAAAATAAAAATTCTGTTTTAAATAAAAATGATTTTGTAAAATAAAATATAATAAACTCGCATCTTGAAAAAATCAGGAAACTTGAACAAGATGTTGAGAATGCTAAAAATAAAGCTGTTGATTTAGAAAAAAAAATTGAAAGGTTTTGTGACCTCGTCATTGATTCTAGATCAAATATGTCCAAAATCGATCAATGAAAATAAAAAAGAAAATCCAATAAGTGACAATGTCATAAATTATGACGATGTCATAATTGAAGATTCCGATGTTGATACCGATGATAAAAATAATAAAAATGAAATATTTTAAGACTAAAAGAAAAATTTCAAGAATCTGTACTTCAATCTACTGAAAAAGGTGAATGTTCAACGCAAAAACATTCTAACCAAAATGGGGAACGAAAACAAAAACAAAGTTCTAAAAATTTTCAAAAGAAACATAAAAGCTCATCGGTACGATCATCCAATTATTATAGAAATTCACAAAAATTTGTAAATCAAAACTCACAAAAAATTGTAAATAAGTAGTGCAGGTCGGATCACAGTGCTTCAACGTCAAATCAAAGTTAAAGAAGAAGCAGGAAAAATGGCTACCACACGTCAAATCAGTGTTACGATTTGAGTGTATGGTTTGATAGAAAACGATATAAGAACAGGAAGTGTCATAAATGTGGAGTAACCGGACACAATGCTAGTAAATGTTCACAAATTAAACCTAAGCCTGCTCATATTGATAACAAAATTTTTGGAGTACCAACTCAGGTTTTGAAACAATGTATAGAAACTATAAACAAGGTGAAACCAGTTATTACTAAGTTTTCAAATTTTGAAACTTGCGAATCCTTGAATAGTAATGAACAAAAAGTTTCTACATTGTATTTCAAGAAAGCTTTAATGAAAAATCAATCATGGTTGGTAAAAGAAAAAGAACTTACACAATCAATGAAAATTGAAAGGTTAGAGGATTTTCCGAAAATTGAAAAAGTCCAAAATAAAATTAAAGGCTTGGTTGTCACTATTCAACTAATAGTTTGATTTTTTGTGAAGGAACTTCTAAGATGGAAGCAAATTACTGAGAGTGGAGTTCCGTGGCACACTATGAAGACGGGCCCGATTATCAAGTTTTATATAAAGGCCATTTTTACAAATTTTGAAATTCAAATAAGTTTACTTTACAATTTTTGAAAAATTTTTGGAGAAAATTTTTCAAAAAACATGTTTCAATAACGTTTACCTGAAAATTTTTACAAATTTTTGAAGATAATTTGAAAAATTTCACAGAACCCTCACTGTTGAACAAGACAAAATTCATGTTCAGTAAATTGTTATAAACACAAAAGTGTCAAGGTTTTTGTCATCATGAGGGAGATTGTGCTTAAAGATAATTAATGGATGGCGAATTGAAGTAATTCTCATAGGTTGGTCAATATTTTTGAATTTTATGGGGAGAAAAAATTTTCATAAAATCCAAAAACATTTTAAATACGAAAAGTACAAAAACATTGAAAAAGGCAAAAAGAGTGTTGTGGATAATAGGAAATGATAGTACATCAGTGAACTATCACAGTATGCTAAAAATTTGTAAAGTTTAAAAAGTTATAAACAAGTCTTACTGTGGATGTGTCGATAGGCTTTACACGTTCAGTAAATTGTTTCCGGGATATAAACTAAATTTTACAACTGCTTAAACTTATGGCTTAACATCTCTTGGATATATGGACTTAGTACTCCGAAATTTCGTTTAAGAGATTGCCTGATTCTGAGATACGAGGTCTTTATGATAATTGATATCTGAGGTATTATACAAGTTCTTCTGATTTTGTGTAAGCAATACCCTATAAGTTCTATAATACTTTTGCAAAAATTCCCTAAAACTGCATTTAATTGAAAATATCAAAAGATACTACAATTGAAGTACAAAATGATTCCATTTTGGAACACTGCCTTATAAGTCTAGCCTTCATCTCTTCGTCGATACGATGGTATCAACCTGAGCTCTCAAGGCTTCGCATAACCCAGATACAGATATCAATTATGCTATATTCACTTGTAAGATGAAATCTAGGGAATCTTGATACGAGAGATATTCTGAGATCGGAACCATAGTTAAGTCAAGTTTCTTAGATCTATCTAATATATCTTTGAACAATTGAGAAATGTATCGAAGTTTAAATAGACAAACATATCGACAATCTAGGTAAATTTGTTTAAAACTAGGTGTCATAAAAAAGGTTAATGGTACTGGTGATTTGTCTCAAAAATTGATATGATCTTTTAACACAAACTCAACAAAATATTCCTGTAAATATGTTTGTACATACTTAGTGTTTGATATTTGTCATGAAAAAGGTCAATGGTACTGGTGATTTGTCTCAAAATAATATGATCCTTTAACACAAACTCAACAAAAATATTCTTGTAAATATGTTTTTACATACTTAGTGTTTGATATTCATTTCGTAAAACAAAAAGATTATATTATCTTTTAGTTTCGACCACTTATGATGAAAAGCTAATATTCAAAATCTAAACTTGCTGAACAGAATTTAAAACTTTTTGAAAATTGATCTGAAAAGTTTAAAAGTTCATTAAGTTGAAACTTAAATTTGAGTAAATGCGTTAGTTTAGAGTCAAAATGTCTTAATCAAGAACATTAAGTTGAACTTGATACATGAATCAGATATTCAAGGTCATTAATTTGCACTTGAATAACTGAGAGGGTTTAAAACTGATAAAGATGATTAAAATTTGAAATGTTTGGTTAGAAATTTCAAAGTTTGAATATAAAATGTTTATTTGAGAGTATGAGGAACTTTGAAACCGAAAATAGTTTTTAAAGGCGAGTTGGATAAAAATGTTGATTGAAGATTCCAGAAAGCTTAAAGCAAGGGGGAGCATGGTGATTAAAGTTTTATCAAGACAAGCTCGAGAAGAAAAGAGAAAAAGATTGTAGATTCTATGAAGATCAAGGAAGTTAATGTTATTCAAGAAGTAAAGATCAAGAGAACGTTAAAGACTCAGGAACTTAATTGAAGACTGATGACTACGGAAAAACATCCAAACGGGAATCTGTTGATGCATATGTTTGCTGCCTACGTCATCGTATAACGTCAAGTCTGTGTTTCGGAGCGAAACGTTAAGTTTATGTGTGATATAAGACAAGTTCGCCCGAACTTGTAGAAACGTTTCGGAGCGAAACGTTAAGTTTATGTGTGATATAAGACAAGTTCGCCCGAACTTGTAGAGCACATGAACAAGTTTGCCCGAACTTGGTCATGTCTCATTCCGGGCGAACTTGTACTACTATATCTAGGAGTCTTTGGTTTCTCATTTGTAAGAGTCAGAGATTTTGTCACGACAGAGGCGAAGCTCTGTCCAAATGTTTCCCAGATCTGTAATGTCTATACATCAATGAAATAGTGATTAATCAATAACAAACTAGTATCCAATGTCACCTATGCAAACAAATTCAGCACATTTATCAGAGCCTGGATACCTGAATTGGTGAAATCATTGCAAGATCTACTCTTGTTCTACCTCTTTCTACCATTTATCTTCATTTTTTCAAGAAAAACAATGAATTCAGGGATAAAAGTTGCTAATTTTTGAATATGTCATGTAAAATACACTTGTGGTAAACCCCTGAGAGTTTGAACATCAAATTCAAACGAATTGATATCAAAAAGTTCAAAAAACCATGATTTGCAAACTTGTTTTGGTCGAACTTGGGATCAAGTTCGCCTGGAATTGATTAAAATTCATTGATTTTAATCAAGTTCTCCTGAACTTAACTGGTATTTAAAGAGTTTTTGAGAAGTCCACTCGAACTTCTTAATTTTTCAACTAAATTTATATCAAGTTCGCCCGAACTTGATTAAATTTGTTGAATTTCTCTTACAAGTTTGCCCGAACTTGATACTCTCTAGAAAATCTACATAAGTTCGCCCGAACTTGCATCAGGGTGAAATTTTCAAAATTTTCAACACAAGTTCGCCCGAACTTGTGTAAAACAAAACCTGATTTTTCTCAAACTGCAAGTTCGCTCGAACTTGTCAGTGTAATGATTATTTTTTGAAGTTTGTGAACGTGTGTTTTCAGTAAAATTCGTCAGTTTTTCCAGATGAAATACCTTCACAGTGCATTCATGACTGCTACAGCATCAAATGCTCAAATGGTGAATCAAGTAAAAATTGATAACGAAATGGGCACATCCGTGAAACCGCGAAAACTCATGTGTATAGATGAGTATGAGGGTTGGAAAGAAAAGTTCTCTAACTGGGTGCAAGCTACGTATTTCTACAGTTGGGTTGCAGTTCAGACTAGCTACGTATGGCCTAGAGATGAGAATGATAACGTTATCAACATCAGCCAGTTCTCTACTATACAAAAGGATGCCTATGTCGCCGAGAAGAGAATGATAAGTTTGATCCAACAGTCGGTGAAAGAAGATATATTGGTGCTGCTACCGGAATATAATACCGCACAGGAATTATGGACATTCTTGAGTAACAAATACCAAGGAAATGCAGAAATGGTCCAAAGCAAGAAAGCGCTGATAATGAAGGAATTCGATATATTCACGATGATTAAAGGCGAAACAATGAAACATATGATCGAAAGGTTTTGTCATCTAAAAGTGATAATGAGGAGACACGGGCTTGAGAAAAAGGAAGAAGAATACATAGATAAACTGGCCGATGCATTGCCTGAAGGATATTGGACGACATATCTCATGGTTCTTAAAGAAAGTCCAAGCTGGCAGTTCTTTAAACTATCCACGTTCATTTTAACTGGAGGGTCATGAGATGGAGTTGTTAAAAATAGCCAAATCAAAGAATGCAAACGTGACTCAAGATGTAAAGTTGTACTACAAGTCAGGAGCTCAAGATAATATTACTAGCTCGAAGATCCAAACCGCTTTTAGCGCGAATCTGAATTCCTCAAATCGTTCGCCACAAAGTCAAGCTCAATCATATCCAAAATATGATCAGAGTCCTCAGAGTTCATCATTTTCAAGCACAAGATCAAATTCCACGTATCAGAATCAGATAAATCAGAATAATCAAACGAACTCTGATCCAAATGTGTTCAAATGCAACATTGCAGTCAACCTAAACAATGCAGTTTCTGAACAAGTCACTAAACAATATATGGTACTTCTTGCCACAGTGTTGGAATCGTATGAGAGTTTGGTGGCTGGAAAGATTGGTAATCTGGAGATGACCGCCGAAGACTATGATCAAGTAGATGAAGAAGAGCTTGAGCTGATGGACATCAAGTGGTCATTAGCCTAAATCATTCGGAGGGTTACTAAGTTTGTTGCTCTTACCGGCAGAGACATCGGGAATTCAAGCAACAAATTAGGGTTCGACAAAACAAAGGTTACTTGCTTCAGATGCCGACAGAAAGGGCACTTCAAAAGAGAATGCAAGAATCCTGAAGCAACTTGTAATCAAAGTGCATTTGGAGGTGACAGTGAATACTACAAGAAGTCACTACAATACAAGCCTTTCCCAAAGAAGACTCAAGTCGAAATCCAAGAGAAACCATCCAACACCACAGAAAAGGCAATGGTTGCTTCAAATGAAGATGACGGTCTTGACTGGAATTCATACATTGCCAAAAAGACCGGAGTGTTGCTCTAATGGCTGAAATCATAGAAGATACATTTGCTGAAGATGTAGCCATGGAGAATGAAATGCTAGAAGAGTATATGCAACAAGCTGAGGAAGAGGAAATCTACCACCACACAAAGATGCAGAGTATCCTTTCTTCTAATATGAATACTAGTTTTGCAGGTTGTTTTGGAGATACAACAACTTCGGAGCATGTTGCTGAGGAAAACCCTATGGTCGAGGAAGTTATTAACGTAACCAAAGAAATGAATGAAGAAAACCTCACAGAGATCGCCAATAAAGCTATGATGGCAAACCTAACGAAGGTAGGTCCAGAGGTAAAGATACAAATTGTTGAGGTTGAAAAACCATGTACTAAATATGCTGAACCATGTGTTCAATGTGCTGAAAAGTCTCAGATCATAAGCGAACTAAATGTGCATAATAATAATTTCAAATACGATTATTGCACAATGAAGGAGGCTTACGACAAAATGAAAGATGATTACAACAGGTTGGATAATAATAACATTGAACAACACGACATTGTCAGAATGTTAAAAGCTACTTTAATGGAAAAACAATAAGCTATTAACGTCTACATAAACAACATTGCTAAAGTAAAACAAGATCTTCATGATATGAAATCGAAACCGAAAGGGTTTGACAGCTTCTGAAAAGCTATACCACAAATGCCTACGTCATTGATCACATTTTTCCAACTATTCAGTCGGAAGAAAATATTCAGAAAGCCAAAGGTAAGAAACATGGAGACTATAGCAATGTTTCACCACCCTTGTGCGAAAAGTATTGTCGCAAAAAGGCTGAAGGGATGGAAAAGGCGCTCAACATTGAACTTTTAACTGAAAAGAAAAATGAGCTACCTGAGAACATTGATATAACGTACACGATTGATGATGGCGAAGCAGTGGTTAAGAATGTTGTTGAAAATGTTTTGATTGATTCTCATGATGGCAACTTTAAAAGCCCCAAATCGAGTTCAAACAATTCTGATTCATAATCTGAAGATGATGATACATCATCGGAAGATAGTCTAAGTGATGATCCTAATGTTTTCATGTACAAAATTAAGGATTCTGATAGACTATACTTCGACGATAGCTTTCCAATTCGGAATGTGAAAGAGGATCAGCTTGATAAATTCTTCAAACTCGTTGAAGTTTCATCAGGAGATTTGGAAATTAATGAAAAGAAGTTTTACTCTAAACCTAAAAGAAACAACTACCGAAGGAATGGTGGTGACTTTCCGAAATATAGGAGAGCGGGTTTGGGTTTGGATGTGGAAGAAGAACCAAACAAGAAAAAGTCACCATTTCACGAATATAAATATAAAAACATGAAATTTGTGTATGGAATTAGCACGGTTCAGGAAGAAAGTTTGATTGGGAAGCAATCAAACGATGAGTTTAAGAAAAAAAAGGAACTTCGAGATAAGGCTAAAGCTACAAGTGGTGTAAAATCCACTAGTGGACATTCTCATGATGATTGGACTTGCTTGAAGTGCAATGAATTTGGTCACATTGCAGGCAAGTGTCTGAAATCTAAGTCGGTCTATCTTCGAAGAAAGAAAGTTCAAATGTTGAAAAACCTAAGCAACAAGAATTTGTAAAACCTGTCACGATTCTGAAAAGAAATGATTCTAAACATGAAGTTAAACCTAAAACTAAATTTGAAAACTCAACTTTCGAGAAAGGTGAAACTTCCAAGACAAATGAATCAAGGTTTTACATAAAAAGGCAAACGTAAAATCACATTCCTGGATTGCTAAAAAGAAATCATCAACATCTGAAGTTATCAAGTCTGAGCTAGTTAAGACTGGTAACACAAAGAGTCTAAATCTGAGATTAAAACTTAAAATGTCAAATCTTCAAAAGATAAAATGAAAGTTAAGTTTGAAATTGGTAACAACAGTGATATCTCAGATGGTGATTTTGAGGATGATTATGAAGATTCTTATCTCAAACCCAAGACCAAGAAGGCTTGGGTCGCGCTTTTTAACTGAATGATAATGTGTGCATGGGCTCCAGAGATCCATTCTATCAAAGTGGATTCTGGATAGTGGAGCATCAAGGCAAATAACAGGGATGAAAGCTCTTCTCTTTGACATCAAAGCTATACGGTGGATATGTTGGCTTTGCCGGTAATCAAAATGGAAGAATAGTCGCTGAAGGAAAACTCTCAAATGGCGTAGTATCGTTTGGTCGTGCGAACTACATTGTTGAGCTAGAGAACAATCTTCTAAGCATCTCTCAGATTTGTGATAAACAATTCACAGTTCATTTCAATGACAAAGAGTGTATGATTTTAAAGCCGGGTTTCAAGATTCCGGATGATTGGATTCTCATGCGCGCCCCACGTGAAAACGATTTAAACGTGCTGGATATGGGTGTCGCCAAAACATCATCGAAATTGGCCCAATTTTTGTAACAAAAGCCACAGAGAAAATTCGATTATATGGCATAGAAAAAAGGGGCACATTCATTTGAGGAAAATGAATTTTTTGGTTCATAACGATTTAGTTGAGGGGGTGAATCTTCGAAGCTTCCACATGACGGATCACTATCTTGAATGTAAAAAAGGTAAGCAAATCAAAAAGTCACATCCTAAGAAGATTCTGAATTCAATAAAGTTGCCATTTGAACGCCTTCATATGGATCTTTTTGGTCCGGTGAACGTCCGAAGTATTTCAGGTGACCTATACTGCTTAGCCGTCAAAGATGATTATTCTTGATATTCATGGGTTTTCTTACAAGAGTCAAAGGATGAAACATTTGATAATCTGGTGATTCTCTTCTGGAAGCTTGAAAATCTATATCGTCTGCCTGTCAGACGTATTCGCAGTGACAACGGCATGGAATTCAAGAACAACAAGATGAAAGAATTTTGCAACGCCAAGGGAATTCTGCATGAATTTAGTGCACTTTATACTCCACAACAAAATGGCGTAGATGAGAGGAAGAATAGAACTTTGATCAAAACAGCAAGGACCATGCTTGCAGACTCGAAACTTCCTGTTAGCTTCTGGAGTGAGGCGGTTGCAGCGGCTTGCTACACTTTAAACAGAGTCTTAATTGTCAAACCAACTAAAAAGACATTTTTTGAAATGATCAACCGAAGATAGCCAAATTTGAAATATCTAGAGCCATTTGGTGCACCATGTACAGTAATTGATCAAGATGGTAAGTTTGGTGCCAAATCGCTTGAAGGTTTCTTTGTCGGGTATGCTAGTCCGCTAAGAAGAGTTTATGTTACCACTTTGAGAAAGGTAATCGAAGAACAACATGTTGATTGCTTTCGGTACACAACTCCTATTTAGAGGAAAGGCGACGCATGGTTGTTTAATTACCAAGATTTGTGGAAGTCATTTGACTTGCCCGAAGAACCGTCTGATGAAGAACTTGCAGCTCTTTATTATCTTTAACAGTCGGCAAACCAAGAACATATTCTAAGGCCAATTGTGGTTAATCAACCCACTGTTGGTTCTACTTCGTCTTCTGGTGCAGGTCCAAGTAATAGTGGTGTTCCGGTTGAACAAGTTTCTAAAGCAGAAGCAACACCTATTACATCTCCAACAAATGTCTCCACTGAACCAGGAAATGCAACTACAGAGCCCAATATTTCTCAGAATCATAATTCCGACTCTGATGAAGCTCCGACTTTCGATGCTGATGAAGAATCCTCTTCTGATGAAGAATCCGAGCAGATATCCAACATGTTGAATCAATCTGTTGGCCCGAGCAATCAAAATGTAGCTACATCTAGTGCTCCTGAAGTTGATTTGATCGTTGATCTGAATGTCACAAATCAGAATAACTCGGTTGATGTTCCTAGCGAAGAGATGCCACGATCTTATTCTTATCATCCTTCAACAAACATATTTGGAGAGTTACAGACTAGTGTGCGAATAAGAAATCAAATCAACAATGCTTTAAGTTGTTTCTATACCCGAGTTGCTCCTACTAAAAAATATTGTTATTATTCATGTTTCATATCTCAAATAGAGCCGAAGACTGTGAATGAAGCTCTAGGTGATAAGAATTTGGTGATAGCGATGCAGGAAGAACTATTACAGTTTGAGAAACTGGGAGTTTGGAGGCTTGTAGACTTACCACCGAAGCAGAAAGCGATAGATACAAAGTGGGTCTTCAAGTGTAAAAGGGATGATTGAGGTGTGATCGTTAGAAACAAAGCTTGGTTGGTTGTCAAAGGTTTCCACCAGCAAGAAGGAATTGACTACACGGAAGTCTATGCACCGGTTGCACATTTAGAGTCAATCCGCATTTTCCTTGCATTCGCAGCTTGGAAGGTTTTAAGGTGTACCAGTTAGATGTGAAATCCGCATTTCTCTATGGTAAGCTATGCGAACAAGTGTACGTCGGCCAACCATTGGGCTTCGTCAATCCACTGAATAAGAACACAGCTTATCTCCTAGACAAAGCCTTATACGGATTACACAAAGCCCCGAGAGCTTGGTACGAGACGTTATCTCAACATCTCGTTGGAAACGGCTTTACTAGAAGCACAGTGGATAGTGCATTGTTTACCAAGGAAATCGGAAATCATCTAATCATCATACAACATGTGGATGATATCATCTTTGGCTCAACGGATGATAGTCTTTGCAAAGAGTTCGGGGTGGACAAGCTGAATTCAAAGTCTACAATGGCTGATTGCCAGTTGTTGGGAACTAGATTAGTAACGTGGCAATGCTAGAACCAAACCACGGTCTCTCTCTCTACCTGTGAGGCAGAATACATTTCTGCTTCCAGCTGTTGTTCTCAAATCCTATGGATTCAACAACAGATGAGGGACTATGGATTGCAATTTCTTGATACGCCTTTATATGTAGATAATAAGGCAGCAATCGACATCACTAAAAATCTTGTTCATCACTCTTGTACTAAACACATAGAAATTCGTTATCACTTCATTCGTGACTGCTGCGAAAAGAAGTTGGTGCGAATTGAAAATTTTCACACCGATGAATAAAAAGCTGATTTTTATACCAAAGCTTTTCCTTTAACAAGATTTAAATATCTAATGAGGCTTAGCGATATTAAAAATTTGTTGACAGGTGCGGAGGCAGAGGTTGAAATAGATCAGACGACGAGTTCACGTGATCCACATTGGTTTGTACATCTTTTAGATTAATATTTCTTAAAAACTAAAATACGAAAATATGTTTTTGATTTTAGGGGGAGAAATATTTGAGAAAATACAAAAACATATGAAAATTTTCAAAAATACAAAAACATTGAAAAAGACAAAAGAATTAAGTGTCACAAAGGAAATGATAGTACATCAATGGACTATCACAATATGCTAAAGAATTGTAATGTTTAAAAGTGATAAACAAGTCTTACTGTGGATGTGTCGATAGGCTTTACGCGTTCAGTAAATTTTTTCCAAGATATAAACTAAATTTTACAACTGCTTAATCTTGTGGGTTAACATCTCTCGGATATAGGCTTAGTACTCCGAAATTTCGTTTGAGAGATTTCCTGATTCTGAGATACGAGGTCTTTATAGATAGTTGATATCTGGGGTATTATACAAGTTCTTCTGATTTTGTGGTAGCAATAGCCTAGAACTTCTATAATACTTTTGCTATAAACCCCTAAATTGCATGCAAAGCTGAAAAGAATCGAATGATCTAATCATTTGCAGTGCTTAAATGATTCCTTAAGTGTAACACACCTTTAAGTCGAGCCTTCATCTCTTTACCGATACGGTGGTATTAACCTGAGCTCTCAAGGCTTCGCATTAACCCAGAGTCAGATATCAATTATGCTATATTCACCTGTAAGATGAAATCTAGGGAATCTTGATACGGGAGTATATCCTGAGATGGGAACCATAGTTAAGTCAAGTTTCATAATGCATACCTAACATATCTTGGAACAATTGAGAAATTTTTCAAAGTTTAAGTGGACAAACATATCGACAATCTAGGTAAACGAGTTTAAAACCTAAAGTCATCAAAAGGTCAACGGTACTGGTGATATGTCTCAAACAACTGATATGATCCTTAGACACGAATTCACAAAAATATGTCTGTAAATATGTTTGTACATAGTTTACTTGTTCTGTACAGAGTTTCTGCTTTACATATTAAAACCAAAAAGATTTTCAGTGTGTTTTAGCATAAAGTTAATAAAATGCAAAAAGATTTTGTTTCTACATTAGTTTCAACAAGACAATGTTGGAGAACGGATCTTCAAGGTCTGGTAAGGTGCTAAACTGGTGGAAATCTTATTGACAACAGGCTGGGAGCTAATCTGTAAAATCTGATAAGCCAAAACGATTAAAAGTTCATTAGTTTGAAACTTGATTTTGAGAAAAACCAACAGTTTGTTTATAACGGGTCAACCGAGGTCATTAACTTGGACTCTGCAGACAAATTGGTTAACCAAGGTCGGTAGCTTGGACTTGGTCATCTGAGTGGATTGTTAAAGCTGGTAAAATCTGAAAAGTTCAGGGTCTAAATTGAAAATTTTGAAAAATTTGGTTTTGAAATTGATCAAGTTCGCCTGAACTTGTAATCAAGTTCGATCGGACTTGTATATACTTGAAAACTTTTAATAGTTGACAAGTCCGCCCGGACTTGTTGTAAATCTTAATTGATTTGTGATGCAAGTTCGCCCAGACTTGTTAAGGTATAAATATTGAACAAGTCTGCTCGAACTTCATTATCAGTTCTTAACACCAGAGCGAACTTAAAGGCAATTTGTGAGATTTTTGAAATTGGCACGAGTACATCGAATTGCTGCCGAAATTGAGAGTGATTTGTGGTGATTTACACACTACTTATCATGGCTTTGGTGAGTGATTAAGAATTGGACCATGTTTTGATTCGATTTGAACATGTTTAGATCAGGTTTGGACTTTTGGACATGTTTTAGACTATTAATAGACAAATTAAACACTATAACATGATAAACATGCATAATCGACCTTAAATGAAACATCAATTTGAACAGATCATCATGAAATGAGTTTGCAGGTTTTGGTGAACAAGATGACAAGTTCACCCGAACTTGTCTAATGATTCTTTGAACCAAGTTCGGCCGAACTTGTCCTCAAGTGATAAAATATTATAAAAATCATAAGTTCGCCCGAACTTAACTTGAAACTCTAAATTGTTTTTCTGATTAGTTTGCCCGAACTTGTCTGTCAAAAATTCAAAAATTTACTATCTTTTGACAAGTTCGCCGGGACTTGTCTGGAAGTGTTTAAAATGCTAAAGCTTAGCAAGTTCGCCCGAACTTGTTTAAGTTTTGATCAGTTTATTTAGGCAAGTTCGCCCGGACTTAGTTGTTAAGTAATGTTTATATGTTTTAATCAAGTCTACTCGAACTTGATGATAGTTTTTGTAAAAATTGTAAAATTTTGACTAATTTTGTCTCGATCTTCGTGTTTGCAGAATATTCAGCTCTCGTTCAATAAGTTCCACAACACGTGCATTACGCTAGACAAGGTTATATGTCCATCTCTCAAAGCATTTGATAGCATTCTCGCATATATGGAGCGAATTCAGATACACAAGGCGATTACGGAAAAGACTGTAGTTTACAGATCGAATGTTTATAGGTTTGGAGTTCTGCGGCGATGAATGATGATGATACATCGATCAAGTCAGTGGTTCGTGTTGGTGATGAATATAAGAAGACAACTGTAACAGAAGCCGACATCCGAATGGTTCTGAACTTCAACGACAAGAATGATCCGATGATGCTCAATGAGAGGATGGTTAGAGGATGTTTTTGAAGAATGGGATACAAAGGGCATGTTAATGAATCTACTTTGAAGAAAGGACCAGTCCCTAACCCCTACAAGTTGTTAATGTACGCTACTATTCATTCGTCCAGTCATCGAAAGGCTGGATTAGACAATGTGGCTTGTATGGCTACGACGCTTATTCTAAACAAGAAATTCAACTTTTCTAAGATGGTTTTCACACACATGAAGAACAACATGGGATCGAATAGGCTAGTGATGTACCCGAGATTCATACAGATGCTCATCGATGATAAATTCAAGAAGATAAAAAAAGATCCTAATGACATCTTGTATCTTAGTCACTTGGATGATACCACCGTCAAGCAGCTGATTACATTCCAGAAACAGTCCTCAGCACCTATCGCAAAACCATTATTCGGTGCAATAGATTTTGAACACTACATTGCGCCACCATAATACAAATGGCGTAAAGATGACAGCGGTGATGAAAATGAAAGAAATGCTGAATTAGAGTGGCTATCTACATTCAAAGAGAAACGCAGCGACTGGTTTCTAAAGAAGGTGGTGGTTGAAGAGAAAAAGAAAGTCTCGCGAAAGTCAAAGAAGGTTTAAACGATGTTAATTGACGAAGATGAGCCTGTTAATGTTCAACCTGAAGCTGGTTCGAGTACTGCAGTAGTTATTGAAAGTCAAGAAGCAGAGAAAACTACACAGGAAGATGAGGTTATTTCGGCTACATCTGATAATGATGAAGATAGTGATGATTCTTTAGAAAAAGCTACAAAGAAATCAATCGCCGAAACAGCTGCTGAGAAAGTGAAAGAGGCAGATGCAGATTATGAGCCATAACTTGAAAAAGATACTGATGAGGAGAGACCTAAAAAGAAAGTGAAAAGAGTCAAGTCATCTGCTAAAGAAACAACAACAAAGACTACACGGTCTCCAAAGACTAAAGGCAAGAAAGTTCAGAAGCCTAAGAGTCGTCGATATGTCGGTCAAAAGAAAACCACAGAAGTTACACAAGAATATTCTGCTGCAAAATCATCATGAGCTACACAAGAACCTCCTGTGGCTAAAACAATTCAAACATCTAGAGTACAAGAGACATTAGTACAGACAGGATTCACACAAAAACCTCCCCAGTCTGAATTACTTGAAATTCCTATCATTCAATCGCAAGATCCTCCGACAGCTGCTCAACCTGAAAGCTCAACTCCTAAACCGTCTACACCAAAGAGTACTCCTAAGTCTACGCCGAAGACTACTCCAAAGTCAAAGCTTTTTGGAAATATTCCGAATGAGCCTTTTGATATTTAAGACTTGAACGACATCTTTCCAGATACAGACATTGATGATCTAGAAAAGCGTGTTAAAGTATTGGAAGATAAAGTTGCAAAGAATGAAGTCGAGAAAGCTGCGTTAGAAAGTATGGTGAAACATAGCGAGGTGGAGAAAGAGATTCTGAGCAACAAAGTCAAATTCTTGGAAGGTGATCGAGGGTATTTGAAGGCCCTAATTGAAGTCTTACAAGACACAAACAAAAGATACTTGAAGAGATAGCAGAGCTACGAACAGAACGTGACATGAATGATCGAAGGTTTAACAGGCTGCATAGAGTTCTGACAAATAGTTTGGGTATTGATTTTGCTGTAGAATATGCTCGTATGGATCTGCAAGAAGCTAAGGTAAAAGCAGAGAAAGACTTGGCTGAACAGGGGAAAGGAAAGAATGTGATTGAAAGTATACCTAAGGTTACTGAGACTTTGATTGAATCTACAAAATCTTCCGAGTCTGTGATTGTACCTGAAACAGAAACTAAACAAAAAGACGATGAAGAAACTGAAGATAAAGATGATGATGAACCTGCAGATGATACAAAAGATGACTCCGACAACGATGATGGTGATAATGATGATCAAGGAGGAGTTGGTCTGAAAGTGGTAAATACTAAAGTGAATGATGAATTTGATTTCTCTACGTTTTTGAATGATGATGTGAACAGAATGGATGATCAAAGCCAGGGGTAGCAGACAGGGGAAACATGGCAAAAAGGGCAACAAGATGCTGTTGATATGACATATGCTATTACTACTACTATGCCTGTTGCTGGTATAACTACAAAGCCGATGATTTTGATGCTCGAACACAATGTTGAAGAAGGCGAGTACATTCATAATTATTCTAAAGAAGATTTGGCAAAGCTGATCGATGTTGATGCTGAAACATTCGATTTTGATTTCGAAGAGCAAGTGATGAATGTTAATAGGTTTGAGCCAAATGAGTATTGTTACAAACGTAGATATGAAGCTGACGAGTACAACAATGTGATCATTGAAGATTGGTCGTAGGACGATGAGAAAGATGAAGCTGAGAAGTATATGGGTTTGAATACTAATAGTTTTCCAACCTTTGAGGAAATGTATGAGCAGCTTAACGAAGATATGTCGAAAGAAAAGATTGAAGAGTCTGTACGTGATGGAAAAATCCCTAAACCAATGACGAAGGTAGAAATTGCACAAGCAAAGAAGTCCTGGTTCAAAGAAATGCCAAGAGAACGAAAGTTTCAACGTCCATTAGCATTCTTTACCGGAGATAAAGATGTTTCATTGGGAGATATATTGAGATTTGAATGGTTTAAAGAATTGAATGTTTATGCCATTAAACATGAATTTGGAGTTGAACTCTTCCTTACTGGGATTAGAAGAGTTGGTGTAAACCAGAAATGTCACATATCATATGAAGTTTATTGATCAGTTGCTATGGAAGATGATAAAGTTTGAAGCAACACAGGGTTTTAGACACTGGAAGGCATTCATTCCTAAACGCCGATTCAAAACAGATAAGAAGACTGGTATAGAGGATATAACGTTAATCATGAAGCTTTCACGAATAATGAGGAAAATGCCCCTAATGCCGATTGAACAGAATTTCTATCCGTTTTTTAAGTGGTGGCAAGTGGATCCCACAATGTGTGAAGCAGTGAATTGTGCTGAGATTTGAAGATCATTTAGATATCACTAAAGAAAGGATTCAAATGTTTGGCATAGAAGGTTTAAGAGGGTTGTGGAGAACGATACGAATACTAGACCCGATGTGGCTAGTTAACTGCTCAAAGGAGGATATCAAATGTTTATTCTTCAGCAAGATTCGTTTTGAATAGCGTGAGAAAGAACAAGCGATGCAATATCAGAGGGTTGTGAATGCCTGCTATGCACATGAAGTTAATTCTGGAAGAATGTGGGAATCGACTTGGAGAGAGATTGAACAAGAAGAGTTTCTAAAGGAAGAAAGGTGTCGGGAACAATTTCTAGAAAGAAAAAAGGAGGCAAGACTGAGACGGTTTCAATTAATGACAAAAGTGCCACCTACAGATCAAAAGCCGATTCCATCACAAGAAAGAAGAAAGAAGCCAATCAAGAACTTCCTTGGATGTGTCAGGCAAAAGTAGAGCTCTGAAGACTGATCAAGACGAAGATGATATCCAAAGGGGAGTCTGTTAGTATATAATGTCTATGTCTTAGTCTTAGATCGAGTCAGTTTAGTTTGGGCTAGATTACGTTAGAAATAGTCGTATTTATGTAATAAATATGTCAAGTTCGCCCGGAATTAACATGTGAGAACAAGTTCGGCCGAACTTGTGATACACCCAGCGAACTTGCTATCTATAAATAGGTGACTTCAGCAACTTTGCCACTTGTACGACGAAGCTCTGCCCGATCTAGATTTGACATGTAAATGATCTTTATGATCAATAAACAACAATTAAACAGTAAATCTTTGCATATTTGATTAACGCGTCATATAGTTTCCGCCTATACGAACGTTAGATACCATTTAGGTTCCTATGCTAAACATGGAGCAATCTCACAAGAGATACGCCAATTCTTAGGACTGGTGGGATATTACCGTTGGTTCATCGAAAATTTCTCTAGTATTGCCCAATCGCTAATAGCCTTGACACAGAAAGATAGGAGGTATGAATGGGTGAAGACCCGGAAACAAATTCCAGCGGTTAAAACAAAGTTATGCGAGGCTCCAATTCTAACGTTACCCGAAGGTAACGATGACTTCGTCGTATATTGTGATGCATCGCGGCAAGGGCTCGGATGTGTACTAATGCAAACAAACAAAGTCATTGCATACGCTTCCAGACAACTAAAGGTGCACGAGAAGAACCACACAACGCATGATTTGGAACTGGACACGGTTATATTCGCGCTAAAGATATGGAGACATTATTTATATGGTACAAAGTATACTATATATACGGATCACAAAAGCCTCAAACCTATTTTCGACAAAAAAAGAGCTGAACATGAGGCAGTGCAGATGGGTGGAACTATTAAATGACTACGACTGTGAAATAATGTACCACCCAGGAAAAGCTAACGTGGTAGCGGATGCACTAAGTAGGAAGGATCGAATTAAAACACTCCGAGTGTGAGCGTGGGAATGATTGTGCAAACGGGCCTTATAGAGCAAATCCGAAACTGGCAAATGCAAGCCTTGGAGGAAAGCCAGTTGCCCAGCGAAGGGTTGCATGGAAATGAGAAAAGCTTTGTGAAGAAAACGGATGAGGTGTTGTATTTAAGAATCGAGTGCGGATTCCTATAAGTTCGGAGTTGAGACAGTTGATCATGGACGAGGCCCATAAATCGAAATATTCTATTCACCCCGGTACAGAAAAGATGTACCACGACCTTAAGGAGTTTTATTGATGGTCGGGGATGAAAAAGGACGTGGCAGAAACCCTCTGGAATGTGACAATCGGCAATTTCCGGTTGTAATTACACAAATAACATACATTAACACAATAATACAGAGCGTAATTAGATGTAATTAACTTAATTTGGCCCTTGAAAAGCTTAGTAATGTCTACTTGGTTCAAGTTACGTGATTTAACCATTTCGGGATTTTTAGCGCGCGTTTGACTTTTAAACGAACTGATACCGTATGAAATGCTGACAACGCATAAAAAATACAGATTTTGTACTATATTTACCTTATATTGATCATAACACGAATTATTTGAACTACCGGACTAGTCAGAGCACATACGCGAGAGTTACGCGGAACCGAGAATGCACCAACAATTAACAATGAAACAGAAACATCAGATTCGAATTACGTCTCGATAATAATATATTATGATATATTTAGTTTCGTTTTCATATTTTTATATTCACGAATGAAATCGGATCGAAAAACATATGAGAAATGACTACCGAAGCATTTTACGCAACCGGCGGATGAACGCGTTAAAACTGACTTGCGACTTATATTTCCCATGTTTAGACTCTAAATAAATATTTTACGACGCTGTACGAAGTTGTGCGAAACCGAACCTTAGGAACGTTGTTGGGATACACGAAAGACTAACACGCATTAATGGGCTTTAGGCCCAACCCACCTAAAACCCTACATACTTAAACTCCCTTATCTCCTCTTCATTCACTAACCCTAGCCCCCATCCCCTTTGTGTTCTCCAAGAGATTTATCAAACACAAAAAAAACCAATATCACATTCACCTCACAACTCACCCATTGAAACGTGATATATTTAAATAACGACACCCATTGAAGTTTAAGTGTTCTTATACAAAATATATATATGTGTGTGTATGTTTAGTTCAGCAACGATTTATAACTTATAAATCAAATTTATAACACTTCGACAACCCACGAGTTACTAGTTAACGAAACACCAAAATTATTATAAAATAATTATAACGGTTCTTATTTATTTTAAAACGCTTTGAAGCTCGAAAACCTCTATAAGATGAATATGATTAGTCATACTTATTCCAACGTCGACAAAACTAGACACTTTTACAAAATAAATATATTTTTTATATTTATTTCAACCGTCATAATTTCGCACACTTTTATAATATGAATATAATTGTTTATATATATATAAAGTCCGATCGTTGGAAAAATCGTATGCTTTTATAAGATAAACGTAATTGTTTATAATTATTTCAAATATCGCTAGTTTGTATATATTTATAAAGTGAATACAATCGTTTACATATACTTCAAATGTCGACGGTTCGGATATTTTATAAAATAAATATAACTGTTTATATTTATTTCAATCGTATAGAATCCAAATATTCTTATAACATGAATGTAGTGGTTTATGTTCATTTCAAACGTCAAGATTTGTGTGTATGTGTATATATATATTTTATATAGGAGAGGATAAACTAGATATAAATAAGAAAACTAGAAAACTAACTAAAAAAAGCCAAAAAAAGCATAAAAAAATACAATTTTTTTATAAAAAAATCGCTGCACATTATGTATAAAAAAACTTTTTTTTTCAAAAAAAAACTTGTATTGCACATGTGCACTATATGTGTACTACACATGTGCATTATATGTATATGTTGCACATGTGCATTATAGGCTTTTTTTTATTTTTTTGATTTTTTTTATAAAATAAATATAGCGAATTTTTATAAAAAAAATAAAAAAAATTGATATGTTTTTTTGTCTTTTTTAGTTAGTTTTTTTGTTTTCTCATTTAAAGTAGTTTTCTCATGATCCATCCCCTATATATATATATATATATATAGTTTATGTATTTACATCTTACGAAAGCCACGAAGTGTCATACTACTATTCATCTACGTCTTCTATTCATGACAACTAACATGATTTCATATATATGTGTATATTTAAATATATATATATATATATATATACATATATCCTAAATCACCCAAACACTAATTCGTTTTCGAGACTTAGTTTTATCCCGATTATAAACAAGATTAAATAATCATAGATTGGTTAACTAAGTTAAAATAAAAACACTATCTTAGGATCATTGTTAACGATTCGGTAGAGCTCGGACACGTAGTTTAGCTACATTGTTTTATTTAGAAGCTTATAATATATTCCATGATAGGGATGCTATAGTTGCAAGCTAGCCAGTTCACGTTCTTGAAATGACATCATGGCATCATATTAACCTAGCTTTGCAAAAGGATATCAAGATGAGTTCATAACCCCCACTTTTACGGTTTTACATTTTATAAATGTTTTCGGGGGTGGAAAGACAATGCAAGTTTTGCAAAAGTACACATAATATTTCAAAGAACAAAAAGATTTATATTTCTAAACCACGTTGCCAACGGATTTCAATAAACTCAAATGGTTTACGAAAGGTTCATACTCAATATACCGGTTTTACAAAATACACGTGTATTTTCAGAACGTGCAAGAGTTTCATGACTAGTGACAGGAATGTCCTAGCTATATATAGACACAAGGACTGGATTGTCCTACATACAAATAAGGGGACTGGTTAGTCCTGCTTACAGACTAAAGTGGGCTAGGCCCAATGGCAAAGACTCATGGGCTAAGCCCAATGACAAAGACTCGAGTGGGTTAGACCCACCTATACTCATGCGAGGCACGAAAACTCAAGGACTGGATTGTCCACTACTCAACACTAAGGGCCGTAGGGTCATTTCAAACTGTACAGTGAAGTCATCACTACTTATTGAAACTATAACCGCCTGCTATTCTACCGTCTTGAGTAAACGGTTTGGCGAGGCACTTACTAGCTTGGGGTGGGTAATAGGCTCATGCGGGCATGTTGTCTTTGTCGTACCCGGACATCTACGGTTATTCAAATATTACAAAAACAAGGTTTTCAATTGACATGCCAAGAAAAATGGTTCTATTATGTTTTCTCAACAATATTTAAACCGTTACTAAAAAGATTTATTTTAAATCTTTTCGAATAAACTATGGACTGCTCAACTTTATGTTGATTTTTCGCATGTTTTTTCTCAGGTTATATTTTCAAACTAAGCCACGGTTGGAATAGGAGAACCAATGGGGATTCGAGTACTTATCGGGCGTTCACCTTCTAGAAGTCTTAGCAAATATTTACTTCCACTGTGCAATGAAGATACCAGTCAGATCACACTCGACTCTGATGGAATCGATTCCATGGGGTGTGACATGGAATGTTACAACAACCCGAGATACCTCAGTGGAAATGGGAACAAGTCACGATGGATTTCGTGACCCATCTTCCAAGAATGCCTCGTGGTCATGACGCGATTTGGGTAATCGTCGATCGATTGACCAAATTCGCACATTTTATTCCGATCCATACCACTTATAAAATCGACAACTTGGCCGAAATCTACACTAATGAGATAGTAGACAGACACGGTGTCCCGATTGCTATTAGTTCAGACCGAGACAGTCATTTCACCTCGCGATGTTGGCAGAACTTACAAGAAGCTTTGGGGACGAGGATCGAACTGAATGCTGCTTACCATCCCCAAATCAACGGCCAATCGGAACGCACGATCCAGACGCTAGAGGACTTGCTTCACGCCTGTGTCCTGGACTTCGGAGGGTGTAGGGACAAGCATCTTCCTCTAGTAAAATTTTCCTATAATAGTTACCACAGCAGTATCCAGGCTGTCACACCCTCAATTTCCACTTGCGGAGTTTTACCGCGAGGCGTGTGAACAAACTAGAATCTGAAACACTATTACGTCGAACGACTCTACATGATTTCATAATACGTTTTCCAAAATCGTTCATTTTAGATTTTATATCAATTACCAATATTTAGCAGAGCATTAGTTTTAAGTTTGAGCGGAAGCATAAATAAGTAGATGATGCGGGCGCCAACACAAACGCCAAAACAAATGAAAAATCCCAAAACAATAATAATAAATATGACTCGATAATGATGTCTTGTTCAATGCATGTGCGTGCACCTAGAGCTCCTAGCGTCCTGAGAAACATGTAAAGAAACAAGTGTCAACATTAAAGATGAGTGAGTTCACAGGTTTTCATAAATTCATTTGTTAGGTTATAGTTTGTTACTCCGTTATCCCCCAACCCGGGATAACGTATCAGTTCCATTATTCCAATCCCGGAATAATAAGTTGTTGCTTCCAATATTCCCATCCCGGAATATTAAGTTGTTGCTTCCAATATTCCCATCCCGGAATATTAAGTTGTTATTTCCATTATCCCCAACCCGGGATAATAAGTTGATGTTTCCAATATTCCAAACCCGGAATATTAAGTTGATCCGTAATTAAGTTCAATGTTAATATATATAGGTAGCTAGCCTAAAGTCATGTCACTAAGTGTTCGCGATCGAAGCTGACAGTTGTGCCTCCGTTTTGCCAGGCCTATCACATGACCATGGCGATGTTAGGCCAATCATACACCCGTTGACCATACCCGGTCGGCTAGCGCGACTAGCTCGGATGGGGCTCGTCAGACCCAGTAGTACTACTTATAATTCCCCCGCTATTTAACCCAAATACTAACAATCCGAGGAGATTGTCGAGGACTTAAGTGATAAAGCTGCTTAGTGCCCATAACATTACATTAACATTAACTTAGTTACCGTATAGTTGCGTGACGTTAAATTCGTATAACGTAAAGAGATTGAGTTTGAGAGTGTATACATGTTTCTCCCCCTGTTGTTTAAAAACCGGATAAAGTTAGGGGCCGTGAACTCACCTTTATTTGCTCGGTTAGTGTAGCAAAGATATTATAAGAGATGGGACCGCTAGTTGCGTCCTAACAAACCAATTAATTCCACGTCAGTGTGTAATCACACCAATACAAATTCCACACGCAATTTACTCACAAAGTGATACGCACAAACAACATATCTAACACTCAAACATGCATGCAAGTATCCTCATGTGATCATAGTAATCAAAACATCTTATCATAACCATAAACCAATTCATGCCACAATTTGGTGCACACAATCACAAATTATCAGATTTCAGCCTAACCACTCATTATTCAGCTGTTTTCTAGGATTTTTATAAAATAGTTCTAACATTCCAAAAATTCCAATATTTTTACAGTAGGTGACATCTATACCATAGAAATTTATATAATTTTCCCAAGTCCTAAATCTTTACCAATTAACCATAAATATTAATTCACTAAGCTGCAGTCAGATTTACCGCTTTCTGACTGCAGTCCACGGAAGAATTTATTTAAAAATCACTGATCGTCCGATTAACAAAATTCCAGTTGGAGTTGCCCGGAAATTTCTATACCTAGTTGCTGTACAAATATCATGACTCAACTCTCTACTGATTTTAAAATCTAGCTTGACAAACAACTAGCAAAATTTCAGGATTTTCACAGCTTTAGCTACTGAACTTGTTTGGGCCTTTAAAAATATCAAACGACTTCAGAAAATTATGAATCCAGCGCCATTAGATTCATTATTCAAATCTCTACGTTCTAGACATCAGAAAATCCGTTTTTCGACAACTATCGACCGAGTTACAGCCTGATGAAGTCGGCTGTAACTATTACTCAGTCACTGATTCAGCATCTCTTTATCATAAACTCATGTAATCCCGCTCATGCGATTAATCTAGGCGATCTAAAACCGATTTCTAATCCTAGATTAATACCAGTATCTCATCCATGCAACCCTAGTTCTTACTTCTAGTTATTATAAACAAAACACACTTGCAACCTTATGAGATCCGCAAACAAGTATACATGCATATCAACAATGATCAATTCAGCCGATTACATATAATACATCTAATATCCGAAAACAATCATGCGTATACACACAGTCAATTCAGCAGACTACTTGTAAGCACATATAATCCAAAAAAACTAACCACTTCATTCAAATACGTAAAATCTGAACATGATCTTGCAAATCAAGAGATAAACCTAACCTTGAATAACTAGGTAAACAAGCCGGGTCTTGGACAGGGAGTGTCCGGCTGTTCCAGCAAACCGCGACCGAGAGAATGATGATAAGGTAGGTTGTTTTAGTTGATCGACTAGAGGTGAACCAGGACAGATTTCGCGACTGAATGAAGGTGAAGATGAAGACGGCTGCTGCTGCTGCGACCGAGAGGAAGAAGAGCAAGGCTGATCCGCGACAGAGGAATGAGGCTATGCTATTTGTGATCGAGATGGTGTGTATCAAGACTGAACTATCGATCAAGGGAACAAGAAAAAGGGCTGTTTACGGTTGAAGAAGATGAAGACTTCGGCTGCGACGGCTGTTTGCTTGTTAGGGTTTGTGTTTTTCAATGAAATATGCATGATTTGTATTTATAGGCGCACATGATAAGGTTTACGGTTTGGGATAAGTATTGTGGCCGAGGATCTTGGGTTGCTTTGGTTTGGGTTTGGGCTTGATCTCGCGGCCAAGGAATAAGGTGGGTTCGGTTTGGGTTTGAACTCAATATATCCGCGGTTTTGAACTTGATCTCGGCCGAGAGTGTTTTGGTTTAGGGTTTAGGTTTTGATGTGTGTTGGATTTGATCTTGGCCGAGGACTTGACTTGAGTTAAAGTTTAAAACTTGTTAACTCCTAGAGTCACCATGAATCTCTTTGGTTCGTGTCGCGTTTCGGTTCAGTTCGTGTACGTATCTACTCTAATTATTCAATTACTAAAACAATCACACAACACACATCTCGTGTTCATTTAATTCGTACATGTTCGTACACATAGCACGTAATTAGATTGACAAGTATCACGTTTAAGTTATCCGAAAAACCCGGGATATCACATTATCCCCATGTTGAAAGAATTTTCGTCCCGAAAATTGAGTAAACGCGGTTTAGCATGTAGCGTACATGTTCAGAGTGCCACGCACAAAGAGTTAGTTCGTTAATGATGGTACGCAACGTTACAAGAAGTTCCCAAGTGTCATACACAAATATTTTCCAAGTGCCATGCACAAGAATTTAGTCAACAATAGTACACGAAAGTATGAGAAATTTCCAGGTTGTCACATCATCCCCATGTTGAAAGAATTTTCGTCCCGAAAATTTAGTTACTGGTATCATTAGTTTGCTTCTCAGTTGCAAAGAGGTGTGGGTATTTGCTTTTCATTTGATCCTCTCTTTCCCACGTGAACTCCGGTCCACGCTTAGAATCCCAACGAACTTTAATGATTGGAATCTTGCTGTGCCTTCGAGTCTTGATCTCACGATCCATGATCTCAATAGGCTTTTCCACGAAGTGTAGTTGTTCATCCACTTGGATCTCATCCAATGGAATAACTAAAGTTTCATCTGATAGACACTTCTTCAGATTTGACACGTGAAATACGTTGTGAACTCCACTGAGTTCGGCAGGAAGGTCTAATTGGTATGCCACGGGTCCAATACGTTTCAAGATTTCAAACGGGCCTACGTACCGTGGGTTAAGTTTGCCTCGTTTTCCAAAGCGGATTACACCCTTCCAGGGTGACACCTTTAGTAGGACGCGGTCGCCTACTTGAAATTCGAGCGGTTTGCGTCGTTGATCAGCGTAGCTTTTCTGTCGATCTCGTGCCGCCGCCATGCTGTTTCTGACTTGTACAATCTTTTCAGTAGCTTCAAGTATTAACTCAGGGCCTGTGAGTTGACTGTCACCGACTTCTGCCCAGCAGACCGGTGATCTACATCTGCGACCGTATAATGCCTCAAACGGTGCTGCCGAAATACTCGTATGATAGCTGTTGTTATATGAGAATTCTACTAGAGGCAGGTGGATTTCCCAACTATTTCCGAAATCCACTACGCATGCTCTAAGCATGTCTTCCAAGGTTTGTATGGTCCTTTCACTTTGACCATCAGTCTGAGGGTGATAGGCTGTGCTCATATCCAGGCGGGTTCCCAACGCTTTCTGGAGTGACCGCCAGAAGTTTGACGTGAAGTGAGCATCTCTGTCTGAGATGATGGACGTTGGCACACCGTGCCGAGAAACTACTTCCTTAATGTAGATGCGAGTCAACTTCTCCATCTTATCTGTTTCTTTAATAGCTAGGAAGTGTGCGGACTTCGTTAAACGATCAACAATCACCCAGATGGTATCACAACCACCCAAAGTTCGCGGGAGTTTAGTGATGAAATCCATTGAGATCTGATCCCATTTCCACACTGGGATCTCAGGTTGTTGGAGTAGCCCCGATGGCTTTTGATACTCCACCTTGACTTTTGCACAAGTCAAACATTTACTCACGTAGGTGGCTATATCGGCTTTCATGTTGGGCCACCAATACGCATCTTTAAGGTCTTGATACATCTTATCCGAACCAGGATGGACAGAGTATCGGGATTTGTGAGCTTCGTCCATGACTAGCTCTCTGAGGTTTCCGTAGAGAGGTACCCATATGCGATTCATGAAATACCGGGCTCCATTGGGCTTTACTTCCCAATCGCGTTCCATTTTTCCCACTGATTCGGCTTTGATGTTTTCCTCCTTAACTGCTTCTAACTGGGCGTCGCGTATTTGATCGGGTAGCCCCGAATGAATAGTGAGTTGTAGTGCTCGTACACGACGAGGTTTCAAGTGTTCCTTCCTACTGAGGGCATCAGCTACCACGTTAGCTTTACCCGGGTGGTACCGAATGGCACACTCGTAATCGTTCAAGAGTTCGACCCAGCGACGCTGTCGCATGTTCAACTCCTTCTGATCAAAGATGTGTTGGAGGCTTTTGTGGTCTGTGAAGATTGTGCACTTCATTCCATAGAGGTAGTGTCTCCAAATCTTAAGTGCAAACACTACTGCTCCCAATTCCAGGTCATGCGTCGTGTAGTTTTTCTCGTGAACCTTCAGCTGTCGTGACGCATACGCGATGACCTTATCGCGTTGCATGAGTACGCATTCCAATCCCTGAATGGAAGCATCACAATACACTACGAAGTCATCTGTCCCTTCTGGCAAGGACAAAATGGGTGCACTGCAAAGTTTCTGCTTCAGCAATTGAAATGCTGCTTCTTGTTTTTCACCCCAAGCATACTTGATGCCTTTCTGGGTGAGGGTAGTAAGCGGTTGTGCAATCTTTGAAAATCCCTCGATGAAGCGTCTGTAGTAACCAGCCAATCCCAAAAATTGGCGGATCTCCGTCGGTGTCTTAGGTGCTTCCCAGTTTTTGATGGCTTCAATCTTGGCAGGGTCTACGTGGATACCCCTTTCATTCACGATATGCCCGAGAAACTGAACTTCCCGAATCCAGAAATCACACTTCGAAAGCTTGGCATATAGTTTTTCCTGTTGAAGCAATCCCAACAGTAATCGTAGATGTTTAGCATGTTCTTCTTCACTTTTGGAGTAGATGAGTATGTCATCGATGAACACAATGACAAACTTGTCGAGGTATGGTTTACACACGCGGTTCATGAGGTCCATGAATACCGCGGGTGCGTTGGTGAGACCGAATGGCATGACCAAGAACTCGTAATGGCCATACCGAGTGCGAAATGCCGTCTTGGCGATATCCTCCTCCCTGACGCGTAGCTGATGGTAACCGGACCGTAAATCAATCTTAGAGTAGTAGCTGGACCCTTGAAGTTGGTCGAAGAGATCGTCGATGCGAGGTAACGGGTATCGGTTCTTGACTGTAACCTTGTTGAGTTCCCTATAGTCGATGCACATGCGGAAAGTCCCGTCCTTCTTCTTGACAAACAGGACTGGAGCTCCCCATGGCGAAACGCTTGGTCGGATAAATCCTTTTTCTAGCAGCTCTTGAAGTTGGGTAGACAGCTCCTGCAGCTCGGCTGGAGCTAGGCAGTATGGAGCCTTGGCGATGGGAGTTGCATTGCTTGCCAATTCGATTTCAAACTCCAATTGTCGGTGTGGTGGAAGACCAGGTAGTTCCTCTGGGAATACATCAGAAAAATCACGGACGACAGGGATGTCTTCTATACGTTTCTCGTCCTTAGGTTGTTCGGTAATCAGTACGAGTAAAGCGAAGGAATTCTTTTTCCGAAGATACTTCTGCGCTTGCATGTATGAGATGATGTTGGTGACGGCGCTTGCCTTATCGCCTTGTACTGTCAGGATTTCATCGTTCGAGAGTGGGATACGGATAGACCTTTCGAAGCAGAGAACTTCAGCCCGGACGTCGGATAGCCAGTCCATTCCGACTACCACGTCAAAACTACCAAGGGTAGTTATCATCAGATCGATGGTAAAAGTGTGGCCCGCGAGTTTGAGTTGACAGCCGGATACGATTTGGGTCACATCTACCGATTTACCATTGGCTAATTCTATCACATAAGGGGTCTCTAATGGTTTAAGCGTGAGATTTAGGTTCTTCCTAAAAGACTCAGATATAAAACTCCTATCTGCACCCGTATCAAAAAGCACAGAAGCAAAATGTTCAAGGGGAAACTTACCGGTAACCACGTTCGTGTCGTTTCTGGCCTCTCCGCGGCCCAATGTGAATGCACGACCTTTGGCACCTCCTGTGCCACCGTTCCCATTATTGTTGTTGTTATTATTGTTGTGGTTGTTGTGGTTGTGGTTGTTTCCACCATTGTTGTTGTTGTTGCGCAACTGTGGGCAGTCTCTTCTGAAATGAGCAGTGCTACCACATTGATAGCATCCCCGGTTTATACCCTGCTGCTGACCCTGGGGCTGATTCTGATTTTGTCGGAGCATGGTTTCCCCACGACAATCCTTTGCCGCATGTCCCATCTTGCCACATCTGTGGCAGCGAATTCCGGCACAAGGGCCGTTATGATGGAGATTACAGCGGTTGCACTGCGGCTTTCGACCTACATAGCCGCCTGAATTCTGGTTGTTGTTGTTGGCTGGATGATTTTGATGACCCCGGTGGCTGTGGTAGTGATTGAACCGTTTCTGGTTCCCTTGCTGCGGATGAAATGACGAAGACTGTCGAACAGTGGAGTCTTCAAATTTTCTTTTGTTATCTTGGGCGACTTCGGTGGTACTCCGTGCTGGCAGTTTCTTCTGTTCCACCGCTTTATCGGTGAGTTTGTGAGCCAATCGGATTGCTTGATGTTCAGTTACAGGGTTACTAGACATCACCATACCCTGAATTTCCGGAACCAGACCCCCGAGATTTTGCTTGGTTCCGCGTCGAGGAACATCTTGTAGGGGTTAAAGCCCCCTCCTGCTGCTGGTGGGTTTTGAACACCTGCCAGAGCAGCGTTCACGTGTTCTTGGATCGTTGCGGCCAATTCTTCGTTGACATGTTGAGGTTTCCGCGACGTCCAGTTGTCATTTCAAATAAACTAAAGAAAACAAAGCGGGAATTGGCGAGACGAGTTAGTCCTCTACGTCTCCATCTCCCAAGTTGCTATCGTTGCCGTCATCCTCCGCGGCGTTTCCAGCTTCTACAGCCGGGTCTTTCTCCGGATCCTCCTCTGGATCCTCCTCTGGGTCCTCTACCGGCATTGGAGGGGCCGGTGCTGGTGCAAGTGTTTGATTTCGCAGCTCCTGAATATTCCAACTATTTTCCAGGACTCTGTTCTCAAGCCAGTCAGCTCTTATCTGCTCAGCACGCAGATCTCTGGCTATGGTGTTACGAGCTATCTTGCTCGTACGATGCTCTTCCTCGAGCGAGTTGGTCTTTCCTGTAAGGTGTCGGATCATCCATCCTTGTGCTAAAATGGTTTCCTGCATTCTTTCTAGCTGTTTTTGTTGTGTATGCACTAGGATTCTAAGCATGTCAACTCCTATTTCTACAGGATTAACCGGTTCAACCGGTACAGCAATAGTTGGACGTAACGACGACTCCTCTCCCAGAGCGAGCCTCTTCCTCGCCGCTGAGCGTGTCTCTACGCCATAAGGTAGTATGGGTTCCACCATTGGTGCCTTTCCTAGTGCTCTTGGTGACGTAGGTCTGTCGGATGATGATGACGATGAGGATGATGACATTGCCTGTTAGGTCGTGTAGTTAGTTACGAGTTGTTTCCATTCCTTATCATGAAGGCATAATCTACCAAACACAGTTGGGGTATATTGCATAACAAGATATAATAATTCGGTGCCAAACTAAGTCTAGTGTCGTGATATCAGCTATAGTTTAGGTCTACTTCTAACGCAAACCTGGTTCTCTATAGCTAGTGGCTTTGATACCAATCTGTCACACCCTCAATTTCCACTTGCGGAGTTTTACCGCGAGGCGTGTGAACAAACCAGAATCTTAAACACTAGTACGTCGAACGACTCTACATGATTTGATAATACGTTTTCCAAAATCGTTCATTTTAGATTTTATATCAATTACCAATATTTAGCAGAGCATTAGTTTTAAGTTTGAGCGGAAGCATAAATAAGTAGATGATGCGGGCGCCAACACAAACGCCAAAACAAATGAAAAATCCCAAAACAATAATAATAAATATGACTCGATAATGATGTCTTGTTCAATGCATGTGCGTGCACCTAGAGCTCCTAGCGTCCTGAGAAACATGTAAAGAAACAAGTGTCAACATTAAAGATGAGTGAGTTCACAGGTTTTCATAAATTCATTTGTTAGGTTATAGTTTGTTACTCCGTTATCCCCCAACCTGGGATAAAGTATCAGTTCCATTATTCCAATCGCGGAATAATAAGTTGTTGCTTCCAATATTCCCATCCCGGAATATTAAGTTGTTGCTTCCAATATTCCCATCCCAGAATATTAAGTTGTTATTTCCATTATCCCCAACCCGGGATAATAAGTTGATGTTTCCAATATTCCAAACCCGGAATATTAAGTTGATCTGTAATTAAGTTCAATGTTAATATATATAGGTAGCTAGCCTAAAGTCATGTCACTACGTGTTCGCGATCGAAGCTGACAGTTGTGCCTCCGTTTTGCCAGGCCTATCACATGACCATGGCGATGTTAGGCCAATCATACACCCGTTGACCATACCCGGTCGGC
Source organism: Scalesia atractyloides (assembly GCA_947069175.1). Taxonomy (NCBI): domain Eukaryota; kingdom Viridiplantae; phylum Streptophyta; class Magnoliopsida; order Asterales; family Asteraceae; genus Scalesia; species Scalesia atractyloides. Next base: position 50,848,433 of record CAMTDV010000005.1, on the reverse strand, counting down.
TAGCGCGACTAGCTCGGATGGGGCTCGTCAGACCCAGTAGTACTACTTATAATTCCCCCGCTATTTAACCCAAATACTAACGATCCGAGGAGATTGTCGAGGACTTAAGTGATAAAGCTGCTTAGTGCCCATAACATTACATTAACATTAACTTAGTTACCGTATAGTTGCGTGACGTTAAATTCGTATAACGTAAAGAGATTGAGTTTGAGAGTGTATACATGTTTCTCCCCCTGTTGTTTAAAAACCGGATAAAGTTAGGGGCCGTGAACTCACCTTTATTTGCTCGGTTAGTGTAGCAAAGATGTTATAAGAGATGGGACCGCTAGTTGCGTCCTAACAAACCAATTAATTCCACGTCAGTGTGTAATCACACCAATACAAATTCCACACGCAATTTACTCACAAAGTGATACGCACAAACAACATATCTAACACTCAAACATGCATGCTAGTATCCTCATGTGATCATAGTAATCAAAACATCTTATCATAACCATAAACCAATTCATGCCACAATTTGGTGCACACAATCACAAATTATCAGATTTCAGCCTAACACTCATTATTCAGCTGTTTTCTAGGATTTTTATAAAATAGTTCTAACATTCCAAAAATTCCAATATTTTTACAGTAGGTGACATCTATACCATAGAAATTTATATAATTTTCCCAAGTCCTAAATCTCTACCAATTAACCATAAATATTAATTCACTAAGCTGCAGTCAGATTTACCGCTTTCTGACTGCAGTCCACGGAAGAATTTATTTAAAAATCACTGATCGTCCGATTAACAAAATTCCAGTTGGAGTTGCCCGGAAATTTCTATACCTAGTTGCTGTACAAATATCATGACTCAACTCTCTACTGATTTTAAAATCTAGCTTGACAAACAACTAGCAAAATTTCAGGATTTTCACAGCTTTAGCTACTGAACTTGTTTGGGCCTTTAAAAATATCAAACGACTTCAGAAAATTATGAATCCAGCGCCATTAGATTCCTTATTCAAATCTCTACGTTCTAGACATCAGAAAATCCGTTTTTCGACAACTATCGACCGAGTTACAGCCTGATGAAGTCGGCTGTAACTATTACTCAGTCACAAATTCAGCATCTCTTTATCATAAACACATGTAATCCCGCTCATGCGATTAATCTAGGCGATCTAAAACCGATTTCTAATCCTAGATTAATACCAATATCTCATCCATGCAACCCTAGTTCTTACTTCTAGTTATTATAAACAAAACACACTTGCAACCTTATGAGATCCGCAAACAAGTATACATGCATATCAACAATGATCAATTCAGCCGATTACATATAATACATCTAATATCCGAAAACAATCATGCGTATACACACAGTCAATTCAGCAGACTACTTGTAAGCACATATAATCCAAACAAACTAACCACTTCATTCAAATACGTAAAATCTGAACATGATCTTGCAAATCAAGAGATAAACCTAACCTTGAATAACTAGGTAAACAAGCCGGGTCTTGGACAGGGAGTGTCCGGCTGTTCCAGCAAACCGCGACCGAGAGAATGATGATAAGGTAGGCTGTTTTAGTTGATCGACTAGAGGTGAACCAGGACAGATTTCGCGACTGAATGAAGGTGAAGATGAAGACGGCTGCTGCTACTGCGACCGAGAGGAAGAAGAGCAAGGCTGATCCGCGACCGAGGAATGAGGCTATGCTGTTTGTGATCGAGATGGTGTGTATCAAGACTGAACTATCGATCAAGGGAACAAGAAAAAGGGCTGTTTACGGTTGAAGAAGATGAAGACTTCGGCTGCGACGGCTGTTTGCTTGTTAGGGTTTGTGTTTTTCAATGAAACATGCATGATTTGTATTTATAGGCGCACATGATAAGGTTTACGGTTTGGGATAAGTATTGTGGCCGAGGATCTTGGGTTGCTTTGGTTTGGGTTTGGGCTTGATCTCGCGGCCAAGGAATAGGGTGGGTTCGGTTTGGGTTTGAACTCAATATATCCGCGGGTTTGAACTTGATCTCGGCCGAGAGTGTTTTGGTTTAGGGTTTAGGTTTTGATGTGTGTTGGATTTGATCTTGGCCGAGGACTTGACTTGAGTTAAAGTTTAAAACTTGTTAACTCCTAGAGTCACCATGAATCTCTTTGGTTCGTGTCGCGGTTCGGTTCAGTTCGTGTACGTATCTACTCTAATTATTCAATTACTAAAACAATCACACAACACACATCTCGTGTTCATTTAATTCGTACACGTTCGTACACATAGCACGTAATTAGATTGACAAGTATCACGTTTAAGTTATTCGAAAAACCCGGGATATCACACAGGCAGCCCCGTACGAGGTGCTTTATGGTCGAAAGTGTCGATCACCACTTCGCTGGACCGAAGTGGGTGACACCCAACTGACGGGATCCGAGCTAGTAAAGGAAATGACTGATAAGATCCACCAGATTCAGAATACATTGAAGGCCGCTCAGGATCGGCAAAAGAGCTAGTCTGATGTACGTAGAAAACTGTTATCGTTCGAGGTGGGTGAACGGGTATTGTTAAAGGTATCGCCGTGGAAAGGCGTTATCAGATTTGGAAAAATCGGAAAGTTAGCACCATGATACATCGGACCATACGAGATTCGAATGTGTGCAATTGTCATAGTAAATAAACCAAATTCATATACAAAACATAAAATTTCCATTCATTGATAACTTGTTTGTCATTTTTACATGCTCGGATTGCCACACATATCACAGTCTCCCCTACTTCAGGAAATTTCGTCCCAAAATTTAATTAGAGGAAACTTGTGAGAATAAGTGTGGATACTTCGTTTTCATTTGATTCTCTCGTTCCCAAGTAAATTCTGGGCCACGTTTGGATTCCCAACGAACTTTGACTATCGGGATTCGTCTTCGTTTCAGTTTCTTGACTTCACGGTCCATTATCTCCACTGATTTCTCGGCAAAATGCATAGTGTCATAAACGTGAATCTCATCGAGTGGAATATGGAGATTTGTATCGGCTAAACACTTCTTTAAATTGGGCACGTGGAATGTTGGGTGAATATTCCTGAGTTTAGGAGGTAGCTCAAGTCAGTAGGCCACCTTTCTGATTCTTTCGACGATCTTGAATGGTCCAACGTATCGTGGTGCAAGTTTTACTTTCTTTCAAAATCTAACCACTCCTTTCCAAGGGATACCTGGAGTAGGACGTGTTCACCAACTTGGAATTCCAAGGGCTTGCGTCGCTTTTCCGCATCTCTTTTGACGGCTTCTAGCTGTTAAAAGGTTATCGCGTATTTTCTTGAATTTCTCGGTTGTGTCGTGGATGAGTTCAGGTCCAGTGAGCTGTGTCTCACCGATCTCATTCCAACAGACAGGTGAACGACATTTTTTACCGTATAAAGCTTCGAAAGGCGCCAGGTTGATGCTGGCGTGATAACTATTGTTATAAGAGAATTCGACCAATGGTAGATGTGAATCCCAACTACCACCAAAATCGATCACGTAAGCTCTAAGCATATCCTCCAGAGTTTGAATCGTCCTCTCAGATTGTCCATCCGTTTGAGGATGATAAGTAGTACTCAGATTGAGTTTGGTTCCCATTGCTGATTGCATAGTCTTCAAGAAATGAGATGAGAACCGAGTGTCTCGGTCAGATATGATATTCAAAGGAACACCATGACGAGACACAATCTCATCAACATAGATCTTGGCAAGCTTGTCAGCCAGATAATATTCAAAAATCGCTATGAAGTGTGCTGACTTTGTTAGACGGTCAATGATCACCCAAATTGCATTATGACCTCTAGATGTACGCGGTAACTTAGTGTTGAGATACATCGCAATGTTCTCCCACTTCCATACCGGTATTTATGGTTGTTCAAGCAAACCAGACGAACATTGATATTCGGCTTTGACTTTGAGACAAGTAAGGCATTTCGATACATACAAGGCAATGTCATTCTTCATACCCGGCCACCAATACTGGGTATGAAGATCCTTGTACATTTTTGTAGCACCAGGATGAATCGAGTAACGAGACTTGTGTGCTTTGTCCATCAATAGAGTACGGAGATTGTGTTGATTCGGGACCCATAAACGGCTCATGTAGTATAGTAATCCATCGTCTTTCGTTTCGAGTTGAAGTTCGAGTTGGTGAGGTAATTCGTCTTTCAACAAATCTTTTGTTACACAAGTGCGTTGGGCTTCAAGAATACGTGTTTGAATACCAGATCATACTCGAACACAATGAAGCTTGACACGTTCTTTGCGACTAATTGCATCAGCCACAATATCCGCCTTACGAGGATGGTAGCGAATTTCACAGTTGTAATCGTTTAGAAGTTCGAACCATCATCGTTGTCTCATGCTCAGCTCTTTTTGATTGAAAATCTGTTGGAGACTTTTGTGGTCTGTGAAAACCACACACTTCGTGCCATAAGATAGTGTCTCCAAATTTTTAGAGCAAAGACAACAGCTCCTAACTCAAGATCATGGGTTGTGTAATTCTTCTCGTGGGTTTTCAATTGTCTTGACGCATAGGCGATGACCTTATCCCGTTGCATCAGGACATAACCAAGGCCTAGATTCGACGCGTCACAATAAACCACAAAATCATCATTGCCATCGGGTAAGGACAGAATAGGAGCATCACAGAGTTTCTGTTTTAAGGTTTGGAAAGCTTCCTCTTGTTTAGGTCCCCACTCAAAAGGTTTATTCTTTTGAGTTAACGCAGTGAGGGGAACCGCGATCTTTGAGAAATTTGAAACAAATCTTCGATAGTAACCAGCAAGACCAAGAAATGAAAGAACTTCTGTGGGAGTAGTGGGTGTTTTCCAATCCTTAATCGCAGCGATTTTGGAAGGATCCACATGAATACCTTGTTCATTTACAATGTGTCCCAAAAATCGAACTTCTTTCAACCAGAACTCGCATTTGGAGAATTTGGCGTAAAGTTGTTCTTTCTTGAGAAGTTCCATTGTTAATCAGAGATGTTATTCGTGCTCGGCTCGAGACTTGGAATAAATCAAAATATCGTCGATAAATACAATGATGAACTTGTCTAAATAAGGTTTACAAACCCGATTCATTAAGTCCATGAATATAGCTGGAGCATTTTTCAAGCCAAAAGGCATAACAGTGAACTCATAGTGGCTGTATCCTGTGCGCAAAGCAGTCTTGCGAATATCTTCCTCGAGTACACGAAGTTGATGATACCCAGAACGCAGATCGATCTTCAAAAAACATGTGGCACCTTGTAATTGATCAAACAGATCATCAATGCGAGGCAGAGGATATCGATTCTTGATCGTGAGTTTGTTCAGCTCACGATAATCGATACACATCCGGAAGGATCCATCTTTCTTTTGCACAAATAAGACAGGAGCACCCCAAGGAGAATAACTCGGAGGAATGAAACCTTTGTCTGATAACTCTTGTAGTTGCTTCGATAACTCCTACATCTCAGAAGGTGCAAGACGATAAGGAGATTTCGCTATTGGGTTGGCACTTGGTACAAGGTCGATACAAAACTCGACTTGTCGTACTGGAGGTAAACCAGGTAGATCTTCGGGAAACACCTTAGGGTAATCTCGAATAACAGGAATGTCTCGAGTATTCTTGCTCTTGCCTGTTTGCTCCACAATATGTGCCAAGAAGGCGACATAATTCTTTCGCAAGTATTTCTGAGCTTGGGTACACGTCATGAGTTTAAGGCTACTAACGAGTTTCTCTCCATGAACTTCTAGAATTTCACCAGACGGAAGAGGTACTCGAACAATCTTGTCAAAAAAATAACTTCGGCATGATGTTTGGTTAACCAATCCATCCCAATAATGATGTCGAAACTTCCAAGTTTCATAGGTGTAAGGTCGATAGGGAAAAGATGGTTATTGAGGTTTATTTTGCAGTTACGAATGACGGAATCAAGTACGAGGGGTTCACCATTGGCTATTCGACAGACAAGGGTCTTCCTAGTTTAGTTCTAGACATCGAAAGCAAGGGCTCAAAAGTTAACGACACAAACCTTCTATCAGCACCCGAATCGAAAAGAACAGAAGCATGATGATTGTTGACAAGGAACGTACCATTAACAACTTCATTATCAGCACGAGCCTCGTTGGCGTTCATGTTAAAAGCTCGTCCACGAGCCGGATTGGCATTTACTATCCTTGGACAGTTGTTCCTGTGGTGACCCATTTCACCACAATTGTAACATGAACCAGGTGGAAAGTGAGGTCGAGCAGGATTTGCTTGTAGTTGAACTGGGTTTTTTGCAGCTGGGTTTGGGTTAAAGCGACAATATTCGCTAGGTGACCAACTTTTCCACAGGTAGTACACTGACGACATGGTATATGAACTTGATGGTGACCATTACATCGGTTGCAAAGCGGTGCAGTTCCTGCATATGGTTTCTTTGCCGGAGGCTGAGCTGGTTGGTTTTGCGGAGCAGTTGGAACAAGTTGAGCAGGTTGAGTAGTAACAACAAAGTTTTGAGAAGCCTTACACTTCTTTGATTGTTTGGAAGGCTCAGCTTTATTTCCCTTTGGTTTCTCTTGGGTTGACTTAGCAGAGGATTTCTTATCGCCCTTGCGATGAAGCTTACCTTTCCTGACTTGGGAGTCCGTTAGAGTTGCAGCTAACTCAATGGCTTGTCGAACGGTGGTAGGGTTGCTACCAGTGACGATATCTTGCACGGGATCGGGTAAACCATCGATATACTTCTCGATTGCCTTATCCAAAGGCGTTACCATCGTAGGACAAAGTAAGCTCACTTCCTCGTATTGGTCGGTATAAGCACGACTCTCACCACTGTCTTGCTTGAGATCATGGAATTCATTTTCAAGCTCCCTCTGCTCGTGGCGAGGACAGAATTCCTTCATCATCAAAGCTCGAAGTTCCTCCCAGGTTTGTGCCATCGTCACATCGGCACCCCTATCCCTCATAATACCATTCCACCATGTCAAGGCTCTTTTCTTGAACACACTAGATGCAAACTCGACCTTTCGCTCATTTGGACATTGAACAAAACGGAATGTGGTTTCGAGACTCTCAAACCATTGAAGAAGTCTCGTAACTCCCTCAGACCCAGTGAACTGAAGTGGTTTAGCCGAACAAAATTGTTTATAGCTACGCGGAGCATTGTTGTTATTGTTGTTGATTCATTTGAGTTACTAAGTTCGGGAGTATGACAACAATTTGTTGAGCGATGAGTGTTGCCATTGCAGCATCTTTAGTTTGATCGCGTCTAGGAGGCATTCTAGAAGAGAAAACATGATGAAAGATGTGTGAGATTGACATTGAAATAAATCATGAGAGGTATTGAAAATATCGACGAAATAAGGATGGTGTTCATTCGTTTGTTTCAAAAAGCAGACAAATGACATACGTTGACTAATCAAAGTAAATGGGTCTAATAATGTATCGCGAAAACATGCTTTAGCCTATAAATGGAAACTCACCCCAAGAGTTCCCAGGTAAGAGTGGCTGGTCCGATTAAGTGGATTTGTACGAACACTCTAGCCTTAGACAGAAAAATCAGGGTACATGCACCCACCCATCCAGATTGCACGTGTTCACATTATTAAAACCCAAACTTTGACGAGATTTTGAAAACTTAAAGGCTTATGCCAAAACAAATCATCTAAGGATAGATGATTAATTCTCAAAAACATATTTGAAATCTTTCTGTAATTGTTTTGGTAATAACCTAAGAATAGGTGATCGTATTGTATTTTAAATCTAAACGCATGTAAACTTGCGTTAGGGTCCTAGGAAGGTTATACTCTAGGTCAAAGCATTACTAATAACCTAATTCCCTATAACTGGTGCTCTGATACCAACCTGTAACACCCTAAATCACGTAAAACAACACGCGATGGAAACACTTGGGGAGTCACGTTAACAATTGTTTCAACAACACATGGTATTGAAGTTTTGTTTTAATTAGATATTAAACATTGGTTATATTGTAATAATTGTCTAGAAACGTTTTAAAACAACCAACAAACAAAACATGCATAATTATTGTCTTTCGTGTTTTATAGTCGCTAAGGCCCGTCCAAATCCTATATGAGCATGTATCAGTATAATCAAGCATTGTTTCCTGAAACATATGTGAAAACGAGTCAGCAAAAATATGCCGGCGAGTACATGGGTTTTGTGAGTGTGTTAAGTTCATGGCTTTGTGTATATTGCAATATAATCTAACTACTAGAGTCGTAAGTGAAAACCTTGTTTTGAAAGCATTTGATATTGCAACAACTATTCGTCTAAAAGAAAAGGGTAAAAGTTTATAAAATCTCGTAGCCATGAACCTTGACTCGAAAACATTTGTTCGTAAATCCAAGTTGTAAATCATCTTGAAATAACTCGTATGATTTATATCTTTAATCGAAAATCGTTGTGTGTCATTGTTTGAAATCATTTGTCCAAGTAATGTAAATAACGACACGTATGTAATGTGATAAAAGCACTTATATATAGGAAGTACCAGCGGCGTATCCACCATGCTTTTATTACATTACACCCGTTCCGTTATCTAAATCACTTATCATAAACCAATTGTCATAAATCAATTGTTCATTGTTCCTTGTTATAAACCATTGTTCAATGTTCATCGTTCATTGTTCATCGTTCCTTGTTTAAATTGTGAATACTTTTGGTTTTTTTCGTGAATACATTCAAACCTTTGTTGACTTGTTCGAGACAACCCATGGTGTCCCTTAATCGTATAACAAACCACCAAAGGGTTTGTTACATACAGTTTCAGTCGCTTCCCAAATTTCCCACAAACCCCGGGAAATTTGGTAACGGGATTGTTAGTCCTAGGCGCCTTAACTTACTACTGGTCGGCTTGGCCATTGTTAATGAATGTCATTCTTGTTATAAATACATCACACCAACAAGTTCATTCACATTATTGAAATCGTTTGTTTACATAAACCATAGTATTTGCATTTGAAAACTTGAAAACACTTAGCACATATGAGTCACCCCAAAACAATTGTAGAACATAAAATAGGGGAACTATGTACTCACATGTGATAGCAAAGTAACTCTTGGATCAATAAAAAATCAAAGCTCAAAGATCCGAGAAATCACATGTGTCCTAAAAATGAATAATAGTGTAAATATTGGGGTTTAAAATCAGAAGATTCGGATAGAATGAGATCTTATAAACCAAGTGAGTGTCGGAACTCCTATAATATGGTTTAATAAGCTTACATTCTAAGTTGGAAAGATTTTTAAGTGCTTTTGACCCATTATGACCCGTTAAGGTAGTTTAAGCCACTTAACGCGTCATTTACGTAACAACACATTCGGATGGTTAGATATGTGTCATAATAAGTTTTAAATGCTTAAACATGTTTAAAAATGTTTTTGATCAAATTATATGTCAAATCTTGTGTTACATATGCTTAACGTTGATTTGTTCGCGAAAATGGCATTTTGGTTGTTTTTAAGTAATATTACAATCATTCATCATAACCCAATCCAAACATCATGACCATAAGGTATAACCTCAGAGGGTTATTCCCTATATATTTATGGTCACAATTATGTATTTGGTTGGGTCCGAAGGTCCACCAAACGGGTCATATTCGGAAGTCAAAGCGGTGGTCAAACCGTTCAACTTTTCGATTCAAAATAAGCACTACAATGAGAGTGACGATTTAGACATGTTTTGACATGTCTAAATAAATTTATAAAAGAGTTTTGGAATCAAAACAACCTATTTTGACACCCAAATTTAGATCCGATTGCAAAATGCGCAAAAATCGCATTTTGATCGAAACTTTGACTTGTCAAAATAGCTAGAAACAATGAGAATCAGTAGGCATGATTTTTGTGGATCATAACCATCTTGATTACCCTCATAAAGCAAGTTTCAATTGGATTTTAAACTGATCAGTTCATGATCAAATCTGGAAGTCAAATAAAAGTCAAATTTTGTGACTTTTAATCAAATTAACCATAAGAACTGAAACAAGCATGTAGGAGATCACTTACAAACACTAAAGATTTATCAAGAACACCAGAGGAAACTCCAAGATGGTTGCTAATTCGGATTTAGAGTAGGGTGTTGCAAGAAAGTGATCAAAAAGTTCGTAAGTGTGATGAACATGGGTATTTATAGAAAGTTTGGATTAATAGGGTCATGCCAAGTGTTTATGACTCATCTTTGAAGTAGGTTAGTGTCCACTTATATGTCAAAAGCAGAGATTAGGGTGGCAAGTTCGAAAGGTGAGTCAACAAGGGAGTTAACAAGAAGCTGCCAGGTTTCAGCTAAAAACTGCACTCGCCATGCGACAGGTCTAGATGGTGCTGGCGCGCCACGCGAGGCCTCCCAAAAATTAGAAACTTTCAGAAATGGCAGAACAGGTCCCTGAACATGTATTTGTCGTGTTTTGGCACTTTTACACCCGTTAACCTCATTTCTAAGCTCCATAAGGACGTTAAAGTATAGGGAACTTGAAATATGTTAAAAAATGTTCCAGAGGTCGGTTCGTTTGGTCGTACGGTCGTGGTTTTCAGTTAATTACGACGAAAATCGTAACGAACGCGTGCGTGACCGTAAATGCGTAATGAACGGATTTTTCGCATTCCAATCACTAAAATACAATATTTTAATGACTACAAAATTTTTGTAATGTCCGTACACGTTCCGTATAACGATAGTTTCGCGACATTTGCAAAATAGCCCCTGAAGTTACAAAAGTGTGATTTTGAGATACTGAAGCCTTCAATGCTTATTTCTAAGCTATGTAAAGGATATTTAAGGTATTATAGGCTTGTGTTCTTGTTCCGGAGCGTACGTCGCTGCAAGAATCGGCAGACTTTTGCAATTTGTCGTAATTAGTCCCTGTGATCGAATAAACTTGTTTTTTACATACCAAACCCTCCAAAACTTATTTCTAAGTTATGAAAACTTTATTTAAGGTATGTTTAGCTTGTAACATTATTCCGGAACATACGTTGCGTTAAATTGGTTTCGTTTGCGTATCGGTTCACCGATTTTGCTCATAGAAGCGATTCAAGAATTCGAAATTGTGCAATTGTCATAGTAAATAAACAAAATTCATATATAAAACATAGAATTTCCATTCATTGATAACTTTTTTGTCATTGTTACATGCTCGGATTGCCACAGATATCACACGCTCCTTGCATCCACTACTTCAAAGGAAGGACAGTGTTTCGTATCCAAAGCCACTGGAAAGGAATCAATTCGATGGCAGAAAGATGGGTCACATTCACTTAAGGAGGATGAATTATTTTGTGCACAATGACTTAGTGGAAGGGAAGAATCTCAAAAGTTTTCATTTATCAGATGATTGTCTTAGTTGCAAAAGGGGAAGCATCATAAGAAATCACACCCAATAAAGTTACTAAACTCAATCAAGCTTCCAATGGAAAGGCTACACATGGATCTCTTTGGACTAGTTAATGTGAAAAGTATCACAGGAGATCTCTACTACCTTGTCGTAACCCATGAGTTTTCAAGGTTCTCATGGGATTTCTTTCAAGAGAGCAAGAATGTAACGTTTGAAAATTTGATGATCTTGTGTTGAAAGATTGAAAACCTCTACTGTTTGCCTATCAAATGAACCAAAAGTGATAATGGTACTGAGTTTAAGAACAACAAAATGCTCGAATTCTACAACGCTAAGGGTATTCATCATGAGTTCAGTGCCCCCTATACTCCTCAACGAAATGGAGTAGCTGAATGAAAGAACAGAACGCTTATTGAGATTGCACTTACAATGCTTGCTGATACGAAATTGCCTATTAGCTTCTGGAGTGAAGCCGTTACGTCTGCATGTTACACCCTTAATCACGTAATGACTTTCAAGCCACATAATAAGACATGCTTCGAACTTCTTAACCAGCGAAAACCTAATCTAAAGTATTTGGAACCTTTTGGATCACCATGTACTGTTTTGGACCCGGAAGGAAAATTTGGAGCCAGATCTTTGGAAGGTTTCTTTGTTGGATATGCAAGCCCACAAAAGAGAGTCTATCTACCATGTATGAATCCGGTTCTCATTGCTCAACATGTTGATTTCCAGAGATACACAACACCTTTGCAAAAACCTGGTGATCCATGGCTGTTCAATTATGAAGGATTGTGGAATTCCTTTGACCTGCCAGAAGAACCATCCGAGGAAGAACTTCCATTGTTATTCCAACAACATCAGATATCTAACCAAGGGCAAGTTACAGGACCATTAGCGATTTCTCCACCATCAACAACGTCCTCTGAAGCCGTTCTGTGCAACACTCAGCTAGAACCAGTAGTTGCACCAGTTCAGAATATTGCAGAACCTGAAAGAACTCCTACCTTTGATGATAGGGGATCCAGTTCCGATGAAGGATCAGAAGAGATTTCAAGTTATCTAAATAATCAAGATGCCGAAACTAGTGCTAGAAATGAGGCTACCTCTACAGAACAAGTTGCTGATCAGAATATCACAAATTTGGAAAGCACAGTAAATGTTCCAGGCAAAGTAATGCAGAGATCAGTCTCCTACCATCCGTCAGACAACATCTTAGGAGAACTACAAGATGTCGTGAAAACGCGAAATCAGATCCATAAGGATCTAAGCTGTTTTTATTCTAAAGTTGCTCCACTCCAAAATAGATTTTCTCATAGTTGTTTTGTTTCTCAGGTTGAACTCAATAACTACAAAGATGCTCTTAAAGATGAAAGTTGGGTGGAAGCAACGCAGGAAGAATTGTTGCAGTTCCACAAACTTGGAGTCTGGGAACTTGTTGACCTACCACAAAAACAGAAAAAGATAAACACTCGATGGGTTTTCAAGTGTAAAAGAGATGATAGAGGAGTAGTTGTGCGCAACAAAGCTTGGCTTGTAGTTCAAGATTTTCGTTAGCAGGATGGGATAGACTACAATGAAGTCTATGCCCCAGTCGCGCGTCTTGAAGCTATCCGCATTTTCCTGGCGTTCGCCTCATGGATAGGTTTTAAAGTATACTAGTTAGATGTGAACTCTACTTTCCTATACAGTAAAGTAATAGAGGAGGTTTACGTCGGCCAACCACCAGGGTTTGTCGATCCGATAAACAAAGACAAAGTGTACCTATTGAACAAAGCTCTATACGGTTTACACCAGGCCCCGAGAGCCTGGTACGAGATGCTTTCCAAACATCTTCTGGCTAACCGTTTCACTAGAGGAAGAGTAGACAGTACACTCTTTACAAAGGAAGTGGATGGACATTTGATTATTGTACAAATCTATGTGGACGATATCATCTTTGGGTCGACAAATGAACTGTTGCATAAGGAGTTGAGAAAGTTATGAAAGAGAAATTTGAAATGAGTGCAATGGGAGAGATGAAATTCTTTTTGGGGCTTTAGGTTGAACAACTACCAGACGGTATTTTCATTCACTAGACGAAGTATGTTGATGAAGTATTGGAAAATTTTGACATGTCAGGAACTAACCCGCATCTACCCCGTTAGCCACAAACCATGGCATTTGTCCAGACGAGCATGGAGAAAGAATTGATGAAACATTATATCCCTCCATGATCGGATAATTGATGTATCTCACAGCTTCGAGACCAGATATCATGTACCCTGCATGCCTTTGCGCCATATATCAGTCAAACCCAAAGGAATCACATCTGCTGATCGTCAAAAGAATCATGCGCTATTTGAAAGGATGCGCAAGCACTGGCTTGTGGTACCCACATCATGACGATTTCAACCTTGCGGGTTACTCTGACCTGATTTTGGGTGCTGCAAGCAGAATGCTAAATCTACAACGGCCGGCTGCCAGTTCTGCGGAACACGTTTGGATACATGGAAATGCAAGAACCAGACCGCGGTCGCTCTCTCTACTTGTGAAGCTGAATACATTTCAGCATCTAGTTGTTGTTCCCAAATATTGTGGATAGAACAACAAATGAGAGACTTCAGACTACAATTTCTTGATATGCCTATATATGTAGATAACAAGGCGGCTATTGATATCACAGTCAATCCTTGTCAACACTCACGCATTAAACATGTTGATGCACTATTGTGTTCGTCACTTGTCGAATAGGCTAGATTAAGCGTGTGTTGAATATTGTACAGGTTAGAATCAAACACACGACCGAAATACAAAGTTTTCAGTGTAAAAGGGAACAAGTTCGCTTGTGTAGCTCAAGTTCGCTCGAACTTGACATGTGACAGACAAGTTCGGGCGAACTTGTCATATGATAGACAAGTTCGCCCGAACTTGACCTCATATGCACATGTCAAGCGAACTTGGTTGTTTCTCTATAAATAGGTGGTGTATGTTTATTTGTCATTTGAGTTTTTGCCATCCCTACGGGGAGGTGCGGCCGGATTCACTCCAGGAACTCCGACAGCTGGACTTATAAAGATGTATACTCTTTCGGTATGAATGAAGACTTCCGCTACATTCTATTTCTACTCCTTTCTGTAATAACATTCTACTGAATCGGTTTACGTTTACACATTAACTTTTGTCTAGAACCGCCTGAACACAGACCTTCAAAACATATTGAGATTCGATACCACTTTATCCGTGATTGTCATGAGAAAAAGTTGGTATGAATTGAGAAAATCCACACTGATGACCAAATAGCAAATATTTACACTAAAGCTTTTGATATAGCAAGATTTCAAAATATTTCAAAATTAAATGGTTTAAAGAACCTGACATCAGGGGATGCTTATGAGGTTGAATTTGAGGATGACAATGTCGTGAAATGATCCTCATCGGTATGTCACATGTTTTTCTGTAAATATTTTTCATGCTTTCTTAAAAACAAAAATCCAAAAATATGTTTTTGATTTTAGGGGAGAAAAAATTGTGAAAAATACAAAAACATTGTGAAAAGTACAAAAACATTGAAAAATTGTGAAAAATACAAAAACATTGAAAAATTTTTGTTGATGCACTATTGTGTTCGTCACTTGTCGAATAGGCTAGATTGAGCGTGTGTTGAATATTGTATAGGTTAGAATCGAACACACGACCGAAATACGAAG
This sequence comes from Scalesia atractyloides, assembly GCA_947069175.1. Taxonomy (NCBI): domain Eukaryota; kingdom Viridiplantae; phylum Streptophyta; class Magnoliopsida; order Asterales; family Asteraceae; genus Scalesia; species Scalesia atractyloides. The sequence goes on along the minus strand of CAMTDV010000005.1, from coordinate 50,833,415 downwards.
TTTTCAGTGTAGAAGGGAACAATTTCGCTTGAACTTGACCTGTGTAGGTCAAGTTCGCTCGAACTTGACATGTGGCAGACAAGTTCGGCCAAACTTGTCATGTGATAGACAACTTCGCCCGAACTTGACCTCATATGCACATGTCAAAAGAACTTGGATGTTTCCCTATAAATAGATGGTATGTGTTCATTTGTCATTTGAGTTTTTGCCATCCCTACGGGGAGGTGCTGCCGGATTCTCTCCAGGAACTCCGGCAGCTAGACTTATAAAGATGCATACTCTTTCGGTTTGAATGAAGACTTCCGCTGCATCCTACTTCTACTCCTTTTTGTAATAACATTCTACCGAATCGGTTTACATTTACGCATTAACTTCCGTCTAGAACCGCCAGATCACGGAACTACAAGTAGTATTAGGGCTAGAATAGCCTGATTTGATTGATATCAAGACAAGAACACTTCTAACTTTTACACAAAAATGAAGAATTCACGGGCAAATTCTGTCCAAATTTTGAATATGACATGTTAAATACATCATCAATAAACCCCTGAGAGTTTGGAGACTAAAATCAAACAAATTGGTGTCAAATTGTTTCAAAAACCATGTTTTTCAAACACACTTCCATCGAACTTGTTAGCCATGTTCGGCCGAACTTGAACTAAAAAGTCACTTTTTCAGTGAGTTTTTATCAAGTTCGCTCAAACTTGAGGAGTTTTTGAATGAAATTAAGCTAAGTCCGCTCGAAGTTGCTAGAAGTTCATTGATATTTTATCAAGTTCGACCGAACTTTATAAAACTCAAGAAAAATTAGCTAAGTTCGCCCGAACTTGCGAGATTCTTATAAAGTTCAAACTACAAGTTCGCTCTAAGTTAAATCTCAGGAAATTTTTAAAATCACAGGTTCGACCAAACGTGTGATTAAAATTTGAAATTCTTCATTTCACTACTAGTTCGACCGAACTTGTAGTAAATCTAACAATTTTCAAAGTTTTAACGTGTTTTCAGCCTACGTGTCTCGATATTCGTGATGGATGATATTCAGAGAGCGTTTATGTCAGGAGTGGGCACATCCAATGCCAATGTCATACAGCAAGTCAATCTAGACAATGAAATGGGCACGTCCGTTAAACCGCCGAAGTTAATGAGCATGGACGAGTACGAAGGATGGAAGGAGAAATTTACTTATTGGGTTCAGGCCATGCGTTTCCAAGGCTGGGTGTCGATTAAGAGAGGTTATACTGTTCCGTTAGATGACTCAGCAAGTTCTGTAGAAGGACAAGTATACTGCAATACAAAAAGATGAGTATATTGCTGAGAAAAAGATGATAAGCCTCATTCAACAATCTGTTAAAGAGGATATTCTGGTTTTGTTGCCCTAATATACGACTGCGAGAGATCTCTAGCTATCACTACAAAAGAAATATCAAGGAAGTGCAGAGATGATCAAGAGTAAGAAAGCTCTCATTCTGAAGGAGTTGGATATCTTTAACATGTTGAAGGGAGAGACAATGAAGCAGATGATTGAGCGTTTCTGTCATCTGAAAGTCCAAATGAGAAGACACGGTCTTGAGAAGACAGAACAAGAGTACATCGATAAGCTTGCAGATGCGTTACCTGACGGAGAGTGGACTACGTACCTCATGGTTTTGAAAGAAAGCCGTAACTGGGAATTCTTTAAGCTGTCTACATTCATCGACAAACTAGAAGGTCACGAAATGGAACTTATGAAGATCGCAAAGTCGAAGAATGCTAACATTGTTCAAGATCTTGGTCTGTATTACAAGAACGGAATGCAAGATATCATTTCAAGCCCAAAGATTCAAACAACATTTAATTCAAACATAACTTCTTCGCCACAGAATCAACCACAATATGATCAAAGTCCACAAACCTCTTCGTTCTCAAGCACAGGGTCAAATTCATCTTATCAGAGTCAAGCAAATCAGAATAAACAAACAAATTTTGATTCAAATGCGTACAAGTGTAACATTGCTGTAAATCTAAACAATGTTGTTTCTGAGCAGGTTGCAAAATAACACATGTCACTTCTTGCCACTTTTCTAGAATCATATGAAAGTATTGTAGCTGGAAAGATCGGGAATCCTGAAATGACTGGCGAAAACTACGATCAGGTGGATGAAGAAGAGCTTGAGCTGATGGATATCAAGTGGTCACTAGCTTCTATGATTCGAAGGGTCACAAAGTTTGTTGCACTCACTGGCCGAGATATTGGAAATTCAAGCAACAACCTAGGGTTTGACAAATCGAAAGTCACTTGTTTTAGATGCCGACAGAAAGGGCATTTCAAGAGAGAATGCAAAAACCCTGAAGCAACGGGAAATCAGAGCCCATTTGGTGGAGGCAACGAGTATTACAAGAAATTTCTCCAATACAAGCCTTTCCCAGAGAAGACACAGGTTGAAATCCAAGAGAAACCAAATAGTAACAACACTGAGAAGGCAACGGTTGCTTCAAACGAAGATGATGGCTTCGATTGGGATTCTTATATCGGTAAGAAGACCAGAGTTGCATTGATAGCTGAGATCGTTGAAGATATTTATGCTGAAGAAGCAGCAGCTCTAGAGAATATTTTATTGGAAAATTATCTGCAACAACAGGAGGAAGAGGAGTATCTTCACATGAAGAAACAAGGCATATTATCTTCTAACTCTTGTGATAGTTTTAAAGGTAACTTTGATGGAAGTTCTCAAGAGCAAGTGATCGAGGAGAAATTGAATGAAGAAGTTACTGATGTTGTTCAAGAAGTAACTGCTGAAAACCTCAAGGACTTTGCCGATAAAGCTATGATGGCAAATCTAACCAAGGTAGATTCAAAAGTAAAGGAAGTTATCAAAGTGCAAGTTATGGAGATTGTAAAACCTTGCACAAAATGTATCGAGCCATGTGCTGAATGCGCCGAAAAAAAAAATCATCGCTGAACTCAATGTACATAATAAACATTTCAAATATGATTATCGTACAATGAAGGAAGCGTATGACAAAATGAAAGATGATTATGGCAGGCTCGATAGAAATAATATTGAACAACACGATACTATAAGAATGTTGAAAGGTACAGTAATGGATAAACAAAGAGAAATAAACATTTATATCAACACCATTGCTGAAACCAAGCAACAACTCCAGGACATGAAAATTGAAACAAAACGTGTTCAATAACTTTTAAGAAGTTACACAACTAACGCATATGTCATTGATCTCATTTTCCCACTATTCCATCGGATGAAAAACCTAAAAAGAAAATTGGTAAAGAATACAGCAATGTTCCTCCTCCCCTATGCTAGAAGTATTGTCGCAAAATCGTTGATGGGACGGATAAGGCACTCAATATTGAGTTGTTATATGAAAAGAAAAATGAGTTGTCGGAGAACATTGATGTAGTCTATACTAAATCAGATGAGGACAATGCGTTAATAAAAAAGGTGGTTGAAAATGTTCTGAATGATTATGATGATGGCAGCTTTGAGAGCGCCACCTTGAGTTTGAACAGTTCTGACTCAAATTCCGAAAATGACGATACATCATCGGAAGATGATCTATGTGATGATCCTAATGTTGTCATGTACAAGGTTAAGGAATCTGATAGATTATACTTTGATGACAGTTTTCTGATTCGGAACGTCAAAGAAGATCAATTGGATAAACTGTTCAAATTGGTTGAAGTTACATCAGATGACCTGAAGAAAAATGAAAAGAAGTTCTATTCAAAACCCAAAAGAAATTATGATAACTACCGGAGAAAGGGTGGTGATCATCCGGAAAACCGGAGAGCTGGGTTGGGTCTAGGTGAGGAAGAAGAACCGGTTAAGAAAATTTCACCATTTCACGAGTATAAAGATAAAAACATGAAATTCGTTCAGGGGACAAACACGGTTCATGAAGAGAGTTTGATTGGGAGCAATCAAACGACGAGTTTAAGAAACAGAAAGAACTTCGAGTAAGGAGAAAGCCATAAGTGGTGTAAAATCCACTAGTGGACACTCACATGATAATCGGATTTGCTTCAAGTGCAACGAAGTTGGTCATATTGCATGGAATTGTCCGAAATCAAAACCGGCTTATCTTCAAAAGAAAGAAAGTTCAGATGTTGTGAAACCAAAACAACAAGATTTTGTAAAACAAGTCACGATTTTGAAAAGAAACGAATCAAAACCTGAAGAGAAACTCAAATCTGAAAAAAGTTTGCAAATTCAACTTTCGAAAAAGGTGAATCTTCAAAAGCAAACGAAACAAAGTTTTACATCAAAAAGGCTAACATAAAATCACAAGCCTAGATTGCAAAAAGGAAGTTGCCAACATCTGAAATCACTAAGTCTGAGCCTGTTAAGACTAGTGATAACATGAGAGAATTAAAATCTGAAATCAAAATTGAAAATTTCAAATATTTGAAAGATAAAAAGATAGTGAAGTTTTCAAACATAAACTCGTAGAAAATCCAAATGATTAATATGAATTTGATTATTTTGACGAGTGTGAATTTGATTACGATGATGGTTATCCAATTCAACCCAAGACCAAGAAGGCTTAGGTCGCGTTGTTTAACTAATTGTTGAAAGGTGCAGGGGATCCAGAGATATGTACTTTCCTAGTGGATTCTGGTTAGTGGAGCTTCCAGACATATGACAGGAATGAAGGCGCTCTTGTTCGACATAAAAGCTATCAATGGTGGATATGTTGGACTTACTGGAAACCAAGGTGGAAGGATTGTCGCCGAGGGAAAGCTCTCAAACGGAGTTGTTTCATTTGATCAAGTGAACTACATTGCGGAGCTTGAAAACAATCTTCTGAGTATTTCTCAAATTTGTGATAAGAAGTTTACCCTTCACTTCAACGATAAAGAATGCATGATCATCAAACCGGGTTTCAAAATACCAGATGAGTGGATACTCATGCGTGCACCAAGAGAGAATGATTTGTATGTTATTGACATGGGAAATGCTACTACTTCTTCAAAAACAGCATAGTGTTTTGTTTCGAAAGCTACTGAGAAGGAGTCAATCTTATGGCACAGAAAGATGGGCCACATATACCTGAGAAAGATGAATCATTGGTGCATAATGATTTGGTGGAAGCTGTGAATCTGAAAAGTTTTAATATGTTAGATAATCGTCTCGAGTGTACAAAGGAAAAGCAGATCAAGAAATCGCATCCAATAAAGATTCTCAATTCGATAAAGTTGCGACTCGAAAGACTTCATATGGATCTCTTCGGTCCACTGAATGTCCGAAGCATCTCTGGAGATCTCTACTGCTTGGTAGTAACAGACGATTATTCCCAATACTCGTGGGTATTTTTCCAAGAATCAAAAGATGAGACGTTTGAAAACCTAGTGATCCTTTTCAAGAAACTTGAGAGCCTATACCATCTTCCAGTGAGACGCATTAGAAGTGACAACGGTACTGAGTTCAAAAACATAAAAATGAGGGAATTCTGCAACGCTAAATGGATTTTGCACAAGTTTAGTGCACCCTACACTCTGCAGCAAAACGGTGTCGCTGAAAGGAAGAACAGAACTTTAATCGAAATTGCAAGAACCATGCTTGCAGACTCAAAGCTTCCAGTCAGCTTCTGGAGTGAAGCAGTTGCAACGACTTGTTACACACTTAACAGATTCTTAACAGCAAAACCACGAAGAAGACCTATTTTGAGATGATCAACCGACAGAAACCGAATTTGAAGTTCTTAGAACCATTTGGAGGTCATGTACTGTAATCGATCAAGATGGAAAATTTGGGCGTAAATCACTCGAAGGTTTCTTTGTCGGATATGCAAGTCCGCTACGAAGAGTGTATATTCCCTCGTTGAGAAGAGTAATTGAAGCACAACATGTTGATTGTTTTAACTATACGGATCCTGTTTAGAGAAAAGGTGATGCATGGTTATTCAACTATCAAGACTTGTTGAAGTCATTTGATTTACCTGAAGAACCATCCGATGAAGAAATTGCAGCTCTTTATTATCTTCATCAATCAGCAAATCAAGAGCAAATCGTCAGACCAATTGTGGTTAATCAACCCATATTGGGATCATCTTCTTCTTGTGCTAGTTCAAGTAATAGCGGTGGTCAAGAAACTCAAATAGAACAAGTGACACCGACTACAGAACAAGTCAATACTACAGTGAATCCTAATCTTTCTGAAGAACAAAGTTCAGACTTGGACGAGGCTCCAACATTCGATGCTGATGGAGAATCTTCTTCAGATGAAGAAGCAGAGCAGATTACAAGTTTAATGAATGAATCTGCAAGACCGAGTAGTGCTCCTGAAGTTGAAGTAGTGGTAGATCAAAATATCACAAATCAAGAGAATACTGTGGTTGTTCCAGGCGAAGTGATGCCAAGATCTAATTCTTATCATCCGTCAAATTCTTAATAGGCGAATTACAAGCTGGTGTGAGAACACGGAGTCAAATAAACAAAGCTTTGAGCTGTTTCTATACTCGTGTTGCTCCAATTCAAGAGTATTGCTACTATTCATGTTTCATATCTCAGATAGAGCCAAAGTGTGTTTCTGAAGCTTTCTGCGATGAAAACTGGGTATAAGCAATCCAAGAGGAATTGTTACAGTTCGAGAAGTTAGGAGTGTGGAAGCTTGTAGACCTACCTGAAAATAAGAAAGCAATTGCTACTATATGGGTCTTTAAATGCAAGCGAGACGATCGAGGGGTTATAGTTTGTGACAACTGTGAAAAATCCCGGTAAACTTTGATTGGTACAAGTCCGTGGTAACCGGACGTGATATGTATATTGTGATATTGCGATTATTATGTGTGATGATATGAATTCGGGAAAAAATGATACACCGACTATAATGGGAGTAGATGCATAGTAATTAATAAAAATATTACAGTGACATTATGCGTCACCTATATGATAAGACAAAGTCGTGAATGAACTGACGACTCTGGGAATAAGTATTAGTAAACACGCATGACTTGTGAGCTATGCTAAGCGATATTTGTAATGTCTTGAAAGAATCCAAGAGCACGTCATGGTTGACATGACGCTATTAAGGACCAACGATGCGAGGTTGGCATCCTTAGCCTTTGAACAACGTGTTAAACGGAGATTTGACGTTTAACAGCGAATTAAACCTTTAATGTTGATTATTAGGTTATCGGTGGCATCATTTAAGATTTCGAGTTCCAGGATGGGCAGAATCTTGTTTTACCTATAACTTGGATTGAGCTGAAATTTTAGAATTTGTGGAATTTTGTACGATTTTTGGTGAATTTTTAACTGTTTTACTGAAAGAATTTCGGAAAAAATTATCAAACGAGTTCCATAAATCACTAAATTTTACAGAGACAGTAAGGAACATATGTGGAATGTTTTGGAGAAATTTGGAGTCCATTGGTTGAGTTTTGATTTGGGTTGAAAATCCTTGTTTTTGCGAGTTTTCGATAGCCGGGAACGCACCAAAACGAAATCGGAAAAATCTTAAAATTTTGTGACAAGTTCCTGGACATGTAAAGAGTGTTCTGGAAGTTTTTTTGGAATTAGCTACTGATAGTATTTAATGTTAATTATGTGGTTAAAAATGATTTTATAAATAATTTATTTAAATAAGTAAAATGCAAAACTAAATTCCCAGAAATTTTTCCCATAATCAACAGATTTTTACAGACTTATATAAAAATTTATAGATTTTTATATAAAATATAGATTAAATGGGAATTTATGGAATTAATAATGAGTTATATAAAAGCAATTTCGGCAGTTTAACATATAACAAACCTGCCGAAACTGGGAACAGACCCAACCTGAAAAAATACTATAATTAGAACACCGGGAGTATTCCGGGAGATTCCCGGGCAATTTGGGCACTATGAGTGTGCTCCAAGACAATTCGGGGGAATTTCCGACGGTGAAATGGAAACTCAAATTTATCAACTTAGACCCCCCAAACACTCAGACTCCCTTAATGGAAAGTTAATCATTCTTGAATAACCACGTGTTGGCACTACTGGTATTCTTGTACCATTATCCGAACACGTTAAACTACTGACTTTGGCTGGCACGCGAAACGGTGCCCGGAAGCCAAACTGAAAACTAATACTACCCTGACGTCCATCATCATACCAGTGTCCTATAGACTCAATCCGGAGTAAAATCTCCTGACCAGATCCAATTTATAACCATTACCAACTTAGATACTAATTTGAGTCTATACTTGCATGGGTGTTATTACAGTTGATCCAGTTGCTTGATCACTCTTTCGTTGAGATCACTACTCATTCTGTGAGTTTTCACTTCCCCACTTTTAAACTATTTTTACTGTTTTATGGGGACTTGCATGTTAAAAAACTTTGTTGAATAAACCAATTGGGAGTGAGTTTACTCTCCCGCTTGTAAACTGTTTTACTTTTTTCTATAATGACTTGCATGTTATAAAACTGTGTAATTGCACCAACTTGTGAGACGTGATTTATCTAACACGCGAACTACCTCCCCTCTACAAGTGATTAACTTAAGCCTTACGGGGCAGTGGATAGTACTATTGGTCCGACAGACCCAGTTGCTCTAAGCAGTGTCTAGGTGACATTGTGTGTCGGTGACTATGCAACTGCACGTGTCCTTAATTTAGTTACGTCGATAGACTTAACTGCAGGGGAACATTGAACTTTACATGACTCAGTTGCCGGGATGACATGCATGTCTTGACACGAGTATCTGTGGTGACACGACCCGGTGCGATGATGTGTCTGTCTGACACGGAGTGACTATGACAGGCCAAGGGTTCACTTGTGTCCTCGTAATTCCATCTTCGACTATGACTGTGACCGTCATTGTGACTATGACTAGTGCAATTAAACTTGTTAACACATGTTGTTACACAACGATTAAACTAGTGGAACTCACGCAGCGTTTAACTTACCCTTTTAAAACTAACATGCATTTCAAGTAACTTGAGACTGATGTGATCCATGTATGTGGTTCAAGACATGTTTGTAAACGAATCCTAATATAGACGCATGCAGCTTAGAAGACTTATGTGGTTCATGGGAACACGCAGTTGTAACATACATGTAGTAGGTAATCAACATTTTGTAAGCAATAAAATGTAATGTCTTTATAAACAATGTGATTGTACCAGAGGTGTCTGTTGCATCCCGTATTTTTGTCTTCCACTGCAAGTCGAGGCGTGACAGAAGATGGTATCAGAGCCATTGGTTATAGATAATTAGGTGCCTTTAAGGAAACCAAGACTACAACTACAGGCTCGTACTTTAGTGGACATCATTGGAAAAATTAACCTCAACTAAAGACGCTTAGTGAACACTGTAAAGTATCCTATTTGCAACTACCAGGATAGCCTTGTGGGGCAATTGGGTTATTATGGTCCGGAACGTAATAACAGACTTACTCATACCAGGCAGTGTTGGGAAAGCCGCGGTAATAAACACACTTAAATACGTGGAATGATACATACGTGTGCCAAGGTGATAGTGTGTGAATGTTTGTGCGATAATTGATACATGAATTGGGATTGGTGGATAATGCGTACTACATATGCCTTTGGTATAGGCAGAAAACTGGTATTACAGTCCATTCCACATTCCTACTGACCACATGTTTAATATACACTAGAGTTGGATTCATACCACTTCTACAATGGGTACTTATACTTTATGATGTGAGACCGCAAGCCTTTGGTGCAATACGATCTCACCAACCTTATCTTTATAATTATTATAACAACGATTGCATACCAGAATGGTATCTCAAAAAGAACATAGATACATAAAGAACGTGTGGGTCGTTCTGATAAGCTGAAGGATGTTTACGGATCCTCACTTCACTTCTCATTGCTTCACATTCGATTGTTATACAATTGCGGAGTTCGAATATCTTACGAAATTTTTTCGTCCTTGAATCCGCGATTCATTTGATTGTCTGTTGGATCCCACTTTGGCTTGCAATATTGGCTTTAGCTTTCACGTCGTGTGATACTATAATACTTAGTGGTATTCCTTAGCTCGTGTTTCGATATATGTTATGATCTCCGGGTCATGGAGATGGTAGGGGGTGCGTGAAGAATTTACCCTTCCTGTTGTCATTTGATTCCTTGGGATATAAAGTTGGTGATGGTACAGATCCCTTTGAAATGCTTGTGTTGTGAAACCTCGTTTCGTGTGACCATCGGTTAGATTGTGTTCTTTGACGATTGTTGATTGTTTTGAATTTCTGTTGGTTATTTTTAGAAAGTAGTATGAGGCCCGAATATCGTGGAGAACGGAATTTTGATCAGGTATATGGGTGTGGTGGATACGCTGTGGTACTTCCTTTATATAAACACCTGCTACATGATCAAGGTACTGTTACTCAGGGCAGACGGACTTCATGATGCGATTTGTTTGGTTATGTTGTTGGGCAATGTAGTATTGAGACTTCGACCCTGTTTGATGCGATAGATGACGCCATAGTTGTCGTAACCACGATGTCTATACATGGTTATAGTAATTTTACATGAAAAGTAGTTTGGGTCGACATATAAACTACCACTGGATTAATCCTTGGAAATCCTTTTCTTTTCTTGAACTCGTGACACGATTTCTAGGGGTGCTACACATCGGTAGTACTCTGTACAAAACTATTTGGGTATAGCCGGTGATAGCATCAATAACAATGTTTTTGTCTTCGATGAGACAATTGGGCGCAAGTTATTTCTTTTGGCGGGATTTGCAAGAACGTATAGTCATATATTCGGAATCATTACGATACGGCGAACAACCTATACTCGTGTCACCGACCGTTGTCTATGAAATTACTCGGTGAAGCATATATTTCCGTTATTAGCTGTCGCTCACTAATGATGCAATCACTAATTCTTAATAAGGACGTGTAATTAACATCGGTGTTGATAACCTAAGGGGATTTAGGGGTAACACATGAATGGAGAAACTTATTTGATGTAATCAAAGTTTGGTGAGGAATAGTGTGGATGCGGATCTGATGGTGATAAGACTTGTGGAGGCGAGAACGGTTTTGCCGGTATTCATCGTAACCGTTAATACTTCGTATTAACATGACACTCCTATGTATACATTTAATAAAAAATATACAACATTAACCGCGGTTTAATCCAGATGTCAATTTGGTAAATTTCGGTTGAGGATGACGTAACCCGGGTGCAAAGTCGGAAAACTATAATCATGAAGTAATCTGATTCATTGCTTCAAATCACTTCAAGTCTTCTTATTAACACTATTGGAAAGTGTTATGGTCTGGTATATATAAATTACTAATTTGATACGCCCTATCGATTTAGTTCAAACCCATTCAAGATAAATCCCCCGTAACTCGAAATAATAATAAAGGAACGATATGAAGGAACCGTAATAAGCTACCTCTTAATGAATATTTAATCAACAAATGACACAAAGTGAATTTTCCGTCGAACGATTATTTTATGTATATAGATGTGTGTATATATATACATGTCAAATCCGAAGGACAATATTTAAAAGAATCGTATGAAATTTTTATATATCAAACGATCCCGTGTTTTCAGCCTCACATAACTTAGTGAAAATATGTTCTAATGCAAGACGAGATCGCCTTCGAGTAGTATTCAAGTACTGTAATACGATGATTAACCTATGACAACTCATATTTACATCTCCAAACTCTAGACTACACTAGGTCCTGACCTGATTCTTTCGGTAACCCTGACTTAGTAGGTCTGGAATCTATATCACCTGTAGGAGGGCAGTGCATTCATGCTAGAACTCACATAAGGGGATGCATGGTTCTTGATTTCTTTCGATTAAGGCTTTTCATGACACGATAACTACTACGACCGAACGAGTGGTCCTAGGTAGGGACTAACCCAGATTCTTGTATGTCTATAGAACGTATTGACTCCCCAACTCAACGATAATAATAATAATAATAATACCTGGGGAACACCATATGTCTCCTCCTTCTCCCTGAAATATCCAAGGAGTCCAAATAATTATACCCGATGTTATTCACAATTCCAAAGGGATGTTTGAAATTCCCTTCGGACCTTTGTAAAGGTGTTATATGGTAAGGTCTCCTACACATGTAGGAGGATGATACATGAGATACACTGACTTTCATCTGTCGATTGGACACAAAGTGAACGATACCTTACTCTGGTGAGTAACCTAAAGTTATTCGGTAGACGGTGTTGCTAGTCCTCATGAGTATACGAGGACTAAATTCTCTAAATCGGGGAAATATTGTTGAAACACCCTCGTCTTCGCTCAACTAGTTGGTACCTTCGATTAGTTTTCAGGTTGATCGATTTAAATGAGTATTCGTGAGATACAATGTTACGGGGCAACCCGATTCTTCGTTATTTTTGAGTGACGAAAATTCTTGTGTTACTTATGGAAATAAGAACGGGAGAAATCTTAAGTATAATATTGTATATATAGATATATATACGTATATATATATGTATATATACGTATATATATATACGTATATGTATATATATATATGTACCTGTGGATTCGTACCACGAGTTGAATTCACGATCACGGGGATGAGTGTCGGAAGCTGTGCGCTATCATTACACGATTTTTTGCCTCGGTCATTTATGGGATGAGCGTTTCGGGACCATTCTATTATAAACAAAATATATATATACATGCATTAATGTCACACTTTCAATCATTCCATATCACACAAATTCGTCGTACGCATGATTCCACAACCTGTATAACCAACATCATTATCATGTACGTAATAATATTCGTCAGTGTACCACTACTAAAATTGCACTTAGACTTAACCCAAAAAGGGCCAGTGCTTAAATGTGCGGTCAAAGCACGTCACTGGAGTGACGTATATACGCTATACTATGAAAAGCATGAACTACTATGTATGAAGGAACACGGTCAAAACCAAACTTTCTTTGAAATAGGAATAGTTACGAGATGTCCGAATATTAGAATTGGTGTCTTTTGTGCGCTGAACCCACCTGGGGAAAGCTAACCTGTAAATCTAGTAGTCCCGACCATTCCAGATGAAGGGACTAGTGAATCTTTCGAATACGTCCCTCGGATATCATGTCCATCCTGAGGGAAATTCCGTTAGTAAGCACGTCATATATACTTAAAGGGGGAATAAGACTTTGACATGACAACTAATACTCTTCAAATTTGGAGAGTCACTTAACACCTGCTACGAATTGTAAATAATTTGATTGCGATACTAAGTCAAACTAAATGGCCAAAGTGTAGATCGGTGCTTGGTTGGATGCACCGACTGGATGTGAAATGGCATTCATAACCTTTATTCGTATCCTAGCCGTCAGAGTGCTAGGCTTACCTCAATTGATTACGCTTTTCATTCAGCCTCCTTGAAACTGCTTTTGTTATTTCAAGAGATTGCCGAGCGATTGTGGATCTAAGCTATACATTTCCCAGCAGCACGTATTCCTTCTGTGCCCTATTGGGAAACAAAACCAACTAATCCTATGACCAAGGGGTCGAGAAACTCAACAAGCCTAGTCTTGACCAACCCGGGGCCGGGTCTTCATTTCTTGTTTACATTACTACGAATATGAGACTAACGGAAAAAATCAGATTCAGTGGTCAATTATCTCTATTGGACTAGGGTGACTATGAATTCGGGCTTTAGCCCATGGTTTAATAAAACCGCATGAATTTCCCAATCTAAACCAAGATGGTTTGGCATGAACAAACTCGATGAAACCCTTACGTTTAATCGGTGATTCAGTTAGCGGAGGTGCCAAGATGGGAAGGCATTATATCTTTTCATACTCATATACAGTTCAGATCTTACCATGTCTGAACTTGACTCGAAAAACCACAAGACCGGGAGGTCAAGTGGTGATTGACCCCTTTGTGACTAGTAGTGGTTATATTCGCCTATGCATTAGGTAATCTTTCAAGAACATCATGGGAAATGATTACTTCTCATTGTCTCCATTAACGACATCCTTATGAAATGATAGTCTAGCATGGCTATGTTCCCACCCTGCGAAGGGTACTCCGTCAATGGGGAACCTTAATTCGATGACTCGTTACTTAGTCATATTTTACCAAATTACCCGTACTCCTACGATCAATGCTGATCCCATGTGTAGGGGTATCATAGTGATACTTGTGATCATTAGACACTCATCGTGCCCTAAACATTTCCACGTGAAATAGTAGCGTTCTAGACATGGTGTTATTGGAATTAAAACCGCATTAAGCGCACACCCTGTCATTCCCGGTATATGGGAATTTTTATACGATATCTCTCTGAGAATCACACCGATGTCATCGAATTTACTAAGTTGTTTCCTTCGGGAAAAGACGCAGATAGTTGTACAACAGCTGGAGCCAAGCTCCCAAAAACTTAATGCAAACTGGAATTATTACTGTAGAAATTCCATATCCTTTCAATGTGATTAGACAACTTGTGAGTAGTTCGGGCACTCTGTTGATGTGAGGGTGCAGATTCGTTGTTACTCGTGTCCATGCTTGACCGTAGGCTTGTAAAAGCCATTCTCTCTCTACCATAGAGTAGGGACTCTCGTGGTCGGTTAGTATTAGCCGAAGATACTCACATACAAGACGGCAAGGGAAGACATTCACTTATAACTCACTGAGACCAAAAATTTATTCCCTTTAAACAACCATGCGGAGCATGGTGCTCACTATTGCGACATGTGCAACAAACCCTAGAAGGGTACCCATACCCCTCCTCTATTGGAGGTGTGTAAGAACTATCAAACGAAATCGTAATTAAAACTTATGGTGTATGAATGGTGAAGATAATGAATGCAAAGAAAATGTAATAATTGCAGTCAACTATAAGCTGAATACGAAACTCATATCCTACTGTGAGTCCAACAACACTCTCACTTTCAGATTGGAAGTGATGACAGATGTTACTCTTAACAATACGTAGGAATTGTGGATGGACAAATTACACTACTACTATGTAGCACAATTATCATCTCTGTACGATGATGATACTAAACAAAAAGCAAAAGCATACTTGTCTGTCAGATTACTGACACGAATATAAACACGGAGCTTTCCAATGGATTGCTAAACGGAATTTCGAGGACGAAATTCTTTTAACCAGGGGAGACTGTGACAACTGTGAAAAATCCCGGTAAACTTTGATTGATACAAGTCTGTGGTAACCGGACATGGTATATATATCGTGATATTGATGTGATTATGTGTGATGATACGAATTCTGGAAAAAATGATACACCGACTATAATGGGAGTAGATGCATAGTAATTAATAAAAACATTAAAGTGAGATTATGCGTCACCTACATGATAAGACAAAGTCTTGAATGAACTGACGACTCTGGGAATAAGTATTAGTAAACACGCATGACTTGTGTGCTATGCTAAGCGATATTTATAATGTCTCGGAAGAATCCGAGAGCACGTCATGGTTGACATGACGCTATTAAGGACCAACGATGCGAGGTTGGCATCTTTAGACTTGAACAACGTGTTAAACGGAGATTTCACGTTTAACAGCGCATTAAACCTTTAATGTTGATTTTTAGGTTATCGGTGGCATCATTTAAGATTTCGAGTTCCAGAAATAACTTAGTTTTGTGCCATAGACTGTGACATAAGGTTTGAAAATAATCAAATCCCGGGCACGCAAAACGAAGCAGCTCCCGGTTGGGGAAATGCCTTCGTTTCGGCATAACATAAGGCAACCAAATATGCAAGGAACGATCAATCAAGCTTAAAAACACTTAAACGAACGTTAAACGAGGCTTTTATGATTAAAACGTAACCATGCTCCGATATCGAGACGGTTATGCTCAGTTTTTAAAACCGAGTCTTTTGACACTAAGAACGCGCAAAACGGAGCATGTTACGCAAATCGAGAACGCGCGCAGGACCCGAAAACGAACCTAAACTCTAAACGGAAGATAAACATCATCTTTTAGCGCACGAAACGAAGCACGAGGTACCCCTTGGGGCCCACACCCAAACTGCCACCCCCTTTTTAAATTGTTTTTATTTTTTCCTTTTTCCTTATTATTTTTACACAAAAAATCACAAGTTCTCTCAAGAAATCTGCCATATCCTTCATCTCCTTCAGCTGATCATCCTTCCAATATACCAAAATCAAAGGTATTAACTCAAATCCATAAGGTTTTAAGCAAGGTTACTTGATTTAACATGATTTTTAGCCGAAAAAACGCTTTTTAATCCATGAATTTTGGAGCTTTACACAAGTTTTAGGGCTGAATATGAACACCACGTGAAACCCCTGGTGTTATATGTCAGCCACGGACACTAATCATTGGGGTTTGATACCCTAATCAACTCTTATTCGACCAAAATTGCTTAACTATTCGATTAACCAAAAACAATGAATTAAAGCTTGATTGATCTAAGTTCTAGCATATTTGGGTTGTACTTGGTGTGTAGGTACTGAATATAGCCTTTACACACTTCTAGGATCAAGATAAACACTTGGAATCGGAAGAATTGCTAGGTATATCATCTGAAAACCGAATCTAGGATGGGCAGAATCTTGTTTTGCCTATTACTTGGTCCGTGTAACTTGGATTTAGCTTAAATTTTAGAATTTTTGGAATTTTCTATGATTTTTGGTGAATTTTTAACTGTTTTACCAGAAGAATTTCAGAAAAATTATCAAACGACTTCCATAAATCACCAAATTTTACAGAGACACTAAGGAAAATATGGGAAATGTTCATGGAAAATTTGGAGTCCATTGGTTGAGTTTTGATTTGGGTTAAAAATCCTTGTTTTTGCGAGTTTTCGGTAGCCAGGAACGCACCGAAACAAAATCGGAAAACCTGAAAATTTTGTGAGGAGTTCCTGCACATGTAAAGAGTGTTCTGGATTTTTTTTTGGAATTTTTAACTATTGATGGTATTTAATGTTAATTATGTGGTTAAAAATGATTTTATAAATAATTTATTTAAATAAGTAAAATGCTAAAATAAATTACCACAAATTTTTCCCATAATCTACAGATTTTTACTGAGTTATATAAAAATTTACAGATTTTTATTAAAATATAGATTAAATGGGAATTCATGGAATTATAAATGAGTTATTTTAAAGTAATTTCGGCAGTTTACCGTATAACGAACTGGGAACTGACCCAACCCGAAAAATACTATAATTTGAACACCAGGAGTATTCCGGGAGATTCCCGGGCAATTTAGGCACTATGAGTGTGACCCAAGACAATCTGGGGGAATTTCCGATGGTGAAAATGGAAACTCAAATTTGGGCAACTTAGACCCCCCAAACACTCAGATTCCCTTAATGGAAAGTTAATCATTTTTGAATAACCACGTATTGGCACTACTGGTATTCCCGTACCATTAGCAGAACAGGTTAAACTACTGACTTTGGCTGGCACGCGAATCGGTGCTCGGAAGCCAAACTGAAAACTAATACTACCCTGACGTCCATCACCATGCCAGTGTCCTATAGACTCAATCCGGAGTAAAAACTCCTGACCAGATCCAAGTTATAGCCATTACCAACTTAGATACTGATTTGAGTTCATATTTGCATAGGTGTTATTAAAGTTGATCCAGTTGCTTGATCACTCTTGCGTTGATATCACTACTCGTACTCTGAGTTTTTACTTCTCCACTTTTAAACTGTTTTTACTGTTTCTGGGTACTTTCATGTTAAAAAACTTTGTTGAATACACCAATTGGGAGTGAGTTTACTCTCCCGCTTGTAAACTGTTTTACTATTTTTTAGAATGACTTGCATGTTATGAAACTGTGTAATTGCATCAACTTGTGAGATGTGAATTATCTAACACATGAACTACCTCCCCTCTACAAGTGATTAACTTAAGCCTTACGTGTGACACTTGAGACATTTTAATCATTTTATAGATTCAAAACGAGTTTATTTCAAAAACAAATTCACATATTCAGTCCTTGATCGATTTCAAATTCCTATACAACTTCTAAAAGCGCCCGTAAACCGGTACGCCAACGAAGGCCGTTTAACACGACGTATACTCCGAGACAATAAAACAATCTTAACACACCCTAAATAACCTTTCCATAACTTAGATTTAAGTTTTGGAGGGTTTGATGTGTCAAAAACAAGCTTATTTGATCACAAGGACTAATTACAACAAACTAAAGGAGCAATTGGGCTCCTACAATGGTTTGAGAGTATAGAAAGCACATTTCACCATGTTCGGTGTACTAGTGAGCGCAAAGTAGAGTTTGCCTCGAGTGTTTTCCAAAAGAGAGAACTCACTTGGTGGAACGGAATCATGAGGGACAGAAGTGCAGAAGTAGCTATGGCACAAACATGGGAAGAATTCAGGAATCTTATGATGAAAGAATTCTGCCCACGACACGAAATAAGGGCACTCGAAAACGAATTTTACTATCTCAAACAGGATAGTGGGGAAAACCGTGCCTGCACTGACCGGTTTGAACAATTGAGCTTACTCTGCCCCATTATGGTCACACCATTGAATCGGGCCATTGAAAAATACATTGATAGCCTACCTGACCCAATCCAAGATAGTTTCACTATCAGCAGACCTGCGACACTTAGGGAGGCTAAAGAATTAGCTGCCACCCTAACCAACTCCCAGGTCAGGAAAGGGAAACTTTTTCGAAATGGAGACAAGAAACGAGCTACCAAGAAACAACGGGTGAATCCTCCAGAAATTCTAAGAAGCGTAAGACATCAAGGAATTATGCAATCCCTGCGCCAATCCCACTCAACTCCATATTGCCAGTGTACAATCTGTGGTCTTTTTGGGCATCTATCTGTGACCCGTCGCATCCGAAATCAAGCTACCCCTACTTAGACACGACCTCGATATCCAGCTGGAGCATGTTTCAAATGAAGTGATTTAAATCATTTCAAGCGAAACTGCCCGAGGATTGCAAATGTTAACCGACAAATGTACAATGTCAATGAGGTTCAACCTGGCGATCAAGTACTCATGATCATTTGAACCTTTACGTTTTCCTTGTGTTATCTAGAAACTATGAACGATATTTCAACTGTGTTTGTAATGACAATATGAATATAAAGAAGTTTCCTTCATTTATGCGTGTTCCAATTACAAATTTCAATATGATTACACTATGTGAAATTTACAATTCCATACCCACTTCGAGGATTCTGTTCTTATTATTAGGAACTAAATCTAGCAAGAACAACATTATGATTTGCACACTAGTGCATTCGTACAATCGCTGCAAAACAAACACTACGAATACTATGTGCCTATTACTTCTACTTTTGTTTTCATGACGGTACATATATGGTTTGGTTACCTATTATGTATAGTACATGAATACAATGTTGCTTCGCATGTTGACTTAGCATACAATTTACATATACATATTTGTTTAGTATATGATACACACTACCAGTTCGGTTAGTGTGAAACATATATTAATATTTATACTATAATGAAATACCTGCTACTAATTTTGTGGTATCCATAACAAGTAGTGTCATCATTTCTAGTATGAAACACGCCCAAATTCAATAATTACTATGTTGTGACGATGTATGTTTGATGTCAATATTGTGTTATGACGATGATTATCTGGTTTAGTTATTGTTTCGACCTTATTATATGTTTCCCTTACTTAACAAGAGGAGCTATGTGGACCAAGTGACCAAACGCGTAATTAAGGGTGCACACTTAATTACGAGGATTGACACATGGTAAGCTTTGTTAATAGTGCCAAAACGCGTTGAAAAACAAGTTTAGAGGCTGTAGGGACCATTTCTGCCAATTTTGAAATTTTGACCTTCTGGTAGGGCGCGAGGCCCTAAGCCTAAACGACTGGCGGCCCGCGAGAAGCTATCAGACACAGAAAATTTAAAATAGCAAATAGCTGGCAACAGCTGTTCAATTGAGGACAATAAGCACACGAATTTTGCCACTTCTCTTCTAGTTTGCACATATAATGCGACACAAATCCATGCCTAAACACCTTGCCCAACACTTGTCATGATTTGGTGATCTTTGGATCATTATAAATACCAAACTCATGTCCATTCTTGAACTCTTTACTCACCTTTGTACTCAAATCAGCTATAGCTCCGAATTGCAACCACCTTGGGGCTTTATCTGGTGATCTTTGATTAACCCTTTGTGTTTGTAAGTGTTCCTTCATGTCTTGTTAAATTATTATAGCTTACATGAACTAAAAATCAAACAGTTTGACTTTTTGTTTTCATCATGAATTGATCAAGATATAGCTCAATTTAAACTTGCAATATGATAGTAATCAAGGTGCTTATGATTCCTAAAAATCATGCCTACTGATTCCCACCATTTCTTGTTATTTTGACAAGTCAAAGTTTCATTCAAAATGTGATTTTTGCGCATTTTGCAACGGATCTGTTTTTGGGTATCAAAACAGGTTGTTTTGATGCCAAAATACTATTATAAACTTATTAGACCGGTCGCAACATGTCGAATTATTCGCGTTTGTTAAAATGCCTATTTAGAGTCAAAAAGCCTAGCGGTTTGACCACCACTTTGACTTTCAAATCTGACCCATTTGGTCAACTTTAGGATCCGACCAAAACCATTATTATGACCATATTATCATAGGGAATAACTCTCTGAGGTTATACCTTATGGTCATGCCATTTGGATAGTCAAATGACAAGTCGACTATGTATTCATTAAAATGCCGAAAATGCCCTTTTTACACATAAATTAGTTTTAAAATATACGAACATTATTTTGACATCTAAATTTATTTAACAACTTAAATAAACTGGTTTTGACATATTAGACTTGTTATAGGACATATTTTACCATCCGAACCCCTAGTTACGTTTATGACCCGTTAAAGTGGCGTAAACCACTATAGCGAGCCGTATCAAGCCAAAAAAATTTGAAATGCTTACAAATCAGAATGTTAGGTATTATGAACCATTATACAAGATCCAACTCTTGTTTGGTTTATATCCTTCATGCTATCCAATTTCTCATTTTCAAGTTTCGACACTAATATTATATTTATCCGATACACTAGGAACCACTTCAACACTTGAACTCTTGATCCTTTGAGCTTTGTTCTATCATTTGAACAAGATCTATACGCTATCCTAGGCGAGGACATTGCTACCCTCTTTTATGTTTTCCAAATGCTTTTGGGGTGATTCATATGTGTAATCAATTTTTCTTAAATATATGGCATATATATGTTCTAAGTGCTTTTTGTGTGTTATTTTCGATTATGCAACATGACGATTGATGGTAGGTTATTTAAAGAGGTCCTTTAGGGCCTATATCCTTGTAAAATCTTTCTATCTTCATAGTTAGATTCTCAAAGGATGTCTGAAGTACGCTCTTAAATCTTTCTATCTTTATAGTAAGATTTCTAAGAAGTACTTTACGAGGACCAATGAACGATGAACGATGAACAATGAACAATGAACGATGAACAATGAACAATGAACGATGAACAATGAACAATGAACGATGAACAATGAACAATGAACGATGAACAATGAACGATAATGATAACGATGAACAATGAATGATGAACGATGAACAATTAGTTTATGTGTAGAATTGTTGGTGATTTAGATAACGAAACTAGAGTAATATAATAAGAACATGGTGGATACGCCGCTAGTACTTCCTATATATAAGTGTGCTTATTGTATTACCCTTCGTAGCCTTATCCAAATCACCATTAGGATTATGATTTTATAATACAAGTTGACAAGACAATGTGACAAGGCTTATTTCCTATTACATCTACCTATCTCTATAGGTAGATATGTGTGGAATGTTTAAGGTACTAATTAGTAGTCCTTGAATGGATTCTGTGTACTTTAATACGTATATGTGATACAAATTGACAAGACAATGTGACAAGGCTTATTTCCTATTACGTCTACCTATCTTTATAGTTAGATATGTGTGGAATGTTTAAGGTACTAATTGGTAGTCCTTGATTGGATTCTCCGTACTTTAATGCGTATATGTGATACAAGTTGACAAGACAAGTGACAAGTGACGATTATGTGTTTATGTGGTTAGTTGTGATTAGGATAACGAAACAAGTGTAATACCATAAGAACATGGTGGATACGCTGCTGGTACTTCCTATATATAAGTGTTCTTATTGCATTACTCTTGTAGCGTTATTCGAGTCACTTTAGGATTTTGTGTACGACTGATTTCAATGTTCGATATCCAAATCCTTAAAGAAACTTTCATGATTTGTATGATAGATTCTTAGAAGGATATTTAGTATTTTATTAAATCATTGATTGATTTAAATTAATACTTACACGAGTTATGACTAATTACAGTATAGTTATCGAAATCCTTGACTAGATTTTAATAACATACTTACAAGTTTATGGACGATTTCAATATGGTCACAAAGAACAAAGTACAATTTTTCGAAGGCATGAAAATTATTTAGTAATGATCATAATGCCATATACAAAACTCTTTTGTCACAAGTTTCATAATCAAGTTAATGTATTGCAAAGCTAACTTTTCGCCATTCCTTGGCTAAAACGAGTCGATTTACAATTGGTAATTCTTGTAGTTGTCAAAGAATTGCAATACAAAACCTTTTGCCATTTATTTGGCCAACAAAACTATGTGCTCGCCTACATTGTTTGTTGACGTCTCTTTTTCACATATGTTTCAGGTTGACGATTACTCAAGCATGCTACACATAAGAATGCATCTGGGCTTTAGACTTCTTTAAACAGAAGACAATTACATGTATTCTTTGTATTGTAAAACAATGTAATAATAATGAAACAATTTAGTACCAGTTGTGGCTGAGCAATTTGTAATGTGACTCCCTGATATTTCCGCCGCGTCTTGTTGTATTACGCGAGTGGGGTGTTACAGATTGGTATCAGAGCACTGGTTATAGAGAATTAGGTTATTAGATTGCCTTTAACCTAGTCTATAACCCTTCTAGGGACCCGAACATGAGTAGACTTAGGATTTCTATCCTAATCATCATCCTTACTCGTGCCACAACTACTCTATGATTCACAAATCATCTATCCTTAGATGGTTTATCTTAAATCCTTAGGCATTATGCCTTAAGGAATTTCCCAAAATGTTTTTCTTTCAAAACATTTTCAACGGAGTATTTCTCAAATATTTTCACAAACTTTTTCGTCAAAAATATTTCTCGACGTATTCCTCTCAAGTGTTTTATCAAAAAGGTTTCTCAAAAATGTTTCCTCAAACGCACTCAACAAAATGTTTCTCAATCTAATTATCTTAAACAATTTATCAAAAGGTTTATCGAAAAACTTTCTCAAAAAGTTTTTGTCAAGAATATTTCTCGACTCATTTATCTCAAACAAGCTATCAAAAAAAGGATTTCTCAAAATGTTTTACTCTCGAAATTTTCGTCGAAATCTTGGGTTTATTAATGTAAACTCATGCAATCTGGAAGGGTGCACGCTTGTACCCCGAGTTTTCTGTCTATGGCTAGAGTGTCCGTACAAATCCGCATTATCGGACCAGTCACTCTGACCTGGGAATTCTTAGGGTGAGTGTTCACTTATAGGCTAAAGCATGACTTCTCGAAACATTATGAAAACCCATCTACCGTGATCAGTCGAACGATTTACTACTACCTGTATAACAATACTCCGACATGTAACTTCGGTAATATGTTACGACAATATTCAACACACACGAAATAAATTTCATTTTCATCTCATGATACTTTACAATCCTACTATATTTTCCAATACAAGTTTTTGACCTTCAAATTTTTCAAAATTTTTATCATTTGGATTAGATTTTTTAAATAAAATCCACAAAAGTTTCTTCATTTTAAAAATACTCAACTAAAAATAGATTGAAAGTTTTTATCTTAAAAATAATAAAATTTTAAATGGTAAAGAATTTATAACACAAACCATTAATTTGGTTTGTATTTTCTTATCCAAAAATATAACAAAAGTTTATTTTCAAGCAATTTTCAAGACAAAATTTACAACACTAATTTTCCCAAGGACAAGAACACGGTCTTTTGAACAAATGCCAAATCCAAATTTTCAATTTACTATGGTGTTTTAAACTTAGAACAATCTTATGAAATCTCACCTAATTTGTTTTTACTGTAGCTATATCTGCAAGATGTCTCATTATTGTGGCGCTACTTGGTACGCTGAAATGGCAGCAATGATCGCCCAGAATTTGGCTGTTGTACTCCCAGACATTGTGACCCAAGTTAATCACAACAACAACAAAAACAATTTTCCTACGCCATGTACCTAGAAACAATTTAACTCGGCTGAACCACTCAAGTTTATTGGGTCTGATGGTGCAATTGGGCTCCTACAATGGTTTGAGAGTATAGAAAGCACATTCCGCCATGTTCAGTGTACTAGTGAGCGCAAAGTAGAGTTTGCCTCGAGAGTTTTCCAAAAGAGAGCACTCACTTGGTGGAGCGGAATCATGAGGGACAGAGGTGCAGAAGTAGCTATGGCACAAACATGGGAAGAATTCAGGAATCTTATGATGAAAGAATTTTGCCCACGACACGAAATAAAGGCACTCGAAAAACGAATTTTACTATCACAAACTGGATAATGGGGAAAATCGTGCCTGCACTGACCAGTTTGAATAATTGAGCTTACTCTGCCCCACTATGGTCACACCATTGTATCGGGCCATTGAAAAATACATTGATGGCCTACCTGACCCAATCCAAGATACTGTCACTTGTAGCAGACCTGCGACACTTAGGGAGGCTAAAGAATTAGCTGCCACCCTACCCAACTCCCAGGTCAGGAAAGGGAAACTTTTTCGAAACGGAGACAAGAAACGAGCTACGCAAGAAACAACAGGTGAATCTTCTAGAAATTCTAAGAAGCGCAAGACTTCAAGGAATTATGCAATATCTGTTCCAATCCCACTCAACTGCATATCCGTTAGGGGGTTTTATTGTGGGAAACATCCTCGGTGCAGTTGTTGCAACTATCACCACCCAGCAAATTCTCCAGGTTGCCAGCGTACAATCTGTGGTCTTTTTGGGCATCTATATGTGACCTGTCGCATCCGAAATCAAGCTACCCCTACTCAGACACGACCTCGATATCCAGCTGGACCATTTTTCAATTGCGGTGATTTAAATCATTTCAACCGAAACTTCCTGAGGCTTGCAAATGCTAACGGACAAATGTACAATGTCAATGAGGTTCAAGTTGACGATCAAGCACTCATGATCATTTGAACCTTTACGTTTTCCTTATGTTATCTAGAAACTATGAACGATATTTCAACTGTGTTTGTAATGACAATATGAATATGAAGAAGTTTCCTTCATTTATTCGCGTTCCAGTTACAAATTTCAATATGATTACACCATGTGAAATTTACAACTACATACCCACTTCGAGGATTCTGTTCTTATTATTAGGAACTAAATCCAGCAAGAATAGCATATTATGATTTGCACACTAGTGCATTCGTACAATCGCTGCAAAACAAACACTACGAATACTATGTGCCTATTACTTCTACTTTTGTTTTCATGACGGTACATATATGGTTTCGTTACCTATTATGTATAGTACATGAATACGATGTTGCTTCCCATGTTGACTTAGCATATGATTTACATATACATATTCGTTTAGTATATGATACATACTATCAGTTCGGTTAGTGTGAAACATATATTAATATTTATACTAGAATGAAATACCTGCTACTAATTTTGTGGTATGCATAACAAGTACTGTCATCATTTCAAGTATGAAACACGCCCAAATTCAATAATTACTATGTTGTGACAATGTATGTTTGATGTCATTATTGTGTTATGACGATGCTTATCTTGTTTTGTAGGACCGAACCTTGATGCTTAGGAACCTAAATTTGATATCTAACGTCCATAATAGCAGAAATATTATGTCGTGTTACCAATAGACAAGAGTTAATCAGTTAATCGTCAGTTTCATTGATTAAACATTCAGATTACAGACAGACAGAGCTTCACCTCTACAATGCCAAAGTTACAAATGAGACACACAAGCTAGGTATTTATAGCACAACAAGTTCGGCCATGTGAGACACAAGTTCGCCTGAAATTGCATAAGCAAGTTCGGCCAAACAAGCATATAACACATGATTATGCCCGAACTTTGCTACATCTTACATAAATACTTCATAACCTAGCCTATTCAGCTCTATACAACATAGACTCGATATAAGACTAAGACATAGACATTATGCACCAACAGACTCCCCCTTGGTTATCGTCTTTGTCTTTTATCAGTCTTCAAAACTCTGTCTTCAAATATACATTAACGTACCTGACCAAAGAAGTTCTTGTATGGCTTCTTTCGTCTCTCTTGTTTCGGATCCGGCGTTTGATCAGTTGGCGGTGGTCTTTTAAAGTTATCCATCTTGAGCGAACTTTGCCTTACCGCTTTTTTCATCTTTTCTTTAATCGCCTCACTTCTGGTTTCTTCTTTAAGAAATTCCAGTCTTTCCAGATCCCTCACTTTGTCTGCCACATCTTCCCTGAATTCACATTACGTGCATAGCAACCGTTGACAACTTTCTAATACTGCATCGCCTGTACCTTTTCTATTTCTTCAAAAACAATCTTGCTGTAGAAAAGGCATTTTATATCTTCTCTCGAGCAGTTAACCAACCACATAGGATCTAGAATCCTTATCGTCCTCCACAAACCTTTCATACCCTGATAACCCATCACTTCAACTTATTCTTTAGCAATATCCAAGTGATCTTCAAACTTTAATACAATCATTGCTTCGCATGTAGCTGGATCAATCTGCCACCACTTGAATAAAGGATAAAAGTTCTGTTCAATCGGCATAAGTGGCATATTCCTCGTGGCTCTAGGACGTTTCATAATCAACGTTATATCCTTTTCTCCTGTAACCTTGTTAATCTTTATTCTTTGTCTCGGAATAAACGGCTTCCAATGATTCCACCTGTATCAGCTTCTTACTTAATCATCTTCCACAACAATTGATCAACTGTCTTCATCTGATAAGTAACATTCACTGTTTGCACTAGCTCTTCCATATCCCAATACGGCAATGTCTTTAGATCAGCTAGATATTTGAAGTATTGCACTCCAAACTCTCTTTTGATTGCATATACGTTGAGCTCTTTAAACCATCCCCAACTCAATATATCTCCCAAAGAAACTTTTTTATCTCTAGTGAAGAATGCTAGTGGACGTAGAAACTTACGTTCACGAGGCATCTCCTTGAACCAGGTCTTTCTCGCTTCAGCTATTTCTTCTTTGGTCATTGGCCTAGGAATTTTTCCTTCACGTAGCTCTTCAGCAATTCTATCTTTCACCATATCTTCATTCAGCTGTTTATACATATCTTCAAATGTAGGAAAACTTTCTGAATCCTGACCAACATACTTAACTTTCTGATTTGATTCATCATCTAAGGACCAATCTTCAACTATCACACGGTTGTACTCATCAGCTTCAAATCTTTTTTCGTACTGATATTCTTTGGGTTCAAATGCGTTAACATTCATAACCTCTTCAAAATAAAACTCCAAGTTCTCAGCTTCAACCTCAACTAGTTTCGCCAGATCTTCTTTCGAGTAATTATGTACAAACTCACCTTCTTCAACATTGTGTTCCAACATCAGTATTAAACGTTTCGTAGGTACTGCAGCCACAGGCTTTGCAAAACGATCAACATCTATCAAATCAATATAATCTGACGGCCCTTTTTGCCCTGACTCCCCTGGCTTTTATCTTCCATCTTATTCGATTCATCATTCATCAGATCAGAAAAATTAAATTCATCAGAAACTTTAGCTTCATTGATCTTTAAACCAATACCACCTTTATCAAAATCATCATCTCCTTGATCAAAATCATCATCATCTCCAACATTCCAATCTTCATAACCTTCCTCCTCTTCATCCTCATTCTTATCCTCTTTCTAGGCTTCATCATCGTCATTTTCTATAGTAACGGCAATAGGATCAGAAGGCTTGACATATACGTCAACCTTTTATATATCAGACTCAGAAGCTTTTGAAACATCTTCAGTGAGCTTCTCGGGGACATCGAAAGATTTCTCAGCAGTAGCTTTAGGGGCTTCACCCTCTACCTGCTTTCCTTTACCACTTCAGCCAATTCTCTCACCGCACGTTCCTTGGCTTCTTGACGATCCATACGATCGTATACAGCGATAAAATCAATATTCTGATTATTAGATAACACCTTTTGTAATCTGATGAATATTCGATCATTCAAAGCTTGAATTTTCTTCAATTCTGAAATCTTTGTCTTTAATTTCTCATTTGCGTCCTGCAGACTTTCTATCAACGCCTTGTAATATTCTCGTTCATTCTCAAGCACTTTCACTTTATCATCAAGAATTTTTTTTTTCGACTTCGCTTTGATTCACCTTCTTTGCAAGCTCAGCCTTTTCTAATTCAATCTGTGCAACTTTATCTTCCAATATCTTCACACATTTTTCTAACATTTCAGCATTTGTCTCTGGGAAAAATTCATCCAACTCTTCAAGACTAATTGGACCGTGTGGCATATCATACTTCCCCTTGGTGTCTTAGGTGTTGAATATTTTGGTGTTGCAACTTTCGGTGTAGACTTCTTTGGTGTAGAACTTTCAGGAGAAGAAGTCTTTTGAGCACTCGGGGATTCAGCAATCGGAACTTCAATAAATTCAGACACAGGAGGTTCTTGTGTAACTCCTCGTCTTTCTGCTTCAGCATGAATGATAAAAGGAGGTTCTTGTGGAGGAGGTTCTTGTGTTGCTCCTCTCTCTTGAGCACCAGAAGGTTCTTGTGTGGCTTCTGTGTTTTCACTTTGCTCTTGTATCTTTTGCTCACCGCTTTCTGAGCTTTCTTAGCTTTTCTTTTTCCTTTTGTATGCGGTGACCCTATAGTTTTCTTTGATATTTCGATAGCTGGAGACTTTGTACGCTTCGATTTTTTCTTCGGCCTCTCCTCATCAGATTCTTTTTCAGCGCTCGGATCAAAATTTGTATCCAATCTCCTTTCTTTTTCTGCTCTTATTTCAGCCTCTGCCTTTTCAGTCTCTTTATCAGATTCTTCATTTTCGGACGTAGCAGAAATTACCACTTCTTGAGTCGACTTTACTGTTTCTTGACTTTTAATAACAACTGCAGCGCTCGATCCAGCCACTGCCTCAACATTCTCAGTCTCCTCCTCATCAACCAGCAAAGTTTCAACTTTCTTTGCCCCATATTTCTTTTTCCGCTTATCAGCTTCAGTTTTCAAAAACCATTCACTCCTTGCCTTAGGTTTAAATTCCTTAAACCATTCTTGCTCGACTTTAAGTTCCTTCTCGTCGTCACTACCATCCTTTCTCCATTTGTTTCCAGGTGGCGAGACATAATCTGAGTCTTTAATTGCTCCGAATACTGGCTTGGCAATAGGAGCTGAAGCTTGTTTCTGGAACCTGATAAGCTTATTCCCTGTGGTTTCATCGAGATGAACTAAATAAAGAACATCATTCGGATCTCGAGCAATGTTGGCATACTTTTCATCAATCAACATAAATCTTGGATAAAGGCACAATCTCGAATCCTCCATGTTCTTCGACATGTGAGTAAAAATCAACTTCGAAACGTTGAATGGCTTCTTCAGAATAAGCATCGTTGCCATGCTAGCAAAATAATCAAGAACATCATCCAAACCGGCTTTGTGATGGCTAAAAGTATGAATCAATGCATGAATCAGAAGCTTGTAGGGGTTAGGCACTTCCCCTTTCTTTAGTGTTGGCTTGTTTATGCTTCCTTTATATCCCATGCGGAAAAAGCATCTGCGAACCATCTTCTCGTCTAGATGAATTGGATCGTCTTTGTTGTCTTTGAGATCTAAAATCCTTCGGATATCGCCTTCAGTTACTGTGATCGGCTTTAGCTCATCACCAACCTGTACTGTAGAAGAGATCGTCTTCTCGTCAGCGCTCAAGCTCGCGTTCATCCAGAAGTGAACAACATGAGATCAATAAGATACGGTGTGTTCAGTAATTGCACGGCGAATGTGACTATCTTTGAGACACATCAAGATACTATCATATTCTTTCAGCGATGGACAAATAGACTTGCCAGGCGTAATGCATGTATTGTGAGTTTTGGAAAACTCAACTGAGATAACACGAGCTAGAATCTGTGCATGAAAAACGACATAAAACAATTAGCACGCTTTTCGAGAAAAAATAAAAAAATTTCTAACACTTTAATCAAGTTCGGGCGAACTTGATTAGTGTTTAAACACTCTGATTTTAACAAGTTCGCCCGAACATGTAACAAACATGTTCAACTTTTTTCTAATGCAAGTTCGGGCGAACTTACAGTATATATTATTCAATTTTACCTATGTTCGGCCGAGCATGTGTGAGTCACATTTTTCACATTAAAGAACAAGTTCGGGCGAACTTACAATACAAATAAATCACTTTTTGTTAACATAAGTTCGGTCGAACATGATTGGATCAAAAACATTTCAACAATCAAGTTCGGTCAAACATGTTTCTGGTTCATTTAGTTGTGTTTTGGACAAGTCCCATCGAACTTGACAACAAGTTCGGCCGAACTTGTCGTCTTCTTCAACAGATCAACCAAGTTTAAACATGCAAACATGTATTTTAGTTCAATCAAAATCAATTTCACGGTTGATTTTAAGTGTAGATCAAAGATCTATTTTCAATTTTGTCCAACAACACCTAAATCTATCAGATTTTAAATTTTAGATCTGGTTATGTTTGTTAACGGTTCAATTATGGTTTATTCTCCAATATCTCACCTCTGCCATTGTGATTGGTGTGCAAATCACCTAAAACAAACTTCAATCGGACATAATAACGGTAAACAAATGCCAATTTCTCACAAATTCTCTCAAAAAGCTCAAGTTCGCTCAAGTGTTCTGATAACAAGTAAATGAGTTCGGCCGAACTTGAATGGTATTTATACCATGTCAAGTTCGGGCGAACTTGCTAAGCCCATCATAAAGGCCCAGACTAAGTTCGAGCAAACTTATTATAAAAACAAACAATCAGTCATCTGCAAGTTCGGTCGAACTTGCTGAATGTTAAACTTGAATTGTTTAGCAAGTTCGGCCGAACTTGCCAAACCTCAAAATTTCAATTTTTTCATTTTTAACCCTTCTGTTTCTAACTTTTTTATGAGTTAAGAAAATCCACTCAGTTGACCAAGTCCAAGCTAATGACCTTGGTTAACCGATTTGTCTACCGAGTCCACGTTAATGACCCCGGTTTGACCCTTACGAACAAACTGTTGATATTTTCAAATTAATGATCTTTTCATCGTTTTATCTTTTCAGATTTAACAGATTAGCTTCCATCCCGTTGTCAAAGAGATTCCCACCAGTTCTAGCATCTTACCAGACTTCGAAGATCTGTTCTCCAACATTGGTTTGCTGAAAACAATGTAGAAATAAAATCTTTTTGTATTTTTGTAAGTTTATGCTAAAACACACCGAAAATCTTTTTTTATTTTAATCTGTAAATCTTAAATACAATGAAATAAGCAATATAAACTATATACAAACATATTTACAGACATATTTTTGTAAATTCGTATCTAAAGATCATATCAGTTGATTGAGACATATCACCAGTACCATTGACCTTTAAATGACTTTAAGTTTTAAACTCGTTTACTTAGATTGTCGATATGTTTGTCCACTTAAGCTTTACCACATTTCTCAACTGTTTCAAGATATGTTAATGTAGAATTAATGAAACTTGACTTATCTATGGTTCCCACTTCTTGGATATAATCCCGTATCCAGATTCCCTAGATTTCATCTTACATGTTAATATAGCATAATTGATATCTGTATCTGGGTTGTGCGAGACCTTGAGAGCTCAGGTTAGTACTACCGTACAGAAAGAGATGAAGGCTCGACTTTAAGGTGTGTTCTACTTAAGGAATCTTTTCAGGATTGCATATGATTATATCATTCGATATTTTTCAATATTGCATGCAATTTGGAGGTTTAAAGCAAAAGTATTATAGAAGTTCTAGGACATTGCTTCCGGAAAATCAGAAGAACTTGTATAATACCCCAAAAATCAACTACCTATAAAGACCTCGTATCTCAGAATCAAGCAATCTTTCAAACTAAATTTCAGAGTACTAAGTCCTTATATCCAAGATGTGTTAATGCACAAGATTAAGCAGTTGTAAAATTTAGTTTATATCTCAAAAACAGTTTACTGAACGAGTTAAGCCTATCGACACATCAGCAGTAATAATCATTTGACACTTTTAAACTTTACATTTATTTAGCATACTGTGATAGTCCACCGATGTACCATTATTTCCTTTTATGACACTGAATTCTTTTTGTATTTTTCAATGTTTTTGTACATTTTGAATTTTTATATGTTTTTGGATTTTAAAAATTTTCTAATATTTTTGTATTTTCTCTAGCATTTCTCCCCTTAAATTCAAAAACATTTTTTTGGATTTTAATTTTTAATAAAATTCTAAACTAGAAAGATATTTACGAACCAATGTGGATCACGCGAACTCATCGTCCGATCCGTATTCAACCTCAGCGTCCGCACCTGTCAGCAAAGTTTTCATACCGTTAATTCTTAGCAAGTATTTAAATCGTGACAAAGAAAATGGTTTGGTATAAAAATCAGCCTTTTGTTCGTCGGTGTGGATTTTTGCTATTCGTACCAGTATCTTTTCGTAGCAATCACGAATGAAATGATAACGATCAAAAGCCGAGGAAAGGATTGGGTGTGTTGAAAAAGATCGATCGTGTTATGGCTAATGTTCAGCTCACAAAGTCAAACCCTAATGCTCTCTCCTAGCTTGGCGATTCTTGATCTTCATGCAATCTTAGTTTCTTCTTCGTGATCTGGTGTATAACAGTCTGTTATTAGGGTGTTGATTTATCAGATATCTAATACGAACTAGTTAGCACTCGATCGAATTAAAACTAGGGTTCCTGTTCCGGGTTTATTCAGATCGCTGCCTGAATCTGTGTTTCCGAACTGGTTGTATAGATATATTGTTTTATCGGTCCTTCTGGATAGGCAGAAACCTAGATTAAACAAGACCTCTATACGATTTTGTTAGAAGCATGGCCTAGGGTTGTCGCTAGATTAGGGTTTTTCCTTCCGTTCTTTCGGTTTCTGATATTCGTCTCCGTGTTGCATGGTATGGTCTAGTCTTGTTTGAAGTGAGAGTTAGTGATTTCTGGTATGGATGAATGTAAGAAAGCTGTGGATAATAATCAGGATGATCGTGGAAAGCCGCCATTGCCGATCAGAGGTATTGCTAGTCGAGTTGTCAATATAGATGGGCACACAGTGCTTCCTCGGCGTGGTACAGTGTCTACCCAGATTCATGTTAGTGATGAATTAACTAATGTCACGATACCTGTCCCCCTTGGAAAAGCGGGATTCCCACAATGTTGGGGTGGCCGACGGTCAGGGTCCTCATGCAGGAGCCGGAGTTGAGGGGAAAGTGGTTACTCAGACTTGCAGGAGGATCGTACTCCTCAAGGTGAACTCTCGAAATCCATGACGTATGCAGATTCGGTTATGGCCACCAATTCCAAAAGAGTTAACTTTAGATCTCTTGCAAGTACTGGTATGCATGAGGGATGCGATGTTGTTCTCCCGTGGTGCAAGATAAGTTAGCCAACACTTTATATGGGTATTTCCTAGGAGAACGTATTGCTTTCCCGGTTGTGGAGTACTTTGTTCACAATAGCTGGAAGAAATTTGGATTACAGAAGTCAATGATGAATGCGAATGGTTTTTTCTTCTTTAAGTTTGCGGATCATAAAGGTATGCTGGATGCTCTAAAGGAGGGTCCATGGGTCATACGATCACAACCTATTTTCCTAACTGAATGGACACCGACTTCAAAGTTGGAAAAGAAGGAGGTAACCAAAGTTAAAGTCTAGGTGAAAATTCATGAGGTTCCGCTGGCTGCATACACTGAGGATGGCCTTAGTATGATCGCTACTGCCATTGGTGTTCCAAAACTATTGGACTCCTACACTAGTTTGATGTGTATGGACACTTGGGGCCGTAGCAGTTATGCTAGAGCTTTAATAGAAATCTCAGCGGACAAGGCGTTGAAAGAGGAGCTGACGATCGCAATACCGGAGGTAAATGGGGAGGGCTTTAGTAAGGAAACTATGTATGTGGAGTATGAGTGGAAGCCGATTAGATGTTCTAGTTGTTGTGTGTTTGGCCATTCCGTGGACTCCTGTCTCAAGCAAACAAGGGAACCAGCTATCATTGCTAAGAAGACTCATCCTAGATTTCCAGTGAAACAAGGCAATGGGAAAGGTAAGTTGGTCTCTAAAATTGATGAGGAAGGTTTCACCGTTGTGTCTAGCAAAAAAGTAGCAAGGAAAGGAGGATTCCAGATAAATAAGCCTAAACTAAAGTTTGAGTATCGGCCGCTAATAGTTAAAGGGAAAATGAGCTGGCCACTCGGCCGTCGTTGGGGAGTGTTGTCTCAAATAATTCGTTTGAGGCGTTAAAAGAGGTAGAGGTGGATGGGAACCACAATGTTAATGATGCGACAGGTAACCAGGAAGATTCCGAGGATGAGGAGGTGATTGAAGTGTATAATGAAATGGATGAATTCATCTCAAAGGGATCTTGTAATCCTGAACGCAAAAAAGGGGCAAGCACTCCTACTACGGTAGTGTCTAATGATTAGTCTAGCAGCATGGAATATTAGCGATCCATTATCTCCGTATTTATTCACTCTTGTCATGGAAATCCTTACATGTATTTTGCAGAGGGATGCTCGGCTTGATACCTCTTATAGATTTCACAATAGATGTGAAAGACAACAAATTATTAATCTTTGTTTTGCTGATGACTTGTTTCTATTTGCCCGTGGTGATAACTCCTCTGCCCGTTGTATCATGATGGCACTGGCTACATTCACGGACATGTCTGGATTGGTCCCTAGTATCCAAAAAAGTACTGCCTTCTTCTACAATGTTCCACCCAATGTTAAAAATGAAATTCTACAGATCCTGCGATTTGAGGTGGGCTTGTTGCCGGTTAAATATTTGGGTGTTCCGCTTATTTCTTCTCGGCTACTCTCTAGAGATTGCAATGTTTTAGTTGAAAAGATAGAGCAACGCATTCTAAACTAGAGAAATAGGTTTTTATCATTTGTAGGAAGGTTGCAGCTTATCAACTCGGTACTTTCAGCTTTGCATGCTTATTGGTCCGCTGTTTTTATTTTGCCAGCACAAATTATTAAGGATCTTGAAGCTAAATTGCGGAATTTCCTGTGGGCACAAAAGGGGAATTTTCATAGAGGAAAAGCTAAAGCCTCATGGAATTCTATCTGTGTCCCTAGGTATGAGGGTGGCCTGGGTATTAGGCGGCTTGGAGATTCGAATAAAGCTCTGATGGCGAAACATATTTGGAGCTTTCTTAATAAGAGGGAGTCCTTGTGGGTTAACTGGATCTACTCCTACAGATTAAAAGGCTGCAGTTTCTGGGTATGTAAGGAGGGTATGAATTGTAGCTGGAGTTGGAGAAAGCTTTTTCAGATGACGCCTAGTATCAGGGATCATGTGTGGTCTAGATTGGGTAATGGGAACAATACGTCAGCATGGTATGATAACTGGAGTCAAATTGGTCCGTTATCTAACTTTCTATCTCCTAGGACCATCTCTAATGCGGGATTTAGACTTCATGCTATGGTTGCGGATATATCTAATCAAGGTACTTGGGCTTGGCCCTCGGTTTGAGAGAGATTTGTTTCCAATGTTGATTCAATTGGATCAGGTTTACTTGGACCCAAATAAAGAGGACCAAATTTGCTGGAAAGATGGGGATGATATATTTGATTTCTCTTCTTCAAATGTCTGGCATTCGATTCGGATAAGGGAGCCGGAAGTGGATTAGGTTAAAGTAGTCTGGTTTAATCAGTGCATCCCTAAGCATGCTTTCTTTATGTGGTTGATTATTCGTCAAAAATTGCTAACTCAGGATAAGATTCTCTAGTGGGACATATTGAGACGGAAAAACATGAATATGATGTGCTGTCTGTTGTGCTATGAGAATGTTGATTCCCATGGCCATCTTTTCTTTGAATGTAAGTTTTCTAAACAGGTATGGAACAAGACTAGAGATAAGGTGGGTATGTCTACGGTTGCTTCCAGATGGAGTGACGTAATGGCCTGGCTTCTGGCTCGTGCTCGATCGAAAACAGCGGGGCATTATATCAGTAGAGTGTTTGTTGCCTGTGCAGCATACATAATATGGGAAGAACGTAATGCGAGATTATTCAAGAATCAATCTAGGCCACCAGATACCATATGCGAACAAATATTGAACACAGTTCGGTACAAGATGATGGGGGTTAAGTTCAAAGATTGTGCGAATGTTAGGAGGCTGCTAGGTGAATGGAAGATAAATGGCAACTTCATATCCGATAATGGAGGCTGATTACTTTTTCTATTTGTTTGATTAGTAGCTCTAGATTTCTAGTCTAGTTGATGTACTTGTGTTTTGGTATTTGCTGTATGTGTTTGCTTGACTTATCACTACTTGTTTTATTTGGTTGGTTAATATATAGAATCACAGGGGTAACCCATTACCCAAAAAGAATGAAATGATAACGAATTTCAATGTGTTTTGTACGTGAGTGATGAACCGGATTTTTAGTTATATCGATGGCTGCCTTGTTATCAACATACAGCGGAGTGTCTAGAAATTGCAGATAATAGTCTCTCATTTGTTGTTGAATCCATAGAATCTATGAACAACAGCTGGAGGCCGAGATATACTCAGCTTCACAGGTAGAGAGAGCGACCGTAGTCTATTTTTTACACTGCCAGGTTACCATTCTAGTTCCGAAGAATTGGCATCCCGTTGTAGTTAATTTTGAATTCAACTTATCTACACCAAAATCGGAATCAGCGTAGCCTGTGAGGTCAAAATTATCGTTCTTTGGGTACCACAAGCCGACGCTTGGACATCCTTTCAGATATCTGAAGATACGCTTCACGATCTGCATGTGTAAGATCCTCGGGCTTGACTGATATCTGGCGCAAAGGCAGGTTGGATACATAATATCTGGGCACGATGCCATCAGATACATTAGTGATCCAATCATCGACCTGTATAACGTCTCGTCAACGCAAATGCCATGATTTAGAACAAGAGGCGTAGATAGAGGCTTCAAGCTTTCCATTCCAAACTTCTTCAAGATGTCATGAACATACTTAGTCTGGTGAATGAAATTACCATCCGGAAGCTGATCTACTTGCAAACCAAGAAAGAACTTCATTTCGCCCATCGAGGACATTTCGAATTTCTTTTTCATGGTTCCCTCAAATTCTTTGTAGAGACTATCGTTTGTAGATCCAGAGATGATGTCCTCAACATAGATTTGAACTATAATCAAATGGCCATCAACTTCTATGGTGAAAAGAGTACTATCCACAGTTTCTCTGATAAAATCGTTTCTGACGAGATGTTGTGATAACGTCTCGTACCAAGCTCTCGGGGCTTGGTGTAGACCATAAAGAGCTTTATCTAGTAGGTACGCTTTCTTCTTGTTAAGTGGTTCGACAAACCCTGGTGGTTGTCCAACGTACACCTTCTCGCGTCATTTACCATATAGAAAAGCCGATTTGACATCCAATGGATAGACCTTAAATCCCTTCCATGATGCGAAAGCTAGAGATATTCGTTAGATTCCAATCAAGCTACTGGTGCATAGACTTCCGTGTAGTCTATCCCTTCCTACTAATGAAATCCCTTGACAACAAGCCTAGCTTTGTTAGGAACAATAACTCCTCTATCATCACGTTTACAATTAAAGACCCATTGTGTATCAATTGCTTTCTGATTTTCTGGTAGGTCTTCATGCTTCCACACACCCAACTTTTCAAACTGCAATAATTCTTCTTGCATTGCTTGTACCCAGTTTTCATCGGCTAAAGCTTCATTAACTGTCTTCGGTTCAATCTGAGAGATGAAACATGAATGAAAACAATAGTTCTGGGTTTTAGCAACATATGTATAGAAACCACTGAGTGCTTTATTAATTTTCCCTCGAATTCTAACACCAGCTTGAAGTTCTCCGATAATATTTGTTGACGGATGATAGGAATATGATCGCGGAAATTTTCACTTGGAACATCTACTAAGTTTTGCTGATTCGTGATGTTGAGATCAACAACTAATTCAATGTTTGGAGAGCTTGATGAAGCTTCATTTCTGTTGTTTGGGACTGCAGATTGATTAAGAAGACTTGTTATCTGCTCTACTTCTTCATCTGAAGAAGATGATTCCCCATCAGCATCAAATGTTGGTGCTTCATCTGAATCCGAATCTTGATTCTGAGGCATACTGGGCTCCGTTGTTATATTCATTGGTTCAGTAGAGGCATTCGTTGGAAGATTAGTAGGTGTTGATAATGTTTCAGAAACATTTTCAGCCGGAACACCACTAATGTTTGAACTTGCTCTAGAAGAAGAGGGATCCAACGTGGGTTGATTAACCACAATTGGTCGAACAATTTGTTCTTGATTCGCTGACTGGTGAAGATAATATAACGCTACAACTTCTTCGTCAGTCAGTTCTTTGGGCAAGTCAAATGACTTCCAAAGGTCTTGATAGTTAAACAGCCACGCGTCACCTTTCCTTTGAATAGGATCCGTGTAATTAAAACAATCCACGTGCTGTGCTTTAATAACTTTTCGCTATGAAGGAACATATACTCTTCTAAACGGACTTGCATATCCGACAAAGAACCTTCGAGAGATTTAGCTCCGAATTTGCCATCTTGGTCTATTACGGTACAAGGTGCACCGAATGGTTCTAAGAACCTCAAATTTGGCTTCCGTCGGTTTATCATCTCACAACATGTTTTCTTTGTTGGTTTGACAGTGAGAACCCTATTTAGCATGTAGCAAGCCGCGGCAATTGCTTCACTCCAGTAGCTGATAGGAAGTTTAGAATCTACAAGCATGGTTCTCGCAGTTTCAATCAAACTTCGGTTTTTCCGTTCAGCTACTCCGTTTTGCGGTGGAGTATAGGGAGCACTAAACTAGTGCAAAATCCCTTTTGTGTTGCAGAATTCCTTCATTTTGTTATTCTTAAACTCTGTGCCGTTGTCAATTCTAATGCGTCTGACCGGCATATGATAAATGTTCTCGAGTTTCTTAAATAGAATAACGAAGTTCTCGAACGTTTCGTCTTTTGATTCTTCAAAGAATACCCACGAATATCTCGAATAGTCATCTGTCACGACCAAGCAATATAAGTCTCCTGATATGCTTCGAACATTTACAGGACCAAATAAATCCATGTGGAGACGTTCTAAAGGCAACTTGATTGAGTTTAGAATTTTCTTCGGATGAGATTTCTTGATCTGCTTTCCCTTCTTGCATTCCAAGCAATGATCAGACATCTAAAAACTTCGAAGATTTACGCCTTCTACAAGATCATTATGAACCAAGAAATTCATTTTTCGCAAATGAATATGCCCCATCTTGCGATGCCAAAGAATAGAATCTTTTTCAGTAGCCTTTGATACAAAACATTGTGCTGATTGTGATGAAGTGGTAGCAACACCCATGTCAAGAACATATAATCATTCTCACGAGGTGCTCGCATCAGAATCCACTCATCTGGAATTTTGAATCTCGGATTCAAGATAATACACTCCCTGTCGTTGAAATGGACTGTAAACTTCTTGTCACAAATCTGCGATATACTCAGAAGATTGTTCTCAAGTTCTGCAATATAGTTCACCCAATCAAATGAAACTACGCCATTGGAGAGTTTTCCCTCGGCGACTATCCTTCCACCTTGATTTCCAGCAAATCCAACATATCCACCAATGATAGCTTTAATGTCCAATAGCAACGTGTTCATTCCCGTCATGTGCCTGGACGCTCCACTATCCAAAATCCACTTTGAAATTACGGATCTTTGGAGCCCCTGCAAAATTCAGAAATTAGGTGAAAATCTCTACCCAAGCCTTCTTGGTCTTGGGTTTTACTGGATAACCATCATCAAAAGCATATTCAAACTCATCAACATCATCAAAATCAAATTCATCATCTATTCAACAATGTTAATGTTTGAAAATTTCACTTTTTTCTTATCTTTTACAGATTTGAGTGTCGTTCTTAATTTCTGTTTTAATTTATTTCACATTCTCACTAGTCTCACCTGCTCAGACTTAGTGATTTCAGTCTTTGATTCTTTTATGTTGTCAGTCTTACCAGCTCAGACTTAACAACCCCAGATGTTGTTGACCTTTTCTTGGCAATCCACGTTTGAAATTTGATATTAGCCTTTTTGATGTAAAAATTGTTTTCATTAAACCTAGAAGTTTCACCTTTTTTGAAAATGGAATTTTCAAAAATCTTTTCAGACTTTGGTTTAACTTCTGTTTTTGATTCATTTCATTTCAATATCTTTACAGGTTTTGCAAACACTGGTTGCTTTGGTTTCACAACATTAGAACCTGTTCTTCGAGGATAAGCCGGTTTTGATTTCAGACAATGTCGTGCCATATGACCAATTTCATTGCACTTGAAACATGTCCGATTATCAAGTGGATGTCCTTTAACCGGTGGTTTTACCCTACTTGAAATTTTGACACCACTTGTAACCTTGGCTTTATCTC
Organism: Scalesia atractyloides; assembly: GCA_947069175.1. NCBI lineage: Eukaryota > Viridiplantae > Streptophyta > Magnoliopsida > Asterales > Asteraceae > Scalesia > Scalesia atractyloides. Next base: position 50,792,736 of record CAMTDV010000005.1, on the reverse strand, counting down.
GAATTTCTTTCTCCTTCTTGAACTCCTCATTTGATTGCTTGCCAATCAAATTCTCCTCATGAACTGTATTCATCCGATATACAAACTTCATGTTTTTGTTTTTATATTCATGAAATGGTGACGGTTTCTTTACAGATTCATCAGTTTCTTCTTCTAAACCCAACCCCGCTCTCCGTTTTTTTCTGGATGATCACCACCATTTCTTCAGTAATTGTTTCTTTTAGGTTTGGAATAGAATTTTCGTTCATTGATTACCAATTCCTCTTATGTGACTTTCACGAGTTTAAAGAATTTATCAAGCAATTCTTCCTTCACATTCTGAATCGGGAAGCTATCATCAAAGTATAGTCTATCCGAATCCTTAATTTTGTTCATTACAATATTAAGATCATCACTTAGACCGTCATTTGACAACTTATCGTCATTTTCAGACTGTGAATCGAAATTCTTTGAACTCGAGTTAGCACTTTTGAAGCTACCTTCATCAGAATTACTTAAAACATTTTCAACAACTTTGTTAACCACAACGTTGTTATCATCATCAGATTTAGCATAGACTATATCAATGTTCTCTTGCAACTCGTTTTTCTTTTCAGAAATTAATTCAACATTGAGTGCCTTGTCCATCCCGTCTGCAGATTTAACACAATTTTCTCGCAAAGGGGTGGAGGAACATTGCTATATTCTTTGCCCGCTTTCTTTTTAGGTTTTTCTTCCATTGAGATTGTTGGAAGAGTGTGATCGATAACATACGCATTGGTGGTATAACTTCTTAACAAGTGTCGAACTCTTTCAGTTTCAATTGTCAGATCTTGAAGTTGTTGTTTGATTTCATCAATGGTATCGATATAAATGTTAATTGCTCTTTGTTTATCCATTACTGTACCACTCAACATCCTTATATTATCATGTTGTTCGAGATTATTTATGTCGAGTCTTCCGTAATCATTTTTTATTTTGTCATACGCTTCTTTCATTGTGCGATAATCATATTTTAACAAATCGTTATGCACATTGTTTTCATCGATGATTTTTTACTTTTCGGCACATTCGACACAAGGTTTAGTACATTTTGTAAAAGGTTTTTCAACCTCAACAACTTATACTTTGACAACTTCTTTCTCAACAATTTTTACCTCTGGACCTACCTTGGTTAGATTCGCCATTAAACCTTTATTTGCCATGTCCTTGAGGTCTTCGACTTTCATTTCTTGAGTGACATCAATGATTACTTCATTAATCTTATTCTCCTCAACCATTTGTTCTTTCGTGCTTCCATCAAACTGACCTACAAAACTGTCACAAGAATTAGAGGATAAAATTCCTTGTCTCTGCATATGGATATATTCCTCTTCTTCCTTATGTTGATGCAAGTATTGTTCCAGAATAGCTTGTTCGAAAGCTGCTGCTTCTGCTGTTTCCGTTGCTTCAGCTGCTGCTGCTTCCTGTACAAAATTATCTTCAACTATCTCTGCCATCAAGGCAACTCCGGTCTTTTTCCCAATGTAAGAGTTCCAGTCAAAACTGTCATCTTCTGTGGATGCAACCATGGCTTTCTCCGTGGTACTACTGTTTGGCTTTTCTTGGATCTCAACTTGAGTTTTCTTCGGGAACGGTTTATATTGAAGTGCCCTCTTGTAATATTCATTCCCTCCTCCGAAAGGACTTTGATTTCCATTTGCCTTGGTGTTCTTACACTCTCTTTTAAAATGTCCCTTCTGTAGACATCTAAAACACGTGACTTTGGATTTGTCAAAACCCAATTTATTGCTGGAGTTTCCTATGTCAAGGCCTGTGAGTGCAACGACCTTTTTCACTCTCCTGATGATCGAAGCTAAGGACCATTTGATGTCCATTAGTTCGAGTTCTTCCTCGTCTACCTGGTCATAATCTTCAGCGGTCATCTCGGTATTTCCAATTTTAGCGGCAACAAGACATTCATAAGACTCTAAGACGGTAGCAAGTAGTGACATATGTTGTTTTGCAACTTCTTCTGAAACAAAATTGTTCAAATTCACTAAGATATTGCACTTTTAAACATTTGGATCAGAACTTTGTTGTTGGTTCTATTTCGCTTGACTTTGAAATGTTGAATTTGAACTAGTGCTCGAGTAAGAACTTTGTGGACTTTGGTCATACTGAGGCTGTGAATGATTCTGATTTTATGGAGAAGCATTCATGTTTGCACTAAAAGCAGTTCCAATTTTTGGACCTGAAAGGTTATCTTGCATTCCGGTTTTGTAGTACAAACCGATGTCTTGAACTCGCGTTCTTTGACTTTGCTATCTTTAGAAGCTCCATTTCGTGGCCTTCGAGTTTATCGATAAAGGTTGACAACTTGAAGAAATCCCACTTATCACTATTCTTCAGAACCATCAAACATGTAGTCCATTCACCCTCTGGTAGTGCGTCAGCAAGTTTGTCGATGTGTTCTTGTTCCATCTTCTCAAGACCGTGTCTTCGCATTTTCACTTTGAGATGACAGAAACGCTCAATCATTTGCTTAATGGTCTCATTCTTTAGCATGTTGAAAATATCGAACTCTTTCAGAATGAGTGCCTTCATGCTTTTTATCATTTCAGCACTGCCTTGGTATTTCTTCTATAACGACAACCAAAGCTCTCTTGCTGTAGTATACTCTAGTAGCAAGATCAGAATATCTTCTTTGACTGACTGTTGGATGAGACTGATCATCTTTTTCTCAGCAATGTATTCGTCTCTATGAGTTGTCGAGTAGTTGTACTTCTCAAGAACTTGTTGATTCTCATCTACCGGAATAGTATAGCCTCTTTCGATTGACACCCAGCAAGCAAAGTGTATGGCTTGAACCCAGTAGGTAAATTTCTCTTTCCATGCTTCGTATTCATCCATGCTCATCAGCTTGGGCGGTTTGACGGTCGTTCCCATTTCATTATCAAGATTGACTTGATTGATCACGTTGGCGTTTGACGAACTAGCTCTAGACATATAAGCTCTTAGTTGATCCTCCATTGTGAATCACGAAACGTGTACAGTGAAATTTTTTCAAAACTTTGACAACAATTAGTCCTACTACAAGTTCGGTCGAACTTATAGCCATTAATGAAGAATTCATGGATTTTCTGACAAGTTCAGTTGAACTTGTTAGATCTTCTTTGAAAAATTTCGTTTATCTTCGGTCGAACTTAATACATCAGTTAAACAGATCTTCGAGCGAACTTATCACCACAATTTCGATGAAATACAAGCAAGTTCGGGCGAAGTTACTTAAAACTTTCTTGATTTTACACAAGTTCGGTCGAACTTGATGTAAAATTGATGAAAATTCAGTATCTTCGAGCGAACTTGACTAAAATTTCCTCAAAATCACCTAAGTTCGGGCGAACTTACTAAAATTCACTTGAAAAGTGAAGTTTTAGTGCAAGTTCGGCCGAACATGGCCAATAAGTTCGTTCCAGAAAATTTTCAAAAACATGGTTTTTTCAAAATTTCAACATGAATTCGGTTAAATTTGGTCTCCAATCTTTCAAGGGTTTATCTTTGTTGTGTTTTACATGATATATTCAAAATTCAAAAGATTTTGACCATGAATTCTTCATTTTGTGATCAAAAGTTAACAAAAAAGAAGAACGGAGTAAAAATAGAAGTGTTCTTGTCTTGATACTATCAAATCAGGCTGTTCTAGCTCTGATACCACTTGTAGGACCGATCCTTGATGCTTAGGAACCTAAGTTTGATATTTAACGTCCATAATAGCGGAAATATTACGTCGTGTTACAAATAGACAAGAATTAATCAGTTAATCATCAGTTTCATTGATTAAACGTTCAGATTACAGACTGACAGAGCTTCGCCTCTACAATGCCAAAGTTACAAATGGGACACACAAGCTAGGTATTTACAGCACAACAAGTTCGGCCATGTGAGACACAAGTTCGCCCGAACTTGCATAAGCAAGTTCGGCCGAACATGCATATAATACATGATTATGCCTGAACTTGGCTACATCTTTACATAAATACTTCATAACCTAGCCTATTCAGCTCTATACACCACAAACTCGATATAAGACTAAGGCATAGACATTATGCACCAACAGATTTAGTTATTGTTTTGACCTTATTATCAGTTTCCGTTACTTAACAAGAGGAGCTATGTGGACCATGTGATGAAACGCGTAATTACGGGTGCACACTTAATTACGAGGATCGACACATGAGAATCATAGTAAGCTTTGTTAAGATGGTGGCATAAAATCTAGAGTGATTAGGTAACGGGAAGGGTATGACGCAATAAGACCACGGTGGATACGCCGATGGTACTTCCTATATATAAGTGTTCTTATTCTGTTATTCTTCGGAATGTTACCAGGATCACTTGAAGGTTTTATGTTATCTTGGACCATTATGTGATTATGTGACTATTTGTTATTTGGTTATTGAATGCAATGGACGATTGACGAGTACATTAATTAACTCTAATCGAGCCGACCGGGAGTATATTATGGTGTTAAAGGTGACGATCTTGATGCTATAGGTATGTTGACCCGTCTCCTATGCATAAGATGCTCATGGTACATGGGATGTACCTCGTGGGATGTTAGAAACCATGTATATATGGCCAAGCTTGAATGTACACCCCTTTTTGTTGCTAGGATTTACACTAAAGACTTAGTATAACATAATGTCGTTTTTACACAATCGATGACGCCTTAAAGATTCAAAAGTTTTAAAAGTTCCGAATACCTTGAGATATTTTGAACAAATATGATTACGCTTTGGATCCCCCAAACAGTCCCAAAGCCAAATGATGCTCCGCATCTTTGGAATCTCGAGCCTTGTTATCAGCCAATTGTGTCAATCACACTCCGCGGTCTCATTCGAATAAATTTCGGGACGAAATTTCCTAAAGTAGGGGAGACTGTGATACCTGAGACATTTTAATAATTTTACAGATTCAAAACAAGTTTATTTCAAAAACAAATTCACATATTCAGTCCTTGATCGATTTCAAATTTCTATACAGCTTCTATAAGCGAAACCGTAAATCGGTACGCCAACGAAGGCTGTTTAACACGAAAAATACTCCGAGACAATGACACAATCTTAACACACCCTAAATAACCTTTTCATAACTTAGAAATAAGTTTTGGAGGGTTTGATGTGTCAAAAACAAGCTTATTGGACCCAGGGATTAATTACGACAAATTGCAAAAGTCTGCCGATTCTCGAAGCGACGCACACTCCAGAACAAGTACACATGCTTAACATACCTTAAATATCCTTCACATAACTTAGAAATAAGTTTTGAGGGCTTCGGTATGGGGAAATCACACTTATGTAACTTCAGGGGCTATTTTGCAAATTTTTTGAAACTATTCCTTTATGCGTAAATCACTATCTGAAACATATACGGACATCCAAAATTTTTTTTGTAATCATTGAAATATCATATTTTAGTGATTTGAATGCAACAACGGCATTCGTTACGCATTTACGGTCATACACGCGTTCGTTACGCTTTTCGTCGTAATTAACCGAAAACCGCGACCGTACGATCAAACTAACTGACATCTGGAACATTTTTGGACGTATTTCAAGTTCCTATACTTTATTGTCCTTATAAAGCTCAAAAATTGGGATGACAGGTGTTAATAGTGCCAAAACGCGTCGAAAAACAAGTTTAGAGGTTGTAAGGACCATTTCTGCCAATTCTGAAATTCTGACCTTCTATCGGGGCGCGAGTCCCTAAGCCTAAACGACTGGCGGCTCGCGAGAAGCTATCAGACATAGAAAATTTAAAATAGCAAATAGCTGGCAACAACTGTTCAATTGAGGACACTAAGCACACGAATTTTGCCACTTCTCTTCTGCTTTGGACACATAATGGGACACTAATCCATGCCTAAACACCTTGCCCAACACTTCTCATGATTTGGTGATCTTTGGATCATTACAAATACCAAACTCATGTCATTCTTGAACTCTTTAATCACCTTCATACTAAAATCAACTATAGATCCGAATTGCAACCACCTTGGCGCTTTCTATGGTAATCTTTGATCAATCCTTTGTGTTTGTAAGTGTTCCTTCATGTCTTGTTCAATTATTATAGCTTACATGAACTAAAAATCAAACAGTTTGACTTTCTGTTTGACTTTTAGTTTTGATCATGAATTGATCAACATATAGCTCAATTGAAACTTGCAATATGATGGTAATCAAGGTGGTTATGATCCCTAAAAATCATGCCTACTGATTCCCACCATTTCTTATTATTTTGACAAGTCAAAGTTTTAGTCAAAATGCAATTTTTTCGCAATTTGCAATGGTTCTGTTTTCGAGTATCAAAATAGGTTGTTTTGATGCCAAAATACTTTTATAAACTTATTTAGACATGTCGCAACATGTCGAATTATTCGCCTTTATTAAAATGCCTATTTAGAGTCAAAAAGCCTAGCGGTTTGACCACCGCTTTGACTTTCAAATTTGACCCATTTGGTCAACTTTAGGATCCGACCAAAACCACTATTATGACCATAATATAATAGGGAATAACTCTCTGAGGTTATACCTTATGGTCATAACATTTGGATAGTTAAATGACAAGTCGACTATGTATTCATTAAAATGCCGAAAATGCCCTTTTTAAACATAAATTAGTTTTAAACATATACGAACATTATTTTGACATCTAAACTGATTTCACAACTTAAATAAACTGGTTTTGACATATTAGACTTGTTATAGGACATATTTTACCATCTGAACCCCTAGTTACGTTTATGACCACTTAAAGTGGCGTAAACCACTATAGCGAGCCGTATCAAGCCAAAACCTTTTGAAATGCTTCCAAATCAGAATGTCAGGTAATATGAACCATATTATACAAGATCCAACTCTTGTTTGGTTTATATCCTTCATTCTATCTGATTTCTCGTTTTCAAGTTTCGACACTAACATTATATTTATCCGATACACTAGGAACCACTTGAACTCTTGATCCTTTGAGCTTTGTTATATCATTTGAACAATATCTATACGCTATCCCATGCGAGTACATTGCTACCCTCTTTTATGTTTTCCAAATGCTTTTGGGGTGATTCATATGTGTAATCAATTTCTCTTAAATGTATGGCATGTATATGTTTACTAAGTGCTTTTTGTGTGTTATTTCCGATTATGCAACATGACGATTGATGGTACGATATTTAAAGTGGTCTTTTAGGGCCTATATCCTTGTAAAATCTTTCTATCTTCATAGTTAAATTCTCAAAGGATGTCAGAAGTACGCTCTTAAATCTTTCTATTGTTATAGTAAGGTTTCTAAGAAGTACTTTACGAGGAACAATGAACAATGAACAATGAACGATGAACGATGAACAATGAACGATGAACGATGAACGATGAACAATGAACGATGAACAATTGGTTTATGTGTAGAATTGTTGGTGATTTAGATAACAAAACTAGAGTAATATAATAAGAACATGGTGGATACGCCGCTAGTACTTCCCACATATAAGTGTGCTTATTGTATTACCCTTCATAGCCTTATCCAAATCAGCATTAGGATTATGATTTTCTGATACAAGTTGACAAGAGAATGTGACAAGGCTTATTTCCTATTACATCTACCTATCTTTATAGTTAGATATGTGTGGATGTTTAAGGTACTAATTGGTAGTCCTTGATTGGATTCTGTGTACTTTAATGCGTATATGTGATACAAATTGACAAGACAATGTGACAAGGCTTATTTCCTATTACGTCTACCTATCTTTATAGTTAGATGTGTGTGGAATGTTTAAGGTACTAATTGGTAATCCTTGATTGGATTCTCCATACTTTAATGCGTATATGTGATAAAAGTTGACAAGACACGTGACAAGTGATGATTATGTGTTTATGTGGTTAGATGTGAATAGGATAACGAAACAAGTGTAATACCATACTTACAAGTTTATGGACGATTTCAATATGGTCACAAGACATGAAAATTATTTAGTAATGATCATAATGCCATATACAAAACTCTTTTATCACAAGTTTCATAATCAAGTTAATGTATTGCAAAGCTAACTTTTCGCCATTCCTTGGCTAAAACTAGTCGATTTACAATTGGCAATTCTCGTAGTTGTCAAAGAATTGCAATACAAAAGCTTTTGCCATTTATTTAGCTAACAAAACTATGTGCTCGCAAAAATTGTTTGTTGACGCCTCTTTTTCACACATGTTTCAGGTTGACGATTATTCAAGCATGCTACACATAGGAATGCATCTGGGCTTTAGACTTCTTTAAACAGAAGACAATTACATGTATTCTTTGTATTGTAAAACAACGTAATAATAATAAAACAATTTAGTACCAGTTGTGGCCGAGAAATTTGTAACGTGGCTCCCTGATATATCCGCCGCGTCTTGTTGTATTATGCTATTGGGGTGTTACTACGGGGCAATGTATAGTACTATTGGTCCGACAGACCCAGTTGCTCTAGGTAGTGTCTAGGTGACACTGTGTGTCAGTGACTATGCAACTACATGTGTCCTGAATTTAGTTATGTCAGTAGACCTAACTGCAGGGGAACATTGAACTTTACATGACTCAGTTGCTGGGATGACGTGCCTGTCTTGACACGGCCCGGTGGGAAGTGTCTGTGGTGACACAACCCGGTGCGATGATGTATTTGTCTGACACGGAGTGACTATGACAGGCCAAGGTTTCACTTGTGTCCTCGTATAATTTCATCTGCGACTATGATTGTGACCTTCATTGTGACTATGACTAGTGCAATTAAACTTGTTAACACATGTTGTTATACAACGATTAAACTAGTGGAACTCACGTAGCGTTTAGCTGACCTTTTAAAACTAACATGCATTTCAGGTAACTTGAGACTGATGTGATCCATGTATGTGGTTCAAGACGTGTTTGTAAACGAATCCTGATATAGACGCATGCAGCTTAGAAGACTTATGTGGTTCATGGGAACAAGCAGTTGTAACATACATGTAGTTTGTAATCAACATTTTGTAAGTAATAAAATGTAATGTCTTTATAAACAATGTACTTGTACCAGAGTTGTCTATTGCATCCCGTATTTGTGTCTTCCGCTGTAAGTCGGGGCATGACATAGTGTGAAACAAAGCTCGGCTTGTTGTCAAGGGATTTCACCAGCTGGAAGGGATAGACTACACGGAAGTCTACACACCAGTAGCTCGCTTAGAATCTATTCAAATATTTATTGCATTCGTAGCATGGAAAGGATTTAAAGTCTATCAGTTGGATGTCAAATCAGCTTTTCTGTATGGAAAATTACGCGACAAGGTATACGTCGGACAACCACCAGGGTTTGTCGATCCACTCAACAAAAAGAAAACATATCTTCTTGATAAATCACTTACGGTTTACACTAAGCCCTGAGAGCTTGGTACGAGACGTTATCGCAACATCTCATGGGAAACGGCTTTGTCAGAGGAACTGTGGATAGTACTCTCTTCACCAGAGAAGTTGGTAGTCATCTAATTATAGTTCAAATTTATGTGGACGACATCATCTTTGGATCAACGAATGATAGTCTTTGCAAGGAGTTTGAGGGCAACATAAAGAAGAAGTTTGAAATGTCTTCAATGGGCGAAATGAAATTCTTCCTCGGATTGCAAATAGATCAATTTCCAGCCGGTATTTTCATTCATCAGACCAAGTATGTGCACGACATCTTGAAGAAGATTGATATGGAAAGCTCGAAGCCGTTATCTACTCCTCTTGCTCTTAATCATGGGATTTGCATCGACGAAACTGGAACAAAAATTGATGAGACGCTCTACAGATCAATGATAGGATCGCTGCCCAGACATCATGTATCCTACCTGCCTTTGTGCCAGATATCAGTCTAGCCCGAGAATATCACACACGCAGATCGTGAAGCGAATCTTCATATACTTGAAGGGATGTCCAAGCACCAGCTTGTGGTACCCGAAGAATGGTAACATTGATCTTGCAGGATATGCTGATTCTGATCTTGGTGTAGATAAGTTGAATTCAAAATCGACTACAGCGGGATGCTAGGTCTTCGGAACAAGAATGGTAACTTCGCAGTGTAAGAAACAGACTACGGTCGCTCTCTCTACCTGTGAAGCTGAGTATATATCGTCCTCCAGCTGTTGTTCACAGATTCTGTGGATACAACAGTAGATGAGAGACTTGGTCTACAATTTCTTGACACTCCGCTGTATGTTGATAATAAGGCAGTCATTGATATAACCAAAAATCCAGTTCATCACTCACGCACTAAACACATTGAAATTCGTTATCACTTCATTCGTGACTCCTTTGAAAAGAAGTTGGTGCGAATAGAAATAATCCACACCGATGAACAAAAGGCTGATTTTTATACCAAACCATTTTCTTTATCACGATTTAAATACTTGTTGAGAATTAATGGTATGAAAAACTTGCTGACAGGTGCGGACGCTGAGGTTGAATACGGATCGGACGACGAGTTCGCGTGATCCACATTGGTTTGTCTATATATTTCTAGTTTAGAATTTTATTAGAAACTAAAATACAAAAATATGTTTTTGATTTTAGGGGGAGAAATGTTAGAGAAAATACAAAAACATTTGAAAATTTTAAAATTCAAAAACATATGGAAAAAGAAAAAAGTACAAAAACGTTGAAAAAGACAAAAAGAATTCGATGTCACCAAAAGGAAATGATAGTACATCAGTGGACTATCACAGTATGCTAAATGAATGTAAGGTTTAAAAGTGATAAACAAGTATTACTGAGGATGTGTCGATAGGGTTAACTCGTTCAGTAAACTGTTTTCGAGATATAAACTAAATTTTACGACTGCTTAATCTTGTGGATTAACACATCTTTGATATATGGACTTAGTACTCCGAAATTTCGTTTGAGAGATTGCCTGATTCTGAGATACGAGGTCTTTATAGATAGTTGATATCTGGGGTATTATACAAGTTCTTCTGATTTTGTAGAAGCAATAGCCTAGATCTTCTATAATACTTTCGCTATTAAACCCCTAAACTGCATGCAATCTTGAAAAGTATCAAAAGATCTGATCATTTGCAGTGCTGAAAAGATTCTTTAAATGGAACACACTTTAAAGTCGAGCCTTCATATCTTTGTCTGTACGGTAGTACTAACCCGAGCTCTCAAGGTCTCGCTTTAACCCAGATACAGATATCAATTACACTATATTCACCTGTAAGATGAAATCTAGGGAATCTTGATACGGGAGTATATTCAAGAAGTGGGAACCGCAGATAAGTCAAGTTTCATAAATCTTACCTTAATATATCTTGGAACAGTTGAGAAACGTGGTAAAGTTTAAGTGGAGAAACATATCGATAATCTAGGTAAACGAGTTTAAAACTTAAAGTCATCTAAAGGTCAACGGTACTGGTGATATGTCTCAATTAACTGATATGATCCTTCGACACGAATTCACAAAAATATGTCTGTAAATATGTTTGTACATAGTTTACTTTGTTCTGTACATAGTTTATTAGTTTTACAGATTAAAATCAAAAAGATTTTCAGTGTGTTTTAGCATAAACTTACCAAAATACAAAAAGATTTTGTTTCTACATTGTTTTCAGCAAACCAATGTTGGAGAACGGGTCTTCGAAGTCTGGTAAGGTGCTAAACTGGTGGGAATCTCTTTGACAACGGGCTGGGAGCTAATCTGTAAAATCTAAAAAGTCAAAACGATGAAAAGTTCATTAATTTGAAACTTTAATTTCTAAATATCATCTGTTTGTTTGTAACGAGTCAAACCGGGGTCATTAACTTGGACTCCGCAGACAAATCGTTTAACCAAGGTCATTAACTTGGACTTGGTCAACTGAGTGGATTTTATAACTGGTAAAAAGTGGAAAGTTTAGGGACTATGCAAAATTTTGAAAAGTTTGAAAAGTGGGTTTGGCAAGTCCGGCCGAACTTGCTAAACTAATAAAAGTTTAACATTTAAACTAGTTCGACCGAACTTGCGATTGATGGTTGTTTGAGAAATAATAAGTTCGCTCGGACTTGGTTGGGCCTTATAACATTGGGCTTGCAAGTTCGCCCGAACTTGCCAAGGTATAAATACCTTGCAAGTTCAGTCGAACTCATTATCTGCACTAAATATTCTCTGAGTGAACTTAAGAACATTGAGCGATTGTGCGAAATTGGCTTGTTTGTACCGTTACTCTGTAAAACTTTTAGTTGATTTTGGTGATTTGCACACCACTATCAACGGATGAGGTGAGTATCTGTTGAATGGACAATGGATTGAATGTTAATCGATCACCTAAGATCTGAACTTGTTAAATATGAAAGATCTAGGGTGCATTGGACCAAATTGAACCTAAAACAATGATAAACAACATAAATCGATCGTAAATATGTCTTGAATTTGATTAAAATGATTTTGATTGAGATGAACAGGTTTGGTTGTTGAAGAAGATAAAAAGTTCGACCGAACTTACTAATCAAAACAATGTATAAAACTTGATCAAAATACAAGTTCGACTAAATTCAGTGAATTTGAATCAGAAAGTTATCTGAAGAAGTTCGACCGAACTTAGTATTTAGAATTTGGAAGTTGTCAAACATAAGTTCGCCCGAACTTATGATACTATTGTTGATCATGTATTTGACATGTTCGGGCAAACTTGACTTAAACAATTGGTTATACACACATCAAGTTCGCCCGAACTTGATGGAATTGTGTTGAAAAATTTTGTAACTTTTTCTCATAATGCGTGCTAATTGTTATGCATCGTGTTTCAGGCTCAAGTACCAGCTCAGGTGATTTCTATGGATTTCTCTAAGTTCCATAATACCTGCATCACGCTTGATAAAACGATTTGTCCATCGCTGAAGGAGTACGAAAGCATCCTAAAGTTCTTAAAGGAGTGTCCTATTCATCGAGCTATCATGGAGCACACTGTATCTTATCGTTCGCACACTTATCATTTTTGGATGAACGCGAGTCTTAGCAAAGATAAGAAGACCATTATTTCATCTGTTAAAGTTGGGAATGAAGTAAAGGAGAGCACTGTTACTGAAGACGATATTCGAAGGATTTTGCAATTTAATGATGACAAAGACGATCCTATTTTCTTAGATGAAAATATTGTGAGAGGTTGTTTTTACAGGATGGGTTATAAGGGCAGTGTGAATAAGCCGACTCTAAAAAAAGGGGAAGTTCCTAACCCCTACAAAATACTCATGCATGCTATCATACACACTTTCAGTCACCGAAAAGCGGGCCTAGGCGACATGCAAGACTACATGGCCTGTATGGCAACGGCGATGATTTAGAAGAAGCTGTTCAATTATTCAAAGCTTGTGTTTACACATATGATGAAAAATATGGATGATTAGAGGTGATGTTTATATACAAGATTCGTGCAGATGCTAATCGATGAGAAGTTCACAAACATTGCACGTGATCCGAATGACGTCTTATATGTCATCACCTTGATGATACTACTGTCAAGAAGTTGATAAAGTTTCAAAAGCAAGATTCAGCACCGGTGGCAAAGCCAGTTTTGGGGCAATTAAAGATGAAAACTATATTGCGCCGGCTGACAACAAGTGGAGGAAAGACGGTAGCGGTGACGAGAAAGAGTTGAATGATGAGAATGAATGGTTTAAGGCTTTCAAGCCGAAAGCTCGCAGCGATTGGTTCCTTAAAGTTGAAACTTAAAAGCCTAAAAAGAAGCGTGCATCAAAGAAAGTCGAAACAATGCTCATCGATGAAGATGAACCTGTTAATGTTCAAGCTAAAGCTGGTTCTAGCGCTGCGATTTTTACTGAGAGTCAAGAAGTTGAAAAAACAACTCAGGAAGATGATGTTATTTCAGCTACCTCAGAGAATGATGAAGATTCTGATGATTCTCTCAAAAGAGTTACAAAGAACACAATAAGAGAGACTGTGGTAGAAAACGCCAAAGAGACTGATGCTGATTTCGATCCAAATCAAGAAAAAGAGTATGACAAAGAGAGGCCGAAGAAAAAGGCTAATTGTTCAAAGTCTCTGCAGTGGTTCTACAACAAAAACCACATGATCTCCAAAGACAAAGGGTAAAAAGACAAAGAAAGCCCTAAAACCACCAAGTAGGAGATATGTTGGGAAGCTTAAAAGCGCAAAAGTTACACAAGAATCTTCTGGCGCACAGGAGAAAGGAGCCACACAAGAACCTCCTAAACAAGAACCCGCTGTTGATATTACATCTGAAGCTGAACGTCCAGGAATCACACAAGAACCTCCTGTTATCATTTCTCCAGAGGCAGAAAGGCCAGGAGCAACACAAGAACCTCCTGAGTCTATTTTACTTAAAGTTCCAGTGATACAATCTCCTGATCCAAAAGCAGCTCAACCTGAAGGCTCTACACCGAAATCAACTCCAAAGAGATAAACTCCATGGAAAGCTACTCCTAAATCAACACCAAAAGCGTCATAGTCAAATCTATTTGGTGATATTCCAAATGAACCAGTAGATCTTCTGGATCTAGATGAGTTCTTTCCTGACACATACATTGATGTTCTTGAAAAACGTGTCAAAGAGTTGGAAGATAGAGTTCAAAAGAATGAGGAAGAGTAAGCAGAGCTTATAAAGAAAGTGAATCAAAGCTCGGTGGAATAAGAGATGATGGATGACAAGATTAAGGTGTTGGAAAGCGAGAAAGAATTCTTCAAAGCATTGATCGAGAGCTTGCAAGACGCAAATGAAAAGCTGCAAACAGAGATTGCTGAGTTGAAAACGATTCAAGCCTTAAATGATTGAAGGTTTACAACGATGCAGAAAGCATTATCTATACTCTGGGTATTGATTTCATTGCCGAATACGATCGTCTTGATAGGCAATAGGCGAAAGAAAGAGCTGAAAAAGAGCTTGCTGCTAGTGGTAAGGGTAAGGGTGTTGAAGGTGAAGCACCTAATCACCCGAAGCTGCCGAAAAGACTGTTGATGCAGTTGAAAAAGCTTCTGAGTCCGTTATTGCTAAGGTTGACGAATCTGTCAAGCCTTCTGATACTGTAATCGCATCTGAGGTCAAGGACGATGAAGAAACAGAAAATGAGGATAAAAATGATGACGACAAGAAAGATGATTCTGATTAAGAAGATTGGAATAGTGCGGATGATGATGATGATGATCAGGAAGGAGTTAGTATGAAAATCAGTGATGCAAAAGTATTTGATGACTTTGATTTTTCTACTCTAATGGATGATGAATCAAACAAGATGGATGATCAAATTGAGGGGGAGTCAGGGCAAAAAGGGCCTGCTGATGATATAGACATGATTGATTTTGATAGATCTGCAAAGCCTGTTGCTGCTATTCCGATAAACATATGATATTGATTCTTGAACATAACGTAGAGGAAGGCGAGTATGTGCACAATTACACATAGAAGATTTGGCAAAGTTAATTGAAGTTGATGCTGAAATACTTGACTTTGATTTTGAAGAGCAAGTGTTGAATGTTAACACATTTGAGCCAAATGATTATCAATACATACGAAGGTTTGAAGCTGATGAGTATAACAGAGTGATAGTAGAGGATTGGTCTTCAGATGATGAAAGTAAATGAAACTGCAAAGTACGTCGGTCCTAACACGGATAGTTTTCCTACTTTTGAGGAGATGTACAAGCAATTAAACAAAGTTATGTTGAAAGAGAAAATCGAAGAATCGATACGTGAAGATAAAGTTCCGAAACCAATGACCAAGGAGGAAATAGCTGAAGCTAAGAAGTCGTGGTTCAAAGAGATGTCGCGCGAATGTAAGTTTCAACGTCATCTAGCATTCTTTACCAGAGATAAAGATGTGTCGTTAGGGGATATCCTAAGTTGGGGGTGGTTCAAAGAGTTGAATGTCTATGCTATAAAACGTGAGTTTGGAGTGCAATACTTCAAATACTTAGCAGATTTCAAGACTCTACCGTACTAGGATGTGTAGGAGCTTGTTCAAACTGTGAATGTCACATATCATATGAAATTTATTGATCCGTTATTATGGAAGATGATTAAGTTTGAAGCGACAAAGGGATTTAAGTATTGGAAGCCGTTTGTTCCAAGACGTCGCATTAAAACAAATAAGAAGACAAGGGAAAAAGATATAACGTTGATTATGAAACGACCAAGAGCGATGAGAAACATGCCATTGATGCCGATTGAGCAAAATTTCTATCAAGTGTTCAAGTGGTGGCAGATAGATTCAACCACATGTGAAGCTGTTATTGTGTTACGATTTGAAGCACATCTGGATATCACAAAGGAAAGAGTTTAGATATTGGGGTTTCAAGGCATGAGGGGGTTGTGGAGAACAATCAGGATACTAGACCCGATGTGGCTAGTGAATTGCTCGAAAGAAGACATCAAGTGCTTGTTCTACAGCAAGATAGTGTTTGAAGAACGTCAAAAAGAACAAGCCTTGCAATATCAAAGAGTCGTCAATGTATCCTACGCCGAGAAGTGAACTCCGGAAAAATGTGGCAAACAAATTGGAGGGAGCTAGAACGAGTTGAATTTCTGAAAGAAGGGAAGTGTCTAGAAGCGATACACGAGAAAGGTAGGGCGGCAAGGCTTAGAAGGTTTCAGTACATGAACAAAGTGCCTCCTACAGATCAGACGCCAGATCCGAAGCAAGAACGACGAAAGAAGCCTTACAAGAACTTCTTCGGTCGTGTTCGTTAATGTTTATTTTGAAGATAGAGTTTTGAAGACTAATAAAGACTTAGACGATATCCAAGGGGGAGTCTGTTGGTGCATAATGTCTATGTCTTAGTCTTATATCGAGTCTGTATAGATTATAGTTGAATAGGCTAGCAAAAAAGTAGTATTTATATGTTAAAGGGTCAAGTTCGCTCATGAGGTGCATGTATTGTCAAGTTCGGCCAAACCTGCCTTGGCAAGTTCGCCCGAACTCATAACCCTCACCAGCGAACTTCAATTCCTATAAATAGCTAGCATGTCAATCTCATTTGTAACTTTGGCATCTTAGAGGCGAAGCTCTATTAATTTGGAGACTTGACGTTATATCAATAAAATTGATGATTAATTGACTAATTCTTGTTGTTTGGTAATCATGTCGTAATATTTCCGCTATTATGGACATTAGATATCAAATCTAGGTTCATTCGCGAACTTGACCACAGATTGACCAAGTTCGCTCGAACTTGTCACATAGTGACCAAGTTCGCCCGAACTTGCCAGAGAGTCTAAAAAAAAAATTTGTTGGTGCATAATGTCTATGTCTTAGTCTTATATCGAGTATGTATTGTATAGAGCTGAATAGGCTAGGTTTTGAAGTATTTATAAAATGTTTTAGAAAAGTTCGGTCATAAGTCATGTAATGTATGCATGTTCGGCCGAACTTGCATAGGCAAGTTCGGACGAACTTGCACCCTCCATGGCAGGACTTGTTGTGCTATAAATACCTAGCTTGTGTGTCTCATTTGTAACTTTGGCATTGTAGAGGCGAAGTTCTATCAGTCTGTAATCTGAACGTTTAATCAATTTAACTGACGATTAACTGAGTAATTCTTGTCTATTGGTAACGCGACGTAATATTTCTGCTATTATGGACGTTAGATATCAAATTTAGGTTCCTAAGCATCGAGGATCGGTCCTACAAGTAGTATCAGAGCTAGAACAGCCTGATTTGATAGTATCAAGACAAGGCAAGTTCGGGCGAACTTGCACCCTCCATGGCCGAACTTCTTGTGCTATAAATACCCAGCTTGTGTGTCTCATTTGTAACTTTGGCATTGTTGAGGCGAAGCTCTGTCAGTCTGTAATCTGAACGTTTAATCAATGAAACTGACGATCAACTGATTAATTCATGTCTATTGGTAACACGACGTCATATTTCCGCTATTATGGATGTTAGATATCAAGTTTAGGTTCCTAAGCATCAAGGATCGGTCCTACAAATGGTATCAGAGCTAGAACAGTCGTATTTGATAGTATCAACACAAGAACACTTTTATTTCTACTCAATTCTTCTTTTTCTTTAACTTTTGATCACAAAATGAAGAATTCAAGGTCAAAATCTTCTGAATTTTGAATATATCATGTAAAATACCACAAATATAAATCCTTCAAAGATTGGAGATCAAATTCAACCGAATTCATGTCGAAATTTTGAAAAAAACCATGTTTTTGAAAACCCTCAGGAACGAACTTATTGGCCATGTTCGGCCGAACTTGTGCTAAAACAGCACTTTTCAAGCGATTTTTTTAGTATGTTCGCCCGAACATAGGTGATTTTTGAAGAAATTTTAGTCAAGTTCGCTCGACCGAACTTGTGTAAAATCAAGAAGATTTTAAGTAAGTTCGCCCGAACTTGCTTGTATTTCATCAAAGTTCTTTTGAACAAGATCGCTCGAAGATCTGTTTAATTGGGGTTATAAGTTCAACCGAAGATAAACGAAATTTTTCAAAGTAAACCTAACAAGTTCGACCGAACTTGTTAGAAAATTCAAGAATTCTTCATTTGTCACTACAAGTTCTACAGAACTTGTAGTAGGACTAACTGTTTTCAAAGTTTTTGAAAATTATCAAGATACACGTTTCATGATTCACAATGGAAGATCAACTAAGAACTTATATGTCTGGAGCTAGTTCGTCAAACACTAACGTGATTAATCAAGTCAATCTTGATAACGAAATGGGAACAACCGTCAAACCACCTAAGCTGATGAGCATGGACGAATACGAAGCATAGAAAGAGAAATTTACCTACTAGGTTCAAGCCATGCACTTCGCTGGCTGGGTGTCAACTGAAAGAGGCTACACTATTCCGGTAGATGAGCATCAACAAGTTCTTGAGAAGTACAACTACACGACAGCTCAGAGAGACGAATACATTGTTGAGAAAAAGATGATCAGTCTCATCCAGCAGTCAAAGAAGATATTCTGATCTTGCTACCAGAGTATACTACAACAAGAGAGCTTTGGTTGTTGTTACAGAAGAAATACCAAGGCAGTGCTGAAATGATCAAAAGAAAGAAGGCTCTCATTCTGAAAGAGTTCGATATCTTCAACATGTTAAAGAATGAGACCATTAAGCAAATGATTGAGCGTTTCTGTCACCTCAAAGTGCAAATGCGAAGACACGGTCTTGAGAAGAGGGAACAATAATACATCGATAAACTTGCTGACGCACTACCAGAGGGTGAATGGACTACGTATTTAATGGTTCTAAAGAATAGCGATAAGTGGGATTTCTTCAAGTTGTCAATGTTTATCTATAAACTCGAAAGCCACAAAATGGAGCTTCTGAAGATAGCGAAGTCAAAGAACGCTAAGGTAGTTCAAGACATTGGTTTCTACTATAAAACAGGAATGCAAGATAACATTTCGAGTCCAAAAATTGGAACTGCTTTTAGTGCAAACATGAATGCTTCTCCACAAAACCAGAATCATTCACAGCCTCAGTATGACCAAAGTCCACAAAGTTCTTACTCGAGTACTGGTTCAAATTCAACATTCCAAAGTCAAGCAAATCAGAACCAACAGCAAAGTTCTGATCCGAATGTTTACAAATACAACATCACAGGGAATTTGAACATTGTTGTTTCTGAAGAAGTTGCAAAACAACATATGTCACTACTTGCTACCGGCTTAGAGTCTTATGAATGTCTTGTTGCCGGTAAGATCGGAAATCCCGAGATGACAGCAGAAGATTATGACCAGGTAGACGAGGAAGAACTCGAACTAGTGGACATCAAATGGTCCTTAGCTTCGATCATCAGGAGAGTGACAAAGTTCGTTGCACTCACAGGCCGTGACATAGGAAACTCCAACAAAAAATTGGGTTTTGACAAATCTAAAGTCACATGTTTTAGATGTCGACAGAAGGAACATTTTAAAAGAGGGTGTAAAAACTCCGAGGCAACCGGAAATCAAAGTCCTTTTGGAGGAGGGAATGAATATTACAAGAAGTCACTTCAATATAAACTGTTCCCGAAGAAAACTCAAGTTGAGATCCAAGAAAAGCCAAACAGTAGTACCATGGAGAAAGCCATGGTTGCATCTACAGAAGATGACGGTTTTGACTGGAACTCTTATATTGGGAAAAAGAACGGAGTTACTTTGAGGGTAGAGATAGTTGAAGATAATTATGTAGAGGAAGTAGCAGCAGCAGCTAAAACAGCAGCAGTAGAAGCAGTAGCTTTCGAACAAGCTTTGCTTGAACATTATTTGCATCAACAGCAGGAAGAAGAGGAACATATCCATATGCAGAGACAAGGAATTTTATCTTCTAATTCTTGTGACAGTTTTGCAGGTCACTTTGATGGAAGCACGAAAGTACAAGTGGTTGAGGAGAAAAATATTGATGAAGTGATTGTTGATATCACTCAAAAAATGAAAGTCGAAGACCTCAAGGACATGACAATAAAACTTTGGCGAATCTAACCAAAGTAGGTCCAGAGGTAAAGGTTATTAAGAAAGAAGTTGTCAACGTACAAGTTGTAGAGGTTGAGAAACCTTGTACAAAATGTACTAAACCTTGTGTCGAATGTGCAGAAAAATCAAAGATCATCGCTGAAAACAATGTGCATAACAATTTGTTAAAATACGATTATCGCATAATGAAAGAAGCGTATGACAAAATGAAAAATGATTATGGCAGATTCGACAGAAATAACACCGAACAACATGATAATATAAGAATGTTGAGTGGTACAGTAATGGATAAACAAAGAGCAATTAACATTTATATCAACACCATTGCTGAAATTAAACAACAACTTCAAGATATGACAATTGAAACTGAAAGAGTTCGACAGTTGTTAAGAAGTTATACCACTAACGCGTATGTTATCGATCACATTTTTCCAACAATCTCATCAGAAGAAAAACCCAAAAAGAAAGCAGGTAAAGAATATAGCAATGTTCCTCCACCCCTTTGCGAGAAATACTGTGTTAAATCGGCAGACGGGATGGACAAGGCACTCAATGTTGAATTACGTTCTGAAAAGAAAAACGAGTTGCCAGAGAACATTGGTATAGTCTATGCTAAATCTGATGATGATAACAACGCTGTGTTAACAAAGTGGTTGAAAAGGTCAACAACATCTGGTGTTGTTAAGTCTGAGCTAGTAAAGACTGACAACACAAAAGAATCAAAGTCTGAAATCACTAAGACTGAGAAAGTAAAGACTAGTGAAAATGCGAAAGAAATTAAAAAAGAAATTAAGAACGATAATGTCAAATCTGTAAAAGATAAGAAAAAAGTGAAATTTTCAAACATTAACATTGTTGAATCAGATGATGAATTTGATTTTGGTGATGTTGATGAATATGCTTTTGATGATGGTTATCCAGTAAAACCCAAGACCAAGAAGGCTTGGGTAGAGATTTTCACCTAATTTCTGAATTTTGCAGGGGCTTCAAAGATCCGTACTTTCAAAGTGGATTTTGGATAGTGGAAGCGTCCAGGCATATGACGTGAATGAAGGCATTGCTATTCAACATTAAAGCTATCAATGGTGGATATGTTGGATTTGCAAGAAATTAAGGTGGAAGGATAGTCGCCGAGGGAAAACTCTCCAATGCTGTAGTTTCATTTGATCGCGTGACTATATTGCAGAACTTGAGAACAATCAATATCGTAGATTTGTGACAAGAAGTTTACAGTTCATTTCAACGACCGAGAGTGTATTATCTTGAAGCCGGAATTCAAAATTCCAGATGAGTGGATTCTGATGCAAGCACCGCGAGAGAATGATTTATATGTTCTTGATATGGGTGTTGCTACCACTTCATCACAATCAGCACAATGTTTTGTATCAAAGGCTACTAAAAAAGATTCTATTCTTTGGCGTCGAAAGATGGGGCATATTCATTTGTGAAAAATGAATTTCTTGGTTCATAATGATCTTGTAGAAGGTGTAAATCTTTGAAGTTTTCAGATGTCTGATCATTACTTGGAATGCAAGAAGGGAAAGCAGATCAAGAAATCGCATCCGAAGAAAATTCTAAACTCAATCAAGTTGCCTTTAGAACGTCTCCACATGGATTTATTTGGTCCTGTAAATGTTCGAAGTAAATCAGAAGACATATATTGCTTGGTCGTGACAGATGACTATTCGAGATATTTGTGGGTATTCTTTCAAGAATCAAAAGATGAAACGTTCGAGAACTTGGTTATTCTATTCAAGAAACTCGAGAACATTTATCATATGCCGGTCATTAGAAGTGACAACGGCACAGAGTTTAAGAATAACAAAATGAAGGTATTCTGCAACGCAAAAGGGATTCTGCATGAGTTTAGTGCTCCCTATACTCCACAGCAAAACGGAGTTGCTGAATGGAAGAATCGAACTTTGATTGAAACTGCGAGAACCATGCTTGCAGATTCTAAACTTCCAATCAGCTTCTGGAGTGAAGCAGTTGTTGCGGCTTGCTACATGCTAAACAGGGTTCTCACTGTCAAACCAACAAAGTAAACATGTTTTGAGATGATAAACCGACGGAAGCCAAATTTGAAGTTCTTAGAACCATTCGGTGAACCATGTACCGTAATAGACCAAAATGGAAAATTCGGAGCTAAATCTCTCGAAGGTTTCTTTGTCGGATATGCGAGTCCGTTGAGAAGAGTATATGTTCCTTCATTGTGAAAGGTTATTGAAGCACAACATGTGGATTGTTTCAACTACACGGATCCTATTCAAAGGAAAGGTGATGCGTTGCTGTTTAACTATCAAGACCTTTGGAAGTCATTTGACTTGCCCAAAGAACCAACTGACGAAGAAGTTGCAGCGTTATATTATCTTCACCAGTCAGCGAATCAAGACAAATTGTTCGACCAATTGTGGTTAATCAACCCATGTTGGATCTATCTTCTTCTGGCGCAAGTACAAACATTAGTGGTGTTCCGGCTAAAAATGTTTCTGAAACATTATCATCACCCACTACTCATCCAACGAATGCCTCTACTGAACCAACGAATACAACTACGGAGCCCAGTATGCCTCAGAATCAAGATTCTGATTCAGATGAAGCACAAACATTTGATGCTGATGGGGAATCATGTTCTTCAGATAAAGAAGTGGAGCAGATAACAAGTCTTCTTAATCAATCTGCAGTCCCGAACAACAGAAATGAAGCTTTATCAAGCTCTCCAAACATTGAATTGGTTGTTGATCTCAACATCACCAATCAACAAAACTCAGTAGATGTTTCAAGTGAAGAATTGCCGCGATCATATTCCTATCATCCGTCAACAAATATTATCGAAGAACTTCAAACTGGTGTTAGAACTCGAGGGCAAATTAATAAAGCACTCAGTGGTTTCTACACACATGTTGCTACAACCCAGAACTATTGTTTCCATTCATGTTTCATCTCTCAGATTGAGCCTAATACAGTTAATGAAGCTTTAGCAGATGAAAACTGGGTACAAGCAATGCAAGAAGAATTATTGCAGTTTGAGAAGTTGGGTGTGTGGAAGCTTGAAGACTTACCAGAAAATCAGAAAGCAATTGATACAAAATGGGTCTTTAAGTGTAAACGTGATGACAGAGGGGTTATTGTTCGTAAGAAAGCTAGGCTTGTTGTCAAGGGATTGCACCAGTAGGAAGGGATAGACTACACGGAAGTCTATACACCAGTAGCTCGATTGGAATCTATTCGAATATTTCTAGCTTTCGCATCATGGAAAGGATTTAAGGTCTATCAACTGGATGTCAAATCAGCTTTTCTGTATGGCAAATTATGCGAGAAGGTGTACGTTTGACAACCACCGGGGTTTGTCGATCCACTTAACAAGAAGAAAGCATACCTTCTGGATAAAGCACTCTACGGTCTACACCAAGCCCCGAGAGCTTGGTACGAGACGTTATCACAACATCTCGTCGGAAACGGCTTTATCAGAGGAACTGTGGATAGTACTCTTTTCACCAGAGAAGTTGATGGCCATCTGATTATAGTTCAAATCTACGTTGACGACATCATCTTTGGATATACAAATGATAGTCTCTGCAAAGACTTTGAGGGAATCATGAAAAAGAAATTCAAAATGTCCTCGATGGGCGAAATGAAGTTCTTTCTTGGTTTGCAAGTAGATCAGCTTTCAGATGGTATTTTCATTCATCAGACTAAGTATGTTCACAACATCTTGAAGAAGTTTGGAATGGAAAGCTTGAAGCCTCTATCTACACCTCTTGCTCTCAATCATGGCATTTGCGTGGACGAGACTGGAGCCAAAGTTGACGAGATGTTATACAGATCGATGATTGGATCACTGATGTATCTGATGGCATCGCGCCCAGATATTATGTATCCAACCTGCCTCTGCGCCAGATATCAGTCAAGCCCGAGGATTTTACACATGCAGATCATGAAGCGTATCTTCAGATATCTGAAAGGATGCCCAGGCACCGGCTTGTGGTACCCGAAGAACGAAAATTTTGACCTCACAGGCTATGATTATTCTGATTTTGGTATAGATAAGTTGAATTCTAAATCAACTACAGCGGGATGCCAGTTCTTCGGAACAAGAATGGTAACCTGGCAGTGTAAGAAACAGACTACGGTCGCTCTCTCTACCTATGAAGCTGAGTATATCTCGGCCTCCAGCTGTTGTTCACATATTCTGTGGATTCAACAACAGATGAGAGACTATGGTATGCAATTTCTAGACACTCCATTGTATGTTGATAACAAGGCAGCCATTGATATAACTAAAAGTCCAGTTCATCACTCACGCATAAAACACATTGAAATTTGTTATCATTTCATTCGTGATTGTTACGAAAAGAAATTGGTACGAATAAAAAAATCCACACCGATGAACAAAAGGCTGATTTTTATACCAAACCATTTTCTTTGTCACGATTTAAATACTAGCTGAGAATTAACGGTATGGAAAATTGCTTGCAGGTGCGGATGCTGAGGTTGAATACGGATCGGACAACGAGTTCGCGTGATCTACATTGGTTTTTTTCTAGTTTAGAATTTTATTAAAAACTAAAATCCAAAACGATGTTTTTGATTTAGGGGAGAAATGTTAGAGAAAATACAAAAACATTCGAAAAATTTTAAAATCTAAAAACATATAAAAAATTCAAAATGTTCAAAAACATTGAAAAAGACAAAAAGAATTCAGTATCATAAAAGAAAATGATAGTACATCAGTGGACTATCACAGTATGCTAAAGAAATGTAAAGTTTTAAAAAGTAATAAACGAGTCTTACTATGGATGTGTCGATAGGCTTAACACGTTCAGTAAACTGTTTTCGAGATATAAACTAAATTTTACAACTGCTTAATCTTGTGGATTAACACATCTTGGATATATGGACTTGGTACTCCAAAATTTCGTTTGAAAGATTGCCTGATTCTGAGATACGAGTTCTTTATAGATAGCTGATAACTAGGGTATTATGCAAGTTCTTCTGATTTTGCGGAAGCAATGGCCTAGAACTTCTATAATACTTTAGCATTAAACCCCAAATTGCATGCAATATTGAAAAGTATCGAAAGATATAATCATATGCAATGCTGAAAAGATTCCTTAAGTGGAACACACCTTAAAGACGAGCCTTCATCTCTTTGTCTGTATGGTAGTACTAACCTGATCTCTCAAGGTCTCGCACAACCCAGATATTGATATCAATTACATTATATTCACCTGAAAGATGAAATCTAGGGAATCTGGATACGGGAGTATATTCAAGAAGTGGGAACCACAGATAAGTCAAGTTTCATTAATTTCACCATAACATATCTTGAAACAGTTGAGAAATGTGAAAAGTTTAAATGGACAAATATATGGACAATCTTGGTAAACAAGTTTAACTTAAAGTCATTTAAAGGTCAACTTTACTGGTGATATGTCTCAATCAACTGATATGATCCTTAGACACGAATTCACAAAAATATGTCTGTAAATATGTTTGTACATAGTTTACATTGCTTATTTCATTGTATTTCAGCTTTACAGATTAAAAATCAAAAAGATTTTCGGTGTGTTTTAGCATAAACTTACAAAAATACAAAAAAGATTTATTTCTACAATGTTTTCAGCAAACCAATGTTGGAGAACGGATCTTCGAAGTCTGGTAAGATGCTAGAACTGGTGCGAGTCTCTTTGACAACGGGCTGGGAGCTAATCCATTAATCTGAAAAGATAAAACGATAAAAAGTTCGTTAATTTGAAACTTTGATTTTGAAAATATCAACAGTTTGATCGTAACGGGTCAAACCGGGGTCATTTAGTTGGACTCGGCAGACAAATTGGTTAACCAATATCATTAGCTTGGACTTGGTCAACTGAGTGGATTTTCATAACTGGTAAAAAGTTGGAAAGTTCAGGGTTAAAAATGAAAAATTTGAAAAAAAAGTTAACAAAGTTAAAATTTTGAGGTTTGGCAAGTTCAGCCGAACTTGCTAATCAACATAAAGTTTTCACAAACAGCAAGTTCGACCGAAC
The DNA here is from genome assembly GCA_947069175.1 of Scalesia atractyloides. Lineage (NCBI taxonomy): Eukaryota > Viridiplantae > Streptophyta > Magnoliopsida > Asterales > Asteraceae > Scalesia > Scalesia atractyloides. Next base: position 50,766,297 of record CAMTDV010000005.1, on the reverse strand, counting down.
TTGCAAATGATTGTTTGTTTTACAACAAGTTCGCTCAAACTTAGTCTGGGCTTTTGAGATGGGCTTAGCAAGTTCTTCCGAACTTGACATGGTAGAAATACCATTCAAGTCTGGCCGAACTCATTTACTTGTTATCAGAACACTTGAGCGAACTTGAGCTTTTTGAGAGAATTTGTGAGAAATTGGCACTTTTGAGCCGTAATACTATCCGATTGAAGTTAGTTTTTGGTGATTAGCACACCAATCACTATGGCAGATGTACTTAATTAAGAATAAACCATGATTGAACTGTTAAAGAAACAAAACCAAATCTAAAAACTTAAAATCGACCGTGAAATCGATTTTGATGAACTAAAATACATGTTTGCATGTTTGAACTTAGTTGATCAGTTGAAGAAGAGGACAAGTTCGGCCGAACTTGTTGTCAAGTTCGACCAGACTTGTCCAAAACACAACTAAATGAACCAGAAACATGTTCGACCGAACTTGTTTGTTGAAATGTTTTTGATCCAATCATGTTCGACCGAACTTATGTTAACAAAAGTGATTTGTTTGTATTGTAAGTTCGCCCGAACTTATTCTTTAATGAAAACATTTGTCTCATACATGTTCGGACGAACTTAGGAAAAAATGAATAATAAAAACTGTAAGTTCGCCCGAACTTGCATTAGAAAAAAGTTGAACATGTGTGTTACATGTTCAGGCGAACTTGTTAAAATCAGAGTGTTTAACACTAATCAAGTTCACCCGAACTTGATTAAAGTGTTAGAAATTTTTTTTTGATTTTTTCTCGAAAAGCGTGCTAATTGTTTTACGTCATTTTTCATGCACATATTCTAGCGCGTGTTATCTCAGTTGAGTTTTCAAAAACTCATAATACATGCATCACGCTTGACAAGTCTATTTCTCCATCGCTGAAAGAATATGACAGCATTTTGAAGTTTCTTGAAGATAGTCATATTCGTCGTGCTATTACAGAACGCGTCGTTTCTTATCGATCTCATATTGTTCACTTCGGGATGAACGCTGACGAGAAGACAATCTCTTATACAGTACAATTTGGTGATGAGATAAAGCCGATCGCAGTTAGCGAAGGTGATATCCGACGGATTTTGGAGCTTAAGGATCCGATTCATCTAGACGAGAAAGTGGTTCGCGGATGCTTTTTCTGCATGGGCTACAAAGGAAGTGTAAAAAAGCCAACGCTAAAGAAAGGGGAAGTGCCTAACCCCTACAAGCTTCTGATTCATGCGTTGATTCATACCATTAGCCATCGCAAAGCCGGTTTAGATGATGTTCATGATTATTTGGCTAGCATGGCAACGATGCTTATTCTGAAGTAGCCGTTCAACATTTCAAAGATAGTGTTTAGTCATATGTCAAAGAATATAGAGGATTTGAGATTGTGCCTTTATCCAAGATTTATTCAGTTGTCGATTGATGAGAAGTATCCCAACATAGCTCGAGATCCAAATGACGTTCTTTATTTAGTTCATCTCGATGAAACCACAGTGAAGAAGCTTATCAAGTTCCAGAAACAAGCTTCAGCTCCTATTGCAAAGCCAGTACTCGGTGCGATTAAAGATTCAGATTATGTCTCGCCACCTGAAAACAAATGGAGAAAGGATCGTAGGGACAATGAAAAGGAACTTAAATCCGAGCAGGAATGGTTTAAAGAATTCAAACCGAAGGCAAGGAGTGAATGGTTTTTGAAAGCTGAGGCTGATAAACCTAAAAAGAAGCGAGCATCAAAGAAAGTTGAAACTTTGCTTGTTGATGAGGAGGAGACTAGAATGTTGAGGCAGTGGCTGGATCTAGCACTTCAGTTGTTAATGAAAGTCAAGAAATGGTGAAAACGACACAAGAAGAAGTAATTTCTGCTACGTCTAAAAATGAAGAATCTGATAAAGAGCCTGAAAAGAAAGAAGCTGAAATAAGAGCAGAAAAAAAAAGGAGACTTGATGTAGATTTTGATCCGAATGCAGAAATAGAATCTGATGAGGAGAGGCCTAAGAAAAAGGCGAAGCGTACAAAGTCTCCTGCTATCGAAATATCAAAGAAAACTACAGGGACACCGCATACTAAAGGAAAATGAAAAGCTAAAAAAGCTCAGAAAGCGGTGAGCAAAAGATATAAGAGCAAAGTGTAAAGCACAGAAACCATACAAGAACCTTCTGGTGCTCAGGAGAAAGGAGCAACACAAGAACCTCCTCCACAAGAACCTCCTGTTATCGTACATGCTGAAACAGAAAGGCAAGGAGTTACACAAGAGCCTCCTGTGTCTGAATTTATTGAAGTTCCGATCGCTGAATCGCCGAGTGCTCAAAAGACTTCAGCTCCTGATAGCTCTACGCCAAAGAAGTCTACACCAAAAGCTGCAACACCAAAAGATTCAACACCCAAGACGCCGAGGGGTAGTATGTTTGGTGATATGCCACACGGCCCAATCAGTTTTGAAGACTTGGATGAATTTTTCCCTGAAACGAATGCGGAAATGTTAGAAAAACGTGTGAAGGTTTTGGAAGATAAAGTTGCGCAGATTGAGTTAGAAAAGGCTGAGCTTGTAAAGAAGGTGAATCAAAGTGAAGTCAAAAGAGAAATTCTTGATGATAGAGTGAAGGTGCTTGAAAATGAAAGAGAATATTACAAGGCGTTGATAGAAAGTCTCCAGGACGCCAATGAAAAATTACAAACAGAGATTGTAGAATTGAAGAAAATTCAGGCTCTGAATGATCGAAGATTCATCAGATTACAAAAGGTGTTATCCAATAATCTGAATATTGATTTTATCGCCGAATACGATCATCTGGATCGTCAAGAAGCCAAGGAACATGCTGAGAAAGAATGGGCTGAGAGTGGTAAAGGAAAGCAGGTAGAGGGTGAAGCCCCTAAATCTTCTACAGAGAAATCTTCTGATGTCCCCGAGAAATCTACTGAAGATGTTTCAAAAGCTTCTGAGTCTGATATACAAAAGGTTGACGAATCTGTCAAGCCTTCTGATCCTACTATTGTTAATGAAGAAAAAGACAATGAAGAAGCCGTGAAAGAGGATAAAAATGACGAAGAGGAAGAAGGATATGAAGATTGGAATGTTGGGGATGACGATGATGATTTTGATCAAGTAGATGATGATTTTGATCAGGGTGGTACAGGCTTAAAGATCAATGAAGCTAAAGTTTCTGATGAATTTGATTTTTCTGATCTGATGGACGATGAATCTAATCGAATGGAAGATAAAAGCCTGGGGGAGTCAGCGTAAAAAGGGCCTTCAGATGATATTGATATGTTAGATGTTGATCGTTTTGTAAAGCCTATGACTGCAGTACCTATGAAGCCTTTAATACTGATGTTGGAACACAATGTTGAAGAAGGTGAGTTTGTACATAATTATTCGAAAGAAGATCTGGTGAAGCTAGTTGAAGCTGATGTTGAGAACTTGGAGTTTGGGTTTGAGGAGATAATGAATGTCAATACATTTGAGCCAAAAGAGTATCAGTACGAAAGAAGATTTGAAGCTGATGAATACAACCGTGTGATTGTTGAAGACTAGTCCTTAGATGATGAAACAGAACAGAAAGATAAGTATGTGGGTCAGGATTCAGAAAGTTTTCCTACATTTGAAGAGATATATAAACATCTGAATGAATATATGTTGAAAGATAGAATTGCTGAAGAGCTACGTGAAGGAAAAATTCCTAGGCCAATGACCAAAGAAGAGATAGCTGAAGCGAGAAAGACCTGGTTCAAGGAGATGCCTCGTGAACGTATGTTTCGAGGTCCACTAGCATTCTTCACCAGAGATAAAGATGTTTCTTTGGGAGATATATTGAGTTGGGGATGGTTTAAGGAGCTCAACATTTATGCAATCAAAAGAGAGTTTGGAATGTAATACTTCAAATATCTTGTTGATTTAAAGACATTGCCGTATTGGGATATGGAAGAGCTGGTACAAACAGTGAATGTTACTTATCATATGAAAACAGTTGATCAATTATTGTGGAAGATGATTAAGTACGAAGCTGAAAAAGGTTGGAATCACTGAAAGCCGTTTATTCTGAGACGAAGAATAAAGATTAACAAGGTTACAGGAGAAAAGGACATAACGTTAATCATGAAACATCCTAGAGCCATGAGGAATATGCCGCTTATGCCGATTGAACATAACTCTTATCCTTTATTCAAGTGGTGGCAGATTGATCCAGCTATTTGTGAAACAGTGATTGTATTGAAGTTTGAAGATCACTTAGATATTGCTAAGGAACGAGTTGAAGTGATGGGTTATCAAGGTATGAGAGGATTGTAGAGGACGATAAGGATTCTAGGTCCTATGTGGTTGGTAAACTGCTCGAGAGAAGATATAAAATGCCTTTTCTACAACAAGATTGTTTTTGAAGAAAGAGAAAAGGTACAAGCGATGCAGTATCAGAAAGTTGTCAACGTTTGCTATGCACGTGAAGTGAATTCAGGGAAGATGTGGCAGACAAAGTGGAGGGATCTGGAAAGAGTTGGATTTTTTAAAGAAGAAATCAGAAGTGAGGCGATTAAAGAAAAGATGGAAAAAGTGGTAAGGCAAAGTTCGCTCAAGATGGCTAACTTTAAAAGACCACCGCCAACTAATCAAACGCCGGATCCAAAACAAGAGAGACGAAAGAAGCCATTCAAGAACTTCTTTCGTCGGCTACGTTAATGTATATATGAAGACAGAGTTTTGAAGACTGATAAAAGACAAAGACGATATCCAAGGGGGAGTCTGTTGGTGCATAATGTCTATGTCTTAGTCTTATATCGAGTCTGTATTTTATAGAGCTAAATAGGCTAGGTTTTGAAGTATTTATAAAATGTTTTAGCCAAGTTCGGTCATATGTCATGTAATGTATGCATGTTCGGCCGAACTTGCACCCTCCATGGCTGAACTTGTTGTGCTATAAATACCTAGCTTGTGTGTCTCATTTGTAACTTTGGCATTGTAGAGGCGAAGCTCTGTCAGTCTGTAATCTGAACGTTTAATCAATGAAACTGACGATTAACTGATTAATTCTTGTCTATTGGTAACAAGACGTAATATTTCCGCTATTATGGACGTTAGATATCAAATTTAGGTTCCTAATCATTGAGGATCGGTCCTACAAAATTGTTGATCGTATTGATGGGATGAGTGTCCCGAAAAATTTGGCGATAGAAATTTTTTGAGTTTTCGAAGACCGAACCAGGTTGTTCGGGCACACGGTCTAGATCTTCAGAGTATAGATTTGGTAATACGTTCACAAAATATTGAAGATAACGGGAGAGTCATTGATACTGATGCAGAATGTTGATCATTTGGGTGTCGTGACTAGTAATGGGCCTAAACGTTAAATCTGCATTTATTAAATACTAAAAGTTCCAGATTTCAAGGGGAATTTTAGTGAAAATTTTAGTATGGTCAGAATTTGCAAAAATGGGGGGAAATAAAAAATTTTCAATATTTGAAAATTCCGCCATTTTTGAAATTCGTGACTGCTGCAACAGTATCCGGGTGGTGACCGATTGCAGATTATCGGGAAATGCAGTGGATCGAGATTCATTGGGTGATCACAGGAAATTCCGAGTTTTCAGTTCATGATACAGAGTGATGCTTAAGGGTTAGAGTCCTGATCTCCAGTGAATGAACAGTTAGCTGGATTAGCAGTCGTTAGTACCAGTGAGGAACTGAGGACGTTCAAAACGTTCAGTGATGATCTTAGGAATTAATGACTAGCTCTGAAGACGGATGGTTTCAAAATTACTAGGGAAATCTGATGATAACCTTTGGTGGCCATTATTTTTAGTCTTCAAGCAGATGAATCATTCTTCTCTTTGGACTAACCGTCGTTGGATGATGATGTTTGGTGATTAAGTGGCGCTGGTCTACCAGAGATAGCTATATATCTGGCATTGTAACTGAAAAGGAAGAATGTGATTTTGGTCACGGACGTCTGTTTCCCAGATTCGATGCTTTACCAGATTATCTGTTTCCGATGAAGATGTGCTGATTGAGCAGATTACTGATTTGCTAATCAAATCTTTCTGAAGGATGCTTAACTGCGATTACGGAAATCGGGATTTCGTATTTTCGAGGGTATTCGTTGATTTGAAGTTTTCCGGTGAGGTGATTCAAAGTTTCTATCAATTGCCGGTTGAGTTTTTGATACTTTAGGAGTGTGCGGAATAAATTCTCGATGCTCAACGCTTATTCAAAAACTGAACTCGGATGCGGTTATCGTCGAAATGGAGAAGCTGCTACATTGATTAGCTTCGAGTTGATGGTTATTCGAGAAAATTTGTCGGTCAAGTAAATCAGAGGAGTCGGAAACCACGCAACCAAAGATCTGAACTGGAGATTTCAGCGGAATTGAAAGTTGTTAATGCAAACCCGGATCATCAATTAAGGGGAAATTTGTTGACGCGTTTCGACGACATCGGCAGACACCTTGATTGAAGTTGTAGAATATTCAAACACGGCTCAAAGTTTTGAAGTTCAAGATCAAGCTTCAACAGCAACGAACAAGGGGGAATCTGTTGATGCACTATTGTGATCGTCACTTGTACAATAGGCTAGATTTAGCGTGTGTTGAATATTCTATAGGTTAGAATCGAACACACGACCGAAATATAGAGTTTTCAGTGTAAAAGGGAACAAGTTCTCTCGAACTTGACATGTGGCAGACAAGTTCGGCTGAACTTGTCATATGATAGACAAGTTCGCCCGAACTTGACCTCATATGCACATGTCAAGCGAACTTGGCTCTTTCCCTATAAATAGGTGGTGTGTGTTCATTTGTCATTTGATTTTTTGCCATTCCCATGGGGAGGTGCTGCCGGATTCTCTCCAGGAACTCTGGCAGCTGGACTTATAAAGATGTATACTCTTTCGGTATGAATGAAGACTTCCGCTGCATTCTACTTCTACTCCTTTCTGTAATAACATTCTACCGAATCGGATTATGTTTACGCATTAACTTCCGTCTAGAACCGCCTGATCATGGACCTTCAATTTTGAAAAATACAAAAACATTAAAAAAATCAAAAAGAGTTTTGTGTATAAGAGGAGATGATAGTACATCAGTGGACCGTTACAGTACGTTAAAGAAATGTAACATTTTTAAAACTGTTTAAATAGGTCTTTCTAAGGATGTGCCAGTAGGCTTCGAACGTTTAGTAAACTGCTTTCGGGATATAAAACTAAAAGATAAACTGGTAAATCTGTGGCTTAACATCTCTCGGATATATGGGCTTGGTACCTCGAAATTTCGTTTGAGAGAATGCTAGATTCTGAGATACTAGCTCTTTATATTTAGTTGATATCTGGGGTATTATACGAGTTTTTCTGATTTTTCGTTAGCAATGGCCTAGAACTTGTATAATACATTCGCATTTTTCACCCCAAAGTTGCACAAAAAATGAGGAAAAATTTCATAAAAAGATACGATATGCAGTACAAAAATTAAAAGATTCCCAAGAGGAACACCACCTAAAGTCAAGCCTTCATCTCTTTCTCTATACGGAAGTACTAACCTGAGCTCTCAAGGTTTCGCATTTCACCCCTGTACAGATATCAGTTAGATATATTCACCTGTGAGATGAAATCTAGGGAATCTCGATGCGGGAGTATATTCTGAGGTGGGAAACACAGATTAGGCCATGTTGATAAAAATTACCTAACATATCTTGAAGCAGTTGAGAAATGTGTAGAGGTTTAAGTGGATCAGTATACTGACAATCTAAAGAAAATATGTTCAAGAACGTAAAGTTTTATCCAGAGCAACGGTACTGATAATGTGTCTCAATGAACTGATATGATCCACTAACACAAACTTGCAAAAATATGTATGTAAATATGTTTAAAGTCGAATACGACAGAATGCAGGAGGAAAGATAAGAAACCATGGGGTGGGAGCTAATCTGGAAACAAAGTCTAGTTTGAAATATTTAAAAGTTCATTAATTTGAAACTTAAAATCAAAGGAAAATGTCAGTTTTGGTCAAAACGCGGTCAACCAAGATCATTAACTTTGATTTGTTAGCCAAATCAGTTAAACAAGGTCATTAACTTGGACTTGGTCAACTGAGTGGGTAAATAAAACTGAAAAATACACGAAAAATTTTGAAAGTTCCAAATGTTTAAAAGAATGAAGAATTTTCGCACGAAGATGAAGTCAAGATTTTCGCACGAAAATTTAAACAACATTTTCGCACGAAAATAAACAACTATTTATATGAAGAGAAGAAACAAATTTCGTGCAAAATCTGTCATCTGCTTCATTTGTTTTCTCTCTGAAAGTTCTTGAGAGATTATCTGTTTCTACTCATTTCTATTACGATTTTTCACATTGGGGAGGTTGATCCGCACACCTCTCATAATGGTGAAGGTATAACATCAAAAACGAGCCATAATCTTAAGATATTTGGAACGAAACGGACTAGACACGTAATTCTAGGATAATCTAGCCGGTAAAACTAAAAATTGAACTCACCGATGTTTAAATCGAATTCTTTAACCTAGGTTTACCGGTTCAATATCATAAAAAATCACAAGTTTTCGTATCGGTTCAAATTGGAATCTATTGGGGACGATGAAGATTTTCGCATGAAAATCTCTACATTTTCGCACTAAAATTTCGAATTAAAATTGTCCTATGATGTGTAAAATATACGAAAATTACCTTAAAGAAAACCTAAAAGATTTTTCACACGAAAATTCATGTGATTTCTGTGTCTGAATTTTTTCTAACTTTTTTGTGTCTCTCTGTTTCACAGGAAATTTCACACGAGTTTCATGCCATGCACAATTCATGCTGCCTTATTGATGAAGAGGTGCCGGAATTTGCTCCGTTTTCACAATACTTCAAATTTATGGAACGACTACCTATATTTTACGCTCTCACACATATGCATGATGTGTATGCTTCACACGTTGGTATGTCTATAAAGGAAGATTATGTTGCCCCTCCATAAGGAAAGTGGAGAAACAAGGGTAGCAGAGACGAGAATGAAGAAGCAAAAATGATGGAAGATTTCATAGAAAACAGAAGTACATGGTTTGTCAAAAAGGGAGAGAAAAGTTAGGGACAACATGGTCGACAGAAAGCTGGATCTTCCTCTATAATCTCCAAAAGGAAGAAAACTTCTGAATCATCATCTTCTAGACCTAAACGTCAAAAGAAGCAGCCTACTGTTGTTACACGGTTGATCGATAAACCTGATACTGAAGAAGTTCAAGTTGAAGAAACAACACATGTTGAAGAATCCGTTAAAGATACTACGGCCGAGATTGAAAGAATGGCTTTGGTGGCTCCGAAGCTGGTGGTGGTGATGATGAAGGGCCATCTTCCAGTACCGATTTTGAGGATTGGAGTGAGGAAGAAAGAGAAGAAAGAAAAAGAAGGAGCTAGAAAGAATAGAACGAGAGAAAAGAATCGCTGAAGAAAAGAAACGAAAGGCTACAGGAGAAGATGATACACCATGTGAGCCATCTGAGTCTGAAGAGGAGATATCAGTAGTTAAACCTGCAAAAAGGCCAGCCACTAAACGTGTGAAGAGGATTGTGCTGAAAAACCTGAGTCTGCTGCAGGAAAATTAAGGATTAAGTTGAAGACTAAAAGTACAGATCCTCCGATTATCCCAACTTCTGCTGAAGAGTCTGCTCCTCCTCCTCCCCAACCATCTCCTCATCCTGCATCTCCACAAAAGCCGCTTTCTCCTCCACCTTAACACTCTACTACAGATATTCTAATGCCATCTCCTCCACGTCCACCTATTATCACTCCTCCTACCACTTATCTGCCAGAGCATTAATCGATCTCACCCTTCTCAAGAAACATTCGATACATGGTTTGACTACTTCATCTAGATTTTGGAAATGTTCCAGGTGGAGAGGCCTTTTCAGTTGATAAAGTTTATGAAGGAAGGCTGGGAGAATTACAGGATCAGTTAAAGAATTATGAGGAACGCATGAAGGTCCTTGAGTCGCATAGGGATAGTATCATGGAGATTCTGGGGATTGTTACTGATGATAATGACAAGTTCATGCACGCATCTCAGAAAGTTACTGCATACGAGGAAAGAACCAAAGGTTGGAGAATGAAAGAGAAATTTTGAAGGTAACTCTGAAGAGCTATGGAACAAAAAATGAAAGAATGATCAAGAAGATGGATGAGTACGAGGCTGAGCGAACTTCAAACAACAGGCATATTGAACTAATGAAGAAAATCCTTGTTAGAACTCTCAGGATTTCTCTAGCAGATGAGATTGAACAGATTGAAAGAGAGGAAGCTAGACAAAGAGTTGCAGAGAAAGAACAAGCTTCTAAGGCAATTTCTGATGCTGAAGGCAGAGGGAAGAAGAAAATTTTCGTGCGAATATCCCTTCTGTCCCATTCTCTAGGTGCTGTCTTGTGAAGCCTATAAATAGGTGTATTGGGATGTTAGTCTGTGATGCTATTTTGTTAGTCAGAGGTGAAGCCCTGCTCGAGTCTATAATCTTTCCAAAGTTGATTAATACAAGATTCAGACGAGTAAACAGTATCCTCATACTTGTTGTTTGTTTGTTCACCTAGTTAACAATGAATTCCGCCTCTGTTAGCTGAGCAAATAACTCCGATAACTCACAAGTTGGGTCCGATCCTACACTCACAGTACCATAGGGCTGACAATCATTTTACCAAAATTCCTGGTGATTGTGGGGAAGTTTGGGAAGCGAAAGAAACTGTTCTCATTAACAAATCATTCGTTGATTTGTTAGTCTTGTTAAAGAGATCTTTTAGGGTCTTTTAAAGATACCCTTGTGGTATAGTCAACACAGATTTGAATGTCTTCATAAAAAACGACCAAAAGTTTTCACAATTAAAACAAGGACGATTAACTGATAACAAGGACGATTGGTTTATAACAAGGACTTATGGTTTTGAACAATGACATACAATGATTTTCACTTAAAGATATAAACCATACAATGTTTTCATTTAAATCGACTTATTACTCAGTTTTACAAAGGAAAAGTTCGGTCAAGATTCATGGTTATAAGGTTTTCTTTGACTTACATCAACTTGTTAAGTTGATTATATATTGCAAAATTAAACACTTTTGTTTTCAAGGTTCATACTCATCGACTTTTGAAGTTGGACGATGTTTGTCAATATAAATACAATGCCATGAATTTGACGCACACAAAATCTATGTTACTCACAGGCATTTTTATGCTGACGTACCTATTTTTCACATATGTTTCAGGTTTATCCATGTGATGTTTGCCGCCGCATGCTACACATAGGATGGACTCGGGCCTTAGTGACTTTAAAATTTGAAAGACAACATGATTGTATTTCATTTCCATTATTCCAAGACATTGTAATTCGATAATTCAATAAAACAAAACTTTAAGTACCATGTATTGTGAAACAATTTGTAACGTGACTCCCCAATCGTTTCCGCCACGTGTTGTTGTATGCGATTTGAGGTGTTACATTTAGACCATTTTACCTTCGTGCGAAGATAGCATTTACCTTCGTGCGAAGATAGCATTTGTCTTCATGCGAAGGTAGCTTACCTTCGTACGAAGGTAACTCTACAAAACCGTTATCGTTCGCACTTCGGTTGTGTGTTTGTATCTAATCTATACAATATTCAACACACGCTCTATCTACCCTATTCGAACAGACGGACACAAAAGTGCATCAACAATTTTCCCCTTGGACGTTAGTGTCGAAGCTTGATCTTGATCTTGAAATATGAGAGCTGTGTTTGAATATTCTGCAACTTCAATCAAGGTATATGTCGATGTCGTAAAACGCGTCAACAAATTCCCCTTAGTTGATGATTAGGGTTTGCATTATCTTCATAAAGCACCAATTCCCCATGAAATAATTCTCTACAGAAATTAATCTTCAGGTCTTTGTTTTGTTTTTGACCTCCTCTAATTTGCTTAATTGACAAATTTTCTCGAATAAACACCAACTTGAAGCTAATCAAAGTAGCTTCTTCATTTCAACGATAACCACATCCGAGTTTGGTTTACCACAATAGTAATTGATAGAAACTTTGAATTACCATAATGGTAAACTTCAAATCAATGAATACCCGCAAAAATCTGAAATCCCACTTTCCATAATCGAGTTTAAGCATACTACTGAATGATTGATTAGCAAATCGGTAATCTTCTATGTAACACCCCAAAAACGTCGCAGCGGAAATACAAATGTAATGGTGACGGAAGTTGGTGCCCATAAATATCTTAGTGAACGATACATCGTTAATTTTGGACATATCACTTAATTAAAACATTGTTTCCAAATTTAAACACAAACCACAACCATAACATAGTTAAGTTGTCTTGATCCTTATGGATCTTAATATAGTCGGTCCCAAATAAGTTTTAAAAGTGTCCAAAGTTTATTATTAAACAAAGATGCATCACAACCACAAGATACGCCAAAGATTCCCAAAGCCATGCTCAAGTATCTGAAGAACACGTTAAAATCAAGTGTCAACACAAAGGAGGGTGAGCTCACATATTCAAATTTAAAACAAGGTAAACTTTCTAATTATGTGTTTATTATCAAAACATCCAAATAATATTTTCGAAAGTCAATTTTATTTCCTTAATAAAATCCATGAGTCAGCCGTCGAAAGCGTTTCCCCGAAACCTCCGAACTAAGCATCTTCCCCGAAACCTCCGAACGAGCTATATATTAACATTAAAGGTATAATCAACGCTAGACAATAACAAAATATAAATTCGTCGCTTGACATGACAAAGAGCTACCGGTCGCGACGGGTTGTCAACCCGATAGATCTATCAAAAATTCCACGCAATCCATATTAATGATTAAATGGCTAAGTTCGCGCAAATTGCCCGCATGGGTTACCCCAGGTGCCAACCTTATGAACAATATATATATCCTACTAAAATGATAAAATTTAATATAACACATTATACGAATCCCCGATGTCCCCACCGAAACGTAAGCCTAATCCCGATACTCACTCTCTTGAGACCGGGCCAATTCGTTACAACTTTAGATTTAAACATTTTAAATCCACACGGTCGTTCTATCCTATCCCATAACGCTGTAAAATCTCCGTTTCATCCCCGAAACATATTTATATAAAAAACTATGTTTTTCTCCAAAAACATATCACATAATTTCCAAATCATATTTTCCACGAAAATATATTTATAGTTTAGTCAAAGGCATGTTTTATACGAAAACGTATACTTATCCTTTTAAGGCGTGTTCTTCGCCAAAACATATACTAAAACAGTAAAAAGAGGGGGTTTCGTGACACTCACCTTTGGTTGCGTATATTAAATAGCGCAATCCCCAAAATTGAATTTTACTCGTCCTAACATACGTACGCACAATTTAATAATCACACATCACAAAATTCCTAAGTTTCTCAATTCTTGGAATTTTTACATAACTTTGAGATTTTCTCGAAAAGTTATTATTTTTGATTATGTTGTCATATTAATATATATATGAGTTCATATATATACATATATATATGTATATATATATATATATATATATATATATATATATATATATATATATATATAATATTAAGATTTTGACTTGATCGATTTTATTGGTGACCTTAATGTTTTATCCGTTACACTCTCGTTTATAAATACTAAATATCTACGATTTGCGTGTCGTAATATATATACATAAACGTGCACATATTCACAATATCATAACACGCGAAAGCTCATTAACTTATTCACTTTATCATTTTTAAAGCATGTATACATGAAATAACTCTCTAAGTTAACCTATGTATCAATTTTCATGCTCGGCAAATAAGTTACACATTTTAACACGATTTCACCGATTCTACCGTTTTAAGCATACGAGCGTACATGCATAGTCTTAATTCCCGCTATCATGTCAACACTTAACATATTATAATATTCACCTATTTAAATCACATAACACATTTAAACACATAAGGTTCACCCATGAACAACCCATTTTAGTGTACATTGAAAAATGTGTATTTTAGCGATTCGGTTACGTTTTCGGGTGCCGAAAGTAACGTATGACTAACCAAACACCAAATAAACTAAATATAAGTTAATATACTTATATTTGTACTAAAAATATCAGTTTATTTACTGATTTAAAACAATTTCATAAAAACCCTTTTAAAAAGGCGATTTTTACCGTTTTACAGCATAGTTTTGCGTCAAACGTTACCATAACCATCCGAACTCGAAACGACTTCATATTTTAACACAATACATGATATATACTGAATAAAATGATGGTTATAATCAGATTATGCAGTTTTTATGTAAGGCACATAAATCATGCGATTTCATGTATTTTACAACACTTTTAAGCACATAGTACAACATGCAAAGCTAGTAAACTTTATCTCAAAGTGCCATACCATTTTACACTTCAAATGAAATTATTTTTATGCTTTATAATATGATCTAAAATCATTTTTATCATAACATCATTTATTCATCTTTTTATGTACATACACCCACATGCATGTCCATGTACAAGCTCCTAAAGCATCGATAACATATTTTCACCAACATGCATGTACCTATATGCATCAATATTCATTTATTTCATGTTCATTCATCCAAGAACATCATCATCCTCCTATTATTACCATCATCTAATCATCCAATATAAATGAAAGTATCACCTCCTTCACATTTATGAACTAACAACAAAATTTTGTATGCATGCATAGACATATATATATATACACGGCACACATACATACATACACAAGATTCCAAAGTTCAACTTTTCATGTTCATGCCTTTCACATACTCATGTCAAACATTAACAACTTTTAGAACATTCTAAACATCACATGCATTCACTTTTAGTATCTTATCCATCAAGAATCAATCTACATCAAAAACTCAAAATCTAACATACACACACACTCACGGCCACATATATACACACACTTACATCAATTTTCATTTTGTTCAAAAGTCCATTTAGTATAGTTTTCAAGTTAGTGTTTAAACTCCAAGAACAAGAGAACCTCCTATCATCATCAACATCATTAAGATTCATGAACAAGATTTTTAAAGTGAATCTTTGTACCTTCAAGTTTTGATGGGTTTCGGACAAGAGTTTATGCTATGGAGTTTGGATGTTGCTTGAAACAATTTGAAAACACCTTTGATCCTTCAAAAATACATGAAATAAGATTGCATGAACATGAATTCTTCAATGGAGGTTCAAAATTTGGAAGTGGAGGTGTGTGTGGGAGCTCACGGTAGAGAGAGAGAGAGAGAGAGGAGAGAGAGGGTGAAGTTTGTTGAATGATGTATGGGTTATATGGAGTGTGGAAGGATCTTAAATGATTATGTTTTCTTCCAAGGTGAACACTTGTCCAATTAGAAGCAAAAATCAAAAGTTGGGCAGCCCACATTGCCGCCACCTATATCTATAATCACACAAATTTTCATTACATACACATATATATGCTATTTAATGGTACTTACCTGGATACCCGGTATTTTATCTAGCGTTTTAACGCGTTTTAAATTATTTTCAACGCTCTATAAAAATAAACACACCAAAATATTACTAACCAATATTTTATTTGCTGGACCGGCTACGTTATCGGTATTTGGCAGTATGCGCGCTGTGTTGCGCAGTACGTGCTTAAATTCGCAAAATAGAGATTTTAAGCGTTTAAATTTATTTTTATCATTCTATAAAAATAAACTTGTCAAACTATTACTATAATAATTATTGGCTGCCCTTAACTGGCTGCGTTGACAGTATTTTGTCAGATACACGCAGTATCGCGCAGTACGCTCTTAAACTCGAAAAATAGAGTTTCTTAGCGTTTTAAATTATTTTTCCTCACCATTATAATTAAATATATTATTTAACTCATAACGGACTATTTTTGGGATTTTAACATTATCCGGCAGCCACCGACGTTCGTTTCGCATTTTAACCGTTACTCGATAAGCGTTTATCTTAATATTGCCAACGTAATTTTTATCAAACTTTGGATTTACCAACACATCAAATACAATATATATAAACATCATAAATAATCAACTACAGCCTTTTATTCATTCATGACACATGTTACATTTGTACGAGACAGCATAAATAGCCGGGTGTCACAGTCTCCCCCTGTTTAAGGAATTTCGTCCCCGAAATTCTTACACTACAGGTTTCGTTTTCGCACTAGACTTAAAGAGATGCGGATATTTTCATTGCATCTGGTCCTTTCATTCGCATGTGAACTCGGGTCCACGCTTGGAATCCCAGCGAACTTTGACCAACTTAATTCGACTCCTTCTAAGTTTCTGAATCTTCTCATCCAGAACTTCAACCGGTTCCTCGATAAATCTCAATTTATTGTCTACGTGAACCTCATCAGGGGTATAATTACTGTCTCATCCGACAGACACATTCTCAGGTTGGAAATATGAAACACGTCATGAACTCCACTCAAATCTTGCGGCAGCTTAAGCCTATACGCGACTGATCCAACTCGAGATGCAATTTCGAAAGGACCTATATATCGTGGGCTTAACTTCCCCCCTTTCCCAAACCTAACAACACCTTTCCAAGGTGACACTTTCAGCAGAACACGATCCCTGACTTGAAACTACAACGGTTTCCTTCGGTTGTCTTCATAACTTTTCTGTCGATCGGCGGCAGCTTTGAACCTTTCCTTGATCTGGACAACCTTGTCGGTGGTTTCCTGGATAACCTCAGGTCCGGTTAGTAACCTTTCGCCAAGTTCAGCCCAACACAAGGGCGATCGACACTTCCTTCCATACAAGTCTTCAAACGGAGCGGCTTTGATACTAGCGTATTAACTATTGTTGTAAGAAAACTCTGCCAACGACAAATGAGTATCCCAACTTCCACCAAAATCAATCACGCACGCTCTCAACATGTCCTCCAACGTCTGAATGGTTCTCTCACTCTGACCATCCGTTTGAGGATGATATGCCATACTCATGTCCAAACGAGAACCTAGCAACTCCTGAAGAGATCGCCAAAATCTGGAGTCAAATCATCCATCTTTATCGGAGATAATTGACACAGGCACTCCATGTCGGGCTACTATCTCGTTGAGGTACAACTGCGATATCTTTCCCGCCTTGTCTGTTTCCTTAACGGCTAGAAAATGAGTAGACTTCGTTAATTGATCCACAATTACCTATATGGTGTCATGTCCATGTGACATACCGGGTAATTTGGTGATAAAGTACATAGCAAGATGCTCCCACTTGCATTTAGGAATCTCTTGTTGCTGCAGAAGCCCAGATGGCCTCTGATGTTCAGCCTTAACCTTCGAGCATGTCAGACATTTACTTACATACACCGCAATATATCTCTTCATAATTGGCCACCAATATAACTCCCTAATATCCTGATACATCTTGGTAGAACCTGGGTGAATCGAATATCTGGACTTATAAGCCTCGTTCATAACCAGTTCACGTAGGTTACCTCTAAGCAGAACCCAAACTCGGTTCATGAAGTACATCACTTCATCTGCTTTTGGTATCAATTCACATTCGAAACCTTTGAAACCTTCTCTTCTTAGGTTCTCATCTTTCAAAGCTTCTCTCTGCGCATTATGAATTCGATCGGTCAAATTCGTTTGTATGGTCAAATCCAAAGCACGCACACGCAAAGGATTTTCCCACTCTTTCCTACTGAGCGCGTCAGCAACAACATTTGATTTCCCTGGGTGATAACGAATATCACACTCATAATCATTGAGTAACTCTACCCAACGCCGCTATCGCATGTTGAGTTCCTTCTGATCAAAGATATGCTGGAGGATCTTATGGTCTTTGTAAATCGTACACTTCGTACCATACAGATAATGTCTCCAAATCTTTAAGGCGAACACAACAACTCCCAACACTAAATCATGAGTTGTGTAGTTCTTCTCATGCACTTTCAGTTGTCTGGATGCATAGGCTATCACTTTGTCCTTCTGCATAAGCACGCAACCAAGGCCCAAATGTGACGCATCATAGTATACAACAAAACTGTCATTTCTCTCAGGCATGGATAGAATAGGTGCACTACACAACTTCTCCTTCAACATCCGAAGAGCTTCCTCCTGCTTTTCTGTCCAATCAAACTTCTTATCCTTCTGGGTCAATAGCGTTAATGGCTACGCTATTCTGGAAAAATAATCAATGAATCTTCTATAATACCTAGCAAGTCCTAAGAATTGCCACACCTCTGACGGAGTCTTTGGCCCTTCCCAATTCTTAATCGCCTCAATCTTCGACGGGTCCACATGTATACCTTTCTCATTAATGACATGACCGAGGAAATGCACCTCTCGAATCCAAAATTCACATTTAGAGAACTTGGCACACAACTTCCCTTTCTTCAACAGCTCCAGAATGACCTTCAATGTTGCTTATGATCTTCTTTGGTTCGCGAATAGATTAGTATATTGTCAATGAATACAATCACGAATTTATCCAAATAGGGTTTCCATACCATGTTCATGAGATCCATGAACACTGCATGCGTATTAGTTAAGCCAAAATGCATAACTAAGAACTCATAATGGCCATAACGTGTTGTAAAAGCAGTCTTCAGAAAATCTCCCTCAGCAATCTTCAATTGGTGATATCCTGAACGAAGGTCTATCTTCGAGTAGTAGCTTGATCCTTGAAGCTGGTCGAACAAATCATCGATTCTCGGTAACGGGTACCGATTCTTGATAGTCAGCTTGTTCAACTCTCTATAATCAATACACATTCTGAAGGAACCATCTTTCTTCTTCACGAACAACACAGGCGCTCCCCAAGACGAAATGCTTGGTCGTATGAAACCTTTGTCTATTAGCTCTTGAAGCTGATTTGACAACTCTTTCATTTCTGACGGTGCTAATCTGTAAGAAGATTTTGCAATTGGTGCAGCATCAGGTACCAAATCAATCTTAAACTCGATCTGTCTTGCAGGGGGTGATCCAGGCAAGTCTTCAGGAATTTCTTCAATCTTCCCACTTTCAGCTTTCATATCCACTATGTTACGCAACATCTTGTGCATCTTCGTAACACTAACAACTCCTGATACTCGACTCAATCAGTCACCGTGAACAACTATGGCTTCACCACCACCAGGACGAGGTATCCGCACTTGTTTTTCCGAACAAATGATCTCAGCTCCATTCTTGGATAGCCAGTCCATCCCAATGATTACATCAAAACTACCCAGCTCCACTGGTAATAAATCGATACTAAAACTATGATCGCATAACCGAATTCTACAACCACCAATAACTTTGCTAGTCTCTATCAGTTTACCATTTGCTAATTCTATCGAGTACTTTTTACTTAGTTTACTTGTTTGAAAACACAAAAATGGTTCAAAGGTTTTCTAAACAAAACTCAAGTCAGCACCAGTATCAAATAATACGAACGCAGAATGGTCATTGATTAAGAACGTACCGGTAACAACTGCAGGATCGTCACGTGCTTTCCCAGGATTCAGCTCAAAAGCTCTGCCCCTAGCACCCTGATTCTTCAACGATGGACAATTTCGCTTGATATGTCCTTGCTTTCCACATTCGAAGCAACCCTCAAGCTTGACTCCCTCCGACGTACTCTTAGCATAGCACTCACGAGTAACATGTCCAGCTCGACCACATCTGGCACACTTTCCCTGCTCATCACCGTAAGTCTTCCTTGCTGAACCACTTCCACCATCCCTTGCATTATCCTTCCTCGAACCACTCGAATTAGCCACATATACTTTCCCCAAATCGCGTTTCCTCTCACGCTTCACTTCGGAATCTTTTCTCGAGCTCTCAGATTTCCCATCTGCTTTGAGTTTTCCCGACGACTTCCTAGTCTCCTCTTTCCTGTTAAGGCTACTTTTGCGAGCTGCATCATCCGCTAATGATTTCGCTATAGCAGTAGCTTCCAGATAGGTAGTGGGCTTTGCTGACGTAACCATACTACAAATTTGTGGTGACAATCCCCAGATATACCATTCTACCTTAACGTACTCAGGAGTGACCATTCGTGGAACCAATCTAGCCAAATCATTGAACCGAGACGTATAAGCTTTGACATTCAGGCCTTCCATGGTCAAATTCCAGAAGTCAGTCTCAATCTTCTGTATCTCACTACGCGGGCAGTATTCCTTAAGAAGCATCTCTTTTAGTTCATTCCATATAAGACCGTAAGCCGCATCTTCGCCCAAAACTGAACTTGAGTGTTTCACCAAGATGAAGCTTCATCAAGAAATGAACATGAAGCATACCTAACCCTCTGATCCGCAGCACAACCGTTGATGGCCATCACAGATTCCATCTTCTCGATCCATCTAGTGATTTCAAGAGACCCTTCAGCACCGGTAAATGATCGTGGGTTACAGCCCTGAAATGCTTTATACGTACATCCATGCACTGTTCACAAGGTTAATGAAAAATCAAGATTTCGCTCTGATTATATCATAACACAGGAACTACTAAAACTTTTCCGATCATTATATTACCTTGCGGGTTTCCAATCTACACACCACCTTCACCATGCCCAGGAGCACCACGTCGCTGTTCCAAGGCAGTATTAACGTGCTGGGCTATGAGTTGTGCCAACTCTTCTGGGTGGTAGGTAGTCCAGTACCTTGTCTCGCTTTTGGCGGCATCTTGTCGTTTCTATTATTGCAATAATAATATCAACATAAGACATTGTTTAAATATTTCAATCATTAAATAATAGTGGACTAAACAATACAAATGCATCCACATAATAATGAGAATAATTTAACCAAAAGAGAACCCATAGCATATATTTATCACGGAAATTACAAAGCTTGTTCATAGTACAACGACTAACCAAAATTTGGTGTGACATAAACCACCAATAATAAGTCTACATGAAATTTCCGCCTAAATATCCAAAAATGTGGCATGCAAGCCGATATATGGGTTTATCAAAGAGACTTACAAAACAAACAAACAACATAAATGACAAACAACTATCATTTCTTCATGCCAACAAATTCTAGAAGCTTCCTCACAAGCTCCTCTAGCTCAACTATCCCCCAGTGCATCTGATCCACTGCATTGTCATCCAAATCCTTCAGCTCATCAAACCAGTCTATTTGCCCCTCTAGATCCTTCACTTTCCCCTAATCGCCTCCGGATCTCCGCGTATGGCCCCCAACTGACGGTCGCAGTGAGAACATCGGTTAAGCCACACTCCTTTCTGCTTCTTCGAAGCAGATGCTGTCTCAGTTCTGGAAGTTAAAGCGATGTCTCCAGCTAGTCGTATCCTCTTCCTACGTCGAAAGTATACCAACAGGGGTGGAGTAGGAGTGCACGACTCGATCGATGGAAATGACGACTCGGTAACAACAGGTGGAGGGACCTCAGTAGTGGGCTCAACAACGACAGTAGATGAGACGACCAATGGCTCTAATGGCTGAGCCGTAACAATGGTAGCGTCTACTACTGGTGCGATACTATAAGATCCTCCGATCAACGGAACAACTCTATCCACGTCATCGATAACTGGCACGGTACCTGATGATTACGCAGTCTCGTAGATCGAGGGTGGAGCATTATCATCATCTTCGATCCAACCGTTGCTTGTAAAAGCATAACGTGGATCAACCTAACTTGCGAACGCAGCAGGGTTAACCTGGAAGGATGAAGAGAATTCGGCGGCATCGACAAACTGTGGAATCTTAGGGGGTACCTATGGTAATACGGATCTAGGTGAAGTCTCAAATTCTGGCTCGCCCTCAGAGTCAGTAATCTCGATGACCTCGTGCTCGTACGACATCTGTGACATATATTTAACCGTACAAAGTAAGTGTGTGTTCAAATGAAAAATAACACATAAGGCCCAAATAAATAGATTAACACGTATGCACAATAACACACAATGGTTCTCATACATGATAAAAATCCATGTTTTAATATTTTGGCTTTGCGAATTTTGGACTTATTTCTCAAAATTCTTAGGTTGAAGTCTAGAGTTTTCCCCTGAAAACATCTAGTTCACTAACAACCGTTGGCTCTGATACCAACTTCTATAACACCCCAAAAACGTCGTAGCGGAAATACAAACGTAATGGTGACGGAAGTTGGTGCCCATAAATATCTTAGTGGACGATGCATCGTTAATTTTGGATATATCACTTAACTAAAACATTATTTCCAAATTTAAACACAAACCACAACCATAACATAGTTAGTTGTCTTGATCCTTATGGGTCTTATTATAGTCGGTCCCAAATAAGTTTTAAAAGTGTCTAAAGTATATTATTAAATAAACATGCATCACAACCACAAGATACACCAAAGATTCCCGAAGCCATGCTCAAGTACCTGAAGAACACGTTAAAATCAATTGTCAACACAAAGGAGGGTGAGCTCACATATTCAAATTTAAAACAAGGAAAACATTCTAATTATGTGTTTATTATCAAAACACCCAAATAATATTTTCGAAAGTCAATTTTATTTCCTTAATAAAATCCATTAGTCAGCCGTCATAAGCGTTTCCTCGAAACCTCCAAACTAAGCATCTTTCCAAGTTTCACATATTAATTTATTTTTTTAACATCCATTTGTTCATATTCGTAAGTTTGCAAGACATTACGAGCTATATACTAACATTAAGGTTATAATCAACGCTAGACAATAACAGAACATAAATTCGTCGCCTGACATGACACGGAGCTACGGTCGCGACGGGGTTGTCAACCCGATAGATCTATCAACAATTCCATGCACTCAATATTAATGATTAAATGGCTAAGTTCACGCAAAGTGCCCGTAGTGGGTCACCCAAGGTGCCAACCATATGAACAATATATATATCCTTCTAAAATGATAAAATTTAATATAACACGTTGTACGAATCCCCGACGTCCCCACAGAAACGTAAGCCTAATCCCGATACTCACTCTCTTGAGACCAAGCCAATTCGTTACAACTTTAGATTTAAATATTTTAAATCCACACGGTCGTTCTATCCCCTAAACGCCATAAAATCCCCGTTTCATCCCCGAAACATATTTATATCCAAAACCGTGTTTTTCTCCAAAAATATATCACATAATTTCCAAATCATATTTTCCATGAAAATATATTTATAGTTTAATCAAAGACATATTTTATACGAAAACGTATACTTATCCTTTTAATGCGTGTTCTTCCCCCAAAACATATACTTGCATAATAAAAAGAGGGGGTTTAGTGACACTCACCTTTGGGTGCGTATTAAATAGCACAATCCCCAAAATTGAATTTTACTCGTCCTAACATACATAGGCATGATTTAATAATCACACATCACAAAATTCCTATGTTTCTCAATTCTTGGAATTTTTACATAACTTTGAGATTTTCTCGAAAAGTTATTATTTTTTATTATGTTGGCATATTAATATATATATGAGTTCATATATATATATATATTTTAAGATTTTGTGACTTTAACGATTTTATTGGTGACCTTAATGTTTTATCCGTTACACTCCCGTTTATAAATACTATATATCTACGATTTGCGCGTCGTAATATATACATAAACGTGCACATATTTACAATATCATAACACGCGAAAAGTCATTAACTTATTCACTTTATCACTTTTAAAGCATGTATACACGAAATAACTCACTAAGTTAACCTATGTATCAATTTTCATGCTCGACAAATAAGTTACACATTTTAACGCGATTTCACCGATTCTACCGTTTTAAACATACAAGCGTACATGCATAGTCTTAATTCCCGCTATCACGTCAACACCTAACATATTATCATATTCACCTATTTAAATCACATATCACATTTAAACACATAAGGTTCAACCATGAACAACCCATTCTAGTGTACATTGAAAAATGTGTATTTTAGCGATTCGGTTGCGTTTTCGGGTGCCGAAAGTCACGTATGACTAACCAAACACCAAATAAACTAAATACAAGTTAATATACTTATATTTATACTAAAAATATCAGTTTATTTACTGATTTAAAAGTGTTTCATAAAAACCCTTTTAAAAAGGCGATTTTTACCGTTTTACCGCATAGTTTTGCGTCAAACGTTACCATAACCATCCGAACTCGAAACGACTTCATATTTTAACAAAATACATGTTATATACTGAATAAAATGATGGTTATAATCAGATTAGTGCAGTTTTTGTGTAAGGCACGTAAATCATGTGATTTCATGTATTTTACAACACTCTTAAGCACATAGTACAACATGCAAAGCTAGTAAACTTTATGTCAAAGTGTCATACCACTTTACACATCAAATGACATTATTTTTATGCTTTATAATCTGATCTAAAATCATTTTTATCGTAACATCATTTATTCATCTTTTTATGTACATACACCCACATGCATGTCCATGTACAAGCTCCTAAAGCATCGATAACATATTTTCACCAATATGCATGTACCATATGCATCAATATTCATTTATTTCATGTTCATTCATCCAAGAACATCATCATCCTCCTATGATTACCATCATCTAATCATCTAACATAAATGAAAGTATCACCTCCTTCACATTTATGAACTCACAACAAAATTTTGTATGCATGCATATACATATATATACACGGCACACATACATACATACACAAGATTCCAAAGTTCAACTTTTCATGTTCATGCCTTTCACATAGTCATGTCAAACATTAACAACTTTTAGAACATTCTAAACATCACATGCATTCACTTTTAGTATCTTATCCATCAAGAATCAATCTACATCAAAAACTCAAAATCTAACATACACGCACACACTCACGGCCACATATATACACACACTTACATCCATTTTTATTTTGTTCAAAAGTCCATTTAGTATAGTTTTCAAGTTAGTGTTTAAACTCCAAGAACAAGATAACCTCCTATCATCATCAACATCATTATGATTTATGAACAAGATTTTTAAAGTGAATCTTATACCTTCAAGTTTTGATGGGTTTTAGACAAGAGTTGATGCTATGGAGTTTGGATGTTGCTTGAAACACTTTGAAAACACCTTTGATCCTTCAAAAATACTTGAAATGGGATTGCATGAACATGAATTCTTCAATGGAGGTTCAAAATTTGAAGTGGAGGTGTGTGTGGGAGCTCACGGCCGAGAGAGAGAGAGAGTGAAGTTTGTTGAATGATGTATGGGTTATATGGAGTGTGGAAGTATCTTAAATGACTGTGTTTTCTTCCAAGGTGAACAATTGTCCAATTAGAAACAAAAATCAAAAGGTGGGCAGCCCATATTGCCGCCACCTATATCCATACTCACACAAATTTTCATTACATACACATATATATGCTATTTACTAGTATTTAACTGGATACCCGGTATTTTATCTAGCGTTTTAACTGAGTTTTAATGCGTTTTAAATTATTTTCAACGCTCTATAAAAATAAACACACCAAAATATTACTAATAAATATTTTATTTGCCTGGACCGGCTACGTTGTCGGTATTTGGCAGTATGCGCGCTGTGTTGCGCAGTACGCGCTTAAATTCGCAAAATAGGGATTTTAAACGTTTTAATTTGTTTTTATCATTCTATAAAAATAAACTTGTCAAATTATTACCATAATAATTATTGGCTGCCCTAAACTGGCTGCGTTGACAGTATTTTGTCAGATACGCGCAGAACGCGCTTAAACTCGAAAAATAGAGTTTCTTAGCGTTTTAAATTATTTTTCCTCATGATTATGATTAAATATATTATTTAAATCATAACGGACTATTTTTGGGATTTTAAAATTATCCGGCGGTCACCGACGTTCGTTTCGCATTTTAACCGTTACGGGATATGCGTTATCTTAATATTGCCAACGTAATTTTTATCAAACTTTGGATTTACCAACACATCAAATACCATATATAAACATCATAAATTATAAAATACGGCCTTTTATTCATTCATGACACGTGTTACATTTGTACGGGACAGCCTAAATAGCCGGGTGTCACATTCTAAATCAACTAATCATCATCGGAATCAAATGATCTGGTAACACATCGAATCTAAGAAACATTCGTCCGTGATCAAAATCACATTCTTCTTCATTCTCAATAATATATATATAGCTCACTTTGTAGGAACAGCGCAACTGAAACTACAAAACATCCTCATTTCCTAGCGATTAGTCCGGAAACAGTTCATTTGCCTTGCAAAGTTAAAGATAAGCAGTCGTATGTGCATCCACCCCACATCGAAGATCAAGCCTTTAACCCCTAAGCATCAATCGATATTACAATTTGAAAATTCTGAACTTCCTGTAACCACGAATTCATGAATCTAGATCTCTAGTATCGCCAGATAATCAGCAATCAGAACCACCAGAATACCGTTGCATAGTCACGAATTTAAAAAATGCCAGAATCTTCATATATACACGAAATTTGTATTCCCCTCATTTTTTGCAAATTCTGATTGTACCAATTATTTTACTGGAATTCCCCCTCAAATCTGTAAAATCAGTTTTCATCAAATGGAGATTTTATGTTTAGGCCTAGTAATCACTATACCAAATGATCATCATTTTGCACCGGTATCTGTGAGTACCCCAATATCTTCAACATTTTGCGATCGTACCATCAAATCTATACTATGAAGCTCTAGACGGTCTCCCCGAACATCACGTATTGGTCATTAAAATATTGAAAAAATTTCTATCACCAATTTTTTCTAGACACTCATCCCATCAAAAATATCACCAATTTTTTTTGGCATTCCAGGTTACCTTCATGCGAGGATGGTGCCTATCTTCATTGGAAGGTAGTCTATCTTCGTGCGAAGATGGCGCCTATATTCGTGCGAAGATATTACGTTCGGGTGAAGATAAATCCATGATGAACACGTTTTTTCGATCCAAAATCTTTATTTTTGTGAATTTCGAGATGATTCTTCCACAGATCAAGTTCAATTTTACTTTTTGTCCGTGGATTGTCCATTTATTTGATGTTTTACATCTAAATGTCACACCCCGACCGTGTAAAACAACAAACCGCGACGGAAACGTCGGGGAGTGGAGTAACAGAACTATTGTTTCAACAACCATGGTAATTAAAGTTTTGTATTATTGCTTCAAATTGTTTACATTGTCTAGAATTTAACGAAAACATAACATAAATTTATTTGTCTTGCTTGATTTTAAGTCACTAAAGCCTAAGTCCGCCTAAGTGTAGTATGATAAACTTGAGATATTAGCTCCTGAAACACATGTGAAAATTGGTACGTTAGCATAAAAATGCCTATGAGTCAAATAGGTTTTCTTGATGAGGATTCATGACTTGAAGTTAAATAATAGTTTAACAAAAAGTAGTCATGAACCTTATAAAGTGTTTTCTTTTATAAAATCATATGAAAATCAAATGATATAAAAGAAGGATGTATGGTTAAAATAATTAACCGAATGAAAATGAATTGTATAAAATATGTCATTTGTAAAACAATGTTTTGTGAAAATTATATGTTATTTGTACCAAATGTGTCATGTCTTTGTCTTTGTCAAAGTCGTTTAAATAACGCTACAATATGTAATATCATGAAAGCACTTATATATAAGAAGTACCAGCAGCGTATCCATCATGCTTTTATCATATTACACACATCTCGTTATTTAAATCACTTATCAAATAACCACAAAAAATGCCTTGTCAAACAAATGTCAAATGTCATGTGTAAACTGTGTAATATGTCAAAATGTTAGGTATAAACCATGTCTTGCATCACAAATGTTTTGTATGGCAAGTAAAGAAAAGCCTTTACTCAAACCTTATGTACTATGTCTTGTATAACCAAATGTCATGTACAAAACAATGTCTCGAATAAACCAAAGTTTAAATCACAAGTCATGTTTCGCAAAACCAATGCTTTATTGATATGATCATTTATGTAGTTATGTTTATCGCATACATTCAAGCCTTGAGATTGTCGGATAAACCCTTAACAAGTCAATGGTTTATCAAAAATGTATTCGGATTCTGTCATCCCCTACTTCCAAACAAACCTAGGAAGCGGGGAACGGGATTTTTCAAGTCCTATGCTACCATTACATACTACCGAGCGGCGTGATCAATGTTAACGAATGTATTCTTGTCCCGTTAAACATACCAAATGTCATAACCAATGTAAGCATGTCATGTAAAAACCATGTACTAAGTATGCTAAGTAAACATACGTAGTAGAAATGTCCTTGAAATTAATGTGCTAGCATGCTCAATCAACATACATAGCAAAATGTAATGTAAAATCAATGTGCTCATATGCTAAGTCAACATATGCTACAAAAGTAATTCATAAATCAATGTGCTAGCATTCTCAAGTCAACATACATAGCAATACAAAATTGAAATCATGTACTATATGTGTACTAGATGAACATAGCAAGTAAATTTCATAAAAGCATGAAATCAAAAAAAAAGTAACAAGTAGGCACATGTGTTTCACCCCAACATATTTGAAAAGTAAAAGAGGGGACTATGTACTCACTTGAGATTGCAAGTATCCTTGATCTAGTGAACTAACAAAGCTCAGAAAGTCAAGGAATCAAGTGGCACCTAATATGGAATCACTATGTTAATAAATTGGAACCTAAATCGGGAGATCGGATAAAATGAGGTCTTGTAAACCAAATGAGTGCTGGAACTCATATGATATTGTTTAACAAAGCCTACATTCTGATTTGAAAGCAATCCTAAGTGCTTATGACCCGTTACGACTCGTTAAGGTTGTTTAAGCCACTTTATCGTGTCGTTTGCGCCAAAGCGCGTTCGGATGGTCTAACTAGTCATATGATAAGTATTATATGCCTAAACATGTTTAATAGTGTTGCACAATCAGTTTATGTGTCAAAATTTAGGTTACATATGCTTAGATTGAATTCATGCGCAAAAAAGAGCATTTTGGTCATTTCCTAAGGCATATAAACTACCTATCATACAACTAACTAGATGAAGGAACCATAAGGTATAAACCCTGGAGGTTATTCCTATAAAACTATAGTCATAAATATATGTTTGGTCGGATCGTAATGATCGACCAAACGGGTCAGGCTCGAAAGTCTAAACGGTTGTCGAGACCGCTTGACCTACGACCCTAAATAAGCACTAAACTAGAAGATGAGTTAAACATGTTAAAACATGTTTAACAAAGTTAGAAAACTGATTTGGTATCAAAACGAAGTGTTTCGATACCCGAAAATAGTTCCGTCGGAAAATGCACATAATCTTGCCTTTTGACCGAAATTTTGACTCGTCACTACAACTAGTCAACGTGGTGATCAGTA
The DNA here is from genome assembly GCA_947069175.1 of Scalesia atractyloides. Classification (NCBI taxonomy): domain Eukaryota; kingdom Viridiplantae; phylum Streptophyta; class Magnoliopsida; order Asterales; family Asteraceae; genus Scalesia; species Scalesia atractyloides. The sequence continues at coordinate 50,736,990 of CAMTDV010000005.1, read as the reverse complement.
GGTATAGTCGCATGGGACTATAACCATCGTGATTACGATCACGTTGTAAAGTTCAAATGAACTTTGTCTTGACCAATTCATGGTCAAAGCCTAAAGTCAAAAACTATTTGACTTTTCGCTTGAAATAGCTAAAATAACTAAACAAGACTATGATAGAACACTTACTTGTGTTCTAGGATCGAAGAATGCTCAGTAGGAAGCCTCCAAAATAATGGTAGCCTCCAATTTAGAGCAGAGATGAAGATAGGAAGCAAATGAGCAAGAAAGAATGAAGATGGAGCTTGCTATTTATAGCCAATGGAAGAGCATAGGATCATGCCATGTGTTTGGAGTGTTTAGCAAGGCTTAATAGGATGATTACAAGTGTCTTGATCAGGTTCAAAGCTTGGGGAATACATAAACTTGGCCAACACTCTTAAAAACAAGGGGCTGCCAAATGTTTACAGATCTGGGCATTGCTTACGGACCGTATGGGGTCCATGCTTACGGTCCGTAAGCACCCCTTTAGGGACCAAGTTTCTCAAAATGGCAGAACAGGCCCCTGAACTTGATTTGTCGCGTTTAGGCACCTCTAACACCCGTTAACCTCATTTTCAAGCTTCATAAAGATGATAAAGCTTAGGGAACTTGAAAAATGCTCAGAAATGTTTCGGATGAGGTTCATTCGGTCGTACGGTTGCGGTTTTCGGTTAATTACCACGAAAAGCATAACGAACGCGCAAATGACCGTAAATGCGTAACGAATGGCATTTTTGCATTCACTAAAATATGATATTTTAATGATTACAAAACTTTTTGGATGTCCGTACATGATCCGGATAGCAAGATACGCGAATTGGCATAGTTTTTAAGATTTTGCAAAATAGCCCTTAAAGATGAATAAACATGTTTTTGCCATACCGAACCCTTCAAAAGTTATTTCTAAGTTATGTAAATGATATTTAAGGTATGTTTAGCTTGTGTCATTGTTTCAGAATGTACGTCGCGTTAAATGGGTTACGTTTGCGTAACGTTTCGCGATTTCACTTCTAGAAAATGTTAGGAAGGTCGAATTTGAACAAGGATTGAAAATACGAAAGGCCATAAGTAAATACATAAATATTGGAATAAAACAAAATGTTATTAAATATGAAATTGTTTCGGAATTTTATGATGATTAAAATACAAAGATGTCACACTATCCATAAATGTCTAAATTTCATGAGCTTAGGTGATAACCGTAGCTGATACCAATTGAGGTCCGCTAAATCGTTCTAGATCTGAAATTTTAAGTTCGGTTTACCAAAAATTAAGTTTTTGTTCGATTTAAAGTCCAATCCGGTTCAATCTACCTTAGGCGTTATGAGTAGTGTGCCAATCAACAACTACAATGCTTGAAAATTGGGCAAAACTTCGTTAATTGTTTTGTAGATTTATGTTTGCTAAAAAAAATTGTAACAGTGATATGATCTATCTTCGTACGAAGATAGATATATAGTGCTCTATCTTCGTGCAAAGATAACCTATCTTCATGCGAAGATAGCTTCTTCAAGCGAAGTGAAATCTGTTTTTTCATGTCTTGATTATTAACCAGCTTTAACAATCCACTCAGTTGACGAAATTCAAGTTAATGATATTAGTTAACTAATTTGTCTACCAAGTCGAAATTAAAGACCATGGTTGACTATTTTATGAACAAACTGATGTTTTTAGCAATGTAAAGTTTCAAATTAATGAACTGTTAAACTTTTCAAATTTACATTTTAACTCATCAGATTAGATCCCAACCCGTTGTCACATGATTTTCATCAGCATACAACATCTCTGGATTTTGAAGATCTGTTTTCCATCATTGGTAGTCAAAACTAAGATAGAAGTAATTTTTTTTGGTTTTTCCAAAGTTTATGCTTAAACATACAGAAAATCTTTTTTGGGTTTATCTGAAATGAAATGTAATGAACTACGTACAAACATATTTACAGACATACTTTTGTGAGTTTGTGTTTTAGGATCATATCAGTTTTTGAGACATATCACTAGTATCGTTGACCTTTTTATTTTGACTTTAAATTCTGAACAAATTTACTTAGATTGTCAGTACACTGATCCACTTAAATCTTAACACATTTCTCAATTGTTCCATGTGACATCTGTGTGTTTCCAATTGTTGTACAATTCCGAACAATTTTGTATTTAATGAAACTTTGTGTTTTATTTCCGAGATTTGTTTAAACATTTAAACATTTGTGCATTTTCAATCCTTATTTAATTTTTATCTTTCAAACTTTTTCTGGAAGAGAAATCGTAAAACGTTACGCAAACATAATCAGTTTAACGTGACGTACATTCTGGAACAAGGACACAAACTAAACATACCCTAAATATCCATTTACGTAACATAGAAATAAGTTTTGACGGGTTCGGTATGGCAAAAACACACTTATGCAACTTCAGGGACTATTTTGCAAAATCTGCGAAATCGTATTTCTTAATACGGAACACGTACGCACATTAAAATTGTTTTGTAATCATTAGAATCTTGTATTTTAGTGATGAGAATGCAAAAGTATCATACGTTATGCAATTACAATCGTTTCGCATGAAGGTCCGTGATCAGGCGGTTCTAGACGGAAGTTAATGCGTAAACGTAAACCGATTCGGTAGAATGTTATTACATAAAGGAATAGAAATAGAATGCAGCGGAAGTCTTCATTCATACCGAAAGAGTATACATCTTTATAAGTCCAGCTGCTGGAGTTCCTGGAGAGAATCCGGCAGTACCTCCCGTAGGGATGGTAAAAACTCAAATGACAAATGAACACACACCACCTATTTATAGGGAAAAAAGTTCGCTGGTAAGTATCTAAGTTCGGGCGAACTTGACCTAGTCAAGTTCGGCCGAACTTGACATCAACTTCACCATCATGAGCGAACTTGTTCCCTTTTACACTGAAAACTCTGTATTTTGGTCGTCTGTTCAATTCTAACCTATACAATATTCAACACACGCTCTATCTAGCCTATTCGACAAGTGACGAACACAAAGTGCATCAACAGATTCCCGCTTGTTCGTTACTGTCAAATCTTGGTCTTCAAACACGAGCCGTGTTTGAATATTCTGCAACTTCAATCAAGGTTTTTGCCGTTGTCGTCAAAACGCGTCAACAAATTCCCCCTTAATTGATGATTCAGGTTTGCATTATCAACATCTAATCCCCCTGAAATCTCTAGTTCAGATATTTGTTGCACAGTTCCCAACCTCCTCTGATTTGCTTGACCGAAAAATTATCGTGAATAGACACCAATTTGAAGCTCATCAATGCAGCTTCTCCATTTCAACTTTAACCACATCCACGTTTAGTTTAGCGCATATCTCCCATGCTCGATCTTCTGATCTTCAAAACTCAAACGACAATTGATAGAAACTTCAAAATACCACACCGGTAAACTTCAAATCAATGTTTACCCGCAAAAATCTGAAATCCCTATTTCCGTAATCACTCCTGATCAACAAATCGGTAATCTTTTTCAATCAGTAAATCATCATCGGAACCAAATCATCTGGTAACACTTCGAATATGAGAATCACTCGTCCATGATCAAAATCACATTCTTCCTCTTCAGTCACAATAACAGATATATAGCTATATCCGTTAGAGCAGCACCACTTAATCACCAAACATCATCATCCAACGGCGGTTAGTCCAAAGAGAAGAATGATTCAACTGCTTGAAGACTAAAAATAATGTCCACCAAAGGCTATCATCAGATTTCCTTGGTAATTTTGAAACCATCCGTCTGCGGAGCTAGTCACTAATTCCTAAGATCATTACTGAACGTTTATGAACATCCTCAGTTCCTCACTGGTACTAATGACTGCTAATCCAGCTAACTATTCCTTCATCGGAGATCAGGACTCAAAACCCTTAAGCATCACTCTGTATCATGAACTGAAAACTCGGAACTTCCTGTGATCACAGAATCTCAAGTCTCTGCATTTCCTGGTTAATCTGTAGTCGGAAACCACCCGAATACTGTTGCAGTGTCACGAATTTCAAAAATGTCGGAAACTTCATAAGATGAAAATTTTTTATTCCCCCTCATTTTTGCAAATCCTGACCACAACAATTTTTTTCACTGAAATTCCCCCTCAAATCCGGAATTTTCAATATTTAACAAATGCGGAATTTACTTTAAGGCCCATCGATAGTCTTCAACTCTAATGATCACCAAATTGTTTTGGTATCAATGACTACCCTGTCATCTTCAACCATCTCTAACCTCATCATCTCAGCCTCCCTCTAAGGCCTCCGACGGTGTCCTCGAGTAGTCAGTATCGGACGTTAAAATTTCGAAAACATTTCTGTCACCAATTTTTTCTGGACACCCGTCTCATCAAACCGAGCAATAAATTTTTTTATTTTTTTGTTTTTTAGGCATCCTAACAAGTTCGGGCGAACTTGGTTGGCCACCACCAAGTTCGAGCGAACTTGCATGAAATAGACAAGTTCGGGCGAACTTGTGCTTAATTTCAAAGAAAATCAGTCAAGTTCAGGTAAAGAGAGAAATCTTGAAAAACCTTGTCAAGTTCGGGCGACCTTGACCTCCACAGGTCAAGCTCGGCCGAACTTGGTCTCCTAAATCAGCCTTTTCATATTTTTCGATCCAAAATCCTTATTTCTTTGAATTTCGAGATGATTCCACCATAGATCTGGTTGAAAATGGTTTTCTAATAATCCTATCTGTTCAATTTTATATTTTGTCCGTGGATTGTATGTTTATTTGATGATTTACGTCTAAAACCCCTCCTAATGTCCATAAATGTCCAAATTCATGAGCGTAGGTGATAACCATAGCTTTGATACCAATTGAAGGTCCGTGATCAGGCGGTTCTAGAGGGTAGTTAATGCGTAAACGTAAACCGATTCGGTAGAATGTTATTACAGAAAGGAGTAGAAGTAGAATGCAGCGGAAGGCTTCATTCATACCGAAAGAGTATACATCTTTATAAATCCAGTTGCCGGAGTTCCTGGAGAGAATCTGACAGCAGCTCCCCGAAGGGATGGCAAAAACTCAAATGACAAATGAACACACACCACCTATTTATAGGGAAAGAAGTTCGTTGGTAAGCATCTATGTTCGGGCGAACTTGACATAGTCAAGTTCGGCCGAACTTGACATCAACATCACCATCATGAGTGAACTTGTTCCCTTTTACACTTAAAACTCCGTATTTTGGTCGTCTGTTCAATTCTAACCCATACAATATTCAATACACGCTCTATCTAGCCTATTCAACAAGTGACGAAAACAAAGTGCATCAACATCTCATTACAACCGAACGAACCGACATCCATGACATTTTTTGACATATTTCAAGTTCTATATGCTTTAACATCCTTATAGAGCTTAAAAATGAGGTTAACGAGTGTTAGAAGTTCCAAAACCCGACAATACAAGTCCAGGGACCAAAGCTGCGGACAGCAAAACTTTGGCCCGTAGACTTGCTTACGGACCGTATGCACTTCCCTTATGGTCCGTAAGGGGTTCCCATCCTAGTTGCAATGTGGCAGCATCTTGTTCATTCCTTGGCCTCCAAGCTCGCGTTTTTTGACACCTATCACCTGCTTTGGACACATAAGAGGACACTAATCAGTTCCTTGATGACTCATGGACACTTGGCTTGATTTGGTGAGCTCAAATTCACTATAAATAGCCAAGGCGCCATTCAACTTGCTCAATTCTTTTCTTTCTCATCTATGCTCTAAGTTGGAGTTGCTACCACTTGTGGAGGACTCCCATCTGAGCTTTCTTCTTCCTTGAGCACAAGTAAGTGTTCTTCCTAGTCTTGTTCATTATTTTTGGCTATTATGAGCCAAAAGTCAAACCGTTTGATTTTTTGTTTGACTTTCGGTTCTGACCATTTTTGGTCAAGTGAAAGTTCAATTGAACTTTACAACGTGATCGTAATCACGAAGGTTATAATCAATAGCGATCACACCTACTGATTACCACATTTACTAGTCGAAGTGACGAGTCATAGTTTCGGTAAAAAAATGCGCATTATGTGCATTTTACGACGGAACTATTTTCGAGTATCAAAACACTAAGTTTTGATACCTAATCAGTTTTATAACTTAGTTAGACATGTTTTGATGTAGGACCGATCCTCGATGCTTAGGACCCTAAATTTGATATCTAAGGTTCATAATAGCGGAAATATTAGGTCGTGTTTACCAATAGACAAGATTTAATCAGTTAATCGTCAGTTTTATTGATCAAACGTTCTGGTTACAAACTGACAGAGCTTCGCCTCTAAAATGCAAAATTTACAAATGAGGATCCCAAGCTAGGTATTTATAGACTTGCAAGTTCGCCCCTGGAAGACACAAGTTCGCCCGAACTTGCTACTGCAAGTTCGGCCGAACATGCATACATGAGACACTCATGGGCGAACTTGGCTAAGCTAACCATAAATACTTACTATACCTAGCCTATTCAGCTTTATACTATACAGACTCGATATATGACTAAGACATAGACATTATGCACCAACAGACTCCCCCTTGGATATAGTCCTCGTCTTGTATCAGTCTTCAAAAACTCTGTCTTCATATAAACGTTAACGTACACGACCGAAGAAGTTCTTCAACGGCTTGCTTCGTCGTTCTTGCTTGGATCAGGCGTTTAATCTGTTGGCGGTGGTCTTTCAAAGTTAGCCATTCTTAGAGAACTTTGCGTTACCGCTTTTTCCATTCTCTCTTTAATCGCCTCATTTCTGTTTTCCTCCTTTAAAAACTCAACTCTCTCTAGATCCCTCCATGTTGTTTGCCACATCTTTCCAAAATTGACTTCGCGTGCATAACAAACATTCACAACCTTTTGAAACTGCATAGCTTGTACCTTTTCACGTTCTTCAAAAACAATCTTGTTGTAGAACAAGGTTTTGATATCTTCTCTCGAGCAGTTCACAAGCTACATAGGATCTAGAATCCTTATCGTCCTCCATAAACCCCTCATGCCCTGGTAACCCATCACTTCAACCCGTTCCTTGGTAATATCCAGATGTTCTTCAAACTTTAGCATAATCACAGCTTCACACGTTGCAGGATCAATCCGCCACCACTTGAACAAAGGATAGAAGTGTTGTTCAATCGGCATTGGCGGCTTATTTCTCATGGCTCTTGGACGTTTCATTATTAATGTTATGTCCTTTTCTCCAGTTACCTTGTTTATCTTCACTCTGTGACCAGGAATAAAAGCCTTCCAATAATTCCAACCTTTAACCGCTTCATACTTAATCATTTTCCACAATAATTGATCAATCGGCTTCTTGCAATATGTAACATGCATCGTCTGTACCAACTCTTCTACAACCCAATACGGTAAGGTCTTGAAATCAACAAGGTATTTGAAGTATTGCACTCCAAACTCCCTCTTGATTGCATATACGTTAAGCTCTTTATACCAACCCAGCTTAAAATATCACCCAAAGAAACGTCTTTGTCCCTGGTAAAGAATGCAAGAGGACGTCGAAACTTGCGTTCGCGTGGCATTTCTTTAAACCAAGACTTTCTCGCTTGAGCTATCTCTTCTTTGGTCATGGGCTTTGGTACTTTACCCTCTCGAACTGATTCAGCAATCCTTTCCTTCAACATATCTTCATCAAGCTGTTTGTACATCTCTTCAACTGTAGGAAAACTATCTGAATTAGAACCGACATACTTCGCTTTCTGATCTGATTCGTCATATGAAGACCAATCTTCCACAATTACTCAATTGTATTCATCAGCTTCGAATCGTCTTTGATATTGATAATCATTTGGCTCGAAAGGATTTACAGTCATCACATCCTCCTCAAAATCAAACTCTAACGATTCAGCTTCAACTTCGATCAATCTAGCTAAATCCTCCTTCGTGTAGTTATGTACATATTCACCTTCCTCCACGTTGTGTTCTAACATTAACATTAAAGACTTCACGGGAATAGCAGCAACTGGCTTTGCAAAACGATCAACATTCGCCATATCTATATCATCATCAGTTGGCCCTTTCTGCCCTCACTTCCCCAGACTTTTATCTTCCATTCTATTTAATTCATCGTTCATTAGAGCAGTAAAATCAAAATCATCAGAGATTTTGGCTTCAGAAACTCTAATACCAACATTACCCTGATCATCTTCATCATCATCATCACCAACATTCCAATCCTCGTAACTTCCTTCCTCTTCATCCTCTTTATCATCTTTTTCAGCTTCTTCATCGTCTTTTTCTTCAGAAGCAGTGATAGGATCAGAAGGCTTGACAGATTCGTCAATCTTAGGAATATCAGACTCAGAAGCTATGACAATATTTTCTTCAACAGGTTTCTCTGGAACATCAGAAGACTTAAGAGCTTCACCTTCAACCCTTTTTCCTTTGCCACTCTCAGCTAATTCTTTTTCAGCTCGTTCCTTAGCTTCCTATTGATCTAGACGATCATATTCAGCGATGAAGTCGATACCCAGTGCATTAGATAACACTTTCTGCATCCTTGAGAATCTTCGATCATTTAGGACTTGGATAGACTTTAACTCTGAAATTATGTCTGCATTTTCTCATTAGCATCTTGCAGACTTTCGATCAACGCTTTAAGATACTCTCTTTCATTCTATAACACCTTTACCTTGTCGTCCAACATTTCTTTTTCGACAGCGCTTTGATTCATCTTGTTAATAAGATCTGCCTTTTCAACTTCATTCTGCGCTACGTTTTCTTCTAACGCCTTCACACGCTTTTCCAAAAGTTCAACATTTGTTTCTGGGAAGAAATCGTTTAGATCCTGCAAACTTATAGGATCATGTTGCATATCACCAAACACATTACACCCTCCTGGAGTCTTCGGTGTTGACTTTGGTGTTGCAAATTTTGGTGTTGACTTCCTTAGCGTAGAACTTTCAGGAACAGAAGTCTTTGGAGCAACAGGAGATTCAGTGATAGGAACTTCAACAAAGCCAGACATAGGGGGTTCTTGTGTAACTCCTGGCCCTTCAGCTTCAGCATGAATAATAACATGAGGTTCTTGTGGAGGAGGTTCTTGTGTGACTCCTTTCTCCTGAGCACCAGAAGGTTCTTGTGGGGCTTCTGTGCTTTTCAACGATCTTTTGCGCCTTTTACTTACAACCTTTTGCTCTTTCTTCAATTTTCTTTTTCCTTTGGTCTGAGGAGACCCTATAGTCTTTGTTGACAAAACAGTCGCAGACTTAACACGTTTAGATTTCTTAGGCCTATCCTCATTGAATCTTTTTCTACATTAGGATCAAGCATCCAGTTCTCTTTCTTTATCTGATCTAATCTCTTCCTCCGTCTTTTCTGGCTCTTTAGCAGGAATTTCTTTATCAACATCATCTTAATTTTTAGAAGTAGCAGATATAACATCATCTTGAGTTGTTTTCATAGTCTTTTGACTCTTAATAACATATGCAGCACTTGATCCACCAACTGCTTCAATATTTTCAAGTTCATCCTCATCGACGAGCATCCTTTCAACTTTCTTAGCTACTCATTTCTTCTTACGCTTATCAATTTCTGCCTTCAGGAACCATTCACTCCTTGCCTTAGGTTTGAATTCCTTAAACCACTCTTTCTCAGCGTTAAGCTCTTTCTCATCATCATTGCCATCTTTTCTCCATTTGTTGTTTAGCGGCGCAATATAATTAGAATCATTAATCGCTTCGAATACAGGCTTTGCAACAGGAGCCGAAGCTTGCTTCTGAAATTTGATTAGCTTCTTTACCGTGGTCTCATCAAGATGCACTAACTATAAAACATTGTTTGGATCTCGTGAGATATTAGAATACTTCTCGTCAATCAACATTTGAACAAATCTCGGATATAAGCACAGTCTTGAATCTTCCATGTTTTTCTACATGTGAGTGAAAACTAACTTTGGTAAGTTAAACGGCTTCTTCAGAATAAGCGCCGTTGCCATGCAAGCTAAGTAATCTTGAACATCATCTAAACTAGCCTTGCGATGGCTGAATGTATGAATTATGGCGTGCATCAGAAGCTTGTACGGGTTTGGCACTTCCCCTTTCTTCAGCGTCGGCTTATTCACGCTTCCTTTGTACCCCATCCTGAAGAAACAACCACTCACCATCCTCTCATCAAGATAAATAGGATCATCTTCTTTATCGTTGAACTGTAATACCCTGCGAATATCATCTTCCGTTACAGTAATCGGCTTAACTTCATTACCAACTTGCACGGTAGAAGTAATATTCTTTTCATCAGCACTCAAACTTGCATTCATCTAGAAATGAACAATGTGTGATCGATATGATACTGCGCGCTCTGTAATCGCTCTGTGAATAGTTAAGTGACAGACATATCGTTTTGTCGAGCGTGATGCACGTGTTGTGAGTCTTCGAGAACTCTACTGAAATTACACGTGCTGGAACCTGTGCCTGAAAAATGACGCAAAACAATTAGCACGTTTATCGAGAAATATTTAACAAAAATTTTCTAACACTTAATCAAGTTCGGGCGAACTTGATATATGTGTTAAACATTCTGTTTTGTTCAAGTTCGCCCGATCGTGTCTTAATACATGTTCAAATATCAAATAATAAGTTCGGGCGAACTTACATATAACCAAGTTTCAATATTTCACTTTATAAGTTCGAGCGAACTTATATCAACAACATTCAAATTTTCAAACCAAACCAAGTTCGGTCGAAGATGTATTAGGATCTTTCTATTCAGTTTGTTAACAAATCCATTATACAAGTTCGGTCGAACTTGACAACAAGTTCGGCCGAACTTGTCGTCTTCTCCAAACCTAATGACTGTCAACATGCCATTCATCCATTTCAGTTCAATCAAACGCAATTACACGGTCGATTCTAAATGTTGATTCTGACTTAAAGTTCCATTTTGATCACAAACACCTAGAACTATCAAATTTGAGGTTTTTAGATCTTGATTATTCATTAAAGGTTCAATTTACGGTGCAAACATCAATTTTATACATTGGCCATTGTAGATGGTGTGCAAATCACCAAAAACAAGCAAATTTGGGCAGAGTAACGGCGTCAAATTGCCAAAATCGTTCAAGTTCTCTCAAACCTCAAGTTCGCTTAGAGAGTTTGAAGGTTGTTGAATGAGTTCGGCCGAACTTGATTGGTATTTATACCAAGTCAAGTTCGGGCGAACTTGCTAAGCCCAACATGAAAGCCCAATCAAGTCCGGGCGGACTTAACTATAAAACAACACAGCCATTCCTTAGCAAGTTCGGTCGAACTTGCTTAGATGTTAAACTTGAATCAGTTTAGAAAGTTCGGCCGAACTTGCCAAACCACAATTTTAAACTTTTTCAATTTTTCAATTTTAACCCCTGAACTTTCCAACTTTTTACCAGTTATGAAAATCCACCCAGTTGACCAAGTCCAAGCTAATGACCTTGGTTAACCGATTTATCTGCCGAGTCCAAGTTAATGACCCCGGTTTGACCAGTTACGAACAAACTATTGATATTTTCGAAAACAAAGTTTCAAATTAATGAACTTTTTATCGTTTTAATTTTTCAGATTTAACAGATTAGCTCCCAGCCCGTTGTTAAAGAGATTCCTACCAGTTCTAGCATCTTACCAGACTTCGAAGATCTGTTCTCCAACACTGGTATGCTGAAAACAATGTAGAATTAAAATCTTTTTGTATTTTTGCAAGTTTATGCTAAAACACACCGAAAATATTTTTGATTTTCATCTGTAAAGCTGAAATATTATGTACAGAACAATGTAAACTATCTACAGACATATTTTTGTGAATTCGTGTCTATGGATCATATCAGTTAATTCAGACATATCACCAGTACGGTTGACCTTTAATAGGCTTTAAGTTTTAAACTCGTTTACCTAGATTGTCGATATGTTTGTCCACTTAAGCTTTACCACATTTCTCAACTGTTTCAAGATATGTTAAGGTATGATTTATGAAACTTGACTTAACTGCGGTTCCCACTTCTTGAATATACTCACGTATCCAGATTCCCTAGGTTTCATCTTACAGGTGAATATAGCGTAATTGATATCTGTATCTAGGTTGTGCGAGACCTTGACAGCTCAGGTTAGTACTACTGTACAGACAAAGAGATGAAGGCTCGTCTTTAAGGTGTTTTCCACATAAGGAATCTTTTTAGCACTGCAAATGATTAGATCTTTCGATTCTTTTCAATATTGCATGCAGTTTGGGGATTTTTTTTGAAAGTATTATAAAAGTTCTAGGCCATTGCTTCCGCAAAATCAGAAGAACTTGTATAATACCCCAGATATCAACTATCTATAAAGACCTCGTATCTCTGAATCAGGCAATCTTTCAAAAGAAATTTCGGAGTACTACGTCCATATATCGAAGATATGTTAATCCACAAGTTTAAGCAGTTGTAAAATTTAGTTTATATCTCGAAAACAGTTTACAGAACGTGTTAAGCCTATTGACACATCTACAGTAAGACTGGTATAAACAATTTTAAAATTTACATTTCTTTAGCATACTGTGATAGTCCACTGTTGTACTATCATTTCCTTTTTATGACACTGGACTCTTTTTGTGTTTTTCAATGTTTTTGTACATTCTGAATTTTTCATATGTTTTTAGATTTTAAATTTTTTCGAATGTTTTGTATTTTCTCTAACATTTCTCCCCCTAAAATCAAAAACATCTTTTTTTTGGATTTTAGTTTTTAACAAAATTCAAAACTAGAATGATATTTACAAACTAATTGGATCACGCGAGCTCGTCGTCCGATCCGTATTCAACCTCAGCGTCCGCACCTGTCAGCAAATTTTTCATACCGTTAATTCTCAGCATGTATTTAAACCGTGACAAAGAAAATGGTTTGGTATAAAAATCAGCCTTTTGTTCGTCGGTGTGGATTTTTCTATTCGCACCAATTTCATTTCGAAGCAATCACGAATGAAATGATACAAATTTCAATGTGTTTTGTGCGTGAGTGATGAACCAGATTTTTAGTTATATCAATGGCTGCCTTGTTATCAACAAACAGCGGAGTGTCTAGAAATTGCAGACCATAGTCTCTCATCTGCTGCTGAATCCACAGAATTTGTGAACAACAGCTGGAGGCCGTCAGCTTCACAGGTAGAGAGAGCGACCGTAGTCTGTTTCTTACACTTCCAGGTTACCATTCTTGTTCCGAATAACTGGCATCCCGCTTTAGTTGATTTTGAGTTCAACTTATCTACACCAAACTCAGAATCAGCATAGCCTGTGAGGTCAAAATTGTCGTTCTTCGGGTACCACAAGCCGGTGCTTGTGCATCCTTTCAGATATATGAGGATTCGCTTCAAGATCTGCATGTGTAAGATACTCGGGCTTGACTGATATCTGGCACATAGGCAGGTTGGATACATAATATCTGGGCGTGATGCCGTCAGATACATCAGCGATCCAATCATCAATCTGTATAACGTCTCGTCAATTTTGGCTCCAGTCTCGTCAACGCAAATGCCGTGATTTAGAGCAAGAGGCGTAGATGGAGGCTTCAAGCTTTCCATTCCAAACTTCTTCAAGATGTTGTGAACATACTTAGTCTGATGAATGAAAATACCATCCGGAAGCTGATCTACTTGCAAACCAAGAAAGAACGGCATTTCGCCCATCGAGAACATTTAGAATTTCTTTTTCATGATTCCCTCAAACTCCTTGCAGAGACTATCGTTTGTAGATCCAAAGATGATGTCGTCAACGTAGATTTGAACTATAATCAGATGACCATCAACTTCTCTGGTGAAAAGAGTACTATCCACAGTTCCTCTGATAAAGCCGTTTTCGACGAGATGTTGCGATAATGTCTCATACCAAGCTCTCGGGGCTTGGTTTAGACCATAAAGAGCTTTATCGAGTAGGTACGCTTTCTTCTTGTTGAGTGGATTGACAAACCCCGGTAGTTGTCCAACGTACACCATTTCGCGTAATTTTCCGTATAGAAAAGCCGATTTGACTTCCAATTGATAGACCTTAAATCCTTTCCATGATGCGAAAGTTAGAAAGATTCGAATAGATTCCAAGCGAGCTACTGGTGCGTAGACTTCAGTGTAGTCTATCCCTTCCTGCTGGTGAAATCCCTTGACAACAATCCTAGCATTGTTACGAACAATAACCCCTCTATCATCACGTTTACACTTAAAGACCCATTTTGTATCAATTGCTTTCTGATTTTCTGTTAGGTCTTCAAGCTTCCACACTCCCAACTTCTCAAACTGCAATAATTCTTCTTGCATTGCTTGTACCCAGTTTTCATCGGCTAAAGCTTCATTAACTGTCTTTGGCTCAATCTGAGAGATGAAACATGAATAGAAGCAATAGTTCTAGGTTGGAGCAACGCTAGTGTAGAAACAACTGAGTGCTTTGTTAATTTGCCCTCGAGTTCTAACACCAGTTTGAAGTTCTCCGATTATATTTGTTGACGGATGATAGGAATATGATCTCGGTAATTCTTCTCTTGAAACATCTACTGAGTTTTGCTGATTCGAGATGGTGAGATCAACGACCAATTCAACATTTGGAGAGCTTAATGAAGCCTCATTTCTGTTGTTCGGGACTGCAGATTGATTAATAATACTTGTTATCTGCTCCACTTCTTCATCTGAAGAAGATGATTCCCATCAGCATCAAATGTTGGTGCTTCATCTGAGTCAGAATTTTGATTCTGAGGCATACTGGGCTCCGTTGTTGTATTCACTGGTTCAGTTGAGGCATTCGTTGGAGGAGTAGCAGGTGTTGTTAATGTTTCAGAAACATTTTCAGCCGGAACACCACTATTGCTTGAACTTACGCCAGAAGAAGATGGATCCAACGTGGGTTGATTAACCACAATTGGTCGAACAATTTATTCTTGATTTGCTGACTGGTGAAGGTAGTATAACGCTGCAACTTCTTCGTCGGTCGGTTCTTCGGGCAAGTCAAATGACTTCCAAAGGTCTTGATAGTTAAACAGCCACGCGTCACCTTTCCTTTGAATAGGATCCGTGTAGTTGATACAATCCACGTGTTGTGCTTCAATAACCTTTCTCAATGAAGGAACATATACTCTTCTCAACGGACTCGCATATATAACAAAGAAACCTTCAAGAGATTTAGCTCCGAATTTTCCATCTTGGTCTATTACGGTACATGGTGCACCGAATGGTTCTAAGAACTTCAAATTTGGCTTCCGTCAGTTTATCATCTCAAAACATGTTTTCTTTGTTCGTTTGACAGTGAGAACCCTGTTTAGCGTGTAGCAAGCCACAACAACCGCTTCGCTCCAGAAGCTGATTAGAAGTTTAGAATCTGCAAGCATGGTTCTCACAGTTTCAATCAAAGTTCTTTTTTTCCGTTCAGCTACTCCGTTTTGCTGTGGAGTAATTGGAGCACTAAACTCGGGCAGAATCCCTTTTGCGTTGCAGAATTCCTTCATTTTGTTATTCTTAAAATTTGTGTCGTTGTCACTTCTAATGCATCTGAACGGCAGATGATAAAGGTTCTCAAGTTTCTTGAATAGAATAACCAAGTTGAGTTTAGAATTTTCTTCGGATGAGATTTCTTGATCTGCTTCCCCTTTTTGGATTCTAAGCAATGATCATACATCTGAAAACTCTGAAGATTTACACCTTCTACAAGATCATTATGAACCAAGAAATTCATTTTTCGCAAATGAATATGCCCCATCTTACGATGCCAAAGAATAGAATCCTTTTCAGTAGCCTTTGACACAAAACATTGTGCTGATTTTGATGAAGTGGTAGCAACACCCATATCAAGAACATATAGATCATTCTCTTGAGGTGCTCACATCAGAATCCACTCATCTGGTATTTTGAATCCCGGCTTCAAGATAATACACTCTTTGTCGTTGAAATGGACTGTGAACTTCTTGTCACAAATCTGCGATATACTCAGAAGATTGTTCTCAAGTTCTGCAATATAGTTCACGTGATCAAATGAAACGACGCCATTGGAGAGTTTTCCCTCGGCGACTATCCTTCCACCCTGGTTTCCTGCAAATCCAATATATCCACCATTGATAGCTTTAATGTCGAATAGCAATGCCTTCATTCCCGTCATATGCCTGGACGCTCCACTATCCAAAATCCACTGAGAAAGTACGGATCTCTGGAGCCCCTGCACATTTTAACAATCTATTTAAAAAGCGAGACCCAAGCCTTTTTGGTCTTGGGTTGAATTGGATAACCATCATCAAAATCAAATTCACATTCATCAGCATAAACGAATCCACACTCATCTACAAAATAAACTTCCCATTCTTCATCTGAATTTTCTATGATGTTTATGTTTGAAAACTTTGTCTTCTTTTTATATTTTGAATTGTTACCACTTGTATTTTTGACAGTTTCATATGTGGTTTCAATTATGATTTCAGATTTTGATTCTTTCTTGCTATCACTAGTTTTGACTTAGTGTTCTCAGATGTTGCTGACCGTTACTTTACAATCCAAGCTTGAGATTTTATGTTGGCCTTCTTGATGTAAAAATTGTTTTCATTAGCCTTTGAAGTTTCT
The DNA here is from genome assembly GCA_947069175.1 of Scalesia atractyloides. Lineage (NCBI taxonomy): Eukaryota > Viridiplantae > Streptophyta > Magnoliopsida > Asterales > Asteraceae > Scalesia > Scalesia atractyloides. The sequence continues at coordinate 50,720,452 of CAMTDV010000005.1, read as the reverse complement.
CCATTTTTGAAAATTGAATTTTAAAACTTAGGTTTGACTTCAGCTTTGATTCATTTCTTTTGAAAATATTTACAGGTTTTACAAACACTGGTTGCTTTGGTTTCACAACATTTGAACTTTCTTTCCTTCGAAGATAAGCCGGCTTTGATTTCGGACAGTAACGTGCAATATGACCAATTTCGTTGCACTTGAAACAAGTCCGAGAATCATGTGGATGTCCTTTAGTGGGTTTTACACCACTTATTTTGGCATCACTTGCAATTTTGGCTTTATCTCAAAGTTCTTTTTGTTTTTTTAACTCATCGTTTGATTGTTTCCCAATCAAGCTTTCCTCTTGAACCGTGTTCGTCCCATATACAAAATTCATGTTTTTATTCTTGTGTTCATGAAATGGTGACGGTTTCCTTTTAGGTTCATTTGAATCCTCTAATCCCAACCCAGCTCTCTGGTTTTCCAGATGATCACCACCATTCCTTCGGTAGTTGTTTCTTTTAGGTTTGGAATAGAATTTCTTTTCATTAATCTTGAGATCATCTGATGTGACTTCCTCGAGTTTAAAGAATTTGTCTAACAATTCTTCCTTCACATTCTGAATCGGAAAACTGTCATGAAAGTATTATCTATCAGATTCCTTAATCTTGTACATGACAATATTAGGATCATCACTTAGATCATTCTCCGATGATGTATCGTCATCTTCGGATTGTGAATCTGAATTCTTTGAGCTCGAGTCGGCGCTTTTAAAGCTGCCTTCATCAGAATCGTTCAAAACATTTTCAACAACCTTTTTAACCACAGCATTGGCATCATCTGTTTTAGTATAGATTATATCAATGTTCTCTGGCAACTCAGTTTTCTTTACAGATAACAACTCCATGTTAAGTGCCTTATCCATCCCATCAGCGGATTTGCGACAATACTTCTCGCAAAGGGGTGGAGGAACATTGTTGTATTCTTTAGCAATTTTCCTTTTAGGTTTCTCTTCCGATGGAATTGTCAGAAGGATGTGATCAATGACATATGCATTACATGTGTAACTTCTCAAAAGTTGTTGAACACGTTTTGTTTCAATTGTCATGTCCTGGAGTTGTTGGTTAGTTTCAGCAATGGTGTTAATATAGATATTAGTCGCTTTTTGCTTATCCATTACTATTCCTTTTAACATTCTTATGGTATCATGTTGTTCGATGTTATTTCTATCAAGCCCACCATAATCATTTTTCATTTTATCATACGCTTCCTTCATTGTGCGATAATCGTATTTCAAAAGTTCATTATGCACATTGTTTTCAGCGATGATTTTTTTTAGCGCACTCAAAACATGATTCGGTACATTTTGTACAAGGTTTTTCAACCTCTACAATTTGTATTTTGACAACTTCTTTTACCTCTGGACCTACCTTGGTTAGATTTGCCATTAAAGCTTTATCTGCCATGTCCTTGAGGTTTTCGGCATTCACCTCTCGTGTAACATTGATGATCTCTTCATCAATTGTTTTCTCCTAAACCACTTGTTCTTTAGAGCTTCCATCAAAATGACCTTCAAAACTATCACACGAGTTAGGAGATAAAATTCCTTGTTTCTGCATATGGATATACTCCTCTTCTTCTCGTTGTTGATGCAAGTATTGCTCAAGCAGAATCTGTTCTACAGCCGCTGCTTCTGCTGCTGCCGCTGCTTCCTCTGCAGAAGTATCTTCAACTATCTCAGCCATCAACGCAACTCCGGTCTTTTTACCAATGTAAGAATTCCAGTCGAAACCATCATCTTCATTTGATGCTACTATAGCTTTCTTATTGCTGCTGCTATTTGGTTTCTCTTGGATTTCAACCTGAGTCTTCTTTGGAAATGGCTTGTATTGAAGTGACTTCTTATAAGACTCATTGCCTCCTCCGAAAGGACTTTGATTTCCTGTTGCTTCATGATTCCTGCACTCTCTCTTGAAATGTCCTTTTTGGCGACATCTGAAGCACGTCACTTTTGATTTGTCGAAGCCCAACTTGTTGCTTGAATTTCCGATATCTCGGCCAGTAAGAGCAACAAACTTTGTGACTCTTCGGATAATAGATGATAAACACCACTTGATATCTATCAACTCGAGTTCTTCTTCATCCACTTGGTCATAATCTTCTGCTGTCATTTCAGGATTTCCAATTTTACCGGCTACAAGACTTTCGTATGACTCCAGAACAATGGCAAGAAGAGACATATGTTGTTTAGCAACTTGTTCCGAAACAACATTGTTTAAATTCACTACGATGTTGCACTTGTATGCATTCGAATCAGAATTTGTTTGGTGATTTTGATTTGCTTGACTTTGATAAGATGAATTTGAAAAACCAGTGCTTGAGTACGAACTCTGTGGACTCTGATCATAATGAGGTTGTGATTGACTCTGGTTCTGTGGAGAAGCATTCATGTTTGCACTAAACGCTGTCCTAATTTTCGGACTTGAAATGTTGTCTTGCATTTCACTTTTGTAGTACAACCCAACGTCTTGAACAACATTAGCGTTCTTTGACTTTGCAATCTTTAAAAGCTCCATTTCATGGCCTTCGAGTTTGTCGATAAACGTTGACAACTTGAAAAATTCCCAGTTATCACTATTCTTCAGAACCATCAAATAAGTAGCCAATTCACCATCTGGTAGTGCGTCAGCAAGCTTCTCAATGTATTCTTGTTCAGTTTTCTTGAGACCGTGTCTTCGCATTTGAACTTTAAGATGACAGAAGCGCTCGATCATTTGCTTCCTGGTTCTTTAGCATGGTGAAGATATCGAATTCTTTCAGAATAAGTGCCTTTTTCCTTTTGATCATTTCGGCACTACCTTGATACTTCTTCTGTAATGACAACCAAAGATCTCTTGCAGTAATATATTCTGGTAGCAAAATCAAGATATCTTCTTTGACAGACTGTTGGATGAGACTAATCATCTTTTTCTCAGCAATGTATCCGTCTCTTTGTACTGTTGAATAGTTTTACTTCTCAAGGACTTGCTGATGTTCCTCTACCGGAACAGTGTAGCCACTTTCAATCGACACCCAGCCAGCGAAGTGCATGGCTTGAACCCAATAGGTAAATTTCTCCTTCCATGCTTCATATTCGTCCATGCTCATTAGCTTGGGCGGTTTACAGTCCTTCCCATCTCGTTATCAAGATTGACTTGATGAATCACGTTGGCATTCGACGAACTAGCTCTGGACATAAAAGTTGTTTGCATATCATCCATTGTGAATAACGAGAAGTGTATACTGAAAATATTCAAAAACTTTGAAAACAATTAGCATTACTACAAGTTCGGTCGAACTTGTAGTAACAATGAAGAATTCTTGAGTTTATCACAAGTTCGGTCGAACTTGTGATATTTGTTTTGGAAAAAATTATTATCTTCGGTCGAACTTATAACAAATCCAATGTATCTTCGAGCGAACTTATTATCAGAATTAGATGAAACACAAGCAAGTTCGGGCGAACTTACTCAATAATTCCTTGATATTACACAAGTTTGGTCGAACTTGCTATAAAATCAGTGAAAATTGATAACTTCGAGCGAACTTGGCTAGAATCTCCTCAAAAATACCTCAAGTTCGAGCGAACTTGCTAAATAATCACTTGAAAAGTAATGTTTTAGACCAAGTTCGGTCGAACATGCTTAACAAGTTCGATCTTGATGGTTTTCCAAAACATGGTTTTTTCAAAGTTTTGACATGAATTCGGTTGAATTTGGTCTCCAATCTTTCAAGGGTTTATCTTTGTTGTATTTTACATGATATAATCAACTTTGAAAAGATTTTGACCGTGAATTCTTCATTTTATGTTCAAAAGTTAAGAATAATAGAAGAATGAGATGAAATAGAAGTGATCTTGTCTTGATACTATCAGATCAGGCTGTTCTAGCTCTGATACCACTTGTAGGACCGATCCTCGATGCTTAGGAACCTAAATTTGATATCTAACGTCCACAATAGCAGAAATATTACGTCGTGTTTACCAATAGACAAGATTTAATCAGTTAATCGTCAGTTTTATTGATCAAATGTTCTTGTTACAAACTGACAGAGCTTCGCCTCTGAAATGCCAAATTTACAAATGAGGATCACAAGCTAGGTATTTATAGACTTGCATGTTCGCCCCGGGAAGACACAAGTTCACCCGAACTTGCTACTGCAAGTTCGGCCGAACATGCATACATGAGACACTCATGGGCGAACTTGGCTAATCTAACCATAAATACTTACTATACCTAGCCTATTCAGCTCTATACTATACAGACTTGATATAAGACTAAGACATAGACATTATGCACCAACATTTGACATGTCTAACTCGTCACTTTTAGTTTAATACTTATTTAGGGCCGTAAGTCGGGAAGTCTTTACCACCGCTTTGACTTTTGAATCCGACCCATTTGGTCGATCTTAGGATCAAACCAAACACATATTTGTGACCAGAGTTGTATAGGGAATAACCCCCTGAGGTTATACTTTATGGTCACATCGTTGGTTAGTGTTATGTTACGTTGCTAGTTATGCCCTTTATAATGAACAAAATGCCCTTTTTGCGCATAAATCCATTTTTAGCATATGTAATCCAACTTTTGACATACACACTGATGTTTTAATATTTTTAAACATGTTTGGGCATTTAAGACTTATCGTTGGACATTAATAACCAGTGGATCACGCGTTTAAGTAAATGACACGTTAAAGTAGTGTAAACTACCTTAACAAGTCATAATGGGTCAACAACACTTAGGATCCTTTCCAAATCAGAATTTTAAACTTATTAAACCATATCATATGATTTCCAACGCTCTTTGGTTTATAAGATCTCATTCTATCTGAATCTTCCGATTACAGTCCCGATATTTACATAGTTATTCGATTTTAGGACACGCTTGAATTCTCGGACCTTTGAGCTTTTGTTTATTCTCTTGAACAAGGACATTCTTGCAATCCCAAGTGAGTACATAGTCCCCTCTTTTACATTTTAAAATGTTTTGGGGTGATACATATGTGCTTATGACTATTTTCGTGTTTTCATGTCATTATATATGCTTTGATTACATAATACATTTAGTATATGATTTCAATTGTATTTTGCTTTGTATGTTGACTTAGCATGCCTAGCACATTGATTTTAAAGACATTCTCATGGTATATTGACTTAGTATACCTACATATGGTTTCAAAGACATTTTACTTTGTATGTTGAATTCTTTATTGATTAAACAGCGTATATAAATACAGATCCAGGAGAGATAAATAATGTTTGTGCATATGTCTGTTGCCTTCGTCATTACACGAGAATGAGTCTGGAATAAACGAGAGTTTCTGAAGACCGAACAAGATAAAGTAGATATCCAATATGGAGTCTGTTGTTGCATAATGTCTATAGAATAGTCTTGTATCTCAGTCTGTATAGAATCGGTGAAACGAAGCGTATTTATGTGAGATTTAGGCCAAGTTCGCTAGAAATGGTTGTGATGATGTCAAGTTCCGGTGAACTTCACTCTCCCACCAGCGAACTTGCAAGTCTATAAATAGGTGCCTTGGTGATTTCATTTGTAACTTCAGAGATTTGGCACAAAGATGGCGAAGCTCTGTCGGATACGGACCTTGAATGTATTGAACTTTAGATCAATGAAAACAACTATTAAACGAGTAATTCTTGTTATTTGGTTAACTTGTCATTAGTTTCCATCTAATTGGACAATAGATAACAAATTTAGGTTCCCGAGCTGTGCGAGGACGTTCCTACAAGTGGTGTCAGAGCCTGGATACCTAAATTTGCTGGAATCAAGACAAGAATCTCTCTATTTCATCTCTATTCTGTCATTTTTCTTAACATTTTCATAGTCTTGATGATTTCACGGTAAAAAATGGGTGATTTTTGAATATGACATGTAAAATACACTAATAACAAACCCTTGAGAGTTTGGACATCAAATTCAATCATTTTGATATCAAAAAGTTCAAAAAACCATGTTTGTCAAAACCATTCCATCGAACTTGAGACCAAGTTCGACCGAACTTGACTAAAATTCATTGAATTTTAATTAAGTTCGCCCGAACTTGTTAGTTTTTCAAGGTTTAAACTCCAAGTTCGACCGAACTTCCTTAAAATTTGATGAAATATTGCATAAGTTTCACCGAACTTAGTTGAAACATTGAAACTGAGTCTTAAGTTTGACCGAACTTGTTGTTTTTTTTCGTTAAACATCAAGTTCGTTCAAAGTGATAAAATTTTCAAAATTTTTCTTCAAGTTCGATCGAACTTGAAGTGTTTGTACAAAATCAGAAAATTATACCAAAGTTCAACCGAACTTGTTAAAGGTGAAATCAAAATTTTGAGTTTCACACAAGTTCGACCGAACTTTCTTGTTACAAATCAATTTCCAAGTTGTTTTTGATCATATTCTCAGATAATCTATCAGATTGTCAAAATGGAAGATTTCCACAACGTATTCGTGTCATAAGTAGCTTCATCATCAAACGCTAATACTCTTGCGGCGAACCAGATGAATATCAACAACGAAATGGGTACTTCTCAGAAACCGCCGAAGCTAATGAGTATAGATGAGTTTGAAGGATGGAAGGAAAAGTTTGTGAATTGGACATAAGCAAATCAATTTGATAGCTAGGTCGCAGTTCAAGATGGTTACAAATGGCCAAAGAATGAACGTGGTCAAGATCTTCTGTTGAACAAGTTCTCACCAACCGACAAAGTAAATTATGTCACAGAGAAGAAAATGATTAGCTTGATTGAACAATCAGTAATGGAAAATATTTTGATATTGTTGCCAGAGTTTACAACTTCACAAGAATTATGGAATCTCTTTGTGACAAATTCAAAGGCAGTGATGAAATGATCAAAAGTAAGAAGGCGTTGATAAAGAAAGAGTTTAAGATCTTTACAATGATCAAAGGAGAGATAATGAGACAAATGATCGATAGATATTGTCACCTCATGGTCCAAATGTGAAGAAATGATATCAAAAGATCTAACCAAGAACAAATCGAGAAGTTGGCCAATGCACTCCCAGAAGTAGAATGGACAACATATCTAACAATTCTGAAAAATAGTCCATCTTGGAGACATTTCAAGTTATCATCTTTCATCGACAAATTAGAAGGTCATGAAATGGAATTGATGAAGATTGCTAAATCAAAGAATGGAAATGTTGTTCAAGATGTAGGTGTCTATTACAAAGGAGGTATTCAAGATACTCCGATTCAATGTCCGAAAATTCAAACAGCCTTTAGTGCAAATACAAACTCTTCTCCGAATCAAAGTTCTCCTTATGCTGGTTATCCAAGTTCTAGTTCAAGCCCTTCATTTTAAAGTCAGACAAGCCAAGCTGGTTCTGAATCGAATATTTTCCAGTGCAACATTGCGGTAGATTTGAAGAACGTATTTCCTGAAAAAGTGGCGAAACAACACATCTCACTTCTTGCTACTGTTCTTGAATCTTATGAAGGACTTGTTGCTGGAGAGATCGGTAATCCGGAAATGACTTCCGAGGATTACGATCAAGTGGATAAAGAAGAGTTACAAAATTCGTGGCGCTTACTGGGAGGGATATTGGTAATTCAAGCAACAAGCTTGGATTTGACAAAACAAAAGTCATATGCTTTAGGTGTCGACAAAAAGGGACACTTTAAACGCGAATGTAGCAATCAAGAAGTAAGTGGAAGCCAAAATCCTTTCGGTAGCAGCAATGATTACTACAAGAGACCTCTTCAATACAAACCATATCCAAAGAAGACACAAGTTGATATTGAAGAAAAATCTTCAAAGAAAACTAAACAAGCTCTTATTGCTAATCAAGAAGAAGATGGATTTGACTGGAACAGATACATTGGCAAGAAACTGGAGTTGCTATGATGGCTGAGGTTATGGAAGATTCCGAAGTGACAGACGTTGATGTTTTTCTGGAAAACGCAGCTGAGGAAGAGGAGATTGCAAATCTCGAAAAGCAGAAAACAGAGGAAGCTGAGAAGGTAAAAGCAGAAGTAAATGTGTCAATCAAGGAAGTTGTGAAAGTTGTGGAGGTTGAAAAAGCTTGCACAAAGTGCGCAAGGCCTTGTGAACCCTGTCTTGATAAAGTCAAAGTCATAAGAGAATTAACTGAACATAATGAAATTTTTCGTTATAATTACAGAAACATGAAAGAAGCTTATGACAAAATACAAGGCAAATATAAAAATGTCGAAAAAGCTAATCTTGAATTTGGTGCTAATGGAAAAATGTTAAAAGCCACAGTACTTGATAAAAAAGGCAATTAACATGTACATTAACATAATTGCTGAAACAAAAAGAGAGCTTCATGCTATGAATATTGAAACTGAACGGGTAAGCCAATTGCTAAAATCTTATACCACTAATGCTTATGTCATTGATCACATTTTACCTACGATTAAGTCGGAGGAAAATGGTGAAAATCAAAATGTGAAGTGTACGGAAATGTTCCTCCACCACTTCTTGAAAATTACTGTTGCAAGAAAGATGATTAAGTTGAAAAGGCATTTAACATTCTTCTTTTGTCAGAAATGAGGGATGAATTGCCTGAGAACATTGACGTTGTGTTTACAAAATCAAACGATGACATTAAAGCGGTTGTAAATGATGTGGTGAAAAATGTTTTAGGAAATGTAGGACTGATCCTTGATGCTTAGGAACCTAAATTTGATATCTAGCGTCATAATAGCGGAAATATTACGTCGTGTTACCAATAGACAAGAACTAATCAGTTAAACCTCAGTTTTATAGATCAACGTTCTGGTTGTAGGCTGACAGAGCTTCGCCTCTACAATGCCAAAGTTACAAATGAGTCTCTCAAGCTAGGTATTTATAGTTCAACAAGTTCGGCCGAACATGCATACTTTACATGCTTATGGGCGTACTTGGCTACAAAACTTCATAAATACTTCATAACCTAGCCTATTCAGCTCTATACAATACAGACTCGATAAAAGACTAAGACATAGACATTATGCACCAACAGACTCCCCCTTGGATATCGTCTTCGTCTTGTATCAGTCTTCAAAACACTGTCTTCATATAAACATTAACGTACCCAACCGAAGAAGTTCTTGTACGGCTTCTTTCGTTGTTCTTGTTTTGGATCCGGCGTCTGATAAGTTGGCGGTGGTCTTTTAAAGTTAGCCATTCTGAGCGAATTTTTCCTTACCACTTTTTCCATTTTTTCTTTGATCGCCTCACTTCTAGTTTCTTCTTTAAGAAATTCAACTCTCTCCAGATCCTTCCACTTCGTCTGCCACATTTTACCTGAATTTACTTCGTGCGCATAGCAAACGTTAACAACTTTCTGATACTGCATTGCCTGTACCTTTTCTCTTTCTTCAAAAACAATCTTGCTGTAGAAAAGCATTTTATATCTTCTCTCGAGCAGTTAACCAACCACATAGGATCTAGAATCATAATTGTCCTCCACAAACCTCTCATACCCTGATAAGCCATCACGTCAACTCGTTCTTTAGCAATATCCAGATGATCTCAAACTTTAACACAATCACTGCTTCACAAGTAGCTGGATCAATCTGCCACCACTTGAATAAAGGATAGAAGTTTTGTTCGATCGGCATAAGCGACATATTCCTCATGGCTCTAGGACGTTTCCTAATTAACGTTATGCCCTTTTCCCCTTTACCCTTATTGATCTTTATTCTTCGTTTCGGAATAAATGGCTTCCAATGAATCCAACCATTACCAGCTTCGTACTTAATCATCTTCCACAAAAACTGATCAACTGTCTTCATATGATAAGTAACATTCACTGTTTGCACTAACTCTTCCATATCCCAATACGGCAATGTCTTTAAATCAGCAAGGTATTTGAAGTATTGCACTCCAAATTCTCTTTTGATTGCATACACGTTGAGCTCTTTAAACCATCCCCAACTCAGTATATCTCCCAAAGAAACATCTTTATTTCTCGTGAAGAATGCTAGTGGACGTCAAAATTTACGTTCACGCGGCATCTCCTTGAACCAGGACTTTTTCGCTTCAACTATCTCTTCTTCGGTCATTGGCTTAGGAATTTTTCCTTCTCATAGCTCTTCAACATTTCTATCTTTCAACATATCTTCATTAAGCTGCTTATACATCTCTTCAAATGTAGGAAACTTTCTGAATCTTGACCGACGTACTTACCTTTCTGATCTGATTCATCATCTTATGACCAATCTTCCACAATCACTCGATTATACTCATCGGCTTCAAACCTTCTTTCGTACTGATACTCTTTATGTTCAAAAGTGTTAACATTCATAACCTCTTCAAAATCAAACTCTAAATTCTCAGCTTCAGTTTCAATTAGTTTCGCCAGATCTTCTTTCGTGTAGTTATGTACAAACTCAACTTCTTCTACAATATGTTCCAACATCAGTATTAAAGGCTTCGTAGGTACTGCAGTCACAGGCTTCGCAAAACGATCAATATCCAACAAATCAATATCATCTGAAGGCCCTTTTTGCCCTGACTACCTCTGGCTTTTATCTCCCATTCGATTTGATTCATCGTCCATGAGGTCAGAAAAATCAAACTTATCAGAAACTTTAGCTTCATTGATCTTTAAACCTGTACCACCCTGATCAAAATCATCATCACCTTGATCAAAATCATCATAATCATCCCCAACATTCCAATCCTCATAACCTTCTTCATCTTCATCTTCATTCTTATCTTTCTTAGCTTCATCATTGTCTTTTTCTTCAGTAACAATGATAGGATCAGAAGGCTTGACTGATTCGTCAACCTTTTGGATATCAGACTCAGAAGCTTTTGAAATATCCTCACTTGGCTTCTCAGGAATATCAGAAGATTTTTCAGTAGAAGATTTAGGGGCTTCACCCTCAACCTTCTTTCGTTTACCACTCTCGGCCAATTCTTTCTCAGCACGTTCCTTGGCTTCTTGACGATCTAGACAATTTTAACCCTGAACTTTCCAACTTTTTACCAGTTATGAAAATCCACTCAGTTGACCAAGTCCAAGCTAATGACATTGGTTAACCGATTTGTCTGCCGAGTCCAACTAAATGACCCCAGTTTGACCCGTTACCATAAAACTGTTGATATTTTCAAAATCAAAGTTTCAAATTAATGAACTTTTTATCGTTTTATCTTTTTAGATTTTAACAGATTAGCTCCCAACCCGTCGTCAAAGAGATTCCCACCAATTCTAGCATCTTACCGGACTTAACATTGGTTTGCTGAAAACAATGTAGAAATAAAATATTTTGTATTTTTGTAAGTGTATGCTAAAACACACTGAAAATCTTTTTGATTTTAATATGTAAAGCTGATATACAATGAAATAAGCAATGTAAACTATGTACAAACATATTTACAGACATATTTTTGTGAATTCGTGTCTAAGGATCATATCAGTTGATTGAGACATATCAACAGTACCGTTGACCTTTAAATGAATTTAAGTTTTAAACATGTTTACCTAGATTGTCAATATGTTTGTCCACTTAAGCTTTACCACATTTCTCAACTGTTTCAAGATATGTTTAAGATAGAATTCATGAAACTTGACTTATCTGTGGTTCCCACTTCTTGAATATACTCCCGTATCCAGATTCCCTAGATTTCATCTTTCAGGTTAATATAGCGTAATTGATATCTGTATCTGGGTTGTGCGAGACCTTGAGAGCTCAGGTTAGTACTACCATATAGACAAAGAGATGAAGGCTCGTCTTTAAGTGTGTTCCATTTAAGGAATCTTTTCAGCATTGCATATGATTATATCTTTCGATACTTTTCAATATTGCATGCAATTTGAGGGTTTAAAGCGAAAGTATTATTGAAGTTCTAGGCCATTGCTTCCGCAAAATCAGAAGAACTTGTATAATTCCCCAGATATCAACTATCTATAAAGACCTCGTATCTCAGAATTAGGCAATCTTTCAAACGAATTTTCGGAGTACTAAGTCCATATATCCATGATGTGTTAATCCACAAGATTTAGTTTATTCTCGAAAGCAGTTGTAAATTTAGTTTATTCTAGAAAACAGTTTACTGAACGTTTTAAACCTATCGACACATCCACAGTAAGACTTGTCTATCACTTTTAAATTTTACATTTCTTTAGCATATTGTGATAGTGCACTGATGTACTATCATTTCCTTTTATGACACTGAATTCTTTTTGTCTTTTTCAATGTTTTTGTACATTTTGAATTTTTATATATTTTTGGATTTTAAAAATTTTTGAATGTTTTTGTATTTTTTCCAACATTTCTCCCCCTATAATTAAAAACACCTTTTTGGATTTTAGTTTTTAATAAAATTCTAAACTAGAAAGATATTTACAAACCAATATGAATCACGCGAACTCGCCGTCCGATCCGTATTCAACCTCAGCGTCCGCACCTGTCAGCAAAGTTTTCATACCGGTAATTCTCATCAAGTATTTAAATCGTGACAAAGAAAATGGTTTGGTATAAATATCAGCCTTTTGTTCGTCGGTGTGGATTTTTTCTATTCGCACCAATTTCTTTTCGTAGCAATCACGAATGAAATGATAACGAATTTCAATGTGTTTTGTGCGTGAGTGATGAACTGGATTTTTAGTTATATCGATGGCTACCTTGTTATCAACATACAGCGGAGTGTCTAGAAATTGCAGACCATAGTCTCTCATCTGCTGTTGAATCCACAGAATCTGTGAACACCAGCTGGAGGCCGAGATATACTCAGCTTCACAGGTAGAGAGAGTGACCGTAGTCTGTTTCTTACACTTCCAGGTTACCATTCTTGTTCCGAAGAACTGGCATCCCGTTGTAGTTGATTTTGAGTTCAACTTATCTACGCCAAAATCGGAATCAACATACCATGTGAGATCAAAATTGTCGTTCTTCAGGTACCACAAGCCGGTGCTTGTGCATCATTTTAGATATCTGAAGATACGCTTCACGATCTGCATGTGTAAAATCGTTGGGCTTGACTGATATCTGGCGCATAGGCAGGTTGGATACATAATATCTGGGCGCGATGCCATCAGATACATCAACTATCCAATCATCGATCTGTATAATGTCTCGTCAACTTTGGCTCCAGTCTCGTCAACACAAATGTCGTGATTGAGAGCATGAGGCGTAGATAAAGGCTTCAAGCTTTCCATTCCAAACTTCTTCAAGATGTCATGAACATACTTAGTCTGGTGAATGAAAATGCCATCCGGAAGCTGATCTACTTGCAAACCAAGAAAGAACTTCATTTCGCCCATTGAGGACATTTCGAATTTCTTTTTCATGATTCCCTCAAACTCTTTGCATATCGTTTGTAGATCCATAGATGATGTCGTCAACATAGATTTGAACTATAATCAGATGGCCATCAACTTCTCTGGTGAAAAGAGTACTATCCACAGTTCCTCTGATAAAGCCGTTTCCGACGAGATGTTGTGATAACGTCTCTTACCATGCTCTCGAGGCTTGTGTAGACCATAGAGTGCTTTATCCAGTAGGTACGCTTTCTTCTTGTTAAGTGGATCGACAAACCCCTATGGTTGTCCAACGTACACCTTCTCGCCTAATTTGCCATACAGAAAACTCGATTTGACATCCAATTGATACACCTTAAATCCTTTCCATGATGCGAAAGCTAGAAATATTTGAATAGATTCCAATCGAGCTACTGGTGCATAGACTTCCGTGTAGTCTATCCCTTCCTGCTGGTGAAATCCCTTGACAACAAGCCTAGCTTTGTTACGAACAATAACTCCTCTACCATCACGTTTACACTTAAAGACCCATTTTGTATCAATTGCTTTCTGATTTTCTGGTAGGTCTTCAAGCTTCAACACACCCAACTTTTCAAACTGCAATAATTCCTCTTGCACTGCTTGTACACAGTTTTCATCGGCTAAAGCTTCATAAACTGTCTTAGGCTCAATCTGAGAGATGAAACATGAATAGAAACAATAGTTCTGGGTTGTAGCAACGCGTGTGTAGAAACAAATGAGTGCTTTATTAATTTTCCCTCGAGTTCTAACACCAGTTTGAAGTTCTCCGATAATATTTGTTGACGGATAATAGGAATATGATCACGACAATTCTTCAATTGGAACATCTACTGAGTTTTGTTGATTTGTGAAGTTGAGATCAACAACCAGTTCAATGTTTGGAGAGCTTGATGAAGCTTCATTTCTGTTGTTTGGGACTACAGATTGATTAAGAAGACTTGTTATCTGCTCCACTTCTTCATCTAAAGAAGATGATTCCCCATCAGCATCAAATGTTTGTGCTTCATCTGAATCAGAATCTTGATTCTGAGGCATACTGGGCTCCGTTGTTGTATTCACTGGTTCAGTAGAGGCATTTGTTGGAAGATTAGTAGGTGTTGATAATGTTTCAGAAAAACAGTTTCAGCCGGAACACCACTATTGTTTGAACTTGAGCCAGAAGAAGATGGATCCAACGTGGGTTGATTAACCACAATTGGTCTAACAATTTGCTCTTGATTCGCTGACTGGTGAAGATAATATAATGCTGCAACTTCTTCGTCAGTTGGTTCTTTGGGCAAGTCAAATGACATCCAAAGGTCTTGATAATTAAATAGCCACGCGTCACCTTTCCTCTGAATAGGATCTGTGTAGTTGAAACAATCCACGTGCTGTGCTTCAATAACCTTTCTCAATGAAGGAACATATACTCTTCTCAACGGACTTGCATATCCGACAGAGAAACCTTCAAGAGCTTTAGCTCTGAATTTGCCATCTTGGTCTATTACGGTACATGGGAGCACCGAATGGTTCTAAGAACTTCAAGTTTGGCTTCCGTCGGTTTATCATCTCAAAACATGTTTTCTTTGTTGGTTTGACAATGAGAACCCTGTTTAACGTGTAGCAAGCCGCAGCAACTGCTTCACTCCAGAAGCTGATTGGAAGTTTAGAATCTGTAAGCATGGTTCTCGCAGTTTCAATCAAAGTTTGGTTCTTCCGTTCAGCAACTCCGTTTTACTGTGGAGTATAGGGAGCACTAAACTCGTGCAGAATCCCTTTTGCGTTGCAGAATTCCTTCATTCTGTTACTCTTAAACTCTGTGTCGTTGTCACTTCTAATGCGTCTGACCGGCAGATGATAAATGTTCTCGAGTTTCTTGAATAGAATAACCAAGTTCTCGAACGTTTCGTCTTTTGATTCTTGAAAGAATGCCCACGAATATCTGTAATAGTCATCTGTCACGACCAAGCAATATAAGTCTCCCGTTATGCTTCGAACATTTACAGGACCAATTAAATCCATGTGGAGATGTTCTTATGGCAACTTGATTGAGTTTAGAATTTTCTTTGGATGTGATTTCTAGATCTGCTTTCCCTTCTTGCATTCCAAGCAATGATCAGACATCTGAAAACTTCAAAGATTTACGCCTTCTACAAGATCATTATGAACCAAGAAATTCATTTTTCGCAAATGAATATGCCCCATCTTACGATGCCAAAGAATAGAATCTTTTTCAGTAGCCTTTGATACAAAACATTATGCTGATGATGATGAAGTGGTAGCGACACCCGTATCAAGAACATACAAATCATTCTCTCGAGGTGCTCGCATCAGAATCCACTCATCTGGAATTTTGAATCCTTGCTTCAAGATAATAAACTCTCTGTCGTTGAAATGGACTGTAAACTTTTTGTCACAAATTCGCGATATACTCAGAAGATTGTTCTCAAGTTCTGCAATATAGTTCACATGATCAAATGAAACTATCCTTCCACCTTGATTTCCTGCAAATCCAACATATCCATCATTGATAGATTTAACGTCGAATAAAAATGCCATCATTCCCGTCATATGCCTGGACGCTCCACTATCCAAAATCCATTTTGAAAGTACGGATCTTTAGAGCCCTGCAAAATTCAGAAATTAAGTGAAAAGCTCTACCCAAGCCTTCTTGGTCTTGGGTTTTACTTGATAACCATCATCAAAAGCATATTCAAACTCATCAACATCATCAAAATCAAATTCATTATCTATTTCATCAATGTTAATGTTTGAAAATTTCACTTTTTTCTTATCTTTCACAGATTTGACATTATCGTTTTTTATTTTTGTTCTAATTTCTTTCACATTCTCACTAGTCTTTACCTGCTCAGACTTAGTGATTTCAGACTTTGATTCTTTTGTGTTGTCAGTCTTTACTAGCTCAGACTTAACAACACCAGATGTTGTTGATTTTTTCTTGGCAATCCAGGTTTGAGATTTGATATTAGACTTTTTGATGTAAAACTTGTTTTCATTAGACCTAGAAGTTTCACCTTTTTCGAAAATGGAATTTTCAAAAGTCTTTTCAGACTTTGGTTTAACTTCTGGTTTTGACTCATTTCGTTTCAAAATCTTTACAGGTTTTGCAAACACTAGTTGCTTTGGTTTAACAACATTTGAATCTTCTTTTCTTTGAAGATAAGCCGATTTTGATTTTGGACATTGTCGTCCCATATGACCAATTTCATTGCACTTGAAACATGTCCGATTATCAAGTGGATGTCCTTTAGTGAGTGGTTTTATCCCACTTGATGTCTTGGCACTACTTGTAACCTTGGCTTTATCTCGAATTTCTTTCTCCTTCTTGAACTCATCATTTGACTATTTACCAATCTCCTCATAAACTGTACTCATCCCATATACAAACTTCATGTTTTTGTTTTTATACAATGGTGACGGTTTCTTTACAGATTCATCAGTTTCTTCTTCTAAACCCAACCCCGCTCTCCGGTATTCCGAGTGACCACCACCATTTCTTCGGTAATTGTTTCTTTTAGGTTTGGAATAGAATTTTCGTTCATTGATTACCAAATCCTCTGATGTGACTTCCACGAGTTTAAATAATTTATCAAGCAATTCTTCTTTCACATTCTGAATCGGGAAGCTATCATCAAAGTATAGTCTATCCGAATCCTTGATTTTGTACATTACAATATTAGGATCATCACCTAGACCATCCTCTGACGACTTATCATCATTTTCAGACTGTGAATCGGAATTCTTTGAACTCGAGTTGGCGCTTTTGAAGCTGCCATCATCAGAATCACTTAAAACATTTTCAACCACTTTGTTAACCACAACGTTGTTATCATCATCAGATTTAGCATAGACTATATCAATGTTCTCTGGCAACTCGTTTTTCTTTTCAGAAAGTAATTCAACATTTAGTGCCTTGTCCATCCCGTCTGCAGATTTAACACAGTATTTCTCGTAAAAGGGTGGAGGAACATTGCTATATTCTTTGCCCCCTTTCTTTTTAGGTTTTTCTTCCTTTGAGATTGTTGGAAGAATGTGATCGATAACATACGCGTTGTGGTATAACTTCTTAACAATTGTCGAACTCTTTCAGTTTCAATTGTCATGTCTTGAAGTTGTTGTTTGATTTCAGCAATGGTGTTAATATAGGTGTTAATTGCTCTTTGTTTATCCATTACTGTACCACTCAACATCTTATATTATCATGTTGTTCGATGTTATTTCTGTCGAATCTGCCATAATCATTTTTCATTTTGTCATACGCTTCTTTCATTGTACGATAACCATATTTTAGAAAATTGTTATGCACATTGTTTTTAGCGATGATCATTGATTATTCGGCACATTCGACCCAAGGTTCAGTACATTTTGTACAAGGTTTCTCAACCTCTATGTCAGACCCTCAATTTCCACTTGCGGAGTATTACCGCGAGGCGTGTGATCAAACCAGAATCTCAGACACTAGCAATATCGTACGACTCTATATGATTTATTTAAACGTTTTCCAAAAACATTTGTTGTAAACATTCATAGTCATTTTCAAAATATCATAGTTTCAAAGTTTAGCGGAAGCATTAAAGTAAAGTAACGGGCGCCAACATAAACGCCAAAACCAAAATCCCAAAAATTATTCGTAAATAAAGACTCGATAAAAATGTCTTGATCAAATGCAAGTGAGTGCACCTAGCTCCTAGCGTCCTGAGAAACATGCAAAGAAACAAGTGTCAACATTAAAGAAGAGTGAGTTCACAGGTTTTTATAAGTTCACAAGTTCGGTTGAAAAGATTGTTTTCCCCCGTTATCCCTAACCCGGGATAACGATATAGTTCCAGTATTCCTAACCTGGAATAATAATGTTGGTTCATAAATAAGTTTAATGTTAACATGTAGGTAGCGAGCCTAAAGTTACGTCACATAAGAGTTCGCGATCAAAGCTGACTGTTGTTGCCTATGTGTTGCCAGGTCTATCACTGACCATGGTGAAAGTTAGGCCAAATTAATCACCCGTTGACCATTCCCGGTCGGCTAGCGCGACTAGCTCGGGTGGGAATTGTCGGGCCCAGTAGTACTACTATAATTTCCCCGCTATTTAACCCAATACTAACGATCCGAGAGTTGGTTGAGGATTTACGTGATAAAGCTACTTAGTAACCATAACGTATATTAACATTAACTTAGTTACTGAATAGTTAACGGCGTTAATTTCGCATAACGTAAAAAAAGATTGAGTTGTAAAGCGTATACATGTTTCTCCCCCTGTTGTTCAAAACCGGATAAAATAGGGGCCGTGAAGTCACCTTAAATTGCTCGGTTAGAATAAACGCAAAAGGGGAAAATGATGTAACCGTTAATCGCGTCCTAACATGTCAACCGATTTAAAGTTAGTGTGTGAACACACTGACACAAAACCCTACGCACAACTAACACACAATACGGCACACGTAATAACCAATTCGAAACCATAATCATGCATGCAAAGTATCACCATACAAAATAATGATCAAACCAACTTAACATAAACACAGATTAACTCATACAACACTTAGGTACACACAAACGCAAGTTATCATGTTTCAGCTTGTACGCTCATAACTTGGCTGTTTTCGAGGATTTTTATAAAATAGTTCCAATGTTCCAAAAATTCCAATTGTTTTCCAGGAGGTGTCAATTAGAATGTAGAATTTTATGTAAAATTTTCAAATCCTAAATCTTTACCAATTATTTATAAACATTTATATACTAGGCTGAAGTAGATTCATCGCTTTCTGACTGCAGTCCACGAGAAATATTATTTAAAAATCATCGTTCATCCAATTAACAAAATTCTAGTGGGAGATTTTCGTAAATTCCCGTCTCCAGTTACTGTACAAGTTTCGTGACCTAACCACATACAGACTATGAGATCCGAGTCGATAAATAATCTGAAAATTCTGCAGAATTTACACAGCTTCAGCTGCTGCACTAAATGACCATTTAAAAATAGTAAACGACCTCAGAAAAATATGAATCTTGCGCCATTTGAAGCGTTTTTAAAAAATACACGTTTTAGGCTTCAGAATGTCAACTTTTCGATAAATAATGATCAGGTTACAGCCAATTGAAGTTGGCTGTAAATGTCAATCAGCTTACTGTTTTCGACTTTATTGCATTAGAACATGTTTAAACGATCATGACGCTTAGTTGTATTGATTAACCACAGGGTAACTTGTCAAATATCATCATATATATCAATATTAAACCCTAAATATTTATCATTATCTTTATCGCTAAAACGCAGCATACGATTTTTGTGTTCAACATATCATCACAACCACAAAGATTCGCATATTCATCCGAACTAACCATACCCCGCAACACTTTTTCATAGAATAATCATACAAGCACATAATCATGATCAAGATTACACAAAACCTAGAGTGAATCGCAAAACAATTAAACCCTAACCTTGAAATGATGATGATTAGCGAACCGGGACAAGCTTGGAATCAATCCGGGAGTAGAATTGCACGACCATGAGAGGGGGGGCTACCGTCGACCTTCTTCTAGGGATTAGGGTTTTGATATTTTTTTTTGAAACATCCCATGCATACATACATATAAATATAACAGGGGGGAGTCGCGATAGGGGGGCGGTTTGGGTTAGAGCCTTAGGCCTCAAGTTTGGGTTAATTCCTTGGGCCGCAAGGAGGTGTGGGTCGCAAGGGGGTGTGGGTGGCGGGTTAGGTTTTGCTTGGTCGCGAAGTCGAAACGTTTCACAGGCTTGGTTCGGTTTATAAATAGAAGTTACTAAAATATTATTCGCGACATGGAGTTTATAAAATATTAAATCACGTATTTTGAGTGAGACGCAATAGATTCACAAATGTCTAATAACACATAGCACGTAATTCACCCTATAGATTCACAAAGTTAGCGTAGTTATTGCGAGCGTGAATCAGCGTAGGAGTGAATAACCATAAAGTAGCACGTTTAACATACCTGCAAAGCCGGGATGTCACATTATCCCCATGTTGAAAGAATTTTCGTCCCGAAAATTGAGTAAACGCGGTTTAGAATGCAACGCATAAAAGTTCAATTTGTTAGAATGGTACAAGTAAATCCCAGGCTGTCATATCATCCCCATGTTGAAAGAATTTCATCCCGAAATTCAGTTGGTGGTAACGTTAGATTGCTGCTCAGCTGCAAAAAGGTGTGGATATTTGCTTTTCATTTGGTCCTCTCTTTCCCACGTGAACTCCGGTCCACGCGTAGAGTTCCAACGAACCTTGACGATCGGTATCTTGCTGTGCCTTCGAGTCTTAATCTCACGGTCCATGATCTCGATAGGTTGTTCCACAAAATGTAGTTGTTTATCCACTTGAATCTCATCAAATGAAATTACTAGGGTCTCATCTGATAGGCACTTCTTCAGATTGGACACGTGAAAAACGTTGTGAACTCCACTGAGTTCGGCAGGAAGGTCTAACTGATAAGCTATGGGCCTGATACGCTTCGAAATCACAAAAGGGCCTACGTACCGTGGATTTAGTTTGCCTCGTTTCCCAAAACGAATTAAACCCTTCCAGGGTGACACTTTCAGTAGGACGCGGTCGCCTACTTGAAACGTAAATTTTTTGTCAATCTCGTGCCACTGCCATGCGGTTTCTGATTTGCACAATCTTTTCAGTAGCCTCAAGTATCAACTCAGGACCTGTGAGTTGACTGTCACCGACTTCTACCCAACAGACCGGTGATCTACATTTACGACCGTACAATGCTTCAAACAGTGCTGCCTGAATACTCGTATGGTAACTGTTGTTATACGAGAATTCCACTAAAGGCAGATGGATTTCCCAACTGTTCCCGAAGTCTACCACGCATGCCCTAAGCATGTCTTCCAAGGTCTGAATGGTCCTTTCACTTTGACCATCCGTCTGAGGGTGGTAAACTGTGCTCATATCTAAGCATGTACCTAACAATTTCTGAAGTGACTGCCAAAAGTTGGACGTGAAACGAGCATCCCTGTCTGAAATGATGGACGTTGGCACCCCGTGCCGAGAAACTACTTCCTTAATGTAGATGCGAGTCAACTTATCCATCTTATCTGTTTCTTTGGTCGCTAGGAAGTGTGCAGACTTAGTTAGACGATCCACGATTACCTAGATGGTATCGCAACCACCCGGAGTTCGCGGGAGTTTAGTGATAAAGTCCATCGAGATCTGATCCCATTTCCACACTGGGATATCAGGTTGTTGAAGTAGCCCTAATGGCTTCTGGTATTCCATCTTGACTTTCGCACAAGTAAAACCCTTGCTCACGTAGGTGGCTATATCCGCTTTCATGTTGGGCCACCAGTACGTGGCTTTAAGGTCTTGATACATCTTATCCGAACCAGGATGGACAGAGTATCGGGATTTGTGAGCTTCGTCCATAACTAGCTTTCTGAGGTTTCCGTAGAGAGGTACCCATATACGATTCATGAAATACCGGGCACTATTGGGTTTCATTTCCCAATCGCGCTCTATCTTTCCCACAGATTCGGCCTTGATGTTCTCTTCCTTAACTGCTTCTAGCTGCGCGTCGCGTATCTGTTTGGGTAACCCAGAATGAATTGTTAACTGTAGTGCTGGTACCCGATGAGGTTTCAAGTGCTCCTTCCGACTAAGGGCATCAGCTACCACGTTAGCTTTACCCGGGTGATACCGAATGGCACATTCATAATCGTTCAGGAGTTCGACCCAGCGACGCTGTCGCATGTTCAACTCCTTCTGGTAAAAAATATGCTGGAGGGTCTTGTGATCGGTGTAGATTGTGCACCTTGTTCCATATAGATAGTGTCTCCAAATCTTAAGTGCAAACACAACTGCTCCCAATTCCAGGTCATGTGTCATGTAGTTCTTCTCATGAACCTTCAACTGTCGGGATGCATACGCGATGACCTTATCACGTTTCATGAGTACACATCCCAATCCCTGAATGGAAGCGTCACAATATACCACAAAATCATCTGTCCCCTCTGGCAAGGACAAAATGGGCGCGCTGCAAAGCTTCTGCTTCAGTAATTGAAATGATACTTCCTGTTTGTCACCACAAGCATACTTGGTGCCCTTCTGAGTAAGAGTAGTAAGCGGTTATGCGATCTTGGAAAATCACTCGATGAAACGTCTGTAGTAACCAGCCAAACCCAAAAATTGGCGGATCTCTGTTGGTGTCCTGGGTGCTTCCCAGTTTTTGATAGCATCAATCTTGGCGGGATCAACGTGTATACCCTTTTCATTCACGATATGCCGAGGAACTGAACTTCCCGAATCCAAAAATCACACTTCGAAAACTTGGCATATAGTTTCTCCTGTTGAAGTAGTTCCATCAATAATCGCATGCTCAGCATGTTCTTCTTCACCCTTAGAGTAGATGAGTATATCATCGATGAACACGATGACAAACTTGTCGAGATACGGCTTACACACGCGGTTCATGAGGTCCATGAACACCGCGGGTGCATTGGTGAGACCGAAGGGCATGACCAAGAACTCATAATGGCCATACCGAGTGCGAAATGCCGTCTTGGAGATATCCTCCTCCCTGACGCGTAGCTAGTGATAACCGGACCGTAGATCAATCTTGGAGTAGTAGCTTGACCCTTGAAGCTGGTCGAAAAGATCGTCGATGCGAGGTAATGGGTATCGGTTCTTGACTGTAACCTTATTGAGTTCCCTGTAGTCGATGCACATGCGGAAGGTCCCGTCCTTCTTCTTGACAGAAAGGACCGGAGCTCCCCATGGCGAAGTATTGGGTCGGATAAATCCTTTTTCCAACAATTCTTGAAGTTGGGTAGACAGCTCTTGCAGCTCTGCTGGAGCTAAGCGGTACGGGGCCTTGGCGATAGGAGTCGCATGGTTTGCCAATTCGATTTCATAATCTACTTTTCGATGCGGTGGAAGACCGGGTAACTCCTCTGGAAACACATCGGGAAAGTCACGGACGATGGGGATATCTTCAATCCGCTTCTCGTCCTTAGACTGCTCGGTGACCAGTGCGAGCAAAGCAAAAGAGTTCTTCTTCCGAAGATACTTCTGAGCTTGCATGTAAGAGATGATGTTTGTGACGACGCCTTCCTTCTTGGCTTGCACCATCAAGACTTCGTCGTTAGAGAGTGGAATACGGATAGCTTTCTCGAAACAGAGAACTTCAGCTCGGACGTCGGATAGCCAGTCAATTCCGGCAACCACATCAAAACTACCCAGAGTAGTTTTCATCAGATCAATGGTAAAGGTGTGACCCGCGAGTTTAAGTTGACAACCGGTTACTAAATGGGTCACATCTACAGATTTACCATCAGCTAGTTCTATGACGTAAGGGGTCTCTAGGGGTTTAGGTGTGAGATTTAGGTTCTTCCTAAAAGATTCAGATATAGAACTCTTATCTGCACCCGTATCAAAAAGTACAGTAGCAAAATGATCGTTAAGTGGAAACTTACCGGTGACCACATTTGATTCGTTTCTGGCCTCTCCACGGCCTAGCGTGAATGCACGTTCTTTTGGCACCTCCTGTGCCACCATTTCCATTGTTGGCATTGTTGTTATTGTTGTTGTTGTTGTTGTTGTGGTTGTTGTTGTTATTCCCACCATTGTTGTTGTTGCGAAGTTGCGGGCAGTCTCACTTGAAATGGGCAGTGCTACCGCACTGATAGCATCCCCGGTTATGACCCTGCTGTTGACCCTGGTGCTGGTTCTGATTCTGTCGTGACATAATTTCCCCGCGACAATCCTTTGTCGCGTGTCCTGCTTTGCCACATTGTTGGCAGCGATTTCCGGCGCAAGGGCCGTGGTGATGGAGGTTACAACGATTCGGCTTTCGACCCGCATAGCCGCTCGAGTTCTGGGTGTTGTTGGCAGACTGATTGTTGTGACCCCGATTGTTGTTGAAGTTGTCGGACCGCTTCTGGTTTCCTTGTTGTGGCTGGGCTGGTGAAGACTGTCGTGCAGGTGAGTCTTCAAATTTTCTTTTGTTGTCAGGGACAATTTCAGTTGCACCCCTAGGTGGCAACTTCCTTTGCTCCACCGCCTTATCTGTGAGTTTATGCGCCAGCCTAATCGCTTGATGCTCCGTCGTAGGGTTGCTAGACATTACCATGCCCTGGATGTCAGGGACCAGACCCCAAGATAAATCTAAAGTCGTTTATCGATGGTGTTAGCTAAATCGGGACAAAGGAACACCAGATCATGATGTCTTGCTGTGTACGCTTCAATTTCTGACCCGACCTTCTTATGGTTCCATAACGCTTGTTCCAATTGCTGAAATCTGTCCCGCGGACAGTATTCCTCCTTGATTAGAGCTTTGAATTCTGTCCAGGCCATTGCGTTCGCCGCAACAAGTCCACGCGTTTGGACTTGTGCGTTCCACCAGGTTAATGCCCCATCTTCCAACGTCGAGGCAACATACTTGACCTTATTAGTTTCAAGGCAATTGCACATTTGGAAAACCGATTCAGACTTTTCAGCCCAACGGACCAGTCCTATAGGTCCTTCAACTCCCGTGAACTTGCTCGGTTTCGCATCAAGGAACATCTTGTAGGGTTAAGACCCCCTCCTGAGGATAGAGGATAGGTAGTCAGCGAGAAAGTCTACTAGCCAAACTATTAGATTTTGCAATGAAAATTTAATAATGGTTACCTGCTGGTGGGTTAGAAAAATCTGCCAGAGCAGCATTCACGTGTTCTTGGATTAAAGCGGCCAATTCTTCAGTTGACATGTTGAGATTTCGATGACGACCGGTTGCCATTTCAGATCTTCGCAAGACAACACAAACACACACCGATAAGTATATATCCAATATAGTTACCATATTCCACACTTCAATGACCACACAATTTATGTCAACTCAACAATTAAACAATAAAAAGGAACATTCGATTAAATAAATTGTAATGTCTCACAAAAGGAAGAAAAACGGAGATTGGCGAGATGAGTTAGTCATCTATGTCTCCATCTCCCAAGTCGCTATCACTGCCGTCTTCCTCTTCAGCGTTTTCAGCTTCAACAGTCGGGTCCTGTTCCGACTCTTCTTCCTCCGGATCCTCCTCCGGGTCTTCCTCTGGATCCTCCTCTTTGTCCTCTACCGGCGCTGGAGGGGCCGGTGCTGGTGCGGGTACTGGGATAGGTGGTACTTTGTTCTGCTCCAGTTCGTGAATCTTCCAACTGGACTCAAGAACTCTGTCTTCTAGCCAGTCAGCCCTCAGCCGCTCAGCACGAAGGTCCTTAGCTAAAATGTTTCGAACTCTCTTATTCTCGTATTGCTCTTCCTCGAGCTCTGCAGTTTTACCAGTCAGCTGACGTATCAGCCATCCCTGAGCTTCGACAGTCTCCTCCATTCTTTCCAGCTGTTCCTGTATTTTCCTTAACACATCTCTAAGTAGATCGTCCCCCACTCCTAAAGAGTTGACCGGTTTGACCGGTATAGCGATGGTCGGACGGGAGGACGACTCCCCTCCTAGAGCGAGTCTTTTCCTAGCAGTTGAGCGTGTCTCCACGCCACGAGGTGGTCAGGGTTCGACCATGGGTGCCTTCCCCGACGCCCTTGATTGTCGAGATCTATTGGATGATGATGATGACATAGCCTGCTGGGTTGGTGTAGTTAGTTACGAGTTGCGTATATCACAATATACATATATATCTCACATAGAACAATTGTAGCATAACACATAACAAGATATCACAGTTTGGTGCCAACTAAGTCTAGTGTCGTGTAACAACTACAGTTTAGGTCTACTTTTAATGCAAACCTGGTTTTCTATAGCTAGAGGCTTGATACCAATTTGTCACACCCTCAATTTCCACTTGCGGAGTATTACCGCGAGGCGTGTGATCAAACCAGAATCTCAGACACTAGCAATATCGAACGACTCTATATGATTTATTTAAACGTTTTCCAAAAACATTTGTTGTAAACATTCATAGTCATTTTCAGAATATCATAGTTTCAAAGTTTAGCGGAAGCATTATAACGGGCGCCAACATAAACACCAAAACCAAAATCCCAAAAATTATTCATAAATAAAGACTCGATAAAAATGTCTAGATCAAATGCAAGCGAGTGCACCTAGCTCCTAGCGTCCTGAGAAACATGCAAAGAAACAAGTGTCAACATTAAAGAAGAGTGAGTTCACAGGTTTT
Source organism: Scalesia atractyloides (assembly GCA_947069175.1). Lineage (NCBI taxonomy): Eukaryota > Viridiplantae > Streptophyta > Magnoliopsida > Asterales > Asteraceae > Scalesia > Scalesia atractyloides. Next base: position 50,694,027 of record CAMTDV010000005.1, on the reverse strand, counting down.
TATAAGTGCACAAGTTCGGTTTAAAAGATTGTTTTCCACCGTTATCCCTAACCCGGGATAACGATATAGTTCCGTTATTCCTAACCTGGAATGATAATGTTGGTTCGTAAATAAGTTCAATGTTAACATGTAGGTAGCGAGCCTAAAGTTACGTCACATAAGAGTTCGCGATTGAAGCGGACTGTTATTGCCTCTGTGTTGCCAGGTCTATCACCAACCATGGCGAAAGTTAGGCCAAATTAATCACCCGTTGACCATTCCCGGTCGGCTAGCGCGACTAGCTCGGGTGGGGCTTGTCAGGCCCAGTAGTACTACTATAATTTCCCCACTATTTAACCCAATACTAACGATCCGAGAGTTGGTTGAGGTCTTCCGTGATAAAGCTACTTAGTTACCATAACGTATATTAACATTAACTTAGTTACCGAATAGTTAACGGCGTTAATTTCGAATAATGTAAAAAAAGATTGAGTTGTAGAGCGTATACATGTTTCTCCCCCTGTTATTCAAAACCGGATAAAATAGGGGCCGTAAACTCACCTTAATTTGCTCGGTTAGAATAAACACAAAAGGGGCAAATGATGTAACCGTTAATCGCGTCCTAACATGTCAGACGATTTAAAGTTAGTGTGTGAACACAATGACACAAAACCCTACGCACAACTAACACATAGTACGGCACACGTAATAACCAATTCGAAACTATAATCATGCATACAAAGTGTCACCATACAAAATAATGATCAAACCAACTTGACATAAACACAGATTAACTCATACAACACTTAGGTACACACAAACGCAAGTTATCATGTTTCAGCTTGTACGCTCATAACTGGCCTGTTTTCGAGGATTTTTATAAAATAGTTCCGATGTTCCAAAAATTCCAATTGTTTGCCAGGAGGTGTCAATTAGAATGTAGAATTTTATGTAAAATTTTCAAATCCTAAATCTTTACCAATTATTTATAAACATTTATATACTAGGCTGAAGTAGATTCTTCGCTTTCTGACTGCAGCCCACGAGAAATATTATTTAAAAATTATCGTTCATCCAATTAACAAAATTCCAGTGGGAGATTTTCGGAAATTCCATTCTCCAGTTACTGTACAAGTTTCATAACCTAACCCAATACAGACTATGAGATCCGAGTCGATAAATAACCTGAAAATTCTGCAGAATTTACACAGCTTCAGCTACTGCACTAAATGAACATTTAAAAATAGTAAACGACCTCAGAAAAATATGAATCTTGCGCCATTTGAAGCGTTTTTAAAAAATACACGTTTTAGGCTTCAGAATGTCTACTTTTCGATAAATAATGATCAGGTTATAGCCAACTGAAGTTGGCTGTAAACGTCAATCAGCTTACTGTTTTCGACTTTATTGCATTAGAACATGTTTAAACGATCATGACGCTTAGTTGTATTGATTAACCACTGGGTAACTTGTCAAATATCATCATATATATCAATATTCATGCAAACCCTAAATATTTATCATGATCTTTATCGCTAAAACGCAGCATACGATTTTTGTGTTCAACATATCATCACAACCACAAAGATTCGCATATTCATCCGAACTAACCATACCCGCAACACTTTTTCATAGAATAATCATACAAGAACATAATCATGATTAGTATTACACAAAACCTAGAGTGAATCGCAAAACAATTAAACCCTAACCTTGAAACGATGATGATTAGCGAACCGGGACAAGCTTGGAATCAATCCGGGAGTAGAATTGCGCGACCGTGGGGGCTGCCGTCGACCTTCTTCAAGGGATTTAGGTTTTGATATTTTTTTAAACATCCCATGCATACATACATATAAATATAACAAGGGTGGGCGGTTTGGGTTAGAGCCTTGGGCCTCAAGTTTGTGTTAATTCCTTGGGCCGCAAGGAGGTGTGGGTCGCAAGGGGGTGTGGGTGGCGGGTTGGGTTTTGCTTGGTCGCAAAGTCGAAACGTTTCACAGGCTTGGTTCGGTTTATAAATAGAAGTTACTAAAATATTATTCGCGAACGGAGTTTATAAAATATTAAATCACGTATTTGGAGTGAGACGTAATAGATTCACAAACGTCTAATAACACATAGAACGTAATTCAGATACAACCCGTCTAATAACACATAGCACGTAATTCACCCTATAGATTCACAAAGTTAGCGTAGTTATTGCGAGCATGTAATTTAATTCTCTGAATTAAATCCGCGTAGGAGTGAATAACCATAAAGTAGCGCGTTTAAGATACATGAAAAGCCAGGATGTCACACTCTACAACTTGTACTTTGACAACTTCTTTCTCAACAACCTTTACCTCTGGACCTACATTGGTTAGATTCGCCGTTAAAGCTTTATCTGCCATGTCCTTGAGGTCTTCGACTTTCATTTCTTGAATGACATCAATGATCACTTCATCAATCTTTTTCTCCTTAACCACTTGTTCTTTCGTGCTTCCATCAAGGTGACCTGCAAAACTGTCACAAGAATTAGAGGATAAAATTGCTTGTCTCTGCATATGGATATATTCCTCTTCTTCCTGCTGTTGATGCAAGTATTGTTCCAGAATAGCTTGTTCGAAAGCTGCTGCTTCTGCTGCTGCCGCTGCTTCTGCTACTGCTGCTGCTTCCTCTGCAGAATTATCTTCAACTATCTCCGCCATCAAAGCAACTCCGGTCTTTTTCCCATTGTAAGAGTTCCAATCAAAACCGTCATCTTCTGTGGATGCAACCATGGCTTTCTCCGTGTTACTACTGTTTGACTTTTCTTGGATCTCAACTTAAGTTTTCTTCGGGAACGATTTATATTGAAGGGCCCTCTTGTAGTTTTCATTCCCTCCTCCGAAAGGACTTTGATTTCCGGTAGCCTCGGTGTTCTTACATTCCCTTTTAAAATGTCCCTTATGTCGACATCTAAAGCATGTGACTTTGGATTTTTCAAAACCCAATTTGTTGCTGGAGTTTCCTATGTCACGGCCTATGAGTGCAACAAACTTTGTCACTCTCCTGATGATCGAAGCTAAGGACCATTTGATGTCCATTAGTTCGAATTCTTCCTCGTCTACCTGGTCATAATCTACTGCTGTCATCTCGGGATTTCCGATTTTACCGGCAACAAGACATTCATAAGACTCTAAGACGGTAGCAAGTACTGACATATGTTGTTTTGCAACTTCTTCTGAAACAACATTGTTCAAATTCACTGCGATGTTGCATTTGTAAACATTTGGATCAGAACTTTGTTGTTGATTCTGGTTTGCTTGGCTTTGATACGTTGAAGTTGAACCAATGCTCGAGTAAGAACTTTGTGGACTTTGGTCATACTGAGGCTGTGAATGGTTCGGATTATGTGGAGAAGCATTCATGTTTGCACTAAAAGCAGTTCCAATTTTTGGACTCGAAATGTTATCTTGCATTCTGGTTTTGTAGTACAAACCAATGTCTTGAACAACATTAGCGTTCTTTGACTTTGCTATCTTCAGAAGCTCCATTTCGTGGCCTTCGAGTTTATCAATAAATGTTGACAACTTTAAGAATTCCCACCTATCACAATTCTTCAGAACCATCAAATAAGTTGACCATTCACCCACTGGTAGTGCGCCAGCAAGTTTGTCGATGTATTCTTGTTCTGTCTTCTCAAGACCGTGTCTTCGCATTTGCACTTTGAGATGACCGAAACGCTCAATCATTTGCTTAATGGTCTCATTCTTTAAGCATGCTGAAGATATCGAACTCTTTCAGAATGAGAGCCTTCTTGCTTTTTATCATTTCAGCACTGCCTTGGTATTTCTTCTGCAACGACAACCAAAGCTCTCTTGCTGTAGTATACTCTGGTAGCAGAATAAGAATATCTTCTTTGACAGATGTTGGATGAGACTGATCATCTTTTTTTCTACAATGTATTCGTCTCTCTGTACTGTCGAGTAGTTGTACTTCTCATGAACTGGTTGATGCTCGTCTACCGGAATAGTATAGCCTCTTTCAATTTACACCCAGCCAGCAAAGTGCATAGCTTGAACCCAGTAGGTAAATTTCTCTTTCCATGCTTCGTATTTGTCCATGCTCATCAGCTTGGGCGGTTTGACGGTCGTTCCTGTTTCGTTATAAAGATTGACTTGATTGGTCACATTGGCATTTGACGAACTAGCTCCGGACATAAAAGCTCTTAGTTGATCTTCCATTGTGAATTACGAAATGTGTATGCCGAAAAGTTTTCAAAACTTTGAAAACAATTAGTCCTACTATAAGTTCGGTCGAACTTGTAGCAACAAATGAAGAATTCTTGGATTTTCTTACAAGTTCGGTCGAACTTGTTAGATCTACTTTGAAAAATTTCTTTCATCTTCGGTCGAACTTATAACACCAATCAAACAGATCTTCGAGCGAACTTGTCACCGCAATTTTGATGAAATACAAGCAAGTTCGGGTGAACTTACTTAAAACCTTCTTGATTTTACACAAGTTCGGTCGAACTTGATGTAAAATTAATGAAAATTCAGTATCTTTGAGCGAAGTTGACTTAAATTTCCTCAAAAATCACCTATGTTTGGGCGAACTTACTAAAAAATCACTTGAAAAGTGATGTTTTAGGGCATGTTCGGCCGAACATGGCCAATAAGTTCTTTCCTGAGGTTTTTCAAAAACATGTTTTTTTCAAAATTTTGACATGAATTCGTTTGAATTTGGTCTCCAATCTTTCAAGGGTTTATCTTTGTTGTATTTTACATGATATATTCAAAATTCAAAAGATTTTGACTATGAATTCTTCATTTTTTGATCAAAAGTTAAGAAAAAGAAGAAAGGAGTAGAAATAGAAGTGTTCTTGTCTTGATACTATCAAATCAGGCTGTTCTAGCTCTGATACCACTTGTAGGACCTATCCTCGATGCTTAGTAACCAAAATTTGATATCTAACGTCCATAATAGCGAAAATATTACGTCGTGTTACCAATAGACAAGAATTAATCAGTTAAACGTCAGTTTTATAGATCAAACGTTCTGATTACAGACTGACAGAGCTTTGCCTCTACAATGCCAAATTACAAATGAGACCCTCAAGCTAGGTATTTATAGTTCAACAAGTTTGGCCCAAGTATGTGCAAGTTCGCCCGAACTTGCCTATTGAAGTTCGGCCGAACATGCATACTTTACATGCTTATGGGCGAACTTGGCTACAACACTTCATAAATACTTCATAACCTAGCCTATTTAGTTCTCTACAATACAGACTCGATAAAAGACTAAGACATAGACATTATGCACCAACAAGAAATGATTCTGATGAAACTTCAGAAAGTTCTTGTTCACAGTCCAAAAGTGACGATACATCTTCAGAAAGTGATCTATGTGATGATCCTAATGTTGTATTATACAAGATTAAGGAATCCGATAGATTGTACTTTGAAGTAAGTTTTCCAATTCGGAATGTAAAAGAAGATCAAATTGATAAACTTTTTAAACTTGTGGAAGTATCATCATATGATCTTGAAAAGAATGAGAAAAGGTTCTACTCTAAACCTAAACGGAATTTAACAATTACCGTAGAAATAGCGGTGATTTTCCAAAGAACAGGAGAGCTGGACTGGGTTTAGAAGCTCAAGAAGAATCAATGAAGAACTCAAAGTCGACGTTCCAAGCATACAAAGGTAAAAACATCAGCTTTGTGTATGGAACGAATACGGTTCAAGAAGGTAAGATTGGTAAGCAATCAAACGATGAGTTCAAGAAAGAAAAACAACTTCGGGACTAGGCTAAGACCAAGTCTACAAGTGGAGTAAAACCCACTAGTGGACATGATTCTGATACACGGACATGCTTTAAATGCAATACCATTGGTCATATTGCTCGGAAGTGTCTAAATCTAAAGCTTTTGTTCACGAAGAAAAAATGTTTCAAAAGATGAAAAACAGAAACAACCAGAGATTGTGAAACCAAAGACTGAATATGTGTCTTAAATAAAACTCAAAAATGAATCAAAGTTAAACACAAACGATGATTCGAGGTTTTATATCAAGAAAGATGTATGTCACAATCTTGGGTTACGAAAAAGAAGTCTCCTGAGAAAGGAAAGACAAAACTAAAAATGTCAAATCAACTGAATCAGTAATCAAACAGACAAAGAAAGAAAAGTCAAAATATTTTTAGAATCGACATCAGACGATATGTTTGATGATGATTTTGAATATGATGATGACTTTGAAAGTGTTTATGATGCTTATCATGTCAAACCCAAAACCAAAAAGGTTTGGGTTTCTTTTTTCAAGTAGTTACTTTCGTGTGCAGGAGTTCCTAGATCAACTTTATCATAGATGATTCAAGATTAAGGAAGCTTCAGTTTGTTTTAACTTATCCAGAAATGTTATATCTTTGTCATTTGAGGGGAGTAGTTAAGAAGAAAAGTTTTTTGAAATTACAAGTGGTTGTTAAAATAAGAAAAATTTTGAAAAATCAAAATTATGAAAATCCACACCGTTGAATAGAAAAACTGATTTCAAAGTTCTTACAAGTTCAAACTGCTTTTATAAGTGGTAAATGAGATTAATATATAATAACAGATACAGGATTGAGAAAAAGGATCAGACGACGAGGTCACGGGATCCACATTGGTTTGTTACATTTTTAGAAGAATTTCTTTAAATCTAAAATCCAAAAATATGTTTTTGATTTTAGGGGGAGTAAGAAAATTTTAAAAATTGTTGAAAAATCAAAAACATATGAAAAAGATGAAAAATAAAAAACATTGAAAAAATGCAAAAAGTTCAAAAACATTAAAAAATTCATAAAGAATTTTGTTGTAAAAAAGGAAATGATAGTACATTAGCGGACTATCACAGTATGCTAAAGAATTGTAAAGTTTAAAAGTGATAAACATGTCTTACTGTGGATGTGTCAATAGACTTTACATGTTCAGTAAATTGTTTCTGGGATATAAACTAAATTTTACAATTGCTTAATCTTGTGATTTAACACATCTTGGATATATGGACTTAGTACTCCGAAATTTCGATTGAAGGGTTGCCTGATTCTGAGATACGAGGCCTTTATAGATGATTGATATCTGGGGTATTATACAAGTTCTTCTGATTTTGCGGAAGCAATAGCCTAGAACTTCTATAACGCTTTTGCTATAAACCCCAAAAAGTTGCATGCAATCTTGAAAGGAATCGAAAGATCTAATCATTTGCAATGCTTAAAAATTCCTTAAGTTGAACACACCTTAAAGACGAGCCTTCATCTCTTTGTCTGTACGGTAGTACTAACCTGAGCTCTCAAAGCCTCGCATAACCCAAATACAGATATCAATTACGCTATACTCACCTGTAAGATGAAATCTAGGGAATCTAGATTCGTGAGTATATTCAAGAGGTGGGAAACACAGTTAAGTTAAGTTTTATAAATCATATCTAACATATCTTGAAACAATTGAGAAAAGTGATGAAGTTTAAGTGGACAAACATATCGACAATCTAAGGTAAACAAGTTTAGAACTTAAAGTCTAAAAAAGGTCAATGGTACTGGTGATATGTCTCAACAAAACTGATATGATCCTTAGACACGAATTCACAAAAATATGTTTGTACATAGTTTATTTTACTTGTTAAAAGTTCTGTAAATACTTTACTTACTTTTTAAAATCTAAAAACATTTTCATCGAGCCAATGTTGGAGAACGGATCATCGAAGTCTGGTAAGAAAAAGTTCATTAATTTGAATCTTTAAAATTGAAGAAAATGTTAGTTGTTCACAACGGGTTTAGCCAAGGTCATTAACTTGGACTTGATCAACTAAGTGGATTTCATTTCAAAAATTGAAAAATTAAATAAATTGAAAAAGGTTTTTAAATGTTAAATGTTTCAAGGTCATTAATTTAAACTTGAGATAACTGAAAAATGAAGATTAAAATTTTAAGTACAAGTTGTGTACAGGTGGTATGTAATATATGTGGAACAAGATTTCAAAGTTACAATCTGAAATGTTTATTTGAATTCTCAAGTACTTTGAAACAGGAAGTAAAGTTTTAGGGGAGCAGGATGAAATGTGATTGAAGATAAAGCTCAAAGCTTGGGGGAGCACAGCTCACTGCTAGGGGGAGCTTGGAGATTAAATTTTTATCAAGTTAATTTGAAGAAAAGAGAGAGTTTGAGGATCATAAAAGTTTAATGCTTATTCAAGGATAAAGATAAAGACTTAGGAACTTATTTGAAGTCTGATGTTTACAAGGCGTTCAAAGAAGACTATGACACTTGAAGACTGACGAGGATGATTATTGTCAAAAGATGTCTATGAAAGTAGACGATTACGGCAACATCCAAGGGGGAGTCTGTTGGTGTATATGTCTGTTGTCTTCGTAATTACACGAGAACGAGTCTGGAATAAATGAGAGTTTCTGAAGACCGAATAAGATAAAGTAGATATCCAAGAGGGAGTCTATTGTTGCATAATGTCTATAGAATAGTCTTGTCTCTCAGTCTGTATAGAATAGGTGAAACGAGGCGTATTTATGTGAGATTTAGGCCAAGTTCGCTGGAAATGGTTGTGATGATGTCAAGTTCGGCCGAACTTGACTAGGTCAAGTTCGGGCGAACTTCACTCTCCCACCAATGAACTTGCAAGTCTATAAACAGGTGCCTTGGTGATTTCATTTGTAACTTCAGAGATTTTGGCACAAAGATGGCGAAGCTCTGTGGGATCCGGATCTTGAATGTATTGAACTTTTTATCAATGAAAACAACTATTAAACGAGTAAAAAAAATCTGTTGATGCACTATTGTGTTCGTCACTTGTCGAATAGGCTAGATTGAGCGTGTGTTGAATATTGTATAGGTTAGAATCAAACACACGACCAAAATACGGAGTGTATAGTGTAAAAGGGAACAACTTCGCCCGAACTTGATATGTTGATGTTTGCCCGAACTCATCTTCACTATCAGCGAACTTGTCTCCCTATATATAGGTGTGTTGTTCATTTGTCATTTTATTTTTTGGCATCCCTACGGGGAGGTGCTGTCGGATCTCTCCAGGAACTCTGGCAGCTGGACTTATAAAGATGTATACTCTTTCTGTACGAATGAATGAAGACTTCCGCTGCATTCTACTTCTACTCCATTCTGTAATAACATTCTACTGAATCGGTTTACGTTTATCCACTAACTTCCGTCTAGAACCGCCTGATCACGGTCCTTCAAATAAGGAACAAGATAACTATAGCTAATACAAAAGATATTTCTATTCTATTCCAAACACTAATAGATAAATACAAAATACAAATAGTATTATATTATAATATACATATCCGTATATTAGAATATATACGGCTAATACACCCCCTCAGTCTAAGGTAGAAAGGCTGGATGCACAGGCTGGATTTGAAACGTTGAAATAATTGGCGAGGCAGTCCTTTAGTAAAAATATCAGCAAACTGATAATCAGCCGGAACATGAAGGACCCGAAAAGAACCGACTTTAATTTTCTCGCGTACAAAATGAATGTCGAGTTCCACATGCTTGGTACGTTTATGTTGTATGGGGTTTTCTGACAAATAAACAACAGAGATGTTGTCGCAATACACAATAGTCACCTGAAGAGTAGGAACATGAAGTTTAGTGAGAAGATTGTGTAACGAACTAGTTTCAGATACAACATTTGCAACACCCCCTAGGTCGTATTGGAATGAATTTTTGTATGGTTAAATGAAATTATGTTTTGATATAGGTGTGAAATTGAGTGAATTTTTCAAATGTTTCAGATTTGTATTTTAAGGGAAAAACCCATATATAGTTGGTAAAATCATCAATTAACACCATATAATACTTATAACCCGATTTACTAATAATTGGTGATGTCCAAAGATCATAATGCACAATGTCAAACGGCAATAATATGAGCTCCCGGGTGGCCGAGACGATAACTGACACGAATGACAAAGCAAAGTAGTAGATTGTTTGTAACAAGAAACCAAATTACTAGAATTTAAAAAGTTCATAATATGAGCTCCAGGGTGGCCGAGACGACCATGCCAAAAATGTTGAGGACTAGAAGCAAAGAAAGCTGATGCGGAAGCATTGCTGGTGAGTAGATAAAGTGGACTGGAACTATTGTGTCGGCTGAGGATCTTCCCAGTCTGGTATTCCTTCACAGAAAAACCGAAGGGGTCAAATTCAATGGAATCAATGTTATCTTTAGTGAATTCTTTTACTGAAATAAGATTTTTAACAAAGTTCGGGGAATAAAAAATGTTTTTGACTTGTAAAGGTTTTGTGGAGTGGGTAAGGGTGGTGTGACCGGATCCGTGGATGGGCACGCGATTACCATTACCGACGAATATAAATTTAATAGGACAATTTGTATTAGGAGTAGTAATCATACCAGATTCACCCGTAACATGAGCTGAAGCCCTGGTATCCATATGCCAATTTTCGAAGGGATTTTCAGCACCATCAACAGTCAAGACCTGAAAAGCATCCTCTAGCTGTGCGGGGTCTAGTGGGTTCAATTATGTGAGATGGGCCTGATTGGTGTTTGGCTGAGTTTGTTCAGGTGTTGTTGGCCCATTGTTTGGCTGAGGTTGTTGTGGTGGTCCGTAGGGCCAAAGAGAAGCCCAAACCGGTTGGGTTGGGTAAGGGCAAGGTGGCATAAACAAAGGTGTCATCGGCTGGTTGTGCTGATTTGGCCACCACATGGGCCACGTGGGCTGCTGATGAGTGTTACGATAATTCTGAGAAGACCGATTACGGTTCTAAGAAGAACCACCGTGATTGGAACCACCCCCGCGCCTACCTCCGCGGCCACCACCACGATTTTGAGGTTGGCGGCGGTTGTTGTTTGCAGAGGGTGGATGGGGTTCTTTTGTGGCTGCCATAACAGCAGGGGCAGCAAGAGATTGACGGGCTTTAAGGCGTTGTGCATCAGAATGAAGCATGTGACAGACATCCTCCTAAGATGGTAGTTGCTTGTTGGTGATGGAAGCGGTGGTGTCAAACTCTGCGGGAAGACCACAAACAAGTTGCAAGACAAGGGTTCAGTGGTTTCTGGATGTTCGATGTCAGTTAGCTGGCCCGCTATTCCTTCAATCGTTGGCAATATGCTTCAAGGGATGTCATGGATTTTAATGTCAGGTTGCTGAATTCGTGCTCCAGGGTAGCAGCCCTAGGGCCTTTGTTGTTGTGAAAAAATAGCTATGAGCCGTAGCTAAGCTTCCAGAGAAGTGGATTCAGGTTCGAGCACACGAACTAGCAGGTCATCAGATTGGGTCCCATAGACCCACTGAAGAACAATAGTGTCTATTTCCATCCAAGAATCATAAGTAGGGTCAGTTTTTGCTGGAGGAAGAGTGCCTTAAATGGGGTTCGTAACTTTATGCCCGCGAGCATTGAGCTGGAACAATTTAACCCAAGAAGAGTATGATACCTTGGTAGCATCAAGGAACCGCACCTTATTCTGAATGTTGGTGATTGTATAAACAGGGTGAAGGGTGTTGGATCATGCAGCAGCATTACTAGGTTAAGGCTTGTTAGATCGCTCCATGTTTAGCATAGGAACCTAAATTGTTATCTAACATTCGTATAGGCGGAAACTGTATGACGTGTTAATCGAATATGCAAGGATTTACTGCTTAATTGTTGTTTATTGATCATAAAGTTCATTTACATGTCAAATCCAGATCTGGCGAGCTTCACCGTACAAGTGACAAAGTTGCTGAAGTTACAAATGAAAATCACAAGTTTGGCCGAACTTGTTCTCACATGTTGGTTCCGGGCGAACTTGTGTAGTAATTACATAAATACCCTTTACTCTTAACATAATCTAGCCCAAACTAAACAGACTCGATCCAAGACTAAGACATAGACATTATGTACTAACAGACTCCCCTTGGATATCGTCTTCGTCTTGATCAGTCTTCAAAGCTTTATCTCTGCCTCACGCGTCCATAGAAGTTCTTGATAGGCTTCTTTCTTCGTTCTTACGATGGAATTGGCGTTTGATATGTAGGTGGCACTTTAGTCATAAATTCAAAACGTCGCAGTCTTGCCTCCTTTGTTCTTTCTAGAAATTGTTCCAGACGCCTTTTTTCCTTTAGAAACTCTTCTCGTTCTATTTCTCTCCCACTAGATTCCCACATTCTTCCAGAATTAACTTCATGCGCATAACAAACATTCACAACCCTTTGATACTGCATTGCTTGTTCTTTTTCACGCTCTTCATGACAAATCTTACTGAAGAATAAATATTTGATATCCTCCTTTGAGCAGTTCACTAGCCACATCGGGTCTAGTATTCGAACCGTTCTCCATAACCCTCTCAATCCTTCTGTCCCAAACATTTCAACCCTTTCTTGAGTGATATCCAAATGATCTTCTAATCTTAGTACAATCACTGCTTCACACGTTGTCGGATCTATTTGCCACCACTTAAATAATGGATAGAAATTATGTTCAATCGACATTAGGGGCATGTTTCTCATAGCTGTTGGACGCGTCATAATCAATGTAATATCTTTAATACCAGTTCTCTTATCTATTTTGATTCGGCATTTAGGAATGAATGGTTTCCAGTACTTGAAACCTTGCGTCGCTTCAAACTTAATCATCTTTCATAGCAACTGATCAATAAACTTCCAAGGATATGTGACATTTCTGGTCTGTACCAACTCCTCTACATCCCAATACGGAAGTGTTTTGAAATCTGCCAAGTATTTGAAGTATTGAACTCCAAATTCACGTTTAATGGCATAAACGTTAAATTCTTTAAACCATCCCCAACTCAATATATCCCCCAAGGAAACATCTTTATCTCTGGTAAAGAATGCTAATGGACATCGAAACTTTCGTTCTCTCGGCATTTCTTTGAACCAGGACTTCTTTGCTTGTGAAATCTTTTCCTTCGTCATTGGTTTAGGAATTTTACCTTCACGTACAGACTCTGCAATCTTTCTCTCAGCAGATCTTCATTCAATTGCTCATACATCTCTTTGAAAGTTGGAAAAATATCAGTATTCTGACCGACATACTTTTCTACTTCGTCTCTCTCATCGTCTGACAACCAATCTTCAATGATAACTTTATTGTAATCGTCATCAACCGATCTTCGTTTGTAACAGTAGTCATTTGGCTCAAAAGTATTCACATTCACCACATCTTCTTCAAAGTCGAAGTCAAATGATTCTGCATCAACATTCAGTAGCTTTGTAGGACCGATCCTGATAGCATAGGATCCTAGATTTGATATCTAATGTCCATAACAGCAGAAATATTTGACACGATTACCAAATAACAAGAATTAATCTGTTAAATGTTAATTTTATTTATAAACTTCAAATCTCCAGTTTGACAGAGCTTCGCTACACAGAGCACCAAAGTTACAAATGACAAGATCAAGCTAGCTATTTATAGGAGTGTAAGTTCGCTGGTGAGACCATGAGTTCGGGCGAACTTGAGATAGTCAAGTTCGGCCGAACTTGACATCACATAACCATTTCCAGTGAACTTGACTCTCAATTACATAAAGACTTGATTTTGCTAGCCTATTCACATCTAATCTATACAGACTCGATATAAGACTAAGACATAGACATTCTGCACCAACAGACTTCCCCTTGGATATCGTATTCGTCTTTTATCGGTCTCCAAAACTCTGTTCTTCAATAAAACTTTAACGCGTACGACCAAAGAAGTTTTGTACGGCTTCTTTCGTCTTTCCTGCTTTGGATATGTCGTCTGATCAGTAGGTGGCACTTTAGTCATAAATTGGTACCTTCTGAGCCTTCCCACCAACTCGATTCCCACATCCTGCCAGAGTTTACTTCTCATGCATTGCTTGTTATTTTTCATGTTCTTCGAAAACAATCTTGCTGTAGAACAAACACTTTATATCTTCTCTCGAGCAATTTACTAGCCACATCGGGTCTAGTATCCTTATAGTTTTCCAAAGCCCTCTCATACCTCGAACTCCAAAATTTCAACTTTCTCCTAAGTAATATCCAGATGATCTTCAAACCGTAGTACGATCACTGCTTCACAAGTATTCGGATCAATATGCCACCACTTAAACAAAGGATAAAATTTGTCACACCCTCAATTTCCACTTGCGGAGTTTTACCGCGAGGTGTGAGAACAAACCAGAATCTGAAACACTAGTACGTCGAACGACTCTATATGATTTGATAATACGTTTTCAAAAATCATTTGTCGTAGATTTTATATTGTCTTGATTAGTTACCAATATTTAGCAGAAGCATCAGTTTTTAAAGTTTGAGCGGAAGCATAAATAAGTAGTGAAGCGGGCGCCAACACAAACGCCAAAACAAATGAAAAACTCCAAAACAATATTTATAAATAAGACTCGATAAAAGATGTCTTGTTCAATGCATGTGCGTGCACCTAGAGCTCCTAGCGTCCTGAGAAACATGTAAAGAAACAAGTGTCAACATTAAAGATGAGTGAGTTCATAGGTTTTTATAAATTAGTTTGTTCGGTTATAGTTTGTTTTCCCCGTTATCCCTAACCCGGGATAACGTGTTGGTTCCATTATTCCAATCCCGGAATAATAAGTTGTTGCTTCCATTATCCTCAACCCGGGATAATATAGTTGTTGTTTCCATTATTCCAACCCGGAATAATAAGTTGTTGTTTCCATTATCCTCAACCCGGGATAATATAGTTGTTTCATAATTAAGTTCAATGTTAACATATATAGGTAGCTAGCCTAAAGTTATGTCACGTAAGTGTTCGCGATCGAAGCTGACTGTTGTGCCTCCGTGTTGCCAGGCCTATCACTGACCATGACGAAGTTAGGCCGAATTATTCACCCGTTGACCATACCCGGTCGGCTAGCGCGACTAGCTCGGATGGGGCTTGTCGGGCCCAGTAGTACTACTTATAACTCCCCCGCTATTAAACCCAATACTAACGATCCGAGAGATTGACGAGGACTTAAGTGATAAAGCTGCTTAGTGACCATAACATTACATTAACATTAACTTAGTTATCGAATAGTTATGTGACGTTAAATTCGTATAACGTAAAGAGATTGAGTTTGAAGAGTGTATACATGTTTCTCCCCCTGTTGTTTAAAAACCGGATAAAGTTAGGGGCCGTGAACTCACCTTTTGTTGCTCGGTTAGTGTAGCAAAGAAGTCGTAAAGGATGGGACCACTAATTGCGTCCTAACAAACCAATTGATTTCACGTCAGTGTGTGAACACACCAATACAAATTCTACACTTAATTTACGCACAAAGTGATACACACAAACAACATATCTAACACTCAAACATGCATGCAAGTATACTCATGTGAACCTAGTGATCAAAACAACTTATCATGAACATAATCCAATCCATGCAACAATTTGATGCACACATTCACAAGTTATCAAATTTCAGCGTAACACTCATAATTCAGCTGTTTTCTAGGATTTTTATAAAATAGTTCCAACGTTCCAAAAATTCCAATATTTTTACAGCAGGTGCCATTTATACTGTAGAAATTTATATAAATTTTCCAAGTCCTAAATCTTTACCATTTAACCATAAATATTCATATATACTAGGCTGCAATCAGATTTATCGCTTTCTGACTGCAGTCCACGGAAGAATTTATTTAAAAATCACTGATCGTCCAATTAACAAAATTCCAGTTGGAGTTGCCCGGAAATTTCCCTACCTAGTTGTTGTACAAAATTCATGACTCAACTTCCTACTGATTATAAAATCCAACTCGATAAACAACTAACAAAATTTCAGGATTTTCACAGCTTTAGTTACTAAACTTATTTGGCCCTTTAAAAATATCAAACGACTTCAGAAAAATATGAATCCAGCGCCATTAGATTCGTTATTCAAATCTCTACGTTCTAGACATCAGAAAATCCGTTTTTCGACAACTAGTGACCAAGTTACAGCCAGATGAAGTCGGCTGTAACTATTACTCAGCAACTGTTTTCAGCATATTATTACCATAACTTGCATAAACCGTTCCTATGATCAACCTAGGCGAGCAAGAACCGATTTCTAATCATAGATCAATACTAATAACATATCCATGCAAACCCTAGTTCATACTTTTAGTTTTTACAAACAAACTCAGCCTATACTTATCAGATTTCAAACAAACATTACTTGCAACCTAGCCTTAAAAATCCGAAAACAACACAACCGTTTCATTGAATCATACAAATCCGAAAACAACAAAATCAAAATACATGTATCCGAATATTATCTTGTAGCATATGACAAATTTTAATCTTTTAATGACAAGGTAAACGAACCGTGAGTAAGATAGGGGACCGGTGATCAAAGATTGCTTGCGACCGAGGATGAAGATGGCGAGGGCTGCTGTTGCGACCGGAAGAAAAGAAAAGGAAAAGATGTTGCGACCGAGACTTGAAAGCAACAAGCTGTTAGCGACCGAGAGAGTGAACAAGGCTGATCAGATCGAGATGATGAAGGAAAGGAGCTGTTCGCGATCAAAAGGGACGAGAGTGGCTGCCGACGGCAGTTTTTCTTTTAGGGTTTTGGAGTTGAGAAAGATCATGCATGAGTGTGTGTATATATAGCGCAAGATGAAGGGTTACGGTTTGGGTTTGGTCTTGCATCCGAGATATGTTTGGGTTGGTTCGGTTTGGGTTGTACGCAATGGGTTTGGGGTTTGGTTTGCACACGGGTTGGTTTGGTTTGGTTTGCACTTGGCCGAGAATGGCTTAAGGTTTAAGGTTTCCTAGAGTCACAAGGAGTTCGGTTTGTGTTTGATCTTGCGGCCGATTAGTTTGAGCTTAAGGTTTGGGTTAGAACTCGGTTCACTCCTAGAGCCACAAGGAGTTTACGGTTGGTTCGTGTCGCGGTTCGGTTCGTGTACGTGTTTATTATATATATGTATATTTTGTAACTAACACAATCACATAATCGCACATCACGTATTCACTAACTCGTACATGTTTAACACATAGCATATAATTCACTCGACAAGTATTACGTTGAAGTTATCCGAAAAACCCGGGATGTCACATTATCCCCATGTTGAAAGAACTTTCGTCCCGAAAATTGAGTAAACGCGGTTTAGAATGTAGCGTACATGTTTAGAGTGCCACGCACAAAGAGTTAGTTCGTTTATGATGGTACGCGAAGTTACAAGAAGTTCCCAAGTGCCATGCACAAAGATTCTCAAGTGCCATGCACAAGGACTTAGTTAACAATAGTACGCAAAAGTATGAGAAATTTCCAGGTTGTCACATCATCCCCATGTTGAAAGAATTTTCGTCCCGAAAATTTAGTTACTGGTAGCGTTAGATTGTTGCTCAGTTGCGAAGAGGTGTGGGTATTTGCTTTTCATTTGGTCCTCTCTTTCCCACGTGAACTCCGGTCCACGCTTAGAGTCCCAACGAACCTTAACGATCGGAATCTTGCTGTGCCTTCGAGTCTTGATCTCACGATCCATGATCTCGATAGGCTTTTCCATGAAGTGTAGTTGTTCATCCACTTGGATCTCATCCAATGGAATGACTAGAGTTTCGTCTGATAGACACTTCTTCAGATTTGACACGTGAAATACGTTGTGAACTCCACTGAGTTCGGCAGGAAGGTCTAATTGATAAGCTACGGGTCCAATACGTTTCAAGATTACAAACGGGCCTACGTACCGTGGGTTTAGTTTGCCCCGTTTTCCAAAGCGGATTACACCCTTCCAGGGTGACACCTTTAGTAGGACGCGGTCGCCTACTTGAAATTCGAGCGGTTTGCGTCGTTGATCAGCGTAGCTTTTCTGTCGATCTCGTGCCGCCGCCATGCGGCTTCTGATTTGTACAATCTTTTCATTAGCCTCAAGTATTAACTCAGGGCCTGTGAGTTGACTGTCACCGACTTCTGCCCAACAGACCGGTGATCTACATTTACGACCGTATAATGCCTCAAACGGTGCTGCCGAAATACTCGTATGATAGCTGTTGTTATATGAGAATTCTACTAGAGGCAGGTGGATTTCCCAACTATTTTCGAAGTCTATGACGCATGCCCTAAGCATGTCTTCCAAGGTTTGTATGGTCCTTTCACTTTGACCATCAGTCTGGGGGTGATAGGCTGTGCTCATATCCAAGCGTGTTCCCAACGCTTTCTGGAGTGACTGCCAGAACTTGGACGTGAAGCGAGCATCTCTGTCTGAGATGATGGATGTTGGCACTCCGTGCCGAGAAACTACTTCCTTAATGTAGATGCGAGTCAACTTCTCCATCTTATTTGTTTCTTTAATAGCTAGGAAGTGTGCAGACTTAGTTAAACGATCCACAATTACCCAGATGGTATCGCAACCACCCAAAGTTCGCGGGAGTTTAGTGATGAAATCCATCGAGATCTGATCCCATTTCCACACTGGGATCTCAGGTTGTTGGAGTAGCCCCGATGGCTTTTGATACTCCACCTTGACTTTTGCACAAGTCAAACATTTACTCACGTAGGTGGCTATATCGGCTTTCATGTTGGGCCACCAATACGCAGCTTTAAGGTCTTGATACATCTTATCCGAACCCGGATGGACAGAGTATCGGGATTTGTGAGCTTCGTCCATGACTAGCTCTCTGAGGTTTCCGTAGAGAGGTACCCATATGCGATTCATGAAATACCGGGCTCCATTGGGTTTTACTTCCCAATCGCGTCCCATTTTTCCCACCGATTCGGCTTTGATGTTTTCCTCCTTAACTGCTTCTAACTGGGCGTCGCGTATTTGTTCGGGTAGCCCCGAATGAATAGTGAGTTGTAATGCTCGTACATGACGTGGTTTCAAGTGTTCCTTCCTACTGAGGGCATCAGCTACCACGTTAGCTTTACCCGGGTGATACCGAATGGCACACTCATAATCGTTCAAGAGTTCGACCCAGCGACGCTGTCGCATGTTCAACTCCTTCTGATCAAAGATGTGTTGGAGGCTCTTGTGGTCCGTAAAGATTGTGCACTTGGTTCCATAGAGGTAGTGTCTCCAAATCTTAAGTGCAAACACTACTGCTCCCAATTCCAGGTCATGCGTCGTGTAGTTTTTCTCGTGAACCTTCAGTTGTCGGGACGCATACGGGATGACCTTATCGCGTTGCATGAGTACACATCCCAATCCCTGAATGGAAGCATCACAATATACTACAAAGTCATCTGTCCCTTCCGGCAAGGACAGAATGGGTGCACTGAAAAGTTTCGGTTTCAGCAATTGAAATGCTGCTTCTTGCTTGTCACCCCAAGTATACTTGACACCTTTCTGGGTGAGGGTAGTAAGCGGTTGTGCGATCTTTGAAAATCCCTCGATGAAACGTCTGTAGTAACCAGCCAATCCCAAAAATTGGCGGATCTCCGTCGGTGTCTTGGGTGCTTCCCAGTTTTTGATGGCTTCAATCTTGGCAGGGTCCACGTGGATTCCCCTTTCATTCACGATATGCCCGAGAAACTGAACTTCCCGAATCCAGAAATCACACTTCGAAAGCTTGGCATATAGCTTTTCCTGTTGAAGTAATCCTAACAGCAATCGTAGATGTTCAGCATGCTCTTCTTCAGTTTTGGAGTAGATGAGTATGTCATCGATGAACACGATGACAAATTTGTCGAGGTATGGTTTACACACGCGGTTCATGAGGTCCATGAACACCGCAGGTGCGTTGGTGAGACCGAAGGGCAAGACCAAGAACTCATAATGGCCATACCGAGTACGAAATGCCGTCTTAGCGATGTCCTCCTCCCTGACGCGTAGCTGGTGGTAACCGGACCGTAAATCGATCTTGGAGTAGTAACTTGACCCTTGAAGTTGGTCGAAGAGATCGTCGATGCGAGGTAACGGGTATCGGTTCTTGACAGTAACCTTGTTGAGTTCCCTGTAGTCGATGCACATGCGGAAAGTCCCGTCCTCCTTCTTGACAAACAGGACTGGAGCTCCCCATGGCGAAACGCTTGGTCGGACAAATCCTTTTTCTAATAGTTCCTGAAGTTGGGTAGACAGCTCCTGCAGCTCGGCTGGAGCTAGGCGGTATGGAGCCTTGGCGATAGGAGTCGCATTGTTCGCCAATTCGATTTCAAACTCCAATTGTCGATGGGGTGGAAGACCAGGTAATTCCTCTGGGAATACATCGGAAAAATCACGGACGACAGGGATGTCTTCTATACGTTTCTCGTCCTTTGGCTGTTCGGTAATCAGTGCGAGTAAAGCGAAGGAGTTCTTCCTCCGAAGATACTTCTGCGCTTGCATGTAAGAGATGATGTTGGTGACGGCGCTTGCCTTATCGCCTTGTACCGTCAGGATTTCATCGTTAGAGAGCGGAATACGAATAGATTTTTCGAAGCAGAGAACTTCAGCCCGGACGTCGGATAGCCAGTCCATTCCGACTACCACGTCAAAACTACCCAGGGTAGTTGTCATCAGATCAATGGTAAAAGTGTGGCCCGCGAGTTTGAGTTGACAGCCGGATACTATTTGGGTCACATCTACAGATTTACCATCGGCTAATTCTATAACATAAGGGGTCTCTAATGGTTTAAGCGTGAGATTTAGGTTTTTCCTAAAAGACTCAGATATAAAGCTCCTATCCGCACCCGTATCAAAAAGCACAGAAGCAAAATGTTCATTAAGGGGAGACTTACCGGTGACCACGTTCGAGTCGTTTCTGCCCTCTCCGCGGCCCAATGTAAATGCGCGACCTTTGGCACCTCCTGTGCCACCGTTCCCATTATTGTTGTTGTTGTTATTGTTGTTGTGGTTGTTCCCACCATTGTTGTTGTTGTTACGCAGCTGTGGGCAGTCTCTTTTGAAGTGAGCAGTGCTACCACACTGATAGCATCCCCGGTTAATACCCTGCTGCTGACCCTGGGGTTGATTTTGATTTTGTCGGGACATGATTTCCCCACGACAATCCTTTGCCGCATGTCCCATCTTGCCACATCGTTGGCAGCGATTTCCGGCACAAGGGCCGTTATGATGGAGATTACAGCAGTTGCACTGCGGCTTTCGACCTGCATAGCCGCTTGCGTTCTGGTTGTTGTTGTTATTGGCAGGCTGATTTTGGTGACCCCGGTGGCTGTTGTAATGATTGAACCGTTTCTGGTTCCCCTGCTGCGGCTGGGATGATGAAGACTGTCGAGCAGACGAGTCTTCCAACTTTCTTTTGTTATCCGGGGCAACTTCAGTTGTACCCCGTGCTGGCAGCTTCTTTTGTTCCACCGCCTTATCGGTGAGTTTGTGAGCCAACCGGATTGCTTGATGTTCAGTTGCAGGGTTACTAGCCATTACCATACCCTGAATCTCCGGAACCAGACCCCCAAGATAGAACTCGAGTCTTTTCTCCACAGCGTTGGCCAAATCGGGACACAGAAATACCAAGTCATGATGTTTTGCGGTGTAAGCTTCAATTTCCGATCCCACCATCTTGTGGTTCCATAAGGCTTGCTCTAACTGTTGCACTCTGTCCCGTGGGCAGTACTCCTCTTTGATTAGGGCCTTGAACTCGGCCCAGGCCATTGCATTTGCAGCTATAAGTCCACGTGTTTGGACTTGTGCATTCCACCATGTCAGTGCCCCATCTTCCAGTGTTGAGGCTGCGTACTTGACCTTGTTGGCCTCTAGACAGTTGCACATTTCAAAAACGGATTCAGATTTTTCGATCCAGCGGACCAGTCCAATGGGTCCTTCCGCCCCCGAGAATTTGCTTGATTTCGCGTCGAGGAACATCTTGTAGGGGTTAAAGCCCCCTCCTGCTGACAGAGAATAGGTAGTCAGCGAGGAATCCTACTAGCCCAACTATTAGATTTTCACACGAAAATTTAATAATGGTTACCTGCCGGTTGGTTCTGAACACCCGCTAAAGCTGCGTTCACGTGCTCTTGAATCATGGCAGCTAGCTCTTCGGGCGTTAAGTTAAGGTTTCCACGTCGTCCAGTTGCCATTTAGATCTTCGAAACACAACACAAACACACCCCGATAAGTCTATATATCCAATATAGTTATCCTACTTCGTACTTTAATAATTATCAAGTTATGTCAACTTAATATGTTAAATACTCAAAAGAAATACTTGATTAACTGAAATTTCAATGTCTTACAAAAGTGCAAATCAAACATATGAATTCACTATAAAGTTTCAAGTTTAAACACAAGTGGGAAAATAAATAAACTGAAGGAAAACAAATAAAATAAGCGAGACATGTCAGTCGTCTACGTCTCCATCCCCCAAGTCACTGTCGTTGCCGTCATCCTGCGCGGTATTTCCAGCTTCTACAGCTGGGTCCTCCTCCGGATCCTCCTCTGGATCCTCCTCAGGGTCCTCCTCTGGATCCTCTTCCGGATCCTCCTCTGGATCCTCTTCCGGATCCTCCTCTACCGGCACTGGAGGGGCCGGTGCTGGTGCAAGTGCTTGATTTTGCAGTTCCTGAATGTTCCAACTATTTTCCAGGACTCTGTCCTCAAGCCAGTCGGCTCTTATCTGCTCAGCACGCAGATCTCTGGCTATGGTGTTACGAGCTATCTTACTCGTATGATGCTCTTCCTCGAGCGAGTCGGTTTTACCTGTCAGTTGTCGGATCATCCATCCTTGTGCTAGGATGGTTTCCTGCATTCTTTCTAACTGTGCTTGTTGTTTATGTAATATGATTCTAAGTAGGTCAATTCCTACTTCTACAGGGTTAACCGGTTCAACTGGCACAGCAATGGTTGGGCGTGATGACGACTCCTCCCCCAGAGCGAGCCTTTTTCTCGCAGCTGAGCGTGTCTCCACGCCATAAGATGGTAAGGGTTCCACCATAGGTGCCTTTCCTGGCGCTCTTGGTGGCGTAAGTTTGTTGGATGATGATGACGATGATGATGATGACATTACCTGTTAGGTCGTGTAGTTAGTTACGAGTTGTTTTCATTTCTTATTATTAAATCATAATCTACATAACACAGTTGTGGTACATCGCATAACAATATAATAGTTCGGTGCCAAACTAAGTCTAGTGTCGTGAAATCAGCTATAGTTTAGGTCTACTTCTAATGCAAACCTGGTTCTCTATAGCTAGTGGCTCTGATACCAATCTGTCACACCCTCAATTTCCACTTGCGGAGTTTTACCGCGAGGCGTGTGAACAAACCAGAATCTGAAACACTAGTACGTCGAACGACTCTATATGATTTGATAATACGTTTTCAAAAATCATTTGTCGTAGATTTTATATTGTCTTGATTAGTTACCAATATTTAGCAGAAGCATCAGTTTTTAAAGTTTGAGCGGAAGCATAAATAAGTAGTGAAGCGGGCGCCAACACAAACGCCAAAACAAATGAAAAACTCCAAAACAATATTTATAAATAAGACTCGATAAAAGATGTCTTGTTCAATGCATGTGCGTGCACCTAGAGCTCCTAGCGTCCTGAGAAACATGTAAAGAAACAAGTGTCAACATTAAAGATGAGTGAGTTCACAGGTTTTTATAAATTAGTTTGTTCGGTTATAGTTTGTTTTCCCCGTTATCCCTAACCCGGGATAACGTATTGGTTCCATTATTCCAATCTCGGAATAATAAGTTGTTGCTTCCATTATCCTCAACCCGGGATAATATAGTTGTTTTTTCCATTATTCCAACCCGGAATAATAAGTTGTTGTTTCCATTATCCTCAACCCGGGATAATATAGTTGTTTCGTAATTAAGTTCAATGTTAACATATATAGGTAGCTAGCCTAAAGTTATGTCACGTAAGTGTTCGCGATCGAAGCTGACTGTTGTGCCTCCGTGTTGCCAGGCCTATCACTGACCATGGCGAAGTTAGGCCGAATTATTCACCCGTTGACCATACCCGGTCGGCTAGCGCGACTAGCTCGGATGGGGCTTGTCGGGCCCAGTAGTACTACTTATAACTCCCCCGCTATTAAACCCAATACTAACGATCCGAGAGATTGACAAGGACTTAAGTGATAAAGCTGCTTAGTGACCATAACATTACATTAACATTAACTTAGTTACCGAATAGTTATGTGACGTTTAATTCGTATAACGTAAAGAGATTGAGTTTGAAGAGTGTATACATGTTTCTCCCCCTGTTGTTTAAAAACCGGATGAAGTTAGGGGCCGTGAACTCACCTTTTGTAGCTCGGTTAGTGTAGCAAAGAAGTCGTAAAGGATGGGACCACTAATTGCGTCCTAACAAACCAATTGATTTCACGTCAGTGTGTGAACACACCAATACAAATTCTACACTTAATTTACGCACAAAGTGATACACACAAACAACATATCTAACACTGAAACATGCATGCAAGTATACTCATGTGAACCTAGTGATCAAAACAACTTATCATGAACATAATCCAATCCATGCAACAATTTGATGCACACAATCACAAGTTATCAAATTTCAGCGTAACACTCATAATTCAGCTGTTTTCTAGGATTTTTATAAAATAGTTCCAACGTTCCAAAAATTCCAATATTTTTACAGCAGGTGCCATTTATACTGTAGAAATTTATATAAATTTTCCAAGTCCTAAATCTTTACCATTTAACCATAAATATTCATATATACTAGGCTGCAGTCAGATTTATCGCTTTCTGACTGCAGTCCACGGAAGAATTTATTTAAAAATCACTGATCGTCCAATTAACAAAATTCCAGTTGGAGTTGCCAGGAAATTTCCCTACCTAGTTGTTGTACAAAATTCATGACTCAACTTCCTACTGATTATAAAATCCAACTCGATAAACAACTAACAAAATTTCAGGATTTTCACAGCTTTAGTTACTAAACTTATTTGGCCCTTTAAAAATATCAAACGACTTCAGAAAAATATGAATTCAGCGCCATTAGATTCGTTATTCAAATCTCTACGTTCTAGACATCAGAAAATCCGTTTTTCGACAACTAGTGACCAAGTTACAGCCAGATGAAGTCGGCTGTAACTATTACTCAGCAACTGTTTTCAGCATATTATTACCATAACTTGCATAAACCGTTCCTATGATCAACCTAGGCGAGCAAGAACCGATTTCTAATCATAGATCAATACTAATAACATATCCATGCAAACCCTAGTTCATACTTTTAGTTTTTACAAACAAACTCAGCCTATACTTATCAGATTTCAAACAAACATTACTTGCAACCTAGCCTTAAAAATCCGAAAACAACACAACCGTTTCATTGAATCATACAAATCCGAAAACAACAAAATCAAAATACATGTATCCGAATATTATCTTGTAGCATATGACAAATTTTATTCTTTTAATGACAAGGTAAACGAACCGTGAGTAAGATAAGGGACCGGTGATCAAAGATTGCTTGCGAACGAGGATGAAGATGGCGAGGGCTGCTGCTGCGACCGGAAGAAAAGAAAAGGAAAAGCTGTTGCGACCGAGACTTGAAAGCAACAAGCTGTTAGCGACCGAGAGAGTGAACAAGGCTGATCAAATCGAGATGATGAAGGAAAGGAGCTGTTCGCGATCAAAAGGGACGAGAGTGGCTGCCGACGGCAGTTTTTCTTTTAGGGTTTTGGAGTTGAGAAAGATCATGCATGAGTGTGTGTATATATAGCGCAAGATGAAGGGTTACGGTTTGGGTTTGGTCTTGCGGCTGAGATATGTTTGGGTTGGTTCGGTTTGGGTTGTACGCAATGGGTTTGGGGTTTGGTTTGCACACGGGTTGGTTTGGTTTGGTTTGCACTTGGCCGAGAATGGCTTAAGGTTTAAGGTTTCCTAGAGTCACAAGGAGTTCGGTTTGTGTTTGATCTTGCGGCCGATTAGTTTGAGCTTAAGGTTTGGGTTAGAACTCGGTTCACTCCTAGAGCCACAAGGAGTTTACGGTTGGTTCGTGTCGCGGTTCGGTTCGTGTACGTGTTTATTATATATATGTATATTTTGTAACTAACACAATCACATAATCGCACATCACGTATTCACTAACTCGTACATGTTTAACACATAGCATATAATTCACTCGACAAGTATTACGTTGAAGTTATCCGAAAAACCCGGGATGTCACAAAAGTCGTGTTCGATCGGCATCTAAGGCATGTTTCTCATTGATCTCGGGCGTTTCATAATCAATGTGATATCTTTCTCCCCAGTCTTCTTGTTTGTTTTGATACTACGTCCAGGGATGAAAGGCTTCCAATATTTAAAACCCTTTGTTGCTTCAAACTTGATCATTTTCCACAGCAATTGATCAATGAACTTCATATGATACGTTACATTCCTTGTTTGAACAAGCTCTTCAACATCCCAATAAGGTAGTGTCTTGAAATCTGCCAGATATTTGAAGTATTGAACTCCAAATTCAGCTCCTTAAACCAACCCCAGCTTAGGATATCATCTAATGACACATCTTTATCTCTGGTAAAGAATGCTAGAGGACGTCGAAACTTCCTTTCTCGTTGCATCTCTTTAAACTAGGATTTCTTAGCTTGAGCGATCTCTTCCTTAGTCATTGGCTTCGGAACTATTCCATCACGTATCGATTCTTCGATCTTTTCCTTTAACATGTCTTCGTTAAGTTGCTTGTACATTTCTTCGAAAGTTGAGAAACAATCTGTAATAGGACCAACGTACTTCTCAGCTTCATCCTTTTCTTCATCAGAAGACCAATCTTCCACTCTAACTCTGTAATACTCATCAGCCTCGTATCTTCGTTGATAATGATACTCGTTAGGCTCAAATGTATTCACGTTCAGAACTTGCTCTTCGAAATCAAAATCAAGTGATTCTGCATCAACGTCAATTAACTTTGCTAGATCTTCTTTTGAATAGTTGTGCACGAACTCACCCTCTTCGATGTTATTTCGAGCATAAGTATCAAAGGCTTTATTGGAACCGCAGTAACAGGCTGTGCAGTAGTACTAGCGTTAGACATATCAATATCATTAGCTGGCCCTGTTTGCCCCGACTCCCCCTGATTTTGATCATTCATAACATTCGCTTCATCGTTTAGAAGATTAGAGAAGTCAAAACTTTCATCTACTGTTGCATCAAGCACCTTTATCCCTGTACAACTAGGATCATCATCATTACCTCCATCATGGTCAGAATTATCTTTACGATCATCAGTTGGTGGTTCATCATCTTTTTCATCATTTTCAGCTTCATCATCGTCCTTTTCTTCAGTAACATTTACAGTATCAGAAGATTTGGCCGATTCGTCAACCTTAGAAAACTCGGACTCAGAAGCTTTAGCAACATTTTCATCAACAGGCATTTCAGCAGCTTCAGAAGATTTTGGTGCTTCACCGTCAACACCCTTGCCTTTTCCACTTTCTGCAAGCTCTTTCTCTTGCTTCTTGCCTATCCAACCGATCGTATTCAATAATAAAGTCAATTCCAAGACTATTAGATAACACTTTTTGCATCCTTGTAAATCTTCTATTATTTAGGGCTTGTATCGTTTTCAGCTCAACAATTTCTGTCTGTAGCTTTTCATTTGCATCTTGTAAGCTTTCGATCAATGCCTTGAAGAATTCTTGATCGCTTTCCAACACTTTGATCTTGTCCTCCATCATTTCTTTCTCAACAGAACTTTGAGTAATCTTCTTGATTAGCTCGGCCTTTTCAGTTTCCTTCTTCGCTACTCTATCTTCCAAGATCTTCACACGCTTTTCAAGAACATCAACACCTGTTTCAGGGAAGAAATCATCTAAATCCTAAAGATCCACTGGTTCATTTGGAATATCACCAAATAGATTTGACTTTGGAGTTTTTGGTGTTGATTTAGGAGTAGCAGCCTTTGGAGTAAACTTCTTTGGAGTTGATTTCCTTGGAGTTGAGCTTTCAGAATGAACAACTTTAGGATCAGGAGATTGAATCACCGGAACTTCAAGTAAACCAGACTCAGGAGGTTCTTGTGTTGCTCCTGGCCGTTCTGTTTCAACTGTAACAATAACAGGAGGTTCTTGTGTAGGAGGTTCTTGTGTAACTCATTTCTCCTGTACACCAGAAGGTTCTTGTGTGACTTCTGTGCTATTTGATTTTCCAACATATCTCATGCTTGCTGGTTTCTGAGCTTTCTTTGTTTTCTTACCCTTAGTCTTTGGAGACCCTGTAGTCTTTGTCATTGAAGTTACTGTAGACTTCACACGCTTTGCTCTTTTCTTTGGTCTCTCTTCATCAGACTCTTTTTCTAATTCAGGATCAAAGTCAACATCAGTCTCTTTAATCTTTTCAGCCTCCTTTTCTACAATTGATTTCTTTGTTTCTTTCTCGAGTGAATCATCACTATCATCGTCGTTCTCAGAAGTTGCAGAAATCACATCGTCTTCCTGCGTAGTCTTTTCAACTTCCTGACTTTCTGTTACTATTGCTGCACTAGATCCAGCCTCTGTTTGCACATTTTCTGGCTCATCTTCATCTATAAGCATAGTGTCAGCTTTCTTGGACATACGCTTCTTTTTCTTCTCGACCTCAGCTTTTAAGAACCATTCACTACGAGCTTTCGGCTTGAACGTTTTAAACCATTCCTTTTCAGCATTTAATTCCTTCTCATCACCACTACCGTCGTTTCACCACTTGTATCCTGCCGGCGCAACATAATTTTCATTCTTCAACGCCCCAAATAGTGGTTTTGCTGCAGGTGATGAATCCTGCTTTTGAAACTTGAGCAACTTCTTCATAGTAGATTCATCGAGATGACTTAAATATAGAATATCATTTGGATCACGTGCAATGTCTGTAAACTTCTCGTCGATGAGCATTTGCACAAATCTCGGATACAAACACAATCTAGTATCTTCCATATTCTTCGAAATGTGAGTAAATACAAGCTTTGAATAGTTGAACAGCTTTTTTAGAATCAATGTCGTAGCCATGCAAGCCATATAATCTTGTACATCATCGAGACCTGCTTTACAACGGCTGAATGGGTGTATAATTGCATGCATGAGAAGGTTGTAGGGGTTTGGAACTTCCCATTTCTTCAAAGTAGGCTTGTTAACACTTCCTTTGTAGCCCATTTGATAAAAACAACCTCGAACCATCTTCTCGTCAAGAAAAATAGGATCATCTTTGTCGTCGTTGAATTGTAAGATCCTGCGAATATCCTCCTCAGTGATTGTGATCTCTTTGTTCTCATTTCCGACTTGAACTGACGAAGTAATAGTCTTTTTATCTTCACTGAGACTTGCATTCATCAAGAAATGATAAGTGTGTGATCGATAGGGCGCCGTTCATTCAGTGATAGCACGATGAATCGGACAGTCCTTCAAAAACTTCAAAATACTTTCATATTCTTTTAGTGATGGACACAACGCCTTGTCAAGCGTAATACAGGGGTTGTGGACTTAGAATAATCCATGGTGATTACCCGCGCTGGAACTGGAACCTGAAAATTGACGCAAAACATTTAGCATGCATTTCGAGAAAAATTACAACTTTTTCATTATTCTATATCAAGTTCGAGCGAACTTGATGTTGAATTTACAAACAGGTTCAAGTCAAGTTCGCCCGAACATGTTACATCACATGTTCATTAATTTAATCACAAGTTCGGGCGAATTTCTAATTATACATTTCAGTTTTTATTACCTAAGTTCGGTCGAACTTCTCAAAACATTCAATTTTCAGTTCTTAGCCTAAGTTCGGTCGAACTTGTTGATTGCAACTGGATTATATTATTTTATGATGTAAGTTCAGCCGGACTTGATGAACAAGTTCAGGCGAACTTATCATCTTCTCCACCAAATCATGCAAATCCAATCCATATCAATCTGTTCAAAATTATCACAATTTCATGGTCGGTTTTGGATGATTATCATTATTTTAAGTTCAATTTGTCCATGTGAATCATAGATCTATCAGATTTAACAAGTTCGATCTTATTATGTGTTAAATCAATTCAAATCATGGTCAGACATCCAATACACACCCCAGCCATTGTAGATGGTGTGCAAATCACCACAAACAATGAAAATTTGGGCAGCAATTCGACTCTTAGTGTGCAATTTTGGATAATCGCTCAAGTTCGCTCACTTTCTCTCAAGTATAATAAAACAGATGAAAAGAAGTTCGGCCGAACTTGTTTACAATAAATAGTCTAGCAAGTTCGGACTACTTAATCCTTATACAAAACCACACAAGTTCGGTCGGACTTATTACAATATCAATTTCATAAATTCTTAAGCAAGTTCGACCGAACTTGTTTAATCCAGATTTCAAACTTTAAAAAATTTTCAATCTAGTCCCTGAACTTTTCACATTTTACCAGTTCTAAAAATCCACTCAGGTGACCAAGTCCAAGCTAATGACCTTGGTTAACCGATTTGTCTGCCTAGTTCAAGTTAATGACCCCGGTTTTACCCGATATGAATAAACTGTTGAACTTTTCAATTTTTTTCAAAAATCAAAGTTTCAAATTAATGAACTTTTTCATTATTTTGGCTTATCATATTTTACAGAATAGCTCCTAGCCCATTGTCAATTATATTCCCACAAGTTTTGCACCTTACCAGACTTCAAAGATCCGTTCTCCAACATTGGTTTGCTGAAAGCAATGTAAAAACAAAATCTTTTTGTATTTTTGTAAGTTTATGCTAAAACACACTGAAAATCTTTTTGGTTTTAATCTGTAAAGCAGATAAACTATGCATAGGAGAATTTAAACTATGTACAAACATATTTACAGACATATTTTTGTGAATTCGTGTCTAAGGATTATATCTGAAAATCTTTTTGGTTTTAATCTGTAAAGCAGATAAACTATGCATAGGAGAATTTAAACTATGTACAAACATATTTACAGACATATTTTTGTGAATTCGTGTCTAAGGATTATATCAGTTGTTTGAGACATATCACCAGTACCGTTGACCTTTAGATGACTTTAAGTTTTAAACTCGTTTACCTAGATTGCCGATATGTTTGTCAACTTAAACATCATCACATTTCTCAATTGTTCCAAGATATATTAGGTATGAATTATGAAACTTGACTTATCTATGGTTCCCACTTCTTGAATATACTCCCGTATCAAGATTCCCTAGATTTCATCTTATAGGTGAATATAGCGTAATTGATATATGTATCTGGGTTAATACGAGGCCTTGAGAGCTCAGGTTAATATCACCGTATCGACAAAGAGATGAAGGCTCGACTTTAGGTGTATTCCATTTAAGGAATCTTTTTATTACTACAAATGATTAGATCTTTTGATACTTTTCAAGTTTGCATGCAGTTTTAGGGGTTTATTGCAAAAGCATTATAGAAGTTCTAGGCTATTGCTTCTGCAAAATCAGAAGAACTTGTATAATACCTCAGATATCAACTATCTATAAAGACCTCCTATCTCATAATCAGGAAATCTCTCAAACGAAATTTCGGACTACTAAGTCCATATATCCAAGATGTGTTAATCCACAAGATTACGCAGTTGTAAAATTTACTTTATATCTCGTAAACAATTTACTGAACGTGTTAAGCCAATCGACACATCCACAGTAAGACTTGTTTATCACTTTTTAAACTTTACATTTCTTTAGCATACTGTGATAGTCCGCTGATGTACTATCATTTCCTTTTATGACACCGAATTGTTTTTGCCATTTTCAATGTTTTTGTACTGTTTGATTTTTCATATGTTTTTGTATTTTCTCAAATATTTCTCCCCCTAAATCATAAACTTATTTTTGTATTTTGGTTTTTAAGAAATACTAATCTAAAAGATAGACAAACCAATGTGGATCACGTGAACTCGTCATCTGATCCATATTCAACCTCAGCTTCCGCATTTGTCAGCAAATTTTTAATACGGTTAAGCCTCATGAGATATTTAATTCTTGTTAAAGGAAACGCTGGTATAAAAATCAGCCTTTTGTTCATCGGTGTGGATTTTTTCTATTTGCACCAGCTTCTTTTCGTAGCAGTCACGAATGAAGTGATAACGAATTTCAATGTGTTTAGTACGTGAGTGATGAACAGGATTTTTCATGATATCGATCGCTGCCTTATTATCTACAAATAGTGGCGTATCAAGAAACTGCAGTCCATAATCCCTCATCTGTTGTTGAATCAAGAGGATTTGAGAACAACAGCTGGAAGCATAAATGTATTCTGCCTCACACGTTGAGAGAGAGAGACCTTGGTCAGAAATGTATTCTTGCATTGCATGTTACCAAACGAGTTCCGAAGAACGGGCAACCCGCGGTCTTAGATTTAGAGTTCCATTTGTCCACCACGAAGTCTGAGTCAGCGTATACTATAAGATCAAAATTTTTGTTCTTTGGATACCACAAGGCGGTGCTTGGACATCCCTTCAAGTATCGGAAAATTCGCTTGACTATCTGCATGGGTGTGACACTCAAGGACTAGACTGGTATCTCGCGCATAGGCAGGTAGGATACATGATATCAACAATCGATAAAGTGTGTCATCAACTTTGGTTCCAGTCTCGTCAATGCAAATCCCATGGTTCAGTGCCAGCGGAGTCGAAAGTGGCTTCAAACTATCAATTTCAAACTTCTTGAGAATGTCGTGAACATACTTTGTCTGATGAATGAATATGCCGTCTGGTAACTGATCGACCTGTAATCCGAGAAAGAATTTCATTTCACCTATGGAGGACATCTCGAATTTCTTCTTCATGATATTTTCGAACTCTTTGCAAAGACTATCTTCCGTTGAACAAAAGATGAAATCATTCACATATATTTGTATATGATTAGGTGACTTCCGACTTCTCTGGTAAACAAAGTACTATCCACTGTGCCTCTTGTAAAGCCATTTCCAACGAGATGTTGCGATAACGTCTCGTACCAAGCTCTCGGGGCTTGGTGTAATCTGTATAAGGCTTTGTCTAGGAGATCCGTTTTGGTCTTGTTCAGCGGATCAACGAACCCCGGTGGTTGGCCGACGTACACTTGTTCACGAAGTTTACCATAGAGAAATGCAGATTTTACGTCCTACTGGTACACCTTAAGACCTTTCCAAGCTGTAAACGTGAGAAAAATGAGGATTGACTCTAATCGTGCAACCGGTGCGTATACGTCTGTGTAGTCAATACCCTCTTGCTGGTGGAAACCTTTGATAACCAACCGAGCTTTGTTTCTGACAATTACTCCTCGATCATCCCTTTTACACTTGAAGACCCACTTCGTATATATAGCTCTCTGCTTCGGTGGTAAGTCTACAAGCCTTCAAACACCCAATTTCTCGAACTGTAACAGTTCCTCTTGCATTGCTATCACCCAGTTCTCGTCACCCAGAGCTTCATTCACAGTTTTTGGCTCTATTTGGGATATGAAACATGAATAGTAGCAGTAGTCTTGAGTAGGAGCAACTCGGGTGTAGAAACAACTAAGTGTTTTGTTGATTTGGCTTCGTGTACGCACACCAGTTTGTAATTCACCAATGATATTCGTTGAAGGATGGTAAGAATATGATCTTGGCATTTCTTCGCTAGGAACATCAACTAAGCTTTGATGATTTGAGATATTTAGATCAAAAGTCAATTCAACGTTAGAAGCGCTAGATGAAGCTTCGTTCTGATTCCTCGGGTTTGCAGATTAATTCAACATATTGGATATCTGCTCAACTTCTTCATTCGATGAGGATTCACCATAAGCATCAAATGTCAGCGCTTCATCAGAGTCAGAATTCTGATTCTGAGGCATACTTGGCACTGTTGTAGTATTTTCTGGTTCTGAAGAAACATTCGATGGAGTTATAGACGGTGTTGCTTCTGCTTTAGAAACATTTTCAACTTGAACACCGCTATAACTAGGACCTTCTCCGGAAGACAAAGACTCGAACATGGGTTGATTAACCACAATTGGTCTAATGATTTGTTCTTGATTCGCCGACTGTTGAAGATAATATAACGCTGCAACTACTTCTTCAGCCGGTTCTTCCGGCAAGACGAATGACTTCCAAATATCTTGATAGTTGAACAACCATGTGTCGTGTGATACCCATGGGGAAACCAGGTACACCTTAATTGGTCCTAAACTTAAAGCATGACTAAAACTATAATTGTGCGTAAACCTTGTGAAATTTCATGACTTGTGTGTTGTGCGAAACGATATATGTTATGGTTGACATGACACTACTAAGTACCAACGATGCGAGGTTGGCGTCCTTAGCCTTGAACAACGTGTTAAACGGAGACTTGACGTTTAACAGCGCCTTAAACCTTTGACATTGATTATTAGATTATCGGTAGCCTTATTTAAGATTCTGAGTTTCAGGAGTAACTTAGTTTTTTGCCATAGACTGTGACATAAGGTTTGAAAATAATCAAACCCCGGGTACGCAAAACTAAGCAGCTCCCGTTTGGGGAAACGCATTCATTCCAGGCATAACATAAGGCAACCGAATGTGCAAGAACGATCGATCAAGCTTAAAAACACTTAAACAAACGTCAAATGAGACTTTTATGATTAAAACATAACTGGGTTCGGATTTTAAGACGGTTTTGCAAAATTTTTAAAACCGAGTCTTTTGACACTATGCACGCGTAAAACGGAGTCCGTCACGCAAATCGGGAACGCGCGCAGGACCCGAAAACGAACCTATACTTATCCAGAAGATAAATATCATCTTTATTATACGAAGCACGAGGTGGCCCTAGGGGGCACACCCCAAAACCGCCATCCCCCCATGATTACATAAATAGGTTTTTTCTTTTTTCTTTAATTTTAATCACAAAATTCCTTCAAAACCTAGTTTCACTCAAGAACTTCAGCTGATTTCTTCATAAACCAACTCAAATCCATAAGGTTTTAAGCATGGTTTATTGATTAAACATGATTTCTAGCCGAAAAAACGCTTTTTAATCAATGAATTTTGGAGTTTTAAGCAAGTTTTAGGGCTGAATATGAACACCACATGAAATCCCTGGTGTTATATGGCAGCCATGGTTACTAATCAATGGGGTTTGATACCCTAATCAACTCTTATTCGACAAAAATCGCTAACTATTCGATTAACCGAAAAACAATGAATTAAAGCTTGATTGATCTAAGTTCTAGCATATTTGGATTGTACCTGGTGCGTAGGTACTGATTATAGCCTTTACACACTTCTGGGATCAAGTTAAACGCTTGGAATCAGAAGAATCGCTAGGTATGATCCGAAAACTGAATCTTGGATAGGTAGAAAATTGTTTTACCTATAACTTGGTCTGTGTAGCTTGGATTGAGCTGAAATTTGGTGTGGTGAGGTAGGGTAAGGAAGGCCCACGTAAAATTTTAGAATTTTTCGAATTTTCAACGTTGTTTGGTGAATTTTTA
Source organism: Scalesia atractyloides (assembly GCA_947069175.1). Classification (NCBI taxonomy): domain Eukaryota; kingdom Viridiplantae; phylum Streptophyta; class Magnoliopsida; order Asterales; family Asteraceae; genus Scalesia; species Scalesia atractyloides. Next base: position 50,658,837 of record CAMTDV010000005.1, on the reverse strand, counting down.
ACTTTTTTACTGAATAAATTTTTGAAAAAGTATCAAACGGATTCAATAAATCACCAAATTTTATAGAGACACTAAGGAACATATGGGGAATGATTTGGGAAAATTAGGAGTCCATTATTTGAGTTTTGATTTGGGTTAAAAATCCGCATTTTTGCGAGTTTTTTGTAGCCGGGAACGCACCGAAACGAAATCAGAAAAATCTCAAAATTTTCTGAGAAGTTCTTGGACATATATAAGGTGTTCTGGGATTTTTTAGAATTGTTTTAACAAGTGATGGTATTTAATTGGAATTATGTGGTTAAAATGGTTTTATAAATAATTTATTTAAATAAGTAAATTAACAAAATAAATTCCCAAAAATATACCCATAATCTACAGGTTTTTACTGATATATATAAAAATTTACAGATTTTTATGTAAAATATAGATTAAACGGGAATTTACAGAATTGAAAATAGATTATTTTAAAGCAATTTCGGCAGTTTACCGTATAACGAACCTGCTGGAACTAGGAACTGACGCAAACGGACTAATACTATAAATGGAACACCGGGAGTATTTCGGGAGATTCACGGGCAAATTGGGCACCCTGGGGGTGTCCTAAGGCAGTTCGGGAGAATTCCCGACAGTGAAAATGGAACTTAAATTTGGGCAACTTAATCATTCTTGAATAACCACGTGTTGGAACTACTTGTATTCCCGTACAATTACCCAAACATGTTAAACTACTGACTTTGGCCGGCACACGAAGCGGGGCCCGGAAGCCAAACTGAAAACTAATACTACCCTGAGGTTCATCACCATACCAGTGTCTTCGAGACTCGATCCAGAGTAAAAACTCCTGACCAAATCCAAGTTATAACCATTACCAACTTAGATACTGATTTGAGTCCACGCTTGCATGTGTGTCTGTTGGAACGTCCACGATTATCACAGGAACCTAAATTTGTTATCTATTGTCCGATTAGGCGGAAACTAATGACAAGTTAACCAAATAACAAGAATTACTTATTTAAATGTTGTTTTCATTGATCTAAAGTTCAATACATTCGAGAACCAGATCCGCCAGAGCTTTGCCGTCTCTGTGCCAAAATCTCTCCAACTTACAAATGAAATCGCCAAGGCACCTATTTATAGTTGAACAAGTTCACTAGTGAGGGACAAGCCATGGGGTAAGTTCGCCCGAACTTGGCTTCTTACCTACAATCACTGGCAAACTTGACTCAAACTTATCTTAAATACACCTCGTTTCTAACAGACTAAGCCTTATTCACTATGACTCGATACATAATGACGTAGGCAACAGACATTTGCACCAACAGACTCCCCCTTGGATGTTGCCGCAGTCATTTTGACTTTTAAAAACTTCTGAGTCTTCCGATCTTTAGTTCTTGAATACACTTTAACATCATGATCTTTATATCCTCTTTCTCTTCTTTTTCAGCTTTGTCTTGATAAAACTTTTAATCAACATACTCCCCCTAGCTTAAAGCTTTAGTCTCAGACTCCCCTTTGCTTTGATCTTTAGACTTCAAACTCCTCCTAGCTTTGAGCTTTCTGAAATCTTTGGATAGTGTTTTATCCAGCTCCCCCTCAAACTTTACTACATGTCTAAATAAATTCTGACATTCAAATAAACATTTCAAATTGACTGTTTTGAAATTTGTACTATCAACATTTTAAACTTTAATTTTATTTCAATCTTTTCAAAAACGTTAATTGTTTCAAGTTCAACTTAATGACCTTGAATACATTTTACATTTAAGACCTTCAACTTTCACATTTTTATCATTTGTGAAAACCCACTTAGTTGAACAAGTCCAAGTTAATGACCATGATTAACCAAATATATCAACCAAGTCCAAATTATTGAGCTCAGTTTGAAAAAAAAAACCGTTATGAACAATCTGATTTTAAAGTTTCAAATTAATGAACTTTTAAACAATTATCAAATTTTCTTACCAGACTTCGAATATCCGTTCTCCAACATTGGTTCGTTTAACTAATGTAGAAACAAAATCTTTTTGTATTTATTTTGAAAAGCAAGTAAAGTATTTACAGAACTTTTAACAAGTAAAGTAAACTATGTACAAACATATTTACAGACATATTTTTTTTGTGAATTCGTGTCTAAGGATCATATCAGTTGATTGAGACATATCACTAGTACCGTTGACCTTTTTTTGAAGACTTTAAGTTTTAAACTCGTTTACCTAGATTGTCGATATGTTTGTCCACTTAAACTTCATCACGTTTCTCAGTTGTTCCAAGATATGTTGAGATATGATTTATGAAACTTTACTTAACTATGGTTCCCACCTCTTGAATATACTCCCGAATCCAGATTCCCTAGATTTCATCTTACAGGTGAGTATGGCGTAATTGATATCTGTATTTGGGTTATGCGAGGCCTTGAGAGCTCAGGTTAGTACTACCGTACAGACAAAGAGATGAAGGCTCGTCTTTAAGGCGTGTCCACTTAAGGAACCTTTTAAGCATTGCAAATGATTAGATCATTCGATTCTTTTCAAATTTTGCATGCTATTTGGGGTTTTTAGCAAAAGCATTATAGAAGTTCTAGGCTATTGCTTCCGCAAAATCAGAAGAACTTGTGTAATACCCCAGATATCAATCATCTATAAAGATTCCCTAGATTTCATCTTACAGGTGAATATAGCGTAATTGATATATGTATCTAGGTTAATACGAGGCCTTGAGAGCTCAGGTTAATACCACCATATCGACAAAGAGATAGGCTCGACTTTAGGTGTGTTCCATTTAAGGAATCTTTTTAGCACTACAAATGATTAGATCTTTTGATACTTTTCAAGTTTGCATGCAGTTTTAGGGGTTTATTGCAAAAGCATTATAGAAGTTCTAGGCTATTGCTTCCGCAAAAGCAGAAGAACTTGTATAATACCCCAGATATCAACTATCTATAAAGACCTCCTATCTCATAATCATGAAATCTCTCAAACAAAATTCCGGACTACTAAGTCCATATATCCAAGAAGTGTTAATCCACAAGATTACACAGTTGTAAAATTTACTTTATATCTCGTAAACAATATACTGAACGTGTTAAGCCAATCGACACATCCACAGTAAGACTTGTTTATCACTTTTAAACTTTACAATTCTTTAGCATAATGTGATAATCCACTGATGTACTATCATTTCCTTTTTGACAACCAAATTCTTTTTGTCTTTTTTGATGTTTTTGTACTTTTTGAATTTTTTTTAATGTTTTTGAATTTTCAGCTTTTTCATATGTTTTTTATTTTTCTAAAATTTTTTTTACTCCCCCTAAAATTAAAAACATATTTTTTGACTTAAGATTTTAAGAAATAACATTCTTCTAAAATTGTAACAAACCAATGAGGATCCCGAGAACTCGTCGTCCGATCCTTTTGTTATTTTCTGCATCATCACCTGTCAACAGAACAAACCATTAAACTTTGATAATATCAACTAGTAAAATCCACTTCGTAAGAATCACTTGTAGGAAATCAAATTTTAAATGATTTTCCAATATAACCATCAGTGTTCTGTTTAACGGTGCGGATTTTCTCCAAAAATTTTAAATTTTTCTTTTTTCAACCACTTGTGATTTCAAAAACGTCAAAGATTATGACTTTATAGATAAGTTTAAAACTCATGGAGCTCCGCTTATCCTGTATCAACTTTGATATTGTGGATCTTGGGAGTCCTGCACATGAAACAACTATTATGAAACCCAAACCTTTTTGGTTTTGGGTTTGTACTGATAAGCATCATAACCATATTCTAACTCTTCATCATATTCAAAATCATCATCAAACATTTCGTCCAATGTCGATCCTTAAAACGTTTTTACCTTTTCTTTCTTTGTCTGTTTGATTACGGACTTGGTTGATTTGACATTTTCAGTTTTATCAGCAACAGACTTTGGTTTTTCTGATGATGAAAGCCTTTTGTTAGCAACCCATGATTGTAACTTGTTTCTAGCTTTCTTGATATAGAACTTAGAATCTTTGTTTTCTTTTAACTTTGAAGTTTCACCTTTTTCAAATGTTGAGTTTTCAAACTTTGACACAGTTTTAGGTTTCACTTTGATTCATAGTTTCTTTTTGACTCTGTGACAGATTTTACAATCTCTGATTGTTTTTGCTTTTCATCTTTTGATTCAGTTTTCCTTCAAGGAAACACAGACTTTATATTTAGACACTTGCGTGCAATATGTCAAACAATATTGCATTTAAAGGAAGTCCGATTATCAGAAACATGTCCACTAGTAGGTTTTACTCCACTTGTTGACTTAGTCTTAGCCTTGTCCCGAAGTTCTTTCTCTTTCTTGAATTCATCATTTGATTTCTTACCAATCATACCTTCTTCTTTAACCGTGCTTGTTCCGTACACAAATTTTATGTTTTTACCTTTATATTCTTGGAAAATTGCTTTCTGTTTCTTCTTCGGTTCTTCTTCTTCAACCTCCAAACCTAATCCTGCTCTCCTGTGCTCAGGAAATCACCACCAAACTTTCGATAATTGTTAGCATTCCTTTTGGGTTTCCAGTAAAATCTTTTCTCGTTTTTCTCAAGATCATCTGATGAAATTACTACAAGTTTGAAAAATTTGTCAAGTTGATCTTCTCTCACGTTCCGAATCGGAAAACTATCATCGAAGTATAATCTATTAGATTTCTTAATCTTGTACATGACAACATTAGGATCATCACTTTGATCATGTTCTGATGATGTATCGTCATCTTCAGATTGTGATTCCGAGTTTTTCGAACTTGATTTGGCGCTTTCAGAGTTGCTATCATCAGAATCATTTCCCAACACATTCTTTTACCACATTTTTAACCACCGCTTCATTGTCATTGTTTGAAATTGTAAAGTCTACGTCAATGTTCTCAGACAATTTATTTCTTTTATCTGAACGAATAAGAATACTAAATGCCTTTTCGATCTCATCATCTTTCTTGCATGAATAACTTGCAAGAAGTGGTGGAGGAACACTTCCATATTCTTTACGCTTTGATTTATCACCATTTTCCTCTGATTTAATCGTAGGTAAAATGTGATCAATGACATATGCGTTTGTAGCTCTTTAGAAGCTGTCTTACTCTTTCCGTTTCTATTTTCATGCCGTGAAGCTCCCGCTTTGTTTCAGCAATAGTGTTAATGTACATGTTAATTGCCTTTTGCTTTTCAATCACTGTAGCATTTAACATTTTGACATTAGCGTTAGGTTCACTATTAGCATGTTCAACATATTTATATTTGCATGATATTTTGTCATAAGCTTCTTTTATGGTTCTGTAATCATAACGAAAATTTCCGTTGTGTACAGTCAATTCTCTTATGACTTTGACTTTATCAAGACATGGTTCACAAGGACTTGCGCACTTTGTGCAAGGTTTTTCAACCTCCACAACTTTCACAACCTCCTTTTCAGACATACTCACCTTAGCGTTTACCTTTTCAGGCTCTGATTTTAATGCTTCTTGTTTCTGCATCTCAAGGTAAGCTAATTCTTCTTCCTCAGCTCTCTGCCTATAACCTTCCAGAATGGCATTTTCAAAGCAGCATCGACATATGATGTATCAGATTCATCCACTAACTCTGCTATCATAGCAACACTAGTTTTCTTTCCGATGTATCTATTCCTGTCAAAACCATCTTCTTCATGATTAGCAATAAGAGCTTGTTCGTCTTTCTTTGCAGGTTTATCTTCTACTTCGACTTGTGTTCTTTTTGGATATGGCTTATATTGAAGAGCTTTCTTGTAGTACTTATTGTTGCTGCCGAAAGGATTTGGTTTCCACTAGCTTCTTGATTGCTGCATTCTCGTTTGAAGTGTCCTTTTTATCGACCCCTGAAGCATGTGACTTTAGACTTGTCAAATCCAAGTTTGTAGTTTGAATTACCAATATCCCTTCCAGTGAGTGCCACAAATTTAGAAACTCTTCTGATGATAGGTGCAAGACTCCATTTACTATCCATCATTTCCAATTCTTCTTCGTCCGCCTGATCATAATCTTCGGCGGTCATCTCTGGATTACCGATCTTTCCAGCAATGAGACTTTCATATGATTCAAGGACAGTAGCAAGAAGTGCTATGTGATGTTTGGCCACCTTCTCAGGAAATACATTCTTCAAATCAACTGCTATATTGCACTGGAAAACATTTGAATCAGAACTTGCTTGACTTGTCTGATTTTGGAATGAAGAGCTTGAACTAGCACTAGTATAACCAGCATATGGTGAACTTTGACTTGGACAAGAATTTGTATTTGCACTAAATCTTGTTTGAATTTTCGGACTTTGAATCGGAGTATCTGGAATACCTCCCTTGTAATAGACACCGACATCTTGAACAACATTAGCATTCTTTGATTTCGCAATTTTCATCAACTCCATTTCATGACCTTCCAATTTGTCAATGAAAGATGACAACTTGAAGTGTCTCCAAGATGGACTATTCTTCAGAATCGTGAGGTATATTGTCCATTCTCCTTCTGGAAGTGCATCAGCTAGCTTCTCGATTTGCTCTACATTAGATCTTTTGATATCAAGTCTCCGCATTTGGACCATGAGGTGACAGTATCTATCGATCATCTGCTTCATTGTTTCACCTTTAATCATTGTGAAGATCTCATATTTTTTCTTCATAAGGCTTTTTTGCTTTTGATCATTTCATCACTTCCTTTGAATTTCTCACAAAAAGAATTCCATAATTCTTGCGAAGTGTCGTATTTTGGTAATAATATCAAGACATCTTCCTTCACTGATTGTTGTATCAAGCTGATCATTTTCTTCTCTGCAACATAGTTATCTTTGTCGGCATTTGAAAACTTGTTCAGCGGAAGATCTTGATCACGCTCATCCTTTGGCCATTTGTATCTATCCTCAACTGCAACCCAGCTGTTGAATTGATTCGCTTGTATCCAGTTCACAAACTTTTCCTTCCATCCTTCAAATTCATCCATACTCATTAGCTTTGGCTGTTTCGACATAGTACCCATTTCGTTGTCAATGTTCATCTGATTTGCCGCTAGAACATTAGAATTTGATGAAGAAGCCATTTGAGAAACGAAAACGTTGTGGAAATCTTCCATTTTGTCAATCTGGAGTCTTATCTAATAATACGATAAAAACACTCGAAATTTGATTAGAAACGGACAAGTTCGGTCGAACTTGTGTGAAACCAGGTTTTGATTTCAAGTTTTCACAAGTTCGGTCGAACTTATAAGACAAAGTTCAAATTTTTATCACTCAACCTCAAGTTCGGGCAAACTTGATATAGTTTTGTGAAAATTTTTACTTCGAGCGGACTTGTGAGAATGATTTGAAGAAATAGATAAGTTCGGTCGAACTTATGAAGAAGAATCAGATTTTGATTAATCACAAGTTCGATCGAACTTGTGAATGAGTTTTAAGAACAAACTGCAAGTTTGGTCGGACTTAAACTTGAATTTCAAGAAAAAAACTAAGTTCGGTCGAACTTAAGTGAATCTTCACTAGAATTATATCAAGTTCGGTTGAACTTGATAGAACTTCAAGCAAATATCAACATGTTCGAGCGGACTTAAGCACAAAATCTTGGAAAAACTAATCAAGTTCGGTCGAACTTGATTAAAACTCAAAGAATTTCAATCAAGTTCGGTCGAACTTAGTGTTAAGTTCGGCTGAACCTTGTGTCCAAAACATGGTTTTTGCAACTTTTTGATATCAAAACGTTTGAATTTGATGTCCAAACTCTCAAGGGTTTGTTATTAGTGTGTTTTACATGACATATTCAAAAATCACCCATTTTTGACCATGAAATCATCAAATATGTGAAAATGTTAAGAAAATGATAGAATGGAGATGAATTAGAGAAACTATTGTCTTGATTCTAGAAAATTTAGGTATCCTGGCTCTGATACCACTTGTAGGAACATCCACGATTAGCACGGGAACCTAAATTTGTTATCTATTGTTCGATTAGCCAGAAACTAATGACAAGTTAACCACATAACAAAAGTTACTCATTTAAACGTTGTTTTCATTGATCTAAAGTTCAATACATTCGAGAACCGGATCCGACAGAGCTTCACCGTCTCTGTGCCAAAATCTCTCCAACTTACAAATTAAATCGCCAAGGCACCTATTTATAGTTGAACAAGTTCGCTGGTGAGGGACAGGCCATGGGGTTAGTTCGCCCGAACTTGGCTTCTCACCTACAATCACGGGCGAACTTGACTCAAACTTATCTTAAATACACCTCGTTTCTAACTGATTAAGCCCTATTCACTCAGACTCGATACATAATGACGTAGGCAACAGACATATGCACCAACAGTGTCATTAAAGTTGATCCAACTAATCGACTACTCTTGTGTTAAGACCACTATTTGCACTGTGAGTTTCACTACCGCGCTTTTAACTGTTTTATTGTTTTACTTGGGGTGGAATGCATGTTACAAACTGTGTTGGTTACACAAACTTATGAAGGGAATTTTACTTCCCTAACACATGAACTATTTATAAATTTTGTTGATTACACCAATCTGGGAGTGAGTTTTACTCTCCCACTTTTAAATTGTGAAACTGTTTCTGAGATGATTGGCATGTTACGAAACTGTGTTAATTGCACCAACATATGATGTGAATTATCTATCACACGAACTACCTCCCCTCTGCAAGACAAGTGATTAACGTAAGCCTGTGGACAGTGGATAGTACTATCGGTTTGACCAACCCAGTGCCACGACTGACAGTGTGTCGGCACTAGGCTACTCCACTTGTCCTAATTTGGTTGTGTTGTTAGGCATAACTACTAAGGGGCGTTGAACTGCATGTGATGCAGTTGATGGGCCGGGAGTGTCTTTGTGATACGGTCCGGTGGCCGAGAGTGTCTGGGATTACACGGCCCGGGGAAAGCAGTCAAGGTTTCACTTGTATACTCGTGTAATTCCATCTGCGACTATGACTGTGACCGTCATTATAATTATGACCAGTGCAATTAAGCTTGTTAACACATATTGTTACACAGCAATTCAACCAGTGGAACTCACGCAACGTTTAGCTGACCTTTTTAAAACTAACATGCATTTCAGGTAAAGCGAAGCAAGAGTAAGGACCGTGCGTGTGGATGGCTGTAGTAGTAAACTGTAGCAGAATAAGAGTTGTGATAGCTCGTAGTACTGTACTGAAACTTATGGTGTGTAATATGATACTGATAGTATGTTGTAACCGAGGTTCTCTCTGTTTATGATATCATGTTTTTAAACTATGGAGAATTACCACGTGTCTACCGCACCGTGCATTTGTCTTCCGCTGCGAGTCAGGGTGTGACAGAAGAGGGTATCAGAGCCTTCGGTTATAGCGAACTAGGTATCTCTAAAGAACCTAGACTATAATCCTAAGTTAGTCTCCACACGCTGAGAACCTTTAGAAACTGAGTAGTATGGCTATTACCAGGAAGCCCTGGTGTGGCAAATAAATTATTATGGTCCGGAACACCATAATTTATCTGCTCATACTTGGGGGTTCTGGGAACATCATTGAGATAGGACGGACATCCATCTACTAACGTCACCAACTCCAAGTAATTTTTTCTTATAACTTTTAAAAAAGTGAAACTGCGTGCAATATGTGTATATTGGTGGAATGTTGAGTTCAGTATTTTGGGTCAGTCCACTCAGCGTTGTGTGTGGTTTTCTTTTTTCAGGTAGCATGTCGCATCGTTCGAGTTACCAGTCGACTTCACATACGGAGACTGATCCTGAGGAGGATCCGCTGACACCCCTTTTGACATCGAGCTACTCGTCAGACCCTTCTGGTTATTGTTGTGGTCCATACCCACCCAGAGCTCGTACTAGGCGCGAGGGGGAGGCCTCGAGCGCCTGCCGTTCGTCATCATACCACCCGACTAGCTCCTCGAAGCATAGTCGTACCCCGGATGTTGCCATACCCGTAGGACCTATTCCTAGGAGCCCTACTCCCGCCACGGGGCATTGGGAGTGGGAGTCAGTAGCACCCCACTTACCATCACCTGAGACACCGCCTGACCCTTACACTCCTTCCACTATGAGTACTTATTCACCCTCCTCATCTAGCCCTCTTGAGATACCCACCTTTGGCCTCTGACAGACGGCTCGTCGGAGGGTACTTACGCCTGTACCTATGTTTACCCCACCCGGGCCCCCTATTCGTCCGACACCCGTACCTATAGGGACCCAGCAGCACTTCACTTCTCGTTTTCTGACCCCACCTCAGGAGGATCCTTCCCCGTTTCACACATACTTGTTCCTCCTTAGGAGGTGCCTGCTCCCATCACCGAGAGCAGCCTGATGGGATTTCTGTTCGAGCAGATTCCATTACTATGGATGGCATGGGATAAGGATGAGCAGCAGAGGAGGTCGATGGGAGACTACTTAATGGTTCTACAGCAGGCGATCATCGCCTTACAGAAGGGTATGGGGTATGTTCATCATGAGCAGGATCATTTCTTTGCGTTGGTATATGGATGTATTGGTGCTATTATAGGGTTGATCGCAGGTTTTGGAGGATTGGCATGGTCGATGTGGCCTTCTTAGTATGGTTTTCTTTTAGTATACTTAGAGATAATGTATCTTGTGTACATCCTACCAAGCACTAGGTTATACCCATGTCGAGGTGGTGATGCAGTCATAGTATTTTCACGTTTTCCTAGTTAATACTTTCGTTGCATCGAGTCTGTACGTCACTGTGGTGACACATTTTGACAGCACATCTAAGCACTGGCCCTTATTGGTTAAGTCTATGTGCAAATTTTGACGCTTGTATGATGATGACATTACATATATATGACGATGCTTTTCACTATATGTGTCGTGGATTCATGTGTGTGATGAAGTGTGTGTTATGTTTTAACCAAATATGTGATATATGTTAACTGGATACATGACATTTATACCTAGACATCTATTGTTTATAATGAATGGCCCCGAAACGCGCCCCACAGATTACTGAGTCAGATATTGTGCAAATCCGCTGTTATTCCCACGATTATGGCGCAGGTTAGCGCCGGTATTAATGCTAACCCGCAACCAAATCCGCAACAAGGACCCGTAGGTCAGAACGATAACCAGAATAATGGTCGGCCGGTTTGCACATATAAGCGTTTCATGGAATGCAAACCGATGGAATTCAAAGGGACTGAGGGACCCAATGGGTTTGTGAAATGGGTCAAGAAATCGGAATCGGTACTTAACATAAGTAATTGTCCTGGTAATGCGCAGTTAAATATACCACTTGTACCTTTATCGACCATGCTTTAAATTGGCGGAACACTATTGTTCAAATTCGCGACAGGACGCGATTAATGCGATGACTTGGGATGATCTCAAGATACTGATGAGGGAAAGGTTTTGCCCAACTCATGAAATTCAGAAGCTTGAGCACGAGTTCTGGAACATGCAGATGCAAGGTGCTGATGATGCAGGCTATACCAACCATTTCAATGAACTGGCGCGTATTTTGCTAGACATGGTCCGACCAGAGCCTAAGAGGATTGAAAGGTATATCTGGGGACTGGCCCCGGAAGTGAGGAGTATCATTAATTCGGTGGAATACCGAACCATGCACGAGGTGGTAGCAAGGTCAGGTACCTTTACATATGACATGGTTAGGCGTAAGATTCTTACAATGTCGGGAGAACCGACTGGGAACAAGCGGGAGGCACCGGAGAGTCGTCGCGCAAGGGCAGCATCGCCGAAGAGGGGGAGGAATACTAGCCAGAACTACGCCATGACTACCCCCGCGGGTAACTCTGATGGCAACAAAGGAAAGGACTTGAAGTGCAACAAGAGCGCTTTCCACCACACTGGAATGTGTCGAGCAGTGAAATGCTTGAGGTGTCATTGAGATGGGAATTTTGCCCGGGATTGTAGGGTACCCATGGAACCCAATCCCAAACCAACTCGTTTTCAACTTGCTAGGCCCCAACCTCTTCAGCAGCGACCTCAACAACCAGCACAACAGGTTACCTACCCCCATACATGCTTTGGATGTGGCAGCACGGAGCATTTTCGTAATAGTTGTCCGAACTTAGCCCAACAGATGGCAGGAAGGAACACCCAGAACCAAGCATCTACCTCGAATGCAGCCCGAGGTCGTGCCTTTGTCATGGGACCTGGTGACGCAAGCCAGGATCCCAACGTGGTTTCAGGTACGTTCCTCGTTTCCAATCAATTTGCTTCAGTGTCATTTGATACGGGAGCCGATAGAAGTTATGTGTCGATTGCATTTTTGCCACTCTTGAATATGCCTGCTGTTGACCTGAAACAACCCTATACCGTTTAACTTGGCAGCGGAAAACCAAATGACTAGTCACCAACTTATTGTTAATTGCCCTATAACCTTTAACAGTTACCAGTTTACTATTGACCTTTTACCAGTAGAGTTGGGTAGTTTTAATATTGTCGTAGGGATGGACTGGTTGTCCAACCATAGTGCGGAGGTGTTATGTGAACAGAAGGTTGTGAAGATTCTTTTATCCCCCACGGATGCAATTATGGTACAAGGAGAGAAGTTAGGCGCCATGTTGAACCTTATATCTCACCTTAAGGCGTTGAAATGTATACGACAGGGATGTGACGTGTTCTTAGCTAGCGTCACATCGGAGGAGCCAGTCGAGAAATGTATTGAAGACATTCTAGTAGTATGTGAATACCCTGATGTGTTCCCGGAGGAATTGCACGAATTGCCGCCCAATCGGCAAGTCGAGTTTCGCATCGACTTAATAACGTGAATGACACCTGTTGCCAAGGCTCCATATCGTCTTGCACCGTCCGAGATGCAAGAGCTATCGGCGCAGTTGCAGGAGTTACTCGATCGTGGTTTTATCCGTCCTACTTATTCCCCCTGGGGAGCCCCAGTTTTGTTTGTAAATGTGACATCCCGGTTTTTCGGATAACTTAAACGCACTACTTCACGGTTATTAATTCGGAGACTTGAATTTGCACGCTCGAAATAGTTACGATAATTTAGTGAACTTGTCAAATGAAGTATGTGCTATGTGTATTAAACGTTTATGAGTTGGTGAATATGTGATGTTCGATTACGTGATTGTTTTAGTTATAAAATATTTATGGTAAATATGTACACGAACCGAACCGAACCGCGACACGAACCAACCTCGATTCCTTGTGACTCTAGGAGTGAACCAAGTTTTAAACCCAAACCTTAAACCCAAACCCCTCAGCCGCGAATGAACCCAAACCTTAAACCCAAGTCCCTTGTGGCCGCGATCAACCCAAACCTTGAACCCATCTCTTTACGCTATATATACACACACATGCATGATCCTTCTTCACAAATCAAAAACAAAACACAAACCCTAATATCTAAACAGCCGTCGGCAGCCCTTCACTAGTTCCATCGATCGCGTGTAGCCTCTTACATCATCTCTCGGTCGCGCGGCAGCCCCTCGCCATCTTCATCCTCGGTCGCAATTATCTTTGATCATCGGTTCCTCATCTCACTCACGGTTCATTTACCTTGTCATTAAAGGTTAGGATTTATCATTGTTACAAGATGATATTCGGATATATGTCTTTGAATGTAGTGATTGTGTTGTTTTCGGATTGATTATGCTAGTTTGAAAGTTTGATGTTTTTGGAAATCATGTAACATAGGCTGCGTTTTGATCGATAAAAACTAGAGATTATGATTAGGGTTTGCATGGATATGATATATATAATGATATATGATTGGAAAAATCTGTTCTTGATCGCATATGTTCAATATATAAACGGTTTAAGCGAGTTAGTTTGTGATAAAGTGCTGAATCAGGCTGCTGAATGATGGTTACAGCCGACTTCAACTGGCTGTAACTCGGTCATTAGTTGTCGAAAAACGGATTTTCTGAAGTCTAAAACGTAGAGTTTTAAATAATGAATCTAATGGCACTGGATTCATATTTTTCTGAAGTCGTTTGATATTTTTAAGTGGCCAATTAAGTTCAGTAACTAAAGCTGTGAAAATCCTGAAATTTTGTTAGTTGTTTATCGAGTTGGATTTAATAATCTGTAGGGAGTCGAATCATGGAATTTGTACAGCAACTAGGTATGGAAATTTCCGGGCAACTCCCACTAGAATTTTGTTAATTGGACGAAATTCTTCCGTGGACTGCAGTCAGAAAGTGACGAATCTGACTGCAGCCTAGTATATTAATATTTATGGATAATTGGTAAAGTATTAGGACTTGAAAAATTTATTTAAATTTCTACAGTATAGTTTTCACCTGCTGTAAAATAATTGGAATTTTTGGAACGTTGGAACTATTATATAAAAATCCTAGAAAACAGCCGAATTATGAGTATGTAAGCTGAAACTTGATAACTTGTGAATGTGTGCACCAAAGTGTTGCATGGATTGGATTATGTTCATGATAAATTGTTTTGATTACTATGTTCACATGAGGATACTTGCATGCATGTTTGAGTGTTAGGAATTTTGATTGTGTGTATCACTTTGTGTGTAAATTATGTGTAGAATTTGTATTGGTGTGTTCACACACTGACTTGAAATCAATTGGTTTATTAGGACACAATTAGCGGTCCCATCATTTGCAACTTCTGTGTTACACTAACCGAGCAACTAAAGGTGAGTTCACGGCCCCTAATTTTATCCGGTTTTAAACAACAGGGGGAGAAACATGTATACACTCTTCAACTCAATCTCTTTAAGTTATACGAAATCAACGTCACATAACTATTCGGTAACTAAGTTAATGTTAATGTAACGTTATGGTCACTAAGCAGCTATATCACATAAGTCCTCGACAATCTCTCGGATCGTTAGTATTGGGTTTAAATAGCGGGGAAATTATAAGTAGTACTACTGGGCCCGACAAGCCCCATCCGAGCTAGTCGCGCTAGCCGACCGGGTATGGTCAACGGGTGAATAATTTGGCCTAACTTCGCCATGGTCAGTGATAGGCCTGGCAACACGGAGGCACAACAGTCAGCTTCGATCGCGAACACTTACGTGACATAACTTTAGGCTAGCTACCTATATATGTTAACATTGAACTTAATTACGAATCAACAATATTATTCCGGGTTAGGAATAATGGAACAAACAACAATATTATTCCGGGTTAGGAATAAAGGAACCATCAGCAATATTATCCTAGGTTAGGGATAATGGAACCAACAACGTTATTATTCCGGGTTAGGAATAATGGAACTATCGGTATTATTCCGGGTAAGGAATAATGGAAGTATCAGTATTATTCCGGGTTGGGAATAATGGAACTAAATCATTATCCCGGGTTAGGGATAACGGGGGAAACAAACTCATAACCGAACAAACGAATTTATGAAAACCTGTGAACTCACTCATCTTTAATGTTGACACTTGTTTCTTTACATGTTTCTCAGCACGCTAGGAGCTCTAGGTGCACTCACTTGCATTGATCAAGACATCTTTTATCGAGTCTCATTTACAAACATTGTCTTGGGTTTTTCTTTGGTTTTGGCGTTTATGTTGGCGCCCGTTCCATTACTTTACTTTATGCTTCCGCTCAACTTTAAAAACTAATGCTTCCGCTAAACGTTGGTAACTAACTAAGACAATATAAAATCTACGACGAATGGTTAAACAAATGATTTTTGGAAAACGTATTATCAAATCGTATAGAGTCGTTCGACATACTAGTGTTTCAGATTCTGGTTTGTTCACACGCCTCGCGGTAAAACTCCGCAAGTGGAAATTGAGGGTGTGACAGATTGGTATCAGAGCCACTAGCTATAGAGAACCAGGTTTGCATTAAAACTAGACCTAAACTATAGCTGATTACACGACACTAGACGTAGTTTGGCACCGAACTGATTATATCTTATTATGTGATGTACCACAACTGTGTATGTAGATTATGACTTCATAATAAGAAATGAAAACAACTCGTAACTAACTACACGACCTAACAGGCAATGTCATCATCATCATCATCATCCGACAAACTTTGGCACCCAAGGGCGCCAGGAAAGGCACCTATGGTGGAACCCTTACCATCTTATGGCATGGAGACACGTTCAGCTGCGAGAAAAAGGCTCGCTCTGGCGGAGGAGTCGTCATCACGCCCAACCATCGCTGTGCTGGTTGAACCGGTTAACTCGGTAGAAGTAGGGAATGACCTACTTAGAAATATGATACAGAAACAACAAGAACAATTAGAAAGAATGCAGGAAACCATCCTAGCACAGGGATGGATGATACGACAATTGACAGGTAAAACCGACTCGCTCGAGGAAGAGCAACATACGAGTAAGATAGCTCGTAACACCTTAGCTAGAGATCTGCGTGCTGAGCAGATAAGAGCCGACTGGCTCGAAGACAGAGTCCTGGAATCTAGTTGGAGAATTCAGGAGCTAGAGCAAAATCAAGCACCTGCACCAGCACTGGCCCCTCCAGTGCCGGTAGAGGAGGATCCGGAAGAGGATCCAGAGGAGGATCCAGAAGAGGATCCCGAGGAGGATCCAGAGGAGGATCCGGAGGAGGACCCAGCTGCAGAAGCCGGGAATGCCGCGCAGGATGACGGCAACGATAGTGATTTGGGGGATGGAGACGTAGACGACTAACACGTCTCGCTTATTTTATTTACTTTCCTTCAGTCTATTTATTTTCCCACTTATGTTCAAACTTGAGACTTTATAGTAAACTAATACATTTGGTTGGCACTTTGTAAGACGTTGAAACTTTATTTAATCAAGTACTTCTTTTGACTATTTAATATATTTGAGCTGAAATAACTTGCGAATTATTTAAGTACGAAGTAGGATAACTATATTGGATATATAGACTTATCGGGGTGTGTTTATGTTGTCTTTCGAAGATCTAAATGGCAACTGGACGACGCGGAAACCTTAACATGACGCCCGAAGAACTAGCTGCAATGATTCAAGAGCACGTGAACGCAGCTCTAGCGGGTGTTCAGAACCAACCGGCAGCAGGAGGGGGTTTTAACCCCTACAAGATGTTCCTCGACGCGAAACCAAGCAAATTCTCAGGGGCAGAAGGACCCATAGGACTTGTCCGCTGGATCGAAAAATTTGAATCGGTATTTGAAATGTGCAACTGTCTGGAGGCCAACAAGGTCAAGTATGCAGCCTCAACACTGGAAGATGGGGCACTAACTTGGTGGAATGCACAAGTCCAAACGCGTGGACTTATTGCTGCAAATGCAATGGCCTGGGTCGAGTTTAAGGCCCTAATCAAAGAGGAGTACTGTCCACGAGACAGAGTGCAACAGTTGGAGCAAGCCTTATGGAACCACAAGATGGTGGGATCTGAAATCGAAGCATAAACAGCAAAACATCACGACTTGGTATTTCTATGTCCCGATCTGGCCAACACTGTGGAGAAATGACTCGAGTTTTACCTTGGGGGTCTGGTTCCGGAGATTCAGGGTATGGTAATGGCTAGTAACCCTGCAACAGAGCATCAACCAATCAGGTTGGCGCACAAACTCACCTATAAGGCGGTGGAACAAAGAAAGTTGCCAACTAGGGGTACAACTGAAGTTTCCCCTGATAATAAAAGAAAGTTTGAAGACTGGTCCGTTCGACAGTCTTCGTCATCCTAGCCACAACAGGGGAACCAGAAACGGTTCAATAATTACAACAGCCACCGGGGTCACCAAAATCAGCCCGCCAACAACAACAACAACCAGAACGCAAGCGGCTATGTAGGTCGAAAGCCGCAGTGCAATCGCTGTAATCTTCATCATCACGGCCCTTGTGCTGGGAATCGCTGCCAACGATGTGGCAAGGTGGGACATGCGGCAAAGGATTGTCGTGGGGAAATCATGTCCCGACAGAACCAAAATCAACCCCAAGGCCCACAGCAGGGTGTTAACCGGGGATGCTATCAGTGTGGTAGCACTGCCCACTTCAAAAGAGACTGCCCACAGCTGCGTAACAACAACAACAATGGTGGGAACAACCACAACCACAATAACCACAACAACAATAATAACAACAATAATGGAAATGGTGGCACAGGAGGTGCCAAAGGTCGCGCATTTACATTGGGCCCCGGAGAGGCCAGAAACGACTCGAACGTGGTCACCGGTAAGTTTCCCCTTAATGAACATTTTGCTACTGTGCTTTTTGATACGGGTGCGGATAGGAGCTTTATATCTGAGTCTTTTAGGAAGAACCCAAATCTCACGCCTAAACCCTTAGAGACCCCTTATGTCATAGAACTAGCAGATGGTAAATCCGTAGATGTGACCCATATAGTATCCGGCTGTCAACTCAAACTCGCGGGTCACTCCTTTACCATTGATCTGATGACAACTACCCTGGGTAGTTTTGACGTGGTAGTCGGAATGGACTGGCTATCCGACGTCCAAGCTGAAGTTCTCTGCTTCGAAAAATCTATCCGTATTCCGCTCTCTAACGACGAAATCTTGACGGTGCAAGGCGAGAAGGCAGGCGCCGTCGCAAACATCATCTCTTACATGCAAGCGCAGAAGTATCTTCGGAGAAAGAACTCCTTCGCTATACTCGCATTGGTTACCAAACAGCCTAAGGACGAGAAACGTATAGAAGACATCCCTGTCGTCCGTGATTTTTCCGATGTATTCCCAGAGGAATTACCTGGTCTTCCACCCCCTCGACAATTGGAGTTTGAAATCGAATTGGCGAACCATGCAACTCCTATCACCAAGGCTCCATACCGCCTAGCTCCAGCCGAGTTGCAGGAGCTGTCTACCCAACTTCAGGAGCTGTTAGAAAAGGGATTTATCCGACCAAGCGCTTCGCCATGGGGAGCTCCAGTCCTTTTTGTCAAGAAGAAGGACAGGACCTTCCGCATGTGCATCGACTACAGGGAACTCAACAAGGTTACTGTCAAGAACCGATACCCGTTACCTCGCATCGACGATCTCTTCGACCAACTGCAAGGGTCAAGCTACTACTCCAAGATTGATCTACGGTCCGGTTACCACCAGCTACGCGTCAGGGAGGAGGATATCGCTAAGACGGCATTTCGTACTCGGTATGGCCATTATGAGTTCTTGGTCATGCCCTTCGGACTCACCAACGCACCCGCGGTGTTCATGGACCTCATGAACCGTGTGTGTAAACCATACCTCGACAAGTTTGTCATTGTGTTCATCGATGACATACTCATCTACTCTAAAAGTGAAGAAGAACATGCTGAACATCTACGATTACTGCTAGGGTTACTTCAACAGGAGAAACTATATGCCAAGCTTTCGAAGTGTGATTTCTGGATTCGGGAAGTTCAGTTTCTCGGGCATAGCGTAAATGAAAAGGGTATCCATGTCGACCCTGCCAAGATAGAAGCTATCAAAAACTGGGAAGCACCCAGGACACCGACGGATATCCGCCAATTTTTGGGTTTGGCTGGTTACTACAGACGTTACATCGAGGGATTTTCAAAGATCGCGCAACCGCTTACTACCCTCACCCAGAAAGGCATCAAGTATGCTTGGGGTGACAAGCAGGAAGCGGCATTTCAATTGCTGAAACAGAAACTTTGCAGTGCACCCATTCTGTCCTTGCCGGAAGGGACAGATGACTTTGTAGTATATTGTGATGCTTCCATTCAGGGGTTGGGATGCGTACTCATGCAACGCGATAAGGTCATCGTGTATGCGTCCCGACAACTGAAGGTTCACGAGAAAAACTACACAACGCATGACCTGGAATTGGGAGCAGTAGTGTTTGCACTTAAGATTTGGAGACACTATCTCTATGGAACGAAGTGCACAATCTTTACAGACCACAAGAGCCTTCAACACATCTTTGATCAGAAGGAGTTGAACATGCGACAGCGTCGCTGGGTCAAACTCTTAAACGATTATGAGTGTGCCATTCGGTATCACCTGGGTAAAGCTAACGTAGTAGCTGATGCCCTCAGAAGGAAGGAACACTTGAAACCTCGTCGGGTACGAGCATTACAGCTCACCATTCAATCGGGGTTACCCGAACAGATACACGACGCGCAGTTAGAAGCAGTTAAGGAGGAAAACATGAAGGCCGAATCGGTGGGAAAAATGGAACGCAATTGGGAAGTAAAACCCAATGGAGCCCGGTATTTCATGAATCGCATATGGGTACCTCTCTACGGAAACCTCAGAGAGCTAGTCATGGACGAAGCTCACAAATCCCGATACTTTGTCCATCCTGGTTCGGATAAGATGTATCAAGACCTTAAAGCTGCGTATTGGTGGCCCAACATGAAAGCTGATATAGCCACCTACGTGAGTAAGTGTTTGACTTGTGCAAAAGTCAAGGTAGAGTATCAAAAGCCATCGGGGCTACTCCAACAACCTGAGATCCCAGTGTGGAAATGGGATCAGATCTCGATGGACTTTATCACTAAACTCCCGCGAACTTTGGGTGGTTGCGATACCATCTGGGTGATTGTGGATCGTTTAACTAAGTCCGCACACTTCCTAGCTATTAAAGAAACAGATAAGATGGAGAAGTTGACTCGCATCTACATTAAGGAAGTAGTTTCTCGGCACGGAGTGCCAACATCCATCATCTCAGACAGAGATGCTCGCTTCACGTCCAACTTTTGGCAGTCACTTCAGAAAGCGTTGGGAACACGCTTAGATATGAGCACAGCCTATCACCCTCAGACTGATGGTCAAAGCGAAAGGACCATACAGACCTTGGAAGACATGCTTAGGGCATGCGTAGTAGACTTTGGAAATAGTTGGGAAATCCACCTGCCTTTAGTGAAATTCTCGTATAACAACAGTTACCATACAAGTATATCGGCAGCATCGTTTGAGGCATTATACGGTCGTAAATGTAGATCACCGGTCTGTTGGGCAGAAGTCGGTGACAGCCAACTTACAGGCCCTGAGTTGATACTTGAGGCTACTGAAAAGATTGTACAAATCAGAAACCGCATGGCGGCGGCACGAGATCGACAGAAAAGCTACGCTGATCAACGACGCAAACCGCCCGAATTTCAAGTAGGCGACCGCGTCCTACTAAAGGTGTCACCCTGGAAGGGTGTAATCCGCTTTGGAAAACGAGGCAAACTAAACCCACGGTACGTAGGTCTGTTTGTGATCTTGAAACGTATTGGACCCGTAGCTTATCAATTAGACCTTCCTGCCGAACTCAGTGGAGTTCACAACGTGTTTCACGTGTCAAATCTGAAGAAGTGTCTATCAGATGAAACTCTAGTCATTCCATTGGATGAGATTCAAGTGGATGAACAACTGCACTTTGTGGAACAGCCTAGCGAGATCATGGATCGTGAGATCAAGACTCGAAGGCACAGCAAGATTCCAATCGTTAAGGTTCGTTGGGACTCTAAGCGTGGACCGGAGTTCACGTGGGAAAGAGAGGACCAAATGAAAAGCAAATACCCACACCTCTTCGCAACTGAGCAGCAAACTAACGATACCAGCAACTAAATTTTCGGGACGAAAATTCTTTCAACATGGGGATGATATGACAACCTGGAAATTTCTCATACTTTCGCGTACCATTGTTAACTAAATCCTTGTGCATGGCACTTGGGAATCTTTGTGCATGGCACTTGGGAACTTCTTGTAACCTCGCGTACCATCGTTAACGAACTAACTCTTTGTGCGTGGCACTCTAAACATGTACGCTGCATTCCAAATCGCGTTTACTCAATTTTCGGGACGAAAATTCTTTCAACATAGGGATAATGTGACATCCCGGTTTTTCCGATAACTTAAACGCACTACTTCACGGTTATTAATTCGGAGACTTGAATTTGCACGCTCGAAATAGTTACGATAATTTATTGAACTTGTCAAATGAAGTATGTGCTATGTGTATTAAACGTTTATGAGTTGGTGAATATGTGATGTTCGATTACGTGATTGTTTTAGTTATAAAATATTTATGGTAAATATGTACACGAACCGAACCAAACCGCGACACGAACCAACCTCGATTCCTTGTGACTCTAGAAGTGAACCAAGTTTTAAACCCAAACCTTAAACCCAAACCCCTCGGCCGCGAATGAACCCAAAACTTAAACCCAAGTCCCTTGTGGCCGCGATCAATCCAAACCTTGAACCCATCTCTTTGCGCTATATATACACACACATGCATGATCCTTCTTCACATATCAAAAACAAAACACAAACCCTAATATCTAAACAGCCGTCGGCAGCCCTTCACTAGTTCCATCGATCGCGTGTAGCCTCCTACATCATCTCTCGGTCGCGCGGCAGCCCCTCGCCATCTTCATCCTCGGTCGCAATTATCTTTGATCATCGGTTCCTCATCTCACTCACGGTTCATTTACCTTGTCATTAAAGGTTAGGATTTATCATTGTTACAAGATCATATTCGGATATATGTGTTTGAATGTAGTGATTGTGTTGTTTTCGGATTGATTATGCTAGTTTGAAAGTTTGATGTTTTTGGAAATCATGTAACATAGGCTGCGTTTTGATCGATAAAAACTAGAGATTATGATTAGGGTTTGCATGGATATGATATATATAATGATATATGATTGGAAAAATCTGTTCTTGATCGCATATGTTCAATATATAAACGGTTTAAGCGAGTTAGTTTGTGATAAAGTGCTGAATCAGGCTGCTGAATGATGGTTACAGCCGACTTCAACTGGCTGTAACTCGGTCATTAGTTGTCGAAAAACGGATTTTCTGAAGTCTAAAACGTAGAGTTTTAAATAACGAATCTAATGACACTGGATTCATATTTTTCTGAAGTTGTTTGATATTTTTAAGTGGCCAATTAAGTTCAGTAACTAAAGCTGTGAAAACCTGAAATTTTGTTAGTTGTTTATCGAGTTGGATTTAATAATCTGTAGGGAGTCGAATCATGGAATTTGTACAGAAACTAGGTATGGAAATTTTCGGGCAACTCCCACTGGAATTTTGTTAATTAGACGAACAGTGATTTTTAAATAAATTCTTCCGTGGACTGCAGTCAGAAAGTGACGAATCTGACTGCAGCCTAGTATATTAATATTTATGGATAATTGGTAAAGTATTAGGACTTGAAAAATTTATATAAATTTCTACAGTATAGTTGTCACCTGCTGTAAAATAATTGGAATTTTTGGAACGTTGGAACTATTATATAAAAATCGTAGAAAACAGCCGAATTATGAGTATGTAAGCTGAAACTTGATAACACTTGAATGTGTGCACCAAAGTGTTGCATGGATTGGATTATGTTCATGATAAATTGTTTTGATTACTATGTTCACATGAGGATGCTTGCATGCATGTTTGAGTGTTAGGAATTTTTATTGTGTGTATCACTTAGTGCGTAAATTATGTGTAGAATTTGTATTGGTGTGTTCACACACTGACTTGAAATCAATTGGTTTATTAGGACGCAATTAGCGGTCCCATCATTTGCAACTCTGTGTTACACTAACCGAGCAACTAAAGGTGAGTTCACGACCCCTAATTTTATCCGGTTTTAAACAACAGGGGGAGAAACATGTATACACTCTTCAACTCAATCTCTTTACGTTATACGAAATCAACGTCACATAACTATTCGGTAACTAAGTTAATGTTAATGTAACGTTATGGTCACTAAGCAGCTATATCACATAAGTCCTCGACAATCTCTCGGATCGTTAGTATTGGGTTTAAATAGCGGGGAAATTATAAGTAGTACTACTGGGCCCGACAAGCCCCATCCGAGCTAGTCGCGCTAGCCGACCGGGTATGGTCAACGGGTGAATAATTTGGCCTAACTTCGCCATGGTCAGTGATAGGCCTGGCAACACGGAGGCACAACAGTCAGCTTCGATCGCGAAGACTTACGTGACATAACTTTAGGCTAGCTACCTATATATGTTAACATTGAACTTAATTACGAATCAACAATATTATTCCGGGTTAGGAATAATGGAACAAACAACAATATTATTCCGGGTTAGGAATAATGGTACCATCAGCAATATTATCCCAGGTTAGGGATAATGGAACCAACAACGTTATTATTCCGGGTTAGGAATAATGAAACTATCGGTATTATTCCGGGTAAGGAATAACGGAACTATCAGTATTATTCCGGGTTGGGAATAATGGAACTAAATCGTTATCCCGGGTTAGGGATAACGGGGAAAACAAACTCATAACCGAACAAACGAATTTATGAAAACCTGTGAACTCACTCATCTTTAATGTTGACACTTGTTTCTTTACATGTTTCTCAGGACGCTAGGAGCTCTAGGTGCACTCACTTGCATTGATCAAGACATCTTTTATCGAGTCTCATTTACAAACATTGTCTTGGGTTTTTCTTTGGTTTTGGCGTTTATGTTGGCGCCCATTCCGTTACTTTACTTTATGCTTCCGCTCAACTTTAAAAACTAATGCTTTCGCTAAACATTGGTAACTAACTAAGACAATATAAAATCTACGACGAATGGTTAAACAAATGATTTTTGGAAAACGTATTATCAAATCATATAGAGTCGTTCGACGTACTAGTGTTTCAGATTCTGGTTTGTTCACACGCCTCGCGGTAAAACTCCGCAAGTGGAAATTGAGGGTGTGACAGTAAAGAAGAAGGACGGTAGCTTCCGAATGTGCATCGACTATAGGGAATTGAATAAAGTCACTATCAAGAATCGATACCCTCTTCCGAGAATCGATGATCTCTTTGATCAGTTGCAAGGAGCCCGATACTTTTATAAGATAGATCTTCGGTCAGGTTACCATCAAGTGAAGGTCCAAGAGGATGATATTCCTAAGACAGCGTTTCGAACTCGTTATGGCCACTACGAATTCCTAGTTATGCCCTTTGGGTTAACTAACGCACCCGCGGTGTTCATGGACCTCATGAACTGGGTATGTAAGCCATACCTTGACAAATTTGTCATCGTCCTTATTGACGATATTTTGATCTACTCCAAGAGTAAGGACGAGCACGAGCATCATTTGCGTGCTATCTTGAAGATACTATGGACCGAACAACTGTACGCTAAGTTGTCTAAGTGCGACTTTTGGTTACAGGCCGTACAATTTCTAGGGCATGTGGTGGATCAGTATGGAATTCTTGTAGATCCAAGAAAGATAGAAGAATTCAAGAACTGGCCAGCACCGAAATCTCCAAAAGAAACACGCCAATTCTTGGAATTGGCAGGGTATTATCGTCGCTTCATCGAAAACTTCTCGAGTATTGCCCAATCGCTAACCGCACTAACGCAAAAGATAGGAAGTACGAATGGGGTGAAGACCAAGAAACAGCGTTCCAGCTGTTAAAGAAAAAGTTATGTGAGGCCCCAATCTTGACGTTACCCGAAGGCAATGACGACTTTGTCGTATATTGCAACGCATCGCGACAAGGGCTTCGATGTGTCCTTATGCAAAGGAATAAAGTTATCGCGTACGCTTCTAGACAACTGAAGGTGCACGAGAAGAATCACACGACTCATGACCTGGAACTTGGAGCAGTTATATTCGCAATAAAGATTTGGAGACATTATTTATATGGTAGCAAGTGTACTATATATACCGATCACAAAAGCCTCCAACATATCTTCGACCAAAAAGACTTGAATATGAGGCAGCGTAGATGGGTGGAATTGTTTAATGATTATGATTGTGAGATAAAGTACCACCCGGGGAAAGCTAATGTTGTAGCAGATGCGCTAAGTAGGAAGGATCGAATTAAGCCCCTTCGAGTGAGAGCCTTGGGAATGATCGTGCAGACAAGTTTGATAGATCAAATCCGGAACGCGCAGATGCAAGCCCTGAAGGAAAGCCAGTTACCCAGTGAAGGATTGCACGGGAACGAGAAAAGTTTGGTGAGGAAAACGGACGAGGTGTTGTACTTTAAGAATCGAGTGTGGATTCCTGCAAGTTCGGAGCTGAGACAATTAATAATGGACGAGGC
The DNA here is from genome assembly GCA_947069175.1 of Scalesia atractyloides. Classification (NCBI taxonomy): domain Eukaryota; kingdom Viridiplantae; phylum Streptophyta; class Magnoliopsida; order Asterales; family Asteraceae; genus Scalesia; species Scalesia atractyloides. Next base: position 50,632,952 of record CAMTDV010000005.1, on the reverse strand, counting down.
TCATAATTCGAAATATTCGATTCACCCCGGCACAGATAAGATGTACCATGACCTGAAAGAGTTCTACTGGTGGCCGGGAATGAAAAAGGACGTGGCCGAATACGTGAGCCAATGCTTGACTTGTGCGCGAGTCAAGGCTGAGTATCAGAAACCCTCGGGGATGTTGCAACAACCCGAAATACCTTTGTGGAAGTGGGAACAAATCACGATGGATTTCATGCGCCTTATGATGAAAATGCCTCGTGGTCATGATACGATTTGGGTAGTCATCGATCGATTGACCAAATCGGCACATTTTATTCCGATCTGTACGACTTATAAGACCGACCAATTGGCTGAAATTTATACTAATGAGATAGTAGCAAGACATGGTGTCCCGATTGCTATTATTTCCGATCGAGACAGCCACTTTACTTCGCGATAATGGCAGAAACTACAAGAGGCTTTGGGGATCGAATTGATTTAAGCACTGCTTATCATCCCCAAACTGATGGCCAATCGGAACGCACGATTCAGACACTAGAGGACTTGCTTCGTGCTTGTGTCCTGGACTTCGGAGGAAGATGGGACAAGCATCTCCCACTAGTGGAATTTTCTTATAACAGTTACCACAGTAGCATTCAAGCAGCACCGTATAAGGCCCTTTACGGTCGAAAGTGCCGATCACCACTTTGTTGGGCTGAAGTGGGTGACCATCAACTAACGGGATCTTAAGTAGCGCAGGAAACGAATGATAAGGTCCATCAATTCAAAAGCGTTTACAAGCCGCTCAGAGCCCAAAGAAGAGCTAGGCTGATGTACGCAGAAAACCATTATCGTTAAAAGTAGGTGAATGAGTTCTGTTAAAGGTATCGCCATGGAAAGGCGTTATCCGCTTTGGAAAAGCAGGAAAGCTAGCCCCGCGCTACATTGGACCATACGAGATCCTAGCCAAGGTAGGTCCGATAGCATATCGGTTGAAGTTACGAACCGAACTTAGTGCCATTCATGATGTCTTCCATGTATCAAACCTGAAGAAATGCCTGTCAGGTGAAACTACCCAGGTACCTTTGGAAGACATAAGTTGACGATAAACTCCACTTTGTGGAAGAGTCGGTGGAAATAGTTGATGGTAGGGTCAAACAATTAAGACATTACAAAATTTCACTAGTTAAAGTCCGGTGGAACTCTAAACAAGGACCTGAATATACCTGGGAACGGAAGGATGAATTCCGTAGAAAATACCCTCACCTCTTCCCTAGTGTGACAAAGTAAATTTTGGGGATGAAATTTCTTAACCAGGGGAGACTGTGATACCCATGACAAAACCAGGTACACCTTAATTTGTCCTAAACTTAAAGCATGACTAAAACTATAATTGTGCGTAAACCTTGTGAATTTCATGATTTGTGTGTTGTGCGAAATGATATATATTATATGTCGGAGGAATCTTAGAACACGTCATGGTTGACATGACACTACTAAGGACCAACGATGCGAGGTTGGAGTCCTTAGCCTTGAACAACGTGTTAAACGGAGACTTGACGTTTAACAGCGCCTTAAACCTTTGACGTTGATTATTAGATTATTTGTAGCCTTATTTAAGAATCTAAGTTCCAGGAATAACTTAGTTTTGTGCCATAGGCTGCGACATAAGGTTTAACAATAATCAAAGCCCGGGCACGCAAAACAAAGCAGCTCCCGGTTGGGGAAACGCATTCGTTCCGGGCATAACATAAGGCAACCGAATGTGCAAGGAACGATCGATCAAGCTTAAAAACACCTAAACGAACGTCAAATGAGACTTTTATGATTAAAACGTAACTGGGTTCGGATTTTAAGAAGGTTATGAAAAATTTTTAAAACCGAGTCTTTTGTCACTAAGTACGCGCAAAACGGAGTCCGTCACACAAATCGAGAACGCGTGCAGGACCCGAAAACGAACCTACACTTATCCGGAAGATAAACATCATCTTTAAGCATGTTATACGAAGCACGAGGTGGCCCTAGGGGGGCCCACCCCAAAACCGCCATCCCCCCATGATTATATAAATAGTTTTTTTTCATTTTTCTTTAATTTTAATCACAAAATTCCTTCAAAACCTGGTTTCTCTCAAGAACTTCAGCTGATTTCTTCATAAACCAACTCAAATCAAAGGTATTAACTCAAATCCATAAGGTTTTAAGCATGGTTTCTTGATTAAACATGATTTCTAGCCGAAAAAACGCTTTTTAATCCATGAATTTTGGAGTTTTAAACAAGTTTTAGGGCTGAATATGAACACCACATGAAATCCCTGGTGTTATATGGCAGCCATGGTTACTAATCAATGGGGTTTCATACCCTAATCAACTCTTATTCGACAAAAATCGGTTAACTATTCGATTAACCGAAAAACAATGAATTAAATCTTGATTGATCTAAGTTCTAGCATATTTGGGTTGTACTTGGTGTGTAGGTACTGAATATAGCCTTTACACACTTCTGGGATCAAGATAAAATATTGGAATCGGAAGAATCGCTAGGTATATGATCTGAAAACTGAATCTAAGATAGGAAGAAAATAGTTTTGCCTATAACTTGGTCCGTGTAACTTGGATTGAGCTGATATTTGGTGTTGTGATGTAGGGTTGTCAGGAAGGTCCACGTAAAAGTTTATAATTTTTGGAGTGTTCTATGACTTTTGGTGAATTTTTAACTATTTTACAAAAAGAATTTTGGAAAAAAATATCAAATGGATTCAATAAATCATCAAATTTTACAAAGACACTAAGGAACATATGGGCAATTATCTGGGAAAATTCGGAGTCCATTGGTGAGTTTTGATTTGGGTTAAAAATCCGCAGTTTTGCGAGTTTTCGTTAGCCGGGAACGCACAGAAACGAGATCGGAAAAATCTCAAAATTTTCTGAGAAGTTCCTGGACATATATAAGGTGTTCTAGGATTTTGTGGAATTTTTTTAACAACTGATGGTATTTAATTGGAATTATGTGGTTAAAATTAGTTTTATAAATAACACACACATGCAAGTTTTAACAAAATAAATTCCCAACAATGTTTCCCATAATCTACAGATTTTTACTGATATATATAAAAATTTACAGATTTTATGTAAAATATAGATTAAATGGGAATTTACGGAATTAAAAATAGATTATTTTAAAACAATTTCGGCAGTTTACCGTATAACGAACCTGCCGGAACTGGGAACTGACCCAACCCGACAAATACTATAAATGGAACACCGGGAGTATTCCAGGAGATTCCCGGGCAAATTGGGCACCCTGGGGTGTCCTAACGCAGTTCGGGGGAATTCCCGACGGTGAAAATGGAAACTTAAATTTGGGCAACTTAGACCCCCCAAACACTCAAACTCCCTTAATGGAAAGTTAATCATTCAAGAATAACCACGTGTTGGAACGACTGGTAGTCCCGTACCATTACCCGAACACGTTAAACTACTGACTCTGGCTGGCACGCGAATCGGTGCCCGGAAGCCAAACTGAAAACTAATACTACCTTGACGTCCATCACCATACCACTGTCTTATCGACTCGATCCGGAGTAAAAACTCCTGACCAGATCCAAGTTATAACAATTACCAACTTAGATACTGATTTGAGTCCATGCTTGCATGTGTGTCATTAAAGTTGATCCAGCTAATCGACGACTCTTGTGTTAAGACCACTATATGCACTGTTAGTTTCACTACCCCGCTTTTAACTGTTTTATTGTTTCACTTGGGGTGGAATGCATGTTACAAACTGTGTTGGTTACACAAACTTATGAAAGGAATTTTACTTCCCTAACACATGAACTGGTTATAAACTATGTTGATTACACCAATCTGGGAGTGAGTTTTACTCTCCCACTTTTAAATTGTGATACTGTTTCTGAGATGATTGGCATGTTACGAAACTGTGTTAATTGTACCAACATATGATGTGAATTATCTATCACACGAACTACCTCCCCTCTGCAAGACAAGTGACTAACGTAAGCCTGTGGACAGTGGATAGTACTATCGGTTTGACCAACCCAGTGCCACGACTGACAGTACGTCGGCACTAGGCTACTGCACTCGTCCTAATTTGGTTGTGTTGTTAGGCATAACTACTAAGGGGCGTTGAACTGCACGTGATGCATTTGATGGGCCGGGAGTGTCTTTGTGACACGGTCCGGTGGCCGGGAGTGTCTGGGATGACACGGCCCGGGAAAAACAGTCAAAGTTTCACTTGTATACTCGTGTAATTCCATCTGCGACTATGACTGTGACCGTCATTATAATTATGACCAGTTCAATTAAGCTTGTTAACACATATTGTTACATAGCAATTCAACCAGTGGAACTCACGCAGCGTTTAGATGACCTTTTTAAAACTAACATGCATTTCAGGTAAAGCGAAGCAAGAGTAAGGAACGTGCGTGTGGATGGCTGTAGTAGTAAACTGTAGCATAATAAGAGTTGTGATAGCTCGTAGTACTGAACTGAAACTTATGATGTGTAATATGATATTGATAGTATGTTGTAACCGAGGTTCTCTCTGTTTATGATATCATGTTTTTAAACTATGCAGAATTACCATGTGTCTGCCGCACCTTGCATTTGTCTTCCGCTGCGAGTCGCGGTGTGTGACACGTCGCCTCTTCTTTGAATAGGATCCGTATAGTTGAAGCAATCAACATGTTGTGCCTCAATTACCTATCTCAACGAGGGAACATATACTCTTCTTAGCGGACTCGCATACCCGACAAAGAAACCTTCAAGTGATTTGGCCCCGAATTTATCATCTTGATCAATTACAGTACATGGCGGACCAAATGGCTCTAGAAATTTCAAATTTGGTTTCCTCCGGTTGATCATTTCAAAACATGTCTTTTTCGATGGTTTAACAGTTAAGGCCCTGTTTAGTGTGTAGCAAGACGCTGCAACCGCCTCACTCCAAAAGCTTACTGGAAGTTTCGAGTCTGCAAGCATGGTTCTTGTTGTTTTGATTAAAGTTATGTTCTTCCTATCATCTACACCGTTTTGTTGCGGAGTGTAGGGTGAACTGAATTCGTGTAGAATTCCCTTGGCGTTGCAAAATTCTTTCATCTTATTATTCTTGAATTCCGTGCCGTTGTCACTGCGGATTCGTCTGACAGGGAGATGATACAAATTCTCGAGTTTCTTGAAAAGAATCAACAAATTATCAAACGTTTCATCTTTTGATTCTTGGAAGAAAACCTATGAATAAACTAAATAGTCATCTGTGACAACTAAGCAATATAAGTCTCCTGAAACACTTCGGACGTTCTTAGGACCAAATAAATCCATGTGGAGAGGTTCAGGTGGCAGCTTGATTGAATTCAGAATCTTCTTCTGATGTGACTTTTTGATCTGCTTCGCTTTTTTACATTCTAAGCAATGATCAGACATATGGAAGCTCCGAAGATTCACTTCTTCTACCAAATCATTATGAACCAAGAAATTCATTTTACGTAAATGAATGTGCCCCATTTTCCGATGCCAAAAATAGAATCTTTCTCCGTAGCTTTCGTCACAAAACATTGAGTTCATTTTGATGGTGTGGGTAGCGACGCCCATATCTAAGACATATAAATCGTTCTCACATGGGGCTCGCATCAGAATCCAATCATCAGGTATTTTGAAACCCGGCTTTAAAATCATACACTCTTTGTCGTTGAAGTGAACCGTGAACTGTTTGTCACAAATCTGCGAAATGCTCAGAAGATTATTCTCAAGCTCAGATATGTAGTTCAATCGATCAAACGATACTACACCATTGGAGAGTTTTCCTTCGGCGACAATCCTTCCACCTTGATTACCGGTAAAACCAACATATCCACCGTTAATAGCTTTTATGCCGAACAAAAGAGCTTTCATCCCTGTAATATGTCTGGACGCTCCACTATCCAAAATCCACTTTGAAAGAACGGATCTCTGGAGCCCCTGCACATATTAAAATCTAATTAAACAGCGCGACCCAAACCTTCTTGGTCTTGGGTTTGGGATAAAAAGATTGGTAATCATCCTCCTAATCTCCATCTGAGCCCCCACTGTCAGTTTCATTTACAAAGTTCACTTTCTTCTTACCTTTTGTTGATTTGACAGTTTTAGTTTTGATCTCAGATTTTGATTCTTTCTTGTTATCAGTCTTAAGAAGCTCACACTTGATAATCTCAGATGCTGTTGACTTTTTCTTAGCAATCCAGGCTTGTAATTTTATATTTGGCTTTTCGATGTAAAACTTCGTTTCATTTGTCCTTGAATTTTCTCCTTTTTTGAAAGTCGAGTATTCAAATTTCTTTTCAGTTTTAGGTTTAACTTCAAGTTTTGATTCATTTCTTTTCAAAATCGTGACAGGTTTTACAAACTCTGGTTGCTTTGGTTTTACAACATCTGAACTGTCTTTCCTTCGAAGATAGGCCGGCTTAGATTTCGAACACTTGCGTGTAATATGACCAACTTCATTGCACTTGAAGCAAGTCCGATTATCATGTGAGTGTCCACTAGTGGATTTTACACCACTTGTGGCTTTGGCCTTATCTCGAAGTTCCTTTTGTTTCTTAAACTCATTGTTTGATTGTTTTCCTATCAAACATTCCTCCTGAACCATGCTTGTCCATTAACGAATTTCATGTTTTTATCTTTGTACTCGTGAAATGGTGACATTTTCTTAACCGGTTCTTCATCCTCGTCAAATCCCAACCCAGCTCTCCGGTTTTCCGGATGATCACCACCCTTTCTCCGGTAGTTATTGTAATTTCTTTTGAGTTCAGAATAGAATTTCTTTTCATTTTTTCCAAGTGCACTGATGTAACTTCAACCAGTTTGAACAGTTTATCCAATTGATCTTCTTTGACATTCCGAATCGGAAAACTGTCATCAAAGTATAATGTATAAGATTCCTTAACCTTGTACATGACAACGTTAGGATCATCACATAGACCATCTTCCGATGATGTATCGTCATCTTCAGATTTTGTGTCAGAACTTTTCAAACTCGAGGTGGTGCTCTCAAAGCTGCCATCATTAGAATCATTCAGAACATTTTCAACCACACTTTTAACCACCGCATTATTGTCATCATCTGATGTAGTATAGATTACATCAATGTTCTCCGGCAACTCATTTTTCTTTTCAGATAATAACTCAATGTTGAGTGCCTTATCCATCCCGTCAACAGTTTTTGTGACAATATTTCTCGCATAGGGTGGAGGAACATTGTTGTATTCTCTTCCATTTTTCTTTTTAGACCTTTTATCATTTTCTTCCGACGAGATCGTGGGAAGAATATGATAGACCCAAACCTTCTTCGTCTTGGGTTTGGGAAAAAAAGCTTGGTAATCATCCTCCTAATCTCCATCTAAGCCCCCACTGTCAGTTTCATTTTCAAAGTTAGCTTTCTTCTTACCTTTTGTTGATTTGATAGTTTTGGTTTGATATCAGATTTTGATTCTTTCTTGTTATCAGTCTTAACAAGCTCAGACTTGATAACCTCAGATGTTGTTGACTTTTTCTTAGCATTCCAGGCTTGTGAGTTTATGTTTGACTTTTTGATGTAAAACTTTGTTTCATTTTTCCTTGAAGTTTCTCCTTTTTTGAAAGTTGAGTTTTCAAATTTGTTTTCAGTTTTAGGTTTAACTTCAGGTTTTGATTCATTTCTTTTCAAAATCGTGACAGGTTAAACTCTGTTTGCTTTTGTTTTACAACATCTGAACTCTCTTCCCTTCGAAGATAGGCCGGCTTAGATATCGGACACTTACGTGCAATATGACCAACTTCATTGCACTTGAAGCAAGTCTGATTATCATGTGATTGTCCACTAGTGGATTTTACACCACCTGTGGCTTTGGCCTTATCTCGAAGTTCCTTTTGTTTCTTAAACTCATCGTTAGATTGTTTTCCTATCAAACTTTCCTCCTGAACCGTGCTTGTCCCATAAACGAATTTCATGTTTTTATCTTTGTACTCGTGAAATGGTGACATTTTCTTAACCGGTTCTTCATCCTCGTCTAATCCCAACCTAGCTCTCCGGTTTTCCGGATGATCACAACCCTTTCTCTGGTAGTTATTGTAATTTTTTTTGGGTTTAGAATAGAATTTCTTTTCATTTTTCTCCAGGTCCTCTGATGTAACTTCAACCAGTTTGAACAGTTTATCCAATTGATCTTCTTTGACATTCCGAATCGAAAAACTGTCATCAAAGTATAATCTATCAAATTCCTTACACTTGTACATGACAACGTTAGGATCATCACATAGACCATCTTCCGACGATGTATCATCATCTTCGGATCTTGTGTCACAACTGTTCAAACTCGAGGTGGCACTCTCAAAGCTGCCATCATCAGAATCATTCAGAACATTTTCAACCACATTTTTAACCACCGCATTATTGTCATCATCTGATGTAGTATAGATTACATCAATGTTCTCCGGCAACTCATTTTTCTTTTCAGATAATAACTCAATGTAGAGTGCCTTATTCATCCCGTCCACAGTTTTTGTGACAATATTTCTCGCATAGGGGTGGAGGAACATTGTTTTATTCTCTTCCATTTTTCTTTTTAGACCTTTTATCATTTTCTTCCGACGATATCGTGGGAAGTATATGATCGACCCAAACCTTCTTGGTCTTGGGTTTGGGATTAAAGGCTTGGTAATAATCCTCCTAATCTCCATCTGAGCCCCCACTATCAGTTTCATTTTCAAAGTTAACTTTCTTCTTACCTTTTGTTGATTTGACAGTTTCGGTTTTGATCAGATTTTGATTCTTTCTTGTTATCAGTCTTAACAAGCTCAGACTTGATAACCTCAAATGTTGTTGACTTTTTCTTAGCATTCCAGGCTTGTAAGTTTATGTTTGACTTTTTGATGTAAAACTTTGTTTCATTTTTCCTTGAAGTTTCTCCTTTTTTGAAAGTTGAGTTTTCAAATTTGTTTTCAGTTTTAGGTTTAACTTCAGGTTTTGATTCATTTCTTTTCAAAATCATGACAGGTTAAACTCTGGTTGCTTTGGTTTTACAACATCTGAACTCTCTTTCCTTCAAAGATAGGCCGGCTTAGAGTTCGGACACTTACGTGTAATATGACCAACTTCATTGCACTTGAAGCAAGTCCGATTATCATGTGATTGTCCACTAGTGGATTTTATACCACTTGTGGCTTTGGCCTTATCTCGAAGTTCCTTTTGTTTCTTAAACTCATCATTAGATTGTTTTCCTATCAATGTTTCCTCCTGAACCGTGCTTGTCCCATAAACGAATTTCATGTTTTTATCTTTGTACTCGTGAAATAGTGACATTTTCTTAACCGGTTCTTCATCCTCGTCTAATCCCAACCCAGCTTTCCGGTTTTCCGGATGATCACAACCCTTTCTCTGGTAGTTATTGTAATTTCTTTTGGGTTTAGAATAGAATTTCTTTTCATTTTTCTCCAGGTCCTCTGATGTAACTTCAACCAGTTTGAACAGTTTATCCAATTGATCTTCTTTGACATTCCGAATCGGAAAACTGTCATCAAAGTATAATCTATCAGATTCCTTAACCTTGTACATGACAACGTTAGGATCATCACATAGACCATCTTCCGATGATGTATCATCATCTTTGCATTTTGTTTCACAATTGTTCAAACTCGAGGTGGCACTCTCAAAGCTACCATCATCAGAATCATTCAGAACATTTTCAACCACATTTTTAACCACCGCATATTGTCATCATCTGATGTAGTATAGATTACATCAATATTCTCTGGCAACTCATTTTTCTTTTCAGATAATAACTCAATGTTGAGTGCATTATTCATCCCGTCAACAGTTTTTTGCGACAATATTTCTCGCATAGGGGTGGAGGAACATTGTTGTATTCTCTTCCATTTTTCTGTTTAGACCTTTTATCATTTTCTTCCGACGGGATCGTGGGAAGAATATGATCGACCCAAACCTTCTTGGTCTTGGGTTTGGGATAAAAGGCTTGGTAATAATCCTCCTAATCTCCATCTGAGCCCCCTATATCAGTTTCATTTTCAAAGTTAACTTTCTTCTTACCTTTTGTTGATTTGACAGTTTCGGTTTTGATATCAGATTTTGATCTTTCTTGTTATCAGTCTTAACAAGCTCAGACTTGATAACCTCAGATGCTGTTGACTTTTTCTTAGCATTCCAGGCTTGTGATTTTATGTTTGACTTTTTGATGTAAAACTTTGTTTCATTTCTCCTTGAATTTTCTCCTTTTTTGAAAGTTGAGTTTTCAAATTTGTTTTCAGTTTTAGGTTTAACTTCAGGTTTTGATTCATTTCTTTTCAAAATCGTGACAGGTTAAACTCTGGTTGCTTTGGTTTTACAACATCTGAATTCTCTTTCCTTCGAAGATTGGCCGGCTTAGATTTCGGACACTTACGTGCAATATGACCAACTTCATTGCACTTGAAGCAAGTCCGATTATCATGTTAGTGTCCACTAGTGGATTTTACACCACTTGTGGCTTTGGCCTTATCTCGAAGTTCCTTTTGTTTCTTAAACTCATTGTTAGATTATTTTCCTATCAAACTTTCCTTCTGAACCGTGCTTGTCCCATAAACGAATTTCATGTTTTTATCTTTGTACTCCTGAATTGGTGACATTTTCTTAACCGGTTCTTCATCCTCGTCTAATCCCAACCCAGCTCTCCGGTTTTCCGGATGATCACAACCCTTTCTCTAGTAGTTATTGTAATTTTTTTTGCGTTTAGAATAGAATTTCTTTTCATTTTTCTCCAGGTCCTCTGATGTAACTTCAACCAGTTTGAACAGTTTATCCAATTGATCTTCTTTGACATTCCGAATCGGAAAACTATCATCAAAGTATAATCTATCAGATTCCTTAACCTTGTACATGACAACGTTAGGATCATCACGTAGACCATCTTCTGATGATGTATCATCATCTTTGGATTTTTTGTCAAAACTGTTCAAACTCAAGGCGGCGCTCTTTAAGCTGCCATCATCAGAATCATTAAGAACATTTTCAACCACATTTTTAACCCCCGCATTATTGTCATCATCTGATGTAGTATAGATTACATCAATGTTCTCCGGCAACTCATTTTTCTTTTTAGATATTAACTCAATGTTGAGTGCCTTATCCATCCCGTCAACAGCTTTGCGACAATATTTCTCTCATAGGAGTGGCGGAACATTGTTGTATTCTCTTCCATTTTTCTTTTTAGGCCTTTTATCATTTTCTTCCGACGAGATCGTGGGAAGAATTTGATCGACCCAAACCTTCTTGGTCTTGGGTTTAGGTTAAAAAGCTTGGTAATCATCCTCCTAATCTCCATCTGAGCCCCCACTATCAGTTTCATTTTCAAAGTTCACTTTCTTCTTACCTTTTGTTACTTTGACAGTTTCGGTTTTGATATCAGATTTTGATTCTTTCTTGTTATCAGTCTTAACAAGCTCAGACTTGATAACCTCAGATGCTGTTGAGTTTTTCTTAGCATTCCAGGCTTGTGATTTTATGTTTGCCTTTTTGATGTAAAACATTGTTTCATTTCTCCTTGAAGCTTCTCCTTTTTCAAAAGTTGAGTTTTCAAATTTGTTTTCAGTTTTAGGTTTAACTCAATGTTGAGTGCCTTATCCATCCCGTCAACAGTTTTTGCGATAATATTTCTCGCATAGGGGTGGAGGAACATTGTTGTATTCTCTTCCATTTTTCTTTTTAGACCTTTTATCATTTTCTTCCGACGAGATCGTGGGAAGAATATGATCGACCCAAACCTTCTTGGTCTTGGGTTTGGGATAAAAAGCTTGGTTATCAGCCTCCTAATCTCCATCTGAGCCCCCACTGTCAGTTTCATTTTCAAAGTTCACTTTCTTCTTACCTTTTGTTGCTTTGACAGTTTCGGTTTTGATATCAGATTTTGATTCTTTCTTGTTATCAGTCTTAACAAGCTCAGACTTGATAACCTCAGATGTTGTTGACTTTTTCTTAGCATTCCAGGCTTGTGAGTTTATGTTTGACTTTTTGATGTAAAACTTTGTTTCATTTTTCCTTGAAGTTTCTCCTTTTTTGAAAGTTGAGTTTTCAAATTTGTTTTCAGTTTTAGGTTTAACTTTAGGTTTTGATTCATTTCTTTTCAAAATCGTGACAGGTTAAACTCTGGTTGCTTTGGTTTTACAACATCTGAACTCTCTTTCCTTCGAAGATAGGCCAGTTTAGATTTCGGACACTTACGTGTAATATGACCAACTTCATTGCACTTGAAGCAAGTCCGATTATCATGTGATTGTCCACTAGTGGATTTTACACCACTTGTGGCTTTGGCCTTATCTCGAAGTTCCTTTTGTTTCTTAAACTCATCGTTAGATTGTTTTCCTATCAAACTTTCCTCCTGAACCGTGCTTGTCCCATAAACGAATTTCATGTTTTTATCTTTGTACTCGTGAAATGGTGACATTTTCTTAACCGGTTCTTCATCCTCGTCTAATCCCAACCCAGCTCTCCGGTTTTCCGGATGATCACAACCCTTTCTCTGGTAGTTATTGTAATTTCTTTTGGGTTTAGAACAAAATTTCTTTTCATTTTTCTCCAGGTCCTCTGATGAAACTTCAACCAGTTTGAACAGTTTATCCAATTAATCTTCTTTGACATTCCGAATCGGAAAATTGTCATCAAAGTATAATCTATTAGATTCCTTAACCTTGTACATGACAACGTTAGGATCATCACATAGACCATCTTCTGATGATGTATCATCATCTTCGGATTTTTTGTCACAACTGTTTAAACTCGAGGCGGCGCTCTTTAAGCTGCCATCATCAGAATCTTTCAGAACATTTTCGACCACATTTTTAACCACCGCATTGTTGTCATCATCTGATGTAGTATATATTATATCAATGTTCTCCGGCAACTCATTTTTCTTTTCTGATAATAACTCAATGTTTAGTGCCTTATCCATCCCGTCAACTGGTTTGCGACAATGTTTCTCGCATAAGAGTGGAGGAACATTGTTGTATTCTCTTCCATTTTTCTTTTTAGACCTTTTATCATTTTCTTCCGACCAGATCGTGAGAAGAATATGATCGACCCAAACCTTCTTGGTCTTGGGTTTGGGATAAAAAGCTTGGTAATCATCCTCCTAATCTCCATCTGAGCCCCCACTGTCAGTTTCATTTTCAAAGTTCACTTTCTTCTTACCTTTTGTTGCTTTGACAGTTTCGGTTTTGATATCAGATTTTGATTCTTTCTTGTTATCAGTCTTAACAAGCTCAGACTTGATAACCACATATGCTGTTGACTTTTTCTTAGCATTCCAGGCTTGTGATTTTATGTTTGCCTTTTTGATGTAAAACTTTGTTTCATTTCTCCTTGAAGTTTCTCCTTTTTTGAAAGTTGAGTTTTCAAATTTGTTTTCAGTATTAGGTTTAACTCAATGTTGAGTGCCTTATCCATCCCGTCAACAGTTTTTGCGACAATATTTCTCGCATAGGGGTGGAGGAACATTGTTGTATTCTCTTCCATTTTTCTTTTTAGACCTTTTATCATTTTCTTCCGACATGATCGTGGGAAGAATATGATCGACCCAAACCTTCTTGGTCTTGGGTTTGGGATAAAAATCTTGGTAATCATCCTCCTAATCTCCATCTGAGCCCCCACTGTCAGTTTCATTTTCAAAGTTCACTTTCTTCTTACCTTTTGTTGCTTTGACAGTTTCGGTTTTGATACCAGATTTTGATTCTTTCTTGTTATCAGTCTTAGCAAGCTCAGACTTGATAACCTCAGATGTTGTTGACTTTTTCTTAGCATTCCAGGCTTGTGAGTTTATGTTTGACTTTTTGATGTAAAACTTTGTTTCATTTTTCCTTGAAGTTTCTCCTTTTTTGAAAGTTGAGTTTTCAAATTTGTTTTCAGTTTTAGGTTTAACTTCATGTTTTGATTCATTTCTTTTCAAAGTCGTGATAGGTTAAACTCTGGTTGCTTTGGTTTTACAACATCTGAACTCTCTTTCCTTCGAAGATAGGCCGGCTTAGATATCGGACACTTACGTTCGATATGACCAACTTCAGTGCACTTGAAGCAAGTCCGATAATCATGTGATTGTCCACTAGTGGATTTTACACCACTTGTGGCTTTGGCCTTATCTCGAAGTTCCTTTTATTTCTTAAACTCATCGTTAGATTGTTTTCCTATCAAACTTTCCTCCTGAACCGTGCTTGTCCCATAAACGAATTTCATGATTTTATCTTTGTACTCGTGAAATGGTGACATTTTCTTCACCGGTTCTTCATCCTCGTCTAATCCCAACCCAGCTCTCCGGTTTTCTGGATGATCACAACCCTTTCTCTGGTAGTTATTGTAATTTCTTTTGGTTTAGAATAGAATTTCTTTTCATTTTTCTCCAGGTCCTCTGATGTAACTTCAACCAGTTTGAACAGTTTATCCAATTGATCTTCTTTGACATTCCGAATCGGAAAACTGTCATCAAAGTATAATCTATCAGATTCCTTAACCTTGTACATGACAATGTTAGGATCATCACATAGACCATCTTCCGATGATGTATCATCATCTTCGGATTTTGTGTCACAACTGTTCAAACTCGAGGTGGCACTCTCAAAGCTACCATCATCAGAATCATTCAGAACATTTTCAACCACATTTTTAACTACTGCATTATTGTCTTCATCTGATGTAGTGTAGATTACATCAATGTTCTCCGGCAACTCATTTTCTTTTCAGATAATAACTCAATGTTGAGTGGCTTATTCATCCCGTCAACAGTTTTGGCGACAATATTTCTCGCATAGGGTGGAGGAACATTGTTGTATTCTCTTCCATTTTTCTTTTTAGACCATTTATCATTTTCGTCCGACGAGATCGTGGGAAGAATATGATCGACCCAAACCTTCTTGGTCTTGGGTTTAGGATAAAAGGCTTGGTAATCATCCTCCAAATCTCCATCTGAGCCTCCACTATCAGTTTCATTTTCAAAGCTAACTTTCTTCTTACCTTTTGTTGATTTGACAGTTTCGGTTTTGATATCAGATTTTGATTCTTTCTTGTTATCAGTCTTAACAAGCTCAGACTTGATAACCTCAGATGCTGTTGACTTTTTCTTAGCATTCCAGGCTTGTGATTTTATGTTTGACTTTTTGATGTAAAACTTTGTTTCATTTTTCCTTGAAGTTTCTCCTTTTTTGAAAGTTGAGTTTTCAAATTTGTTTTTAGTTTTAGGTTTAACTTCAGGTTTTGATTCATTTCTTTTCAAAATCGTGACAGGTTAAACTCTGGTTGCTTTGGTTTTACAACATCTGAACTCTCTTTCCTTCGAAGATAGGCCGGCTTAGATTTCGGGCACTTACGTGCAATATGACCAACTGCATTGCACTTGAAGCAAGTCCGATTATCATGTGAGTGTCCACTAGTGGATTTTACAGCACTTGTGGCTTTGGCCTTATCTCGAAGTTCCGTTTGTTTCTTAAACTCATCGTTAGATTGTTTTCCTATCAAACTTTCCTCCTGAACCGTGCTTGTCCCATAAACGAATTTCATGTTTTTATCTTTGTACTCGTGAAATGGTGACATTTTCTTAACCGGTTCTTCATCCTCTTCTAATCCCAACCCTGCTCTCCGGTTTTCCGGATGATCACCACCCTTTCTCTAGTAGTTATTATAATTTCTTTTGGGTTTAGAATATAATTTCTTTTCATTTTTCTCCAGGTCCTCTGATGTAACTTCAACCAGTTTGAACAGTTTATCCAATTGATCTTTTTTGACATTCCGAATCGGAAAACTGTCATCAAAGTATAATCTATCAGATTTCTTAACCTTGTACATGACAACGTTAGGATCATCACATAGACCATCTTCCGATGATGTATCATCATCTTCGGATTTTTTGTCACAACTGTTCAAACTCGAGGCGGCGCTCTTTAAGCTGCCATCATCAGAATCATTCAGAACATTTTCAACCACATTTTTAACCACCGCATTATTGTCATCATCTGATGTAGTATAGATTACATCACTGTTTTTGGGCATTCTTTTCAGATAATAACTCAATGTTAAGTGCCTTATCCATCCCGTCAACAGCTTTGCGACAATATTTCTCGCATAGGAGTGGAGGAACATTGTTGTATTCTCTTCCATTTTTCTTTTTAGTCCTTTTATAATTTTCTTCCGACGAGATCGTGGGAAGAATACGATCGACCCAAACCTTCTTGGTCTTGGGGTTGGGATAAAAAGCTTGGTAATCATCCTCCTAATCTCCATCTGAGCCCCCACTGTCAGTTTCATTTTCAAAGTTCACTTTCTTCTTACCTTTTGTTGCTTTGACATTTTCGGTTTTGATATCAGATTTTGATTCTTTCTTGTTATCAGTCTTAACAAGCTCAGACTTGATAACCTCAGACGCTGTTGACTTTTTCTTAGCATTCCAGGCTTGTGATTTTATGTTTGCCTTTTTGATGTAAAACTTTGTTTCATTTCTCCTTGAAGTTTCTCCTTTTTCGAAAGTTGAGTTTTCGGTTTTAGGTTTAACTAAATGTTGAGTGCCTTATCCATCCCGTCAACAGTTCTTGCGACAATATTTCTCGCATAGGGGTGGAGGAACATTGTTGTATTCTCTTCCATTTTTCTTTTTAGACGTTTTATCATTTTCTTCCGACAAGATCGCGGGAAGAATATGATCGACATAAGTGTTAGTTGTATAACTTCTTAAAAGTTGTTGAACACGTTCTGTTACAATTTTCATGTCCTGGAGTTGTTGTTTGGTTTCAGCAATGGTCTTAATGTAAACATTTATTGCTTTTTGTTTATCCATTACTGTCCCTTTTAGCATCCTTACAGTGTCGTGATGTTCAATATTATTTCTATCGAGCCTGCCATAATCATCTTTCATCTTGTCATATGCTTCCTTCATTGTACGATAATCGTATTTGAAATGTTCATTATGTACATTGAGTTCAGCGATGATTTGTAATTTTTCTGCACATTTAGCACATAGCTCGGTACATTTTGGCAAGGTTTCTCAACCTCCACAAACTGCACTTTGACAACTTCCTTTTCTATTATCTTTACCTCTGGACCTAACTTAGTTAGATTCGCCATCATAGCTTTATTGGCAATGTCCGTGAGGTTTTCAGCATTCACTTCTTGAGCAACATCAATAACTTCTTCATCAGTCGATTTCTTTAATCACTTGCTCCTGAGAACTTCCATCAAAGTTACCTGCAAAACTAGAAGTTGAGTTAGGAGTTAAAATGCCTTGTGTCTTCATGTAAAGATAAGTTTCCTCTTCTTCTTGTTGTTGCAGATACTGTTCAAGTAGAACATTCTCCAGAGCTGCTTCCTCAGCATATGTGTCTTCGACAATTTCAGCCATCAAAGCAACTTCTGTCTTCTTCCCAATATAAGAATTCCAATAAAAACCATCATCTTCATTGGTAGCAACCATTGCCTTCTCAATATTGTTGGATGATTTTTCTTTAATCTCAACTTGAGTCTTTTTTGGAAATGGTTTATACTGTAACGACTTATTGTAGTATTTGTTGCCACCTCCAAATGGACTCTGATTGCCCGTTGCTTCAGGATTTTTGCATTCCCTTTTGAAATGCCCATTTTGTCGGCATCTAGAACAAATGACTTTTGATTTATCAAACCCTAGCTTGTTGCTTGAATTTCCGATATCTCGGCCGGTGAGTGCCACAAACTTTGTCACTCTTCGAATGATAGAAACTTTTCTTTGAAGGCATTTCGATAACTGATACTTAAACATAACCCGTTTAACGAAATGTACACATCAGGACGAGGACACGAGCTAAACATACCCTAAATATCCTTTATGTAACTTAGAAATAAGTTTTGAAAGGTTTGGTATGCCAAAATCAAGCCTATTCGATCACATGGACTATTTATGACAAACTACAAAAGTCTACCGATTCTCGTAGCGGCGCACACTCTGGAACAAGGACATAAGCTACACATACCCTAAATACCCTTTTACATAACTTAGATATAATTTTTGAGGGCTTAGGAATGACAAAAACACCTTTATGCAACTTCAGGGGCTATTTTGCAAATTTTGCGAAACTATGCCAATTTGCGTATTTCGCTATCCGAAACATGTACGGACATCCAAAAATTTATCTAATCATTAAAATATTGTATTTTAATGATTAGAATTCAAAGTTCATCATGCATTTACGGTCATTTGCGCGTCCGTTACGACTTTCGTCGTAATTAACCAAAAACCGCAACCGTACGACCAAACGAACCGACAACTGAAATATATTTGGACATATTTCAAGTTCCCTATGCTTTATCTTCCTTATAAAGCTTAAAAATGGGGTTAACGGGTGTTAAAAGTGACAAAACGCGTCGAAAAACAAGTTTTAGGCTGTAGGGACCTGTTCTTCCAATTCTGAAACTTTGGAATCTCAGGCGCCACGCGAGAGAATCACTTAGACCTCCTGTTTGACTTTCGGTTTCAACCATTAATTGGTCAAGTCAAAGTCCAATTGGACTTTGCAACATGATCGTAATCACGATGGTTATGATCCTTAGCGATCGTGCCTACTGATTACCACGTTTACTAGTCAAAGTGACGAGTCAAAGTTTCGGTCAATAATGCGCAAATGCGCATTATACAACGGAACTATTTTTGGGTATCAAAACCCTTCTTGATACAAAACCAGTTTTATAAACTTAGTTAGACATGTTTAACATGTCTAGCTCGTCACTTTTAGTTTAGTACTTGTTTAGGGTCGTAAGTCGAGCGATCTTGACTACCGCTTTGACTTTCGAATCTGACCCGTTTGGTCACCTTTAGGATCCGACCAAGCCCATTATTATGACAATAGTATTATAGGGAATAACCCTCTGAGGTTATACCTTAAGGTCATACTGTTTGGTTAGTCAAATGACAAGTCGAATATGTATTCCTTATAATGCCGAAAATACCCTTTTTGCACTTAAATTAGTTTTGAACATATAAGAGCATTGTTTTAAACATCTAAAACTGATTATACAACTTATATAAACTAATTTTGGCATATTAGACTTGTCATAGGACATATTTAACCACCCAACCCATAGTTACGTTTATGACCCGTCAAAGTGGCGTAAACCACTTTAGCAAGCCGTAGCGAGTCAAAACACTTTGAAATGCTTCCAATTCAGAATGCTTGATATTATAAACTATAATATACAAGATCCAACTCTTTTTTGGTTTACATACCTCATTCTATCCAATCTCTCATTTTCAAGTTCGACACACTAACATGTAGTTATCAAATACACTAGGAACCACTTCGACACTTGAACTCTTGATCCTTTGAGCTTTGTTATCTCATTTGAATAAGATCTATACGCAATCTGTAACACCCCAAATCGCGTAAAGCAACACGCGGCGGAAACACTTGGGGAGTCACGTTACAAATTGTTTCGCCACACATGGTTTTAAAGTTTTGTTTTTATTGATATATAAAATTTACAATTGTCTTGGAATAACGGAATTAAAATACAATCAAATTGTCTTTCAAAATTTAAAGTCACTGAAGCCCGTGTTCATCCTATGTGTAGTATGCAGCGACAATCATCATGTAAATAAACCTGAAACATATGTGAAAATAGGTACGTCAGCATAAAAATGCCTGTGAGTAACATAGGTTTTGTGATTTAGATTCATGGCTTAGGATATTTTTAAGAAAAGATTAAACAGTTTAAAAATAGCCATGAATCTTTGATAAACCTTTGTAATTAAAATACTTTGCTTAAAAGAGATTTGTAGTATACAGAAAGTATACTTTGGTTTTGGAAATAATTGAATAGACAGTATATCAAAATATACTTTGATTTAGAAATAACATGATTTAGTAGTATATCAAAATATACTTTGGTTCAAGAGATTTGGTAATATGTCAAACTATATTTTGGTAAAACAATATGATAATCGGTAGTATATCAAACTATACTTTGCTAAAACAATATCACATTGATAGCATATCAAACTATGCTTTGAAAGTATATCGAAAAATACTTAATTGTGATTTGGTAGTATATCAAAATATACTTTGGTTTAGGGAAATCAATAAAAGATATGTTTTTATGGCTTAGTTAGAAAACCTTTGTAAAACATACATTGTGGTCGTTTGGCAATAGTATCTGCGCCGCCAGTGTACAATCTGTGGTCTTTTTGGACATCTAGTTGCGACCTGTCTCATCAAAAAACCAAGCAGCCCCTACTCAAACCCGCCCTCGCTATCCAGCTGGAGCATGTTTCAATTGTGGTGATTTAAATCGTTTCAAGCGAAATTGCCCTAAGCTTGCTAATGCTAATGGACGAATGTACAATGTCAATGAGGTTCAAGCTGATAATCAAGCACTCATGAAAATTTAAACCTCTACGTTTTCTTTTTGTTATCCAAGAACTAAGAACAATATTTCAATGATATTTGTAATGACAATATAAATTTCAAGAAGTTTTTCTTCATTCTTGTTATTTGTATTTCAGTTACAAATTCCAATATGATTACACTGTGTGTAATTACAACTACATACCAACTTCGAGGATTCTGTTCTTTATTATTAGGAAATAAATCTCGCAAAGAATAACATATTATGATTTTCACATTAGTGCATTCATACAATCACTTCAAAACAAATACTACAAATACTATGTGCCCGTCACTACTTCTTTTGTTCTTCATGTTATTTACATACACGGATTGTTAATCTATTATGTATTGTACATGATTACAAGTGCCTTATTGCTTAGTATGTTGACTTAGCATACCTAGCACATGATTTCAAAACATTTTCATGACATACTTACATTGTTGTGACAATCCATGCTTAGTATATGATGCACGCTATCTGTATGACTAGTGTTAAACATATATTAATATTGTACTAGGATGAAATACCTGCTACTGATTTTGTTTGATGCAAAACAAGTAGTGTTAACATTTCTAGTATGAAACACGATCGATTCAGTAGATGTTGTGTTATGAGGATGTTTATTTAATTTTAGATGTTACTTCGACCTTATTATATGTTTCCCTTTACTTAACAAGAGGAGCTATGTGGACCATGTGACGAAACGCGTAATTATGGGTGCACACTTAATTACGGGAATCGACACATGATAATCATAATACGGCTTGTTAAGATGGTGGCATAAAATCTAGAGTGATTAGGTAACGGGAAGGGTATAACGCAATAAGACCATGGTGGATACGCCGGTGGTACTTCCTATATATAAGTGTTCTTATTATGTTATTCTTCGGAAAGTTACCAGTCACTTGAGGGTTTTATGTTATCTTGGACCATTATGTGATTGTGTGATTATTGTTATCTCTTTATTGAATGCAATGGCGAGACGAGTACATTCATTAACTCTATTCGAGCCGACCGAGAGTATATTATGGTGTTAAAGGTGATGACCTTGATGGCATAGGTATGTTGACCCGTCTCCTATGCATGAGATGCTCATGGTACATGGGATGTACCTCGTGGAACGTTAGAAACCGTGTACGTATGGCTAGGCTTGAATGTACACCCCTTCTGTTTGCTATGGATTTACACTAAGTGCCTAAAGTATAACATAGTTCCGTACAAAACAATTTTACACACTCGATGACATTTTAAGATTCATAAATTCTAAAGGTTGAATACCTTAAGATGCTTTGAATATCCTTGTTTATGCTTTGAATGCCCCAAACATTCCCAATACCAAATGATACTCCACATCTTTGAAATCTCGAGCTTTGTTATCTTTCAATTATTCCAAACACACTCTACGGTCTACTTCGAACAAATTTCGGGATGAAATTTCCTAAAGGAGGGAGACTCTAACCCTTGTGCCAAAATATCGGGCTTTCAAAAACCTTTTCTTTGAAGGCTTTCCGATAACTGATACTTAAACATAACCCTTTTAACGTAACATACGCACTAGGATGAGGACATAAGCTAAACATACCCTAAATATCCTTATATAACTTAGAAATAAGTTTTGAAAGGTTTGGTATGTCAAAATAAGCCTATTCAATCACAGGGATTATTTATGACAAACTACAAAAGTCTACCGATTCTCTTAGCGACGCACACTCCAGAACAATGACATATGTTTAACATACCCTAAATACCCTTTACATAACTTAGATATAAGTTTTGAGGGCTCGGTATGGCAATAACACTCTATTTTAACTCCAGGGACTATTTTGCAAATTCTGCAAAAGTATGCCAATTCGCTTATTTCGCTATCCATGTGACAGTTGTGAAAAATCCCAGTAAACTTTGATTGGTACAAGTCTGTGGTCACCGGACGTGATATGTATATCATGATATTGTTGTGATTATGTGTGATGATACGAATCCTGGAAAATGTTACACCAACTATAATAGGAGTATATGGCAATTACCGAAAACATTACGTTGACGCTATGCGTCACCTACATGGCAAGAAAAATTCATGAATGGATTGACGACTCTAGGAAAACGTCATGGTTGACATGACACTATTAAGGGCCAACGATGGGAGGTTAGTGTCCTTAGTCTTTGACAAAGTGTTAAATAGGAACTTGACGTTTAACGGCGCATCGTCGACCATGATTATTAGGCCAACGGTAGGGCTCTTTAAGATCCTGAGTTCACAAAACATCTTAGTTATGTGCCACTGACTATGCCATAAGATTTGAAATAAATTGGGGCTCGGGCACGCAAAAAGAGGCAGTTCCCGGTTAAGGAAACGCCTTGTTTTAAGAGCAACGAAAGATAAACCAAACATGCAAGTAACGGTCAATCAAGCCTAAAAATACTTAAACTAACCCAATACAAGGCTTTTATGATTAAAACGTAACCGTTCTAGGGTTTCGAGATGGTTAGGCTCGATTTTTAAAACCGAGTCTCTTTACACTAAGAACGCGAAAAACGGAGTCCGTTTCGCAAATCTGGTACGCATTTGAGACCCGAAAATGAACCTAAAAGCCACCGAAGATAAACATCATCTTTTAACACGAAATGACGAAGCACGACAAAGCGCGGGTGGGGTAGGGGCACCCCACCTATGCCACCCCCCTATATTTAAATGTTTTTTTTTCTTTTTTTCATATTTTCTTCATAAAATTCACAAATTCTGCTCAAAATCCTTCAAGAACACAGGTGGTTATCATCATATTCAATCCAAATCAAAGGTATTTTATAGGTTCTAAGTGGTTTTGATGATGTTTTCTTGGTTAAACATGATTTATAACCGAAAAAACCCTTTATAATCCATGAATTTTGAGGGTTTTAACAAGTTTCTTGGCTGAATAAGAACACCTTGTGAAACCCTGGTGTTATATGATAGCCAAGAACATGAAACCTCAGGTTTTGATACCCTAATCGACACCTAATCGACCCAAATTGATTAACAAAGTTATTAACCGAAAAACTATGAAACAAGGCTTGATTGACATGGGTTATGGCATGGTTGGATTGTTCTTGGTATATAGGTACTGAATATGGCTCACACCCACTTCTGGACTCAAGAAAAAACACTTGGAATCAAAGAAATCGCTAGGTATATCACCCGAAACTCGAATCTAGAATAGGCAGAATATTGTTTGGACCATAACTTGGTCCGTGGGTATTGGATTGAGCTGAAATTTGGTGTGGTGATTTAGGGAACTGACAGGAAGGTCCACGTAAAATTTTAGAAATTTTGGATTTTTCTAATTTTTGGTGAATATTTTACTCTTTTACGAAACGAAATTCGGAAAAAATACCAAACGAAGTCAATAAATCACCAAAATTTACATGAACACTAAGGAACATATGGGAAAGGTTCTGGGAAACTTCAGAGTCTATTGATTAGGTTTTGATACGGATTAAAAATCCACATTTTTATGAGTTTCGGTAGCCGGAAACGCACTGAAACGAAATCGGAAATATTCAGAATTTTTGGACATCGGATGATAAACAAAGTGAATTATTCGGGTAAAAACTGTTTTACAAATGATTAATTTGTGAAGTTAAAATAGCTTTATAAATTCCCAAAATAATTTTATTGGAATCTATATATTTTTATTGGTTTCTACAAAAATTTCCAGAATTTTATGAAGTATGTAGATTAAATGGGATTTTTTTACTTTTAAAACGCTTATTTTAACTAAATTCAGCAGTTTACCGGACAACGAACCTGGTGAAACGGGGAATGGACCAAACCCTAGCTCGACTATAATTGGAACACCGGGAGTATTTTGGAAGGTTCCAGGGTAAGCAGAACACTCTGGGTGTGTTCCACCACCTTTCGGGAAGATCCCCGACGGTGAAAATGGAGACTCAAATGCGGGGGACCTAGAGCCTCCAAACGGCTGGATTTCCTTAATGAATACTTAATCTTTTCTAAATCACAATGTATTGGCACTCTTTAGATCTTAGTGCTCTTATCCAAACACATAAAACAACCGACTTTGGCTGGCACGCGAGCCGGTGCCCGGGAGCCAAACGTGAAACTAATCATCTTCTAACATCCATCACCACACCAGGATATTATATGTACAACATGAGCTGAAAATACCCACTTGGACCCGAGTTATAGGCAGTACCGACCTAGCGACCGATATTACTAATTACTTGCATGATTGCTGTTAAAGCCGAACAAGCTTACATATACTCCTGTTGCTACCTGTGATGCTATCATCGTGTGAGTTTTCACTTCCCCACTTTTGAATTGTTTTATTGTTTTCTGGGGACTTGCATGTTACAAACTGTGTTAATTACACCAACTTGTGGGTGATTTTTCACTCCCCCAGTTTTAAACTGTTTTACTGTTTTCTGGGGTGATTTGCGTGTTACAAACTGTGTTACTTGCACCAACTTGTGAGGATGTGAATTATCTAACACACGAACCACATCCCCACCACAAGTGATTAACGTAAGCCGTGGACAGTGGATAGTACTATTGGTTTAACAAACCCAGGCCGCGCCCGAGTGGATGTCGGCAACAAGGTCTGCACGCGTCCTAAACTCGGTTATGTTGTTAGGCATAACTACACTGGGGCGTTGAACTGCACGTGATGCAGTTGGTGGGCCGGGAGTGACTGGGTGACACGGTCCAGTGGGCGGCAGTGTCTGTGATTGCATGGCCCGAGGCAAAATAGTCAAGGGTTCACTTGTGTTCTCGTGTAATTCCATCTTGCAACTGTGACTATGAGCAGTGCAATTAAACTTGTTAACACATATTGTTACACAACAACTAAACCAGTGGACTCACCAGCAGGGTTTAGCTGACCCTTTTTAAAACTAACACGCATTTCAGGTAACTTGAGACTACTGTGATCCGTGTATGTTGTTCAAGACATGTTTATAGTCAAATCCTGATATAGACGCATGCAACTTAGAAGACTTATGTGGTTCATGGAACACGCAGTTGTAACATACATGTAGTATGTAATCAATATTTTGTAAGTAATAAAATGTAGTGTCTTTATAAACAATGTTCTTGTACCAGAGGTGTCTGTTTATCCCGTATTTTTCTTCCGTTGCAAGTCAGGGTGCGACAGAAGATGGTATCAGAGCCATTGGTTATAGAGAATTAGGTGCCTTTAAGGAAACCTAGACTATAAGTACAGGCTCGGACCTTAGTGGACATCATTGGAAAAATTAACCTCTACTCAAGGTCGTTAGTGAACATTTTAAAGTATCCTATTTGCAAGTACCAGGATGGCGTTGTGGGGCAAGTGGGTTATTATGGTCCGTAACGTAATAATAGACTTGCTCATACGAGGCAGTGTTGGGAAAGCCGTGGTAATAAACACACTTAAATACGTGGAATGATACATACGTGTACGAAGGTGATAGTGTGTGAATGTTTGTGCGTGAATTGATACATGAATTGGGATTGGTGGATAATGCGTTACTACATACGCCTTCAGAATAGGCAGAAAACTGGTATTACAGTCCATTCCACCTTCCTACTGACCACATGTTTAATATACACTAGAGTTTGATTCATATCAATCCCACGGTTGTTACATATACTTTATGATGTGAGAACCCAAGCCTTTGGTGCGATACGATCTCACCAACTCTATTCTTATAGCTACTACAACGACAATTATGTACCAGACTGAGACTTCAATAAGAACATAGATACCCAAAGAACGCGCAGGTCCTTCTGATAGACTGGGAGGATGTGTACGGATCCTTATTCCAATTCCCGTTGCTTCCTATTCGGTTGTTATACAATCACAGAGTTCAAACATTTTACGAAACTTTTCATCCTTGAATCCACGATTCATTTGATTATCCGCTGGATTCCTCTTTTGCGTACAACATTGGCTTTAGCTTTCACGTCATGTGATACTATGATGCTTAGTGGTGTTCCTTAGCACATGTTTCGACATATGTTATATCTGAATATGACGATCTCTGGGTCATGGAGATGGCATGGAGTGCGTGAATAAGTTACCCTTCCTGTTGTCATTCGATTCCATGGGGTATAAATCTTGTGAGGATATAGATTCATTTGAAATGCTTTGCGTTGTGGAACATTGTTTCATGTGACCATCGGTACATTGTGTTCTTTTACGATTATTAATTGTTTCGGATTTCAGTTGGCTAGTCGCAAAAAGCATTAGTAGGCCGAATATCTTGTGAACGGAACATTGATCATGTATATGGGTGTGGTGGATACGCTGCGGTACTTCCTAAATATAAACACCCGGCTACATGATAAAGGTACCGTTACTCAAGGAAGACGGGTTTCATGTTGCGATTCGTTCGGTTATATTTTGGGCAACGTAGTATTGAGTTCGACCCTGTTTGATGGATAGATAATACCATAGTTGTCATAACCACGATATCTATATACGTTTGCGGTGATTTTAAATGAAAATAGTTTGGGGTTGACATATAACAATCTTTGGCTTAATTCAGGAAAGGTCCTTTTTTCGAAATTATAGTACGACTTTCTAGGGGTACTAGACCCTGGTATTACTCTAAACTGAACTATGCGGGTATAGCCAGTAATAGCTTAACCACATCGATTTACCCAATGATTGATTCATGATAAGTAACAATGTTCTGCCATTGGTAAGACAATTCAACGTAGATCACTTCTTTTGGCGGGATTTGCTTGAAGGTATATCCATTTATTCGAAATCAATACGTTACAACGAACCAACTATGCTTATGTCACCGACCGTCGTCTAGGAAGCTATTCGGTTGAAGCGTATATTTCCTTTACTAGCTATTGGTTTGCTAGTGATACAATCTCTAATTCTTAATAAGGACACGTAATTAGCATCGGTATTGAGAACCCAAGGAGATTTAGGGGTGACATATAAATGGGAAAACTTATTCGTGTAATCAAAGTTCGGCAAGGAGTTGCGTGGATGCGAATCGGAGTATATTAAGACTCGTTGAAGCAGAAGCATTTTTTCCATATTCCTCATAACTGTTAATACCTCGTATTAACTGGACACTCATATGTATACGTTTATCTATAAATATACAACGTTATCCGCAGTCCTATCCAAGTGTCAGTTGGGTAAGTCTTGGTCAGGGGTGATGTAACCCCGGGCGAAATCAGAAAACTATAATCAGGAAATAATTTGAATAATTGTTTCAAATCAATTCAATTCTCCTTTCTAATGCTATTGGAAAGTGTTGAGGTCCGGTACATATAAATTACTAGTTTGATACACCCTATCCTTTTAATCAATGTTCAGCTATGCTGCGGTACGTTATCTTCCTATGGAATTACGACAGGTGTCTTGGTGATAGAACCAAGTGGCATACAACCTTGAATCTTATCGATTTAGTTCAAACTACTACAAGATAAATCCCCAGTAACTCGAAGTAGTAATGAATGAGCAGTATGGGGGACCCGTAACGATGCTACCTCTTAATGAATATTTAGTAAACAAAATGACACAAACCAGATTTTCGTCGAACAATTATTTTATGTATATATACATATATCTAATTCAAAGGATGATATTTAAAAGAATCATATATGATTTTTATATATCAAACCATCCCTTGTTTTCAGCCTCGCATAACTTAGTGAAAATATGTTATGATGAAAGACGAGATTGCCTTCGAGTAGTGTTCGAGTACCGTAATACGATGATTAACCTATTTGACAACTCTTATTTACATCTTCAAACTCTGGATTACACGGGGTTTTGGCCTGAATTCTTTCGGTAATCCTAAGATACTAAGTCTTGAATCAATATCACCTGTACGAGGGCGGTGCATTCATGCTAGAAATCACATAAGGGGATGCATGGTTCTTTGATTCTTTTCGATTAAGGCTTTTCACATCACGATACCTACATGGCAGTGCAAGTGGTCCTGAGTAGGGACCAACTCAGATACTTATATGCCTATAAGACATATTGACTACCCGACGCTACGATAATAATACCTGGAGAACACCATACGTCTCCTCCTCTTTTTTGAAACACCTGATGAGTCTAAATTGGTATACACGATGTTATTCAGGATTCACATGGGATGAGCGAAATTCCCTTCGAGCCATTGTAAAGGTGTTATTCGGTAACGATCTCCTACGTGTGTAGGAGGATGATGCATGAGACATATTGACTTTCATCCGTCGATCGGATATAAGTAAACGATACCCTACCCTTGTGAGGAACCAAAAGTTATTCAGTAAACGGCGTTGCTTGTCCTCGTGAGTATACGAGAAATAAATTCTTTAGACCAGGGGAGTATTGTTGAACCACCCCTCGTCTTCCTTTGAATGGTTGGTACCTTCAATTGATTTCAGTTTAATCGATTTAAATAAGTATTCGTAAAATACGATGCTACCTAGAAACCCGATTCTTTATTATTTTCGAGTGACGAAAATTCTTGTGTTACTTAAGGAAACAAGAATAGGAGAAATCTGAAGTATAATACTGTATATATACATATATACCTGGGTATTCGTACCATGAGTGAAATTCACGATCGTGGGGATGATTGTCGGAAGCTGTGCACTATTGTTTACGCGATTTCCGCCTCGGTCATTTGTGGTGAAAGCTTCGGGGCAATTCTATTATAAACAATATATATATACATGTATTAATGTCACTTATTCAATCCTCCCATATTACACAATTTCGTCGCACGTATGAGTCCACAACCTGTATAACCAACATCATTATCATGTATATAATAATATCCGTCATCATACAACTGTTAAAATTGCACTTAGATTTAACCCAAAAAGGGCCAGTGCTTAAATGTGCAGTCAGAACATGTCACTGTAGTGACGTATATACGCCATACTATGAAAAGCACAAACTACCCTGCACGAAGGAACATGGTCAAAACCAAACTCTCTTTGAAATAGGAGTAGTCATGAGTCGTCCGAATATCATATTTGGTGTCTTTTGTGTGCTGAACCCACCTAGGAGCTAAAACAAAATCTAGTAGTCCCAATCATTCCAGATGAAGGGACTAGTGAATCTTCCGAATACGTCCCTCGGATATCATATTCATCCAGAGGGAGGATTTCCTTTGATAAACACGTATTATATACTTAAAATAAGAATAAAATTTCGACCCTACAATGGATTCTCTTCAAATTTGGAGAGTTACTTAACATACACTACGAAGTGTAGATACCTCGATGTGCGATACCAAGTCAAACTAAATGACCAAAGTGTAAATCGGTGCTTGGTTGGATGCATCGACTGGCTGTGAAATGGCATTCATAACCTTTATTCGTATCCTAGCCGTCAGAGTGCTAGACTTACCTCGATTGATTACGACTTTCATTCAGCCTTTTTTAAAGTTACTTTTGCAATTTCTAGAGGTTGCCGAGCGATGGTGGATCTATGTTACTACATTTCCCAGCAGCACATATTCCTTCCGTGCCATATTGGGGAACATAACTGACTAATCCTACGACAAAGGGTCGAGAAACTCAACGACCCTAGCCTCGACCAAATTGGGGGCCGGATCTTCATTTCTTTCTTAAAATATTATAAATATGAGACTAACGGGAAAAATCAGATTCAATGGTCAACTATCCCTATTGGACTAGGGTGACTATGGATTCGGACTTTAGCCCATGGGTTCATAGAACTACACAAATTTCTCAATCTAAACAAAGATGGGTTGGCATGAACGAACTCGACGAAACCCTTTCGTTTAATCGGTGATGCAAATGGCGGAGGTGCCAAGATGGGAAGGCATTATATCTTTCTATACTCATATACAGTTCAGATCATACCAAGTCCGAATTCGACTCGAAAAACCAAGAGACCGAGACAGTCAAGTGGTGATTAACCACCTTGTGACTATTTTGGGCTATATTCGCCTCTGCATTAGGTAATCTTTCGAGAACATGATGGGAACGATTACTTCTTGTTGTTTCCATTAACGATTTCCTTGTGAAACGTTAGTTGAGCGTGGTGATGTTCCTACCCTGCGAGGGTTACTCCGTTGATGGGGAATCTTAACTCGATGACTCGTTACTTAGTTGTTAGATCGTCTCCCGTTTAGCTTAAGAACCTAAATTGTTTCTATTGTCCATACAAGCGGAAATTATATGACAAAATTAACCGAATAGACAAGATTTACTGTCTGAATGTTGTTTTATTGATCATAATAGTTCAATATATTCAGTTCCAGATCCGACAGAGCTTCGTCGTCTGTGTGCCAAAATTGTAGAAGTTACAAATGAAGAAATCAAAGCTCCTATTTATAGACCCACAAGTTCGCTGGTGGGAGATCAAGTTCGGGTAAACTTGTCTTGATCAAGTTCAGCCGAACTTGATCTTACATATAGATTCCGGGCGAACTTGTATATCTTTTACATTAATACCCTTCATTTCTAGCCTAAGCTAGCCAAAACTAAACAGACTCGATCCAAGACTAAGATATAGACATTATGTACTAACAGACTCCCCCTTGGATATCGTCTTCGTCTTGATCAGTCTTCAAAGCTTTACTATTGTCTGACACGCCCAAAGAAGTTCTTGATTGGCTTTCTACGACGTTCTTGCTCTAGAATCGGCGTTTGATCTGTAAGTGGCAC
Organism: Scalesia atractyloides; assembly: GCA_947069175.1. Lineage (NCBI taxonomy): Eukaryota > Viridiplantae > Streptophyta > Magnoliopsida > Asterales > Asteraceae > Scalesia > Scalesia atractyloides. The sequence goes on along the minus strand of CAMTDV010000005.1, from coordinate 50,601,945 downwards.
TTTAGTCATGAATTGAAACCTTCTAAGTCTCGCCTGCCTACCCATTTCATGTATACGTTCAATGCGCGCTTCTTTCTTCAAAAACACTTTGCGTTCAAGTTCCTTCCAGCTCGATTCCCACATTCTACCAGAGTTGACTTCATGTGCATAACAGACATTTACGACCCTCTGATACTGTATTGCTTGCTTTTTCCTACGTTCTTCAAAACAAATCTTGTTGTAGAATAGACATTTAATATCTTCCTTCGAGCAGTTCACTAGCCACATTGGGTCTAATATCCCAATCGGCCTCCACAACCCTCTCAATCCTTCAGCTCCAAACATTTCAACCCTTTCCTGAGTTATATCCAAATGATCTTCAAATCTAAGAAAAATCAGTGCTTCACAAGTATTAGGATCAACCTGCCACCATTTAAACAGAGGATAGAAATTTAGTTCGATAGGTATTAGAGGCATATTCCTTATCGCTCGTGGATGCTTCATTATTAACATGATATCTTTAACCCCAGTCTTCTTATCTGTTTTGATTCTACGTTTCGGAATGAAAGGCGTCCAATATCGGAACCCTTTTGTTTCTTCAAACTTGATCATTTTCCACAACAACTGATCAATAACCTTCATGTGATATGTGACGTTTCTAGTTTGCACCAGCTCCTCAATATCCCAATATGGAAGTGTATTGAAATCTTCCAGATATCTGAAGTATTGCACTCCAAACTCACGTTTAATGGCATACACATTCAACTTTTTGAACCATACCCAACTCAAAATATCTCCAAACGACAAATCTTTATCTCTGGTAAAGAATGCTAGTGGAGGTCGAAACTTTCATTCACGTGGCATCTCTTTAAACCAGGACTTCTTCGCTTGCGCAATTTCCCCTTTTGTCATCGGTTTAGGGATTTTTCCTTGTCGTACAGACTCTTCGACCTTTTCTTTCAACGTGTCTTCATGAGTTGCTCGTACATCTCTTCAAAAGTTGGAAAACTATCAGTTTTCAACCCTGTGTACTTCTCAGCTTCATCTTTTTCATCATCAGAAGACAAATCCTCAACAATAACTTTGTTGTACTCATCAGCTTCATAACTACGTTTGCAGTGATACTCATTTAGCTCAAACGTATTAACATTCAGAACTTTCTCTTCGAAATCAAAATTGAATGACTTTGCGTCAACATCGATCAGCTTTGCCAAGTTTCTTTAGAATAGTTATGCACATATTCGCCTTCTTCAACATTGTGTTCGAGCATCAGAATTAACGTCTTTGTATGAATCGCAGCAACATGCATCGCAATAGTAATAGCATCAGACATATCAACATCATCTTTTTTCTCCCCTGTCTGCTCCCCCTGAGTTTGATCTTCCATTTGATTAGTTCATCATTCAGTAACGAAGTAAAATCAAACTCTTCATTCACTTTCGCATCAAAAACTTTAAGACCGACTCCACCCTGATCATCATCATCATTACCGCCATCGTTGTCAGAGTCGTCTTTTGTATCATCTGCATTATCATCACTGTCATCTTTATCTTCAGCTTCATCATCGTCTTTTGTTTCTGTTTCTGTTTCAGGAGCAATTACACACTCCGAAGCTTTAGCAGATTCTTTCACAGGTTCTGTAATATCTGGCATGATTTCAATAACATTCTTTCCTTTACCTGTTCAGTCAGTTCTTTATATTCTTTCTCTTTCGCTTTTTGTAGATCTATTCGTGCATATTCAGCATCAAAGTCAATACCAAGACTATTCGTTATGCAGTTTAGAGAATCTTCAATCAGTCAACTCTTTTTCCGATCGTAATTCTGCTATTTCTTTCATCAATCTTTCGTTTGCATCTTGCAAGCTTTCAATTAGGGCCTTTAGATACCCTCGATCGCCTTCTAAGAATTTGACTTTATTAGACAGAATCTCTTTCTCTACTTCACTCTGCTTCACCATCTTTTCCAATTCAGCCTTCTTTGATTCATTCTTTGCTACTTTATCTTGCAGAATCTTCACACGCTTTTCTAGCTCATCGACATCTGATTCTGGGAAGAAATCATTTAAGTCTTGAATATCCACCGGCTCGTTTAGAATATCACCCAATAACTTCGATTTTAGAGTAGTCTTTGGCATCGATTTAGGAGTACTCTTTGGTGTAGACGCTTTCAGTGTTGAGCTTCCAGGTTGACCAGTTTTAGAATCTGGAGATTGAATAACTAGAACTTCAAGTAATTCAGACTCAGGAGGTTCTTGTGTAACTCATGTCTGTACTAATGTTTCTTGAGCAGCAGATGATTGTATTGGTGTTGCCTCATGAGGTTCTTGTGTAGCTCCTGTAGATTTTGCACCAGAAGGTTCTTGTGGGACTTCTGTGCTCTTTGGCTTTCCGATATAATGTCTGCTCTTAGCTTTCTTTGCTTTCTTTCCTTTCGTCTTAGGAGAACCAGTAGTCTTCGTAGATATGTCAGTTGCAGAAGACTTTACTCGTTTCGTTTTCTTCTTTGGTCTCTCCTCTTTAGAATCATTCTCATGCTCAGGCCCATAGTCTGCGTCTGTTTCTTTTACTTTCTCGGCCTCTTTCTCAGCAATTGACTTCTTTGTGGCCTTTTCTAATGAATCAACACTGTTTTCTTCATTATCTAATGTCGGAGAGATCAAATCGTCTTCGTACGTTGTCTTTTCAGCCTCTGGACTATCTATAACCACAGCAGCACTAGAACCAGCTTCAGTTTGAACATTGACAGGCTCATCTTCATCAACTAACATCGTATCAACTTTCTTGATCTTTCGCAAAGCTTTCTTCTTCTCTTGAACAACAACCTTCTTGAGGAACCAATCACTTCGCTTCTCTTTGAAAGTAGATAACCATTCCAACTCAGCATTACGTTCTTCTTCATCGGCGCTATCATCTTTCCTCCACTTATATTCTGGCAGCACAATATAATTCTCAGACGCGCTAGCACTAAACAAAGGTTTCAGAATAGGTGCAGATGATTGTTTCTGAAAAGTGATAAGCTTTTTCACCGTAGTATCATCCAGATGGCTCAAATACACAATAGCATTCTGAACTTTTTCTATCAACATCTGTATGAACCTCGGGTACATCACAAGTCTCTTTGACCCCATGTTGTTCTTCATATGAGTGAAAACCAGCTTTGAATAGCTGAACCTCTTGTTCAGAATGAGCGTTGTCGCCATGCAGGCCATATAATCTTGAACGTCATCTAAACTGGCTTTTCTATAACTGAAGGCGTGAATAATCACATGCATCAAGAACTTTTATGGATTAGGGACTGATCCTTTCTTCAATGTAGATTCATTCACATGCCCCTTATATCCCATTCGACAGAAACAACCTCTGACCATTCTCTCATCCAGCATCATCGGATCGTTAACTGCGTCGTTGAATTCTAGAACTTTGCGTATATCAGCTTCAGTATAGTGATCTATTTATCCTCATTCTCTTCGCGAACTACTGACTTGATAGTAGTATCGTCTTCATTCATCGATGCGGACATCCAAAATCTATTGACATGCAATCTGTAGACCACCATCTTTTCCGTGATCGCCCTATGTATTGGAATCCATTCTATGAAAATATCATCAAATGCTCCAAGCGATGGATAGATAGCTTTATGCAGCGTGATGCACACGTTGTGAAACTTATTAAACGAAAGCTCAATATTCTGCAAACACGTAAATCGAGACGAAGTTAGTCGAAATTTTACAATTTTCATAATTTTCCATCAAGTTCGGGCGAACTTGATTGGTAATTTGACATTTTTAACTATGTGTTGGTGCATATGTCTTTTTCCTACGTCATTATGTATCGAGTCTGAGTGAGCAGGGCTTAATCTGTTAGAATCTAGGCACAATTATGTGATTTAGAGGCCAAGTTCGCTTGAAGATGGATTTGAGAAGTCAAGTTCGCCCAAACTTCTATCCTCACCAGCGAACTTCCTCACCTAGAAATAGGTGCCTTGGTTATTCATTTGTAACGGGGAGAGATTTTGGCACAGAGACAGCGAAGCTCTGTCGGATCCGGTTCTAGAATGTATTGAACTTTAGATCAATGAAAACAACATTTAAATGAATTATTCTTGTTATTTGGTTAACTTGTCATTAGTTTCCGCCTAATCAGACAATAGATAACAAATTTAGGTTCCCGTGCCAATCGTGGACATTCCTACAAGTGGTATCAGAGCCTTGATACCTAAATTTGCTGAAATCAAGACAAGAATCTCTCTATTTCATCTCCATTCTATCATTTTTCTTAACATTTTCATATATTTGATGATTTCATGGACAAAATCAGCTAAAAAATTGAATATGTCATGTTAAATACAGTTGTGATAAACCCCCGAGAGTTTGGACATCAAATTCAATAGAATTGATATAAAAAAGATGGAAAACCATGTTTTAGAAACAAGTTTCAGCCGAACTTAACATCAAGTTCGACCGAACTTGAGTAAAATCTCACTGATTTTAATCAAATTCGATCGAACTTGATAGATTTTTCAAGAGTTTTTTGATAATACGACCAAACTTGAAGGTTTTTGAGTGAGATTGTGTTAAGTTCGCTCGAACATAATAAGTTTTCATTGAAATTTTATCAAGTTCGCTCGAACTTGTTAAAAAATCAGGAAACTTAGGCTAAGTTCACCCGAACTTGCAAGTTTTTCTTTAAAATCAATTGCAAGTTCGCTCGTAGTTATCTCAAGACACCTAATTTCGACCGAACTTGAGTGTTCTTCTTGAAATCATTTACAAGTTCGCTCAAAGTGAAAGTTCCCTAAAAATACACATCAAGTTCGACCGAACTTGAGGTATTTGTGATAAATTTTGAAATCATCTCATCTAAGTTCGACCGAACTTGTGAAAATCTGAAATCAAAAACTGATTTTCATACAAGTTCGACCGAACTTGTTTGTTTCTAATCAAATTTTGAGTGTTTTTTATCGTATTCTCAGATAAGTCTCCGGATTGACAAAATGGAAGATTTCCACAACGTGTTCGTCTCTCAAATGGCTTCTTCTTCAAATGCTAATGTTCTTGCGGCAAATCAGATTAATATCAACAACGAAATGGGTAGTACATCAAAACCGCCAAAGCTAATGAGCATGGACGAGTTTGAAAGATGGAAGGAAAAGTTTGTGAATTGGATACAAGCGAATCAATTCAACAGCTGGGTTGCAGTTGAGGATGGATACAAATGGCCAAAAGATGAGCGTGTTCAAGATCTTCCACTGAACAAATTTTCATCGGTTGACAAAGATAACTATGTTGCTGAGAAGAAAATTATCAGCTTGATACAACAATCAGTGAAAGAAGATATCTTGATTCTCTTGCCAGAATATGAAATGTCGCAAGAATTATGGCATTCTCTTTATGGCAAATTCAAAGGAAGTGATGAAATGATTAAAAGCAAAAAGGCCTTGATCAAGAAAGAGTTCGAGATCTTCACAATGATTAAAGGTGAAACAATGAATCAGATGATCGATAGATACTGTCACCTCATGGTCCAGATGCAGAGACATGATATTAAACGATCTAATGAAGAGTAAATCGAGAAGTTAGCCGATGCACTTCCCGAAGGAGAATGGACAACATATCAGATGATTCTGAAGAATAGTCCATCTTGGAGACACTTCAAGTTGTCATCTTTCATTGACAAACTGGAAGGTCATGAAATGGAGTTGATGAAGATTGCAAAATCAAAGAATGTTAATGTTGTTTAAGATGTCGGTGTCTATTACAAAGCCCGAAAATTCAAACAACATTTAGTGCAAATACAAATTCTTCTCCAAATCAGAGTTCTACATATGCTGGATATACAAGTGCTAGTTCAAGCTCTACATTCCAAAATCAGATAAGCCAAACTAGTTCTGATTCAAATGTTTTCCAGTGCAACATAGCAGTTGACTTGAAGAATGTATTTCTAGAAAAATTGGCGAAACAGCACATAGCACTTCTCGCTACCGTTCTTGAATCATATGAAAGTCTCGTTGCTGGAAAGATTGGTAATCAAGAGATGACCGCCGAAGATTATGATCAGGTGGAAAAAGAAGAATCGGAGCTAATGGATATCAAATGGAGTCTTGCATCCATTATCAGAAGAGTTTCCAAATTTGTGGCGCTCACTGGAAGGGATATTGGTAATTCAACCAACAAGCTTGGATTTGCCAAGTCTAAAGTTGTTGGTGCACCTGTGTTCGTCACTAGTTTAATATGCTAGATAGAGCGTGTGTTGAATATTGTATAGGTTAGAATTGAACACACGACTGAAATACGGAGATTTCAGTGTAAAAGGGATCAAGTTCGCCCGAACTTGACCTGTATTGGTCAAGTTTGCTCGAACTTGATGTGCCTTTAGTCAAGTTCGCCTGAACTTGACCATAGCACATCCATGCGAACTTGTCTCCCTATATATGTGTGTGTTCATTTGTTTTTTGGCATCCCTATCGGGAGGTGCTGCTGGATTCTCTCAAGGAACTCTGGCAGCTGGACTTATAAAGATATATGCTCTTTCGGTATTAATGAAGACTTCCGCTGCATACTACTTCTACTCAATTCTTAATAACATTCTACCGAATCAGTTTACTTTTATCCACTATCTTCCATCTAGAACCACCTGATCTCGGACCTTCAATTGGTATCAGAGCACAAGTTTTTCTTTGAAATTAAGCACAAGTTCGCCCGAACTTGTCTATTTCATGCAAATTCGCCCGAACTTGGTGGTGGCCAATCAAGTTCGCCCGAACTTGTCAGGATGCATAAAAAATAAAAATTGAAGATGAGAGGGTAGTCATTGATACCAAACCAATTTGGTGATCATTAGAGTTGAAGATTACCGATGGGCCATAAAGTAAATCCGCATTTGTTAAATACTGAAAATTCCAGATTTGAGGGGGAATTTAAGTGAAATAATTGGTATGGTCAGAATTTGCAAAAATGAGGGGGAATAAAAAATTTTCATCTTATCAAGATTCCAGCATTTCTGAAATTCGTGACACTGCAACAGTATTCGGGTGGTTTCCGACTACAGATTAACTGGGAAATGCAAGGACTTGAGATTCGTTGGGATTCTGTGATCATAGGAAGTTCCGAGTTTTTAGTTCATGATACAGAGTAATGCTTAAGGGTTAGAGTCCTGATCTCTGGTGAAGGAACAGTTAGCTGTATTAGCAGTCATTAATACCAGTAAAGAAGTGAGGACGTTCAAAACGTTCGGTGATGATCTTAGGAATTAATGACTAGCTCCGAAGACGGATGGTTTCAAAATTACCAAGGAAATCTGATGTGGCCAATATTTTTAGTCTTCAAGCATATGAATCATTCTCCTCTTTGGACTAACCGCCGTTGGATGATGATGTTTGGTGATTAAGTGGCGTTGGTCTACCGAAGATAGCTATATATCTAACATTGTGACTGAAGAAGAAGAATGAGATTTTGATCGCGGACGAATGTTTCTCAGAGTCGAAGTGTAACCAGATTATTTCTTTCCGATGAAGATTGCTGATTGAAAAAGATTACCGATTTTCTGATCCAGAGTGATTACAGAAATCGGGATTTCAGATTATTGCGGGTAAACATTGATTTGAAGTTTACCAGTGTGGTAATTCGAAGTTTCTATCAATTGCCGATTGAGTTTTTGAAGATCGGAAGATCGAGCATGTGAGATATGCACTATAACTGAACGCGGATGTGGTTAAAGTTGAAATGGAGAAGCTGTATTGATGAATTTCAAGTTGGTGTCTATTCAAGATAATCTGTCGGTCAAGTAAATCAGAGGAGGATGGAAACTATGCAAACAAATATCTGAACTGGAGATTTCAGGGGGAATCTAACGTTGATAATGTAAACCTGGATCATCAACTAATGGGGAATTTGTTGACGTGATTCGACGACATCGGCAGATACCTGATTAAAGTTGCAAAATATTCAAACACGGCTCAAGACAAAGATTTGATTGTAACGAACAAGGGGGAATCTGTTGGTCCAGCTGGTGTTCGTCACTTCTCAAATAGGCTAGATAGAGTGTGTGTTGAATATTGTATAGGTTAGAATCGAACACACGACCAAAATACAGAGATTTCAGTGTAAAAGGGATCAAGTTCGCCCGAACTTGACCTGTATTGGTCAAGTTCGCTCGAACTTGATGTGCCTTTAGTCAAGTTCGCCCGAACTTGTCCTGTGAAGGACAAGTTCGCTTGAACTTGACCACAGCACATCCGGGCGAACTTGTCTCCCTATATATATGTGTGTGTTCATTTGTCATTTAAGGTTTTGGCATCCTATGGGGAGGTGCTGCCGGATTCTCTCCAGGAACTCCGGCAGCCGGACTTATAAAGATGTATACTCTTTTGGTATGAATGAAGACTTCCGCTGCATTCTACTTCTACTCCATTCTTAATAACATTCTACCGAATCGGTTTAGTTTTATCTACTAACTTCCGTCTAGAACCGCCTGATCTCGGACCTTCAAAAGTCACATGCTTCAGGTGTCGACAAAAAGGCTCTTCAAACGAGAATGCAGCAATCATGAAGCAAGTGGAAACCAAAATCCTTTCGGCAGCAACAATGAATACTATAAGAAAGCTCTTCAATACAAGCCATATCCAAAAAGAACACAAGTCGAAGTTGAAGATAAATCTGCAAAGAAAACCGAACAAGCTCTTATTGCTAATCATGAAGAAGATGGTTTTAACTGGAACATATACATCGGAAAGAAAATAGGTGTTGCCATGATAGCAGAGTTAGTAGATGAATCTGATACATCGTATATTGATATTGCTCTAGAAAATGATGTCCTGGAAGGTTATAGGTAGAGAGCTGAGGAAGAAGAGTTAGCTTACCTTGAGATGCAGAAACAAGAAGTATTGAAATCAGAGGCAGAAAAGGTAAAAGCTAAGGTAAGTGTGTCTAAAAAGGAGGTTGTGAAAATTGTGGAGGTTGAAAAACCTTGCACAAAGTGCGCAAGTCCTTGTGAACCATGTCTTGATAAAGTCAAAGTCATAAGAGAATTGACTGTACACAACGAAAACTTTCGTTATGATTACAGAACTATAAAAGAAGCTTATGACAAAATATCAAGCAAATATAAAAATGTCGAAAAAGCTAATCTTGAACTTGGTGCTAATGTAAAGATGTTAAATGCCACAGTAATTGAAAAACAAAAGGCAATTAACATGTACATTAACATTATTGCTGAAACAAAACGCGAGCTTCATGATATAAAAATAGAAACGGAACGGGTAAGACAGCTTCTAAAGAGCTACACCACAAAGGCGTCTGTCATTGATCACATTTTACCTACGATTAAATCGGAGGAAAATGGTGATAAACCAAAGCGTAAAGAATACGGAAGTGTTCCTCCACCACTTCTTGCAAGTTATTCCTGCAAGAAAGATGAGATTGAAAAGGCATTTAATTTACTCATTTTGTCAGAGAAGAAAAATAAATTGCCGGAGAACATTGACGTAGACTTTACGAAATCAAATGATGACAATGAAGCGGTGGTAAAAAATGTGGTTAAAAAGGTGTTGGAAATGATTCTGATGAAGGTTGCTCTGAAAGCGCCAAATCAAGTTCGAAAAACTCGGAATCACAATCCGAAGATGACGATATATCATCAGAACATGATCTAAGTGATGATCCTAATGTTGTCATGTACAAGATTAAGGAATCTGATAGATTATAATTCGATGATAGTTTTTTTTATTCAGAACGTGAAAGCGGATCAACTTGATAAATTTTTCAAACTTGTAGAAGTTTCATCAGATGATCTTGAGAAAATGAGAAAAGATTTTACTCGAAACCTAAAAAGAATGCTAACAATTACAGAAAGGTTGGTGGTGATTTTCCTGAGCACAGTAGAGCATGTTTAGGTTTGGAGGTTGAAGAAGAAGAACCGAAGAAGAAACAGAAAGCAATGTTCCAGAAATACAAAGGTAAAAACATAAAGTTTGTTTACGGAACAAGCACGGTTCAGGAAGAAGGTTTGATAGGTAAGAAATCGAATGATGATTTCAAGAAGGAGAAAGAACTTCGGGACAAGGCTAAGACCAAGTCCACAAGGGGAGTAAAACCCACTAGTGGAAATGGTTCTGATAATCAGACTTGCTTTAAATGTAATACTCTTGGCCACATTGCTCGCTAGTGTCTGAATCTAAAGCCTGTGTTTCCACGAAGAAAAATTCGGTCAAAAGATGAAAAACAAAAACAACCAGAGATTTTAAAATCTGAAACAGAGTTACTGAGAAACTATGACTCTAAAGATGAAGTGAAACCTAAACAAATTCATGTTAGAAAACTCTACTTTTGAAAAAGATGAAACTTCAAAGTTTAAAGAAAACAAAGATTCTAGGTTCTATATCAAGAAAGCAAGAATCAAGCTACAATCTTGGTTGCTAAGAAAAAGCTTTCATCATCTGAAAAATCAAAGTCTGTTACTGATAAAATGGATAATGTCAAAACAACCGAATCCATAATCAAACAGACAAAAAAAGAAAGGGTCAAAAAGGTTGAAAATTATCATTGGAAGAAATGCTTGATGATGATTTTAATTACGATGATGGTTTGGAAAGTGATTATGAAGATTGTTATGCTTTCCGACCCAAGACCAAGAAGGCTTAGGTTTCACTTTTCACGTAGTTATTTGTGTCTACAGGAGTCCCAAGATCCATTATCAAAATTGATACAGGATAGCGGAGCTCCATGAATTTTAACTTATCTAGAAAGTCATACTCTTTAATGGTTTTTGAAATTACAAGTGGTTGAAAAAAAGAAAAATTAAAAAAATTGAGAAAATCCACACCGTGAACAGAACACTGATTGTTATATTGAAAAATCATTTAAAATTTGATTTCCTACAAGTGGTTCTTACAAGTGGTTTCTACAAGTTGATGTTATCAAAGTTTAATGGTTTGTTCTACTGACAGGTGATGATGCAGAAAATGAAAAAAGGATCCGACGACGAGTTCTCGGGATCCTCATTGGTTTGTTACATTTTTAGAAGAATTTCTTAAAACCTAAAATCCAAAAATATGTTTTTGATTTTAGGGGGAGTAAGAAAATTTTGAAAATTTTTAGAAAAATCAAAAACATATGAAAAAGTTGAAAATTCAAAAACATTAAAAATTAAAAATGTATGAAAACATTGAAAAGGACAAAAAAAATTGGTTGTCAAAAAGGAAATGATAGTACATCAGTGGACTATCACAGTATACTAAAGAATTTTAAAGTTTAAAAGTGATAAACAAGTCTTACTGTGGATGTGTCGATAGACTTTAAATGTTCAGTAAATTGTTTCTGGGATATAAACTAAATTTAGCAACTGCTTAAACTTGTGGATTAACACATCTTGGATATATGGACTTAGTAGTCCGAAATTTCGATTGAAGGGTTGCCTGATTCTGAGATACGAGGTCTTTATAGATGAATGATATCTGGGATATTATACAAATTCTTCTAATTTTGTGGAAGAATAGCCTAGAACTTCTATAATGCTCTTGGTAAAAAAACCCCTAAAATAGCATGCAAAACTTGAAAAGAATCGAAAGATCTAATCATTTGCAATGCTGAAAAGATTCCTTAAATGGAACACACCTTTAAAGACGAGCCTTCATCTCTTTGTCTGTATGGTAGTACTAACCTGAGCTCTCAAGGTCTCGCACAACCCAGATACAGATATAAATTACGCTATACTCACCTGTAAGATGAAATCTAGTGAATCTTGATTCGGGAGTATATTGAAGAAGTGGGAACCATAGTTAAGTAAAGTTTCATAGTTCATACCTAACATATCTTGGAACAATTGAGAAACATGATGAAGTTTAAGTGGACAAACATATCGACAATCTAAGTAAACGAGTTTATAACATAAAGTCTCAAAAAAGTCAATGGTACTGGTGATATGTCTCAAACAACTGATATAATTCTTAGACACAAATTCACGAAAATATGTCTGTAAATATGTTTGTACATAGTTTACTTTACTTGTTAAAAATTCTGTAAATACTTTACTTGCTTTTCAAAATGAAATCAAAAAGATTTTGTTTCTACGTTAGTTTCAACGAGCCAATGTTGGAGAATGGATCTTCGAAGTCTGGTAAGAAAATCTGATGAATGTTTAAAAGTTCATTAATTTGAAACTTTAAAATCAGATTGTTCATAGCGGTTTTTCAAACTGAGGTCATTAATTTGAACTTGGTTGATATATTTGGTTAATCAAGGTCATTAACTTGGACTTGATCAATTAAGTGGATTTTAACAAATCAAATAATAAAAATGTGAAAGTTGAAGGTCTTAAATGTAAAATGTATTCAAGGTCACTGAGTTGAACTTGAAACAATTAACGTTTTTGAAAAGATTGAAGTGAAGATTAAAGTTTGAAATGTTGATAGTACAAAATTTCAAAATATTGAATCTGAAATGTTTATTTGAATATTAGAATTTATTTAGACAGGTAGTAAAGTTTTAGGGGGAGCTGGAAAAAAACATTGTCAAAAGATTTCAGAAAGTTCAAAGCTAGGGGAGGTTGAAGTCTAAAGATCAAAGCAAAGGAGTGTCTGAGACTAAAGCTTAAAGCTAGGGGGAGCATGTTGATTAAAAGTTTTATCAAGACAAAGATCAAAGAAAGAGAAAAAGGATATAAAGATCAAGAAGTTAAAGTTTATTCATGAACTAAAGATATTAGAAGATTTTAAAAGTCAATGACTGCGGCAACATCCAAGGGGAGTATGTTGGTGTATATGTATGTTGCCTACGTCATTATGTATCGAGTCTGAGTGAATAGGGCTTAATATGTTAGAATCTAGGAATAATTATGTGATTTAGAGGCCAAGTTCGCTTGAAGATGGATTTGAGAAGTCAAGTTCGGCCGAACTTGACTAAGTCAAGTTCGCCCGAACTTCTATCCTCACAAGCAAACTTCCTCACCTATAAATAGGTGCCTTGGTTATTCATTTGTAACGGGAGAGATTTTGGCACAGAGACGGCGAAGCTCTGTCGGATCCGGTTCTCTAATGTATTGAACTTTAGATCAATGAAAACAACATTAAGTGAGTTATTCTTGTTATTTGGTTAACTTGTCATTAGTTTCTGCCTAATCGGACAATAGATAACAAATTTAGGTTCCCGTGCTAATCGTGGACGTTCCTACACTAAGTTCGGGCGGACATGTATCACATATAACTATAATAAGAATCAAGTCCGTGCGAACTTATATAACTGATTTTAAACATTTTCACACAAGTTCGGGCGAACTTGTTTAAGGATATTACATCTCAATGAAACAAGTCCGGGCGAACTTGTTATGAAATCTTTTTCACAGATTTGAAGGAAGTTCGGGCGAACTTACTGTTTAACATTTATAACCATTTGAGGACAAGTTCGGCCAAACTTGTCATCATGTTCACTAAACCTGCAAATTCAATTCATGATGGTTTTGTTCGAATTAGTGACATTATTGTGATCGGATTTGTTTGTTTAACATGTTTTAAGTTCCAATTTGTTTATTAAAGATCCATAACATGTCCAACTATCATGTTCTAATCTAAAACCATTCAATCACTGTCAATTCATGGTCCAAAACACTAATTCTCACCATAGCCATGATGAGTGATGTGCAAATCACCACTAATCACTAGACAATCGGACAGCACTTCGTCGTGTGAGTGTCAATTTAAAAATCGCTCAATTTCGCACTTAACTTCGCTCTGTAGGTTGTAGACGAGCAATGAAGTTCGGTCGAACTTGTCATCTATTTATAGTTGACAAGTTCGGGCGAACTTGTACATCCAATCAACTAAAAATAGATAAGTCCGGGCGAACTTGTTGATTGATAATAGATTTCAAGTTTTTTAACAAGTTCGGTGGAACTTGATTAGAAGTCCGGGCGAACTTGAACAATTTCAAAAATTAAGTTTTTCAAAATTTTCAATTTAGACCCTGAACTTTTCAGATTTTAATAGTTTTAACAATCCACTCAGGTAACCAAGTCCAATCTAATGACCTTGGTTAACCAATTTGTCTACCGAGTCCCAGTTAGTGACCTCGGTTCGACCCGTTATGAACAAAATGTTGAATTTTTTTCAAAAACAAGTTTCAAATTAATGAACTTTTCATCGATTTTGGCTTATCATATTTTACAAATTAGCTCCCAGCCCATTGTCAATTAGATTTCCATAAGTTTAGCACCTTACCAGACTTCAAAGATCCGTTCTCAACATTGGCATGCTGAAAACAATGTAGAAACAAAATCTTTTTGTATTTTTGTAAGTTTATGCTAAAACACACTGAAAATCTTTTTGGTTTTAATCTATACAGCAGATAAACTATGTTCAGAACAAAGTAAACTATGTACAAACATATTTATAGACATATTTTTGTAAATTCGTGTCTAAGGATCATATCAGTTGATTGAGACATATCACCAGTACCATTGACCTTTAGATGACTATAAGTTTTTAACTCGTTTACCTAGATTGTCGATATGTTCATCCACTTAAACTTCGAAACATTTCTCAATTGTTCCAATATATGTAGGTATGAATTATGAAACTTGACTTAACAATGGTTCCTACTTCTTGAATATACTCCCGTATCAAGATTCCCTAGATTTCATCTTACAGGTGAGTATAGCGTAATTGATATCTGTATATAGGTTAATGCGAAGCCTTGAGAGCTCAGGTTAATACCACCGTATTGACAAAGAGATGAAGGCTCGACTTATAGGTGTTTTCAATTTAATGAATCTTTTAAGCACTGTAAATGATTAGATCTTTAGATACTTTTCAAGTTTACATGCAGTTTTAGGGGTTTATTGCAAAAATATTATAGAAGTTCTAGGCTATTGCTTTCGCAAAATCAGAAGAACTTGTATAATACCCCATATATCAACTATCTATAATGACCTCGTATCTCAAAATCAAGCAATCTCTCACACGAATTTCAGAGTACTAAGACCATATACCCAAGAAATGTTAATCCACAAGATTAAGAAGTTGTAAAATTTAGTTTATATCTTAGAAACAATTTACTGAACGTGTAAAGCCTATCGACACATCCACAGTAAGACTTGTTTATCACTTTTTAAACTTTACATTTCTTTAGCATGCTGTGATAATCCACTGATATACTATCATTTCCTTTGTGATATTGAATTCTTTTTGTCTTTTTCAATGTTTTTGTACTTTTTTGAAATTTTTCATTTTTTTTTTGTATTTTCTCAAATATTTCTCCCCCTAAAATCAAAAACATATTTTTGGATTTTAGTTTTTAAGAAATACAAATATAAAAGATATGACAAACCAATGTGGATCACGTGAACTCGTCGTCTGATCCGTATTCAACCTCTGCTTCTGCACTTGTAAGCAACTTTTTAATACCGTCAAGCCTCATGAGATATTTAACTCTTGTTAAAGGAAATGCTTTGGTATAAAAATCAGCCTTTTGTTCATCGGTGTGGATTTTTTCTATTCGCACCAACTTCTTTTCGTAGCAGTCACGAATGAAGTGATAATGAATTTCAATGTGTTTAGTACGAGAGTGATGAACAAGATTTCTGGTTATGTCGATAGCTGCCTTGTTATCTACATATAAAGGCGTATCAAGAAATTGCAATCCAAAGTCCCTCATCTATTGTTGAATCCAATGGATTTGTGAACAACAGCTGGAAGCAGAAATGTATTCTGCCTCACACGTTGAAAGAGAGACCGTGGTTTGTATCTTGCATTGCCACGTTACTAAACGAGTTCCGAAGAACTAGCAACCAGCCGTTGTTGATTTAGAATTCAGCTTGTCCACCCCGAAGTCAGAATCAGCGTATCCCGTCATATCAAAGTTATTGTTCTTTGGATACAACAAGCCGGTGCTTGGACATCCCTTCAGATAACGGAATATTCTTTTGACTATCTGCATGTGTGACACTTGAGGACTAGACTGATATCTCACGCAAAGGCAGGTAGGATACATAATATCTGGGCGAGATGCCGTCAGATACATAGGAGATCCTATCATCGACCGATAGAGCGTATCATCCACTTTGGTTCCTGTATCGTCAACGCAAATCCCTTGGTTCAGTGCCAGCAGAGTCGAAAGCGGCTTCGAGCTATCCATTTCAAACTTCTTGAGAATATCGTGAACATACTTTGTTTGATGAATGAATATGCCGCTTGGTAACTGATCCACCAATAATCCGAGAAAGAATTTCATTTCGCCCATAGAAGACATTTCGAATTTCTTCTTCATGATCTTTTCGAACTCTTTGCAAAGACTATCATCCGTTGAACCAAAGATGATATCATCCACATAGATTTGTACGATGATTAGATGACGTCCGACTTCTCTGGTAAAATATGTTTTTGATTTTTAGGGGGAGAAAAAGTTGTGAAAATACAAAAACATTGAGAAAATTCATGAAAAATACAAATACATTGAAAAATTCATGAAAAATACAAAAACATTGAAAAGCTTTATGAAAAATACAGAAACTATAAAAATCCAAAAAAGAGTTTTGTGTATAAGAGGAGATGATAGTATATCAGTAGACCATTACAGTACGCTAAAGAAATATAGTGTTTAAAAAGCGTTTAAGCAGGTCTTTCTAAAGATACGTTGGTAGGCTTCGCACGTTCAGTAAACTGCTTTCGGGATATAAACCTAAAGAAATAAAACTGGTAAATTTGTTGCTTAACATCTCTCGGATATATGGGCTTGGCACCCCAAAATTTCGTTTGAGAGAATGCCAGATTCTGAGATACTAGGTCTTTATATTTAGTTGATATCTGGGGTATTATACGAGTTCTTGTGATTTTGCACCAGAAATGGCCTAGAACTTGTATAATACTTTCGCATTATTCACCCCCAAAGCTGCATAAAAAATAAAGAAAAATGTCATAAAAAGATACGACATTCTGCAGTACATAAATTCAAAAGATTCCCAATAGGAACAACACTTAAAGTCGAGCCTTCATCTCTTTCTCTGTACGAAAGTACTAACCTGATCTCTCAAGGTTTCGCATTTCACCCCTATACAGATATCTGTTAGATATATTCACATGTGAGATGAAATCTAAGGAATCTTGATGCGGGAGTATATTCTGAGGTTGGAAACACAGATTAGGCCATGTTCCTAAAATTTATCTAACATATCTTGAAGCAGTTGAGAAATGTGTAGAGGTTTAAGTGGATCAGTATACCAACAATCTGAAGAAAATTGATTTAAGAACTTAAAGTCTTATCTAGAGCAACGGTGCTGGTAATGTGTCTCAATAAACTGATATGATCCTCTAACATAAACTCGCAAAAATACGTCTGTAAATATGTATGTACATATTGCTTTAAGAACGGTTAATTTAGAAGTATTCAAAATACAAAAAGATTTTCCGTTTATACTTTATTTTCTGACTACCAGTGATGGAAAACAGATCTTCAAAGTTAAAAGTGATAGAATGCTGAGGAAAATCGTTTGAATTTCGGGCTGGGAGCTAATCTGGAAACATAACCTGGTTTGGAACGTTGAAAAGTTCATTAATTTGAAACTTAAAATCTAAGAATAATATCAGTTTTTGTCAAAAGGCGGTCAACCAAGGTCATTAACTTGGACTTGTAACCAAAACAGTTATACAAGGTCATTAACTTGGACTTGGAGAACTGTGTGGATAATTAAAACGGAAAAGCAATCGATAAAATTAGAAAGTTGAGAAAATTTCAAAGGGAAAACAACTTTCGCACGAAAATTGAGATTTCCGCACGAAAATCTGGCTAGCCATCACAAGCCAAATTTTCATTGAAAATCAAACGCCTATATATAAGAGAAGGCTGAACAGATTCCGCACGAAAATCTGTTAGAAATTTGGTGCGGATTCTCGGAAGCTTTTGTGCACTTTGTCTCGTTTCTCTCACTTTACGACGTTCTTGACACATTAGGGAGGTTGATTTGCACACCTCTTGTAATGGCGAAGGTAATCACCAAGATTGAACCGTCAAAATTGGACTTGTCGGACCTTTAACCGACTAAAACGTAGATTTAGGATAAACGAACAATCTAAAATTGAACCCTCTATTGTTTAAATCGGCAAGTTTAACTAAGGTTTACAGTTTCGATTTCTAGAAAAAATCAAAAACTGCAAGCGTTTTGAGTCGGGTTGAATATGTACAAACTGTTGGAGAGGACAAAGATTTTCGCACAAAAATTTGGGATTTTCGCACGAAAATTCATGAAGGAAATAAGCTAGTTTCTGTCTTGATAATTTTCGCACGAAAATTATGTTAAGATTGTATACTAAAAATTTACGTACGAAAATTTTTAGAAAATTTGTAATTGTGAAAAAATTTTCTAACTTTTTCACATCTATCTGTTCAACAGAAAACCATATATGAGTTCCATCCAATCCACAACTCCTGCTGCTTGATTGACGAAGGTGTACCAGAATTCGCTCCATTCTCGAAATATATAGACTTTCTGGAGAAACTACCGGTTTATCATGCCCTTACACATCTTCATGATGTTTATGCTTCACACGTTGATAGATTTTGGGGCGCAGCAGTGTTAAGAGCTGATGGTAAAGCTATTTTGTCAGCAGTTAAGATTAAAGATAAAGATGTAGAAGTTACGATCACAGAGGATCTGATCCGCTCAGTGCCACATTTCAGAGATGAAAGTGACTTTTCGACTATGTATACATAGAAGTTTGTCAAAGGCTGCTTACCGTATGGGCTACAACGGATATGTGAACTCTGCACCGTTCAAGATCAATCGACTGGGTTGCCAAACAGATTTCTTGCCCACTGCATTACACGCTCATTAAGCCACAGGAAAGGGGGCTGGGATGATTTAGTGGACTATCATATGTGTATGCTGGTGGCGGGGATATTGAACAAGCCCTACAATTTAAGTAGGATGATTTTTGAACAAATGGTGATGAATTTGGGGAAGAGTCGATTTCTGCAGTACCCCCGTTTGGTACAGATGATTCTTGATCACTTACATCCAAATTTGGAGAAAAAGAAGAATGCTCTCTTGATGTTAGAACACATGACTGATTCTGACCTCCACAACATCAGCAACTATCGCAAAGGAGGAAAGGCTCTAGCATTCAAGCCTATGTTTGGAACATTTGTCAAGTCTGATTATGTTGCGCCACCAGATGGCAAATGGAGAAATGACAACAGCGATGATGAAGCTGATGAAGCAAGTATGAAAGAGGATTTTGTTGAAAGAGAAGTCAGTGGTTTATTAAGGGCAACGGTGAGAAAGGTCATTATGGAAAGAAGAAAGGTGGTGCTGCTTCAAAAAGAAAGACATCTAGAGAAACTTCTTCTTTCGCACCTAAACGCCAGAGAAAACAAGCAAGTGTTAGCACTGGGTTGATTGATGAGTCTGATAGTGAACAGGTGAATGTTGAAGAAACTGTGCAACAAACTGAACCAGTTTATGTTAAAGAAACGTTGGAACAAACGACTATAGACATCGAAAGAATGGTTGGGGTTGAAAAGGAAGTAGGAGGTGGCGACGATGAAGGGCCATCCTCGAGCACAGATTTTGAGGATAGAGGAGAAGGAGAAAAGATAGAAAAAGAAAGGAAAGAGCAAGAGAGGAGAGATAGAGAGAAAGAATTGACTGACCAGAAAAAGCGGAAGGCTACAGACGATGAGGGCGAAGAATCTAGTGGAAGGGGTGAAGAATTGACTGATACACCTTATGAGCCTTCTGAGGGCGAAGAAGAGATTTCAATCGTCAAGCCTACAAAGAAGAAAACTACTAGAAAGCTTCGGTTGAAGCTAAGATCAAAACCTACTGAAGCTCCAGTTGCCGCAATTGCAGAAACATCTTCTGAACGCCCCCCATCTCCTCCTCCTCAGCAGGTTGATACAAAGACTCGTAGTTCATCTCCACCACCAGTTGTTGATCCTCCAATCAGTTCTCCTCCTTCACAGTTCACATCTACAGAGGTTCCTATTCCATCTCCTCTGCCAGTCACAGAGCCTCCAGTGGTTACTCCTACTGTGTCTCATCCACAAGCAACATCATCTGCTCACCCTGCACAGCCAGATCCTCCAATTGACACTGCTTTTGATGACTATTTCTTTGAGATGGGTAGTAGTCCAGGGGGAGATAGGATCACAGCTGATGACGTTTATGTTGGAAGGCTCAATGAGTTGGAAGAAAAATTGAAGTCTGCTGATGAGAAGATAAAGATCCTTGAGTCTAATAGGGAAAGCATCAGAGAGATTCTGAGATTGGTGACTGATGATAGTGAAAGATATTTCCAAGCTTCCCAGAAAGTTGTAGTATATGAAGAAAGAATCAAAGTCCTGGAGAAAGAAAGGGAGGTTCTAAAGGCAACTCGGAGTAGCTACGAAACAGAACATCAGAGGATCATAAAGAAGATGGAAGAATATGAAGCAAAACGTGAGTCGAACAACAGGCAAGTAGAGCTTATGAAGAAGATTTTAGTTTGTACTCTGGGTATCTCTCTCACTGATGAGATTGAGAAGATAGAGAGAGAGGAAGCTAGACAGAAAGTTGTTGAAAGGAAACGAGCTTCCAAAGCTTTATCTGATTTTGAAGGTCGAAGGAAAGAAAAGATTGATGATATGCCCGTGCATGAAACTACTACTTCGTTGGCTCCTTTGATCGAATAGTCTGTGCCGGAAGCTGAATTCGTGCCAGTATTATGATCCTACCATTGATGTGAGCAAGAGGTTTGTGCTTCAAGGGGAAGGTGTTCTAGAATCTATGACGAAAGAGAAGGCAATCACTCAAAGGGAGATAAAGAAAGAGATTGACGAGTTGACAGATGAAACGTTTGATGAGTTAGAGAAGGAAGGGTTTGAATATGTAGCAACTTTATTTGGTAATGAAAATATTTCGGTTGATGCTTACATGAACGACTCTATGTTTGAGCTAACTGATGAACAGGTTCAGGGGGAGTCGTCGATTGAAGAATCAGTGCCAAAGCTAAAAGATATATATCTAGAGCATGATGTGGAAGAAGGAGAGTTTGTTCATAACTACTCCAAGGCGGATCTTGCAGAATTATTTGGCTTACATGAAGATTCTTTCGAGTTTGATTTTGAAGTAGAATTGAAGAACACCCGATTAGAGCCAAATGATTATGTTTTCGAAGACATCCCTCAAGAAAAGACTACGACAGAGTAATTATTGAAGATTGGGATTCGGATGATAATGAAGAAGCAAGATACACGGGTGAAGGAACTGATGTCTTTCCTACCCTTGATGAAATGACTGCCGAGATCGATGATGAAATGTTAAAACAGAAACTGGCAGAAGAAGTTAAAGAGGGAACAACTCCTAAACCACCAACAAAAGAAGAAATCATAGAGATGAAAAAGAAATGGTTCAAGGAGATGCCACTTGAAAGAAAGTTCCATCGTCCATTGGCTTTCTTCACTAGAGACCCTGACGCATCTCAAGGTGACATTATTAGTTGGGGATGGATTGAGGAACTGGATGTATATGCGTTGGAAACGAGAGTATGGAGTGCAATACGTCAGAAGATTGGGAGATATACAGTCCCTGCCAGAATGGGATGTGAAAGAGTTAGTTCAGACCAAGACGTTCAGTATGAAGCTGCAACCAAATGATCAACGTCTATTGAAGCTCATCAAGTTTGAAGCTGAACATGGTTTCAATCTATGGAAGCCACACAAGCCAAAAACCTTGACAAAGATAGATCTAGTTACTCAAGAGAAAGATGTTACTTTGATTGTGAAAAGGCCACGCATTATGAAGAATATGCCTCTGAAGAAAATGGAACAAGATTTTTACAAGATCTTCAAGTGGTGGCACTATGATTCGAGTACTAGAGAGGCTGTGATTTGTGTTGAGCCTGATGAAGGGTCATGGGATATGTCCGAGGATCTATCAGAGATTGTGATTACGCACAAGAGAATCTTTGGGATATGGCGTGCAATCAGAGTATTGGATCCTATGTGGCTGGTCAACTGCTCAGAGAAAGACATTGAACGATTATTCTTCATCAAAATCAGTTATGAAGATAAAGACAAGGAGCAGGCCATGCAGTTCCAGAAAATTGTGAATGTTTGTTACGCTAACAACATTAATTCAAGAAAAGAAGGGAAAACTTCATGGAGAAAGCTTGAAGATAAAGAGTAGAAAAAGAAAGATCAAAATGAAGAAAGGATTGAAGCTCGTCGAAAGCTGGCCACCCGTGAAAGGTTCAAGTTCGGGAATACTTACAACCGACCTCCTCCTACAGATCAAACACCCATTGCTTCAGAGGAGCGTCGAAGTCCAAGCAAGAGATTTTTTGGTTGATTCAAGTCAAACGTGTTTAAAGTTTTTGAAGAAAAAGTTTTCGAAGACTGTCCAAGACTGCGGCAACATCCAAGGGGGAGTCTGTTGGTGCACTTATGTCTATTGCCTACATCTAGGACGAGTCTATTGTACAGATAGGGTTTTGTAGCGTTAGAAGTTTAGTTTTGAAGTTTTTGTATGATTGTTGTAATTTTCGTACAAAAAACTCTAAGGATTTTCGCATGAAAATTTCGTGCGAAAATCCATGCTGCCTACTCACTTGGTGCTGTCATGTCTGCCTATAAATAGGTGACTTAGGTTGTGTGTTAGGCATGCTGTTTTGAGGAATCAGTGGTGAAGCCCTATTCGAGTCTGTAATCGTTGCTAACGTTTATTCAATACACAGACGGTTAAACAGTATTCATCGCTTGTTCTTTGTTTGTTCAATCAGCTGACAATGAATTCCTCCTCTGTTAGCTGAGCAAGTCTGACCGGAAAGCTCATGAAGTTGGGTCCGATCCTAAGCTTCATTCACAGTTAGACACTCGTCACGCTTCAAATATTTCTTCGTGTTATAGTAACATCCTAGACGTGGTGTTATTGGAATTAGAACCGCATTGGATACACACTCTACCATTCCCGGTATATGGGAATTTTTATACGATTATCTCCCGAAGAATCACGTCGATGTTATCAAAGCTACTAAGTTTTTTTTTCCTTCTGGAGGAGACATAAACAGTTGTACAATAGCTGGAGCTATGCTCCTGAAACTTAACACAAACTGGAAGTATTATTATAGAAATTTCATATCCTTATGACGTAATCCGACTACTGGTGAGTAGTGCGAGCACACCACAAAGGTAAGTGTGCAGATTCGTTATTACTCGTATACATGCTCGCCTTATGGAAGCCTTAGGCTCTTAAAAGCCTTTCTCTTTCTTATTCCCTACCATAGAGCAGGGACTCTCGTGGTCGGTTAGTATTAGCCGAAGATATTCATGTACACGACAACAAGGGAAGATTGTCACACACCACTCGGTGAAACCAAATTTATTCCCTTAACACAAACATGCGGAGCATGATGCTCACCATTGCGACGTTCGCAATAAATCCTGGGAGAGTACCCATACTCCTCCTCTATAGGAGGT
This sequence comes from Scalesia atractyloides, assembly GCA_947069175.1. NCBI lineage: Eukaryota > Viridiplantae > Streptophyta > Magnoliopsida > Asterales > Asteraceae > Scalesia > Scalesia atractyloides. Next base: position 50,578,530 of record CAMTDV010000005.1, on the reverse strand, counting down.
GCTCAATAACTATTAAACGAAATCATAAACGAAACTTATGGTGTACGAATGGTGAAGATAACGAAATACCGATAAACTTTGATTAGTATAAGTCTGTGGTAACCGGACGTGATATGTATATCATGATATTGTTGTGATTATGTGTGATGATACAAATTCTGAAAAATGTTACACCAACTATAATAGGAGTATATGCCAAGTAATTACCAAAACAATTACGTTGACGCTATACGTCACCTACATGGCAAGACAAAGTCGTGAAAGGATTCACGACTCTGGGAACACGTCATCGTTGACATGACACTATTAAGGGCCAATGATCTGAGGTTGGTGTCCTTAGTCTTTGACAACGTGTTAAACGGGAACTTGACGTTTAACAACGCATTAAACAGTCGACCATGATTATTAGGCCAACGGTAGGGCCCTTTAAGATCCTGAGTTCAAAAAACATCTTAGTTATGTGCCATAGAGTATGTCATAAGATTTGAAATAAATCGGGGCTCGGGCATGCAAAACGAGGAAGTTCCCGGTTAGGGAAACGCCTTCTTTTAAGAGCAACAAAAGCCAAACCAAACATGCAAGGAACGATCAATCAAGCCTAAAAACACTTAAACTAACCCAATACGTGGCTTTTATGATTAAAACATAACCGTGCTTGGGTTTCGAGACGGTTATGCTCGATTTTAAAACCGCGAAAAATGGAGTCCGTTTCGCAAATCGGATACGCGAAAAATGGACTCGAAAACGAACCTAAACGCGCCACCGAAGATAAACATAATATTTTAACACCAAAAGACGAAGAACGACAAGCGCGGGTGGGGTAGGGGCACCCTACCTATGCCCCCTTATATTAAAATGTTTTTTTTCTTTTTTCATATTTTCTTCATAAAATTCACAAGTTCTGCTCAAAATCCTTCAAGAACATAGCTGGTTATCATCATATTCAATCCAAATCAAAGGTATTTTGCAAGTTCTAAGTGGTTTTGATGATGTTTTCTTGGTTAAACATGATTTATAACCAAAAAACCCTTTTTAATCCATGAATTTTGAGGGTTTTAACAAGTTTCCTGGCTAAACAAGAACACCTTGTGAATTCCCTGGTGTTATATGATAGCCAAGAACATGAAACTTCAGGTTTTGATACCTAATCGACACCTAATCGACCGAAATTGATTAACAAAGTTATTAGACGAAAAACTATGAAATAAGGCTTGATTGACATGGGTTATGGCATGGTTGGATTGTTCCTAGTATATAGGTACTAAATATGGCTCACACCCACTTCTGGACTCAAGAAAAAACGCTTGGAATCGAAGAAATCGCTAGGTATATCACCCGAAACTAGAATCTAGAATACGCAGAATATTTTTTGGACCATAACTTGGTCCATGGGTATTGGATTGAGCTGAAATTTGGTGTGGTGATGTAGGGTATTCACAGGAAGGTCCACGTAAAATTTTAGAATTTTGGATTTTTCTACGATTTTTGGTGAATTTTTTACTGTTTTACCAAACGAAATTTGGAAAAAGAATACTAAACGAAGTCAATAAATCACCAAAATTTACATGAACACTAAGGAACATATGGGAAATGTTAAGGGAAGTTTTGGAGTCAATTGATTGGGTTTTGATACGGATTAAAAATTTGCGTTTTTATGAGTTTTCGGTTGCCGGAAACGCACTGAAACCAAATCGGAAAAATCTCAAATTTTTACACGGAGTTGCTGGACATGTAAGAAAGTTCCTGAAATATTTTGAGAATTTTTGGACATCGGATGATAAACAAAGTGAATTATTCGGGTAAACACTGTTTTACAAATGATTTATTTGAGAAGTTAAAATAGCTTCATAAATTTCAAAAATAATTTTATTGGAATCTATATATTTTTACTGGTTTCTACAAAAAATTCCAAAATTTTATGAACTATGTAGATTAAATGGGATTTTTCGACTTTGAAAACACTTATTTTAACTAAATTCAGCAGTTTACCGGACAACGAACCTGCCAAAATGGGGAACGGACCAAACCCTAGCTTGACTATAATTGGAACACTCTGAGTATTTTGTGAGGTTCCAGGATAAGCAGAACACTCTGGGTGTGTTCGACCACCGTTCAAGAAGATCCCCGACGGCGAAAACGGATACTCAAATTTGGCGGACCTAGAGCCTCCAAACGTCCGGATTTCCTTAATGAATACTTAATCTTTTCTAAATCACAATGTATTTCCATTGTTTAGATCTTAGTGCCGTTATCCGAACTCATAAAACAACCGACTTTGGCTGGCACGCAAGCCGGTGCCCGGGAGCCAAACGTGAAAGTAATCATACCCTAACATCCATCACCACACTAGGATACTATATGTACAACATGGGCTGAAAATACCCACCTGGACCCGAGTTATTGGCACTACATTTTGATCTATTCAAAGTCTCGAGCCGATCACGAGCAACATCTTCGTTTAACGATGGAACTCCTAAAGAAAGATCAACTCTATGCCAAGTTCTCCAAGTGTGGATTTTGGCTTAAGGAAGTTAAGTTCTTGGGTCATATTGTCAACAAACAAGGTATTCATGTGGGTCCCGCCAAAATCAGTACGATTAAGGAATGGGATACGCCTACTACTCCTACCGAAGTTCGTTCATTTCTTGGTCTCGTGGGTTATTACCGTCGCTTTATCGCAAACTTCTCAAAGATTGCGGTTCCCTTCAATGCTTTGACTCAAAAGAATAAACCTTTTGAGTGGGGACCCAAACAAGAAGAAGCTTTTCAGACCTTGTAAAAAAAGCTCTGTAATGCTCCTATTTTATCCTTACCTGAAGGTAACGACGACTTTGTCGTATATTGTGATGCATCGAACTTAGGCCTTGGCTGCGTTCTCATGCAAAGGAGCAAAGTTAAAGCCTATGCATCAAGACAATTGAAGATTCATGAAAAGAACTACACAACTCATGATCTTGAGTTGGGTGCTATTGTTTTCGCTCTGAAAATTTGGAGACACTATCTATATGGTACAAAATGTGTGGTTTTCACGGACCACAAAAGTCTCCAGCACATTTTCAATCAGAAAGAACTAAACATGAGACAGCGACGATGGGTTGAACTTCTGAACGACTATGACTGTGAGATTCGCTACCATCCTAGTAAGGAGAATGTCGTAGCTGATGCGATTAGTCGTAAAGAACGAGTCAAGCTACATTGTGTTCAAGTTCAATCTGATATTCAAAACCGTATCTCCCAAGCTCAACGAACTTGTATTACACAAGGCATGTTAAGTGATAAATTACCACATCATCTTGAGTTTCAACTTGAAACAAAAGATAATGGGTTATCCTATTATCTGAACCGTTTGTGGGTTCCAAGTCAACACAATCTCCTCACCTTGATAATGGATGAAGCTCGTAAGTATCGTTATTCAATTCATCCAGGTGCAGACAAAATGTATAAGGATCTTCATACCCAGTATTGGTGGCCGGGTATGAAGAAAGACATTGCCTTGTACGTATCTAAATGTCTTACTTGTCTCAAAGTTAAGGCAGAAAATCAATGCCCTTTTGGTTTGCTTGAACAACCAGAAATTCCAGTTTGGAAATAGGAGAGCATTGCAATGGATCTCATTACCAAATTACCGCATACATCTAGAGGTCATGATGCCATTTGGGTAATCATTGATCGACTAACTAAGTCAGCACACTTTATAGCAAATCCGTGAGGATTTCCCTGCTGACAAACTTGCTAAAATCTATGTGGATGAAATTGTATATCATCATGGTGTTCCTTTGGACATCATATCTGATCGTGATGTTCGATTTTCATCTCATTTTTGGAGGACCATGCAATCTGCCATGGGAACCAAACTTAACCTAAGCACTGCTTATCATCCTCAAACTGATGGACAATCCAAAAGGACAATCCAGACACTGGAAGATATGCTTAGAGCTTGTGTGATCGACTTTTGTGGTAGTTGGGATTCGCATCTACCTTTGATCGAATTATCCTACAACAACAGTTATCACACCAGCATTAACATGGATCCTTTCGAAGCTCTTTATGGTCGAAAATGTCGTTCACCTGTCTGTTGGAATGAAATCGGTGAATCTCAATTCACTGGACCTGAACTCATTCAAGACACAACAGACAAAGTCAAAACAATTCGCGATAATCTCTTGACAGCTAGAAGCCGTCAAAAGAGTTACACGGACAAACGATGCAAGCCCTTGGAATTCCAAGTCGGTGATCATGTCCTACTCAAGGTATCCCCTTGGAAAGGTGTGGTTAGATTTGGAAAGAAAGGTAAACTTGCACCTAGATATGTTGGACCATTTAAGATCATTGAGAAAATCGGAAAGGTGGCCTACAAACTTGAGCTACCTCCTGAACATGGAAATGTTCATCCAACCTTCCACGTGTCCAATTTGAAAAAGTGTTTAGCTGATGAAAACCTCCACATCCCTCTTGATGAAATTCGTGTTGATGACACATTACACTTTATCGAGAAACCTGTGGAAATTTTGGTTCGTGTCAAAAAGCTTAAGCGCAGGCAAATAACAATTGTAAAAGTTCACTGGGAGTCCAAACATGGCATAGAGTTTACCTGTGAACGAGAGGACCAGATGATGGCGAAATATCCACATCTATTCTCACAAGTTTCATTTCCAAAAGTAGGGGAGACTGTGACATCGGTGTATTTTAATCATCGTACTATTCATAACGACTTTGTAATTCTATAATATTGTATTTTATTCCAAGATTTATGTATTTATATATGGTATTTCATATTTTCAATCCTTGTTCAATTCTGATCTTTCGAATCACTTCTGGAAGTGAAATCGCAAACTGTTACGCAAACTTAATCAGTTTAACACGATGTACACTCTGGAACAATGGCATAAGCTAAACATACCCTAAATACCCTTTACATAACTTAGAAATACGTTTTGAGGGCTTCGGTATGGCAAAACATGCTTATTCAACTTCAGGGGCTATTTTACAAATTCTACGAAACTATGCCAAATCGGGTATTTCCTGCTCAGGAACATATACGCACATCCAAAAATTTTTGTAATCATTAAAATCTAGTATTTTAATGATTGGAATGCAAAAATATCAATCGTTACGCGTTCGTTACGATTTTCGTCGTAATTAACCGAAAATTGCAACCGTACGACCAAACGAACCGACATACGAAAAGTTTGCGAGCATTTTTCAAGTTCCCTATGCTTTATCTTCCTTATAAACCTTAAAAATGGGGTCAACTGGTGTTAAAAGTGCCAAAACACGTCGAAAAACAAGTTTTTAGGCTGCAGGGACTAAAACTGCCAATTCTGAAACTTTGGATTCCCAGGCGCCACGCGAGAGAGTCACTAGACCTCCCACGATGCGCGGGGGATGTCTAGTGGCAGCAGCTACCTGGCAGCTTCTTGTTCATTTGACTTGACACCTATAACTCATTTTTGCCACACTTCTCCTGGTTGCAACACCTCACCAAACACTTGTTAAGATCCTACAACATCTCCTAACACTTGGAATGATCTTGTTACTTCAAGAAATCTATAAATGCCCCATTCTTGCAACCAAATTCCTTGCTCATTTCCATCTTTCTTCTCTCTAAACTCTAAGTGGAGTTGCTACCTTATTAGGAGGCCTCCCATCTGAGTTTTTCTAGTAATCTTGGCTTCCTTAACTGCAAGTAAGTGCTCTAACCAAGCCTTGTTCATTCTTTTAGCTTATTATGAGCCAAAAGTCAAACAGTTTGACTTACTCTTTGACTTTCGGTTTTGACCATTAGTTGGTCAAGTCAAAGTTCATTTGAACTTTGCAACGTGATCGTAATCACGAAGGTTATAATCCCTTGCGATTATACCTACTGATTACCACGTTTTCCTAGTCGAAGTGACGAGTCAAGGTTTCGGTCAATAATATGCAAAATGCTCATTATACGACGGAACTAGTTTCGGGTGTCAAAACACTTTGTTTTGATACCAAATCAGTTTTATAAACTTAGTTAGACATGTTAAACATGTCTAACTCGTCATTTTTAGTTTAGTGCTTGTTTAGGATCGTAAGTCGAGCGGTCTTGACCATCGCTTTGACTTTCGAATCCGACCCGTTTGGTCGATCTTAAGATCCGACCAAAACTCATAGTAGTGACCATAGTTATATAGGGAATAACCCTCTGAGGTTATACCTTATCGTCACGTCATTTGGTTAGTATTATGATAGGTCTTATTTTGCCCTTTATAAATGACCAAAATGCCCTTTTTGCACCTAAATTCATTTTAAGCATATATGTCTAAAGTTTTGACATATAAACTGATATTACAACATTATTAAACATTTTGGGCATTTAAGACTCATCATAGGACATGTTTAACCATTCGATCACATATTTACGTAAATAATCCGTTAAAGTAGCGTAAACTACCTTAACGAATCATAATGGGTCAAAAGCACTTAGGAATCTTTCCAAATCAGAATGTTAACTTTATTAAACCTTTTCATATGAGTTCCAATGCTCCTTCGGTTTATAAGGATTCATTCTATCCGAATATTCCGATTAAAGTCCCAATATTTACATAGTTATCCGATATTAGGACTCGCTTGATTTCCGGACACTCGAGCTTTGGGGTGATACACATGTGCCTACTTATTAATTTATTGATTTCATGCTTTATGACATATAATTGCTATTTTCATCTAGTACACGTATAGTACATGATTTCAATTATGTTTTGCTATGTATGTTGACTTGAGCATGCTAGCACATTGATTTCAAAGACACGTTTTGCGGCATATGTTGAGTTAGCATAGGAACACATTGATTTACATTACATTTTGCTATGTATGTTGACTGAGCATGCTAGCACATTGATTTCAAAGATGCCTTTTGCGGTATATGTAGACTTAGCATATGAGCACATTGATTTACATTACATTTTTCTATGTATGTTGACTGAGCATGCTAGCATATTGATTTTATGGACATTTCTACTTCGTATGTTGACTTAGCATACTTAGTACATGGTTTAAATACATTTTTCATGGCATTGCTTATATTGACTAAGACATTTGGTTTTCTAATGGGATATAATACATTCATAACATTGATCACGCCGCCCGGTAGTATGTAATGGTACCATAGGACTTGACAAATCCCATTCCCCGCTTCCTAGGTTTGTTTGGAAGTAGGGAATGACATAATCCGAATACATTTTTGATAAACCTTTGACTTGATAAGGGTTTATCCGACAGTCTCAAGGCTTGAATGTATGCGATAAACATAACTACATAAATGTTCATATCAAATAAAGCATTGGTTTTGCAAAACATGACTTTTGATTTAAAACTTTGGTTTATTCAAGACATTGTTTTGTACATGACATTGGTTCTACACGACATTATACATATGGCTTGAGTAAAGTCTTTTTACTTGCTATACAAGACATGGTTTATACCTAACATTGTGATATATTACATTGTTTACACATGACATTTGACATTTGTTTGACAAGACATTTTTGGTGGTTATTTGATAAGTTATTTAAATAACAAGATGTGTGTAATAGGATAAAAGCATGGTGGATACGTGTCACACCCTCAATTTCCACTTGCGGAGTATTACCGCGAGGCGTGTGATCACACCAGAATCTCAGACACTAGCAATTTCGAACGACTCTATATGATTTATTTAAACGTTTTCCAAAAACATTTGTTGTAAACATTCATAGTCATTTTCAAAATATCAAGGTTTCAAAGTTTAGCGGAAGCATTAAAGTAAAGTAACGGGCGCCAACATAAACGCCAAAACCAAAATCCCAAAAATTATTCGTAAATAAAGACTCGATAAAAATGTCTTGATCAAATGCAGGTGAGTGCACCTAGCGCTCCTAGCGTCCTGAGAAACATGCAAAGAAACAAGTGTCAACATTAAAGTAGAGTGAGTTCACAGGTTTTTATAAGTTCACAAGTTCGGTTTAAAAGATTGTTTTTCCCCGTTATCCCTAACCCGGGATAACGATATAGTTCCATTATTCCTAACCTGGAATAATAAGGTTGGTTCGTAAATAAGTTCAATGTTAACATCTAGGTAGCGAGCCTAAAGTTACGTCACCTAAGAGTTCGCGATTGAAGCTGACAGTTGTTGCCTCTGTGTTGCCAGGTCTATGACTGACCATGGCGAAAGTTAGGCCAAATTAATCACCCGTTGACCATTCCCAGTCGGCTAGCGCGACTAGCTCGGGTGGGGCTTGTCGGGCCCAGTAGTACTACTATAATTTTCCCGCTATCTAACCCAATACTAACGATCCGAGAGTTGGTTGAGGACTTCCGTGTTAAAGCTACTTAGTGACCATAACATACATTAACATTAACTTAGTTACCGAATAGTTAACCACGTTAATTTCGCCTAACGTAAAAGATAGAGTTGTAGAGCGCATACATGTTTCTCCCCATGTTGTTCAAAAACCGGATAAAATAGGGGCCGTGAACTCACCTTAAATTGTTCAGTTAGATAAACGCAAAAGAAGCAAATGATGGAGCCGCTGAACGCGTCCTAACATGTCAACCGATTTAAAGTTAGTGTATGAACACACTGACACAAAACCCTACGCATAACTAACACATAGTACGGCACACGTAATAACCAATTCGAAACCATAATCATGCATGCAAAGTATCACCATACAAAATAATGATCAAACCAACTTTTCATAAACACAGATTAACTCATACAACACTTAGGTACACACAAACGCAAGTTATCTTGTTTCAGCTTGTACGCTCATAACTGGGTTGTGTTCGTGGATTTTTCTGAAATAGTTCCAACGTTCCAAAAATTCGAATTTTTTACAGGAGGTGTCAATTAGACTATAGAATTTTGTGTAAAATTTTCAAATCCTAAATCTTTACCAATTATTTATAAAAATTTGTATACTAGGCTGCAGTCAGATTCGTCGCTTTCTGACTGCAGTCCACCAGAAAAATCATTTAAAAATCATCATTCATCCGATTAAAGAAATTCCAATGGAAGATTTTTGAAAACTCCCGTCTCCAGTTACTGTATAGATTTCGTGACCTAACCCCAAAAATATTATGTCCGACTCGATAAACAACCTGCAAATTCTACAGAATTTATGCAGCTTCAGCTGCTGTACTAAATGACCATATAAAAATAGCAAACGACCTTAGAAAAATATGAATCTTGCGCCATTTGAAGCGTTTTTCACAAATACACGTTTTAGGCTTCAGAAAATCCACTTTTCGATAAATAATGATCAGTTTACAGCCAACTGAAGTTGGCTGTAAATGTTAATCAGCTTACTGTTTTCGACTTTATCTTTTTAGAACATGTGTAAATGGCCATGACGCTTAGTTGTATCGATTAACCGCAGGTTAACTTGTCAAATATCATCTAATATATCAGTATTCATGCAAACCCTAAGTATATATCATGATCTTTATAGATAAAACGCAGCCTACGATTTTAATTCTCAAACATATCATCACAACCGCAAGGATTCGCATTTTCATCCGAACTAATCATACACCACAATACTTTTTCATAATAATATCACACAAGCACATAATCATGATCAAGACTGCACAGAACCTATTGTGAATCGTAATACAATTAAACCCTAACCTTCTGACGATGACAATTAGCGAACCGGGACAAGCTTGGAATCGATCCGAGGGATGTGGGATGCTTGCGCGACCGAGATGGAGGGGGGCTGCTGCCGTCGCACACTTCTAGGGGATTAGGGTTTTGAATATTTTATTTTGAACACCCCATGCATACATGCGTATACATAAGGGGCAAGGGGGCGGTTTGGGCTTGTCCTTGGGTCGCAAGGGAGGGGTGGCGGGTTGGGCTTGTGTTCGCAGGGGGGTATGGGTGGCGGGTTGGGCTTGTGTGGTCACAAGGTCGACACGTTCCGCGGCTCGGTTCGGTTCAGCTATTTATTTATTTTTATTTTTTACAATTTGATAACACAAGGCTTATAACTAATAAATCGCGAAATCAAAGCGTGATACAATAATCTACAAGCGTCTAATAACACATAGCACATAATTCAGATATAACTCATTAGAATTTCCAAACATTATGCTTATGGTTAAGCACAGTCATGGCTATCTATGGTTTTCCAGACTTTTCTTTGATTCTTTAGTTTTCTTCTAGCATGGAAGCATGTCCATGCTTGGTCATCTGACTTCCGGATTTTACTTCGTTTTTCGGTCTTTTACGCTTCTTTTCCAAACATCCAAAAACCTGTATTTATCAACTGGGAGCGATTTATGTAGTAGTTATTGCGAGCGCGTAATCAATTCTCCGAGTTAAATCGACGTAGGAATGAATAACAATAAAGTAGCGCGTTTAAGATACCTGAAAAGCCAGGATGTCACATTATCCCCATGTTGAAAGAATTTCCGACCCGAAAATTTAGTAAACACGTTAGAATGCAACGCACAAAAGTTCAGTTTGTTAGTATGGTGCAAGTAATCCCAGGCTGTCATATCATCCCCATGTTGAAAGAATTTCGTCCCGAAATTCAGTTGGCGGTAACATCAGATTGCTGCTCAGCTGCAAAAAGGTGTGGATATTTGATTTTCATTTGTTCCTCTCTTTCCCACGTGAACTCCGGTCCACGCTTAGAGTTCCAACAAACCTTGACGATCGGTATCCTGCTGTGCCTTCGAGTCTTAATCTCACGGTCCATGATCTCGATAGGTTGTTCCACAAAATGCAGCTGCTCATCCACTTGAATCTCATCCAATGGAATGACTAGGGTCTCATCTGATAGGCAATTCTTCAGATTGGACATGTGAAAAACGTTGTGAACTCCACTGAGTTCGGCAGGAAGGTCTAACTGATAAGCTACGGGCCCGATACGCTTCGAAATCACAAATGGGCCTACGTATTGTGGATTTAGTTTGCCTTGTTTCCCAAAATGAATTACACCCTTCCAGGGTGACACTTTCAGTAGGACGCGGTCGCCTACATGAAATTCGAGCGGTTTACGTCGTTGATCAGCGTAACTTTTCTGTCGATCTCGTGCCGCTACCATGCGGTTTCTGATTTGCACAATCTTTTCAGTAGCCTCAAGTATCAACTCAGGACCCTTGAGTTGACTGTCACCGACTTCTACCCAACAGACCGGTGATCTATATTTGTGACCGTACAATGCTTCAAACGGTGCTACCTGAATACTCGTATGGTAACTGTTGTTATACGAGAATTCCACTAAAGGCAGATGGATTTCCCAACTGTTCTCGAAATCTACCACGCATGCCCTAAGCATGTCCTCCAAGGTCTGAATGGTCCTTTCACTCTGACCATCTGTCTAAGGGTGGTAAGCTGTGCGCATATCTAAGCGTGTACCCAACGCTTTCTGAATTGACCGCCAAAAGTTGGACGTGAAACGAGCATCTCTGTCTGAAATGATGGATGTTGGCACCCCGTGCCGAGAAACTACTTCCTTAATGTAAACTTATCCATCTTATCAGTTTCTTTGGTCGCTAGGAAGTGTGCAGACTTAGTTAGACGATCCACGACCACCTAGATGGTATCGCAACCACCCGGAGTTCACGGGAGTTTAGTGATAAAGTCCATCGAGATGTGATCCCATTTCCACACTGGGATCTTAGGTTGTTGAAGTAGCCCTGATGGATTTTGGTATTCCACCTTGACTTTTGCACAAGTCAAACACCTGCTCACGTAGGTGGCTATATCTGCTTTCATGATGGGCCACCAGTACGCGGCTTTATGGTCTTGATACATCTTATCCGAACCAGGATTGACAGAGTATCGGGATTTGTGAGCTTCGTCCATAACTAGCTTCCTAAGTTTTCCGTAGAGAGGTACCCATATACGGTTCATGTAATACCGGGCACCATTTGGTTTCACTTCCCAATCGCGTTCCATCTTTCTCACAGATTCGGCCTTGATGTTCTCTTCCTTAACTTCTTCTAGCTGCGCGTCGCGTATCTGTTCGGGTAACCCAGAATGAATTGTGAACTGTAGTGCTCGTACCCGACGAGGTTTCAAGTGCTCCTTCCGAATGAGGGCATCAGCTACCATGTTAGCTTTACCCGGTGATATTGAATGGCACATTCATAATCGTTCAGGAGTTATCCAGCAACGCTGTCGCATGTTCAACTCCTCTGGTCAAAAATATGCTAGAGGCTCTTGGGATCCGCGTAGATTGTGCACTTTGTTCCATATAGGTAGTGTCTCCAAATCTTAAGTGCAAACACAACTGCTTCCAATTCCAAGTCATGTGTCGTGTAGTTCTTCTCGTGGACCTTCAACTGTCGGGATGCATACACGATGACCTTATCACGTTGCATTATCACACATCCCAATCCCTAAATGGAAGCGACACAATATACCACAAAATCATCCGTCCCCTCATGCAAGGACAAAATGGGCGCACTACAAAGCTTCTACTTCAGTAATTGAAATGCTGCTTCTGTTTGTCACCCCAAGCATACTTGGTGCCCTTCTGGGTGAGAGTGGTAAGCGGTTGTGCGATCATGGAAAATCCCTCGATGAAACGTCTGTAGTAACCAGCCAAACCCAAAAATTGGCGGATCTCTGTCGGTGTCCTGGGCGCTTCCCAGTTCTTGATAGCATCGATCTTGGCGGGATCAACGTGTATACCCTTTTCCTTCATGATATGCCCGAGTAACTGAACTTCCCGAATCCATAAATCACTCTTCGAAAACTTGGCATATAGTTTCTCCTGTTGAAGTAGTTCCAGCAATAACCGCATATGCTCAGCATGTTCTTCTTCACCCTTAGAGTAGATGAGTATATCATCGATGAACACAAGACAAACTTGTTGAGATACGGCTTACACACGCGGTTCATGAGGTCCATGAACACCGCGGGTGCATTGGTGAGACCGAAGGGCATGACCAAGAACTCTTAATGGCCATACCGATTGCGAAATGCCGTCTTGGAGATATCCTCCTCCCTGACGCGTAGCTGGTGATGTAACATCCACCAAAACACCGGATTTACCAAACCCGCTTCGTTTATTAACCGAACAATCAGTTAAAAAATTTGTTGCGTATTTAATGCTCAAATTAATTTTAAACGATGCATAATCAATAAGTATATTAGAATTTAAAATTTATTTTTGAAAATGTAATAAAAATAGTGAATTAAAAATAATATGCTGAAGCCGGGATTCGAACCCGGGTCAGCCGAGAGCCAGCAAAGCTTTAACACACACATTCAACCGCTCCGCCACTCGTGATCTTTGTTTACATATTGAAACAATTAATACATAAATTAAATCTGAAAATCAAAACCCAGTTATACAAAGCGCCCAAATCCGCTCACGCCGGAAATCCCGACAATTTCGTCAAAGTTTGCCGTTTCTTTTTGGTCATAACATATACATTAACAGTAAGATCGGTTATAACCGAAGAAAACCATCAATTACATTCATTGCCTTAAATTTCTATTGAAACCGAAAATATAACTCAAATCCGGGATTATACCTTGTTCATCAGTTAATCTAAAGAAGCTATTCAACTTACACTCTTCATTTCACTCAGAAAACTTCGCCGGAAGTCGCCGGAATTCTCTGTAAATTAACCGGAGAGTTTCGCCGGAAAACCGAATTCAATCAATCTTTTCTTCTTACCCAAAAATAAGATCATAGAACTCGTACTGACATCACTCCCACTCACCTTAAACCTCTGAAGAATCTCTGTCGCAAGAAATTTCACTCGCCGGAATTCTCTGCAAGTCGCCGGAAAAACCGAGACTTTCATCTACACGGTAATTACCTCGATTTTCTATTTCATTCCATTATTATACAAATTCTAACACCACTACAGCACTCAGAATCAACCCCAGACGACAGTGCCGGATTTTTCTGTTTTCGCATGAAAATTTCTGAAAGTTTCAGAATCACGCTAATAACCGGTATGATCGTGTAATCTACTGATAATCGTTACCTAGTGATTCAATTTCACCTCTAATTCATCCAAACTTATTATTGAACTCGAACAGAAGGAGATCCCAAAACAGAGCCGACGATTTTTGCCGGACTTCTGAAGAAGGACGATCAGTTCGGTACCATCAATCCCCAAACCTGTTTATGTTCATTACATTACGATTGCTCATAATGTTCGTTAAATTAATTTAACAAATAAATGTTAGATGACCGTTGCCTGAGTTTTGAACGAAGAAGACGAAGTAGTTATGTTATAAGATTATTTAAAATCGGTATTATAAAAGGGTTAGACACACAGTCCAGCGGTGGACTGTGTGCAATTAAATACATACACGTCGCGAGTTCGATTCCTGTCCCAACCTCATTCGCTGTAATAAAATGTTTTTTTTTAAACTGAACCGGGTTAATTCAGTAATATGTTAAGTATAATAAAAACTAGAATATTTACCAAGTTAGACACACAGTCCAGCGGTGGACTATGTGCCAAACTAAACCACAGGTCCCGGGTTCGAGACCTGTGGAGTGCACGAGTCGTTACATTAAAATCTTTTTAAAATAAATGATTTTTGGATTAATTTAATTAGTATATAAATATAATTAAAAACAGAAATATTTCGGGTTAGACACGTAGCTCAGTTGGCAGAGCTGCGTGCACGTGAACGGGAGGTCTCGGGTTCGAGTCTCACCCAGCGCACACATATAACCAACCGAACCGGTCAACAAGTCAACGGTCAAAAAGTCAAATTTTTTTATTATTTTTATTTATTTATTTTATTTAAAAATCAATTAAAAATACTTAAAAATAACATTTTTAAAGTTAGAAAATAGCCTAAAACTCACAAAAATATATCCAAAAATCCTATTAAAGTTGTTAATAAAATCCATTTATTTACCTTACTTTTCATTATTAATTAGGTTAGTTATTCCTCGACGATCAATCCTCTAAACTCGTGCGCATTCATCATCATTCACCGAACGCACCCAATGTGAGTGAATCTCACCAAATTCCCCGTTTAAATCACGTTTTTGGGGTGTATCATGTGTCTTACTATTTATTATATTTAAATCATTGTGCATACATCATATCATGAATAAATGTGTATCCAGCCTGTGTAAACTGTTTGTGTGATTATTATTTAGATTTAATTTATTATTTTCAGTACATGCAATTTCATAGGCCGCCGCTCCCCATTACATTATGAGCGTTGAGCAGTTCCCCATTTCATTATGAGCGTGAACCTGGCGTTGCCTATATACGATCGGCTCCGTTTGATTGAGCCTTGATCGTACAGTTTCATTCATGTTATATATTTATGCAAGTTGATATGTTATTGTATGATGTTGGTTTGTTAATGTATGTTATTGTTTGTTGTTGTTTGATATCGTATGCTAATGGTTTGTGATTGTATGCTGTTGGTTTGTTAATGTATGTTATTGTTTGTTGTTGTTTGATAACGTATGCTAATGGTTTGTTATTGTATGCTAATTGTTGTTATTGTATGTTTATTTACGTTTGTTCATATATGAATATTGCACAATTTTTCCATATTAAATACAACCAGAAATAAATAATAAATGTTTTCTAACAAGGTTCACTCGCCAACTTTTTGTTGATCCAAAAACCATTTTTACATATGATACAGGTGAACAGGATGAAGCAAGGAACATAGGAAATTGGCTTAGAAGAAAAATAATGAAGTTTAGAAGGATGAATAGAACATGTTGTATTTGTTTGATATGATTGTATGATCTCTTTTAAATTGAAATAATAAATATGAAACATTATAATAAATGTCATGAGCTTTGATGATAACCCAATCATGCCCCGATCACCTTTTCCGCTGCGGGTCGGGGTGTGACAGATTGGTATCAGAGCTTTTGACTCTAGGGATATATGATAGGTTATTAGACCCTTAGAGCCTATACTATAGTTGACTAGATGTTAATTGTTTATGTGGTTACATGCAAACTTATGATATTTATTTGTTTCATTTTTATTACATACACAAATGCATGCAAACATTTCCAATATTACATTTTGTGATACATAGTGAATTATACTTGCAGTCAAACATACATACTTACATACATATTCATCATACATGTTACAATATTCACATATTCAAATCATCTTCATACTTCTGTTATTCAAGATTTTGTCGCATTTTTTCATTTTTCAAATCTCATCAAAGTGAGTTCTGCGACGGGCATGTAGTAACTGTAAGGGTACAAGTACCGGTAGTCGGAACGTCCTGTCTAGGTTGGCATTCGTATAAATCCAATATAATGGACCAGTTTGCCTACCTGGGGACTAACGATGAGAGTACGAAGGACCTATTAGGCGAAAGCATGCCACACCAAACGTCGTTCGAACTAACCCCACTTTGAGGTGTCACCGTGTCCACACGTGGACACATTCCGAATATCATACATTACATATTTCTCGATTTTCTCCGGTTTTAGTGTACGTAACCAGACAAACACATGCGAACCATATGAAAAACCCGGTAATCATGGGGCCCACATGATTACGAAGGTGAAGTATGGCGGCATGCAAGGCCCAATTACGAGCAAAGCCCAAGACATCCTATGGATGTAGTAGATTTATTATGCTATGTTTATTTTATGAATATTCATTCCTAAATACGATACATGATCCCAAAAACATCCAACTCATACTCTTCATATGTATTCCTTGTAGATGTCTTCAAATTCCGCTCGTAGGAAGATGAGAGCAGGAAAAGCTCGCGAGCGCATGGCTGCCCTAATCGCTCAACAAATGGCTGCCGTAATACCCAACATTATAGTCCAAGTCCAACAAGCCCTTACCGCTAATCCCGTCAATCAAGAAGTTCAAAATGTTGTTAACCCTCCCCCAAATACCACTAAATGCACTTACAAGCATTTCAAATCCTGGGACCTTACAAAATACGAAGGGACTGAAGGTGTCACCGCTCTTCTCTATTGGTTTGAAGAAATGGAAAACATTTTTTTCTAAATTGTGATTGCCCCGATGATCGCAAAGTGCGATATGCTATTGGTCATTTATATGGAATAGCACTTACTTGGTGGAATACAGAGAAGGCCAAACGAGGTGTTGAAGATGCTATGACTTTAACTTGGGAAGAGTTGAAAGAAATTATGACAAGACGGTTTTGCCCAAGGAGCGAAATCAAGAAATTAGAGGATGAGTTCTATTCGTTGAAACAAAAGGAAGGCGACCACACTACATACAACAAGAGATTCCTCGAGTTAAATCAAATGGTTCCCAACTTGTTCACTCCCCACTACCATTTGATCGAGCACTACATCAAGGTCTTCCTTCAAAGATTCAAGACTCTGTAATAAGTACCACACCTGCAACCTTGGAAGCAGCAATGGAGTTAGCTACAGAGCTCACCGAGAACCGAATCCGGAACAAAGACTTCAAGGAGGAGAAGAAGAAGGATAAAGCATCGACTGAAACCTCCGACTACACCCAAACCGAATCCCCTTCTCAACCCATTTCTAAGAGAAAACGAGACGAGCAACTTTTCGCTGTCACCCAACGCAACCAACCAGCCTTACAAGCCGTACCCCTCCAAACTATCCCAATCACTCAAGTAGCACCCAACTCAACCTACCCAAATAAGAAACCTTACCTTGGACCTCACCCTCGATGTAACACCTGTTTTTATCACCATCCATCTACCGTACTCTGTCGACTATGTGCGAATTGTGGACGCTATGGTCATTTGAGCAAAGTTTGCCGCACCTCTCAAAACCAAACCTCACCCCCTACTCAAAACATGATCCAAACATATCAATAACCCCAATACCCCATGTTCCCATATGTTCGACCTTGTTTCAATTGTGGCGACCTTACCCACTTTAGAAACACGTGCCCTCAATTGGTTAACATCATAAACGCCCAAGCTCAAGCAAACCCAGTTAACCAAGCAAATCAAGAAAACCCAACCACTAGGCCACCAGCAAGAGGAAGAGTTTTCAACATCAACGCCAATCCGGTTGAAGATAATGACGGCCCAAACGAAAACACCCAACTAGTCCCCTTCACCAACAATCAAGATTCTACTCCAACCGCTTAGTTTTATGTTTTCTTTATGTTATCTCAATTCTCACATGTCTCAATTTTAAATTGGAAATTTATCCAAGGATCTTAATGCGAATTACTATTTCAGTTTTGTTATATACTCATTGATTTAACATTCATACCATCATACATCTCAACGTATTTCAATCTCATTATTTAAAGAAATTGGATTGTGTTCCATTTTCTACATAGACTAACCTCTCCATCACAACAAACGAGAGAGGGACTGTCATCATTCAAACATGTATACTATCAGAATTATGACTCAAGCATTGTTTGTTGTGTTTATTTATGTTTTAGAGTCACATAGGACTAATCATAGCTTACTGATAAAACCAATGAAAATTTGACGAGAATATGGTGGATACGCCGCTGGTACTTCCTATATATAAGTATTCTTGTCAAAGGATCAGAGGCATTATCAGGCAGTTATGAGAACTTCCATGTAGGATTTAGTAATGTTTTGGTTGAAATTTGTTTTACACTCACTGATTTAACATTCATATCAACTCATCATTTAAAGAAATTGGATTGTGTTCCATTTTCTACATAGACTAACCTCTCCATCATAACAAACGAGAGAGGTATTGTCATCATTCAAGGACTCAAGCTTTGGTTGTTGTGTTTCTTTATGTTTTAGAGTCACTTAGGACTAATCATAACTTACCGATAAAACCAATGAAAATTTGACGAGAATATGGTGGATACGCCGCTGGTACTTCCTATATATAAGTATTCTTGTCAAAGGATCAGAGGCATTATCAGGCGGTTATGAGAAGTTCCATGTAGGATTTAGTTTTCTCTTGATTGAAGTTTGTGTTATACTCACTGATTTAGCATTCATATCATCTCATCATTTAAAGGGATTGGATTGTGTCACTATTCAAACATGTATGCTATCAGAATTAGGACTCAGACATTGGTTGTTGTGTTTATTTATGTTCTAGAGTCACATCATAGAACCAATCATAACTTACTGATAAAACCAATGAAAATTTGACAAGAATATGGTGGATACGCCGCTGGTACTTCCTATATATAAGTATTCTCGTCAAAGGATCAGAGGCATTGTCAGGCGGTTATGAGAAGTTCCATGTAGGTTTTAGTAATAAAAGTTTTGTTTTAGGATATAATCTAATCTTTCAAACGTACCCAAACTCATATGCATAACATCATACTTAGTCGATCAACTCTGTGTATCCATGTTCCGTATACACTTTAGGCAACAAAAAGCGATTCCTGTAGCAGGGTATTCAACCCTTACAAGGAACGTTACCGCCTCAAACAAAATTTAAACTCTTACTCTCTTCTAAGTATGTAATTGTCAAATTAAAACACCATCCTTTTTAGACAAATATGCAACTACTTAAATTTCGGGACGAAATTTCTAAAAGTAGGGGATACTGTAACATCCGCCAAAAAACCGGATTTACCAAACCCGCTTCGTTTATTAACCGAACAATCAGTTAAAAATTTTGTTGCGTATTTAATGCTCAAATTAATTTTAAACGATACATAATTAATAAGTATATTAGAATTTAAAATTTATTTTTGAAAATGTATTAAAAATAGTGAATTAAAAATAATATGCTGAAGCCGGGATTCGAACCCGGGTCAGCCGAGAGCCAGCAAAGCTTTAACACACACATTCAACCGCTCCGCCACTCGTGATATTTGTTTACATATTGAAACAATTAATACATAAATTAAATCTGGAAATCAAAACCCAGTTACACAACGCGCCCAAATCCGCTCACGCCGGAAATCCCGACAATTTCGTCAAAGTTTGCCGTTTCTTTTTGGTCATAACGTATACATTAACAGTAAGATCGGTTATAACCGAAGAAAACCATCAATTACATTCATTGCCTTAAATTTCTATTGAAACCGAAAATACAACTCAAATCCGGGATTATACCTTGTTCATCAGTTAATCTCACGAAGCTATTCAACTTACACTCTTCATTTCACTCAGAAAACTTCGCCGGAAGTCGCCGGAATTCTCTGTAAATTAACCGGAAAGTTTCGCCGGAAAACCGAATTCAATCCATCTTTTCTTCTTACCCAAAAATAAGATCATAGAAATCGTACTGACATCACTCCCACTCACCTTAAACCTCTGAAGAATCTCTGTCGCAAGAAATTTCACTCGCCGGAATTCTCTGCAAGTCGGCGGAAAACCGAGACTTTCATCTACACGGTAATTACCTCAATTTTTCTATTTCATTCCATTATTATACAAATTCTAAAACCACTCCAGCACTCAGAATCAACCCCAGACGACATTGCCGGATTTTTCTGTTTTCGCCGGAAAATTTCTGAAAGTTTCAGAATCACGCTGATAACCGGTATGATCGTGTAATCTACTGATAATTGTTACCCAGTGATTCAATTTCACCTCTAATTCATCCAAACTAATTATTGAACTCGAACAGAAGGAGATCCCAAAACAGAGCCGACGATTTTTGCCGGACTTCTGAAGAAGGACGGTCAGTTCGGTACAATCAATCCCCAAACCTGTTTCTGTTCATTACATTACGATTGCTCATAATGTTCGTTAAATTAATTTAACAAATAACAGTTACTGTTGCCTGAGTTTTGAACGAAGAAGACGAAGTAGTTATGTTATAAGATTATTTAAAATCGGTATTATAAACGGGTTAGACACACAGTCCAGCGGTGGACTGTGTGCAAATAAATACATACACGTCGCGAGTTCGATTCCTGTCCCAACCTCATTCGCTGTAATAAATGTTTTTTTTTAAAACTGAACCGGGTTAATTCAGTAATATGTTAAGTATAATAAAAACTAGAATATTTACCAAGTTAGACACACAGTCCAGCGGTGGACTGTGTGCCAAACTAAACCACAGGTCCCGGGTTCGAGACCTGTGGAGTGCACCGTGTCGTTACATTAAAATCTTTTTAAAATAAATGATTTTCGGATTAATTTAATTAGTATATAAATATAATTAAAAACAGAAATATTTCGGGTTAGACACGTAGCTCAGTTGGTAGAGCTGCGTGCACGTGAATGGGAGGTCAGGGGTTCGAGTCTCACCCAGCGCACACATATAACCAACCGAACCGGTCAACGGTCAACGGTCAACAAGTCAACGGTCAAAAAGTCAACATTTTTTTATTATTTATTTATTTATTTTATTTAAAAATAACATTTTTAAAGTTAGAAAATAGCCTAAAACTCACAAAAATATATCCAAAAATCCTATTAAAGTTGTTAATAAAATCCATTTATTTACCTTACTTTTCATTATTAGTTAGGTTAGTTATTCCTCGACGATCAATCCTCTAAACTCATGCGCATTCATCATCATTCACCGAACGCACCCAATGTGAGTGAATCTCACCAAATTCCCCGTTTAAATCACGTTTTTGGGGTGTATCATGTGTCTTACTATTTATTATATTTAAATCATTGTGCATACATCATATCATGAATAAATGTGTATCCAGCCTGTGTAAACTGTTTGTGTGATTATTGTTTAGATTTAATTTATTATTTTCAGTACATGCAATTTCATAGGCCGCCGCTCCCCATTACATTATGAGCGTTGAGCAGTTCCCCATTTCATTATGAGCGTGAACCTGGCGTTGCCTACATACGATCGGCTCCGTTTGATTGAGCCTTGATCGCACAGACATTTATCATTTTCAGTACATGCAATACGATCGGCTCCGTTTGATTGAGCCTTGATCGCACAGTTTCATTCATGTTATATATTTATGCAAGTTGATATTTTATTGTATGCTGTTGGTTTGTTAATGTATGTTATTGTTTGTTGTTGTTTGATATCGTATGCTAATGGTTTGTGATTGTATGCTGTTGGTTTGTTAATGTATGTTATTGTTTGTTGTTGTTTGATAACGTATGCTAATGGTTTGTTATTGTATGCTAATTGTTGTTATTGTATGTTTATTTACGTTTGTTCATATATGAATATTGCAAAATTTTTCCATATTAAATACAACTGAAATAAATAATAAATGTTTTCTAACAAGGTTCACTCGCCAAGTTTTTGTTGATCCAAAAACCATTTTTACATATGATACAGGTGAACAGGATGAAGCAAGGAAAACATAGGAAATTGGCTTAGAAGAAAAATAATGAAGTTTAGAAGGATGAATAGAACATGTTGTATTTGTTTGATATGATTGTATGATCTCTTTTAAATTGAAATAATAAATATGAAACATTATAATAAATGTCATGAGCTTTGATGATAACCCAATCATGCCCCGATCACCTTTTCCGCTGCGGGTCGGGGTGTGACAGGTGATAACCGGACCGTAGATTAATCTTGGTGTAGTAGCTTGACCCCTAAAGCTGGTCGAAAAGGTCGTCGATGCGAGGTAAGGGGTACCGGTTCTTGACGGTAACCTGATTGAGTTCCCTGTAGTCGATGCACATGCGGAAGGTCCCGTCCTTCTTCTTGACATATAGGACCGGAGCTCCCCATGGCGAAGTACTGGGTCGGATAAATCCTTTTTCCAACAATTCCTGAAGTTGAGTTGACAGCTCTTGCAGCTCTGCTGGAGCTAAGCGGTACGGGGCCTTGGCGATAGGATTTGCATGGCTCGTCAATTCGATTTCAAACTCTACTTGTCGATGTGGTGGAAGACCGGGTAACTCCTCTGGAAACACATCGGGAAAAACACGGACGATGGGGATATCTTCAATCCGCTTCTCGTCCTTAGACTGCTCGGTGACCAGTGCGAGCAAAGCAAAATAGTTCTTCTTCCGAACATACTTCTGAGCTTGCATGTAAGAGATGATGTTTGTGACGATGTCTGCCTTCTCACCTTGCACCATCAAGACTTCGTCGTTAGAGATCGGAATACAGATAGCTTTCTCGAAACAGAGAACTTCAGCTCGGACGTCAGATAGCCAGTCCATTCCGACTACCACGTCAAAACTACCCAGAGTAGTTGTCATCAGCTCAATGGTAAAGGTGTGACCCGCGAGTTTAAGTTGACAGCTGGTCACTAGATGAGTCACATCTACAGATTTACCATCGGCTAGTTCTATGACGTAAGGGGTCTCTAGGGGTTTAGGTGTGAGATTTAGGTTCTTTATAAAAGACTCAGATATAAAACTCTTATCCGCACCCGTATCAAAAAGTACAGTAGCAAAAATATCGTTAAGTGGAAACTTACCGGTGACCACATTCGAGTCGTTTCGGGCCTCTCCACGGCCTAGCGTGAATGCATGTCCTTTGGCACCTCCTGTGTCACAATTTCCATTGTTGTCATTGTTGTTATTTTTTGTTGTTGTTGTTATGGTTGTTTTTGTTATTCCCACCATTGTTGTTGTTGCGAAGTTGCGGGCAGTCTGGCTTGAAATGGGCAGTGCTACCGCACTGATAGCATCGCCGGTTATTACCCTGCTGTTGACCCTTTCTGATTCTGTCATGACATAATTTCCCCGCGACAATCCTTTGCCCCGTGTCCTGCTTTACCACATCGTTTGCATCGATTTCCGGCGCAAGGGCCGTGATGATGGAGGTTACAAGGATTACATTGCGGCTTTCGACCCGCATAGCCGCTTGAGTTCTGGGTGTTGTTGGCAGACTGATTGTAGTGACCCCGATTGTTGTTGAAGTTGTTGGACCGCTTCTGGTTTCCTTGTTGTGGCTGAGCTGATGAAGACTGTCGAGCAGGTGAGTCTTCAAATTTCCTTTTGTTATCAGGGAAAATTTCTGTTGCACCCCTAGGTGGTAACTTCCTTTGCTCCACCACCTTATCGGTGAGTTTATGTGCCAGTCTAATCGCTTGATGCTCCCTCGTAGGGTTGCTAGACATTACCATGCCCTAGATCTCAGGGACCAGACCCCCAAGATAAAACTCAAGTCGTTTATCTACGGTGTTAGCCAAATCGGGATAAAGGAACACCAGATCATGATGTCTTGCCGTGTACGCTTCAATTTCTGACCCGACCATCTTGTGGTTCCATAACGCTTGTTCTAATTGTTGAACTCTGTCCCGCGGACAGTATTCCTCCTTGATTAGAGCTTTGAATTCGGTCCAGGCCATTGCGTTCGCTGCAACAAGTCCACGCGTTTGGACTTGTGCGTTCCACCAGGTTAATGCCCCATCTTCCAACATCAAGGCAGCATACTTGACCTTATTAGCTTCGAGGCAATTGCACATTTTGAAAACCGATTCAGACTTTTCGACCCAACGGACCAGTCCTATGGGTCCTTCAACACCCGTGAACTTGCTCGGTTTTGCATCCAGGAACATCTTGTAGGGGTTAAGACCCCCTCCTGGGGATAGAGGATAGGTAGTCAGCGAGAAAGTCTACTAGCCCAACTATTAGATTTTCCCATGAAAATTTAATAATGGTTACCTGCTGGTGGGTTAGGAACACCTGCTAGAGCAGCATTCACGTGTTCTTGGATTAAAGCGGCCAATTCTTCAGTTGACATGTTGAGGTTTCCGCGACGACCGGTTGCCATTTCAGATCTTCGCAAGACAACACAAACACACACCGATAAGTATATGTCCAACATAGTTATCATATTCCACACTTCAATGATCACACAATTTATGTCAACCCAACAAATTAAACAATCAAAAGGAACATTCAATTAAATAAATTGTAATGTCTCACAAATATTAGTTTAATTATAAAATTTCCAAGTTCAAACATAAGTGGAAACAAACAAACTAAAGGAAGCAAAACGGAGATTGGCGAGACGAGTTAGTCATCTATGTCTCCATCTCCCAAGTCGCAATCACTGCCGCCTTCCGCTTCAGCGTTTTCAGCTTCAACAGCCGGGTCCTGTTCCGGCTCTTCTTCCTCCGGATCCTCCTCCGGGTCTTC
Source organism: Scalesia atractyloides (assembly GCA_947069175.1). NCBI lineage: Eukaryota > Viridiplantae > Streptophyta > Magnoliopsida > Asterales > Asteraceae > Scalesia > Scalesia atractyloides. Next base: position 50,553,629 of record CAMTDV010000005.1, on the reverse strand, counting down.
CTCTGGATCCTCCTCTTCGTCCTCTACCGGCGCTGGAGGGGCCGGTGCTGGTGCGGGTACTAGGATAGGTGGTGCTTGGTTCTGCTCCAGTTCATGAATCCTCCAACTGGACTCAATAACTCTGTCTTCGAGCCAGTCAGCCGCTCAGCACGAAGGTCCTTAGCTAAAATGTTTCGAACTCTCTTATTCTCGTATTGCACTTCCTCGAGCTCTCCAGTTTTACCAGTCAGCTGACGTATCAGCCATCCCTGAGCTTCGATAGTCTCCTGCATTCTCTCTAGCTGTTCCTGTTGTTTCCTTAACAAATCTCTAAGTAGATCGTCCCCCACTCCTAAAGAGTTGACCGGTTTGACCGGTATAGCAGTGGTTGGACGGGAGGACGACTCCCCTCCTAGAGCGAGTCTTTTCCTAGCAGCTGAGCGTGTCTCCACGCCACGAAGTGGTGAGGGTTCGACCATGGGTGCCTTCCCCGGCGCCCTTGATTGTCGAGATCTGTCGGATGAGGATGATGACATAGCCTGCTAGGTTTGTGTAGTTAGTTACGAGCTGCGTATATCACAATATACATATATATCTCACATAGAACAATTGTAGTATAACACATAACAATATATCACAATTCGGTGCCAACAAAGTATAGTGTCGTGCAACAGCTATAGTTTAGGTCTACTTTTAATGCAAACCTGGTTCTCTATAGCTAGAGGCTCTGATACCAATCTGTCACACCCTCAATTTCCACTTGTGGAGTATTACCGCGAGACGTGTGATCAAACCAGAATCTCAGACACTAGCAATATCGAATGACTCTATATGATTTATTTAAACGTTTTCGAAAAACATTTGTTGTAAACATTCATAGCCATTTTCAAAATATCAAGGTTTCAAAGTTTAGCGGAAGCATTAAAGTAAAGTAACGGGCGCCAACATAAATGCCAAAACCAAAATCCAAAAAATTATTCGTAAATAAAGACTCGATAAAAATGTCTTGATCAAATGCAAGTGAGTGCACCTAGCGCTCCTAGCGTCCTGAGAAACATGCAAAGAAACAAGTGTCAACATTAAAGAAGAGTGAGTTCACAGGTTTTTATAACTTCACAAGTTCGGTTTAAAAGATTGTTTTTTCCCCGTTATCCCTAACCCGGGATAACGACATAGTTCCATTATTCCTAACCTGGAATAATAAGGTTGGTTCATAAATAAGTTCAATGTTAACATGTAGGTAGCGAGCCTAAAGTTATGTTACATAAGAGTTCGCGATCGAAACTGATTGTTGTTGCCTCTGTGTTGCCAGGTCTATCACTGACCATGGCGAAAGTTAGGCCAAATTAATCACCCGTTGACCATTCCCGGTCGGCTAGCACGACTAGCTCGGGTGGGGCTTGTCGGGCCCAGTAGTACTACTATAATTTCCCCGCTATCTAACCCAATACTAACGATTCGAGAGTTGGTTGAGGACTTCCGTGAGAAAGCTACTTAGTGACCATAACATACATTAACATTAACTTAGTTACCGAATAGTTAACCACGTTAATTTCTCCTAACGTAAAAGATAGAGTTGTAGAGCGTATACATGTTTCTCCCCCTGTTGTTCAAAAACAGGATAAAATAGGGGCCGTGAACTCACCTTAAATTGCTCGGTTAGATAAACGCAAAAGAAGCAAATGATGGAACCGCTGAACGCGTCCTAACATGTTAACCGATTTAAAGTTAGTGTGTGACACCTTAAATTAACCTACGCATAACTAACACACAGTACGGCACACGTAATAACCAATTCGAAACCATAATCATGCATGCAAAGTATCACCACACAAAATAATGATCAAACCAACTTGTCATAAACACATATTAACTCATACAACACTTAGGTACACACAAACGCAAGTTATCATGTTTCAGCTTGTACGATCATAACTGGGCTGTTTTCGAGGATTTTTATAAAATAGTTCCAACGTTCCAAAAATTACAATTTTTTACAGGAGGTGTCAATTAGACTGTAGAATTTTGTGTAAAATTTTAAAATCCTAAATCTTTACCAATTATTTATAAACATTTATATACTAGGCTGCAGTCAGATTCGTCGCTAATCGTTTAAAAAACATTGTTCATCCGATTAATGAAATTCCACTGGGAGATTTTCGGAAACTCCCGTCTCCAGTTACTGTACAGATTTCGTGACCTATCCCCATACAAAATATGAGATCCGACTCGATAAACAATCTGCAAATTCTGCAGAATTTACGCAGCTTCGGCTGCTGCACTAAATGACCATTTAAAATAGCAAACCACCTCAGAAAAATATGAATCCGGCGCCATTTGAAGCGTTTTTCAAAATTACACATTTTAGGCTTCAGAAAATCCACTTTCTATAAATAATGATCAGGTTACAGCCAACTGAAGTTGGCTGTAAATGTCAATCAGCTTACTGTTTTCGACTTTATCGCATTAGAACATGTGTAAACGGCTATGACGCTTAGTTGAATCGATTAACAACAGGTTAACTTGTAAAATATCATCTAATATATCAGTATTCATGCAAACCCTAAGTATATATCATGATCTTTATAGATAAAACGCAGCCTACGATTTTAATACTCAAACATATCATGACAACCGCAAGGATTCGCATATTCATCCGAACTAATCATACACCACAACACTTTTTCATAATAATATCATACAAGCACATAATCATGATCAAGACTGCACAAAACCTAGTGTGAATCGTAATATAATTAAACCCTAACCCTGAAACGATGATAATTAGCGAACTGACACAAGCTTGGAATCGATCCGAGGGATGTGGGATGCTTGAGCAACCAAGAGGGAGGGGGGCTGTTGCCGTCGCACACTTCTAGGGGATTAGGGTTTTCAATATTTTTTTGAACATCCCATGCATACATACGTATACATAAGGGGCAAGGGGGCGGTGTAGGCTTGTCCATGGGCCATAAGGGAGGGGTGTCGGGTTGGGCTTGTGTTCGCAGGGGGTGTGGGTGGCGGGTTGGGCTTGTGTGGTCACAAGGTCGACACGTTCCGCGGCTCGGTTCGGTTCGGCTATTTATTTATTTTTATTTTTTAAAATTCGATAACACAAGGCTTATAACTAATAAATCGCGAAATCAAACGTGATACAATAATCTACAAGCGTCTAATAACACATAGCACGTAATTCAGATATAACTCGTTAGAATTTCCAAACATTGTGTATTCCCTAAATACTAAAGTTAGCGTAGTTATTGCGAGAGCGTAATCAATTCTCCGAATTAAATCGGCGTAGGAATGAATAACAATAAAGTAGCGCGTTTAAGATACCTGAAAAGCCGGGATGTCACAATACTCCTTGGGTACTTCCTATATATAAGTGCTTTCATGATATTACATATTGTAGATTTATTTAAACCACTTCGACAAAGACAAAGACAAGACACATTTAGTACAAATATCATATATTTTTCACAAGACATTGTTTTACAAATGGCATATTTTATACAATTCATTATCATCCGGTTAATTATTTAACCATACGTCCTTCTTTTATATCATTTGATTTTCATATGATTTTGTAAAAGAAAACATTTTATAAGGATCATGACTACTTTTCGTTAAACTATTATTTTAACTTCAAGTCATGAATCCTCATCAACAAAACCTATGTATCTCACATGCATTTTTATGCTGACGTACATATTTTCACATGTGTTTCAGGAGCTAATGCTTAAGGATGATTCGTGCGACACTTAGGACGGACTTGGGCTTTATTGACTTAAAAATTAGGAAGACAAATAAATTTATGTTATGTTTCTATTAAATTTTCGACAATGTAAACAATTTGAATCAATAATACAAAACTTTAAATTTCCATGGTTGTTGAAACAATACTTCTTTTACGACACTGCCCGAAGTTTCCGTCGCGGTTTGTTGTTTTACACGGTTGGGGTGTGACACACTTCCCCACTTTTGAGTTGTTTTACTGTTTTATGGGGACTTGCATGTTACAAACTGTGTTAATTACACCAACTGGTGGGTGAGTTTTCACTACCCCACTTTTAAACCGTTTTACTGTTTTCTGCGGTGATTTGAGTGTTACAAACTTTGTTAACGCACCAACTTGAGAAGATGTGAATTATCTAACACACGAACCACATCCCCACTACAAGTGATTAACTTAAGCCGTAGACAGTGGATAGTACTATTGGTTTGAAAAACCCAGGCCGCGCCCAACAGGATGTCGGCAACAAGGTCTGCACGCGTCCTAAACTCGGTTATGTTGTTAGGTATAACTACACTGGGGCATTGAACTACACGTGACGCAGTTGGTGGGCCGGGAGTGTCTGGATGACACGGTCTGGTGGGCGTCCGTTACGACTTTCGTCACGCATTTACGGTCATTTGCGCGTCCGTTACGACTTTCGTCATAATTAACCGAAAACTGCCACCGTACGACCAAATGAACCGATACCCGAAATATTTTTGGACATATTTCAAGTTTCCTATGCTTATTCAACCTTATAAAGCTTAGAAATTAGGTTGACGGGTGTTAGAAACGTTGAAACGCGACAAAATAATTCCATGGGCCAAAACTGCCATTTTTGGAAACTTCAGCCCCTGCAAGGCCTTACGGACCGTAAGGCAAAACCTCTTACTGTCCGTAAGAGGCCTCCAGCTTAGTAGATACTTGGCAGCTTCATGTTATCTTTCTTTGACACCTACAATTCAAACTTGCCACCTTCTTTCTGGTCTTAACACCTCACTAGACACTTGTTAACACCACACAACACCTCCAAACACTTGTCTTGATCATGTTCACCCTCTTAAACTATAAATACCCATCAAAGTTTCATTTGTTACTTGCTCAATCACAACATTCTTCCTCTATTCTCTCTTGGAGTTGTTTCCTGGTCAAAAGGAATCCTCCTATCTGAGTATTAAGTGTTTCTCAAACACAAGTAAGTACTCATCATTAGTCTTTTTCATTACTTAGTTTGTTATGAGATAAAATCAAACAATTTGACTTCAATTCTGGCCATAATTGCTCAAAGCAAAGTCCAACTGGATTTTGCAACGTGATCGTAATCACGAGGGTTACGGTCCTTAGCGATCATGCCTACTGATTACCACGTTTGCTAGTCGTAATGACGAGTCAAAGTGTCGGTCAATGCTGCGCAAAGTGCGCATTATACGACGGAACTATTTTCGGGTATCAAAACACTTTGTTTTGATGCCAAATCAGTTTTATAAACTTAGTTTGACATGTTTAACATGTCTAACTCGTCACTTTTAGTTTAGTACTTGTTTAGGGCGTAAGTCGAGCGGCCTTGACTTTCAAATCCAACCCGTTTGGTCACCTTTAGGATCCGACCAAGCCCATTAGTATGACCCTAGTATTATAGGCAATAACCCTCTGAGGTTATACCTTAAGGTCATATCGTTTGGTTAGTCAAATGACAAGTCGAATATGTATTCCATATAATGTCGAAATACCCTTTTTGCACTTAAATTAGTTTTGAACTTATAAGAGCATTGTTTTGACAACTAATATACAACTTATATAAACTAATTTTGGCATATTAGACTTGTCATAGGACATATTTAGCCACCCGAACACATAGTTACGTTCATGACCTGTTAAAGTGGCGTAAACCACTTTGGCAAGCCGTAGCGAGTCAAAACACTTTGAAATTCTTCCAATTAAGAATGTTTGATATTATAAACCATAATATACAAGATCCAACTCTTGTTTGGTTTATATACCTCATTCTATCCAATCTCTCGTTTTCAAGTTCGACACACTAACATGTAGTTGTCTGATACACTAGGAACCACTTCGACACTTGAACTGTTGATCCTTTGAGCTTTGTTATATCATTTGAATAAGATCTATACGCAATCCCAGGCAGTAGTACTTAGCTCCCCTCTTTTACGTCTTCAAATGTTTTTTGGGGTGATTCGTATGTGTAATTAATTTTTCACAATGTATGGCAATTATGTGCTTACTAAGTGCATTTTTGTGTAATATTCCTTTTATGCAAGACATGATAATTGGGGACGAAACCAAACCTTATAGTATCTTTCTATCTTTATAGATTGATTCTAGTAGGATACTTGAAGTACAGTCTTAAATCTTCTATCTTTATAGTAAGATTTCTAAGAAGTGCTTTACACTAGGAACCACTTCGACACTTGTAGGATGTTTAATGTACTAATTGGTAGTCCTTTATTGGATTCTGTGTACATTAATGCGTATGTGACAAGACAATGTGACAAGACATGTGACTAAACCAAAATCCCTAATGCATCTATCTATCTTTTTAGTTAGATACTCGTGAGAGGTTTAATGTACTAATCTGTAATCCTTTACAGGATTCTATGTACATTAATACGTATGTGACAAGACAATGTGACAAGTTGACAATGATTATGTGGTTATTGTGATTAGTTGTGATTTAGATAACGCAACGAGTGTAATACCATAAGAACATGGTGGATACGCCGTTGGTACTTCCTATATATAAGTGTTCTTATTGTATTACTCTTGTAGCGTTATCCGAATCACATTAGGATTTTGTGTCTGTTTGATTCAAAGTACAATATCCAAATCCTTGTAGAATCATACATATTTTATATGTTAGATTCTTAGAAGGATAACCAAAGTATTGTATTAAATCAATGATTTGATTTCTAATAATACTCACGCGAGTTATGACAAATTACAATATTTGTCATTATTAATCTTTGATTGGATTTCTAATAACATACTCTCAAGATTTATGACTAAATTCAAGGCGATTAAATGAACAAAGTACAATTTTCAATGTCATAAAAATTACTTAGTTTTAACCATGTTGCCATATACAAAACCATTCTGTCACAAGTTTCATAATCAAGTTAATGTATTGCAATACTAAATCTTTTTCCATTCCTTGGTTTTAAAAGAGTCCATTTTTAATATACAACTCTCGTAGTTGTCTAAGTATTGCAACACCAAACTTTTTGCCATTAACTTGGCCAACAAAACTATGTACTCGCCAACATAGTTTGTTGATGTCTCATTTTCACATATGTTTCGGGTTTCGATTATTCAAGCTTGCTACACATAGGAATGCATCCGGGCTTTAGACTTCTTTAATCAAAAGACAACTTCATGTATTCTTTGTATTGTTAAAAAATGTTAATAATAGTGAAACAATTTAGTATCAGTTGTGGCTGAGCAATTTATAACGTGACTCCTCGATATTTCCGCCGCATGTTGTTGTATTCCGCGATCGGGGTGTTACAGTAACCCTAAGGTTAGGCAAGCCATTGAGCTAGCTACAACCCTGACTGAATCTCAAGTCAAAAAGGGTAAACTACAACGTAAGGGAGACAAGAAACCGTCTGTTAAGTAAGAGAAACGTAAGAGTAACAAAGCCAAAACCTCCAAGAAATCTAGGAAGCGTAAGGCTTCCAAGAACTTCGCAGTTGTTACACAACCCAACCAAGCTGCTCCTAATCAGCCAGCTTAACCACCCGCCAAGAAACAATATGTCGGTATTGCACCTTTGTGCAACAAATGCAACAGTCACCACCAGCTCCATCTCCCATGCCGTATATGCACTACTTGTGGACGAACTGGCCATTTGGCCAACACTTGTCGTTCTGCTCCTGCCCTGAATCATGTTGTTCAAAACCCTGTTCAAAAGCCAGCCAATTCGGTACGACCTCACTATCCACCAGGGTCTTGCTACAATTGTGGGAATCTTACCCACTACATGAACAACTGCCCGAAGTTGGCTAACACAAACCCGGCTCATGGATGAGCATTCAACATTAATGCAAACGAGGTTTCATGTGATACCCCTGACAAAACCAGGTACATCTTAATTGGTCCTAAACTTAAAGCATGATTAAAACATTAATTGCGCATAAACCTTGTAAACTTTTATGACTTGTGTGCTATGCTGAGCAATTGTTATTACGTCTCGGAAGAATCCGAGAGCACGTCATGGTTATGACACTATTAAGGACCAAGATGCAAGGTTGGCGTCTTAGCCTTGAACAACGTGTTAAATGGAGACTTGACGTTTAACAGCGAATTAAACCTTTGACGTTGATTATTAGGTTATCGGTAGCATCATTTAAGATTTTGAGTTCCAGAAACAACTTAGTTTTGTGCCATAGACTGTGACATAAGGTTTGAAAATAATCAAAGCCCGGGCACGCAAAACGAAGCAGCTCCCAACATAAGGCAACCAAATGTGCAAGGAACGATCGATCAAGCTTAAAAACACTTAAACGAACGTCTTACGAGACTTTTATGATTAAAACATAACCATGCTTGGGTTTCGAGACGGTTATGCCCAGTTTTTAAAACCGGATCTTTTGACACTAAAAACGCGAAAAACGGAGCCTGTTTCGCAAATCGAGAACGCGTCTGGGACCCGAAAAACGAACCTAAATGCTAGCGGAAGATAAATATCATCTTTTAACATGTATAATGAAGCACGAGGTGTACCCTTGGGACCCACACCCAAACCGCCACCCCCCATATATATATTAATTTTATTTTCATTTAATTCAAATAAAAACCCAACTTTTCACTCAAAATCTGCTATAAAAACAAGAACATCAAGCTGATTATCATCTTAACAACTTCAAATCAAAGGTATAAACCTTGGGTTTTATGGTTTTGATGATGTTTTCTTGATTAAAGGTGATTTCTAGCCGAAAAACTCATTTTAATCAAAGATTTTGGAGGTTTAAACATGTTTATGGGCTGAATAAGAACACCTTGGTATTCTCCTGGTGTTATATGGAAGCCATGCTCACAAATCTTTGGGGTTTGATACCCTAATCAACATCTATTCGACAAAAATCGCTTAACTATTTGATTAACCGAAAAACAATGAAATAAAGCTTGATTGATCTAAGTTCTAGCATATTGCGTTGTACTTGATGTGTAGGTACTGAATATAGCACCCACCCACTTCTGGACTCACAACAAGTGCTTGAAATCGAAGCTTTCGCTAGGTATATCATCCGAAAACCGAAACAAGCATAGGCAGAATCTTGTTTTAGGTATAACTTCGTCCGTGATGCATAGATTGAGTTGAAATTTGGTGTGGTTATGTAGGGTATTGTCAGGAAGGTCTACGTAAAATTTTAGAATTTTTGAAATTTTCTATGATTTTTGGGAAATTTTAACTCTTTTACCATAAGAATTTCAGAAAAATTATCAAACGAATTCAATAAATCACCAAATTTTACAGAGACACTAAAGAACATATGGGGAATATTCTGCGAAAATTTAGAGTCCATTGGTTGAGTTTTGATTTGGGTTAAAAATCCGCGTTTTTTAAATGTGAATTTATGGAATTATATAAAAATTTACAGATATTTATTCAAATTATAGATTAAATGGGAATTTATGGAATTAAAAATAGATTATTTTAAATCAATTTCGGCAGATTACCGTATAGCAAACCTGTCGTAACCGGGAACTGCCCCAACACGACAAATACTATTATTAGAACACCGGGAGTGTTCCGGGAGATGCCCGGGCAAATTGGGCACTATGGGTGTGTCCTAAGACAGTTCAGGAGAAATCCCGACGGTGAAAATGGAAACTCAAATTTGGCGACCTAGACTCCCCAAACACTCAAACTCCCTTGATGGAAAGTTAATCATTCTTAAATAACCATGTATTGGCCTTATTGATATTCCCGTACCATTATCCGAACACGTTAAACTACTGACTTTGACTGGCACACGAAACGATACCCGGAAGCCAAACTGAAAACTAATACTACCATGACGTCCATCACCATACCAGTGTCCTATAGACTCAATCCGGAGTAAAAAACTTCTGACAAGATCCAAGTTATAACCATTACCAACTTAGATACTGATTTGAGCCCCTACTTGCATGTGTGTTATTAAAGTTGACCCAGTTGCTTGATGACTCGTGTGTTCAGACCACTATTTGCACTGTGAGTTTTTACTTCCCCACTTTTGAATGGTTTTACTGTTTTCTGCGGACTTGCATGTTAAAAACTGTGTTGAATACACCAATTTGGGAGGGAGTTTTACTCTCCCACTTGTAAACTGTTTTACTGTTTTCTGGAATGACTTGCATGTTATGAAACTGTGTTAATTGCACCAACTTGTGATGATGTGAATTATCAAACACACGAACTACCTACCCTCTAAAAGTGATTAGCGTAATCCGTGGGCAATGGATAGTACTATTGGTTTGACAAACCAAGTTGCTCTAGGCAGTGTCTAGGTGACATTGTGTGTCGGTGACTAGGCAACTGCACACGTCCTGAATTCAGTTATGTTGTTAGACATAACTAAAGCGGAACATTTAACTTTATATGACTTAGTGCCGGGATGACGTGCCTGTCTTGACACAGCCCGGTGGGAAGTGTCTGCGGTGACACGACCCTGTGCGATGATGTGTCTGTCTGACACGAAGTGACTATGACAGGTCAAGGTTTCACTTGTGTACTCGTGTAATTCCATCTGTGACTATGACTATGACTGTCATATTGACTAGGACCAGTGCAATTAAACTTGTTAACACATATTGTTACACAACAATTAAACTAGCGGAACTCACGCAGCGTTTAGCTGACCTTTTTAAAACTAACATGCATTTCAGGTAAAACTAAACAGGAGTAAGGAACGTGCGTGTGGATGGCTTTGGTAGTAAACTATAGAAGAATAAGAGCTGTGGTAACTCGTAGTACCGTACTTGAACTTATGGTTTGTAATATGATACAAATAGTATGTTGTAACCGAGGTTCCCTTTTTATGTAATATCATGTTTTTAAATTATCGGTAGTTACCATGTGTCTGCCGCACCCTGCAATTATCTTCCCTGTGAGTCGGGGTGTGACAGCACGTGCAGACAACGAGGTGGTGAACAGAGCATTCTTCGTTAACACCCATCCTGCATCAATTCTTTTTTATTCGGATGCCGATAGAAGTTCCGTATCCCTAGCTTTTGAACCTTTGCTTTCAATGTCTAGAACCAAACTAGGAAAGCCCTTGAGAGTCGAAATAGCTAGTGGCGAATCCCTTAAACTTGATTCTATTATTCGTGATTGCCAATTGAACCTCAATAACCATCTTTTTCCCATTGAACTCACCCTAATGCAAATCGGAAGCTTTGATATCATAGTAGGAATGGACTGGTTAACTAAACACCATGCGGAGGTGATCTGTTTTGAGAAGATCATTCTATACCTCTTTCGTCTGGTGAAACCTTAGAGGTTCGTGGAGAAAAGTTAGTAGCCTTAAACTCATGACATGTACCCAAGCCCAAAAATACCTACGGAAGAATTATTTTGCCTTCTTAGCACACATCGTAGAGGAAAAGGCAAGGGTAAGACTATTCAAGATATCCCCGTTGTTCGGGATTATCCTGAGGTATTTCCTTAAGAGCTACCTGGTTTACCCCCAGCACGACAAGTTGAGTTTCGTATAGATCTTGTACCCGGTGCCAACCCTTTTGCTAATTCTACACACCGTCTTGCACCATCTGAGATGCAAGAGTTGTCAAAATAGCTTCAGGAGTTATCAGGACAAAGGGTTCATTCGACCGAGCTTTTCACCTTGGGGCACACCAGTTATATTTGTGAAAAAGAAAGATGGATCCTTCCGTATGTGTATCAAATACCGTGAGCTCAACAATATCACAATCAAGAATCCCCTACCTCGCATTGATGATCTCTTTGATCAGCTTCAAGGTGCTACCTGCTTCTAAAAGATTGATCTGCATTCTGGGTATCATCAGCTTTGTGTACTGGAGGAAGTTATTCCCAAGACTGCTTTCCACATATGTTACGGTCACTATAAGTTCACTATTATGCCCTCCGGTTTGACAAATGCTCCTACTGTCTTCATGGACGTGATGAATCGGGTTTGTAAACCTTATTAGGACAAGTTCATCATTGTATTCATTGATGACATTTTGATTTATTCAAAGTCTCGAGCCGATCATGAGCAACATCTACGTCTAACGATGGAACTCCTGAAGAAAGAGCAACTTTATGCTAAATTCTCCAAGTGTGAATTTTGGCTCATGGAAGTTCAATTTTTGGGACACATTGTCAACGAACAAGGTATACATGTAGATCCCGCCAAAATCAGTGCGATTAAGGAATGGGATACACCTACTACTCCTACCGAAGCTCGTTCATTTTTGGGTCTCGCGGGTTATTACCGTCGCTTTATTGAAAATTTCTCCAAGATTGCGGTTCCCCTCACTGCTCTAACTCAGAAGAATAAAACTTTTGAGTGGGGACCCAAACAAGAAGAAGCTTTTCAGACCCTGAAAACAAAAACTTTGTAATGCTCTTATTTTATCTTTACCTGAGGGAAACGAAGACTTTGTCATATATTGTGATGCATCGAACTTACGCCTTGGCTGCGTTCTCATGCAAAGGAACAAAGTTATAGCCAATGCATCAAGACAATTGAAGATTCACGAAAAGAACTACACCACTCATGATCTTGAGTTGGGTGCTATTGTTTTCGCTCTGAAAATTTGTAGACACTATCTATACGGTACAAAATGTGTGGTTTTCACGGACCACAGAAGTCTCCAGCACATTTTCAATCAGAAAGAACTAAACATGAGACAGCGACGATGGGTTGAACTTCTGAACGATTATGACTGTGAGATTCGCTACCATCCTGGTAAGGCGAATGTCGTAGCCGATGCTCTTAGTCGTAAAGAACGAGTCAAGCTACGTTGTGTTCAAGTTCGATCTGATATTCAAAACCATATCTCCCAAGCTCAACGAACTTGTATTACACAAGGCATGTTAAGTGATGAATTACCACATCATCTTGAGCTTCAACTTGAAACGAAAGACAACTGGTTGTTATATTATCTGAATCGTTTGTGGGTTCCAAGTCAAGACAATCTGTGCACCTTAATAATGGATGAAGCTCACAGTCTCGTTTTTCAATTCATCTTGGTGCAGACAAAATGTACAAGGATCTCCATACCCAGTCTTGGTGGTCGGGTTTGATGAAAGACATTAGCTTGTACGTATCTAAATGTCTCACTTGTCTCAAAGTTAAGGCAGAACATCAATGTCCTTCTAGTTTGCTTGAACAATCAGAAATTCCGGTTTAGAAATGGGAAAACATTGCTATCGATCTCATTACCAAATTACCACGCACTCCTAGAGGTCACCATGCCATTTGGGTAGTCGTTTATCATCTAACAAAGTCAGCACACTTTAAAGCGATTCGTGAGGATTTCTCTGCTGACAAACTTGCTAAAATCTATGTTGATGAGATTGTATCCCATCATGGTGTTCCTTTGGATATCATATCAGACCGTGATGCTCGATTCTCATCTCACTTTTGGAATACCATGCAATCTGCCATGGGAACCAAACTTAACTTGAGCACTGCTTATCATCCTTAAACAGATGGACAATCCGAAAGGACAATCCAAACACTGGACGATATGCTTAAAGCTTGTGTGAAGATTTTTGTGGTAGTTGGTATTCGCATCTACCGTTGATCGAATTCTCCTATAACATCAGTTATCACTTTAGCATTAACATTGCACCTTTTGAAGCTCTTTATGGTTGAAAATGTCGTTCACCTGTCTGTTAGAATGAAGTTGGTGAATCTCAATTCACTGAACCTGAATTCATTCGTGATAACCTTTTGATAGCTAGAAGCCGTCAAAAGAGTTATGCGGACAAACGAGCAAGCACTTGGAATTCCCAGTCGGTGATCACGTCCTACTCAAGGTATCCCCTTGGAAAGGTGTGGTCAGATTTTGAAAGAAAGGAAAACTTGCACCACGGTATGTTGGACCATTTAAGATCGTTGAGAGAAACGTAATAGTGGCCTACAAACTTGAGCTACCTGCTAAACTTGGTAATGTTCATCCAACGTTCCACGTGTCCAATTTGAAAAAGTGTTTGGCTAGAAAACCTCCACATCCCTCTTGATGAAATTCGTCTTGATAACACGATGCATTTTGTTGAGAAACCTGTGGAAATATTGGACCGTTAAGTCAAAAATCTCAAGCTTAGACGTGGGTGTCCAAACGTGGCCCAAAGTTTACTTGGAACGAGAGGACCAGATGAAGGCAAAATATCTACAACTATTCTCACAAGTGTCCTCTAATTAAATTTCGGGATAAATTTCCTAAAGTAGGGGAGACTGTGACATCTGTGTTTTCAAATTATTGTACAATTACGAACAATTTTGTACTTAATGAAACCTTCTGTTTTATTTCCGAAATTATTTGACATTTGTGCATTTTCAATCCTATTTAATTTTTATCTTTCAAACTTTTTCTGGAAGTGAAATCGTAAAACGTTAAGCAAACATAATCAGTTTAACGTGACGTACACTCCAAAACAATGACAAAAGCTAAACATACCCTATATATCCTTTACATAACTTAGAAATGAGTTTTGAGGGGTTCGGTATGGCAAAAACACGCTTATGCAACTTCAGGGACTATTCTTCAAAATCTACGAAAGTATGCCGATTCGTGTATTTCTTAATACGGAACACGTACGCACACTCAAAAATTTTTGTAATCATTAAAATCTTGTATTTTAGTGATGAGATTCAAAAATACATTCGTTCGCAATTACGTTCGTTTTCGCATTAATTAAAGCATTCGTCGTAATTAAGCGAAAAACGCAACCGTACAACCGAACGAACCGACATCCATGACATTTTGAATATATTTCAAGTTCCATATGCTTTAACATTCTTATAAAGCTTAAAAATGAGGTTGTCGGGTGTTAGAAGTGCCAAAACACGACATTACAAGTCCAGAGACCAAAGCTGCGAAAAAGCAAAACTTTGACCCCAAGACTTGCTTACGGACCGTATGCACTTCCTTTATGGTCCATAAGGGATCCCTTGATCAGCAACTTCCAAGTTGCAACTTGGCAGCTTCTTGTTCATTTCTTGGCCTCAAAGCTCGCGATTGTTGACACCTATCACCTACTTTGGACACATAAGAGGACACTAATCAGTTCCTTGATGACTCATGGACACTTGGCTTAATTTGGTGAGCTCAAATTCACTATAAATAGCCAAGGATTCATGCCACTCAACTTGCTCAGTTCTTTTCTTTCTCATCTAAGCTCTAAGTTGGAGTTGCTACCACTTGTGGGGGCCTCCTATCTGAGCTTTCTTCTTCCTTGAACACAAGTAAGTACTCTTTCCTAGTCTTGTTCAATATTTTTGGCTATTATGAGCCAAAAGTCAAACAGTTTGACTTTCAGTTCTGACCATAATTGGTCAAGTCAAAGTTCTATTAAACTTTGCAGTGTGATCGTAATCATGAAGGTTATGATCCATAGCGATCACGCCTACTGATTACCACGTTTACTAGTTGAAGTGACGAGTCAAAGTTTTGGTCAAAGATTCACATAATGTGCATTTTACAACGAAACTATTTTGGGTATCAAAACACCATGTTTGATACCAAATTAGTTTTGTAAACTTAGTTAGAGATGTTTTGAGATGTCTAACCTGTCACTTCAAGTTTAGTACTTTATTAAGGTCGTAAGTCGAGCGGTCTTGACCACCGTTTTGACTTTCGAATCCGACCCGTTTGATCGATAATATGTGACCATAGTTGTATAGAGAATAACCTACTGAGTATACCTTATGGTCACGTCACTTGATTAGGGTTATCATAAGTCACTTCTATGTTCTTAAAAATGACAAATATGCCTTTTTTTGGGCATAAATCTATTTTAAACATATGTAACCAACTTTTTGACATATAAACTGAGGTTATAACATTTTCAAACATATTTGGGCATTTAAGACTTATCATAGGACATGTTTAACCATCTGATCATGCGTTTACACAAATGACACGTTAAAGTAGCGTAAACTACCTTAACGAGTCATAACGGGTCAAAAGCACTTAGGATCCTTTCCAAATCAGAATGTTATGTTTGTTAAACCATATTATATGAGTTCCAACACTCGTTTGGTTTATAAGACTTCATTCTATCCAATCCTCCGATTAAAGTCCCAACACACTAACATAGTTATCCGATATTAGGACACACTTGAATCCTTGATCTCTTGAGCTTTGTTTGACCATTCGAACAACACTTATATGTAACATTTGTCAAAAACGGGTCTCCAAAACCCGCTCCGTTTTGTAATCGAATATCAAGTTATGAATGTCACATTGTATATTTATGATTATTTTGATTTATAACGATACATAATTAATAAACAAACTAAACTATAAAAATTATATTTGATAAAAAGTGAAAACAAAATAAATAAAAAGAAATGTTGCTGCCGGGACTCGAACCCGGGTCAGCCGGTTTATAAATCCAAAGACTTAGCACACACCCACATCACCACTCCGCCACTTGTTATTATCTGTCATTTCTAGGAAACAAATAACTTTTATGCGCAAATACAGTTAAACCGGTTGCGCCAACTGAGTAACTGAAATCGGCAAACCAATCGATTAATCATTTGTTTAATCGCACATTCAGGTTTATAACCGATGCACCGATGATTTTAATCAATTCGGAATTGATTGAACATCAATTTTCATCATTATCGGTTTTATAACCGAAAGTAATCAAAGTTCAGATTACTTCAATCAAAACCCTTCTCGCGACTCAGAGACATCAGGCAAACATTCCATTTCACTTTCGTCATACTTTCAGTCCATCAGAACGCTTAAATCAACTCGCCGGAAATTTCTGTAAGGTTCGCCGGAAAACCGTGTTTGTCTTCATATCGGTAATTTCTTCAATACTATCGTAGTATAACAGTTGTTAAGCTGTTTCTAACTCAAACCATCCACTTGAGATCAAATTCAGGCACCGTTATCAGATAATTCCAGTTCGTCGGAGAGTTTCTGGAAATCGTTATCTTCATCTGTGAAACGGTAAGGACCTTCAATCACACTGATAACGTTTGTTATCACTTCAATTCCAAGATTGGCTAATCAAAATGGTTAATTGTTTGGTTCAGTGGAGGTGCACAAAAACAGAGCCGACGCATTGCCGGAAATTCTGTGATATATCATTCCTATGGTATGTTACTTCCAATACCGTCTCTGCCATTTCATTTTAGCCTTAAGAATGTTTGTTAATCGTAAAAACAAGAAATGGATTAGTGATTCAGTCGACTGAAATTTGAATGAAGAAGATGAAGTTAGTTAAGTTATAAGTTTATTTAAAACCAGTAATATGAACGGGTTAGACACACAGTCCAGCGGTGGACTGTGTGCAAAATATACATGCATGTCACGAGTTCGATCCCTGATACACGCACCTTCTAAGTAATAAAATGCCCTTTTGATAAAAGCTGAACCGGGTTAATCCCGTTAGTTGTTAAGTATAATAAAAACCGAGATATTAACCAGGTTAGACACACAGTCCAGCGGTGGACTGTGTGCAACACTAAGTCGCACGTCACGCGTTCGAAACCTGTTACTGGCACCGGTTTGTTGAATTAAAATGTTTTTGAAACTAAAAGAATTTTGGTTAAATCGAATCAGTATATAAATATAATTAAAAACAAGATTATTTCGGGTTAGACACGTAGCTCAGTTGGTAGAGCTGCGTGCACGCGTACGGGAGGTCTCGGGTTCGAGCCTCACTCAGCGCATACATACACACATACGAACCGATCAACAAGTCAACGGTCAACGGTCAACGCAAAATAAACAATTTTTTTATATATTTTTATTTATTTAATTTAAGTTAAAAATCAATTAAAAACACTTAAAAATAACATTTTTAAAGATAGAAAATAGCCTTAAACTCACAAAAATATATCTAAAAATTCCATTAAATTCCTTAATAAAATCCACTCATTTACTATATTTTTTCCGCCATTATTTAGGTTAGTAATTCTCGTTGTTCAACTCTCCCGACTCGTGCGCATCTCATCATCTCCATTCAAACGCACCCAATGTGAGTGAATCTTTACAAATTCCCCGTTTAATCACGTTTTGGGGTGTATCATGTGTCTTGTTATATATATTATATTTAAACCATTGTGCATACATCATATCATGAACATGTGTATTCAGTTTGTTTAAACTGTTGTGTAGTTATTGTTAGATGCAATTTATTATTTTCAGTACATTCAATTTCATAGGCCGCCGCTCCCCATTACATTATGAGCGTTGAGCATGTTCCCCATTTCATTATGAGCGTGAACCTGGCGTGCCCACATACGATCGGCTCCATTGGATTGAGCCTTGATCGCACAGACATTTTCATTTTCAGTACATGCAATACGATCGGCTCCGTTTGATTGAGCCTTGATCGCACAGTTTCATTTATGTTATTTATCGTATGATGTTGGTATGTTTATGTATGCTATCATATGTTATTGTATGTTATAGTTGTGATTGCTATTGCCACTGCCTGATTATGTACATTTGCTCATTTATGATTATGCACAATTTTTCATTGATAAACTAACAAGTAAATCAATAATAAATGTTTATCTAATAAGGTTCACTCGCCAACTTATGTTGACCCAAAAACCCCCATTTTTACACATGATACAGGTGAACCAGCAGCAGCTAGAAACACATAGGATTGGACTAGAAGAATAAAATCATTTAGAGTTTGGGATTGTTATGTTTGGTTTATTTTCTTTGTATTGTATGGACATGTTTGGATATTTGGGAATGTAACTTCGACTTTAATAAATATGAAACATATTAGTAAATATCATGAGCTTTGGTGATAACCCAATTATGCCCCGACTCTTATTCCGCTGGGAGTCGGGTGTGACAGATTGGTATCAGAGCCATGACTATAGGGATATAGGATAGGTTATTAGACCTTTAGAGCCTATACTATAGTTGACTAGAAATTTATAAGATTTTTGTGTGTTACATGCCAAATTTCATGATGTTTATATGTTTTATGTTAAATGTTACATTCAATATTATGCAAGCATGATCACAAGTATGTATTACCATATAATGCCTATCATGAATCATATACTCATAACATATCACATCCATGAAAGCACACACCACATCATCATTGTTTTTACAATGATTTTTGTGTTTTTAAATCTCATCAAAGTGAGTTCTCATGACGGGCATGTAGTAACTGGAAGGGTACCAGTACCGGTAGTCGGGACATCCTGTCTAGGCTGGCATTCGTATAAATCCAAGTAAAGGACTAGTTTGCCTACCTGGGGACTAACGATGAGAGTACGAAGTACCTATTAGGCCAAAGCATGCTATACCAAACGTCGTGTGAGCTAACCCCACTTTGAGTTGTCATTGTGTCTACACCTGGACACATTCCGACCATACATCTCGTAAACATATTTTGTGGTTTGCATTCGGGTGATGCGAGTGTTAAATCGCCAATACTAATGTGAATCCTACCAAGACAATAGCCATGGGGGCCCACATGACTATATAGGTGAAGGTATGGGGGACATTTGAGGCCCAACATGAGCAAACCCAAGACATCCTATGGATGTAGTTGCATTATTGATATTTATGTTATTTTCATTTTCTTAAAGACACATGACACCTAAAAAGACACCATAAACTCACAATCTTCTCATGTATGTTCCTGTAGATGTCGTCCAGACAGCAACGAAGGGTAAAAGATCAGGAAGGTCTCAGGAACGCTTGGCCACACAAATCGTGAAACAAATGGCCACGATACTGCCTGACATTGTGGTCCACGTACAACAAGCCCTCGCTACAAATCCTACTAACCCTCCCCAACAACATGACCAGAACATCGACAACCCTCCTACCAGCAAGTGCTCTACAAACATTTCAAATCTTGTGATCCTCCTAAATTTGAGGGGACCGAAGGTGTCACTGCTCTCCTCCACAGGTTCGAGGAAATGGAAAACACCTTCCTCAACTGCGATTGTCCTGAGGATCGCAAGGTTCGATACACCACCGGGAGACTATTTGGGGTAGCTCTCACTTGGTGGAATACTAAAAAAGGGAAGAGGGGAACTGAAGATGCAATGGCCTTAACTTGGGAGGAGTTAAGGGAAATCATGACTAGGCGTTTCTGTCCTAGGAGTGAAATTAAAAAGTTGGAGGACGAATTTCATTCTTTAAAACAGAAGGAGGGGGATTACACCACTTATAACAAGAGGTTCTTGGAGTTGAACCAAATGGTTCCAAATTTGTTCACCCTAACTTATCGTCTGATCGAGCATTATATTCGAGGACTTCCCTCGAAAATCCAAGATTCAGTTCTCAGCGTTTCACCAGTAACACTTGAAGCTACTATGGAGTTAGCAACTGAACTGACCGAGAACCGAATTCGCAACGGGAAGTTCAAAGAAGAGAAAAAGAAAGCCCCTGTTGAGGGTCAAACTTCAAACCATCCCATCTCTTCCTCTAAGTTTGCTAACAAGAGGAAGCGCAACACCAGAAATTTCGCTGTTACTCAAACCAACTCCCCTATCCCTACTGCACCCATTACCCAGGTTGCCCCTCCACCCGCACCATACAGAAGACCTTACACTGGCCCGTTACCAAAATGCAACCGTTGCCAATATCACCATTCTCCTGATCATCCTTGCCAATATTGCACCGGCTGTGGTCGCGCAGGTCATACTGTTCAAACCTGCCGCATGCCTCAACGAACGAACCGCCACCAACCTTCAACCCAAACCCACCAACAATTAATGTGTCAAGCCCAACCACCCCTACAATATCCACCTGCCGAACATTTAGCCCAAACATATTACCAACCCAATTATCCTATGGATCAACCAATGCGGACTTGCTACAATTGCGGAGACCCAAGCCATTTCAGAAACACGTGTCCAAGGTTGGTAAACATTATTCATGCTCAGGCCCAAGCCAACCCGGTGAATCAAGCAAACCAAGCTCCTCCACCTGCAAGAGAAAGAGCTTTCAATATCAACGCTAACCAGGCCAGAGCTGACGGCAATGTGGTTAACGGTACGTTCCTTATAAATGGTAGATATGCCTCTATGTTATTTGATACTGGTGCGGATAGAAGTTTTGTGTCCTTAGAATTTGAACCTATCTTAAACCAAAATCGGGATAAGCTCATGGAATCCATAACGGTAGAAGTTGCTGACGGGAAACCAGTTTCATTAAACTCTATTATTCGCAACTGTACACTCACATTAAATGACCACGACTTCTCAGTCGACCTTATTCCTATGAAGCTGGGAAGTTTTGATATCATAATTGGTATGGACTGGCTCAGTCAACATCAGGCAGAAGTTGTATGTCGCGAAAAATTTATACGTATTCCTTTTTCAAACGGTCAGACTCTTCGAATCTTTGGAGAAACCTCGTCGAAAGGACTCAGCTTAATGTCTTGTCTTCAAGCTCAAAAATATCTTCGCAAGAATTATGTCGCGTTTTTAGCTCATATCATCAAAAAGGGAACCATGGAGAAGAAACTTGAAGACATTCCTGTAGTAAAGGATTTCCCGCAAGTTTTTCCTGACGACATTTCAGGACTTCCTCCAGTTAGAGAAGTCGAATTCCGTATTGATCTTATACCTGGTGCTACACCAGTTGCAAAGTCTCCTTATAGGTTAGCCCCCTCTGAAATGCAAGAGCTAGCCAGTCAATTACAAGAGTTGACTGACAAGGGATTCATACGTCCTAGTTCATCGCCTTGGGGTGCACCTGTTCTTTTCGTAAAGAAGAAAGCTGGATCATTTCGTATGTGCATCGACTACAGAGAGCTCAACAAGTTAACAATCAAGAATCGCTATCCTTTACCTCGCATTGATGATCTTCTTGACCAACTTCAAGGTGCCAACTGCTTTTCAAAAATCGACCTTCGATTTGGCTATCATCAACTTAGAGTACATGAAGAAGACGTCCCAAAGACTGCTTTCCGAACTCGTTATGGCCATTATGAATTCATGGTCATGCCATTTGGTTTAACCAACGCACCAGCTGTCTTCATGGACCTAATGAACAGAGTCTGCAAACCTTATCTTGATCGATTTGTTATAGTCTTCATCGACGACATTCTTATTTATTCAAAGTCTAAATCTGATCATGAGCGTCATCTTCGACTCATCCTTACACTTCTAGAGAATGAAAAGCTTTACGCTAAATTCTCCAAATGCGAATTCTGGTTAAAAGAGGTGCAATTCCTCGGACATGTCGTCAATGACAAGGGAATACATGTCGACCCCTCAAAGATCAAAGCGGTACAAGAATGGCAAGCTCCACGTACACCAACTTAAGATCTTTTCTTGGTCTAGCTGGCTATTATCGTCGTTTCATTTCGAACTTCTCTCGCATTGCTGTACCACTCACGGCTTTAACTCATAAGGGAAAACCTTTCATATGGGGACACAAGCAAGAAGAAGCCTTCCAAACCCTTAAACAAAAACTTTGTGATGCACCAATCCTCACTCTTCCTGAAGGTTGTGATGATTTTGTGGTCTATTGCGACGCGTCAGGGCAAGGATTGGGCTGCGTTCTAATGCAAAGAGAGAAAGTTATAGCTTATGCTTCGAGACAACTCAAGACGCATGAGAAGAACTATACCACTCATGACCTAGAACTTGGAGCCGTTGTGTTCTCTCTTAAGATATGGAGACATTATCTCTATCGTACTAAGTGTGAAATACACTGACCACAAGAGTCTTCAACATATCTTCAATCAAAAAGAGTTAAACATGAGGCAACGAAGATGGGTCGAACTTCTAAATGACTACGACTGTGAAATTAGATACCACCCTGGTAAAGCAAATGTGGTGGCTGATGCACTTAGTCGAAAGGGTTATGCGAACTCCATTCGTCTTCTATGTTCGCAAATTATAACCGACATTAAAGATCAAATTCGAGAAGCCCAGCACGTTTCAATAACGGAAGATGATGTACGAAAAGAGATGTCCTGTGGAGCTGAGCTAAAAATTGAAACTAAATCTGACGGTATTCTGTACTACCTAGATCGTATCTGCATTCCTAACCGCAACAATCTTCGTGAAATTCTTATGAAGGAAGCTCACAAAACGCGATACTCTATACACCCAGGAGCCGATAAGATGTATCAAGACCTACGATATACATATTGGTGGCCTGGAATGAAAAAGGATATTGCTGTTTTTGTTTCCAAGTGCCTTACATGTTCCAAGGTGAAAGCTGAACACCAAAGACCCTCAGGACTTCTGGTCCAACCTGAAATACCGGTATGGAAGTGGGAAAATATAACCATGGACTTCATTACCGGGTTACCTCGCACTTCTGGTGGGTATGACACTATATGGTAATCATTGACCGACTTACAAAATCAGCTCACTTTATTCCTATCCGCGAAGATTTCAAGAACGAAAAGCTAGCTCGTATCTATATCAGCGAAATCGTAAGCCGACATGGAGTACCGTTAAGCATTATTTCTGATCGTGATGGTCGTTTCACTTCACGAACATGGCAAGCAGTACAATCCGCTATGGGTACGCGATTAGATCCCAGTACCGCCTATCACCCTCAAACTGATGGTCAATCTGAACGCACCATTCAAACTCTTGAAGATATGCTACGAGCATGTGTTATCGACTTCAAGGGAAATTGGGACGCTCATCTACCATTAGTTGAATTTTCGTACAACAACAGCTATCATTCAAGCATCGGCATGACACCTTTTGAAGCCTTATATGGTCGTAAGTGCCGATCTCCTGTATGTTGGCACGAAATTGGGGAAGCTCAAATCACTGGTCCATAATTGATCTAAGAAACCACAGACAAGATCCATCAAATCCGAAACAATCTTCTAGCAGCCCAAAGTCGTCAAAAGAGTTATGCAGATAAACGACGGAAGCCTTTAGAGTTTAACATTGGGGATCATGTACTTCTAAAAGTATCACCGTGGAAGGGAGTAGTTCGTTTTGGTCAAAAGGGCAAGCTAGCACCACGCTACGTAGGACCTTTCAAGATACTCAAAAGAGTAGGACCTGTAGCATACAAGCTTGATCTACCAGAAGAACTCAACACGATTCATCCCACATTCCACGTATCAAACTTGAAGAAGTGCCTCGCTGACGAAAACCTCCACATTCCTCTGGAAGATATTCAGATTGATGAATCTATGCATTTTATTGAAAGACCAGTAGAGATCATGGACTTCGGAGAGAAACGGCTACGACGAAGTCGCATTCCGATTGTTAGGGTACGCTGGGAGTCGAAACGGGGACCTGAGTTTACTTGGGAACGTGAAGACTCAATGCGCGAAAAATACTCGCATCATTTTCCTACTACTTCTACTACTTAAATTTCGGGACGAAATTCCTAAAGTAGGGGATACTGTAACATTTGTCAAAAACGGGTCTCCAAAACCCGCTCCGTTTTGTAATCGAATATCAAGTTATGAATGTCACGTTGTATATTTATGATTATTTTGATTTATAATGATACATAATTAATAAACAAACTAAACTATAAAAATTATATTTGATAAAAAGTGAAAACAAAATAAATAAAAAGAAATGTTGCTGCCGGGACTCGAACCCGGATCAGCCGGTTTATAAATCCAAAGACTTAGCACACACCCACATCACCACTCCGCCACTTGTTATTATCTGTCATTTCTAGGAAACAAATAACTTTTATGCGCAAATACAGTTAAACCGGTTGCGCCAACTGAGTAACTGAAATCGGCAAACCAATCGATTAATCGTTTGATTAATCGCACATTCAGGTTTATAACCGATGCACCGACGATTTAAATCAATTCGGAATTGATTGAACATCAATTTTCATCATTATCGGTTTTTATAACCGAAAGTAATCAAAGTTCAGATTACTTCAATCAAAACCCTTCTCGTGACTCAGAGACATCAGGCAAACATTCCATTTCACTTTCGTCACACTTTCAGTCCATCAGAACGCTTAAATCAACTCGCCGAAAATTTCTGTAAGGTTCGCCGGAAAACTGTGTTTGTCTTCAAATAGGTAATTTCTTCAATACTATCGTAGTATAACAGTTGTTAAGCTATTTCTAACTCAAACCATCCACTTGAGATCAAATTCAGGCACCGTTATCAGATAATTCCAGTTCGCCGGAGAGTTTCTGGAAATCGTTATCTTCATCTGTGAAACGGTAAGGACCTTCAATCACACTGATAACGTTTGTTTATCACTTCAATTCCACGATTGGCTAATCAAAATGGTTAGTTGTTTGGTTCAGTGGAGGTGCACAAAAACAGAGCCGACGCATTGCCGGAAATTCTGTGATATATCATTCCTACGGTATGTTACTTCCAACACCGTCTCTGCCATTTCATTTTAGCCTTAAGAATGTTTGTTAATCGTAAAAACAAGAAATGGATTAGTGATTCAGTCGACTGAAATTTGAATGAAGAAGATGAAGTTAGTTAAGTTATAAGTTTATTTAAAACTAGTAATATGAACGGGTTAGACACACAATCCAGCGGTGGACTGTGTGCAAAATATACACGCATGTCACGAGTTCGATCCCTGATACACGCACCCTCTAAGTAATAAAATGTCTTTTTGATAAAAGCTGAACCGGGTTAATCCCGTTAGTTGTTAAGTATAATAAAAACCGAGATCTTAACCAGGTTAGACACACAGTCCAGCGGTGGACTGTGTGCAACACTAAGTCGCACGTCACGCGTTCGAAACCAGTTACCGGCACCGGTTTGTTGAATTAAAATGTTTTTGAAATTAAAAGAATTTTGGTTAAATCGAATCAGTATATAAATATAATTAAAAACAAGATTATTTCGGGTTAGACACGTAGCTCAGTTGGTAGAGCTGCGTGCACGCGTACGGGAGGTCTCGGGTTCGAGCCTCACTCAGCGCATACATACACACATACGAACCGGTCAACTAGTCAACGGTCAACGGTCAACGACTCTTATTATTAAATATCATGAAACATATTAGTAAATATCATGAGCTTTGGTGATAACCCAATTATGCCCCGACTCTTATTCCGCTGCGGGTCGGGGTGTGACATTATACGCAATCCCAAGTGTGTACATAGTCCCCTCTTTTACGTTTTTCCAATGTTTTGGGGTAATTCATATGTGCCTATCACTACTTTCTTGTTTTTATGACATTATATATGTTTTGCTTATCTAGAACATATAGTACATGATTTCAAAAACATTTTGCTTCTTATGTTGACCTAGCATACCTAGTACATGGTTTTCAAAGACATTTTGCTTCGTATGTTGACCTAGCATACCTAGTACATGGTTCTCACAACATGCTTACATTGTTCTAGACATTTTTTTGCGTTGAACTCGACAATGATACATTCACTAACATAAACCCCGCCGATCGGTAGTATGTTATGGTACCATATGTTTGACACATCATTCCCGCTTCCTAGTTTGTTTGGAAGTATGCATAGGGAATGACAGAATCCGATGAACATTTGATAAACCTTTGTCCTTATAAGGGTTTATCCGACAGTCAACAAGGCTTGAATATATTCGCCAACAATCCATATATATGTTTACACAATAAAAGCATTGATTTATAAAACAAAACCTTTGATTAAACAAGACTATTGTTTATACAAAGACAATGGTAGATACATGACAATTTGGTTTATGTAGGACCATTTTCCTCCTTAGCAAAGGTTCCTAGATTTGCTCTAGTCCATATATGCGGTATTTTAAGCATTGATTTCATTGATTAGGTAAACGTTTACAATCAGTCTGAAATCCGACAGAGCTTCGCCGTCTACTTCACAAAAAACTATTACAATGAAAGACCCAACGAACCTATTTATAGACACACTCAGTTCGTACGAAGACATCAATTCGTATGAAGTGTAACTTCGTAAGAATTGACTAGTTCATACGAAGTGACTTACATACAAACATAACTTTAATATTTGACAATTCTAACCCTATGCAATAAGACTAGACCTAAGACGTAGAAAATAGACATCGTGCATCAACAGACTCCCCCTTAGATGTTGTCGCAGTCTTGGTCGGTCTTCAAAAAATTCAACTTTAACGCTTATCGCCCAAAGAAATTCTTATACGGCTTCTTATGTCTCTCTTGTGATGGTATCGGTATCTGATCAGTTGGAGGTGCCCACTTGATGAACTGAAACCTCCTAAGACGCGCCGCCTTTTCATTTTCTCTAATCTCTTCCAGTCGCTTCTCTTCCTTTAGAAATTCTTCACGTTCAAGTTCTCTCCACTTAGATTCCCACATACTCCCTGAATTAATACCTTGTGCATAGCAAACGTTAATAACACCTTGGTATTGCTTCGCTTGTGTATCTTCTCGCTTGTCATAGCAAATGTTGTTGAAGAATAAGCATTTCACATCATCTTTCGAGCAATTTACTAGCCACATCGGGTCTAGTATCATGATTGTTCTCCACAAACCCCAGATCCTCTTTCTCTCAATCATTTCGGGAGTTATTTCTGTCGTGATATCCCAATTATCATCAGCTCGTAATACTATCATCGCTTCACACGTTTCAGGATCCACTTGCCACCATTGAGAACATGTATGAAAATCGTGTTCAATCCGCAGCAGTGGCATGTTCTTCATAGCGTTTGGACGTTCCTTACTAACGTAACATCCCTTTCTTTCGCCACCTTGTTTTTCTTTATTCTACGCTTCAGAACAACAAGTTTTCAATGATTAAAACCATGATTGCTTCATACTTAATCACTTTCCACATTCGTTGATCATGGAATTTCATCTGATAACTGATATTCTTTGTCTGCACCAATTCTTCCACATCCCAGAATGGCAAAATCTTTAAATCATTCAAGTATCGAAAGTATTGAACTACGAATTCGCGCTTGATAGCATAATCATTCAGTTCTCTAATTCATCCCCAGCTCAAAATACCTCCCAAAGATTTGTCTTTATCTCTTGTGAAAAACGCCAGTGATCGTTTAAACTTTCTTTCCTTCGGCAACTCCCTGAACCATGCCTTATTTGCTTCAGCAATCTCTTCCTTAGTCATTCACCTTGGAATACTTCCATCTTTAACCACTTCATCAATTTTTCTTTTTAACAAATCTAGATTTATCTGGCTTATTATTTCTTCAAACGTAGGAAAACTATATGTATCAGCACCAGAATATTTCTCAACGTTCTCTTCATCATCTGAAGCATCTTCGATTATCACTCGATCGTAGTTATCTGCTTGCGGTACACGTTTATAGACATAACTATTTGGGTCAAACGTGCTTATGTTCACTAATTCTTCCTCGAAATCAAACTCGAACGAATCATTATCAATTTCTAACAATTTGGCCAATTCTTCCTTTGTATAATTGTGAACATATTCTCCTTCTTCTACATTGTGTTCTAGCATTAACGTCATCGGCTTGTAGTTATCAGGAACAGCTGTATAAGGAGTAGCTGTGAAGATTCTTGATGCTTGTTCAGTTTCTGTTTGCCCTTTCTGCTCCCCCTAAGCTTAAACATCCTCACGATTAACCTCATCCTTTAGCACTGCATCGTAATGAAACTCTCATGTGAACTTTGCAGTTTCCATTATAATACCAATGCCTCCCTGATTATCATCATCATCGTTGTCGTCTTTCTTATCTGAACCATATTTCTTATCATCATCATTCTTTGATTCGTCATTATTATCTTCATCACCATCTTCTTCTACTTCTGCTGCTTTAGCTCGTTCAGCTCTTAGACATCGTAACTCAGCAATCCTTTGTAACACAGGATTATCAACAACATCAACTACTTGACCCACAACAATCATTCCCATTACCGGTTCTTCAACAACCTTTGAACTTTCAAAAGTTAGCAATGGATCGATTATTAACGGTTCAGTGATTCCTTCAGTTACAAATTTTCCTTTGCCTTGCAATGCTGATTCCGCTGCAGCCTTTCTTTGTCTTTATTCAACTCTCTCTTTTGCTTCTTGAACTTCCAGACGGTTGTGATCCAGCGGTAAAATCTATTCCCAAATTATAATATCAAACCTTATGTTGCTTTGCACTCGTTCATTCTCCAAATCGTTAACAACCTTCCTTAGTCTTTCGTTATCTATACCCAAGCTATCAACAATGGCTTTCATATACTCCCAATCATTCTCAATAAACTTGATTCTCGCCTCTAACACCTCTTTCTCAGCATTGTTAGCTTTAATCTGGTCTTCCACCACTTTGATTTGTTTTTCCAACTCAACAATCTTGGATTCATTAAACATATCTGCCAATTCATCTATAGTTATCCCTGGTGCAAAAATTTTCTGGTGGTAAGGGAATTTTTCCAAAAGCTTCATGAAAGTCACGTTTTGAAGTTTGGCTTTGCGGTGAGATTGTTTAGGTGTAGACTTGGGAGTTAATCGTTTAGGAGTTGATTTAGGGGTTGTTTGTTTTGGAATAGAATGTGGTTAAGGATATATAGGCGGATGTTAAGTAGTTGGTGGAGGTTGTATGTGAGTGGGAGAAACAGGTTGTGTAATGTGTATGGGTGAGGTTGGTGGAGTAGATACAACAATTTCAGACACAGGTTTTGACTTTTTCATCAACTTCCTTTTAGCTTTCGCAGCTGGTGAGCCTGTAGTCTTTTTCACGTCCCCTGCCTTAATCTTCACACGTTTGTTTTTCTTTTTCGGCCTTTCTTCTTCAGATTCATGTTCAGACGGTACTATGTCATACCCCGACGTCGTAAAGCAACCAACCGCGACGAAAACGTCGGGGAGTCGTGTGGCAGAATTATTGTTTCACAACACATACAAATACAAATTTATTACATTTTCTTGATTCAAACAGAAACATAACTTAAATAAAATAAGTTTCTTGATTTTAGATTTCTAAGGCCCAAGTCGCCCTAAGTGAAACACGCTCAGATCATACATTCGCTCCTGAAACATATGTGAAAGTAAATACGTCAGCATAAAAATACCTGTGAGTAACATAGGTTTAGTGTTGAAGATTCATGACTTAGAAAGTTATAAGAAATGTTTTCAAAAAATAGTCACGAACCTTATAAAATGTTTCCTTTTATGAAATCAAATGAAAATCAATATGAAAATCAGATGATATAAAAGATGATGTATGGTTAAGTAAATAACCAAATGAAAATAATATGTGTAAATTATGTCATGTCTTGTCCTTGATAAAGTGGTTTAGATAAGGCCACGATATGTAATATAATAAATGCACTTATATATAGGACGTACCAGCGGCGTATCCACCATGCCTTTATCATATTACACACGTCTCGTTATTCAAATCACTTATCAAAACCATCAAATAATATCTTGTTTAAATCAATTTCAAATGTCTTATGTAAATAATGTCCAATGTCAACTATAAACCATGTCTTGTATGGCAAGTAAATAGTATTTACTCAAACCAAATACATAATGCTCTGCATATCTAATTGTCTTATACAAAATAAGGTCTTTGAATAAACAAATGTTTAAATCAAAAGTTATGTTTTTGTGACCATTGCTTTTATCGATATGAACATTTATCAGATTTGTTTATCGCAAACATTCAAGCCTTGAGCCTGTCTCATAAACCCAATTAGGATCAAAGTTAATCGAAAAAAATGTTATCGGATTCTGTCATTCCCTAACACTGCCCAACAAGCCTGGGGAGCGGGAACGGGATTTATCAAGTCCTATGGTACCACTACATGCTACAGGTCGGCGCGATCACTGTTAATAAATGTAGTATTGCCCCGTTAAACATATCAAATGTCATTTTCAATGCAAGCATGTCATGAATATGTTTGAAAACCATGTATTAGACATACTAAGTCAATATGTCAAGTAAAAATGTTTTTATTTTTGAAATAGTATATGTACTATGTAACAAAACATATATAGTGTCATGAAAACGGAAAGTAAAATTATGCACATATGTTTCACCCCAAAACATTTGAAAAAGTAAAAGAAGGGACTATATACTCACCTTTGGGTGCGTTTTTATGTGTTAACACAATCTCTCAAATTGTTTACTCGCCCTAAATTAAATAAGAACGATTTAATAATTAAACTCACCAAATACCTAAGTTTTTCTGGTATTTAGAATTTTCACATAACTTTGAGATTTTTTCGAAAAGTTATTATTTTGGTTATGTTGGCATTTAGTATATATATATATATATGTGCGTTCATATATATATTTTAAGAGCTTTGCGACTTGAACGATTTATTGGTGACCCTCATAACATCATATAAGTTAATACTCCCGTTTTAGCAATATATCTACGATTTGCGCGTCGTAATATATATATATATATATGCCTAAACGTGACATAAAATTAATATCGTAATTCACGTATTATGTTATTTCACACATATATATCACACTTAAACATTTAATACATATTAAATGATTCATCAAGTCACTTTAAACACATTTCTCATGTTAACCACAAATTTTCACATATAATGTGATTTCCGATCTAGTTTACCGTTTCTATCGCACAAACGTCTAAACATATCATCATGAAATCACTTAGTAAATCACATTACACATATTCATATTCATATATCGCATCATAATACACAAAGTTCACTCTTGAACAATCCATGTTCGTGTACATTGAAATATGCGTATTTAGCGTTTTCGGTATCGTTTTCGGGCGTTGGAAGTCACGTATGACTAGCCAAACACCAAAGATACTTAATATAAGTTAAAATACTTATTTTTATATCAAAAATATTAGTTTATTTACTGATCTAAAATAGTTTTATAAAAATCATTTGAAAAGGCGATTTTTACCGTTTTTAACGCATAGTTTTGTACCGAACTTTACCATAAGCATCCCAAATCGAAACGACTTGATATTCTAACAGAATACATGTTATATACTGACCAAAACAATAATTTTAGCAGGTCTCATAAATAGCACAAAAATCATGCAAATATCACCCGATTTACTACTTTTCAAGCCTTAAGTACAACATGCAAAGCTACCAAGTTATGACATAATTTTTATAACCTTAACATACATCAAATAACTTTATTTTACATGTTTATTTACTGATTTAAATGAACATTTATCATATCATGTATAAATCATCAAACACTTGCATTTTAACTATCATTCAAGAACATGCAACAACTTAAAAAAAACTAGTAAACAAAAACCCACATGTAAATATTCATATGTATACATACAAGAAACATGCATATATCAAAGAATCAATTTCCCATACATTACTTTTTAATCATATGAACTTTCATAAAACACCTTCCTTGATCATACATGCAATCACTTTTCAAGGATCATACAAGAATCATCATCTTAACAAAAATCAAAACACAACTTCTAATATATATATAATACATACTCACGGCCATATATATATACACTAGCCTCCTTTTTTATTTTTGTGTAAAAACCCATTTGTTTTAGTTTTCAAGTTTATGTTTAAATCCAAGAACAAGAGAAACTTTTCACTACCATCTTCATCACCATGAATCATGAACAAGATTTGAAAGTTAATATGTTATACCTTCAAGGTTTTGATGATTTCTTTGTTGTTATGGAGCTTGGAATCACTTGGAAACACTTTTGGATCATCAACACAACCCGAAACTAGCTTGGAATGGAGTTGGATCTTCAAATAATGTGCTTGAATTTCGAAATTGGGAGTGTGTGTGTATACGGTTATGGAGGGGAGAGAGAGAGGAGGAGACGAGTTTGATTTTGATTGAGTTCTTGGAATTGTGAAGATTTTGTAGATTTTAGAGAAGACATAATCAAAAGCATTCTTCCCTAGGCCATTGCATGGAGGAGAAAGGAGAGAGGGTGGGCTAAATGGCTGCCATCTCTTTGTACACACACACACCCATACAGGCATACATACATATATATATGTATTGTTGTCTAAAAATTTGTATTTTACTAGTTACCGGGTATTTTATCTAGCGTTTTAATCCCGTTTTGCGAGTTATAAATTATCTTCAACGCTCTATAAAACTAAGCTCACTAAAATATTATTGAATAATATTTTATTTGTCTATACTGGCAGCGTTGCCCGAATTTGGCAGTATGTGCGCTGTGCTGCGCAGTACGCGCTTAAACTCGAGAAATAGAGTTTTTAAGCGTTTTAAATAATTTTTCTTCACAAACATGACTAAATATAAAATTTTAATCATATCGGACTATTTTTAGGATTTTGATATTAACGGGCGGTCACCGACGTTCGTTTCGCATTTTAACCGTTACTCGATAAGCGTTTATATTAAAATTGCCAACACAATTTTTAATATATTTTAAATGTATCAACACATCCAATAACGTCAAAATACATCAAATTTAATATAATTTGCCTTTTTATTTAATTATAACACGTGTCACACTATTACAGGTCCAAAATAACCGGGTGTCACAGTCTCCCCTACTTTAGGAAATTTCGTCCCGAAATTTAATTAGAGGAAACTTCTGAGAAAAGGTGTGTTTACTTCACTTTCATTTGATCCTCTCGTTCCCAAGTAAACTATGGGCCACGTTTGGATTCCCAGCAAACTTTGACTATCGGTATGCGCTTGCGCTTGAGTTTCTTGACCTTACGGTCTAAAATTTTCAAAGATTTCTCGACAAAGTGCATCATGTTATCCACACGAATTTCATCAAGAGGGATGTGGAGGTTTTCATCAGCCAAACACTTCTTCAGATTGGACACGTGGAAAGTTGGATGAACATTTCCAAGTTGTGGAGGTAGCTCAAGTCTGTAGGCTACTTTTCCGATTCTTTCAACGATCTTGAATGGTCCAACATATCATGGTGCGAGTTTTCCTTTCTTTCCAAATCTGACCACACATTTCCATGGGGATACCTTGAGAAGGTCATGATCACCGACTTGAAATTCAAAAGACTTGCGTCGTCTATCCGCATAACTCTTTTGACGGCTTCTAGCTTTTAAAAGGTTATCGCGAATTTTCTAAACTTTGTCTGTAGTCTCTAGAATGAGTTCAGGTCCGGTGAGATGAGCTTCACCAATCTCATTCCAGCAGACCGGTGAACGACATTTTCGACCGTATGAAACTTCGAAAGGAGCCATGTTGATGCTGGAGTGATAACTATTGTTGTAGAAGAATTCGATCAACGGTAGATGCGAATCCTAACTACCACCAAAATCGATCACACAAGCACTAAACATATCCTCCAGTGTCTGGATTGTTCTTTCAGATTGTCCATCCGTTTGAAGATGACAAGCTGTGCTCAAATTGAGTTGGGTTCCCATAGCAGATTGCATGGTTCTCCAAAAGTGAGATGAGAACCGAGCATCTCTGTCAGATATGATGTTCAAAGGAACACCATGTCGGGATAAAATCTCATCTACATAGATATTGGCAAGCTTGTCAGCAGATAAATCCTCGCGGATTGGCAAGAAGTGTGCAGATTTTTCAGACGATCAACGACTACCCAAATGGTATCATGACCTCTAGGAGTGCGCGGTAGTTTGGTAATGAGATCCATAGCAATGTTTTCCCATTTCCAAACCGGTATCTATGGTTATTCCAACAATCCAGAGGGATATTGATGTTCTGCCTTGACCTTGACACAAGTAAGGCATTTAGATACGTATAAGGCAATGTCTTTCTTCATTCCCGGTCACCAATATCCTTATACATTTTGTCTGTACCAGGATGAATGGAATATCAAGACTTATGAGCTTCATCTATCAATAAGGTACGGAGATTGTCTTGACTTGGAACCCATAAACGGTTCATGAAACAGAGTACCCCTTCGTCTTTCGTTTCGAGTTGAAGCTCGAGATTAAGTGGTAGTTCATTTTTCAACAAACCTTGGGTTACACATGTACGTTGAGCTTAAGATATGCGGGATTGAATATCAGATCGAACTTGAAAACAATGAAGCCTAAGCGTTCTTTTCGACTTAGCGCATCAGCTACGACATTCGCCTTGCCAGGATGGTAACGAATCTCGCAGTCGTAGTCGTTTAGAAGTTCAACCCAACGTCGTTGCCTCATGTTTAGTTCTTTCTAGTCAAAGATGTGTTGGAGACTTTTGTGGTCAGTGAAAACCACACATTTTGTTCCATAAAGGTAGTGTCTTCAAATCTTGAGAGCAAAAACCACAACGCCTAACTCAAGATCATGGTGTAGTTCTTGTCATGGATCTTCAACTATCTTGATGCGTAGGCTATGACTTTGTTTCTTTGCATGAGAACACAACCAAGGCCTAAGTTTGATGCGTCACAATATATGACAAAGTCATCGTTTCCCTCAGGTAAAGATAACACAGGAGCGTCACATAGTTTTTGTTTCAAGGTCTGAAAAGCTTCTTCTTGTTTGGGTCCCCACTCAAAAGGTTTGTTCATTTGAGTTAAGGCTGTGAGAGGAGCCGCAAACTTGGAGAAGTATGCAATAAAGCGGCGGTAATAATCCGCGAGACCCATAAATGAACGAACCTCAGTAGGAGTAGTAGGTGTATCCCATTCCTTAATCGCGGTGATTTTGGTGGGATCTAAATGAATACCTTGTTCGTTGACAATGTGTCCCAAAAATTGAACTTCCATAAGCCAAAATTCACACTTGGAGAATTTACCGAAGAGTTGTTCCTTCTTTAGGAGTTCCATTGTTCGATGGAGATGTTGTTCATGGTCAGCTCGTGTCTTTGAATAAATCAAAATGTCATCAATGAAAACGATGATGAACTTGTCCAAATAAGGCTTACAAACCTTATTCAACAAGTCCATGAAGACAGCAGGAGCATTCGTTAAACCAAAAGGCATAACAGTGAACCCATAGTGTCTGTATCGTGTGCGGAAAGTATTCTTGGGAATATCTTCTTCGAGTACACGAAGCTGATGATACCCAGAAAGTAGATCAATCTTCGAAAAGCAGGTAGCACCCTGAAGCCGATCAAAGAGATCATCAATGCGAGGTAGGGGATACTGATTTTTTATAGTGAGTTTGTTAAGCTCACGATAATCGATACACATTCGGAAAGATCCATTTTTCTTCTTTACAAATAGAACAGGCGCGCCCCAAGGTGAAAAGCTCGGACGAATAAATCCTTTGTCAGATAACTCCTGCAGCTGCTTCGAAAATTCTTGCATCTCAGACGGTGCAAGACGGTATGGAGATTTGGCAATCGGGTTGGCACCAGGTAAAAGGTCAATACGAAACTCAATTTGACGTGCTGGGAGTAAACCAGGTAATTCTTCAAGAAACACCTCAGGATAATCCCGAACAACAGGGATGTCTTGAATAGTCTTACCCTTGTCTTTCTCCTCTATGACACGTGCCAAGAAAGCCACGTAATTCTTTCGTAGGTATCTTTGTGCTTGGGTGATTGTCATCAATTTAAGGCTACTAGTGGGCCTTTCTCCACGAACCTCTAAGGTTTCACCAGTCGAAAGCGGCACACGAACAATCTTGTCAAAACAAACCACCTCTGCATGGTATTCGGTCAACCAATCCATTCCTACTATAACATCAAAACTCCCAAGTTGCATTGGCGTGAGATCAATGGGAAAAAGGTGATTATTGAGGTTCAACTGGTAATTTCGAATGATAGAATCGAGTACAAGGGGTTCACCATTAGCTATCTCTATTGTCAAAGGCTTTCCTAGTTTTGTTCTAGGCTTTGCAAGTAAAGGTTCAAAGGTTAGGGATACAAAACTCTTGTCGGCACCCGAATAAAAAAGAATAGAAGCAAGTTGGTTGTTAACATAGAACGTACCGTTAACAACTTCGTTGTCAGCACGCGCTTCATTGGCATTGATATTGAATGCTCGTACACGAGCCGGGTTTGCATTAGCCAACTTCGGACAATTCCTCCTGTAGTGAGTCAGATCCCCACAATTGTAGCAAGACCCAAGCGGAAAGGGAGGTCGTGCAGGATTTGCTGGCTGCTGAGCAGGGTTCTGAACCACTTGATTCGGAGCAGGAGGAGAGCGACAAGAGTTAGCCAAATAGCCAAATCTTCCACAGTTGGTGCAAAGACGACACTGAAGATGTGGTTGATGATGACAGTTGCACTTGTTACATAGAGGTGCAGTACCAACATATGGTTTCTTGGTGGGTGGTTTGTGCTGGCTGGGTGGCAGCAGCTTGATTGGTCTGTGCAACAACGGCAAAGTTCTTGGAAGCATTGCGTTTCCTAGCCTTCTTTGAGGTTTCAGCCTTCTTTCCCTTCTTCTTCTCAGTCAAGGTCGCAGCTAGCTCAATGGCTTGTCTCACTGTGGTAGGGTTGCTACCGGTGACAATATCCTGAACAGGATCAGGAAGACCATCTATGTACTTCTCAATCGCCTTGTCCAGAGGCATGACCATGGTAGGACACAACAGGCTTAGTTCTTCGTATCGGTCCGTGTAAGCACGGTGCTCTCCATTATCTTGCTTAAGATCGCGGAATTCATTTTCCAGTGCCCGTAGTTCATGACGAGGACAAAACTCCTTCATCATAAGAGTGCGAAGCTCTTCCCATGTTTGAGCCATTGCCACATCGGCACCCCTGTCTCTCATCACACCATTCCACCATGTAAGCGCCCTCTTCTGAAATACACTGGACGCAAACTCAACCTTTCTCTCAATCGGGCATTCAATGTGACGAAACATGTTTTCGAGACTCTCAAACCACTGTAGGAGCCTAGAAGCTCCTTCAGACCCAGAAAATTGGAGTGGTATAGCCGAATTGAATATTTAAAGTTGCACGGAACAGGTGCATTGTTATTGTTGTTGTGGTTGGCTTGGTTTAGCTGGGTTACTAGGTTCGGAAGTATAGCAGCGACTTGCTGAGGGATCATGGCTGCCATAGCGGCATCTTGAGTTTGATCATGTCGAGGAGGCATTCTATAAGAAAAGGAACACAAGGAAATATGTGAGATTGGCATTTGGCTAAAACAAAAGGAGTATTGAAAATATCGACAAGACATAAGGATGGTGGTCGTTTGTTTGTTTCCCAAAACAATCAAACGACACACGGTGACTAATCAAAGTACATGGGTCTTTATATTGTATAGCGAAGACATGCTTTATCCTATAAGTGGACACTCACTCCAAGAGTTCCTAGGTAAGAGTGACTGGTCCGATAATGTGGATTTGTACGAATACTCTAGCCTTAGACAGAAAACTCAGGGTACACGCACCCACCCTTCAGATTGCACGTGTTCACATTATTAAGACCCAAACTTTGACGAGATTTGAAAACTTTAAAGGCACAAGCCTAAAAAAATCATCTAAGGATAGATAATTGATTTTCAAAACGGATATGAAATTTGTGTACTTGTTTTGGTAATCACCTAAGGATAGGTGATGGTATTGCTTTAAGAATCTAAACACAAGATAACTTGTGTTAGGGTCCTAGAAAGGTTATAGTCTAGGTCAATGAATTACTATTAACCTAATTCCATATAACCATGAGCTTTGATACCAATCTTTCTGTCACACCCCGACCGCGTAAAGCAACCAACCGCGATGGAAACGTCGGGGAGTCTTGTGATAGAATTATTGTTTCGCAACACATGATAATTAGAGTTTAGTTTTACAAATACAAATTTATTACATTGTCTTGATTCAAATAGAAACATAACATAAAGATAAAAAGTTTCTTGATTTTAGATTTCTAAGGCCCAAGTCGCCCTAAGTGAAGCACGCTCAGATCAGACATTCGCTCCTGAAACATATGTGAAAGTAAATATGTCAGCATAAAAATGCCTATGAGTAACATAGGTTTAGTGTTGAAGATTCATGACTTAGAAAGTTATAAGAAATGTTTTCAAAAAGTAGTCATAAACGTTATAAAATGTTTCCTTTGATGAAATCAACTGAAAATCAATATGAAAATCAGATGATATAAAAGAATGATGTATGGTTAAGTAAATAACCAAATGAAAATAATATGTGTAAATTATGTCATGTCTTGTGCTTGATAAAGAGGTTTAGATAAGGCCACTATATGTAATATAATAAATGCACTTATATATAGGAAGTACCAGCAGCGTATCCACCATGCCTTTATCATATTACACACGTCTTGTTATTCAAATCACTTATCAA
Source organism: Scalesia atractyloides (assembly GCA_947069175.1). Lineage (NCBI taxonomy): Eukaryota > Viridiplantae > Streptophyta > Magnoliopsida > Asterales > Asteraceae > Scalesia > Scalesia atractyloides. The sequence continues at coordinate 50,514,681 of CAMTDV010000005.1, read as the reverse complement.
AACCATCAAATAATGTCTTGTTTAAATCAATGTCAAATGTCATACGTAAATAATGTCCAATGTCAAGTATAAACCATGTCTTGTATGGCAAGTAAATAGTATTTACTCAGACCAAATGCATAATGTCTGCATATTTAATTGTCTTGTACAAAACAAGGTCTTTGAATAAACAAATGTTTGAATCAAAAGTTATGTTTTGGTTACCATTGCTTTTATCGATATGAACATTTATCAGATTTGTTTATCACATACATTCAAGCCTTGAGACTGTCTCATAAACCCTTGTCAGGATAAAGGTTTATCGAAAAAATGTTATCGGATTCTGTCATTCCCAACAAGCCTGTCAAGTCCTATGGTACATATCAAATGTTATTGAATGCATTAGTGTCCAGTTAAACATATCAAATGTCATTTTCAATCCAAGTATCTCATGAATATGTTTAAAAACCATGTACTAGACATACTAATTCAATATGTCAAGTAAAAATGTTTTTATTTTTGAAATAGTGTATTATGTGTACTATGTAACAAAACAAGTATAATGTCATGAAAACGGAAAGTAAAATTACGCACATATGTTTCACCCCAAACATTTGAAAAAGTAAAAGAGGGGACTATGTACTAACCTTTAGGTGCGTTTTTATGTGTTAACACAGTCCCTCAAATTGTTTACTCGCCCTAAGTTAAATAAGAACGATTTAATAATCAAACTCACAAAATACCTAAGTTTCTCCGGTACTTAGAATTTTCACATAACTTTGAGATTTTCGACATAAACGATTTATTGGTGACCCTCATTATGTCATATACATTAATACTCCCGTTTTAGCAATATATCTACGATTTGCGCGTTGTAATATATATATAAACATATATATATATACATATATATATATACATATATATATATACATATATATATATACATATATATATATACATATATATATATACACATATATACATATATATACACATATATACATATATATACACATATATATCACACTTAAACATTTAATACATATCAAAGGACTCATCAAGTCACTTTAAATGCATTTCTCATGTTAACCACAAATTTTCACATATAATGCGATTTACAATCTAGTTTACCGTTTCTATCGCACAAACGTCTAAACATATCATCATGAAATTACTTAGTAAATCACATTACACATATTCATATTCATATACCACATCATAATACACAAAGTTCACTCTCGAACAGTCCATGTTCGTGTACATTGAAATGTGCATATTTAGCGTTTTCGATATCGTTTTCGGGCGTCGGAAGTCACGTATGACTAGCCAAACACCAAAGATACTTAATATAAGTTAAAATACTTATTTTGATATCAAAAATATCCGTTTATTTACTGATCTAAAACAGTTCTATAAAAATCACTTGAAAAGGCGGTTTTTACCGTTTTTAACGCATAGTTTTGTATCGAACTTTACCATAAGCATCCCAAATCGAAACGACTTGATATTCTAACACAATACATGTTATCAACTGACCAAAACAATAATCTTAATAATATATATGCAGGTCTCATAAATAGCACAAAAATCATGCTAATATCACCCGATTTACTACTTTTCAAGCCTTAAGTACAACATGCAAAGCTACCAAGTTATGACATAATTTTTATATCTTTAACATACATCCAATAACTTTATTTTACATGTTTATTAACTGATTTAAATGAACGTTTACCATATCATGTATAAATCATCAAACACTTGCATTTTAACTATCATTCAAGAACATGCAACAACTTAAAAAAAAACTAGTAAGAAAAAACCCACATGTAAATATTCATATGTATACATACACGAAACATGCATATATCAAAGAATCAATTTCCCATACATTACTTTTTAATCATATGAACTTTCATCAAAAACCTTCCTTGATCATACATGTAATCACTTTTCAAGGATCATACAAGAATCATCATCTTAACAAAAATCAAAACACAACTTCTAATATATATAAAATAAATACTCACAGCCATATATATATACACTAGCCTCCATTTTTATTTTTCTGTACAAACCCATTTGTTTTAGTTTTCAAGTTTATGTTTAAATCCAAGAACAAGAGAAACTTTTCACTACCATCTTCATCACCATGAATCATGAACAAGATTTGAAAGTTAATATGTTATACCTTCAAGGTTTTGATGATTTCTTTGTTGTTATGGAGCTTGGAATCACTTGGAAACACTTTTGGATCATCAACACAACCCGAAACTAGCTTGGAATGGAGTTGGATCTTCAAATAATGTGCTTGAATTTCGAAATTGGGAGTGTGTGTGTATACGGTTATGGAGGGGAGAGAGAGAGGAGGAGACGAGTTTGATTTTGATTGAGTTCTTGGTATTGTGAAGATTTTGTAGATTTTAGAGAAGACATAATCATAAGCATTCTTCCCTAGGCCATTTCATGGAGGAGAGAGGAGAGAGAGTGGGCTAAATGGCTACCATCTCTTTGTACACACACACCCATACACGCATACATACATATATATGTATTGTTGTCCAAAAACTGGTATTTTACTGGTTACCGGGTATTTTATCTAGCGTTTTAATCCCGTTTTAGCGTGTTATAAATTATTTTCAACGCTCTATAAAAATAAGCTCACTAAAATATTATTGAATAATATTATATTTGTCTGGACTGGCAGCGTTGCCCGTATTTGGCAGTATGTGCGCTGTGCTGCGCAGTACGCGCTTAAACTCGAAAAATAGTGTTTTTAAGCGTTTTAATTAATTTTTCTTCACGAACATGACTAAATATAAAATTTAATCATAACGGACTATTTTTAGGATTTTAATATTAATCGGGCGGTCACCGACGTTTGTTTCGCATTTTAACCGTTACGCGATAAGCGTTTATCTTAAAATTGCCAACACAATTTTTAATAAATTATAAATGTATCAACACATCAAATAACATCAAAATACATAAAATTTAATATAATTTGACTTTTTATTTAATCATAACACGTGTCACACTATTACAGGTCCAAAATAACCGGGTGTCAAAACATATACATCATCTTCCCTGTTTTTCAACTTCTCATTCTCTAATTCTTCTATAATCTGCCTTTCAAGTACGTCTGTCGAATCTTAAGACTCATCTTTATCAGAAGTAGTAGAGAAAACACCATGATCCTCACCTTCAACATTTTCAGCTTCAATATTTTCTGTTTCAACATTCTTAGTGTCAACATTTGTTTCTAGTGTATCTTCAACAATATTCTCTGGCTCCTCTTTTGGTTCATCTATCAGAATAGTTTTGGAGTTTTCTTCACAGAACGCATGCGTTTCTTTTTTGGCTCAGCTTTAGTATACCAACGACTCCTCTTTTCGAAATAAACCTTCCAAACATTCTATCTCATCCTTTTCGTCTCCACTAGTATCTTTTCGCCATTTTCCTTCTTCAGGTGCAACATAATCTTTGCTTGCAATAGCACCAAACATTGCCGTCAAGGGTGGCTCTATAGCTTGCCTCAAGTATTAATTCAGCTTCAATAATGTATCATCATCCATGTGATGTAAATACAAGATGTCACTGTCTTCCTTCTTCAAATTCTTAAACTTGTCATCAAGCAGCATTTGTACAAATCATGGATACTGAAGAAACGTGTCATTACAAGTTTCTTCGTCATGTAGTCAAAGATAACATGTGAAAAGTTGAACGACATATTCAAAACTAATGCCATGGCCTTGCACATCTGATAGTCTTGAATGTCATCGAAACCACCTTTTCTATGACTCAACGTGTGTACTAGAGAGTGAATGAAAAACTTGGACGTCCAAGGTTTCCTTTCTTCTACGTCGTTGCTTTAACGTATCCACGGTATCCCATGCGGTAGAAACATCCTTTCACCATTTGTTCAGGATAACCAGTTGGATCCGATTCTTTGTCTTTGAAATCCAGAACTCTACGAACATCTACTTCAGTTATCTTTACTTCAGTATCTTTATCATCAATCTTTACCACAGAGTATAATGTCTTTTCAGCTTCAACATATTTCGCAGCATTCCAGAAGTATTCTACGTGTGATCTATATGCAGTATGATGATATGTTAATGCTTTGGTGACTCGAATACGTCCCATGAAATCTAGAATATCCGCAAATGGTGCTAGTATTGGAAATTTCTTTTTACCCAACACACAACATGTGTTGTGAAACTTCGAATAATTCGACTTCTTTTCCTGCATGTCACAAACAAATCAAACACCTAAACAATTTTTCAACTTTTTGCGCTAACAGTTCGTATGAATTGGATTAAAATCAATTCGTACGAATTGATCTTATTAACTTTACAACAATTCACAAAAGTACTTCGTATGAATTATCATTTTCAGTTTTAACAAGCCAGTTCGTACAAATTAAACATATGAAATTATTATTCATGCACTTCGTACGAACTGACACTTCGTACGAAGTAGTCATCGTCCCCACTCAACCTGCAACTTATATTTTTCTTGATTTTTATCAAATGAATGTTCAATAACATCCAAAACAATCCGTTTTAAACTTATCTAGGTTCAGTTTTAAATTTTACCCATTAAATCAACCTATATCTACGTTTTTTAGTCCAACAGTTCAAGAACATCAAAATTCATGGTTAAATCTTGATCTATTACCTTGCCCATTGAATAGAGTGTGCAAATCAACCCTATCAATGAAATTTTGGCAGAATAACAACACTTAGAATTCAATTTCACTCAGTTCGCACCAAAGTTCTCTCTCAAGTTCAAACAGTAATCAGTGTGTAATTCCTACGAATTACCTCTATTTATACACATATTCGATCAGTTCTTGCAAAGTTCGCACTTTGTACGAATTGAGTACTTCGTACGAATTAACCTTTCAAAATTTTCAAACTTTTTTAAATTTTTATTCATTAAATAGTTTTATCAACCCACTCAGATAACCAAGTCCATGTTAATGACCATTGTTAACCGATTTGTCTTCCAAGTCCAAGTTAATGACCTCGGTTGACCTTTTTGAGATCAAACTAATGTTTTCGGCAGTGTTAAGTTTCAAATTAATGAACTTTGTAATCTTTCAAAACATTTTCATCATTTCACGTTAGCTTCCCAACCCGTTGTCTTCAGGATTTCTTAGCATTCACCAACCTTTTGAATTATGAAGATCCGTTTTTCAACATCGGTTGTCAAAAATAAGATAAACACAAAATCTTGTTTGTATTTCCAAAAGTGTATGCTAAAACACACCTAAAATCTTTTTGGGTTTTATGAAATGAAACGAAATGAAATGTAATGCACTATTTATAAACATTTTTACAGACATATTTGTAACACCCCAATCGCGTAATACAACATGACGCGACGGAAATATCAGGGAGTCACGTTACAAATTGCTCACAACTACTGGTACTATAGTGTTTCATTACTGTTAAACATTATTTTACAAAGCAATGAATACATGTAATTGTCTTTTGTTTAAAACAGTCTAAAGCCCGGATGCGTTCCTATGCGTAGCATGCTTGAATAATCGAAACCTGAAACATATGTAAAAAAAAGCCATCAACAAACAATGTTAGCGAGTATATAGTTTTGTTGGCCAAATTAATGGCAAAAAGTTTAGTGTTGCAATACTTCGACAACTACGAGAGTCGTGTATTGAAAATGGACACTTTGAAGCCAAGGAATGGCAAAAAGATTTAGTATTGCAATACATTAACTTGATTATGAAACGTGTGACAAAAAGAGTTTTGTATTTGACAACATGATTAATACTAAGTAATTTTTATGCCATTTAAAATTGCTTTGTTCATTGTAATCACATTGAATTCGGTCATAAAACTTGTGAGTATGTTATTAGAAATCCAATCAAGGATTAATAACAATGATATTGAAATTAGTCATAACTCGCGTGAGTATTATTAGAAATCAAATCAATGATTTTATAGTAATACTTTGTATATCCTTCTAAGAATCTAACATATAAAAATATGAAAGAGTTCTACAAGGATTTGGATATTGTTCTTTGAAACAATCGAACACAAAATCCTAATGTGATTCGGATAACGCTACAAGAGTAATACAATAAGAACACTTATATATAGGAAGTACCAGCGGTGTATCCACCATGTTCTTATGGTATTACACTCGTTCCGTTATCTAATTCACAACTAATGACAATAACCACATAATCATCGTCTCGTCACATCGTGTTGCCACATACGCATTAAGGTACACAAAGAATCCAATCAAGGATATCAATTTAGTACTTTAAAAATCCTACAAGAATCTAACTATAAAGATAGATAGATGCTTTAAGGATGTGGTAGCATATCAAACTATGCTTTGGTTTAGTATATCAGACTATACTTTGGTTTAGCATATCAAACTATGCTTTTGTTTAGTCACATTGAATCATAAAGTCCTTAATCCTAATGGTGATTCAGATACGGCTACGAATGGTAATACAATAAGCACACTTATATATAGAAAGTACCAGCGGCGTATCCACTATGTCCTTATTGTATTACTCTAGTTTCGTTTTCTAAATCACCAACAATTTCTACACATAAACAATAACCATCTTCATCGGCGTGTAAAGAACTTCTTAGAAATCTTACTATGAAGATAGAAGATTTAAGACTGTACGTAAAATATCCTACAAGAATCTGACTATGAAGATAGAAATATCCTACAAGGATTTGGTTTGTCTCATCAATCGTCGTATTTGCATAATAGGAATAATACACAAAAAATACTTAGTAAACACATACATGCCATACATTTGAGAAAAAATGGTAACACATATGAATCACCCCAAAACATTTGAAAAACGTAAAAGAGGGGAGCTATGTACTCACTTGGAATTGCGTATAAATCTCGTTCAAATGATTAAACAAAGCTCAAAGGATCAAGAGTTCAAGTGTTGAAGTGATTCTAGTGTATTGGATACTATGTTAGTGTCGAGACTTGAAACCAGGAGATCGAATAGAATGAAGTCTTATAAACCAAATGAGTGTTGGAACTCACATGATATGGTTTAACAAACTTAATATTCTGATTTGGAATGATTCCTAAGTGCTTTTGACCCGTTATGACCCGTTAAGCTACTTTAACGTGTCATTTGCGTAACAACGCATTCGGATGGTCAAACTAGTCCGTGGTAAGTATTATATGCCAAAATAAGTTTAATAAAGTTGCAACATCATTTTATATGTCAAAAAGTTGGTTACATATGCTTAAGATAGATTTATGCGCAAAAAGGGCGTTTTGGTCATTATTAAAGAACATAAAGGCGACTTATCATAATACTAACCGAACGATGTGGCAATAAGGTATAACCTCAGAGGGTTATTCCCTATATATATGTATGGTCACAAATATGTGTTTGGTCGGATCCTAAGATCGACCAAACGGGTTGGATTCGAAAGTCAAAGCGGTGGTCAAGACCGCTCGACTTACGACCCTAAATAAGCACCAAACTAGAAGTGACGAGTTAGACATGTCTAACTAAGTTATAAAAATGTTTTGGTATCAAAACTTGGTGTTTTGATACCAAAAAATAGTTCCGTCGTAAATGCACATAATGAGCTTTTATGACCGAAACTTTGACTCGTCACTTTGACTAGTAAACCTGGTAATTAATAGGTATAATCACAAGGGATTAAAACCTTCGTGATTACGATCACGTTGCAAAGTTCAATTGAACTTTGACTTGATGAAAAATGGTCAGAACCAAAAGTCAAACGGAAAGTCAAACTGTTTGACTTTTGGCTCAAAATAGCCAAAAATAAAGAACAAGACTAGGAAGAACACCTACTTGTGCTCTAGGAAGTCTTAGAAACTCAGTTGGAGGCTTCCGTAAGCTGGAAACAACTTCAAGGAGCAGATTAGAGAAGAAAGAATGAATGAGCAAGTTGGAGTGTTGAATGAGGAGGCTATTTATAGTTGAGGATTGATCATAGGATCATGCCAAGTGTTAGCACATGTTCTAGGATGATTACAAGTGCCTAATGAGGTATTAGAAGTAGAGGGAGTGTGGAAAATTTCGAGCTAGGTGGCATTGTTTGGTGAAAGGTGGCAGAACTTGGAGAACAAGCAAAAATATACAACTGGGCACCACTTAAGGACCGTATGGGGGTACCTCTTACGGTCTGTAAGGCCCTGGCAGGGGCGGAAACTTTGAAAAATGGCTGATTTGGCCCCTCGTTTTATCACTTCTAGCACCCGTTAACCTAATTTTTAAGCTCTATAAGGATGTTAAAATATATGTAACTTAATTTATGCTCAAAAATGTCATGGATGTCGGTTCATTCTGTTGTACAGTTACGCGTTTCGCTAAATTACGTAAAACGCTTTAACGAACACGAAAATGACCGAAATTGTGCAACGATTGGTGTTTTTGCAATCTCATCAATAAAATATAAAATTTTATTGATTACAAGAATTTTTGGATGTCTACTCAAGGTTTGTATTAAAATACGAGAATCGACAGACTTTTGCAGTTTGCCAGAAATGGTCCCTGAACTTGTATAAACGTGTTTTTGTCATTCCTAAACCCTCAAAACTTATATCTAAGTTATGTAAAGGGTATTAAGGATATGTGTAGCTTATGTCCTCGTCCCGATGCATATATTACATTACACGGGTTACATTTAAGTATCGGCTAATGAAATTCCTTCAAAGAAAATGTTTTTTTTTTGAAAGCCTGGAATTTTGCACAGGGGTTACAATATTTTTGTGAGTTTGTGTTAGAGGATCATATCAGTTTTGAGACAAATCACCAGTACCGTTGACCTTTATATTTGACTTTAAGTTTTAAAACAAATTCACTTAGATTGTCAGTATACTGATCCATTTAAACTTCATCACATTTCTCAATTAATCCAAGATATGTTAGGTAATCTTAGGCATTTACTTAATTGTGTTTCCCACCTCAGAATATACTCCCGTATCAAGATTCCCTAGATTTCATCTTACAGATGAATATAGATAACTGATATTTGTAATATTGGTAGTGCGAGACCTTTAGAGCTCAGGTTAGTACCACCATACAGACAAAGAGATTAAGGCTTGTCTTGAAGGTGTGTTCCACTTAGGAATCTTTTGAACTGCTTTATGTAACATCTTTCGATACTTTCAATACTTTTAGCAGTTTAGGGTTTATATGCAAAAGTATTCTACCAGTTCTAGGTTATTGCTTTCATAAAGTAAGAAGAACTTGTATAATACCTCAGATAACAATTCGCTATAGAGACCTAATATCTCAGAATCAGGCAATCTCTCAAACGAAATTTCGAGTACCAAGTCCATATATCCGAGAGATGTTACCCACAAACTAAGAAGCTATTTATTTATGTTTATATCTTAGAATCAATCTACTGAATGTGCGAAGCCTACTGGCACATCATCAGTAAGACTTGTTTTAACTTTAAAACTTTACAAATCTTTAGCATACCGCAATACTCCACTGATATACTATCATTTCCTCTTTTTCACACGAAAACTCATTTTTGACTTTTTCATGTTTTTGTATTTTTAGATTTTATAATCTTTTTGTATTTTCCCAAACTGTCTCCCCCTAAAATCAAAAACATATTTTTGTATTTTTGGTTATATAAAGAAAGAAATTCTAACTAAAAAGAATGTGACAAACCAATGTGAATCACGAGAACTCATCGTCCAATCCATATTCAACCTCATCCCCATCTAATGTTAGATTTTTTAAACCATTTAATTTCATTAGATACTTAAATCTATTTTGAGTAAACGGTTTGGTATAAAATCTGCATTTTGATCATCAGTGTGGATTTTTTCTATTTGAATCAACCTTTTCTCGTGACAATCACGGATAAAGTGATAACAAATTTCAATGTGTTTTGTTTTTGAGTGTTGAACGGGATTTTTCGTAATATCAATTGCTGCCTTGTTATCTACATAAATTGGGGTGTCAAGAAATTGTAATCCAAAGTCTCTCATCTGCTGTTGTATCCACAAAATCTGGGAATAACAACTGGAAGCTGAAACTTATTCAGCCTCACAAGTAGAGAGAGCGACCGTGGTTTGCTTCTTGTACTGTCACGTTACGAGTCTAGTGCCAAAGAACTAGCAACCAGCTGTAGTAGATTTTGCATTCAATTTGCAACCCGAAATCTGAATCTGAATATCCGCGAGGTCAAAGTTGTCGTTGCACGGATACCACAAGCCGGTGCTTGGGCAACCCTTCAAGTATCTGAAAATCCGCTTCACGATCATCAAGTGTGACACTCGAAGACATTATTGATAACGGGCACAAACGCAAGTTGGATACATGAAGTCTGGTCTCGATGCCGTCAGATACATCAGTGATTCAATCATTGATCTGTACACTATCTCATCAACCTTTGCTCCTTGTTCCTTACACATATGCCATGATTGATTGCCAATGGTGTGGATAGCGGTTTTGTTCTCGACATCTCAAATTTCTCCAAAATGTCGTGAGCATACTTCGTCTGATGAATGAATATTCCGTCAGGTAGTTGCACCACTTGAAGTCTAAGAAAGAACTTCATTTCTCCCATTGAACTCATTTCAAACTTTGTTTTCATAACTTTTTCAAAGTCTTTGCATAGTGCATCATTTGTAGAGCAAAAGATGATATCGTCGATATAAACTTATACAATCAGCAAGTGTCCTTTTGCTTCCTTTATGAAGAGTGTGCTATCAATAGTGCCTCTTGTAAAGCCATTAGACAACAAGTGCTGAGATAGTGTCTCATCCTAGGCTCTCGGGGCCTGAGGCAACCCGTATAATGCTTTGTTCAGTAAGTAGGCTTTGTTTTTATGCACTGGATCGACAAACCCCGTTGGTTGGCCGACATTCACAAGCTATTTCACTTTGCCAAAAAGAAAAGCTGATTTGATGTCACACCCCGACCGCATAAAGCAACTAACCGTGGAAACATCGGGGAGTCGTGTGGCAGAATTATTGTTTCACAACACATGATACTTATAGTTTAGTTTTACAAATAAAAATAAATTATTACATTGTCTTGATTCAAACAGAATATAACCTAAAAGATAATAACTTTCTTGATTTTAGATTACTAAGGCCCAAGTCACCCTAAGTAAACCACGCTCACATCAGACATTCGCTCCTGAAACATATGTGAAAGTAAATATGTCAGCATAAAAATGCTTGTGAGTAACATCGGTTTTAGTGTTGAAGATTCATGACTTTAAAAGTTAAAAGAAGTGTTTTCGAAAAGTAGTCATGAACCTTATAAAATGTTTCCTTTTATGAAATCAAATGAAAATCAATATGAAAATCAGATGATATAAAAGAATGATGTATGGTTAAGTAAATGACCAAATGAACATAGTATGTGTAGAATATGTCATGTCTTGCCTTGATAAAGTGGTTTAGATAATGCAACGATATGTAATATAATAAATGCACTTATATATAGGAAGTAGCAGCGGCGTATCCACCATCCCTTTATCATATTACACACGTCTTGTTTTTCAAATCACTTATAAAAACCATCAAATAATGTCTTGTTTAAATCAATGTCAAACGTCATATGTAAACAATGTCTAATGTCAGGTATAAACCATGTCTTGTATGCCAAGTAAACAATATTTACTCAAACCAAATGCATAATGCTCTGTATATTTAATTGTCTTGTACAAAACAAGGTCTTTAAATAACAAATGTTTAAATCAAAAGTTATGTTTTGAATGCCATTGCTTTTATCGATATGAAAATTTATCAGATTTGTTTATCGCATACATTCAAGCCTTGATACACTCTCATAAACCCTTATCAGGATCAAGGTTTATCGAAAAAAAATGTTATCGGATTCTGTCATTCCCTAACACTACCCAACAAGCCTGGGGAGCGGGAATGGGATTTATCAAGACCTATGGTACCATTACATACTACCGGTCGGCGCGATCACTGTTAATGAATGTATTATTGTCCCGTGAAACATATCAAATGTCATTTTCAATGTCATGAATATGTTTGAAAACCATGTACTAGAAATACTAAGTCAATATGTTAAGTAAAAATGTTTTATTTTTGAAATAGTGTATTATATATACTATGTAACAAAACATGTATAATGTCATGTAAACAGAAAGTAAAGTTATGCACATATGTTTCACCCCAAAACATTTATAAAACGTAAAAGAGGGGACTATGTACTCACCTTTGGGTGCGTTTTTATGTGTTAACACAATCTCTCAAATTGTTTACTCGTCCTAAATTAAATAAGAACGATCTAATAATCAAAACTCACAAAATACCTAAGTTTCTCCAATACTTAGAATTTTCACATAACTTTGAGATTTTCTTGAAAAGTCTTTGTTTTGATTATGTTGGCGTATATATATATATGTGTTTTTATATATATTAAGATTTTTGTGACAAGAACGACTAATTGGTGACTCTGATTACGTTATATACGTCAATGCTCCCGTTTAATCAATATATCTACGATTTGCGCGTCGTAATATATATATATACCTAAATGTGACATAAAATTAATATCGTAATTCACGTATTATGTTATTTCACACATACATATCACACTTAAACATTTAATATATATATCAAATAACTCATCAAGTTACTATAAACACATTTCTCATGTTAACCACAAATTTTCACATATAATGCGATTTCTGATCTAGTTTACTGCTTCTATCGCACAAACGTCTAAACATAGCATCTTTTCATTTCATCATGAAATCACTTAGTGAATAACATTACACATTCTCATAACCACATATCACATCATAGTACACCAAGTTCACTTTTGAACAATCTATGTCCGTGTACATTGAAATATGGGCATATAGCGTTTTCGGTATCGTTTTCGGGCGCCGGATGTCACGTACGACTAACCAAACACCAAAATATAAGTTAAAATACTTATTTTTATATCAAAAATATATGTTTATTTACTGATCTAAAATAGTTATATAAAAATCACTTGAAAAGACGATTTTTACGGTTTTTAACGCATAGTTTCATACCGAACTCTACCGTAACTATCCCAAATCATCATGACTTGATATTTTAACATAACACATATTATATACTTACCAAAACAATAATTTTACTCATATATATGCAGGTCTCATAAATAGCACAAAAATCATGCAAATATCACCTGATTTACTACTTTTCAAGCCTTAAGTACAACATGCAAAGCTACCAAGTTATGACATAATTTTTATAACTTTAACATACATCAAATAACAATATTTTACATGTTTATTTACTGAATTGAATGAGCATTCATCATATCATGCACAAATCATCAAACACTTGCATTTTAACTATCATTCAAGAACACGCCACAACTTAAAAATTCTCAAACATGTCTATATTTTCGGCCTTTACATGTCAATATACTAGCATTATTTCAAATTATAACTCATGATTCAATCATTCCTTTATATCTCTAACATATTTGCACATAGTCTTGTTCATGCAAGCAAACATCCTAAACAAGTATTTATCAAAAATTTAAACTTAATCCCAAATACATGTACATGTACATGTACATATATATATATATATACATATATATATATATATACATATATATATATATATACTACTCGGAACCCGTGCGATGCGGCGGAGTAGACAATAAAGTATTGGTGTGGGTTATTTATCCTATAGCCTTACAGAACTCAATAAAGTATTCCACACACCAAAACTAAAACAGATCATAATTAGTTCTAACTTAACCAAACCATTAGTCGGGGTGCCCCCGCGAGGGCGACACTTTGCATTGGGGTATTCGTTCCGGTAGTTTTCATCTTCGTGAATATTTATTGTAGTATCAAAGTGATGGATATACGTCATAAACGAAGTCATGGTTAGTCTACTTAATTGTGGTATGCATGGTTCGATCGGTTCAGTTATGTAACACCCCTGCCCGATTAAGGCAGACGTGTCACACAATACATAATATTTTAAAACTTAACTTAAATAAAACATCAGCTCTAAAGGTTTAAAATCTAAAACCATACAAAGGTCTTTACAAAAAAAAGTGTCTAAAATTGTTAAATAACATGTCTTAAAAGAATGATAGTCCATATATCCCTGGAAAACTTGAAATGGCCATGCTTTAATAAAAGGAGTTTCTAATAAGCATCCCACATTGGCGTAATACAAGAAGTTCAATGTGTTTTTGCCTTGTAAAAGGAGAGATGTCATATGTACTGATGCTTGAAGTTTAAGCAAAACTTTTCACAACATAAATACTTATTAGTTTAACCTAAGTGAAATATTTTTTATCCTTGTTAAACTTCAGTTCTTAACCACAACCGACCACTCTCAGTTTCCATAACTGATTTTACTATAGCTAAAACTGAAATATTTACTTAAGTAAGAATTTTATATTGAAAAGAGATAGCGAGATAAAAATCTTCAAAATATAGATGAAAATAATTATAACCAAGTTTATCTATGATAAACGGTTTTTAATCTTAGATAATATGATGATTTTTATAATAAATTTATGCTCATCTTAAATTATGCAAGGTTATCTATATATCTGCTATGAGATTTAGTAAAAAGTATCAAATGCATTTTAATTTTAGTAGTTTTAAACTCCTTTGTTTAAGGACAAAACGAAACGGAGCTAATTTCATTAAATCAAAATAGCAAGGAACCCCCAAGCAAGTGAGCTAATTTTATTAAATCAAAACAAGGAACCACCAAGCGAGGTGCTTTAACCCGGGTCATACATCAGTAGCTTTTTTTTTTGAACGGCTGCAGATTTTATTAAAAGGAGCTAGTTAGTTGCTAAAACCCCAACCACAAACAAAGAAACACAAGCACAATAATAAAACCAAAAAGTAGTACATACTCCCAACCCTATTTTGTTTACACAAATCTATAGGCCATACAGAAACCAATCCTGCTCCTTTGCCTTCATTCTCTTCTTTACCCATAGTCAACTCAGCACTTTTATCTCAGCCAAGAGTTGTGACACCGACACCGTCTTCTGTCTGAATGTAACTTCATTCCTCATTTTCCATATCGGCCAACACGAAATAAGGATTATGGCCTGGACAATTTTCCTCTTTAATTGATTTTGCTTGCGTGGTCGATCTATGAATCTCCATAAGATCCCTATATGAAAAAGCAAAAATGGGATCAATTTTGCACCATTCACTAACATGCATCCAGATGATATTCGCCACCGGACACGAGGTGAAAAGATGGTCCACTGATTCCCTACATCCCCACAAATCTTGCACCTCTCTGAGTCAACTTGAATATTCCGCTTTATAAGATTATCGATCATGGGGATCCGATTCATTTCTGCCCTCCAACTAAAAGAATTAACTTTCCTTGGCGCCCAATTGTTCCAAGGGAATTTGTATGTCCCTTCCTGTTGAGTTGTTGTAGTATATCAAGTCTTTACGTCTTTAACCGTGAAAGTTTCATCTCCCGTTTCACCCACCTCCATCCATCTTCATTATCACTCAATTGTGCCGCCCTAATTAATTCCTTTAAGGCTCTTTCTTCAGCCATAGCATTTCTTCTATCTTCAGGCAGCTTACCGTTACTTATACATTCAAGCAGGCGTTCAATATAACTACCATTTACATACATAAAGTACATTAGCCATGGAAGATAATTACTTAATTAAATAGTAATTTAATCAGCTGTACTGTAACATAACAAATCTGTCATCTGTGGTGTCATGAATTAACTTCATCTGTGGGCTCTAACTTGGATGTTATACTTTTTGCAAAATGGTACCCAAAGCTTTTGATACATGGTTCTAGGATGGGATCTGCAGTGGTGACAAAGATATCTACTGCCGGATACTCAGATTTGTTTATCCTGGAACGCAATAAAAACGAAAAAAAAGTACAAGTTTGATATTTTTAAACAAGTAAAGAATCAAGAATTAAACATATACTTACTAAAACCTTAGAAAACTCATGATTACAAAGTTAAATGGTAGATAACAGAAATTATAAATCCAAGATCTTGAATATTCAAAGTATTAAACACAGTTCTAATCTAATAAAAATACATATAGAGTTGGGCTAATACCATATAAACACATATACACTTTCTTATCCACATCACAACTGGAGAAAGCATAACAGTTAACAATCTGAATTCTGTCACTACAAAGCATATTCTAGAACCAACCAGTGGTAATTTGTTTGTGAGAAATCAATATAGATACCATTTTCATCATCAACACACTTGAGAATACATCAGTAATACAATATACAATTGTCAAACCATTTATTTATCATTCCTAAAACAATTCAACTCAGAAAAATATGCTCACCTGGAAACATCTTTAGAAGGGCCATGATTTTAGCAATTTTAACAATAAAGTGATGTCCTTGTCTGAAATCTACTTCCATGAAAATGTGATGAGTCCTTCAATATCTTGGCTATGGCACCCAATCTCTCATGGTCCTAAAATAACCAAAAATAAATAATTAACTTAGAGGATACAAAAGAACATTAAACAAGCATACTACTAAACATTAAAGAAATCAAAAGTGGCGATAAAAATACTGGCATAAAACTTATTGGGTCAGACCGCAAAGCGTTATTGAACTCTGAAATCTTTGAGCACCTAACCTTCAACTTGACAGCATCTTTTCTCCATTTGATTTTCACTGACCGCTCATCTTTCCTTCTCGGGTAAGAAGGAAATCCCTTGCTTTGCTGATCATTCAACTTCTAGGCGAGTGACCTGCATCTCATTCATATTCTGATGAATTAAATTGTCACTATCTGAATCTGTATGGATACCATCTAAAGCATTAGATTAAGAACGTTTAAAACTGACTAAAAATTGAAAAATAACCAATATAATTACCATATGATAGAATGAGATGGAGATGAAGAAACAGAGAAAATGAGATGAAAATGAGAGATCTGGACTGAGATGAGATGAAAATGAGAGAGGGTCGATGAAAATCTGAAATCGTTTGGATCTCAAATCAATTGGATCTTCGTTTTTCACCTTCAGCAGCATCTGACTTCAAAACCCAAGATTCTTTCAACCATTTATCCATAGATCTGGGTTTGTGAGATCTAGTAGATTGAGTCGATCTCCTTTTCTCTCAAGACTATATCCTGCTCTCCTTCTGGTCTCTCTATTTTCTCTCTCCGAATGAAATGAGCATAATGGTGTATGGGATGGGCATGAATTCAAAAGTTAAATCCTAGAATTGGCCGCCCAAGAAAGATTCACATGCTAATAATTTGATGTGCTTTAGATGATTGTACATAAAGCTTCAAGGGTTGTACATGTTGAAAAAGTGGTAAATGACCAAACTTGCCCTTCGGATATGCATTATATATATATATATGGGAGGGTTTAAATGAGAACACTCTTTTTTTGTGAGAACCATTAGAACAAATCTCAACCACTCATTGATATCCCCTCATGTTTTAATGAAAAGGTTAAATTGTTAATTATACACTCCCCTTCTCCATGTAAACTCAACATCATTAGATTACAGGTAAATAAAATCATGCTGTTACCAAATAATGAAATCACCCTCCTTTTGAAATCTTCAGATTATTAGGTCGCAAATCTCATACCTTCAACGATTTCTTCAATTGTTCGATTTCTTCAAAGATTTTAGGGCTTATAAAATCTTCAATCGGTTTTGAATCAGTATTCATCGATTCCTCTGTGATTTGTAGGTATCAAATCCAGTTTTCAATAATTGTTAATTCAATTATGTTCTTCAATGATTGTTAATTTTGTTACATGTTAGTTCAATTTCGATTTCAATGATTGTTGATTTTGTTTCCTATATTCCATGATTTCAATTTAAATATGCGGATGTTACATGTATTCCATGAATTCTATTCATATGTTCCTCATAATTTGCCCTAATTTGTTTATGTTTGGTCAATTGCATTCTTGTTTGTCCTATAACTTTTATGAGTAATAGTGATTTTACAAGTAATTTTAGTTCTATGTATTTCTTTATATTGTAAAGATTTGTGTAGTTTCATGTATAATGCAATATCAACATCAGTGTTTATTTTTTTTTTAATTGCATGTGCTTTGATGTTTTATCATTATGTTGTCTTGTATCCACTTAAGTTAGTTGAATGACTTCCTGTTCTGTTTTACACATGTGTAATTGCTTATTTCTTTCTTTACAAATACAAATAATTAGGGCTCGTGGTTGTTTAAGATCTTGAAACCAGATATGTGTAATAGTATCTTGTTTAGAGTAACACATGTGTAACTGTTAATGGCTTGCATTCCATTCTGTTCAGATGTACACATGTGTACGTGGTTCTTGGAACATTTTCTTAAAGCACACGGTAAGTGTTTGTGTATTACACATGTTTATGTGTTTATGTTTTACACATGTGTAAGTTTCTGTTTTACATGTGTAAGTGTTTGTTTTGCACATCTGTAAATGTTTCTGTTTTATGCATGTGTAAGTGTTTCCGTTTTACCCTTGTGTAAATGCTGAGTTACATATGAGCAAAATTGTTTTACATATGTGTAAGTTTCTATTTTACACGTTAAGTGTTTGTTTTACACATGTGTATGGTATTGAATTTTTTAACTTCAATTAGGGCTGCAATTAAGAAGCGCAACTCAATTATGGAACCTCAAATTCAGGTTCCAGTTATACCCCTGGACTGGTTGAATACTTAAAGGATGATTTTTTATACTTTTTTTCATACTTGATAAATTATTGGCTTTTTACGTTGATTCTTTGTCCTGGGAGCAATAATGATACAACAACGGTGGCCTTTTCACGGTGTTTCCACTACTGGTCAAAGCTGAGGTTAAAGCAATGGCTTTTGTGGTTGTCGTTGACTTTGCCGGTTTTCCTACTTTGACCCAATTCTTGATAAAGCTATTGATAAACAAGAAGATTTTCATGAGTTTTAGGTTTAATAAACATTAAAGCTACTGAAATGAGCAGCTGTTTGTCTTTGTGGCTCTGTCTCTGTGATGTTATTTGAGTTGTTAGTATAGGTAGAAACGCTGTTACATTTTCTTAATTCATATATGCATAGCTACTTAATGTTTAGATCTGCTCCTTATTATTTATTTGAATTCTTGCAGGTCCGGTGGATCTTAAAAGCTCTTTGGATATGCTCCTTATTATGTACGTACCTCTACCAAATCAAGATGAGCGTGGGTTGATCTTAAAAGCTCTTTCTAGAAATAAGCCATTAGATGATGATGTGGACTTGATCGCTATTGAACGGAGCGAGGCTTGTGCAAAGTTAAGTGGAGCTGATTTTCCTGCTTGGTTGGTGATTCTTTTTTTTTCACGATGACTATCCAATGGACTAATACAATATGATTCATTTCATTTGTTTGACTTTTTGTACGCATTTCAGATGAATGAAGCTGCCATGGCTGCTGTTGAAGAAAAATTTAGTCAAACTGAAGCAACTTCTCATGAAGGGACATCGGAAAGCCATATAGGTGGCATGCCACACACTATTGAAGCTGTTCATTTTAAGCAAGCTTTGGAAAAAATCTCACCTTCCGTTTGGTATGAACTCGCTCTATATCGTGTTATGTCATCGTAAACAATTTATGGGTATTCGTAAACAATTCAAACTAACGGAACTACCCAAGCCGGAACCAATTTTTTTTTTCAGCCGGTTTAAGATTTGTGCAGTTTCGTTTGGATGTTTGGTAGTTTACTATGCAGTCTATAGCGTGATAGCGCTTAGCGGACATACGAACCCATAGAGCTCTAAATAGCGGTCCCACAATTAGCGGTGCTAAATCCCGCTATTGGACCGCTATTTTGAAACCCGTATAGCGGTCGTAGCACTGCTATTAGCGGTTTTTCTTATTTCAGCCCAAAAGTAAGGTAAAGACCACATTAATCAACTTTTTTAATTATTTAAGAAGCTTTATTTACAGAAGCTGGACCTGCACTTGAAGTCTTAAGTGATATTCTTGATGCCATTGATACCAGACTGGACGTTAGTTTCTATGCAAGAAACCCGCGAAACGCTGCTAACTGATGTCGAAAAACGGAAAACAAGGATAGCTGGTTAAACCAGCTGCTGCTGGTCAGATGTTGATCAGATGTAGTATGGTGATAATCGGCTGAAAGGAGGCAGGGTAAATCTTGTAAGCTGGGCTGCACAAATCAGAACTTTCTCTACCTATCTCTGGTCTTACACGAAAAGAAAATTAGTAAAACACATGAGATACATAGAGTAGGTGAGCTCATATTTTTTAGTTCTTAGTTTTTACTCTTACACTATTTGGTTTCAGTTTTTTTTTTTTTCAGATATTATTGTGTACAACTTATCAAGAAGTGACATTTATTTGGATTACAAATAGATCGGGATACAAGAGGATTAACTGCAGAGGTCGAAAGACTTCAATATAGGAGAGGTAATTTTGTAGTAGTTTTGTTTTGTGTTATGTATGTGTTCGGGTTTCAGTTTCTTGTTGGCCACTTTTTCTATTCTAATAGAATTTCGCGGTAAAACAAAATCTGAGAATACTCATATTTTTTTTTAAAGTTGGATTTCAACAGCCAAAGTTTGATTATTTGGTCAACCCTGACCTTGTGGAAGTTGAAGGCTATGTTTTATTTTGGGCCAGCTAGCTATATTGTGTAGTGTTATAAAAATAAGATGTTAGGCCATTTTTTTCTCATTTGATCCAAAAATTAAATAAGCCCATATAGGTATTATCTTGACCAAGTTTGGTCGGTGAAAATCCCACATATATATGGCCTCAAAGTAGTGTCTCGGCGTTCATTTTAAATTTTAGAATCATCACATTGTCTTCATTTTTATTATGCACGTGACAACAATGCTCATCGTTCCGTTCTTCCATCAAAGGTATCTTGTATAACGGAAAAGTAAATGTATATAAAGATTAGAATTATTAAGAATACTTCCAATTATATATGTTTAAAATGATTGAATATGCTGAGATATATTGGTTGGCTTGACCCGGTTAAAAAAGTATATGGTCTTGTTGACGGTTTGAAAAACCGGGCTTTACAATTTGGTCTACGTTTTGAAGGCTTGAAGCTAGCTGGCTAAAGCAAACCAACTGAAAAATTAATATAAATAGTGTTTTATTCTATAAAGTTTTAGCAAAAGTAAATAATTTTTTAAGTATGTGAAACCCAATGCGTATAAATTATTATGTAACTTATTTCATGCCTTAAGTCCTACCGAGGCAGTGGCAAAGTTTGACGTTTTCGACACGGCGTCAAAAACGTATATACCCAAAAATTTATATAGAACTGTGGGGTCAAAAACGTACATACACAAAAACTTTTATACGAAAACTACATATATAACACTACTGAGCGAAAAGTTCGGGGGGCCGGGCGCGGTTCGAAGGGCAGTGGCGAAGTTAACTTTTAAACCAACTTCTCCGTAATTTTGAAAAGACAATAACTTTTTTCATATGTTAATATTTAAAGAAACTATGTGATCCAAAGTGCACACTTCGGTTATCAAAAACTCATAACCGTTCGGTTTCGGTTATTCCGGTTTCGGTTAATGCGGGTTTTGTTCGGTTGTAGGTTGGTTTTTTTATTTTTTTCTAAAGTTAGGCTTTAAATGTGTGGGTTACGCAAAATTCAAAGTTAAGCTTTAAATGTGTGGGTTTGCTGCAAAATTCATATGCAAATAAAATAAATGTACACAGTTAAACCTTATAGAATTATAAATTATATTTCACTAACACGTGCATATTATATTGAATTCCAAAAAAAAGTAACACGTGTAGACATGTGTTATAACACGTGGAACCATAGATATGAACACAAAGTTGCTAGAGTTTAAATTCAATGAGGTTGGGTCATGGTTAAAAGATTTAAATATTTCATCAAAAAAACATATGGATTGGGTCATGCTTAAACGCTAACTAAAAACCTATTGTCCTAATGATTCGGCTATGTTTAAAATGTTCGGTTCAGTTCAGTTAGTTGCGGTTATGAAACTAAGAATAACCATAACCGAACCGTAATATGCGGTTATCAAAAATATAAATAACCGACCCTTCAATTTTTTCGGTTATGCTTCGGTTAACTCAGTTTTATGTTCACCCCTACAACGGTGTATATTTTCCCGCCTCATCGCGCGAGCACCCTACTAGAAAACCAGAAAAACTAACAGAAAGTATACCATGAAATTATAGATCATGTCGAATGATAGGTAAAAAACTAACAAAAGTATATCATCAAAGAATCGATAAACTAACAGAAAAACCAGTGCCAGTATATCACGAATAAGAAAACTAACTTAAGCACTATACAATATATCACGAAACGACTGATAAACTAACGGTATAGGAGTATCCTATTGTAAATCGGCACTCCCGCTGCATCGCGCAGGTAAACGGCTAGTTTATATATATACGGTTATATATACACACATATATATTTACTTTTTATTTGGTGTAAAACCCCCTTTCTTTTTAGTTTCAAGTTTGTGAATCATCTAAGAACCTTGAGAAACTTCCACCATCATCAATATCACCTAAAATCAAGAACAAGGATTTCAAAAATAAATTTTATACCTTCAAGGTCTTGATGGGTTTTTGACAAAGTGTGATGATATGGGGCTGGGTTCTTGCTTGAAACACCTTTAAATCACCTTTGGATATTCAAAAGTGCATGGAACAAGCTTGGAATGAACTTGAAATCTTGGGGAATGGCTTAAATTTTCGAAAATGGGGATAGAAAGGGGGTGTTCAGCTGAATTTCTTAGAGGGAGAGAGAGTTTTGATTTGGTTTGAAGATTTCCTTTGATTTGTAAGATTATGTTGGAAGATATGGAGATTGGAAGGTTGCATGCAATCCAACAAGTAGCACAAAGGTGTTAGAGGTGGGAGAGAGAGTGTTTCATGGCTGCCACCTCTCATATATATATTCACACGACACACGCATATATATGTATATATACATATATTGGCCAAAAACTAGTATTTAACTGGATACCGGGTATTTTATCTAGCGTTTTAATAACGTTTTAACGCGTTTTAAATTATGTTTAATGATCTATAAATTAAACTCACCAAAATATCACTGAATAATATTTTATTTGTCTGGACTGGCAGCATTTCCCGTATTTGTTAGTATGCGCGTTGTGTTGCGCAGTACACGCTTAAATTCACAAAAATAGATTTTTAAGCGTTTTAATTTATTTTTCCTCACGAACATGATTAAATATATTATTTTAATCATAACAGAGTATTTTTAGGATTATCACATTAATCGGGCGGTCACCGACGTTCGTTTCGCATTTTAACCGTTACACGATAAACGTTTATCTTAAAATTGCCAACAAAATTTTTAATAAATTTTAAATTTATTAACACATAAAATAACATCATAATACATCAAAATTAATATAATTTTCCTTTTGTTTAATCATAACACGTGTCACACTAGTACAGGTCCAAAATAACCGGGTGTCACAGTCTCCCCTACTTTAGGAAATTTCGTCCCGAAATTTAATTAGAGGAAACTTCTGAGAAAAGGTGTGTTTACTTTGCTTTAATTTGATCCTCTCGTTCCCAAGTAAACTCTGGGCCACGTTTGGATTCCCAGCGAACTTTGACTATCGGTATGCGCTTGCGCTTGAGTTTCTTGACCTTACGGTCTATACTTTCCACATATTTCTCGACAAAGTGCATCATGTTATCCACACGAATTTCATTAAGGGGGATGTGGAGGTTTTCATCAGCCAAACACTTTCGTTTCTTCACAAACATGACTAAATATAAAATTTTAATCACAAACATGACTAAATATAAAATTTTAATCATATCGGACTATTTTTAGGATTTTGATATTAATCGGGCGGTCACCGACGTTCGTTTCGCATTTTAACCGTTACTCGATAAGCGTTTATATTAAAATTGCCAACACAATTTTTAATATATTTTAAATGTATCAACACATCCAATAACGTCAAAATACATCAAATTTAATATAATTTGCCTTTTTATTTAACTATAACACGTGTCACACTATTACAGGTCCAAAATAACCGGGTATCACAGTCTCCCCTACTTTAGGAAATTTCGTCCCAAAATTTAATTAGAGGAAACTTCTGAGAAAAGGTGTGTTTACTTCACTTTCATTTGATCCTCGTTCCCAAGTAAACTATGGGCCACGTTTGGATTCCCAGCAAACTTTGACTATCGGTATGCACTTGCGCTTGAGTTTCTTGACCTTACGGTCTAAAATTTTCAAAGATTTCTTGACAAAGTGCATCATGTTATCCACACGAATTTCATCAAGAGGGATGTGGAGGTTTTCATCAGCCAAACACTTCTTCAGATTGGACACGTGGAAAGTTGGATGAACATTTCCAAGTTGTGGAGGTAGCTCAAGTCTGTAGGCTACTTTTCCGATTCTTTCAACGATCTTGAATGGTCCAACATATCGTGGTGCAAGTTTCCCTTTCATTCCAAATCTAACCACACCTTTGCAAGGGGATACCTTGAGAAGGACGTGATCACCGACTTGATATTCCAAAGGCTTGCGTCGTCTATCCGCATAACTCTTTTGACAGCTTCTAGCTGTTAAGAGGTTATCATGAATTTTCTGAACTTTATCTGTAGTCTCTAGAATGAGTCCAGGTCAGGTGAGCTGAGCTTCACCAATCTCATTCCAGTAGACTGGTGAACGACATTTCGACCGTATAAAGCTTTGAAAGGAGCCATGTTGATGCTGGAGTGATAAATATATTTGTAGGAGAATTCGATCAACGGTAGATGCGAATCCCAACTACTACCAAAATCGATCACACAAGCTCTAAGCATATCCTCCAGTGTCTGGATTGTTCTTTCAGTTTGTCCATCCATTTGAGGATGATAGGCTGTGCTCAAATTGAGTTGGGTTCCCATAGAAGATTGCATGGTTCTCCAGAAGTGAGATGAGAATCTAGCATCTCGCTCAGATATGATGTTCAAAGGAACACCTTGTCGGGATACAATCTCATCTATATAGATCTTGGCAAGCTTGTCAGCAGAAAAATCCTCATCGATTGGCAAGAAGTGTGCAGATTTGTCAGACGATCAACGACTACCCAAATGACATCGTGACCTCTAGGAGTGCGCAGTAATTTGGTTATGAGATCCATGGCAATGTTTTCCTATTTCCAAACCGGTATCTCTGGTTGTTCCAATAATCCAGAGGGATGTTGATGTTCCGCCTTGACCTTGAGACAAGTAAGGCATTTGGATATGTATAAAGCAATGTCTTTCTTCATTCCCGGCCACCAATACTGGGTTCGAAGATCCTTATATATTTTGTCTGCACCAGGATGAATGGAATATCGAGACTTATGAGCTTCATCCATCAAGAAGGTGCGGAGGTTGTCTTGACTTGGAACCCATAAATGGTTCTTAGAAATAGAGTACCCCTTCGCCTTTTGTTTCGAGTTGAAGCTCGAGATTAAGTGGTAGTTAATTTTTCAACAAGCCTTGGGTTGCACATATACGTTGAGCTTGAGATATGCGGACTTGAATATCAGATTGAACTTGAACACAATGAAGCTTAACGCGTTCTTTTCGACTTAGCGCATCGGCTATGACACTCGCCTTGCCAGGATGGTAGCGAATCTCGTAGTTGTAGTCGTTTAGAAGTTCAACCCAACGTCGTTGCCTCATGTTTAGTTCTTTCTGGTCGAAGATGTGTTGGAGACTTTTGTGGTCAGTGAAAACCACACTTTTTGTTCCATAAAGGTAGTGTCTCCAAATCTTGAGAGCAAAACCATAGCGCCTAACTCAAGATCATGAGTTGTGTAGTTCTTCTCATGGATTTTCAATTGTCTCGAGGCATAGGCTATGACTTTGTCTCTTTGCATGAGAACACAACCAAGGCCTAAGTTTGATGCATCACAATATACGACAAAGTCGTCGTTTCCCTCAGGTAAAGATAACAGAGGAGGATTACAAAGTTTTTATATCAAGGTCTGAAAAGCTTCTTCTTGTTTGGGTCCCCACTCAAAACGTTTGTTCTTTTGAGTTAAGGCTGTGAGAGGAACCGCAATCTTGGAGAAGTTTGCAATAAAGCGGCGGTAATAACCCGCGAGACCCAGAAATGAACGAACCTCAGTAGGAGTAGTAGGTGTATCCCATTCCTTAATCGCACTGATTTTGGCGGGATCTACATGTATACCTTGTTCGTTGACGATGTGTCCCAAAAATTGAACTTCCTAAGGCCAAAATTCACACTTGGAGAATTTGGCGAAGAGTTGTTCCTTCTTTAGGAGTTCCATTGTTAGACGGATATGTTGTTCATGGTCAGCTCGTGTCTTTGAATAAATCAAAATGTCATCAATGAAAACGATGATGAACTTGTCCAAATAAGGCTTACAAACCCTATTCATCAAGTCCATGAAAACAAAAGGAGCACTCGTTAAAAAGAAAGGCATAACAGTGAACTCATAGTGGTCGTATCGTGTGCGGAAGGCAGTCTTGGGAATATCTTCTTCGAGTACACGAAGCTGATGATACCGAGAATGCAGATCGATCTTCGAAAAGCAGGTAGCACTGTGAAGCTGATCAAAGAGATCATCAATGCGACGTAGGGGATATCGATTATTGATAGTGAGTTTGTTGAGCTCACGGTAATCGATACACATTCGGAAAGATCCATCCTTCTTCTTTACAAATAGAACAGGCGCGCCCCAAGGGAAAAGCTTGGACGAATAAATCCGTTGTCAGACAACTCCTGCAGCTACTTTGACAACTCTTGCATCTCAGATGGTGCAAAACGGTATGGAGATTTAGCAATCGGGTTGGCACCAGGTACAAGGTCAATACGAAACTCAATTTGACGTGCTGGGGGTAAACCAGGTAACTCTTTAGGAAACACCTCAGAATAATCCCGGACAACGGGGATGTCTTGAATAGTCTCACCCTCGTCTTTCTCCTCTATGACATTTGCCAAGAAAGCCACGGAATTCTTTTGTTGTTATCTTTGTGCTTGGTTGCTTGACATCAATTTAAGGCTACTAGTGGGCCTTTCTCCACGAGCCTCTAAGGTTTCACCAGTTGAAAGCGGCACCACAAACAATCTTGTCAAAACAAACAACCTCTTCATGGTATTTGGTCAACTAATTCATTCCTACTATAACGTCAAAACTCCCAACTTGCATTGGCGTGAGATCAATGGGAAAAAAGGTGATTATTGAGGTTCAACTGGCAATTTCGAATGATAGAATCGAGTACAAGGGTTCACCACTAGCTATCTCTATTTTCAAAGCCTTTCCTAGTTTTGTACTAGGCTTTGCAAGTAAAGGTTAAAAGGCTAGGGATACAAAACTCTTGTCAGCACCCGAATCAAAAAGAATAGTCGGAAGTTGGTTGTTAACATTGAACGTACCGTTAACCACTTTGTTGTCGGCACGCGCTTCGTTGGCATTGATACTGTATGCTCGCCCACATGCCAGGTTCGCATTAGCCAACTTCGAGCAATTGTTCCTGTAGTGAGTCAGATCCCCACAATTGTAGCAAGGCCTAGGCGGAAAGGGAGGTCATGCAGGATTTGCTGGCTGTTGGGCAGGGTTTTGAACCACTTGACTCAGAGCAGGAGGAGAGCGACATGAGTTAGCCAAATGGCCAAATCTTCCACAGTTGGTGTAAAGACGAGACTGAAAATGTGGTTCATGATGACAGTTGCACTTGTTACATAGAGGTGCAGTACCAATATACTGTTTCTTGACGGGTGGCTGTGTTGGCTGGGTAGTAACAACTTAATTGGTCTGTGCAACAATAGCAAAGTTCTTGGAAGCCTTGCGTTTCCTAGACTTCTATGAGGTTCCAGCCTTCTTTCCCTTCTGCTTCTCAGTCTTGGCAGATGATTTCTTGTCACCCTTGCGTTGGAGTTTACCCTTCTTGACTTGAGACTCAGTCAAGGTCGCAGCTAGCTCAATGGCTTGTCTAACAGTGGTAGGGTTGCTGTCGATGACAATATCCTGAACAGGATCAAGAAGACCATCTATGTACTTCTCAATCGCCTTGTCCAAAGGCGTGACCATGGTGGGACACAGCAGGCTCAATTCTTCGTATCGGTCGTGTAAGCACGATGCTCTCCACTATCTTGCTTAAGATCATGTAATTCGTTTTCCAGTGCACGTAGTTTATGACGAGGATAAAACTCCTTCATCATAAGAGCACGAAGCTCTTCCCATGTTTGAGCCATTGCCACATCGGCACCCCTGTCTCTCATCACACCATCCCAACATGTAAGCGCCCTCTTCTGAAATACACTGAACGCAAACTCAACCTTTCGCTCATTCAGGCATTGAACATGACGAAACGTGCTTTCGAGACTCTCAAACCATTGTAGAAGCCTTGTAGCTCCTTCAGACACAGGAAATTGGAGTAATTTAGCTGAATTGAATGTCTTAAAGTTGCATAGAATAGGTGCGTTGTTATTGTTGTTGTTGGCTTGGTTTAACTGGGCGTAACCCTTGTGCAAAATTTCGAGCTTTCAAAAACTTTTTCTTTGAAGGCATTTCAATAACCGATACCTAAACGTAACCCGTTTAACGCAACGTACACACTGGGACGAGGACACGAGCTAAGCATACCCAAAATACCCTTTACATAACTAAGATATAAGTTTTGAGGGCTTAGGAATGACAAAAACACCTTTATACAACTTCAGGGGCTATTTTGAAAATTCTGCAAAACTATGCCAATTTGCGTATTTCGCTATACGGAACATGTACGGACATCCAAAAATTTGTGTAATCATTAAAATCTTGTATTTTAATAATTAGAATGCAAAAATATCATTCGTCACACATTTACGGTCATTTGCGCTTCTGTTACGACTTTCGTCGTAGTTAACCGAAAACCGCAACCGTACGACCAAACGAACCAACACCTGAAATATATTTGGACATATTTCAAGTTCCCTATGCTTTATCTTCCATATAAAGCTTAAAAATGGGGTTAACGGGTTTTAAAAGTGCCAAAACGCGTCAGAAAACAAGTTTTAGGCTGCATGGACCTGTTCTGCCATTCTGAAACTTTGGAATCTCAGGCGCCACGCGAGAGAATCACTTAGACCTCCCACGACGCGCGGGGGATGCCGGTTTTCAACAATTACCTGACACCTATAATTCGTTTTTGCCACACTTTCTCTAGTCTTGACACCTCATTAAACACTTGGAAACATCCTAGAACATGTCCCAACACTTGGCATGATCTTAAAGCTCTCCAATAACTATAAATATCCTTGATCTTCAACAAAATTCCTTGCTCATTTCCATCTTTCTTCTCTCTAAACTCTAAGTGGAGTTGCTACCTTATTATGAGGCCTCCCATATGAGTTTTTCTAGTAATCTTGGCTTCCTTAAGTGCAAGTAAGTGCTCTAACTAAGCCTTGTTCATTCTTTTAGCTTATTATGAGCTAAAAGTCAAACAATTTGACTTAATGTTTGACTTTCGGTTTTGACCATTAATTGGTCAAGTCAATGTCCAATTGGACTTTGCAACGTGATCGTAATCACGATGGTTATGATCCTTAGCGATCATGCCTACTGATTACCACGTTTACTAGTCGAAGTGACGAGTCAAAGTTTCGGTCAATAATGCGCAAATGCGCATTATACAACAGAACTATTTTCGGGTATCAAAACCCTTCTTGATACCAAATTAGTTTTATAAACTTAGGTACACATGTTTAACATGTCTAGCTCGTCACTTTTAGTTTATTACTTGTTTAGGGTCGTAAGTCGAGCGGTCTTGACTACCGCTTTGACTTTCGAATCCGACCCGTTTGGTCACCTTTAGGATCCGACCAAGCTCATTGTTATGACCATAGTATTATAGGGAATAACCCTCTGAGGTTATACCTTAAGGTCATACCGTTTGGTTAGTCAAATGACAAGTCGAATATGTATTCCTTATAATGCCGAAACTACCCTTTTTGCACTTAAATTAGTTTTGAACATATAAGAGCATTGTTTTGACATCTAAAACTGATTATACAACTTATATAAACTAATTTTGGCATATTAGACTTGTCATAGGACATATTTAACCACCTGAACCCATAGTTACGTTTATCACCCGTTAAAGTGGCGTAAACCACTTTAGCAAGCCATAGCGGGTCAAAACTCTTTGAAATGCTTCCAATTTCTAATGTTTGATATTATAAACCATAATATACAAGATCCAACTCTTGTTTGGTTTATATACCTCATTCTATCCAATCTCTCATTTTCAAGTTTGACACACTAACATGTAGTTATCAAATACACTAGGAACCATTTCGACACTTGATCTATTGATCCTTTGCGCTTTGTTATATCATTTGAACAAAGATCTATACTCAATACCAGGCGAGTACATTGCTCCCCTTCTTTTATATTTTCCAAATGTTTTGGGGTGATTCATATGTGTAATCAATTTTTCACAATGTATGGCAATTATATGTTTACTAAGAGCATTTTTGTGCAATATTCCTTTTATGCAAGACATGACAATTGGGGACACGAAACAAATCCTTATAGTATCTTTCTATCTTTATAGATTGATCCTAGTAGGATACTTGAAGTACAGTCTTAAATCTTCTATCTTTATAGTAAGATTTCTAAGAAGTGCTTTACACGCCGATGACGATGGTTATTGTTTATGTGTAGAGATTGTTGGTGAATTAGATAGCAAAACTAGAGTAATACAATAAGAACATGGTGGATACGCCGCTGGTACTTCCTATATATAAGTGTGCTTATTGTATTACCCTTCGTAGCGTTATCCGACTCACCATTAGGATTTAGGACTTTATGATTCAATGTGAATAAACCAAAGCCTAGTTTGATATGCTAAACCAAAGTATAGCGTGATATACTAAACCAAAGTATAGCCAGATAGACTGAACCAAAGCATAGCTAGATATGCTACCAAATCCTTAATGCATCTATCTATCTTCATAGTTAGATTCATGTTGGATGTTTAAAGTTCTAATTGGTAGTCCTTTATTGGATTTTGTGTATTTTAATACGTATATGACAAGACAATGTGACCAAGACGATGATTATGTGGTTATTGTGATTAGTTGTGATTTAGATAACGAAACGAGTGTAATACTATAAGAACAAGGTGGATACGCCGCTGGTACTTCCTATACATAAGTATTCTTATTGTATTACTCTTGTAGCGTTATCCAAATCAAATTAGGATTTTGTGTTGATTGATTCAAAGTACAATAACCAAATCCTTGTAGAACTCTTACATATTTTAATATGTTAGATTCCTAGAAGGATAACCAAATTATTATTTTAAATCATTGACTTGATTTCTAGTAATACTCATGCGAGTTTTGACAAATTTCAATATTGTTATTATAAATCCTTGATTAGATCTCTAATAACATACTCACAAGTTTTATGATAAAATTCAAGGCAATTACAATGAACAATGTACAAATTTTCAATGGCATAAAAATTACTTAGTGTTACTCATGTTGCCATATACAAAACTATTGTGTCACAAGTTTTATATTCAAGTTAATGTATTACAATACTAAATCTTTTTGCCATTCCTTGGCTTCAAAGAGTCCATTTTCAATAGACGACTCTTGTAGTTGTCGAAGTATTGCAACACTAAACGTTTTGCCATTAATCTGGCTAACAAAACTATGTACTAACCAACATTGTTTGTTGATGTCTCGTTTTCACATATGTTTCAGGTTTCGATTATTCAAGTTTGCTGCATATAGGAATACATCCGGACTTTAGACTTCTTTAACCAAAAGACAACTTCATGTTTTCCTTGTATTGTAAAACGATGTTAATGATAGTGAAACAATTTAGTATCAGTTGTGGCTGAGCAATTTGTAGCGTGACTCCTCGATATTTCCGCCGCGTGTTGTTGTATTACGCGATCGTGGTGTTACAGATTGGTACCAGAGCACTGGTTATAGGGAATTAGGTTATTAGAATGCCTTTAACCTAGTCTATAACCTTCCTAGGGGCCGAACATGAGTAGACTTAGGATCTCCATCCTAATCCTCATCCTTACTCGTGCCACAATTATTTTATATGTTACAAATCATCTATCCTTAGATGATTTATCCTAAATCCTTAGGCTTATTGCCTCAAAGTATTCCTCAAAACATTTTTCTCAACAACATTTTCATTGTAATACTTCTCAAAATGTTTTCACAAACGCTCTCAACAAAATGTTTCTCGACCTATTTATCTCAAACATTATATCAAAAAGGTTTCTCAAAATGTTTTACTCTCAAATATTTTCATCGAAATCTTGGGTTTTAATAATGTGAACTCATGCAATCTAGAAGGGTGAATTCTTGTACCCGAGTTTTCTTTCTAAGGCTAGAGTGTTCGTACAAATCCACATTTTCGGACCAGTCACTCTTACCTGGGAACTCTTAGGGTGAGTGTTCACTCACAGGCTAAAGCATGTCTTCTCGAAACATTATGAAAACCCATCTACCTTGATCAGTCGAACGATTCCTAAACACTACTACTCGTATGACATTACTCTGATATGTTACCTTCGGTAATATGTTATGGCAATATTCAACCCATCCGAAACAAATTTCACTTTTATCTCACGATACTTTATAATACTACCTCGTTTTCAAATACTATTTTTCACTTTTAAAATTTTCAAAATTTTATTTATTTGGATAAGAGTTTTCAAAATTTATACACGAAGTTTCTTTATATATAAAAAAAAATTTCGGTTAAAAATATTTTTATCTTAAAAATTAATTTTCAAAAGTAAAGATATTTTAACACAAACCATTAACTTGGTTTGTATTTTCTCATCCAAAAGTATAACAAAAGTTTACTTTCAAACAAATTTCAAAACAAAATTCACAACACTATTCTTCTAAGTACAAGAACACGATTTTGAAATGAATACCAAGCTAGATTTTCAAATCACTATGGTGTTTAGATTTATAAGAATTTTCCAAAATCTAACTTATTTTGTTATAGCTACCTCTTCGAGA
This sequence comes from Scalesia atractyloides, assembly GCA_947069175.1. Taxonomy (NCBI): domain Eukaryota; kingdom Viridiplantae; phylum Streptophyta; class Magnoliopsida; order Asterales; family Asteraceae; genus Scalesia; species Scalesia atractyloides. The sequence goes on along the minus strand of CAMTDV010000005.1, from coordinate 50,481,697 downwards.
TGCCTTCTCATCGTGACGTCTCGAGCAAACGCTGAAATGACGGCAATGATAGCTCAGCAAATACCTGCTGTACTCCCTGTGGCTCAACTTAATCAAATCTACTACAATAACAACAACAACAACAACAACAATGTTCCTACGCCATGTAACTACAAACAATTCAACTCAGCTAAACCACTCGAGTTTAATGTGTCTGAAGGAGCAACTGGGCTCCTACAATGGTTTGAGAGTATAGAAAGTACATTCCACCATGTTCAGTTTCCTAATGAGCGCAAGGTAGAGTTCGCCTCGAGTGTTTTCCAAAAGAGAGCACTCACTTGGTGGAACGGAGTCATGAGAGACAGAGGTGCAGAAGTAGCTATGGCACAAACGTGGGAAGAATTCAAGAATCTTATGATGAAAGAATTCTATCCACGACACGAAATAAGGCTACTTGAAACCGAATTCTATCACCTTAAACAAGATAGTGGGGAAAACCGTGCCTACACTGACCGATTTGAACAGTTAAGCCTACTCTGCCCCGCTATGGTCACACCTTTGGATCGGGCCATTGAGAAATACATTAATGGCTTACCTGATCCAATTCAAGATATTGTCACTGGCAACAAACCCGCAACACTTAGGGAGGCTAAGGAATTAGCCGCTACCTTAACTGACTCCCAAGTTAGAAAAGGGAAACTTTTTCGAAAAGGAGACAAGAAACGAACTACACAAGCGAAATCAAGTGAAACAAAGGGTGAACCTTCCAAAAGTTCTAAGAAGTGTAAGGCTTCAAAGAATTATACGATTGCCACACCAATTCCACTAAACTCGGTACCCTTTAAGGGATTTTATCGTGGAAAGCAACCTCGGTGTAATTGTTGCAACTATCACCACCCAACAAATTCCCCATGCCGCCAGTGTACAATAGTGGTCTTTTTGGACTTCTAGCCGTGACCTGTCGTATCCAAAACCATGCAGCCCCTACTCAAACTCGTCCTTGCTACCCAGCTGGAGCATGTTTCAATTGTGGTGATCTAAATCATTTCAAACGAAACTGCCCTAGACTTGCTAATGCTGACTTAGCTCATGGACGAGTATTCAATGTTAATGAGGTTCAAGTTGATGATCAAGCACTCATGATCATTTGAACCTTTATGTTTTCTTTTTGTCATCCAAAACTATGAACATGTTCCAATATTAGTTGGAATGACAATATAAATTTCAAGAAGTTTTTCTTCATTCTTGTTATTCGTATTCCATTTACAAATTCAAATGTGATTACACTGAGTGTAATTTACAACTATAAACTTCGAGGATTCTATTCTTTAGGAACCAAATCTCGCAATTTAGCATATTGTGATTGCACATTAATGCATTCAACAAGTTCTGCACGACAATTTCTACGAACACTATGTTATTATCGCCACTACTTTTGTTTTCATGATATTACACACATGGTTTGTTAACCTAATATGTATAGCACATGGTTTCAAAATATTGTCATGACATACTTACATTGTTTATGACAATCCATGCTTAGTATATGATGTATACTACCAGTTTGGCTAGTGTGAAACATATATTAACATTTATACTAGAATGAAATACTTGCTACAAATATTGGTTGGATGCAAAACAAGTATTGTTATCATTGTTGGTATAAAACAACAATCTGATCTGACAAATGTTGTGTTATGTCGATGTTTGTTTGATATTAGATGATATATCAACCTCAATATTTGTTACCTTCACTTAACTAGAGGAATTATGTGGACCATATAACAAAACACGTAGTTATGGGTGCACATTTAATTATAGGGTTCGACATATGAGAATCATAGTAAGCTTTGTTGAGATGATGGCATAAAATCTAGAGTGATTAGGTAACGGGAAGGGTAAGACGCAATAAGACCACGGTGGATACGCCGATGGTACTTCCTATATATAAGTGTTCTTATTGTGTTACTCTTCGGAACGTTACCAGAGTCACTTAAGGGCTTTATGTTATCTTGGACCATTATGTGATTATTTGTTATCTGTTTATTGAATGCAATGGACGAGATGAGTACATTCATTAAATCTATTTGAGCCGACCGGGAGTATATTATGGTGTTAAAGGTGACGACCTTGATGCCATAGGTATGTTGACCCGTCTCCCATGCATGAGATGCTCATGGTACATGGGATGTACCTCGTGGGACGTTAGAAACCGTGTACGTATGGCCAGGCTTGAATGTACACCCCTTTGTTTGCTATGGATTTACACTAAGTGCCTTAGTATAACATAGTGCCATACAAAACAATTTTTACACACTCGATGAAACAACTTTTATACATTCGATGACACTTTAAAGATTCATGAGTTCTAAAAGGTTAAGTACCTTAAGATACCCTGAATATCCTTGCTTACACTTTGAATTCCCCCAAAATTTCCAACACCAAACAATGCTCCACATTTTTGGAATCTAGCACTCTGCTCATCTTTCAATCATTTCAAATACACTCTACGGTTTCCTTTGAATAAATTTCGGGACAAAATTTCCTAAAGTAGGGGAGACTGTAACCCTTGTGCAAAATTTCGAGCTTTCAAAACTTTTTCTTTGAAGTCATTTCGATAGCCGATACCTAAACGTAACCCGTTTAACGCAACGTACACACCGGGACGAGGACATGAGCTAAACATACCCTAAATACCCTTTACATAACTTAGATATAAGTTTTGAGGGCTTAGGAATGACAAAAACACCTTTATGCAACTTCAGGGGCTATTTTACAAATTCTGTGAAACTATGCCAATTTGCGTATTTCGCAATCCGGAACATGTACGGACATCCAAAAAATTTTGTAATCATTAAAATCTTGTATTTTAATGACTAGAATGCAAAAATATCGTTCGTCACGCATTTACGTCATTTGTGCGTCCGTTACGAATTTCGTCGTAATTAACCGAAAACCGCAACCGTACGACCAAACGAACCAACACCTGAAATATATTTGGACATATTTCAAGTTCCCTATGCTTTATCTTCCTTATAACGCTTAAAAATGGGGTTAACGTGTGTTAAAAGTGCCAAAACGCATCGGAAAACAAGTTTTAGGCTGCATGGACCTGTTCTGCCAATTCTGAAACTTTGGAATCTCAGGCGCCACGCGAGAGAATCACTTAGACCTCCCATGACGCACGGGGATGCCAGTTTTCAACAATTACCTGGCAGCTTCTTGTTCATCTGACTTGACACCTATAACTCGTTTTTGCCACACTTTCTCTGGTCTTGACACCTCACTAAACACTTGGAAACATCCTAGAACATGTCCCAACACTTGGCATGATCTTAAAGCTCTCCAACAACTATAAATATCCTTGATCTTCAACCAAATTCCTTGCTCATTTCCATCTTTCTTCTCTCTAAACTCTAAGTGGAGTTGCTACCTGATTAGGACGCCTCCCATCTGAGTTTTTCTAGTAATCTTGGCTTCCTTGAGAGCAAGTAAGTGCTCTAACTAAGCTTTGTTCATTCTTTTAGCTTATTATGAGCTAAAAGTCAAATAGTTTGACTTAATGTTTGACTTTCGGTTTTGACAAATTAATTGGTAAAGTCAAAGTCCAATTGGGCTTTGCAACGTGATCGTAATCACGATGGTTATGATCCTTAGCGATCATGCCTACTGATTACCACGTTTACTAGTTGAAGTGACGAGTCAAAGTTTCGGTAAATAATGCGCAAATGCGCATTATACGACGGAACTATTTTCGGGTATCAAAACCCTTCCTGATACCAAATCAGTTTTATAAACTTAGTTAGACATGTTTAACATGTCTAGCTCGTCACTTTTAGTTTAGTACTTGTTTAAGGTCGTAAGTCGAGCGGTCTTGACTACCGCTTTGACTTTTGAATCCGACCTGTTTGGTCACCTTTAAGATCCGACCAATCCCATTATTATGACCATAGTATTATATGGAATAACCATCTGAGGTTATACCTTAAGGTCATACCGTTTGGTTAGTCAAATGACAAGTCGAATATGTATTCCTTTTAATGCCGAAAATACCCTTTTTGCATTTAAATTTGTTTTGAACATATAAGAGCATTGTTTTGACATCTGAAACTGATTATACAACTTATATAAACTAATTTTGGACATATTTAACCACCCGAACCCATAGTTACGTTATGACCCGTTAAAGTGGCGTAAACCACTTTAGCAAGCCATAGCGAGTCAAAACTCTTTGAAATTCTTCCAATTCAGAATGTTTGATATTATAAACCATAATATACAAGATCCAACTCTTGTTTAGTTTATATACCTCATTCTATCCAATCTCTCATTTTCAAGTTCGACACACTAACATGTAGTTATCAAATACACTAGGAACCACTTCGACACTTGATCTATTGATCCTTTGCGCTTTGTTATATCATTTGAACAAAGATCTATACGCAATCCCAGGCGAGTACATTGCTCCCCTTCTTTTACGTTTTCCAGATGTTTTGGGGTGATTCATATGTGTAATCAATTTTTCACAATGTATGGCAATTATATGTTTACTAAGAGCATTTTTGTGCAATATTCCTTTTATGCAAGACATGACAATTGGGGACAAGAAACAAATCCTTATAGTATCTTTCTCTCTTTATAGATTGATCCTAGTAGGATACTTGAAGTACAGTCTTAAATCTTCTATCTTTATAGTAAGATTTCTAAGAAGTGCTTTACACGCCGATGACGATGGTTATTGTTTATGTGTAGAGATTGTTGGTGAATTAGATAGCAAAACTAGAGTAATACAATAAGAACATGGTGGATACACCGCTGGTACTTCCTATATATAAGTGTGCTTATTGTATTACCCTTCGTAGTGTTATCCGACTCACCATTAGGATTTAGGACTTTATGATTCAATGTGAATAAACCAAAGCCTAGTGTGATATGCTAAACCAAAGTATAGCGTGATATACTAAACCAAAGTATAGCCAGATAGACTGAACCAAAGCATAGCTAGATATGCTACCAAATCCTTAATGCATCTATCTATCTTCATAGTTAGATTCTTGTAGGATGTTTAAAGTTCTAATTGGTAGTCCTTTATTGGATTTTGTGTACTTTAATACGTATATGACAAGACAATGTGACCAAGACGATGATTATGTGGTTATTGTGATTAGTTGTGATTTAGATAACGAAACGAGTGTAATACTATAAGAACAAGGTGGATACGCCGCTGGTACTTCCTATACATAAGTATTCTTATTGTATTACTCTTGTAGTGTTATCCAAATCAAATTAGGATTTTGTGTTGATTGATTCAAAGTACAATAACCAAATCCTTGTAGAACTCTTACATATTTTAATATGTTAGATTCCTAGAAGGATAACCAAATTATTATTTTAAATCATTGACTTGATTTCTAATAATACTCATGCGAGTTTTGACAAATTTCAATATTGTTATTATTAATCCTTGATTGGATCTCTAATAACATACTCACAAGTTTTATGATAAAATTCAAGGCAATTACAATAAACAATGTACAAATTTTCAATGGCATAAAAATTACTTAGTGTTAATCATGTTGCCATATACAAAACTATTGTGTCACAAGTTTCATATTCAAGTTAATTTATTACAATACTAAATCTTTTTGCCATTCCTTGGCTTCTAAGAGTCCATTTTCAATGGACGACTCTTGTAGTTGTCGAAGTATTGCAACACTAAACGTTTTTCCATTAATCTGGCTAAGAAAACTATGTACTCGCCAACATTGTTTGTTGATGTCTCGTTTTCACATATGTTTCAGGTTTCGATTATTCAAGTTTGCTGCATATAGGAATACATCCGGACTTTAGACTTCTTTAATCAAAAGACAACTTCATGTTTTCGTTGTATTGTAATACAATGTTAATAATAGTGAAACAATTTAGTATCAGTTGTGGCTGAGCAATTTGTAACGTGAATCCTCGATATTTCCGCCGTGTGTTGTTGTATTACGCGATCGGGGTGTTACAATGGGTTACTGGGTTTGGAAGTACAGCAGCGATTTGCTGAGCGATTATGGTTGCCATAGTGGCATCTTGAGTTTGACCACGTCGAGGAGGCATTCTATAAGAAAAGATACACAAGGAAATGTGTGAGATTGGCGCTGGATAAATCAAAAGGAGTACTGAAAATATCGATAGAACATAAGGAAGGTGGTCATTTGTTCGTTACTCAAAGCAAACAAATGGCACACAGTGACTAATCAAAGTAAATGGGTTTTTATAATGTATCGCGAAGACATGCTTTAGCCTATAAGTGGACACTCACCCCAAGAGTTCCCAGGTATGAGTGACTGGTCCGATAATGTGGATTTGTACGAACACTCTAGCCTTAGACAGAAAACTCAGGGTACAGGCACCCACCCTTCTAGATTGCACGGGTTCACATAATTAAGACCCAAACTTTGACGAGATTTGAAAACTTTAAAGCCATAAGGACTAAAAACAAATCATCTACGGATAGATGATTGATTTTCAAAACGGATCTGAAATTTGTGTGCTTGTTTTGGTAATCACCTAAGGATAGGTGATGGTATTGCTTTAAGAGTCTAAACACAAGATAACTTGTGTTATGGTCCTAGAAAGCATATAGTCTAGGTCAAAGAGTTACTAATAACCTAATTCCCTATAAGCATGAGCTCTGATACCAATCTTTATGTCATACCCTGACCGTGTATAGCAACTAACCGCGGCGGAAACGTCAGGGAGTCGTGTGGCAGAATTATTGTTTCACAACACATGATACTTAGAGTTTAGTTTTACAAATAAAAATAAATTATTACATTGTCTTGATTCAAACAGAATATAACATAAAATATAATAACTTTCTTGATTTTAGATTTCTAAGGCCCAAGTCGCCCTAAGTGAAGCACGCTCACATCAGACATTCGCTCCTGAAACATATGTGAAAGTAAATACGTTAGCATAAAAATGCCTGTGAGTAACATCGGTTATAGTGTTGAAGATTCATGAGTTTAAAAGTTAAAAGAAGTGTTTCGAAAAGTAGTCATGAACCTTATAAAATGTTTCCTTTTATGAAAGCAAATGAAAATCAATGTGAAAAGCAGATGATATAAAAGAATGATCTATGGTTAAGTAAATGACCGAATGAAAATAGTATGTGTAAAATATGTCATGTCTTGTCCTTGATAAAGTGGTTTAGACAATGGCACGATATGTAATATAATAAATGCACTTATATATAGGAAGTACCAGCGGCGTATCCACCATGCCTTTATCATATTACACACATCTTGTTATTCAAATCACTTATAAAATACCATCAAATAATGTCTTGTTTAAATAAATGTCAAATGTCATGTGTAAATAATGTCTAACGTCAGGTATAAACCATGTCTTGTATGCCAAGTAAACAATATTTACTCAAACCAAATGCATAATGCTCTGTATATTTAATTGTCTTGTACAAAACAAGGTCTTTAAATAACAAATGTTTAAATCAAAAGTTATGTTTTGAATGCCATTGCTTTTATCGATATGAAAATTTATCAGATTTCTTTATCGCATACATTCAATCCTTGATACTGTCTCATAAACCCTATCAGGATCAAGGTTTATCGAAAAAAAATGTTATCAGATTCTGTCATTCTCTAACACTACCCAACAAGCCTGGGGAGCGGGAACGGGATTTATCAAGTCCTGTGGTACCATTACATACTACCGGTCGGTGCGATCATTGTTAATGAATGTATTATCCCGTGAAACATACCAAATGTCATTTTCAATGTAAGCATGTCATGAATATGTTTGAAAACCATGTACTAGAAATAGTAAGTCAATATGTGTAACATTTGCAAAATTTTAACCGTTGTTCCTTTCGATCGGTTACGTTCTTAATAAAATTGTTTACAAAATACTTAATCTTACAAGGACCTTAATCGCAACACGCACGGCGAAAGCCGACACAAAAAAAAGACAAAAAAAAACCTGGACCTCCCAGGCGCCATGCGCCGAATCCTGGGAATCTCCTGCGATGTGGGGGAGAGTACCAGGATAGGTGGCTCCATTTCGCGACACGTGTCCAACCTACCTAAGACCGGTGACAATCTAGGCCTAGTTGACCTCCCCCGCGCCACACGAGAGACACCCTGTCTCCCCGTGCGTCGCGCGGGATAAGCCAATTTTGGGTATATAAGGAGCGGCCTGGGACGAGTTCATTTGCACCTATTCGATCAAAAAATCGATCTCCTACTCTCTCTAAACTTTGTCCGAGTCCTGAAGCCCCCTAAACCCCTAAACCTGCAAAGCTCTACTCCGTTGTAAGTATTTTAACCCCCGATCCCTAATTCGTCACCTTACCCGATTGATTTAGGACCCACCAACGCATGTCGAGGCGCTGCCTGACTAAGTCCGTTGGGTTCTATCTCGTGTAGTATGGCCACCCTACCCGATTGATTTAGGACCCACCAACGCATGTCGAGGCTCTGCCTGACTAAGTCCGTTGGGGGTTCTGTCTCGTGTTGTGTGGCTAAAGTGACTTGGGTTATTTCACTAACACGTGATGCATTGTATTATTATTAGGAACTCAGAATTTGCATCAGGAAGCTTTAAGTTAAAAATCCTAAAGCTACAGGCGAGTACATAGTGCCCCTTCATTATGTTTTCTAAATGTTTTAGGGTGATTCATATGTGCTAAACTAGCTTTCAAAGCATGCTTACTACTTATGGTTCATACGAGTACATAGTCCCCCTTCTTTATGTTTTCTAAATGTTTTGGGGTGATTCATATGTGCTAAACTAGCTTTCAAAACATACTTACTACTTATGGTTCATGCGAGTACATAGTTCCCCTTCTTTATGTATCTAAATGTTTTGGGGTGAAACATACGTGCCTATTACTATTTTCATAATTCACTACAATATACATATGGTTTATATACACAACATTGCTTTACATTGTACGAAACTTGATGGTACGTTGAACATGACAATGATACATTCATTAACATTAATCACGGCGACCGGTAGTATGTTATGGTACCATAGGATTGACAACCCCATTCCCGCTTCCTAGGTTTGTTTGGAAGTTTCCTCTGGGAATGACAGAAACTGCACAACACATTTGACAAACCTTTATTCAGTAGTTTGTCCGACAGTCAACAAGGCTTGAATGTATTCGCCAACAAACCACACTTGTTTTATACAAAAAGGCAAATTGTTTTATATACACAACAAGACATTTGGTTTATACAAAGATATATGTTTATACAGTACAAGCCATTTGGTTTGTTCATACAAAGTCACAAATGGTTTCTAAGTAAACCACACAATATTTCTCTTAAATCGAATAATTTCTCATACGATCTTACAAAAAGAAACATTTTTGTCAAAGATTCATGGCTACAAAAATTTATTTAAAATATCAAATGTTGAAGTTTATTGAACATCATTCAATACTCACAAGCAATGAGTCGTGACAAAACTTATGTTACTCGCCAGCATTCAATGTTGACTTTATTTTCCCATATGTTTCAGGTACTAATGCATGATCAAGTATACTACACATAGGATGGACGCTGGCCTTAGCTTGATTAAAAATAAACCTAGTTGTTGTATTTTTTTCGAATTTTCAAAGACGATGTAATTTATAAGTTCAATAAAACCAAACTTTATTTACCATGTGTTTGAATCAATTTGTAACGTGACCCCCCGGCATTTCCGCCACGGGCTGTTTTTATTTCGCGGTCGGGGTGTTACAATATGTCACGTAAAAATTTTTTATTTTTGAAATAGAGTATTATATTTACTATGTAACAAAACATGTATAATGTCATGAAAACGGAAAGTAAAGTTATGCACATATGTTTCACCCCAAAACATTTATAAAACGTAAAAGAGGGGACTATGTACTCACCTTTAGGTGCATTTTTATGTGTTAACACAATCCCTCAAATTGTTTACTCGTCCTAAATTAAATAAGAACGATTTAATAATCAAAACTCACAAAATACCTAAGTTTCTCCTACTTAAAATTTTCACATAACTTTGAGATTTTCTTGAAAAGTCATTGTTTTGATTATGTTGGCGTATTTATATATATGTGTTCATATATATTAAGATTTTCACGACTTGAGTGATTAATTGGTGACCCTCATTATGTTATATACGTTAATTCTCTCGTTTAAGCAATATATCTACGATTTGCGCGTCGTAATATATATATATATACCTAAACGTGACAAAAAATTAATATCGTAATTCACGTATTATGTTATTTCACACATATATGTCACACTTAAACATTTAATATATATATCAAATAACTCATCAAGTTACTATAAACACATTTCTCATGTGAACCACAAATTTTCACATATAATGCAATTTCCGATCTAGTTTACTGCTTCTATCGCACAAACGTCTAAACATAGCATCTTTTCATTTCATCATGAAATCACTTAGTAAATCACATTACACATTCTCATAATCACATATCACATCATAATATACCAAGTTCACTTTTGAACAATATATGTTCGTGTACATTGAAATATGCGCATATTCGTTTTCGGGCGTTGGAAGTCACGTACGACTAACCAAACATCAAAGATACTTAATATAAGTTAAAATACTTATTTTTAAATCAAAAATATCGGTTTATTTACTGATCTAAAACAGTTTTATAAAAATCACTTTAAAAGACGATTTTTACCGTTTTTAACGCATAGTTTCGTGCCGAACTCTACCGTAACCATCCCAAATCATCATGACTTGATATTTTAACATAAAAATATTTTCTACTGACCAAAACAATAATTTTAATCATATATATGCAGGTCTCATAAATAGCACAAAAATCATGCAAATATCACCCGATTTACTACTTTTCAAGCCTTAAGTACAACATGCAAAGCTACCAAGTTATGACAAAATTTTTATAAATTTAACATACATCAAATAACTTTATTTTACTTGTTTATTTACTGATTCTAATGAGCATTCATCATATCATGCACAAATCATCAAACACTTGCATTTTAACTATCATTCAAGAACATGCAACAACTTAAAAATTCTTAAACATGCCTAATAATTTTCGGCCTTTTACATGTCAATATACTAGCATTATTTCAAATTATAACTCATGATTCAATCATTCCTTTATATCTCTAACATATTTGCACATAGTCTTGTTCATGCAAGCAAACATCCTAAACAAGTATTTATCAAAAATTAAAACTTAATCCCAAATACATGTACATATCTATATCCATATATATATATATATATATATATATACATATATAATGCATATCCGAAGGGTAGAAATGGTCATTTGCCACTTTTCAACATTTACAAGCCTTTAAAGCATCATGTACGACATGTTTATGCACAAAACTTTAAAAGCATTTATGCACAAATCTTTCAACAAATTTTTGGGTGGCCAATATTCATTAAAATTTTGAATTCCCGCTCATGTTATACACCCTGATTTTTCTTTTCATTTCATTTGGAGAGAGAGACAAGAAAAAGAGAGAGGCGAAGAGAAATAACCTAATTCCAAAGCTTTCTTCCCACCTATCGTTCATCATCATCATCATCATCATCATCAACATCATCATCATCATCATCATCATCATCATCATCATCATCATTATCATGTCTTTGGGAAACCCCAAGCCTTATGCCTAAATCGCTAACGTCGACTTCTAATCAACCATAGTTACTGTTGAACCAGAAACAACGAGTATCCACATCGTTGCCACCGCCGCTTCTCCACCACCAGTCTCAGCCACCACCATTGAATAGTTTTCGAGGTAATTTGAAATTGAATTGGGAGTTTTTAAATTAGGAATTTAAATAAATTTTCTATGAATTTAATTTTTTTCTATTTGTCGTAATACATAAAAAAATTTGAATCGCTTTGTTGATGCATAATGTCTATTGTCTAGGTCTTGGATCAAGTCTGTATGTATAGAGCTTGTATTTGTTAGATTTGAAAATTTTATTTACCTTGTAAGTACAAGTTCGGCCGAAGTTGTAGTCAGCTAATCAAGTTCGGCCGAACTTGCTCTAGCCAGGACTAGCTTCGGGCGAACTTGGTGGTCTATATATAGGTGAGTCATGGTTTCTCAATGTAACAACTTTGTGACATTTATGGCAAAGCTCTGTCTGTTTGGATTTCGAGTTGTAATATCTTTGGACTTAATAAACTGAAGATTAAACTGTAATTCTTGTGTATTTGGTTAAACTTGTCATATAATTTCCGCTTATGAACAATAGATACAAATTTAGGTTCCCAAGCTGAGGAGGACGGTCCTAACAAGTGGTATCAGAGCTATGGAAGCTCTGCGTGTAATCGTTGATTGGTTTGGTCAAGTTTCAGACTATTTCGGTGTGATTTCGACAAATTTCAGATCATTTCTGTGTATATCGAATAGAGTTTGAACATTTCTGTTGGTTTTAGATCATATACGAACTGATATGGTTATGTTTTGGATTATTTCGGTCGTATTTCGATTTAAGTCGATCAAATTCGGTTAAAGTTTCATACATTTCGGAACTGAATCAATTATTTTAGGATCAAATTCCGTTCATTTCGGATCTGTTTAAGTGAATTACAAACTATTGTTAGGCACAAACTATAGGACCGATCCTAATAGCATAGAAACCTAGATTTGATATCTAATGTCCATAATAGCGGAAATATTATGACATGATTACCAAATAACAAGAATTAATCAGTTAAACGTCAATTTTATTAATAAACTTCAAGTCTCCAAATTGACAGAGCTTCGCTACACAGGGCACCAAAAGTAACAAACGAAGAACTCAAGGTAGCTATATATACTAGCACAAACTCGCTGGTGAGAAGGGAAGTTCATGCGAACTTGCTAATGCAAATTCGGCCGAACTTGACTTTACAACACCATTTCCAGCGAACTTGGCATACAAACACATAAATACTTTGTTTAGCTAGCCTATTCACATCAAATCTATACAGACTCGATATAAGACTAAGACATAGACATTCTGCACCAACAGACTCCCCCTTGGATATCATCTTCGTCTTTTATCAGTCTCCAACACTCTGTCTTCAATAAAACTTTAACGTGAACACCCAAAGAAGTTTTTGTACGGCTTCTTTCGTCTTTCAAGCTTTGGATCTGGCGTCTGATCAGTAGGTAGCACTTTAGTCAGAAATTGGTACCTTCTGAGCCTTGTCGCCCTGCCTCTTCAATTAATCTCTTCGATACGCTTATCTTCTTTCAAAAACTCTACCCGTTCAAGATCCCTCCAGCTTGATTCCCACATCCTTTGAGAGTTAACTTCACGTGCATAGAAAACATTAACCACCCTCTGATATTGCATTGCTTGTTCTTTTTCACGTTCCTCAAAAACAATCTTGCGGTAGAACAAACACTTGATATCTTCTCTCGAACAATTTACTAGCCACATCGGGTCTAGTATCCTTATTGTTCTCCACAACCCTCTCAAACCTTGAGCTCTAAACATTTCAACTCTTTCCTTAGTAATATCCAGATGATCTTCAAATCATAACACGATCACAGCTTCACAAGTATTAGGATCAATCTGCCACCATTTGAACAAAGGATAAAAGTTATGTTCAATCGGCATCAAAGGCATGTTTCTCATTGCTCTCGGGCGTTTCATGATCAATGTGATATCTTTCCCCCAGTCTTCTTATTAGTCTTGATACGACGCTCCGGGATGAAAGGCTTCCAATATCTAAAACCCTTCGTAGCTTCAAAGTTGATCATTTTCTACAGTAGTTGATCAATGAACTTCATGTGGTATGTAACATTCCTTGTTTGAACAAGCTATTCAACATCCCAGTAAGGAAGTGTCTTGAAATCTGCCAGATATTTGAAGTATTGAACTCCAAATTCTTGTTTGATGGCATATATGTTTAGCTCTTTAAACCAACCCCAGCTTAGAATATCTCCCAACGACACATCTTTGTCTCTGGTGAAGAATGCTAGTGGACATTGAAACTTACATTCTTGCGGCATTTATTTGAACCAAGACTTTTTAGCTTGAGCTATCTCCTCCTTTGTCATTGGCTTAGGAACTTTTCCATCACGTATTGATTCTTCTATCTTTTCTTTTAGCATATCGTCGTTCAGCTGTGTGTACATCTCCTCGAAAGTAGGAAAACTATCAGTATTAGGACCAACATACTTCTTAGTTTCATCCTTTTCTTCATCAGAGGACCAATCTTCAACTATAACTCTGTTGTACTCGTCTGCTTCATATTACGTTGATAGTGATACTCATTCGGCTAAAACGTATTCACATTAAGTACTTGCTCTTCGAAATCAAAGTCAAGTGATTATGCATCAACGTCAATAAACTTTGCTAGATCTTCTTTTGAATAGTTGTGCACGAATTCACCTTCTTCAACATTGTGCTCAAGCATAAGAATCAAAGGCTTTATCAGGACTGCAGCAACAGGCTCTGCAGAAGTAATAGCATTTGACATATCGACATCATCGGTCAGCCCTGCTAGCCCTGACTCCCCTTGATTTTGATCGTCTATTTTGTTCGATTCATCATCCATCAGTGAAGAAAAATCAAACTCATCATTCATTGTTGCACCATCCACATTTAACCCTGTACCACTTGGATCATCATCATTTCCTCCATCATGGTCAGAATCATCTTTCGGATCATCCTTTGGTAGTTCATCGTCTTTTTCCTCATCATCAGCTTTATCATCATCCTTATCTTCAGTAACAGTTACAATATCAGAACGCTTGACAGATTCGTCAACCTTAGAAATCTCGGACTCAGAAGCTTTAGAAGATTCTATCTCTTTTACAGGTTCAGTGATCTCTAGCATACTTTCGATCACGTGCTTTCTCTTACCGTGTTCAGCTAGCTCTTTCGCTTTCACTTCTTGAAGATCTACGCGTTCATATTCTGTGGCAAAATCAATCCCCAAGCTGTTTGTCAGAACCTTTTGCAGTCTGTTGGAACGTCTATCATTCATTTCCCTTTCAGATCGAAGTTCTGCAATCTCTTTAATCACTCTTTCATTCGCTTCCGGCAGACTTTCAACTAATGCTTTCAAATAACCTTTATCGCCTTCAAGAAATTTCACTTTGTCAGACACAATCTCTTTCTCAACTTCGCTTTGTTTCACCAGCTTCTCTAACTCAGCTTTTTCTAACTCATTCTTCGCTACTCTATCTTCAAGAATCTTTAACTCAGCTTTTTCTAACTCATTCTTCTAGAACATCAACATCTGCTTCTGGAAATAAATCATCTAGATCCTGAAGATCCACCGGCACATTCGGAATATCACCAAATATCTTTGACTTTGGAGTTTTTGGTGTCGATTTAGGCGTTCCTTTTGGTGTAGACTTCTTAGGGTTGAACTTTCAAAATGAGAAGTCGATGGAGTAGATCTTGGTGTAGCATGAATAACATTTTCCAATTGCGATCCAGATGGATGCTCTTGATATTCAGTAATCAGAATATCTAACAATACAGACCCAGGAGGTTCTTGTGTGACTCCTTTCTCCTGTGCACTAGAAGGTTTTTATGTGACTTTTGTGCTCTTTAACCTTCCAACATACCTACGACTTGCTGGTTTCTAGAGTTTCTTTACTTTCTTTCCTTTTGACGTTGGAGACCCTGTAGTCTTCTTAGATATTTCAGTTGCTGAAGACTTTGTTCGTTTTGCTTTCTTCTTTGGTCTCTCTTCATCAGATTCTTTCTCTATTTAGGATTATAATCGGCATCGCCTTTAGTTAATCTTTCTTTTTCAGCTTCGGCATCAACGATCTTTTGCCTCTTTTCAAGTGAATCATCTTATTCTTCATCTTTGTTAGAAGTAGCCGATATAACATCGGCTTCCTGAGTAGTCTTTTCAACTTCTTGACTTTCAATCACAACTGACGCACTAGATTCAGCCTCTGTTTGCACATTTTTAGGCTCATCTTCATCGATTAGCATAGTGTCTGCTTTCTTAGATGCATGTTTCTTGTTCTTATCGACTTCAGCTTTCAAAAACCATTCACATCGAGCTTTAGGCTTGAATGTCGCAAACCATTCCTTTTCAGCATTCAATTCCTTTTCATCACCACTATGATCATTCCTCCACTTATTCCCAGTAGGCGCAACATAATTTTCATTTTTCAATGCCCCAAATAGTGGTTTTGCAACTGGTGCCGAATCCTGCTTCTGAAACTTGATCAACTTCTTCACAGTAGTTTCATCAAGATGACTAAAGTATAGAATGTCATTGGTCACGTGCAATATCTGTAAACTTCTCATCAATGAGCATTTGCACAAATCTTGGATATAAGCACAGTCTAGTATCTTTAATATTCTTTGACATATGAGTAAACACGAGCTTTGAATAGTTATACGGCTTTTTCAAAATCAACGCTGTAGCCATGCAAGCCATATAGTCTTGGACGTTATCGAGACCTGCTTTCCGATGGCTAAAAGTATGTATAATTGCATGCATGAGAAGCTTGTAGGGGTTTGGAACTTCCCCTTTCTTTAGTGTAGGCTTGTTAACACTTCCTTTGTAGCCCATTCTATAAAAACATCCACGAACCATCTTCTCATCAAGAAAAATTGGATCATCTTTGTCGTCGTTGAACTGTAAGATTCTTTGGATATCCTCTTCAGTGACCGTGATATCTTTATTCTCGTTTCCAACTTGAAATGACGAGCTAATAGTCTTCTTGTCTTCACTAAGACTTACATTCATCCAGAATAGATAAATATGCGATCGAGAGGACACAGTTCGTTCAGTGATAGAACGATGTATCGGATAGTCCTTTAAAAACCTCAGAATACTATCATACTCTTTGAGTGATGGACACAACGTTTTATCAAGGGTAATACAGGTGTTGTGGAACTTGGAATAATCCATCGTGATTACCCGCGCTGGAACTGGAACCTGAAAATCGACGTAAAACATTTAGCACGTATTTCGAGAAAGAATTAATAAATTTTCAACATTTTACATCAAGTTCGGCAAACTTGATGTTGAATTTACAAACACATTTCTGCAAGTTCGCCCGAACATGCTTACAAAACATGTTCAATCAATTCAATACAACTTCGGGCGAACTTGTAGTTATACAATTCAATTTCAATTTTTTCTAAGTTCGAGCGAATTCCAGAAATAATTCACAGTTACAATTTTAGACCTCAGTTCGGTCGAACTTAATGTTTGACAATGAGTTTTTATTGTTTTAAGATGCAAGTTCGGCCGGAGTTGATGAACAAGTTCGGGCGAACTGGTCATCTTCTCCACCAAAACATGCAACATCGAATAATGTCCAATTTGAATGAATTCACTTCAAATCTATGGTCGTTTTATGTTGTTTATTACAATCATAAGTTCAATTTGTCCAAATACCACCTAGATCTATCAGATTTATCAGTTTTAGATCTTATAGAACATGTTCAATCAATTCAATACAAGTTCGGGCAAACTTGTAGTTATACAATTCAATTTCAATTTTTTCTAAGTTCGAGCGAACTTTTGAAATAATTCACAGTTACAATTTTAGAGCTAAGTTCAGTCGAACATAATGTTTGAAAATGAGTTTTTATTGTTTTAAGATGCAAGTTCGGCCGGACTTGATGAACATATTCAGGCGAACTTGTCATCTTCTCCACCAAAATATGCAACATCCAATTATGTCCAATTTGAATGAATTCACTTCAAATCTATGGTCGTTTTATGTTGTTTATTACAATCATAAGTTCAATTTGTCCAAATACCACCTAGATCTCTCAGATTTATCAGTTTTAGATCTAAGTTAACAGTTTAAGCTCCATTCTCGGTCTAGTATTGCAATTTCTTACCTCAGCCATTGCAATAGATGTGCTAATCACCTAAAGCAATTCAAATTTTGGCAGCACAACAATAGATTCTTTGCAATTTTAAACAATCGCTCAAACTAACTAAGTTCGCTCAGAGATTTTTAGATCAGTAAAAATGAAGTTCGACCGAACTTGCTTGCTATATATACCTTTACAAGTTCGGGCGAACTTGTAAGCCCAATCCCTTGAAAGCTCAAAGTAAGTTCGGGTAAACTTACATAATCTCAACAATAGTTCAGTCGAACTTGTTTTACTACAAATCTCAAAACCTGTTAAGTAAGTTCGGATGAACTTGCCTAAACCAAGTTTCAAACTTTCAATATTTTGCAATTTAGTCCCTGAACTTTTCATATTTACCAGTTCTGAAAAACCACTCAGTTTACCAAGTCCAAGCTAATGACCTTGGTTAACCGATTTGTCTGCCGAGTCTAAGTTAATGACCCCGGTGTGACCCGCTATGAACAAACTATTGAATTCTTCAAAATCAAAGTTTCAAATTAATGAACTTTTTATCGTTTTGGCTTATCAGTTTTTACAGATTAGCTCCCAGCCCATTGTCAATTAGATTCCCACCAGTTTAGCACCTTACCAGACTTCGAAGACCCGTTCTGCAACATTGGTTTGTTGAAAACAATGTAGAAACAAATATTTTTGAATTTTTGTAAGTTTATGCTAAAACACAATGAAAATCTTTTTGGTTTGAATCTGTAAAGCAGATAAACTATGTACAGAACAAAGTAAACTATGTACAAACATATTTATATACATATTTTTGTGAATTCATGTCTAAGGATCATATCAGTTGTTTGAGACATATCACCAGTACCGTTAACCTTTAGATGACTTTAAGTTATTGTCGATATGTTTGTCCACTTAAACTTTATCATGTTTCTCAATTGTTCCAAGATAGTTTAGGTATGAATTATGAAACTTGACTTAACTGTGTTTCCCACTTCTTGAATATACTCCCGAATCGAGATTCCCTAGATTTCATCTTACAGGTGAATATAGAGTAATTGATATCTGTATCTAGGTTATGCGAAGCCTTGACAGCTCAGGTTAATACCACCGTATTGACAAAAAGATGAAGGCTCGACTTAAAGTTGTGTTCCATTTAAAGAATCTTTTAAGCACTGCAAATGACTAGATCTTTCGATTCTTTTCAAGTTTGGAAGCAATTTAGGGGTTTTAAGCATAAAGTATTATAGAAGTCCTACGCTGCTTCCGCAAAATCAGAAGAACTTATATAAATCCCCAGATATCAACTATCTATAAAGACCTCGTATCTCAGAATCAGGCAACCCTTCAATAGAAATTTCAGAGTACTAAGTCTATATATCCAAGATGTGTTAAACCACAATTTTAAGCAGTTGTGAAATTTAGTTTATATCTCAGAAACAATTTACTAAACGTGTAAAGTCTATCGACACATCCACAGTAAGACTTGTTTATCACTTTTAAACTTTTCATTCTTTAGCATACTGTAATAGTTTACAGATGTACTATCATTTCCTTTTGTGGCAACAAATTCTTTTTTACTTTTTCAATGTTTTTGTATTTTTTGATTTTTCATATGTTTTTGTATTTTCTCAAATTTTTCTCCCCCTAAAATCAAAAACATATTTTTCTATTTTAGTTTTTAAGAAATACTCAGCTACAAGATAGACAAACCAATGTGGATCACGTGAACTCGTCGTCCGACCCGTATTCAACCTCAGCTTCCGCACCTGTCAGCAAATTTTTAATACCGTTAAGCCTCATGTGATATTTAAATCTTGTTAAAGGAAATGCTTTGGTATAAAAATCAGCCTTTTGTTCATCGGTGTGGATTTTTTCTATTCGCACCAACTTCTTTTCGTAGCAGTCACGAATGAAGTGATAATGAATTTCAATGTGTTTAGTGCATGAGTGATGAACATGATTTTTCGTGATATCGATCGCTGCCTTATTATCTACACATAAAGGCATATCAAGAAACTGCAGACCATAATCCCTCATCTGTTGTTGAATCCAGAGGATTTCAGAAAAACAGCTGGAAGCAGAAATGTATTCTGCCTCACAGGTAGAGAGAGAGATCGTGGTCTGTTTCTTGCATTTCCATGTTACCAAACGAGTTCCGAAGAACTGGCAACCCGCAGTCGTAGACTTAGAGTTCAACTTGTCCACCCGAAGTCTGAGTCAGCGTATCCCGTTAGATCAAAATTGTCATTCTTTGGATACCACAAGCCGGTGCTTGGACATCCCTTTAGGTATCAGAAAATTCGCTTGACTATTTGCATGTGTGACACTCGAGGACTGGACTGGTATCTCGCACATAGGCAGGTAGGATACATGATATTTGGGTGCGATGCCGCCAAATACATCAATGACCCAATCATCGATCGATAAAGTGTGTTATCAACTTTGGTTCTAGTCTCGTCAATGCAAATCCCATGGTTCAGTGCCAGCGGAGTCGAAAGCGGCTTTGAGCTATCGATTCCAAACTTCTTGAGAATATCGTGAACATACTTTGTTTGATGAATGTGAAGGGGTATGGTCCCAAAAACCTTGCGCCAACCAAGGAAAGCATACCCACTATTAACTGCTAAGGAGATCTTGTGCAGACTTCTCTGCCAAAGAAAGACCTACTAAAACTTTGCGCCAAGTATCCAAAGAAGGAAAGGATCATTTAACTACCCAACGCGGGCTCGCGCAAGGTTCAAAGTTAACCTTGATCAATTTCCTTGGATAACAATTCATGCACAAACCTTGCGCAGATGTTTATATCAGAGCAAGTACTCACCAAACGTTGCGCTAAGCAGCATGGAGAGGAAAGAAGGTCAGTTAACCAACTTGCGCCTCTCGCGCAAGGAAACAGTTAATCATGAGGAACTTTCCCTTAGCAAAAATCCTTGAGTTGGTGCAGAGACAAAGGGAATCTTTTCTGTTGTAACAGAATGTGCACGTGGCGAGCAACAGATGGGTAACAACTGTGAAATCTTCTAAAAGCCACTAATACCCGATCGTGCAAGCATCTTTTCGGTTATAACCAATTTCCACATGGCAACATCTGGACGACTGAGAAAGATCATGATGATGGCATGCTCACATTTATAAAATGAAGTGATCTCATGATGACACGTGGCACCTCTCTAACCGTTGATGAGCTCACGATCCGTGTGTACCAACGGATTGCCACAAACTTAACAGAATAGCAAAAGATTCCGTTAAGTTACCATGTCCCATTTTGGCGCCCAAACTCTGGCTATAAATAAGTAACTTGGACTTCAAGTAGAAGGTATTCACTCTCAACTACTCTCTCTCTTTACTTCACTTTACTTCCGACTACCTGTACTTATTCTCACACCGGATGGTGGTCACGGAGAGAACCCCGTTCTCCCCGTGGCGAGTTGATGGTGTTCTGTTTTGCAGGATCAGTTGGAGTACTGTTGCATTCATTATCATCATGAAACCAAGCGAAGGATTAACCTCTTTATGCAGAGCCCGTTCCTTAGATCTACTCAGATTCAGGTCCGGTTGATCTAGGGTTTCTTCATTGGCGCCCACCGAATTTCTTTTCATCTCTCATCTTTCGTTTCATTTCACCTAGATCTCCAGCTTTCATGGCTGATGGATCATCATTTCCAGGTCCTCGATCAGAGATTCATAGGGTCACCGGCTCCTCAAGTCGATGGACAAATCATTGAGGATTCGTCCGACGAAGTTGATGTTCCGTATGATTCTGATCATGCGAGCATTCCAGTAACACAGGCGGCTCCTCATGTTGACGTTGCATCAATACTCCCACCTGGAGAAACTCCATTATCATGGTTGATTAAGTCCCAAACTGCTCTGAATGCCATGTATGCTCAGTTATGTGCTCAAACTGGAACTCTAGCTTTTCAAGCTCTGGTTGGTGCACCTCAGGCCCGTGCTTCGCCGGCGTCCCGAACGTTGAGTTATGGAACTCAGAACCAGGTTCGTGCACCTGCGCATGTATCCGTGGATGGAACTAAGATGTACTCTAAAACCAGAAATGATTCTGTTCATTCTGGTACCAGAAATCAGGAAGAGAACATCCAGCGACGACCTTCAGTTCACTCACGTCTGGGCCCGCGATCGTCACAGAAGCGGGACACCCAACACGATGAGTATGATAAGACTTATGAAGAAGGAGATAGTGCAAGTGTTTTCAATCGTTTATCGGCAGATCATGCCAGTTATAAACCTAGGATCAGAGCAGTGTATAACCCTAAGGCGGAACATGATTACAACTTGATTTACCAACCTGTTGAAGTTGCAGAACAATCAAAATTTGTGCGTTTGTAAGTTTAATTGATTGTCAGATCCAGATGATCACATGCGCCTGTTTACTGGTGCGGGGCTTATTGGATGATGGACTCCGCCTATGCGGTGTCATCTGTTCGTTCAAACGTTAACTGGAGCTGCGCGACTCTGGTTTGACAACTTACCAACAGGTAAACTCTCCTCATTGTTGGTGCAAAATGTCTATGTCTTAGTCTTATATCGAGTCTGTATTGTATAGAGCTGAATAGGCTAGGTTTTGAAGTATTTATGTTTAAGCTTAGCCAAGTTCGCCCATGGTAACACATGTAAGCATGTTCGGCCGAACTTGCTTATGCAAGTTCGGGCGAACTTGTATCACCTAGGCCGAACTTGTGTGGCTATAAATACGTAGCTTAGATCTCTCATTTGTAACTTTGGCATTTCAGAGGTGAAGCTCTATCAATTTGTAACCAGAATGTTTGATCTATAAAAATGACGATTAACTGATTAAATCTTGTCTATTGGTAAACATGACGTAATATTTTCGCTATTATGGACGTTAGATATCAAATTTAGGTTCCTAAGCATCAAGGATCGGTCCTACAAGTGGTATCAGAGCTAGACCAGCCTGATTTGATAGTGTCAAGACAAGAACACTTCTATTTCTACTCCATTCTTCTTTTTTTCTTAACTTTTGAATATAAAATGAAGAATTCACGGTCAAAATCTTTTGAAAATTTTAATATATCATGTAAAATACAACAAAGATAAACCCTTGAAAGATTGGAGACCAAATTCAACCGAATTCATGTCGAAATTTTGAAAAAACCATGTTTTTGAAAACCCCGATGATCGAACTTGTTGGTTATGTTCGGCCGAACTTGTCCTAAAACATCACTTTTCAAGTGATTCTATAGCAAGTTCGCCCGAACTTGAGGTATTTTTGATGGAATCTATACTAAGTTCGCTCGAAGTTACTACTTTTTCATTGATTTTACACCAAGTTCGACCGAACTTGTGTAAAATCAAGAAAAGTTCAAGTAAGTACGCCCGAACTTACTAGAGTCTTATCAAATTATTAATACAAGTTCGCTCGAAGATCTGTGTTTGGTGCCACACCCTCAATTTCCGCTTGCGGAGTTTTACCGCGAGGCGTGTGAACAAACCAGGATCTGAAACACTACTACGTCGAACGACTCTATATGATTTGATAATACGTTTTCCAAAATCACTTGTTGTAGATTTTATGTTACCAATATTTAGCAGAAGCATCAGTTTTTAAAGTTTGAGCGGAAGCATAAATAAGTAGTGATGCGGGCGCCAACACAAACGCCAAAACAAATGAAAAATCCCAAAACAATATTAATAAATAAGACTCGATAATGATGTCTTGTTCAATGCATGTGCGTGCACCTAGAGCTCCTAGCGTCCTGAGAAACATGTAAAGAAACAAGTGTCAACATTAAAGATGAGTGAGTTCACAGGTTTTCATAAATTCGTTTGTTCGGTTATAGTTCGTTACTCCGTTATCCCCAACCTGGGATAACATATCAGTTCCATTATTCCAATCCCGGAATAATAAGTTGTTGCTTCTAATATTCCCATCCCGGAATATTAAGTTGTTGTTTCCATTATCCCCAACCCGGGATAATAAGTTGATGTTTCCAATATTCCAAACCCGGAATATTAAGTTGTTCCGTAATTAAGTTCAATGTTAATATATATAGGTAGCTAGCCTAAAGTCATGTCACTAAGAGTTCGCGATCGAAGCTGACTGTTGTGCCTCCGTTTTGCCAGGCCTATCACATGACCATGGCGGTGTTAGGCCAATTATTCACCCGTTGACCATACCAGGTCGGCTAGCGCGACTAGCTCGGATGGGGCTTGTCGGGCCCAGTAGTACTACTTATAATTCCCCCGCTATTTAACCCAAATACTAACGATCCGAGGAGATTGTCGAGGACTTAAGTGATAAAGCTGCTTAGTGCCCATAACATTACATTAACATTAACTTAGTTACCGTATAGTTATGTGACGTTAAATTCGTATAACGTAAAGAGTTTGAGTTTGAGAGTGTATACATGTTTCTCCCCCTGTTGTTTAAAAACCGGATAAAGTTAGGGGCCGTGAACTCACCTTTATTTGCTCGGTTAGTGTAGCAAAGATGTTATAAGAGATGGGACCGCTAGTTGCGTCCTAACAAACCAATTAATTCCATGTCAGTGTGTGAACACACCAATACAAATTCTACACGTAACTTACTCACAAATTGATACACACAAACAATCATCTCTAACACTCAAATATGCATGCAAGTATCCTCATGTGATCATAGTAATCCAAACATCTTATCATAACCCTAAACCAATTCATGCCACAATTTGGTGCACACAATCACAAATTATCAGATTTCAGCCTAACACTCATTATTCAGCTGTTTTCTAGGATTTTTATAAAATAGTTCTAACATTCCAAAAATTCCAATATTTTTACAGTAGGTGATGTCTATACCATAGAAATTTATATAATTTTCCCAAGTCCTAAATCTTTACCAATTAGCCATAAATATTAATTCACTAAGCTGCAGTCAGATTTACCGCTTTCTGACTGCAGTCCACGGAATAATTTATTTAAAAATCACTTATCGTCCGATTAACAAAATTCCAGTTGGAGTTGCCCGGAAATTTCCATACCTAGTTGCTGTACAAAAATCATGACTCAACTCCCTACTGATTTTAAAATCCAACCTGATAAACAATCAACAAAATTCCAGCATTTCAACAGCTTTAGCTACTGAACTTGTTTAGCCCTTTAAAAATATCAAACGACCTCAGAAAATTATGAATCCAGCGCCACTAGATTCCTTATTCAAATCTCTACGTTCTAGACACCAGAAAATCCGTTTTTCGACAACTAACAACCAAGTTACAGCCAGATGAAGTCGGCTGTAACTATTACTCAGCATCTTGTTTCAGCATTATTGTTACCATTAACTCGTGTAATCCCGTTCATGCGATTAATCTAGGCGATCAAGAACTGATTTTTAATCATAGACTAATACTAATAACCTATCCATGCAAACCCTAGTTCTTACTTCTAGTTATTACAACCAAAACACACTTGTAACCTGTGATTTCCGAAAACAATTCTGCATATGAACAAGCACCAAAACAGCCGATTATTTACAGCACTTATAATCCGAAACTATACCATCATGCGATCTGAGAACAGCAACAATCAAGACACATATATCCGAAACAACTAGCCATTCAAGCATACATATAATCCGAGACAACTAAACATTCAAGCATACATATAATCCGAAACAACTTAAACATTCAAGCATACATATAATCCGAAACATGATCTTGAAATCAGAGATAACTTCAAATCTTTTAATAACAAGTGAAACGAACCGTGAATATGATGAGGGAAGATGGCGAGGGCTGCTGCTTGCTACGACCGAGAGAAAGAAAAACTGATCTCGCGACCGAGACTGAACGGGACTGAAGGTAACCGGCTGTTAGCGACCGAGAGAGTGGCTAAGCTGTTTGTGATCGTGATGGAGTGTATCAAAACTGATCTGGCGATCAAGGGAACAAGTAAAGGGCTGTTTGCGGTTGAATGGACTGAACAAGCTGATCAGATGAAGGCTGTTTTGCGATTGAATGGACTGAACAAGCTGATCAGATGAAGGCTGTTTTGCGATTGAATGGTGAAGGCTGTTTTGCGATTGAATGGACTGAACAAGCTGCCGACGGCAGTGAAACTCTAGGGTTTTGTATTTTTGAATGAACATGCATGGGTTTGTATTTATAGGCGCAAGGGGGACAAGGTTACGGTTTGGTTTGGGTTTATGGCCGAGGGACTTGGGTGGGTTCGGTTTGGGTTTGATCTTGGCCGAAACTTGTTCGGGCTTGTTCTCGGTTTGTGTTTAATTCTCGTTCTCGGCCGAATACTTGAGTTAAGGTTTAAAACTTGTTAACTCCTAGAGTCACAATGAATCACTTTGGTTCGTGTCGCGGTTCGGTTCGTGTACATATCTACAATAATTACTTTATAACTAAACAATCACACAAACACTTATCACGTATTCATTTAATTCGTACACGTTCATACACATAGCATATACTTTATTCGACAAGTGTCACGTGTAAGTTATCCGAAAAACCCGGGATATCACATTTGGTTTTTGACATAAGTTCGCTCGAAGTTTAATCAAACTTTTCAAAAACAAATCTAACAAGTTCGACCGAAGTTGTTAGAAAATCTGACAAGTTCGACCGAACTTGTAGTAGGACTAATTGTTTTCAAAGTTTTTGAAAATTTTCAGAGTAAAAGTTTCGTTATTCACAATGGAGGATCACCTAAGAGCTTTTATGTCTGGAGCTAGTTCGTCAAATGCCAATGTGATCAATCAAGTCAATCTTGATAATGAAATGGGAACGACTATCAAACCATCCAAGCTGATGAGCATGGACGAGTATAAAGCATGGAAAGAGAAGTTTACATATTGGGTTCAAGCCATGCACTTTGCTGGCTGGGTGTCAATTGAAAGAGGCTACACTATTCCAGCAGATGAACATCAACGAGTTCTTGAAAAGTACAACTACTCGACGGTTCAGAAAGAAGAATATATCGCCGAGAAAAAGATGATCAGTCTCATCCAACAGTCTGTCAAAGAAGATGTCCTGATTTTGCTACCAGAGTATACTACTGCAAGAGATCTTTTGTTGTCACTATAGAAGAAGTATCTAGGTAGCACCGAAATGATAAAAAAAAGCACTTATCCTAAAAGAGTTAGATATCTTCACTATGATAAAAATGAGACCATAAAGCAAATGATCGAGCGTTTCTGTCATCTTAAAGTGCAAATGCGAAGACACGGTCTCGAAAAGACAGAACAAGAATACATCGACAAACTTGCTGACGCACTACCAGAGGGTGAATGGACTACGTATTTGATGGTTTTGAAGAACAGTGATAAGTGGAAAATTTTCAAGTTGTCGACGTTTATCGATAAACTCGAAGGCCACAAAATGCCGTCAAAAGGGGCATTTTAAAAGAGAGTGTAAGAACACCGAAGCAATTAGAAATCAAAGTCCTTTCGGCAGAGGATATGAATATTACAAAAGGGCACTTCAATATAAACAATTTCCAAAGAAAACTCAGGTTGAAATCAAAGAAAAACCTGACAATAGCACCACTGAGAAAGCTATGGTGGCATCCAGTGAAGATGATGGTTTTTATTGGAATTCTTACATTGGGAAAAAGACCGTAGTAGCTTTGATGGCGGAGATAGTTGAAGATAATTCTGCAGAAGAAGCAGCGGCAGCAGCTGAAGCAGCGGCAGCAGCAGCTATCGAACAAGCTCTTCTGGACAATACTTGCATCAATAGCAGGAAGAAGAGGAATATATCCATATGCAGAGACAAGGAATTTTATCCTCTAATTCTTGTGACAGTTTTGCAGGTCATTTTGATGGCAGCTCGAAAGAACAAGTGGTTGAGGAGAAAAAGATTGATGAAGTGATCATTGATGTCACTCAAGAAGTGAAAGTCGAAGACCTCAAGGACATGGCAGATAAAGCTTTAATGGCAAATCTGACCAAGGTAGGTCCAGAGGTAAAAATTGTCGAGAAAGAAGTTGTTAAAGTACAAGTTGTTGAGGTTGAGAAACCTTGTACAAAATGTACTGAACCTTGTGTCGAATGTGCCAAAAAATCAAAGATCATTGATGAAAACAATGTGCATAACGAATTGTTGAAATATGATTATCGCACAATGAAAGAAGCGTATGACAAAATGAAAAATGATTATGGCAGACTCGATAGAAATAACGTTGAACAACATGATAATATAAGGATGTTGAGTGGAACAGTAATGGATAAACAAAGGGCAATTAACACCTATATTAACACCATTGCTGAATCCAAAAAACAACTTCAAGACATGACAATCGAAACTGAAAGAGTTCAACAGTTGTTGAGAAGTTACACCACAAATGCATATGTTATTGATCACATTCCTCCGGCAATCTCAACGGAAGAAAAACCTAAAATGAAAACTGGTAAAGAATATAACAATGTTCCTCCACCCCTTTGCGAGAAGTACTGTCGCAAAACTGCAGACGGGATGGATAAGGCACTCAACGTTGAGTTACATTCTGAGAAAAAAGATGAGTTGCTAGAGAATATTGATATAGTCTATGCTAAATCTTATGATGATAACAACGTTGTGGTTAACAAAGTGGTTGAAATGCTCTAAGGGATTCTGATGATGGCAGCTTCAAAAGCGCCGACTCGAGTTCAAAGAATTCCGATTCACAGTCTGAAAATGACGATAAGTCGTCAGAGGATGGTCTAAGTGATGATCCTAATGTTGTAATGTTCAAAATTAAGGATTCGGATAGACTATACTCTGATGATAGCTTCCCGATTCAGAATGTGAAGGAAGAATTGCTTGATAAATTCTTTAAACTCGTGGAAGTCACATCAGAGGAATTGGAAATTAACGAACGAAAATTCTATTCCAAACCTAAAAGAAACAACTACCGAAGGAATGGTGGTGATCATCCGGAAAACCGGAGAGCAGGGTTAGGTCTAGAAGAATCAGATGAACCAGTAAAGAAAGTGTCACCATTTAATGAATATAAACACAAAAACATGAATTTTGTATATGGGACAAACACGGTTCACGAAGAGAGTTTGATTGGTAAACAATCAAATGATGAGTTTAAAAAGAAGAAAGTAATTCGAGATAAAGCCAAGGTTATAAGTGGTGCCAAAACATCAAGTGGGTAAAACCACCCACTAAAGGACATTCACTTGATAATCAGACATGTTTCAAGTGCAATGAAATGGGTCATATTGAACGACAATGTCTGAAATCAAAACCGGCGTATCCTCGAAGAAGAGAATCAAATTGTAAAACCAAGGTATCCAGAGTTTGAAAAACCAATCAAGATTTTGAAAAGAATGAATTTTTGCCAGAAGATAAACCTAAAATAGAAAAGAGGTTTGAGAATTCTACTTTCGAAAAATGAGAACTTCTAGGGCAAACGAAAACAAATTTTATATCAACAAGACTAATATCAAATCTCAAGCCTGTATTACCAAGAAAAGGTCAACAACATCTGGTGTTATTAAGTCTGGGCTGGTAAAGACTGATAACACGAAAGAATCTAAACCTGAAATCACTAAGTCTGAGCCTGTTAAGACTAGTGATAGAAAGAAAGAATCAAAATCTGAAATCACAATTGAATCCACATCTGAAACTTTCAAAAATACAAGTGGTAACAATTCAAAAGATAAAAAGACGGTAAAGTTTTCAAACATAAACATCATAGAAAATCCAGATTAAGAATGGGAAGTTTATTCTGTAGATAAGCGTGGATTCGATTATGCTTATGAATGTGAATTTGATTTTGATGATGGTTATCCAATTCAACCCAAGACCAAAAAGGCTTGGGTCTCGCTTTTTAAATAGATTGTTAAAATGTGCAGGGACTCCAGAGATCCGTACTTTCTAAGTGGAGTTTGGATAGTGGAGCCTCCAGGCATATGACGGGAATGAAGGCGTTGCTATTCGACATTAAAGCTATCAATGGTGGATATGTTGGATTTGCAGGAAATCAAGGTGGAAGGATAGTCGTCGAGGGAAAACTCTCCAATGGCGTCGTTTCATTTGATCGCGTGAACTATATTGCAGAACTTGAGAACAATCTTTTGAGTATATCGCGGATTTGTGGCAAGAAATTCACAGTCCATTTCAACGACAAAGAGTGTATTATCTTGACGCCAGGATTCAAAATACCAGATGAGTAGATTCTGATGCCAGCACCTCGAGAGAATGATTTATATGTTTTTGATATGGGTGTCGCTACCACTTCATCAAAATCAGCACAATGTTTTGTGTCAAAGGCTACTGAAAAAGATTCTATTCTTTGGCATCGTAAGATGGGGCATATTCATTTGCGAAAAATGAATTTCTTGGTTCATAATGATCTTGTAGAAGGCGTAAATCTTTGAAGTTTTCAGATGTCTGATCATTGCTTGGAATGCAAAAAGGGAAAGCAGATAAAGAAATCTCATCTAAAGAAAATTCTAAACTCAATCAAGTAGCCATTAGAATGTCTCCACATGGACTTATTTGGTCCTGTAAATGTTCGAAGCATCTCAGGAGACTTATATTGCTTGGTCGTGACGGATGACTATTCGAGATATTCGTGGGTATTCTTTTCGAGAACTTGGTTATTCTATTCAAGAAACTCGAGAACCTTTATCATCTGCCGGTCAGACGCATTAGAAGTGACACCGGCACAAAGTTTAAGAATAACAAAATGAAGGAATTCTGCAACGCAAAAGGGATTCTGCACGAGTTTAGTGCTCCCTGTACTCCACAGCAAAATGGAGTAGCTGAACGGAAACACAGAACTTTGATTGAAACTGCGAGAACCATGCTTGCAGATTCTAAACTTCCTATCAGCTTCTGGAGTGCAGCGGTTGCTGTGGCTTGCTACACGCTAAACATGGTTATCACTATCAAACCAACAAAGAAAACATGTTTTGAGATTATAAACCGACGGAAGCCAAATTTGAAGTTCTTAGAACCATTCGGTGCACCATGTACCGTAATAGACCAAGATGGCAAATTCGGAGCTAAATCTCTTGAAGGTTTCTTTGTCGGATATGCGAGTCCGTTGAGAAGAGTATATGTTCCTTCATTGAGAAAGGTTATTGAAGCACAACACGTGAATTGTTTCAACTGCACAGATCCTATTCAAAGGAAAGGTGATGCATGGATGTTTAACTATCAAGACCTTTGGAAGTCATTTGACTTGCCAAAAGCACCGACTGCCGAAGAAGTTGCAGCGTTATACTACCTTCACCAGTCAGCGAATCAAGAACAAATTGTTCGACCAATTGTGGTTAATCAACCCACGTTGGATCCATCTTCTTCTTGCGCAAGTTCAAGCAATAGTGGTGTTCCGGCTGAAAATGTTTCTGAAACATTAACAACACCTGCCTTACTCCTCCAACAAATACCTCTACTGAACCAGTGAATACAACAACGGAGCCCAGTATGCCTCAGAATCAAAATTCTGACTCAGATGAAGCACCAACATTTGATGCTGATGTGGAATCATCTTCTTCAAATGAAGAAGTGGAGCAGATAACAAGTCTTCCTAATCAATCTGTAGTCCCGAACAACAGAAATGAAGCTTCATCAAGCTCCCCAAACGTTGAATTGGTCGTTGATCTCAACATCACGAATCAGCAAAACTCAGTAGATGTTCCAAGTGAAGAATCGCCGCGATCATATTCCTATCATCCGTCAACAAATATTATCGGAGAACTTCAAACTGGTGTTAGAACTCGAGGCCAAATTAATAAAGCACTCAGTTGTTTTTACACAAGCGTTGCTACAACCCAGAACTATTGCTTCTATTCATGTTTCATTTCTAAGATTGAGCCAAAGACACTTAATGAAGCTTTAGCCGATGAAAATTGGGTACAAGCAATGCAAGAAGAATTATTTTAGTTTGAGAAGTTGGGTGTGTGGAAGCTTGAAGACCTACCAGAAAATCAGAAAGCAATTGATACAAAATGGGTCTTTAAGTGTAAAGGTGATGATAGAGGGGTTATTGTTCGTAACAAAGCTAGGCTTGTTGTCAAGGGATTTCACCAGTAGGAAGGGATAGACTACACGAAATTCTATGCACCAATAGCTCGCTTGGAATCTATTCGAATTTTTCTAGCTTTTGCATCATGGAAAGGATTTAAGGTCTATCAATTGGATGTCAAATCTGCTTTTCGGTACGGCAAATTACGCGAGCAGTTGTACGTTGGACAACCACCAGGATTTGTCGATCCACTCAACAAGAAGAAAGCGTACCTACTGGGTAAAGCTCTTTATGGACTACACCAAGCCCCGAGAGCTTGGTACGAGACGTTATCGCAACATCTCGTCGGAAACGGCTTTATCAGAGGAACTGTGGATAATACTCTTTTCACCAAAGAAGTTGATCGCCATCTAATTGTAGTTCAAATCTACGTTGACGACATCATCTTTGGATCTACAAACGATAGTCTCTGCAAGGAGTTTAAGGGAATCATGAAAAATAAATTCGAAATGTCCTTGATGGGCGAAATGAAGTTCTTTCTTGGTTTGCAAGTAGATCAGCTTCCGGATGGTATTTTCATTCATCAGACTAAGTATGCTCACGACATCTTAAAGAAGTTTGGAATGGAAAGCTTAAAGCCTTTATCTACGCCTCTTGCTCTAAATCACGGCATTTGCATTGACGAGACTGGAGCCAAAGTTGATGAGACATTATACAGATTGATGATTGGATCGCTGATGTATCTGACGGCATCGCGCCCAGATATTATGTATCCAACTTGCCTATGCGCCAGATATCAGTCAAGCCCGAGGATCTTACACGTACAGATTGTGAAGCGAAAATTCAGATATCTGAAAGGATGCCCAAGCACCGGATTGTGGTACCCGAAGAACGAAAATTTGGACCTCACAGGCTATGCTGATTCTTATTTTGGTGTAGATAAGTTGAACTCAAAATCAACTACAGCGGGATGCCAGTTCTTCGGATCAAGAATGGTAACCTGGCAGTGTAAGAAACAGACTACGGTCCCTCTCTCTACCTGTGAAGCTAAGTATATCTCGGCCTCTAGCTGTTGTTCACAGATTCTATGGATTCAACAACAGATGAGAGACTATGGTCTGCAATTTCTAGACACTTCGCTGTATGTTGATAACAAGGCGCCATAGATATAACTAAAAATCCGGTTCATCACTCACACACAAAACACATTGAAATTCGTTATCATTTCATTCGTGATTGCTATGAAAAGAAATTGGTGCGAACAGAAAAATCCACACCGATGAACAAAAGACTGATTTTTATACCAAACCATTTTCTTTGTCACGGTTCAAATACTTGCTGAGAATTAACGGTATGAAAAATTTGCTGACAGGTGCGGACGCTGAGGTTGAATACGGATCGGATGACGAGTTCGCATGATCCACTTTGGTTTGTAAATATCTTTCTACTTTAGAATTTTGTTAAAAACTAAAATCCAAAAAAAAGTGTTTGATTTTAGGGGGAGAAATGTTAGAGAAAATACAAAAACATTCGAAAAATTTTAAAATCCAAAAACATATGAAAAATTCAAAATGTACAAAAACATTGAAAAAAACAAAAAATGTTCAGTGTCTTAAAAGAAAATGATAGTACATCAGTGGACTATCACAGTATGCTAAAGAAATGTAAAGTTTTAAAAGTGATAAACGAGTCTTACTTAGGATGTGTTGATAGTCTTAACACGTTCAGTAAACTGTTTTCGAGATATACACTAAATTTTACAACTGCTTAATCTTGTGGATTAACACATCTTGGATATATAGACTTAGTACTCCGAAATTTCGTTTGAAAGATTGCATGATTCTGAGATATGAGGTCTTTATAGATAGTTGATTTCTGGGGTATTATACAAGTTCTTTTGATTTTGCGGAAGCAATGGCCTAGAACTTCTATAATACTTTTGCTTTAAACCTCCAAATTGCATGCAATATTGAAAAATATCGAAATATATAATCATATGCAATGCTGAAAAGATTCCTTAAGTGGAACATACCTTAAAGTCGAGCCTTCATCTCTTTGTCTGTACGGTAGTACTAACCTGAGCTCTCAAGGTCTCACACAACCCAGATACAGATATCAATTACACTATATTCACCTGTAAGATGAATCTAGGGAATCTGGATACGGGAGTATATTCAAGAAGTGGGAAACATAGATAAGTAAAGTTTCATTAATTCTACCTTAACATATCTTGAAACAGTTGAGAAATGTGGTAAAGCTTAAGTGGACAAACATATCGACAATCTAGGTAAACGAGTTTAAAACTTAAAGTCATTTAAAGCTCAATGGTACTGGTGATATGTCTCCATCAACTGATATGATCCTTAGATACGGATTCACAAAAATATGTCTATAAATATGTTTGTATATAGTTTATATTGCTTATTTCGTTGTATTTCAGATTTACAGATTAAAATCAAAAAAGATTTTCGTTGTGTTTTAGCATAAACTTACAAAAATACAAAAAGATTTTATTTCTACATTGTTTTTAGCAAACCAATGTTGGAGAACAGATCTTCGAAGTCTGGTAAGATGCTAGAACCGGTGGGAATCTCTTTGACAACGGGCTGGGAGCTCATCTGTTAAATCTGAAAAGATAAAACGATGAAAAGATCATTAATTTGAAACTTTGATTTTGAAAATATCAACAGTTTGTTCGTAACGGGTCAAATCGGGGTCATTAACTTAGACTCGGCAGACAAATCGGTTAACCAAGGTCATTAGCTCGGACTTGGTCAACTGAGTGGATTTTCATAACTGGTAAAAAGTTAGAAAGTTCAGGGTTAAAAATGAAAAATTTGAAAAAAATTGAAATTTTGAGGTTTGGCAAGTTAGGCCGAACTTGCTAAACAATTAAAGTTTAACATTCAGCAAGTTCGACCGAACTTGCAGATGGATGATTGTTTGTTTTTATAATAAGTTCGCTCGAACTTAGTCTGGGCCTTTATGATGGGCTTAGCAAGTTCGCCCGAACTTGACATGGTATAAATACCATTCAAGTTCGGCCGAACTCATTTACTTGTTATCAGAACACTTGAGCGAACTTGAGCTTTTTGAGAGAATTTGTGAGAAATTGGCATTTGTATACAGTTATTCTGTACGACTGAAGTTTGTTTTTGGTGATTTGCACACCAATCACAATGGCAGAGGTGAGATACTGGAGAATAAACCATAATTGAACCGTTAACAAACATAACCAGATCTAAAATTTAAAATCTGATAGATTTAGGTGTTGTTGGACAAAATTGAAAATAGATCTTTGATCTACACTAAAAATCGACCGTGAAATTGATTTTGATTGAACTGAAATACATGTTTGCATGTTTAAACTTGGTTTATCTGTTGAAGAAGATGACAAGTTCAGCCGAAGTCAAGTTCGACCGGACTTGTCCAAAACACAACTAAATGAACCAGAAACATGTTTGACCGAACTTGATTGTTATAATGTTTTTGATCCAATCATGTTCGACCGAACTTATGTTAAAAAATAGTGATTTGTGTGTATTGTAAGTTCGCCCGAACTTGTTCTTTAATGTGAAACATGTGACTCATACATGTTCGGCCGAACACAGGTAAAATTGAATTATATAAACTGTAATTTTGCCCGAACTTGCATTAGAAAAAAGTTGAACATGTTTGTTACATGTTCGGGCGAACTTGTTAAAATCAGAGTGTTTAAACACTAATCAAGTTCGCCTGAACTTGATTAAAGTGTTAAAAAAATTTTGTGATTTTTTCTCGAAAAGCTTGCTAATTGTTTTATGTCGTTTTTCATGCACAGATTCCAGCTCGTGTTATCTCAGTTGAGTTTTCCAAAACTCACAATACATGTATACGCTTGACAATCTATTTGTCCATCGCTGAAAGAATATGATAGTATCTTGATGTTTCTCGAAGATAGTCACATTCGCCATGCAATTACTGAGCGCACCGTATCTTATCGATCTCATATTGTTCATGTCTGGATGAACGCGAGCTTGAGAGCTGACGAGAAGACGATCTCTTCTACAGTACAGGTTGGTGATGAGCTAAAGCCGAGCACAGTAACTGAAGGCGATATCCGAAGAATTTTAGATCTCAAAGACAAAGAAGAAGATCCAATTCATCTAGACGAGAAGATGGTTCGCGGATGCTTTTTCCGCATGGGATACAAAGGAAGCATAAACAAGCCAACACTAAAGAAAGGGGAAGTGCCTAACCCCTACAAGCTTCTGATTCATGCGTTGATTCATACTTTTAGCCATCGCAAAGCCGGTTTGGATGATGTTCATGATTATTTGGCTAGCATGGCAACGACGCTTATTCTGAAGAAGCCGTTCAACGTTCCGAAGTTGATTTTTACTCACATGTCGAAGAACATGGAGGATTCAAGATTGAGCCTTTATCCAAGATTTATTCCGATGTTGATTGATGAAAAGTATGCCAACATTGCTCCAGATCCGAATGACGTTCTTTATTTAGTTCATCTTGATGAAACCACAATGAAGAAGCTTATCAAGTTCCAGAAACAAGCTTCAGCTCCTATTGCCAAGCTAGTATTTGGAGCGATTAAAGACTCAGATTATGTTTCGACACCTTGAAACAAATGGAGAAAGGATGGTAGTGACGACGAGAAGGAACTTAAAGCCGAGCAAGAATGGTTTAAGGAATTAAACCTAAGGCAAGGAGTGAATCATTTTTGAAAGCTGAAGCTGATAAGCCGAAAAAGAAACGTGGGGCAAAGAAAGTTGAAACTTTGCTGGTTGATGAGGAGGAGACTAAGAATGTTGAGGCAGTGGCTGGATCGAGCGCTGAAGTTGTTATTGAAAGTCAAGAAACAGTAAAGTCGACTCAAGAAGAGGTAATTTCTGCTACGTCCGAAAATGAATAATCTGATAAAGAGCCTGAAAAGACAGAGGCTGAAATAAGAGTAGAAAAAGAAAGGAGGTTGGATGCAGATTTTGATCCGAGCGCTGAAAAAGAATCTGATGAGGAGAGGCCAAAGAAAAAGTCAAAGCGTACAAAGTCTACAGCTATCGAAATATCAAAGAAAACTACAGGGTCACTGCATACAAAAGGAAAAAGAAAAGCTAAGAAAGCTCAGAAAGTGATGAGCAAAAGATACAAGAGCAAAGTGAAAAGCACAGAAGCCACACAAGAACCTTCTGTTGCTCAGGAGAAAGGAGCAACAAAAGAAACTCCTCCACAAGAACCTCCTGTTATCGTTCATGCTGAAGCAGAAAGGCAAGGAGTTACACAAGAACCTCCTGTGTCTGAATTTATTGAAGTTTCGATTGCTGAATCACCGAGTGCTCAAAAGACTTCTGCTCCTGAAAGTTCTACACCGAAGAAGTCTACATCAAAAGCTGCAACACCAAAAGATTCAACACCAAAAGATTCAACACCTAAGACACCAAGGGGAAGTATGTTTGGTGATAGGCCACACGGTCCAATTAGTCTTAAGAGTTGGATGAATTTTTCCCAGAGACAAATGCTGAAATGTTAGAAAAACGTGTGAAGATATTGGAAGATAAAGTTGCACAGATTGAATTAGAAAAGGCTGAGCTTGCAAAGAAGGTGAATCAAAGCGAAGTCGAAAAAGAAATTCTTGATGATAAAGTGTAAGTGCTTGAGAATGAACGAGAATATTACAAGGCATTGATAGAAAGTCTGCAGGACGCAAATGAGAAATTACAGACAGAGATTGCAGAATTGAAGAAATTCAAGCTTTGAATGATCGAAGATTCATCAGATTACAAAAGGTGTTATGTAATAATCTGAATATTGATTTTATTGCTGAATACGATCGTCTGGATCGTCAAGAAGCCAAGGAACGTGCTGTGAGAGAATTGGCTTAGAGTGGTAAAGGAAAGCAGGTAGAGGGTGAAGCCCCTAAAGCTACTGCTGAGAAATCTTCTGATGTCCCCGAGAAGCTCACTAAAGATGTTTCAAAAGCTTCTGAGTCTAATATATAAAAGGTTGATGGATCTGTCAAGCCTTCTGATCATATTATCGTTACTGAAGAAAAACACGATGATGAAGCCGAGAAAGAGGATAAGAATGAGGATGAAGAGGAGGAAGGTTATGAAGATTGGAATGTTGTAGATGATGATGATGATTTGATAAAGGAGATGATGATTTTGATCAAGGTGGTACTGGTTTAAAGATCAATGAAGCTAAAGTTTCTGATGAATTTGATTTTTCTAATCTGATGAACGATGAATCAAATAAGATGGAAGATAAAAGCCAGGGGGAGTCAGGGCAAAAAGGGCCGTCAGATGATATTGATTTTGTAGATGTTGATCGTTTTGCAAAGCCTGTGACTGCAGTACCTACGAAACCTTTAATACTGAAGTTGGAACACAATGTTGAAGAAGGTGAGTTTGTACATAATTACTCGAAAGAAGATCTGGCAAAACTAGTTAAGGTTGAAGCTGAGAACTTGGAGTTTGATTTTGAAGAGGTTATGAATGTTAATGCATTTGAACCCAAAGAGTATCAGTACGAAAGAAGATTTGAAGCTGATGAGTACAACTGTGTGATAGTTGAAGATTGGTCCTCAGATGATGAATCAAATCAGAAAGCTAAGTATGCTGGTCAGGATTCAGAAAGTTTTCCTACATTTGAAGATATGTATTAACAACCGAATGAAGATATGTTGAAAGATAGAATTGCTCAAGAGCTACGTGAGGGAAAAATTCCTAGGCCAATGACCAAAGAAGAAATAGCTGAAGTGAGAAAGACTTGGTTCAAGGAGATGCCTCGTGAATGTAAGTTTCGACGTCCACTAGCATTCTTTTCCAGAGATAAAAATGTTTCTTTGGGAGATATATTTAGTTGGGGATGGTTTAACGAGCTCAACGTATATGCAATCAAAAGAGAGTTTGGAGTGCAATACTTCAAATATCTTGCTGATCTAAAGACATTACCGGATTGGGATATGGAAGAGCTAGTGTAAACAGTGAATGTTACTTATCAGATGAAGACAGTTGATCAATTGTTGTGGAAGATGATTAAGTACGAAGCTGATAAAGGTTGGAATCACTGGAAGCCATTTATTCCGACATGAAGAATAAAGATTAACAAGGTTACAGGAGAAAAGGACATAACGTTAATTATGAAACGTCCTAGAGCCATGAGGAATATGCCACTTATGCCGATCGAACAGAACTTTTATCCTTTATTCAAGTGGTGGCAGGTTGATCCAGCTACATGAGAAGCAGAGATTGTATTAAAGTTTGAAGATCACTTGGATATTGCTAAAGAACAAGATGAAGTGATGGGTTATCAGGGTATGAGAGGTTTATGGAGGACGATAAGGATTCTAGATCCTATGTGGTTGGTTAACTGCTCGAGAGAAGATATAAAATGCCTTTTCTACAGCAAGATTATTTTGAAGAAAGAGAAAAGGTACAGGCGATGCAGTATCAGAAAGTTGTCAACGTTTGCTATGCACGTAATGTGAATTCAGGGTAGATGTGGCAGACAAAGTGGAGGGATCCGGAAAGAGTGAAATTTCTTAAAGAAGAAACAAGAAGTGAGGCAATTAAAGAAAAGGTGGAAAAGCGGTAAGGTAAAGTTCGCTCAAGATGGCTAACTTTAAAAGACCACCGCCAACTGATCAAACGCCGGATCCGAAACAAGAGAGACGAAAGAAGCCGTACAAGAACTTCTTTGGTCGGGTACGTTAATATATATTTGAAGACAGAGTTTTGAAGACTGATAAAAGACGAAGACGATATCCAAGGGGGAGTCTGTTGGTGCATAATGTCTATAGCTTAGTCTTATATCGAGTCTGTGTTGTATAGAGCTTAATACGCTAGGTTATGAAGTATTTATGTAAAGATGTAGCCAAGTTCGGGCATAATCATGTATTATATGCATGTTCGGCCGAACTTGCTTATGCAAGTTCGGGCCAACTTGTGTCTCACATGGCCGAACTTGTTGTGCTATAAATATCTAGCTTGTGTGTTTCATTTGTAACTTTGGCATTATAGAGGCGAAGCTCTGTCAGTCTGTAATCTGGACGTTTAATCAATGAAACTAACGATTAACTGATTAACTCTTGTCTATTGGTAACACGACGTAATATTTCTGCTATTATGGACGTTAGATATCAAATTTAGGTTCCTAAGCATCAAGGATCGGTCCTACAAAACCAGATAATCATCGTCATAACACAATATTGACATCAAACATACATTGTCACAACATAGTAATTATTGAATTTGGGCGTGTTTCATACTAGAAATGATGACACTATTTGTTATGCATACCACAAAATTAGTAGCAGGTATTTCATTCTAGTATAAATATTAATATATGTTTCACACTAACCGAATTGGTAGTATGTATCATATACTAAACGAATATGTATATGTAAATCATATGCTAAGTCAACATGCGAAGCAACGTCATATTCATGTACTATACATAATAGGTAATCAACCATATATGTACCGTCATGAAAACAAAAGTAGAAGTGATAGGCACATAGTATTCGTACTGTTTGTTTTGCAGGGATTGTACGAATGCACTAGTGTGCAAATCATAATATGCTATTCTTGCTAGATTTAGTTCCTAATAATAAGAACAGAATCCTCGAAGTGGGTATGTAGTTGTAAATTTCACATAGTGTAATCATATTGAAATTTGTAACTGGAACGCGAATAAATGGAGGAAACTTCTTCATATTCATATTGTCATTACAAACATAGTTGAAATATCGTTCATAGTTTCTAGATAACATAAGGAAAACGTAAAGGTTCAAATGATCATGAGTACTTGATCGTCAGCTTGAACCTCATTGACATTGTACATTTGTCCGTTAGCATTTGCAAGCCTCAGGAAGAAGACCTACCAGAAAATCAGAGAAGCAATTGATACAAAATGGGTCTTTAAGTGTAAACGTGATGATAAAGGGCTATTGTTCGTAACAAAGCTAGGCTTGTTGTCAAGGGATTTCACCAGCAGGAAGGGATAGACTACACGAAAGTCTATGCACCAGTAGCTCGCTTGGAATCTATTCGAATTTTTCTAGCTTTCGCATCATGGAAAGGATTTAAGGTCCATCAATTGGATGTCAAATCGGCTTTTCTGTACAGCAAATTACGTGAGAAGGTGTACGTTGGACAACCACCAGGTTTTGTCGATCCACTCAACAAGAAGAAAGCGAACATACTGGATAAAGCTCTTTATGGACTACACAAGCCCCGAGAGCTTGGTACGAGACGTTATCGCAACATCTCGTCGGAAACGGCTTTATCCGAGGAACTGTGGATAGTACTCTTTTCACCAGAGAAGTTGATGGCCATCTGATTATAGTTCAAATCTACGTTGACGACATCATCTTTGGATCTACAAACAATAGTCTCTACAAGGAGTCTAAGGGAATCATGAAAAAGAAATTCGAAATATCCTCGATGGGCGAAATGAAGTTCTTTCTTGGTTTGCAAGTAGATCAGCTTCCGGATGGTATTTTCATTCATCAGACTAAGTATGTTCATGACATCTTAAAGAAGTTTGGAATGGAAAGCTTGAAGCCTTTATCTATGCCTCTTGCTCTAAATCACGGCATTTGCATTGACGAGACTGGAGCCAAAGTTGACGAGACATTATACAGATTGATGATTGGATCGCTGATGTATCTGACGGCATCACACCCAGATATTATGTATCCAACTTGCCTATGCGCCAAATATCAGTCA
The DNA here is from genome assembly GCA_947069175.1 of Scalesia atractyloides. Classification (NCBI taxonomy): domain Eukaryota; kingdom Viridiplantae; phylum Streptophyta; class Magnoliopsida; order Asterales; family Asteraceae; genus Scalesia; species Scalesia atractyloides. The sequence goes on along the minus strand of CAMTDV010000005.1, from coordinate 50,440,229 downwards.
AGCCTGAGGATCTTACACATGCAGATTGTGAAGCGAATCTTCAGATACCTGAAAGGATGCCCAAGCACCGGCTTGTGATACCCGAAGAACGAAAATTTCGACCTCACAGGCTATGCTGATTCTGATTTTGGTGTTGATAAGTTGAACTCAAAATCAACTACAGCGGGATGCCAGTTCTTCGGAATAAGAATGGTAACCTGGCAGTGTAAGAAACAGACTACGGTTCTCTACCTGTGAAGCTGAGTATATCTCGTCCCCCATCTTTTATTCACAGATTCTGTGGATTCAACAGCAGATGAGAGACTATGGTCTGCAATTTCTAGACACTCCGCAGTATGTAGATAACAAGGCAGCCATAGATATAACTAAAAATCCGGTTCATCACTCACGCACCAAACACATTGAAATTCGTTATCATTTCATTCGTGATTGCTACGAAAAGAAATTGGTGCGAATAAATAAAATCCACACCGATGAACAAAGGCTTATTTTTATACCAAACCATTTTCTTTGTCACGGTTTAAATACTTGCTGAGAATTAATGGTATGAAAAATTTGCTGACAGGTGCGGACGCTGAGGTTGAATACGGATCGGATGACGAGTTCGCGTGTTCCACTTTGGTTTGTAAATATCTTTCTACTTTAGAATTATCTTAAAAACTAAAATCCAAAAAAAAAAGTGTTTGATTTTAGAGGGAGAAATGTTAGAGAAAATACAAAAACATTCGAAAAATTTTAAAATCCAAAAACATAAGAAAAATTCAAAATGTATAAAAACATTGAAAAAGACAAAAAAAGTTCAGTGTCTTAAAAGGAATGATAGTACATCAGTGGACTATCACAGTATGCTTAAGAAATGTAAAGTTTTAAAAGTGATGAACGAGTCTTACTTAGGATGTGTCGATAGTCTTAACACGTTCATTAAACTTTTTTCGGAATATAAACTAAATTTTACAACTACTTCATCTTGTGGATTAACACATTTGGATATATGGACTTAGTGCTCCGAAATTTCGTTTGAAAGATTGCATGATTCTGAGATACGAGGTCTTTATAGATAGTTGATATCTGGGGTATTATACAAGTTCTTCTTATTTTGTGGAAGAAATGGCCTAGAACATCTATAATACTTTCGTTATAAATCTCCAAACTGCATGCAATATTGAAACGAGTCAAAAGATCTAATCATTTGCAGTTCTAAAAAGATTCGTTAAGTGGAACACACCTTAAAGACGAGCCTTCATCTCTTTGTTTGTACGGTAGTACTAACATGAGCTCTCAAGGTCTCGCACAACCCAGATACATATATCAATTACGCTATATTCACCTGTAAGATGAAATCTAGGGAATCTGGATACGGGAGTATATTCAAGAAGTGGGAACCATAGATAAGTCAACTTTCATGAATTCTACCTTAACATATCTTGAAACAGTTGAAAAATATGGTAAAGCTTAACTGGACAATCGTATCGACAATCTAGATAAACGAGTTTAAAACTTAAAGTCTGCTAAAGGTCAACGGTACTGGTGACATGTCTCAATCAACTGATATGATCCTTAGACACGAATTCACAAAAATATGCCTGTAAATATGTTTGTACATAGTTTACATTGCTTATTACAATGTCTTTCAGCTTTACATATTAAAATCAAAAATATTTTTGGTGTGTTTTAGCATAAACTTACAAAAATACAAAAAAACAATTATTTCTACATTGTTTTCAGCAAACCAATGTTGGAAAACGGATCTTCGAAGTCTGGTAAGATGCTAGAACTGGTGGGAATCTCTTTGACAACAGGCTGGGAGCTAATGTGTTAATCTGAAAAGTCAAAATGATGAAAAGTTCATTAATTTGAAACTTTGTTTTTGAAAATATCAACAGTTTGTTCATAACGGATCAAACCGGGGTCATTAACTTGGACTCGGCAGACAAACAAATCGGTTAACCAAGGTCATTAACTTGGACTTGGTCAACTGAGTGGATTTTCATAACTGGTGAAAAGTTGGAAAGTTCAAGGGTTAAAATGAAAAATTGAAAAAAACTTGTTTAAGGGTTTGGCAAGTTCGGTTGAACTTGCTAAAACAAATCAAGTTTAACAATCAGCAAGTTCGACCGAACTTGCAGATGGCTGTGTTTAACAAATAAGTTCGCTCGAACACATATGGGCTTTGTTAATGGGCTTATAAGTTCGCCTGAACTTATCTAGGTATAAATACCTGAGTAAGTTCGGCCGAACTCATTTAGCTGCTTTCAAACACTCTCAAGCGAACTTGAACTTTGAGAAAACTTGTGTGATTTTGGCAATTTCATATCGTTAGGCTGCCGGATTTTCATTAGTGTTTGGTGATTTGCACACCAATCACTATGGCAGAGGTACTGATTCGAGATTGAACCATGTTTTGACCGTGTATGAACTAAATAGATCTAAAAGTTTAAAATCTGATAAATCTAAGAGTTGTTGGTTAAAATTGAACTTAGATTCTGAATCTATGCATAAAATCGACCGTATAATCATGTTTGATTGAACTGAAATGGATAAATGGCATGTTGAACAAGATTGGATTTTTGGAGAAGACGACAAGTTCGGCCGAACTTATTGTCAAGTTCGACCGAACTTGCATTAAAGTCTTGTGAATAAAACTGATTAAAAGATGCATCTTCGACCGAACTTAGGTTTGAAATTCTGAATTGTTGCTTAGAGTATAAGTTCGCCCGAACTTATATAATGAACATGTTTGATATAGCATGTTGGGGGCGAACTTGATCAAAACAGTTTGATTAACACTAAATCAAGTTCGCCCGAACTTGATACAGTGTTAGAAAATTTTTGAAATTTTTCTCGAAATGCGTGCTAATTGTTTTGCGTCATTTTTTAGGGCACAGGTACCAGTGCGTGTAATCTCTGTTGAGTTCTCCAAAACCTACCACATGTGTATCACGCTCGACAAAACAATTTGTCCGTCTCTGAAGGAATATGATAGTATATTGAAGTTTCTCGAAGAAAGCCCTATACGCAGAGCCATAACAGAGCATACAGTGTCGTATCGTTCACATATAGTTCATTTTTGGATGAATGCGAGCCTTAGTGCTGATGAGAAGACGATTTCTTCAACATTGCAAGTTAGAAATGAGCTCAAGCCGATTACAGTAACTGAAGATGATATTCGAAGGATTTTGCATTTCAATGACAACGAAGATGATCTAATTCATCTAGACGAAAAGATGGTCTGTGGCTGTTTCTTTCGTATGGGATACAAGGGGAGTGTAAACAAACCTAAGTTGAAGAAAGGGGAGGTGCCTAACAAGGCCATTATTCATACATTCAGCCATTATTCATACACTTCTAATGCACACCATTATTCATACATTCAGCCATCACAAGGCCGGATTAGATGATGTTCATGATTATTTAGCTTGCATGTCAACGACATTGATTCTAAAGAAGCCGTTTAACTTCTCAAAGCTTGTCTTTACACATATGTCGAAAAACATGGAGGATTCTAGATTGTGCTTATATCCGAGGTTTGTACAAATGTTGATCGACGAGAAGGATGCCAACATTGCACGAGATCCAAATGATGTGCTGTATTTAGTTCATCTTGATGAAACTACTGTGAAGAAGCTTATCAAGTTCTAGCAGCTGTTGTTGCCAAGCTGGTATTTGGAGCCATTAAAGATTCGAATTATATATCACCGCCAGATAACAAGTGGAGAAAAGATGGTCGCGACGACGAGAAAGAACTTAATGCTGAACAAGAATGGTTCAAATAATCCAAACCTAAGTCTAGGAGTGAATGGTTTTTGAAGGATGAAGCTGATAAGTCGAAAAAGAAGCGAGATGCTAAGAAAGTAGAAACGATGCTCGTTGACGAAGAAGAACCTGAAAACATTGAAGTAGTTGCTGGATCGAGCGCTGCAGTTGTTATTGAGAGTCAAGAAATTGTGAAAACGACTCAAGATGATGTTATATCTGCTACTTCTGAAAATGAAGATGATTCTGATAAAGAAGTTCATGCTAAAGAGCCAGAAAAGACTGAGGTAGAGATTAGAGCAGAAAAGGAAAGAGAGTTGGATACAGATTTTGATCCTAACACTGAAAAGGAGTCTGACGAGGAGAGACTGAAGAAAAAGTCTAAGCGTACAAAATCTCCAGCAATCGAAATCTGAAAGAAGACTACAGGGTCACCTCAGACTAATGGAAAGAGAAAAGCAAAGAAAGAGTAAAAGGCTGTAAGTAAGAGGCGTAAAAGATCGTTGAAAAGCACAGAAGCCCCACAAGAACCTTCTGGTGCTCAGGAGAAAGGAGTCACACAAGAACCTCCTCCACAAGAACCTCATGTTATTGTTCATGCTGAAACTGAATGGCCAAGAGTTACACAAGAACCTCCTCTGTCTGATTTTGTTGAGTTCCTGTCATCCAATCACCTGTTGCTCCGACAACTTCATATATTGAAAGTTCTATTCCTAAGAAGTCAACACCGAAAGCTGCAACACCTAAAGATTCAATGCCAAAGACACCAAGGGGAAATCTGTTTGGTGATATTCCACACGGTCCAATCAGTCTCGAAGACTTAGATGAGTTTTTACCAGAATCTAATGTTGAGATGCTAGAGAAACGTGTGAAGGCATTGGAAGAGAAAGTTGCACAGAATGAGGTTGAAAAGACTGAGCTTGTTAAGAAGGTGAATCAAAGCGAGGTCGAAAAAGAGTTGCTTGATGATAAAGTAAAGGTGATGGAAAATGAGCGAGAGTGATAGAAAGTCTGTAGGATACTAATGAGAAATTGCAGACAGAGATTGCTGAGTTAAAAACAATTCAAGCACTGAACGATAGAAGATTCAACAGATTGAGAGAAAGTGTTAGCAAACAATCTGAACATTGATTTCATTGCTGAATACGATCGTCTGGATCGTCAGGAAGCAAAAGAGCGTGCTGAGAAAGAATTAGCTGAAAGTGGTAAAGGAAAGCATGTTGAGGGTGAAGCCTCTAAATCTTCTGAGACTGCTGAGAAGTTTTCTGATGTTCCTGAGAAACCAGTTGAAGATATTTCAAAAGCTTCTGAGTCTGATATCCAAAAGGTTGATGAATCTGTCAAGCCTTCCGATTCTATCATTGTTACTGAAGAAAAAGACGATTATGAAGCTGAAAAGGAAGATAAGGATGAAGATGAAGAGGAAGAGGGGATAGATGATTGGAATGTTGGTGACGATGATCAGGGTAATGTTGGTATTATAGTTTCTGAAGCCAAAATCTATGATGATTTTGATTTTACTACCCTAATGGACGATGAATCGAATAGAATGGAAGATAAAAGTCAGGGGGAGTCAGGGCAGAAAGGGCCAACTGATGATGATATAGATATGGCAAATGTCGATCGTTTTGCAAAGCCAGTTTCTGTTATTCCTGCGAAGCCTTTAATGTTAATGTTAGAACAAAACATGGAGGAAGGTGAATATGTACCTAACTACACGAAGGAGGATTTAGCTAGATTGATCGAAGTTGAAGCTGAATCGTTAGAGTTTGATTTTGAGGAGGATGTGATGACTATAAATCCTTTCGAGCCAAATGATTATCAATACCAAAGATGATTCGAAGCTGATGAATACAATCGAGTAATTGTGGAAGATTGGTCTTCAGATGACGAATCAGATCAGAAAGCAAAGTATGACGGTTCTAATTCAGATAGTTTTCATACTTTTGAAGAGATGTACAAACAGCTTGATGAAGATATGTTGAAAGATAGGATTGTTGAATCAGTTCGAGAGGGTAAAGTACCTAAGCCCATGACCAAAGAAGAGATAGATCAAGCGAGAAAGTCTTGGGTTAAAGAAATGACACGCCAACCCAAGTGTCGACGTCCTCTTGCATTCTTTACCAGAGACAAAGATGTTTCTCTGGGAGATATTTTGAGCTGGGGTTGGTTTAAAGAGATTAACGTATATACAATCAAGAGGGAGTTTGGAGTGCAATACTTCAAATATCTTGCTAATTTCAAGACATTACCGTATTGGGATGTTGAAGAGTTGGTATAGACGGTGAATGTTACATATTACATGAAGCCGATTGATAAGTTATTATGGAAAATGATTAAGTATGAAGCAATTAAAGGTTGGAATTACTGGAAGCCGTTTATTCCAGGACGAAGGGTTAAGGTCAATAAGGTTACAGGGGAAAAGGACATAACGTTAATTATGAAACGTCCTAGAGCCATGAGGAATTTGCCACTTATGCCGATCGAACAGAACTTCTATCCTTTATTCAAGTGGTGGCAGATAGATCCAGCTACTTGCGAAGCGGTGATTGTGTTAAAATTTGAAGATCACCTGGATAATACTAAGGAACGGGTTGAAGTGATGGGTTATCAGGGAATGAGAGGTTTAATGGAGGACGATAAGGATTCTAGATCCTATGTGGCTTGTGAACTGCTCAAGAAAAGATATCAAAATCTTGTTCTACAACAAGATTGTTTTTGAAGAACGTGAAAAGATACAAGCTATGCAGTTTCAAAAGGTTGTGAACGTTTGTTATGCACGCGAAGTAAATTCTGGAAAAGGTGGCAAACGAAGTGGAGGGTTCTGGAGAGAGTTGAGTTTCTAAAAGAAGAAACCAGAAATGAGGCGATTAAAGAAAGAATGGAAAAAGCGGTAAGGCAAAGTTCGCTAAGAATGGCTAACTTTAAAAGACCACCGCCAACTGATCAAATGCCAGATCTAAAGCAAGAACGACGAAGGAAGCCATTCAAGAACTTCTTCAGTCATGTTCGTTAACGTTTTTATGAGACAGAGTTTTTGAAGACTGATACAAGACGAAGACGATATCCAAGGGGGAGTATGTTGGTGCAAAATGTCTATGTCTTAGTCTTATATCGAGTCTGTATTGTATAGAGCTGAATAGGCTAGGTTTTGAAGTATTTATGTTTAAGCTTAGCCAAGTTCGCCCATGGTAACACATGTAAGCATGTTCGTCCGAACTTGCTTATGCAAGTTCGGGCGGACTTGTATCACCTAGGCCGAACTTGTGTGGCTATAAATACCTAGCTTAGATCTCTCATTTGTAACTTTGGCATTTCAGAGGCGAAGCTCTGTCAGTTTGTAACCAGAACGTTGATCTATAAAACTGACGATTAACTGATGAAATCTTGTCTATTGGTAAACACGATGTAATATTTCCGCTATTATGGACGTTACATATCAAATTTAAATTCCTAAGCATCAAGGATCGGTCCTACACTCATGGAATGATCTTAAGGAAAAATTCCTTTCTCATTTCAATCAACAGCGTCGTTATGTTAGAGATTCGTCAGATGTAATGAACATTTGGCGAAGAGACAACAAGGGGTTGGAAAACTTCATTACGCGTTATAACAAGGAAGTCTTAGAAATCGGTAACGTACATGAAGATCTCATCCGCGCACAGTTCAAGTATGCGGTAAGATGTGACGAAATGATTAAAGTGCTTTCTGGTACTACCGGTTTGCCAAAAAGCTGGAATAAGCTCATGGCAGCAGCCAAAGTCTATGCGCAAACTGAGCGCAACCTAAATTCAAACAGACCTCCTCTACCTCAGCATCATCCAGAGGATTTGAGTAAAGGTCGGAAGTATAAGAAGGGTTAGAAAGACTCGCACCAAAGTTCTTATTCGCCATACTCTTCAATGGACGCTCGCGCAACAATTAACAAGATTGCAACCCAGAAAGCCATCAAAAATGAGAATCGGGAGCGACAGTGGACCCTCTCACCAAATCTCCCGCGGAGGTCTTGAGCACAGAAAATTATCAATTCAAACAACCGCAACCTATGAAGAATAAAAAAGGTCAAGAACCTAAGCTCTTCTACGATTTCCACAAAGACACAGGGCATATAACTTACAATTGCATTAGCCTGCGCACAGAAATTGAAAAGGCTTAAAAAAGTGGCAAGTTGACACACTTAGTACAATCAGTTCGAAAAGAGGTCAGGCAACTCACGTGCGGTGATGAGGGGCCAAGCAACAAGAAGATGAAACAAGTTGCCATGATTCAAGGGAGCTCCTCGCGCAAGCGCAGCTTTCAAAGTTTCCGAGGAGAGAAATGGCGAGAGCAGCAAGTGATATTTCCTGTTGTCCCTGGCGGACCTCAGGAAGAAAGACCTATTGTGATCATAGGTATTTTCAGCCATTACCAGACTGACTACATGTTCATAGATCCGGGTAGTTCTATGGACATCATATATGAGCAATGTTTCAAGCTATTAGATCCGGAAGATACGGCACACCTAGAACCGGTTGACTTCCCGTTGACGGGATTCTGCAATGAGGCTGTCTTTCCTCTTGGGCAAATAGTTTTTCCCATGACTCTCTCAGATGGTAAACACTCGCGAACCATTCAAATAAACTTTATGGTCATGCCAACAACTTCTCGTCACGATGTATTATTAGGACGACAAGCGCAGCGAGATTTTAGCATGATCACATCTGCGCCACACGCCGCTTGTGGTTAAGGCTGCCAAACCGTCGTCACCAAATGAACCAGACAAATGGGTTTTGAATAATAAGTATCCAGAACAACCAATTGTTCTTGGACTTGTAGTTTCCATGGCAATTCGCGCAAAACTTAAAACCTTGTTGTTTCGAAATATGGATATCTTCGCATGGACTCTTGCAGATATGGTAAGGGTTCCGCGCAAGATAGCTGAGCATTGCTTAAATGTTTTCCCATCGGCGCAGCCGGTGTTTCAGAAAAAGCACAGAGTTGCTGAAAGCTGGTATCCTGCGGGAAGTCAAATATCAAACCTAGGTTGCAAACCCAGTAATGGTAAAAAAGCATAATGGCGGCTAGCGCATGTGTGTGGATTTCAAATATGTAAATAAAGCTTGTCCCAAGGATTGTTATTCCCTTCCCGAGATTGACAAAAAAGTCGATTCATTAGTGTCTTTCCGTTGGAAATGTTTTCTAGATTGTTATAAAGAGTATCACCAAGTGCTGATGAAAGAAGAGGATGAAGATAAAACAGCTTTCCGCATCGAGAAAGGTATTTTTTGTTACACAAAAATGCCCTTCGGCCTCCGCAACGCAGGAGCTACTTACCGAAGATTAATGGACACCATCTTTGGTGATGACATTGGCAAAACTGTTTAAATGTTTACATCAATGACCTGGTCATCATGAGTAATTTAGAAGAGATTATGTTAGACAATATCCAGATAACCTTCGATTCCTTGTGCAAGGTCAATTCAAAATTAAACCCCAGGAAATGCTCTTTTGGCATGGAAGAGGGTAAGTTTCTCGGTTTTGTAGTTACTAAAGAAGGGTTCAAGGTTAACCCAGAAAATGTGGAGGCCATCCAAAGAATGTCGTCCCCCACCACCATCAAAGAAAAGCAACGATTAGCTGCACTTAATCATTTCTTGGCTAATCATGCTGCAAAATCATTTCCATTCATTCGAACCTTGCGCAACTGTGTCAAAAGTAAAACGTTTTTATGGACTCCTGAAGCGGAGAACGCTTTTCAAGAAATGAAGGATTGTCTTATTCAATTACCCACACTCACTGCCCCGCGCAGCAAAGAGCCGATGATTCTTTATCTTTCAGCATCTCCAATGGCAGCTGGAGCAGTATTAATGGTGGATCAGGAAGGTGTTCAAACTCCAATTACATCAGCAAAATGCTGAATGATCCAGAGACACGTTATTCTATAATGGAGAAATTAGTGTTAGCTCTTGTTCACGCTTCACGCAGGTTGAGACGATATTTTTCAGGACATGTCATAACGGTCCTGACTAATTATCATATTGGTCATGTCTTATCTAAACCAGATGTCTCGGGACGCCTCGTGAAGTGGGCAATCGAATTGGGAGCATACAACATTTGTTACAAGCCATGACCAGCCATCAAGGGTCAAGTGTTGGCTGATTTCATCGCTGAAATTCCAGCAGATAAAATTGAAGAATGCGAAGCGATTCAAAATCCAGTGCCCATCATTGATGACAGAGCATGGATCTTATATACTGACGATGCATCAAACAACGATGGGGCAGGAGTCGGGTTACGCTTGATAAGTCCAGACGGCGAAGAGCTTACGTATGCAATTCGGCTTGAGTTTAAGAGTACGAATAATGAGGCAGAATATGAAGCTTTCTTAGCAGACCTACGCCAGGCTATTAAGATGGGCGCAGCTAATATAACTGCTCACGTCGACTCCAAGCTGGTTGCCGAGCAAAATACTTCTTCTTATGATGCAAAGGATTACGTTATGGCCCTCTTTCTAGAACACACGAAAGCTCTCCTCACCCAGTTTAAGTAGTTCAAAGTCGTTCACGTAAACCAGAGCGAAATAAACATGCTGATGCCTTGAGCAAATTAGCTGCGACAAGCTTTCAACATTTGGCCAGAGAGGTTCGTATTGAAGTATTAAGCAACCCATCTGTTCCACTCAAACAGGTAAGCGTGGTTGAGATCAGAGGTCTATCTTGGATGTCTCCAATTATCATGTACCTGTTACATGGGACACTCCCAGCAAATAAAGCTCAAGCAAGAAAGATACAATGCAAGGCCATCAATTATGAAATAGCAGATGGTTTCTTGTATCGGAAGTCCTATTCAGGACGCTTACTTTGTTGTGTGAGCAAGCATGATGCGCAATATTTAGTTTTAGAGATCCATGTGAGATTGTGTGGTATCCATTCTGGACCTCGCATGGTGGTTGCCAAGATCATGAGTATAGGCTATTACTGGCCTGGAATGTATGTTGATGCAGTAGAAATTCTGCGCAAGTGTATGTCTTGTCAGAGACACGCTTCAAAGACGTTGCGCCCAAAGAATCCTCGTGTTCCGATAACCACTGCTTGGCTTTTCCAACAATGGGGGATTGATCTTATCGGACCTTTTCCTGATGCGTCGGGCACAGTCAAATTCGTTATTGTTGTAGTGAACTATTTTACCAAATGGGTGGAATCTAAGCCATTAGCATCCACCACAGCCATGGTAGTTCGTAAATTTATATGGGAAAACATTATCTGCCGGTTTGGCTTGCCTCTACGAATCATCATCGACAACGGTCCCATTCTCACAGCTACAGAACTGCAAGCTTGGATGCAGGAAATTAAAATCTAACATGTTTTTACCTCTGTTGCCCACCTGCAGGCAAACGGTCAGGTAGAAAGCATAAACAAGCAACTGGTGGAATGCATAAAGGCACGCCTAGTTACGGCGCGACGTGGCTGGGTTGATGAATTACCAAGTATACTTTGGGCGCATCGGACTCTGCCAAAAACAAGCACTGGCGAAACACCATTTAGTCTTGTTTACGGCACAGAAGCTGTAATACGTGCGGAAATCGGTCTTCCATCACCCAGAATGATAGCTCTTGAAAAGCAGAATAATGAAGAGCAGCACCGACTTGATCTTGACTTAGTTGAGGAGAGGCACGAGAATGCAGCGATACGTGAAGCAAAGTACAAATCTCAAATGGAAAAATATTACAACAAACGGGAACGCGTATGCACCTTCCTACCCAGTGATTTCGTACGTCGCGACAATGAAGCGTCAAACGTTGGAAAGCCAGGAAAACTAGCACCAAAATGGGAGGGACCCTATGTGATTCAAGAAGCGCTTGGACGGTTTCAGCGTCCCGTGGACCTGGAATGCCCAGCAGTTGCGCAGATGTTACATGTAATCTCAGAGCTCATTAGCCCTGCGCTTTACATGAGCCTGCTTACATCAGTTCTCAATTGTAATCTTAGTGACAGATTGTAAGACAACAAAAACACATACTCATGAGCCACAAGACAACATAATGCTTGTGCTCACACATGAGGTTACTTATTGTTCATTTGTCTATCCAAACAAGTAATTGGTCACAAGCAGAAATTGTAAACTAAATATATTATATTCACATTAACAAGTACTTACGCATCAACACAACGATACATCAAAAGGAGAATATAAACATCTAAGGAAATTAGAACAATTTAACTCTCTTTTCCTGCTCCTTGAGCGCTCTCTTTTTTCTCCGCCTTTGAGAAGATCTCTTTTAAAGTCATCATGCTGCAGCGCAGCATCAACTAGATCCATCACAGGGATATGCAAGTGATCATAATTCTCTTTGGCAGCAGTATGAGAGTAGCAGTATCAGTCCCATGAGTGGCAGCGCGGCTTGTATCCCATTGGGTTTTTAGCGCATGGGCCACATGCAATGTACATTCTTTGTAGCCCTCAGCATGGCCATCGTTTCGCGCTGCCACCATCAGCTCCGCTACTCTCTGATCTAATTCCGTAGAGTTCAAGTTGGAGTTTGCAATCTGAAAACAAACGTCAATATAAGATATGATGTATCAGCAAGATATATATATTCAAGAGTGGGATAATACCTCAACACTCCCATATTCACGCAGCCAAGTAAGCTGATTCATCAAGGACTTTGTTAGGCTTTCTGTTGTGGCACGAGCGACCTCCGTATCATTAATCTTTTGCCCGCCTTCCGTCAAACAGCGGGTCAACTTGGCCTTCTCAGTTCGATGAAGGTTAATATCCTTTTTCAATGTATCAACCTCATCTTGCAGCCGCGCCTGATCAAATAACATAGAAGTAAGATAATCAATCTCTTTTTTCTTAAGGAGGAGAGTCATTTTGGTTGCTACCTCATTCTGCTCACTTCTCTCCCTATGTGAATGAGCTTCTTCCGCCGCAGCAACTGCATCATCTTTCTCTTTCTTGAGCTTCTCGATCTCGTTGCGCAGAAAAATATTTTCATTATTATCCCGATCACAAGCCTCCACAAAGCGCTTGCGATCGTCTGCGTGTTGCGCAGTGTCATACTTGCGCTTCCATGAAAGCGCAGACCACTCTTCGGTCTTCTTTTCCGCCTCAAACTTGGCCTTCGCAGCCTCAAAATCAAAAACCATCTTCAACGTATTCTCCCTTTCAATCTTGGCCTTCGCCTTGTCAATTTCCACTTCTTCTCGCTCCTTATTCATGATGCGCCATTCGCGCACGATCCTGTTTATTGTGGAGGAGGCAAGGGAGGACTCTTGTAAGTATGATTCATATGTAGCATCATGGTTTTTCTCCTCTTGGCGTTTCACCTCCGCCGGAGGGAAAATGCTTTTATACCACTCCCTTCAGGAGCGCCAATCTATGAAGACATCACCCTGTTTTACCTTCCACACAGGTTGGTGGATTTCAGGTGCCCGTTTATCTGAATAGGAGCGATAGTAAAAATCCCTAGGAGCTTCCTCAGGGCGAATCGGCGGTTCTTCATCAGAATCATCAAAAGAAGGCATAAAACCTTCGCCTTGTGTTGAAGGGCCAGCACCCTTAGATATAAGCGTTGAAGGCTCAGTGTGGGTGTGGATGTTTTTCTTGTTCCGCACCGGCATGTTTTTTTCGGAGCAACACCCTTAGCAGTATCTTTAACCTGCTCGCCAACAGGATTCTTCGTGACACCTGAGGCAGTATCTTTAACCTGCTCGCCAGCAGGATTCTCAGCATCAAATTGTTTGGGCTCTTTTTCTGGAGCCACTTTTTCAGATCCTTCTGGAAAAATGGGGTCAGTATTAAAAATAGGGGCGGTTAGGTCCACATCTCCTCCTTTAGTATTCTCAGGCCTGCGCGGTGATGGTATTGAAGAAGATGATACCAGCGCAGCCTTTACAAGTTTCTCTGCACAAATAAACACGTGTGTAAAAAAACAGAGGCACCACACAACTATTATTACAAAAATGTGTAGAGAAGCAGACATACTAGTTGAAAATTTCTTTGCAAAAGCTTCCAGATTACCTTTCTTGCCAATGCGCGGGCGAGCAACCTTTTTTGGTGGTCAAGGAGGTACAATCTCAGACTCCTTCCTCTTCCTTGAGGTACGATTCAATGCCTCTTCAGGGCTTGAAGGGATCTCCAAGGGATCATCTAAGTTAGAAGTGGGGATAGATGAGGTGTGGATAGGTTCAGGATTTGGTTTCCTCAAACCTACATACGCAAGACCTTCTATGAGTCTGACACCACCACGTAAGCACACCAAGAATCAGATACGAGACACGTACTATTCTTGCCTTCAGCTTTTACAGCAGCAGATGGGCTTCTTTTTTTGGATTCAGTGCCTACGCCCAAGTTTAGCAAATCACCTACATGATCAACAATAAAGGGAAAGCATTGTGCCATAAGTTATATTGCAATATTACTTAAGAGTTGGTATCTACAAGCAAATATTGCAATAGGTAACTCAGGCTTCGCAGCATGTGACTTACCAGTAGTAGCAATGTTCTTCATTCTCTTCAAGAGGCACAACAGCCATCTTCCCATTATACCTCGTGTAAGCCACTAAGTACAATGGTGCAACTGTTTCTCAGAACACAACAATAAAGCTTCATCAATATACAATACTTATGAAAGACAGTTCTAGGAAAGCATGAAGTTACTTACCAGCTCCATATTCGGTGTAAACCGGCTTTTCTTGACGTTCCTTTTTCCACAATATGCTCATCCCTGCAGCAATTAGTGCCCTCTCTGGCAACATAATATTGGGCACATCTTTTATGTTTTGGTACCACACTTTGTTGGCCGGAATGGCCAACGTCTCCAACCCTATTCTCCGGCTCTAAATGCCATCGTCGTCGGGATTACCGCCGCCTTCACGTAGAAAAACTCCCGTTTCTAGTGGTGGTAAGATTTGGGTGGTACTACCAACAAACGTTTGGCTTGCACACGTTGTTGGAAGGAGTAGAAGCCTAAAGAACAATGAAGCTGATAAAATACTTGAAACTTCTCCACCGTCGGTATAATTTGCATCGACCAGCAAACAAACTCGAAGTGCCGGATCCTCACCATTCCCATCGGGTTCAGTTGGGAAATATGAAACTTGTAGAAGTCAAGGATCTCCAACATGAAGTGGGTCACCGGAAGTCTAAAATTGCCCTCGGCAAAGTAATCATAGAATAAAGTAATATAACCGGCTGGAGCGTCCGCCGCCGTGGCACCCTCAGTAGGGTAAAAAGCTCCCCAGGATTTAGCAGATAAAAAATTATCAACCAAGGCATCGAAGTATGCTTTCCCCTACTTTAACAGTGGAAGAGTAGACGTCGCCGGTGCCTCAACTCTCCTAGAACTAGATCCGGTCGCCATAAAAACTTGCAGAAAGAAATCTTCAAGGAAGGGTTTTTTCTTAGAAAAAAGGAAGATGATCGAAAATTTTTGCAGTCGCCGGAAAATATGGATACAAGTTGTTACTCTATCTAGAATATCATCTGGTGAAGGAGTAAATGGAAAGCCATTTCTCTTTATATACCAATCGCAATAAATGCCTGATATGATTGCATCGACTTTTGCGACCGTCACACATCCCCAGGTAACTGCAAGGGCGAGTGGGGAACAGTAATCGCTCCACGCGCGCGAGTGTCTCCAAATTATATTAAATGTAGTTAGACAAGTACTGTTGACAGCCTGCCAACAGTACCACCACGTCTCAAGAACGGGCGGGTTCACCAACCACATTATCTGGATGAGCGATACGTGTCCATGTATATTTGAAATTCAAATAATTTTTTCAAAGTTCACTTGTGACATGTCACCAAAGAAGCAGAAAGCAACAAAATACCAACACCCATACAGCCCAGCATATTTATCTCAAGTCCAATGCTCCACGTACTCTTTACTTTCACATAGGAGCAACACTGGACTGGGGGACTTGAAGGGGTATGGACCCAAAAACCTTGCACCAACCAAGGAAACCATACCCACTATTAACTGCTAAGGAGATCTTACGCAGACTTCTCTGCCAAAGAAAGACCTACTAAAACTCTGTGCCAAGTATCCAAAGAAGGAAGGGATCATTTAACTACCCGGCGTGGGCTCACGCAAGGTTCAAAGTTAACCTTGATCAATTTCCTTGGATAACACTTCATGCACAAACCTTGCACAGATGTTTATATCAGAGCAAGTACTCACCAAACATTGCGCTAAGCAGCAGGGAGAGGAAAGAAGGTCAGTTAACCAACTTGCGCCTCTCGCGCAAGGAAACAATTAATCCTGAGAAACTTCCCCTTAGCAAAAATCCTTGAGTTGGTGCAGAGGCAAAGGGAATCTTTTCTGTTGTAACAGAATGTACACGTGGCGAGCAACAAATGGGTAACAGCTGTGAAACCTTCTAGAAGCCACTAATACCCAATTGTACAAGCATCTTTTCGGTTATAACCAATTGCCACATGGCAACATCTGGACGACTGAGAAAGATCACAATGATGGCATGCTCACATTTATAAAATGAAGTGATCTCATGATGACACGTGGTACCTCCCTAACCGTTGATGAGCTCACGATCCGTGTGCACTAACGGATTGCCACAAACTTAACGGAATAGAAAAAGATTCCGTTAAGTTACCGTCTCTCATTTTGGTGCCCAAACTCTGGCTATAAATAAGTAACTTGGACTTCAAGTAGAAGGTATTCACTCTCAACTACTCTCTCTCTTACTTCACTTTACTTCCGACTACCTGTACTTATTCTCACGCCGGATGGTGGTCGCGGAGAGAACCCCCCTTCTCCCCGTGGCGAGCTGACGGTGTTCTGTTTGCACGATTAGTCAGAGTACTGTTACATTCATTATCATCACGATACCAAGCGAAGGATTAAACCCTTTATGCAGAGCCCATTCCATAGATCTACTTAGATTCAGGTCTGGTTGATCTAGGGTTTCTTGAGAATGAATATGCCGTCTAGTAACTGATCGACCTGTAATCCAAGGAAGAATTTCATTTCACCCATGGAGGACATCTTGAATTTCTTCTTCATGATCTTTTCGAACTCTTTGCAAAGACTATCATCTGTTGAACCAAATATGATATCATCCACATAGATTTGTACAATGATTAGATGAGATCCGACTTCTCTGGTAAACAATGTACTATCCACTGTGCCTCTTCTAAAACCGTTTCCAACGAGATGTTGCGATAGCGTCTCGTACCAAGCTCTCGGGGCTTGGTGTAATCCGTATAAGGCTTTGTCTAGGAGATAAAGTTGTTCTTATTCAACGGATCAACAAACCCTGGTGGTTGGCCGATGTACACTTGTTCGCATAGCTTACCATAGAGAAATGCAGATTTTACATCCAACCGGTACACCTTAAAACCTTTCCAAGCTGCAAATGAAAGGAAAATGCGGATTGTCTCTAATCGTGCAACCGGTGCGTATACTTCTGTGTAGTCAATACCTTCTTGCTGGTGGAAACCTTTGACAACCAACCGAGCTTTGTTTCTGACAATCACTCCCCGATCATCCCTTTTACACTTGAAGACCCACTTCGTATCTATAACTTTCTATTTTGGTGGTAAGTCTACAAGCCTCCAAATTCCCAATTTCTCAAACTACAACAGTTCCTCTTGCATTGCTATCACCCAGTTCTCGTCACCAGAGCTTCATTTGTAGTTTTTGGCTCTATTTGAGAAATGAAACATGAATAGTAGCAGTAGTCTTGAGTAGGGGGCAAGTCGGGTGTAGAAACAACTAAGTGCTTTGTTGATTTGGCTTCATGTACGTACACCAGTTTGTAATTCACCTATAATATTCGTTGAAGGATGGTAAGAATATGATCTTGGCATTTCTTCGCTGGGAACATCAATTGAGCTTTGCTGTGAAATGTTCAAGTCAACGTTAGGAGCACTTGATGAAGTTTCGTTCTGATTGCTCGGGTTTCCAGATTGATTCAACATGTTAGATATCTGCCCAACTTCTTCATCCAATGAGCATTCACCATCAGCATCAAATGTCGGCGCTTCATCAATGTCAGAATTCTGATTCTAAGGCATACTTGGCACTGTTATTATATTTTCTGGTTCAGAAGAATCATTCGATGTAGTTGTAGCAGGTGTTACTTCTGCTTCAAAAACGTTTTCAACTTGAACACCACTATTACTAGGACCTGCTCCGGAAGATAAGAATCCAACGTGGGTTGATTAATCAGAATTGGTCTAATTATTTGTTCTTGATTCGCCGACTGTTGAAGATATTATAACGCTGCAATTTCTTCTTCAGACGGTTCTTCCGGCAAGTCGAATGGCTTCCAAAGATCTTGATAGTTGAACAGCCATGCATCACCTCTTCTTTGAATAGGATCCATATAGTTAAAGCAATCAACATGTTGTGCTTCAATTACTTTACTCAATGAGGGAACATACACTCTTCTTAACGGACTCGCATACCCGACAAAGAAACCTTCAAGCGATTTAGCCCCGAATTTACCATCTTGATCGATTACAGTACATGGCGCACCAAATGGCTCTAAATATTTCAAATTTGGCTTCCGTCGGTTGATCATTTCGAAACATGTCTTTTTGGATGGTTTGACAGTTAAGACCCTATTTAGTGTGTAGCAAGCCGCTGCAACTGCCTCACTCTAGAAGCTAATAGGATGTTTTGAGTCTGCATGCATAGTTCTTGCTGTTTCGATTAAAATTCTGTTCTTCCTCTCAGCTACACCGTTTTGTTGCGGAGTATAGGGTGCATTGAATTCGTGCAGAGTTTCCTTGCCATTGAAAATTCTTTCATCTTATTATTCTTGAATTCCATGCCGTTGTCACTGCGAATTCGTCTGATAGGGAGATGATATAAATTTTCGAGTTTCTTGAACAAAATCACCAAATTATCAAACCTTTCATCTTTTGATTCTTGGAAGAAAACGCATGAATAACGCGAATTGTCATCTGTGACGAACAAGCAGTATAAGTCTCCTGAGATACTTCGGACATTCACAGGACCAAATAAATCCATATGGAGACATTCAAGCCTCTACTTAATAGAATTCAGAATCTTCTTCGGATGTGACTTTTTGGTCTGCTTCCCTTTTTTACATTCTAGACAATGATCAGTCATATGGAAGCTCCGAAGATTAACACCCTCAACCAGATCATTATGTACCAGAAAATTCATTTTCCGTAAATGAATGTGCCCCATTTTCCGATGCCAAAGAATAGAATCTTTCTCCATAGCTTTCGTCACAAAACATTGAGCTGATTTTGATGAGTGGTAGCGACGCCCATATATAAGACATATAAATCGTTCTCGCGTGGGGCTTGTATCAAAATCCAATCATCAGGTATTTTGCAACCCGGCTTTAAAATCATACACTCTTTGTCGTTGAAGTGAACCGTGAACTGTTTGTCACAAATCTGTGAAATGCTCAGAAGATTATTCTCAAGCTCAGCAATATAATTCACTCGATCGATCAAATGATACTACGCCATTGTAGTGTTTTCCCTCGGCGACAATCCTTCCACCTTGATTACCGGCAAATCCAACATATCCGCCATTAATAGCTTTTATGTCGAACAAAAGAGCTTTCATCCCTGTAATATGTCTGGATGCTCCACTATCCAAAATCCACTTTGAAAGAACGGATCTTTTGAGCCGCTGCACATATTAAAATCTAGTTAAACAGCGCGACCCAAACCTTCTTGGTCTTGGGTTTGGGATAAAAAGCTTGGTAATATTCCTCATAATCTCCATCTGAGCCTCCACTGTCAGTTACATTTTCAAAGTTAACTTTCTTTTTACCTTTTGTTGATTTGACAGTTTCGGTTTTGGTCTCAGATTTTGAGTCTTTCTTGTTATCAGCCTTAACAAGCTCAGACTAGATAACCTCAGACGTTGTTACTTTTTCTTAGCAATCCAGGCTTGTGATTTTATGTTTGCCTTTTTGATGTAAAACTTTGTGTCGTTTGCCTTGGAAGTTTCACCTTTATCGAAAGTTGAGTTTTCAAATTTCTTTTCAGTTTTAGGTTTAACTTCAAGTTTTGATTCAATTCTTTTCAAAATTGTGACAGGTTTTACAAACTCTAGTTGCTTTGGTTTTACAACATCTGAACTTTCATTCCTTCGAAGATAGGCCGGCTTTGATTTCGGACACTTGAGTGCAAAATGACCAACTTCATTGAACTTGAAGCAAGTCCGAACATCATGTGAATATCCACTAGTGGATTTTACACCACTTGTGGCTTTGGCCTTTTCTCGAAGTTCCTTTTGTTTCTTAAACTCATCGCTTGTTCCATATACAAATTTCATGTTTTCATATTTGTATTCATGAATGATGACTTTTTCTTAACCGGTTCTTCTTCCACATCTAAACCCAACCCAGCTCTCCGGTTTTCCGGATGATCACCACCATTTCTCTGGTAGTTATTGTAATTTATTTTGGGTTTAGAATAGAATTTCTTTTCTTTTTTCTCCAGGTCCTCTGATGAAACTTCAACTAGTTTGAATAGTTTATCCAATTGTTCTTCTTTGACATTCCAGATCGGAAAACTGTCATCAAAGTATAGTCTATCATATTTCTTAACATTGTACATGACAATGTTAGGATCATCACTTAGACCATCTTCCGATGATGTATCGTCATCTTCAGATTTTGTGTCAGAACTGTTCGAACTCGAGGTGGCGATCTCAAAGCTGCCATCATCAGAATCATTCAAAACATTTTCAACCACATTTTTAACCATGCATTATTGTTATCATCTGATGTAGTATAGATTACATCAATGTTTTTCGGCAACTCATTTTTCTTTTCAGACATTGAGTGCCTTATCCATCCCTTCTACAGTTTGCGACAATATTTCTCGCATAGGGGTGGTGGAACATTGCTGTATTCTTTACCATTTTTCTTTTTAGATCTTTTATCATTTTCTTCCGACGAAATCGTTGGAAGAAAATGATCGATGACATAAGCGTTAGTTGTATAACTTCTTAAAAGTTGTTGAACACGTTATGTTTCAATTTTCATGTCCTGGAGTTGTTTGGTTTCAGCAATGGTGTTAATATATACGTTTATTGCTTTTTGTTTATCCATTACTGCCCCTTTTAACATCCTCACGGTGTCGTGTTGTTCGATATTATTTCTGCCGAGCCTGCCATTATCATCTTTCATTTTGTCATACGCTTCTTTCATTGTACGATAATCATATTTGAAATGTTCATAGGTACATTGAGTTCAGCGATTATTTTGTGATTTTCGGCACATTTAGCACATGGCTCGGTACAATTTGTGCAACGTTTCTCAACCTCTACAACTTGCACTTTGACAACTTCCTTTTCGACTATCTTTACCTCTGGACCTACCTTGGTTAGATTCGCCATCATAGCTTTATTGGCAATACCTGTGAGGTTTTCAGCATTCATTTCTTGAGTAACATCAATAACTTCTTCATCAATCGATTTCTTCTCAACCACTTGCTCCTGAGAACTTCCATCAAAATTACCTGCAAAACTAGAAGTTGAGTTAGGAGTTAAAATACCTTGTGTCTTCATGTGAAGATAAGTCTCATCTTCTTCCTGTTGTTGCAGATATTGTTCAAGTAGAACATTCTCCAGAGCTGATTCCTCAGCAGATGCATCTTCGACAATTTCACCCATTAATGGAACTCCTGTCTTCTTTCCAATATAAGAATTCCCAAAAAAAACCATCATCTTCTTTGGTAGCAACCATCGCCTTCTCGGTATTGTTGGATGGTTTTTCTTAAATATCAACTTGAGTCTTTTTCGAAAATGGTTTATATACTATAGCGACTTCTTGTAGTATTCGTTGCCACCCCCAAATGGACTCTGATTGCCCGTTGCTTCAGGATTTTTGCATTCTCTCTTGAAATGCCCTTTCTGTCGACATCTAAAACAAGCGACCTTTGTTTTGACGAACCCCAATTTGTTGCTTGAATTTCCGATATCTTGGCCTGTGAGTGCAACAAACTTTGTCACCCTTCGAATGATAGAAGCTAAAGACCATTTTATATCCATCAGTTCAAGTTCTTCTTCGTCCACCTGATCGTAGTCTTCGGCGGTCATCTCTGGATTGCCAATCTTTCCGGCCACCAGACTTTCATACAATTTTAGAACTGTAGCGAGAAGAGTGATGTGTTGTTTAGCAACTTGCTCAGAAACAACATCGTTTAAGTTGATAGCAATGTTACACTTGTACACATTTGGATCAGAATTCGTTTGTTGATTTTGATTTGCTTGACTCTGATATGAAGAATTTAACCCTGTGCTTGAAAAAGAAGAACTCTGGGGACTTTGATCATATTGTGGACATAATTGATTTGATTCTGTGGCGAATGATTCTAAGTATTCATATTCGCACTGAATGCTGTTTGAATCTTGGGCTTGAAATGTTCTCTTGAACTCCGTTCTTGTAATATAGACCAACATCTTGAACGATGTTAGCATTCTTTGACTTTGCGATCTTTAGAAGTTCCATCTCATGAGCTTCGAGTTTGTCGATGAATGTAGCCAGCTTGAAGAATTCCTAATTTGGACTTTCTTTCAATACCATAAGATAAGTAGTCCATTCTCCGTCAGGTAAGGCATCAGCAAGCTTATCAATATAATCCGGTTATGTCTTCTTAAGACCGTGTCTCCTCATTTGAACCTTCAGATGACAAAACCGATCAATCATCTGTTTCATTGTCTCGCCCTTCAACATGGTAAAAATATCGAATTCCTTCATGATAAGAGCTTTATTACTCTTGATCATCTCTGCGCTTCCTTGGTATTTCTTTTGCAGTGATAATCAGAGTTCTCTCGCAGTCGTGTATTCAGGCAACAGTATCAAAATATCATCTTTAACAGACAGTTGCATGAGGCTAATCATTTTCTTCTTAGCGATATATTCTTCCTTTTGTTGCGAAGAATACTTGTACTTCTCAAGAACTTGCTGATTTTCATCTAATGGAACGACATATCCTCTCTCAATAGCCACCCAGCTTTGGAAATGCATGGCTTGAACCCAATAACTAAACTTCTCCTTCCATCGCTCGTATTAGTCCATACTCATTAACTTTGGAGGTTTAACAGATATGCCCATCTCGTGGTCTAGGTTAACTTGATTTATCACAATGACATTGGATGTACCCTGTAGGAACGTCCACGAACAGCTCGGGAACCTAAATTTGTTATCTATTGTTCGATTAGGCAGAAACTAATGACAAGTTAACCAAATAACAAGAATTACTCGTTTAATAGTTGTTTTCATTGATCTAAAGTTCAATACATTCAAAATTCGGATCCGACAGAGCTTTGTCGTCTTTGTACCAAAATCTCCAACTTCTTTCAAATGAAATCCCAAGGCACCTATATATAGTGTTACAAGTTCGCTGGTGAGAAGACAGCCATAGGTAAGTTCGCCCGAACGTGACCTAGTCAAGTTTGGGCGAACTTGGCTTCTCACAAACAATCATGAGCGAACTTGTCACTAAACTATCTTAAATACGCCTCGTTTCACCTATACTATACAGACTCGATACAGGACTATTCTATAGACATTATGCACCAATAGACTCCCTCTTGGATATCTACTTTGTCTTGTTCGGTCTTCAGAAACTCTCGTTTATTCCGGACTCATTCTCGTGTATTGACGAAGGCAATAGAGATATGCACCAACAGACTCCCCCTTGGATGTTGCCGCAATCATCTACTTTCATAGACATCTTTGACAATAATCATTCTCGTCAGTCTTCAAGTGTCGTAGTCTTCTTTGAATGCCTCATAATCATCAGACTTCAAATAAGTTCCTGAGTCTTTATCTTTATCCTTGAACAAGCATTAAACTTCTCTCTTTTCTTCAATTTAACTTGATAAAACTTTAATTTCTAAGCTCCCCCTAGCTGTGAGCTGTGCTCCCCCTAGCTTTGAGCTTTATCTTCAATCACGTTTCGTTCTGCTCCCCCTAAAACTTTTACTTCATGTTTCAAAGTTCTTGGGAACTCAAATAAACATTTCAGTTTCTTACTTTGAAATTTTGAACCACATGTATTACATACCACCTGTACAAAACTTGTACTTCAAATCTTAATTTTTCTGTTATTTCAAGTTCAAATTAATGACCTTGAAAAATTTTGCATTTAAAACCTTTAGCTTTCACATTTTTTTCATTTAATTTGTGAAAATCCACTTAGTTGATCAAGTCCAAGTTAATGACCTTGATTAACCAATTATATCAACCAAGTCCAAGTTAATGACCTTGGCTAAATCCGTTGTGAACATCTGATATTATCTTCAATTTTAAAGATTCAAATTAATGAACTATTTCTTAGCAGAATTCGATGATTCGTTCTCCAACATTGGCTCGTTGAAAATCTTTTTGGATTTAAAACGCAAGTAAAATATTTACAGAAACTTTTAGCAAGTAAAGTAAACTATGTACAAACATATTTACAGACATATTTTTGTGAATTCGTGTCTAAGGATCATATCAGTTTGTTGAGACATATCACCAGTAATGTTGACCCTTTTTAATGACTTTAAGTTTTAAACTCGTTTACCAAGATTGTCGATATGTTTGTCCACATAAACTTCATCACGTTTCTTAATTCTTCCAAGATATGTTAGGTAAGAATTATGAAACTTGACTTAACTATGGTTCCCACTTCTTGAATATACTCCTGAATCCAGATTCCCTAGATTTCATCTTACATGTGAGTATAGCATAATTGATATATGTATTTGGGTTGTGCGAGACCTTGAGAGCTCAGGTTAGTACTATCGTACAGACAAAGAGATGAAGGCTCCTCTTTCAGGTGTGTTCCACTTAAGGAATCTTTTCAGCATTGCAAATGATTAGATCTTTCGATTTTTTCAAGTTTGCATGCTATTTTGGAGTTTTTAGCAAAAATAATTATAGAAGTTCTAGGCTATTGCTTCCGCAAAATCAGAAGAACTTGTATAATACCCTAGATATCAATCATCTATAAAGACCTCGTATCTCAGAATCAGGCAACCCTTCAATCGAAATTTCGGAGTACTAAGTCCATATATCCAATTAATCCACAAGATTAAGCAGTTGTAAAATTTAATTTATATCCCGGAAACAATTTACTGAACGTGTAAAGTCTATCGACACATCCACAGTAAGACTTGTTTATCACTTTTAAACTTTTCAATTCTTTAGCATACAGTTATAGTCCATTGATGTACTATCATTTCCTTTTTATGACACCAAATTCTTTTTGTCTTTTTCAATGTTTTTGAATTTTTCAACTTTTTCATATGTTTTTATATTTTTCAACAATTTTTCAAAATTTTCTTACTCCCCCTAAAATCAAAAATATATTTTTGGATTTTAGATTTAAAGAAACTTTTCGAAAAATATAACAAACCAATGCGGATGTCGCGACCTCGTCGTCCGATCCTTTTTCTCAATCTTGTATCTGCAATTGTTTAACAAACAATCATTAAACTCATTTACCATTTGTAAAAAGCAGTTTGAACTTGTAAGAACTTTGAAATCAGTTTTTCCATTCAACGGTGTGGATTTTCATAATTTTGACTTTTCAAAATTTTCCTTTTAACAACCACTTGTAATTTCAAAAACTTTTCTTTTTAACTACTCCGCCTCAAAATGATAAAGATATGACATTTCTGGATAAGTTAAAATGATATGAAGCTCCTCAATCCCGAATCAATTTTGATAAACTGGATTTTGGAACTCCTGCACATGAAAGAATTTAGTTAAAAAGTTCAACCCAAGCCTTCTTGGTCTTGGGTTTTGGATATAATTCCTCATACACATCTTCATAATCACTTTCATATGCTTTTGATAAGCATAATCATCACAAACTTCAAACTCACAATCAACTTTACTACTTTATCTTTCTTGATTGATTTGACGTTTTCGGTTTTATCACAAACAATCTTCACTTTTTTAAGTGTTTCTTTTTAGCAATCCAAGCTTGAGAATTAACTCTAGCTTTCTTGATATAAAACCTAGAATCATTGTTTGACTTTGAAGTCTCTCCTTTTTGAAAAATTCTATTTTCAAATTTTGATTTATTTTTAGGTTTTATTTCAAGATTGGATTCAACATTACGTTTCATTTCTTTGAGGTCAACGTTTCTTTTTACAATCCTGATGTGATCATTTTTAGATTGCTTTTGTTTTACCTCTCTTGAAACTTCTTTTCTTCTGGGATACAAGGCTTAGACTTCGGACAGTTGCGAGCAATGCGACCAACTTCATTGCATTTGAAGCAAGTCCGAGTATCATGAACATTTCCACTAGTGGGTTTTACTCCACTTGTGGACTTAGCCTTGTCCCGAAGTTCCTTTTCTTTCTTGAATTCATCGTTTGATTTCTTACCTATAAAATTTTCCTCCTGAACCGTGCTCGTTCCGTACACAAACTTCATGGTATTACCTTTGTACTCCTGGAACGTTGACTTTTGGTTCTTCTTCGGTTCATCTTCAGCTTCTTCCTTACCTAAACCTGCTCTCCTGTTCTCAGGAAATCACCACCGTTTCTACGGTAATTGTTAAAGTTCCGTTTTGGTTTAGAATAAAACTTCTTTTCATTTTTCTGGAGATCATCTGATGAAACTTCCACAAGTTTAAACATTTTATGGATTTGATCATCTTTCACATTCTGAATCGGAAAGCTATCATTGAAAATAATATATCAGATTCCTTAATCTTGTACATGACAACGTTAGGATCATCACTTAGATCATTTTCTGATGATGTATCGTCACTTTCAGATTGTGAACCAGAACTGTTTGAACTCGAGTTGGCACTTTTAAAGTTGCCGTCATCAGAATCATTTCCCAAAACATTCTTTACCACATCTTTTACCACCGATTCATTGTCATCGTTTGATTTTGTAAAATCTACATCAATGTTCTCAGACAATTTATCTTTCTTTCTGATAGAAGTAAAAGATTAAATTCCTTTTCAATATCATCATCTTTCTTGCAGCAGTAACTTGCAAGAAATGGTGGAGGAACATTTCCGTAAACTTTACGCTTTGAATTATCAACATTATCCTCCGACTTGATCGTAGGAAGAATGTGATCAATGACATATGCGTTTGTGGTGTAACTTTTTAACAATTGTCTGACTCTTTCGGTTTCTATTTTCATTTCATGAAACTCACGCTTTGTTTTAGCAATTGTATTAATGTATATGTTAATTGCCTTTTGTTTTTCTATAACTATGGCATTTAACATAGTGACATTAGTGTTGAGTTCATTATTAGCTCTTTCAACATGTTTATATTTGCATGATATTTTGTCATAAGCTTCTTTTATGGTTCTGTAATCATAATGAAAGTTTTCGTTATGTTCAGTCAATTCTCTTATAACTTTGACTTTATCCAAACAAGGTTCACAAGGACTTGCGCACTTTGTGCAAGGTTTTTTAACCTCCACAACTTTCACAACTTCCTTTTCAGACATGCTTACCTCAGCTTTTACCTTTTCGGCTTCTGCTTTCAACTCTTCTTGCTTTTGTGTCTCAAGGTAAGCTATTCCTTCTTCCTTTGTTTGTTGCATGTATCTTTCCAGAACTGCATCCTCTAGGACAGCTTCTTCCTCAGCTCTCTGCATTAATGCTTCTTGAATAGCATTTTCGATAGCATTCTCCATAAATGATGTATCCGATTCATTTACAACCTCTGCCATCATAGCAACACCAGTCTTCTTTCTGATATATTTGTTCCAAATGAAACCATCGTCTTCATGATTGGCAACAAGAGCTTGTTCGGCTTTCTTTGCAGATATATCTTCAACTTCAACTTGCGTTCTATTCGGATATGATTTGTATTGCAGCGCTTTCTTGTAATATTCATTACCAGTTCCAAAAGGGATTTGGTTTCCACTTGCTTCTTGGTTATGGCATTCACGTTTGAAGTGCCCTTTTTGTCGACATCTAAAACAAGTAACTTTTGTTTTGTCGAAACCAAGTTTATTGCTTGAGTTACCAATATCCCTTCCAGTGAGTGCTACAAACTTTGAAACTCTCCGGATAATTGATGCTAAGGACCATTTGATATCCATCAGTTCCAACTTTCCTCATCTACCTGATCATAATCCTAAGCTGTCATTTCAGGATTCCGATCTTTCCAGCAACAAGACTTTCATACGATTCCAGAACTGTAGCAAGAAGTGCTATGTGTGCTGTTTCGCAACTTTTTCAGGAAACACATTCTTTAAATCTACTGCTATATTGCATTGGAAAACATTTGAATTAGCAGTGGATTGGCTTGTCCGATGAGATTGACTTTGAGAAGAAGAATTTGAACCAACATATGAATAACCAGTGTTTGGAGAATACTGATTTTGTGACAATTGATCTGATGTATGCATGTTTGCACTAAATGCTGTTTGGATTTTTGGACTTTGAATCGGAGTATCTGGAACACCACCTTTGCAATAAACTCGGACATCCTGAACAACATTAGTGTTTTTTGATTTTGCAATCTTCATCAATTCCATTTCATGACCTTCAAGTTTGTCAATAAAAGATGACAACTTAAATGTCAACAAGACGGACTGTTCTTTAGAATCATCAGATACGTTGTCCATTCTCCTTCTGGAAGTGCATCGTCCAGCTTCTCAATCTGCTCTTCGTTAGTTCTCTTGATATTATGTCTTCGCATCTGGACCATGAGATGACGATATCTATCAATCATTTGCTTCATTGTCTCTCCTTTGACCATGGTGAAGATCTCAAACTCTTTCTTAATCAGAGCCCTTTTGCTCTTGATCATTTCATCACTTCCTTTGAAATTTTCGGAAAGAGAATTCCATAATTCTTGAGAAGTATCATATTCTGTTAATAATATCAAGATATCTTCTTTGACAGATTGTTGTATCAAACTGATCATCTTCTTTTCAGCAACATTTTTCTCTATGTCAATCACCGAAAACTTGTTCAGTGAAAGATCTTGATCACGTTCATCTTTGGGCCATGTATATCCATCTTCAATCGTAACCCAGCTGTTGAATCGATTCACTTGAATCCAATTAACAACCTTTTCTTTCCATCCCTCGAACTCGTCCATACTCATCAACTTCGGTGGTTTCTGAGTAGTTCCCATTTCGTTATCGAGGTTCATCTGATTAACCGCAATTGAATTTGATGTTGAGGCTTGAGCTACTCGAGCTGCAAACGCGTTATGGAAATCTTCCATTTCGAAAATCTAGACACGTATGCTGAAAACATGATAAACTTTGAAAATGATTAGAACTACTACAAGTTCGGTCGAACTTGCAGTGAAAGAGTGAGAATTTTTTAGTTTTAAACAAGTTCGGTCGAACTTGTTGTTGACAGACAAAAATTTCAGTTTATATCCAAGTTCGATCGAACTTGGATGAAAATTCGGATTTGAGCGAACTTGTGAAAGCTTATCAAGAAACAGGTAAGTTCGGTCGAACTTAGGTAGTATTTCAAAGAATTTATCAAGTTCGGGTGAACTTGTGAATAAAATTTAATGAGATTCAATCAAGTTCGGTCGAATTTAACCAAAACTATTGAATTATCCTTCAAGTTCGAGCGGACATCTTACAAAAATCTTGAAAACTTGATGAAAATCAGTGAGATTTTAATCAAGTTCGGTCGAACTTGATGTTAAGTTCGGCAATGAGTTGTCCCAAAAACATGGTTTTTGTAACTTTTTGATGTCAAAACGTATGAATTTGATGTCCAAACTCTCAGGGGTTTGTTATTAATATGTTTTACATGACATATTCAAAATTGGACAAATTTTGACCGTGAATTCTTTGTTTTTGTTCAAAAGTTATGAAAAATAGAAGAATGGTGATGAAATAAAGAGATTCTTGTCTTGGTTTCAAAAAATTCAAGTATCCAGGCTCTGATACCACTTGTAGGAACGTCCACGAACAGCTCGGGAACCTAAATTTGTTATCTATTTTCGGATTAGGCGGAAACTAATGGCAAGTTAACCAAATAACAAGAATTTCTCGTTTAATAGTTTTTTTCATTGATCTAAAGTTCAATACATTCAAGATCCGGATCCGACAGAGCTTCGCCGTTTATGTGCCAAAATCTCCAACTTCTTTCAAATGAAATCCCAGGGCACCAATATATAGTGTTACAAGTTCGCTGATGAGAAGACTGCCATAGGTAAGTTCGCCGGAACTTGACCTAATCAAGTTTGGCCGAACTTGGCTTCTCACAAAAATCCTGAGCGAACTTGTCACTAAACTATCTTAAATACGCCTCGTTTCACCTATACTACATAGACTCGATACAAGACTATTCTATAGACATTATGCACCAATAGACTCCCTCTTGGATATCTACTTTGTCTTGTTCGGACTTCAGAAACTCTCGTTTATTCCAGACTCGTTCTCGTGTAATGACAAAGGCAACATACATATGCACCAACAGACTCCCCCTTGGATGTTGATTGAAGGTCCGTGATCAGACAGTTCTAGATGAAAGTTAGTGGATAAACACAAACCGATTCGGTAAAATGTTATTAAGAATGGAGTAGAAGTAGAATGCAGCGGAAGTCTTCATTATACCGAAAGAGTATACATCTTTATAAGTCAAGCTACTGGAGTTCCTGGAGAGAATCCAACAACACCTCCCCGTAGGGATGCCAAAATCTTAAATGACAAATGAACACACACCACCTATTTATAGGGAAAGAGCCAAGTTCGCTTGACATGTGCATATGAGGTCAAGTTCACGCGAACTTGTCTATACAGGTCAAGTTCGAGCGAACTTGACCTCCACAAGTCAAGTTCGAGCGAACTTGACCAATACAGGTCAAGTTCGAGCGAACTTGTTCCCTTTTACACTAAAATCTCCGTATTTTTGTTGTGTGTTCGATTCTAACCTATACAATATTCAACACACGCTCTATCTAGCCTATTCGACAAGTGACGAACACCAGGTGCACCAAAAGATTCCCCCTTGTTCGTTACTTTCGAATATTGGTCTTCAAATTTGAGCCATGTTTGAATATTCTGCAACTTCAATCAAGGTATCTGCCGATGTTGTCGAAACGCGTCAACAAATTCCCCCTTAATTGATGATCCGGTTTGCATTATCAACATCTAATTCCCCCTGAAATCTCCAGTTTAGATATTTTTTGCACAGTTTCCAACCTCATCTGATTTGCTTAACCAACAGATTACCTTGAATAGACACCAATTTGAAATTCATAAATACAGCTTCTCCATTTCAACTTTAACCACATCCGTGTTCAGTTTTAGCGCATATCTCCGAAGCTCAATCTTCCGATCTTCAAAACTCAACCGGCAATTAATAGAAACTTCGAATTACCACACTCATAAACTTTAAATCATGTTTACCCGCAATAATCTGAAATCCCGATTTCCGTAATAACTCCAGATCAGCAAATCGGTAATCTTTTTCAATCAACAAATCTTCATCGGAACCAAATAATCTGGTAACACTTCGACTCTGAGAAACATTCATCCGCGATCAAAATTACATTCTTCTTGTTCAGTCACAATGTCAGATATATAGCTATCACCGGTAGACCAGTGCCACTTAATCACCAAACATCATCATCCAACGGTGGTTAGTCCAAAGAGAAGAATGATTCATATGCTTGAAGACTAAAAATAATGGCCACCAAAGGTTATTATCATATTTCCTTGGTAATTTTGAAACCATCCGTCTTCGGAGCTAGTCATTAATTCCTGAGATCATCACCGAACGTTTTGAACGTCCTCAGTTCCTCACTGGTACTAACGGCTACTAATCCAGCTAACTGTTCCTTCACCGGAGATAAGGAGTCTAACCCTTAAGCATCAATCTGAATCATGATTTGAATAATCTAAACTTCCTGTGATCACAGAATCCCACATGGATGATCTCTTTCGTCAGCAACTGGTACACTTCTTTGTCTGGAAGATCCGATCCCATAAATCATCTTCCTTAATATGGTACCGCGTACAACCCACGGCAACTGAAACTACAAGGCATCCTTATCTCCTGGCGGTTAGTCCAGTCAATAATTCATGTGCAAATCAGAGTTAGAGATATGCCGTCGTGTGTGCTTCCAAACCATATGCGCGACTCAGGTGTCAATCCACAACCATGACCACAGAATCTGATAAACAACTCCTCCAAGACTCAGTTATGTAACCACCTGCTTTCAAACTAGACATCAACTTGATCAATTTACAAATGAATCTCAAATCTCTGCATTTCCCGGTTAATCTCTAGTAGGAAACCACCCGAATACTGTTGCAGTGTCACGAATTTCAAAAATGCCGGAATCTTCAAATATTGAAAATTTTTTATTCCTCATCATTTTTGCAAATTCTGACCATACCAATTTTTTCACTTAAATTCCCCCTCAAATCCGGAATTTTCAGTATTTAAGAAATGCGGAATTTACTTTAAGGCCCATCGGTAGTCTTCAACTCTAATGATCACCAAATTGCTTTGGTATCAATGAGTACCCTCTCATCTTCAACCATCTCTAACCTCATCATCTCAGCCTATCTCTAAGGCCTCTTACGGTGTCCACGAACAATCAGTATCGGATGTTAAAATTTCGAAAATATTTCTATCTCCAAATTTTGGACACCCGTCTCATCAAATTTTTTTTGAGGCATTGGACAAGTTCGGGCGAACTTGGTCACTCTGTGAAAAGTTCGGTCGAACTTAGTCGGTTTGAGACAAGTTCGGGCGAACTTGCATGAAATAGACAAGTTCGGGCGAACTTATGCTTAATTACAATGAAAATCAGTCAAGTTCAGGTGAACTTGATGAAAATTCATGAAAAACTTTGTCAAGTTCGGGCGAACTTGATGACAAGTCTTGAAAAACCATGTTAAGTTCGGGCGAACTTGGTCTCCCAAATCAACCATTTTTCACATTTTTCGATCCAAAATCCTTATTTCTTCGAATTTTGAGATTATTTCACCATAGATCTGGTCGAAATTGGTTTTCTAACAATCCTATCCGTTCAATTTTGGATTTTGTCTGTGGATTGTATGTTTATTTCATGATTTACGTCTAAAACCCCTCCTAATGTCCATAAATGTCCAAATTCATGAGCGTAGGTGATAACCGTAGCTCTGATACCAATTGAAGGTCCGTGATCAGGCGGTTCTAGATGGAAGTTAGTGGATAAACGTATATAACAGTTTCGGTAGAATGTTATTAAGAATGGAATAGAAACAGAATGCAGCGGAAGTCTTCATTCATACCAAAAGAGTATACATCTTTATAAGTCCAGCTGCCGGAGTTCCTGGCTAGAATCCGGCAGCACCTCCCCGTAGGGATGCCAAAAACTTAAATGACAAATGAACACACACCACCTATTTATAGGGAAAGAGCCAAGTTCGCTTGACATATGCATATGAGGTCAAGTTCAGGCAAACTTGTCTATCATATGACAAGTTCGGCCGAACTTGTCTGCCACATGTCAAGTTCGAGCGAACTTGACCTCCACAAGTCAAGTTCGAGCGAACTTGACCAATACAGGTCAAGTTCGAGCGAACTTGTTCCCTTTTACACTAAAATCTTCGTATTTTGGTCGTGTGTTCGATTCTAACCTATACAATATTTAACACACGCTCTATCTAGCATATTCGACAAGTGACGAACACCAGGTGCACCAACATACCCACTCCTGACATAAACGCTCTCTGAAGATCATCCAACATAAATATCAACACACGTACGATGAAAACACGTTCAAACTTTGAAAAATATTAGAACTACTACAAGTTCGGCCGAACTTGCAGTGGATGAATGAAAAATTTTTAGTTTTTACACAAGTTCGGTCGACTTGTGTGACTTGATTTGAAAATTATCCCTGAGATATCTTCGAGCGAACTTACAATTGATTTTAAAAGAAAAACTTGCATGGTCGGGCGAACTTGATATAAATTTCAATGAAATTGCTCAAGTTCGAGCGAACTTGAAGAAAATCAAAGAAAATAGTCACAAGTTTGATCGGACTTCATAGAACTTTTCTCAAAAACCCTCAAGTTCGAGCGAACCTGATAGAAAACAATTAAAAAGTGAGTTTCTAAGTCAAGTTCGAGCGAACTTGACATAGAAGTTCGTTCAAAATGATTTTTGAAAACATGGTTTTTTTCAACAACTTTGCATCAATTCGTTTGATTTTAATTTCCAAACTCTCATGGGTTTATCTATGATGTATTTGACATGATATATTCAAATTAGGACAAAATTTGCCCGTAAATTCTTCATTTTAGTGTAAAAGTTAAGAAAAATAGAAGAATGGAGTAGAGTAAGAGTTGTTCTTGTCCTGATATCAATCAAATCAGGCTATTCTAGCTCTGATACCACTTGTAGGACCGTCCTGATAGCATAGGAACCTAGATTTGATATCTAATGTCCATAATAGCGAAAATATTATGACATGATTACCAAATAACAAGAATTAATCAGTTAAACGTCAATTTTATTGATAAACTTCAAGTCTCCAAATTGACAGAGCTTCGTTACACAGAGCACCAAACGTTACAAATGAAGAACTCAAGCTAGCTATATATACTAGCACAAGTTCGCTGGTGAGAAGGGAAGTTCGGGCGAACTTGCTAACGCAAGTTCGGCCGAACTTGACTTTACAACAAAATTTCCAGCGAACTTGGCATACAAACACATAAATACTTCGTTTAGCTAGCGTATTCACATCTAATCTATACAGACTCGATATAAGACATAGACATTCTGCACCAACACAAACAATTTCTAGTCAGTATGAAATCACATATTTCAGCATCAAAATTTTAAAAAATGAATGACAAAGATAAAATTTTTAGCGTATAACAGTTTTAAAACACATCACAAATTTGTATTCAAGGCATGTGTCTTCCAGTTTTAATTTAGATCTGAATTGGAATCAAAATTATAGTGTATTCAGCCAATAGAGTTGACTGTTGTGTGTTTTCATTAAAAAAATCTCAGATCTGAATCTGATATAACTTGTGTCCGAGTTGCTGATTGAATCGGTTATTTTTTCGGATAGATTTCAAACTGTTTCGACCAAGTTTATGTTCATCATCAATGTTTGAGAGGTTTAGAGGTTGATGTTGTTTCCGAAGAGAATCATCGTTTTATTTACTTTGAACACAATAGATCAACAACTTCGCTCAAGAGCTCCTCAAGAACACTCATTCGTTTTCGATCTAGATCGAGTTATTTTTTAACGTAGACGTCGAAACTTTGTCCGGTTGTCGATTAGAACGTAATAAACGTTGATTATTTACGATTCACTGTCACGATTAGGATTCAGTTTACGGATTCCGCACGTTAAACCGGATTAAACGCAGGGTTGTATTCTTCGGTGAACCGATCCGGACCTTCAATTGGTATCAGAGCCTGGATACCTGAATTTGCTGAAATCAACACTAGAATCATTCTATGTCTACTCATTTCTACCATTTTTCTTAACTTTTTTACATAATTGAAGAATTCATGGATAAAATTAGCTAAAAATTGAACATGTCATAGATAATCACATAATTACAAACCCCTGAAAGTTTGAGGATCAAATTCAATCGAATTCATGCCAAAATTTTCAAAAAACCATGCTTGGTAAATAAACTTGGGCTGAACTTATCCAACAAGTTCGCTCGAACTTGTTCTAAAATCATCAATTTTTGTTGATTTTAGACATCTTCGCCGAACTTACATAATTTTCAGTGAAATTTTGACTAAGTTCGCCCGAACTTGTCAACTTTTATTGAAATCTTTCATAAGTTCGCCCAAACTTGCAAACAAACTTGGAATTTTTCAAAGTCATCAACAAGTTCGACCGAACTTGATTATAAAGTTGAATTTATCTGAAATATTTCACAAGTTTGCCCGAACTTGGTGAAATTGAATATGAAACCTGTTTTCTGAACAAGTTCGACCGAACTTGTCAGTTTGCTAATCGTTTTCAAGTTTTGAACGTGTTTTCAGTTAAACCTTCAGTTTGTCAAGATGGATGATTTCCATAATGATTTCCATAATGCTTTTCCATCTCGACATTGAGATGGGTACTACTACAAAACCACTGAAACTAATGAGCATGGATGAGTTTGAGGGTTGGAAGGAGAAGTTTGTTAACTGGGTTCAAGCGAACCAGTTTCATAGCTGGGTTGCTGTGGAAACCGGATGCAAATGGCCAAAAGACGAACTTGGTCAAGATCTCGCTTTGGTTAAGTTGACCCCTAAACATAAAGATGCGTACGTAGCTGAAAAGAAGATGATCGGCTTGATACAACAATCTTTGAAGGAAGATATTCTGATCTTATTACTCGAGTGTGAAACTTCACAAATGCTATGGGATGCTATTTGTGCGAAATATCAGGGACGTGACAAGATGATCAAGAGCAAGAAAGCACTAATCAAGAAAGAGTTTGACATATTCACAGTAATTAAAGGAGAGACCATAAAGCAAATGATTGATCGTTATTGTCATCTGATGGTCCAAATGCGAAGGCACAGTATTGTAAAAACCACTGATGAACAAATTGATAAACTGGCAGACACACTTCCTGAGGGAGAGTGGACGACTTACTTGACGATTTTGAAGAACAGTCCAGGGTGGCAACATTTCAAATTATCATGGTTCATTGATAAATTAGAAGGGTCTGAGATGGAATTGAGGAAAATGGCTAAGTCAAAGAATGCGAACGTTGTTCAAGACGTCAGTCTGTATTACAAAACTAGTGTTCAAGATATTCAGAGTCTGAAGATTCAAGCGGCATACAGTGCGAATATGAATTCCTTGAATCATTCCCCTCAAAATGAAAAGAACACTCAATCATATCTGAGTTATGATTAGAGTCCTCCAAGCACTGGTTAGTCAAGTACTAGTTCAAATTCACAGTTTCAGAACCAAGCAAATCAGTCAAGCCAATCAAATAATTCCAATTCTGATCCGAATGTTTTCCAATGCAACATAGCAGTTAATCTGAAGAATGTGTTCCCTGAGCAAGTGGCTAAACAACACATAGCACTTCTTTCAACTGTTCTCCAATCTTATTAAAGTCTAGTTGCTGGAAAGATCGGTAATCCTGAAATAACTGCTGAGGATTATGATCAAGTTAATGAAGAGAAATTAGAGCTAATGGATATCAAATGGAGCCTAGCTTCAATCATTAGAAGAGTTACAAACTTTGTAGTGCTTACGAGAAGAGACATTTGTAATTCAAGCAACAAACTTGGATTTGACAAGTCCAAAGTCACATGCTTCAAACGCCAACAAAAGGGGCACTTCAAAAGCAAATACACCAACAGAGAAGCAAGTGGCAACCAAAGTCCATTCGGCAACAACAATGATTATTACAAGAAAGCGCTGCAATACAAGCCATATCCAGAGAACTCAAATTGAAGTTCAGGATATTTCCTCAAAGCGAACTGAACAAGCTCTAGTTGTGTCTCACGAAGACAAAGGGTTTGATTGGAATAAGTACATCGGAAAGAAGACTGGAGTTGCTTTGATGTCAGAGATAGTGGAAGAACCCGATTAATAGATGCAGCGCTGGAGAATGCGATTCTAGAAGAATATCTGCAAAGAATAGAGGAAGAGGAATTGGTCTATCACTAGACACAAATGAAGAATATCATTACTCCTAACTTTAATGCTAGTTTTGCAGGTTGCTTTGAGAATACATCGCAAGTGGCTGAAGAAAAGAAACCAGAGGTCGAGGAGGTCATTGACGTAACGAAGGAATTGAATGCAGAAAACCTCACACAAATTGCTGACAAAGCTATGATGGCGAATCTTAAACAGGTGGGTCAACAGGTAAAAGTGATTGAGAAGGAAGTTGTGAATGTTGTGGAGGTTGAAAAAACTTGCACAAGGTGCACAAATCCTTCTGAAAAATGTGATGAAAAAGATCAAATCATAAGCGATCTGAATGTGCATAATGAAAATTTTCGATATGATTATCGCACAATGAAAGAGGCTTATGATAAAATGAAAGGCACATATTGTAATGTCGAAAAAGCTAATCTAGAACAAGATGCGTCAATAAGAATGTTAAAAGCAATGGTAATTGAAAAACAAGAAGCTATTAACATGTACATAAACACCATTGCTGAAACTAGACAAGAGCTTCAAGACATGAAAATTGAGTCTGAGAGAGTAAGACAACTTTTGCTATGTTACAAAACAAACGCTTATGTCATCGATCACATTCTTCCTACGAATAAGTCGGAGGAAAATGGCGAGAAACCAAAAGGTATGAAGCGTAAAGAGTACAACAGTGTTCCACCTCCACTACTTGCAAGCTATTGTAACAAGAAAGTGGATGGTATTGAGAAGGCAACAAACATAACCCTTTTATCAGAAACAAAAGATCAGTTGCCTAAAAACATTGATGTAGTCTATACGAAACCAAAGGATGACAGTGAAGCGGTTGTTAAAAATGTGGTAGAATTTTCTTTGGGAAGTGATACTGATGATGGCAGCTTTGAGAGCGCCAACTCAAGTATGAACAGTTCGGAATCACAATCCAAAAATGACGATACATCATCAGAAAATGATATAAGTGATGATCCTAACGTTGTGATGTACAAAGTTAAGGATCTGATAGATATTTTGATGATAGCTTTCCGATTCGAAACGTGAAAGAAGATCAAATCAATAAATTGTTCAAACTTGTGGAAGTATCATCAGATGATCTTGAGAGAAATGAGAAAAAGTTTTATTCAAAACCCAAGAAAGTTTATAACAAATACCGAAGGAATGGTGGTGACTTTCCTGAGAACAGTAGAGCGGGTTTGGGTGTGGATTAAGAAATTGAACCAAATAAGAAAAATAAGTCATCATTTCATGAATACAAGAATAAAAACATGAATTTCATTTATGGGACTAACACGGTTCAAGAAAAAGTTTGATTAGGAAGCAATCAAATAATGAGCTTAAGAAGGAAAAAGAACTTCGGGATAAGGCTAAATCCGCAAGTGGAGTAAAACCTACTAGTGGACATTCTCATGATACTCGGACTTGCTTCAAATGCAATGAAGTTGGTCACATTTCTCGCAAGCGTCCGAAATCAAAGCTTGTTTATCCTTGAAGGAAGACAACTTCAGATGTTGAGAAACTTAAGCACCAAGAGATTGTAAAACCAATCACAATCTTAAAATGAAACAATGAATCTAAAGAAGAAGTGAAACCTAAAACTGAATCAAAGTTTGAAAATTCAGCTTAAAGGTAATCTTCCAAAATGAATGAAAATAAAGACTCAAATTTCTATGTTAAGAAAGCTCGAATTAAATCATAATCTTGGGTTGCAAAGAAGAAAACAACATCATCTGAAAGTGCTAAACCTGAATCAGTCAAAATGATAATGTCATCAACACAACGACTGATCAGAAAGTTCCAAATGTTGATTTGAAACTTCCAACTTACGATATTCCTATCCCACCCAAGACCGGAAAGGCTTGGGTTTCCCTTTTTAATTAGTTTCTTAACATGTGCAGGAGCTCCAAAGATCCGTCTTATCGAAGTGGATTATGGATAGCGGAGCTTCTCGCCACATGACAGGGATACGTGCGTTGCTTTATGATATCAAAGCTATTAATGGAGAGTACGTAGGATTTGCCGGAAATCAAGGAGGAAGGATATTGTTGAAGGAAAGCTTTCAAACGGTGTGGTGTCATTTTACAAGGTTAATTACATTGCCGAACTTGAGAACAATCTTCTGAGTATCTCTCAGATCTGTGACAAGCAGTTCACCACACACTTCAATGATAAAGAGTGCATGATAATCAAACTGGGTTTCAAGTTCCCAGAGGAATGGATTCTTATGCATGCTCCGCGCGAGAATGATTTGTACGTTCTAGACATGAGCATTGCAACTACTACTTCAAAGTCGGCTCAGTGTTTTGTTACAAAGGCCACAGAGAAGGAGTCCGTTCTATGGCACAGAAAGATGGGACATATTCATTTAAGAAAGATGAATCATCTGGTTCACAATGATCTAGTTGAAGGAGTGAATCTAAGAAGATTTCATATGACAGACAGTTGTCTAGAATGTAAGAAAGGGAAGCAGATCAAGAAGTCACGTCCTAGAAAGATTTTAAACTCCATAAAGTTGCCGCTTGAAAGACTGCACATGGATCTCTTTGGTCCAGTAAATTTTTGAAGTTTATCTGGAGATCTGTACTGTCTTGTTGTAACAGATTATTATTCACGGTTTTCATGGGTCTTCTTCCAGGAGAGTAAAGATGAGACGTTTGATAATCTAATGATTCTCTTTCGGAAGATTGAGAACCTGTACCATCTCCCCATTAGATGAATCCACAGTGATAATGGTACAGAGTTTAAAAATGCTCGAATGAAAGAGTTCTGTAACGACAAAGGCATTCTACATGAATTTAGTGCTCCGTATACTCCGCAACAAAATGGAGTAGGTGAAAGGAAGAACAGAACGTTGATTCAAACTGTAAGAACAATGCTTTCCGATTCAAAGCTTCCGATCAGATTTTGGAGCGAAGCAGTAGCAGCAGCTTGCTATAAGTTGAATCGGGTCTTAACTGTCAAACCAACAAAGAAGACTTGCTTTGAAATGCTAAATCGAAGAAAACCAAATCTGAAGTATTTAGAACCATTTGGTGCACCTTGCACTGTTATTGATCAAGATGGAAAGTTTGGTGCTAAATCAATTGATGGTTTCTTTGTCGGTTATGCAACACCACTCAAAAGAGTCTATCTTCCAAGTCTAAGGAGAGTGGTAGAAGCACAACATGTTGACTGCTTTCGGTACACAACACCTATTCAAAGAGCAGGAGACGCTTGGTTATTTAACTATAGCGAATTATGGTAATCTTCGACTTGCCAGAAGAACCTTCTGAAGAAGACGTTACAGTGTTATATTATCTTCATCAGCAGGCAAACCAAGAACAGATCATAAGACCAATAGTGGTTAATCAACCAACTGTTTGGTCATCATCTTCTTCTGGTGTAGGTCCGAGTACTAGCGGTGATCAAGAAACTAATGCAAATCAAGAGACAACTGCTATAGAACCAATAAATGTTACAGAACCAGTGAATTCTACAGTGGAACCCAATCTTTCTGAGGCACACAACTCCGCCTATGAAAAGGCTCTGAATTTTGACGATCATGGAGAATCTTCTCTGTTGAAGAATCTGAGCAGATAACAAGCATGTTGAATTAATATGCTGGCCCGAGTAATCAAAATGAAACGTCTTCTAGTGCTCCAACAATTGAAGTGATGGTTGAGAAAAATATCACTAATCAGGAGAATACTGTTGAAGTTCCTAGTGAGGTGATGCCAAGGACATATTCTTATCACCCATCAAATTCCATAATCGGGGAATTACAAACTGGTGTGCGAACAAGGAGCCAGATCAACAAAGCTTTAAGTTGTTTCTATACTCGAGTAGCTCCAGTTCAAGAGTATTGCTACTATTCATGTTTCATATCCTAGATGGAGCTGAAGAATGTTTCTGAAGCTTTAGGAGATGAAATCTGGGTACAGGTGATGCAAGAAGAATTGCTACAATTTGAAAAGCTTTGTGTATGGAAGCTTGTAGACCTACCGGAGAATCACAAAGCGATAGATACCAAATGGGTCTTCAAGTGCAAGAGTGATTATTGAGGAGTGATAGTGCGCAACAAAGCTCGGCTCGTTGTCAAGGGATTCCATCAACAGGAAAGAATTGATTATACAGAAGTATATGCACCAGTTGCTCGATTTGAGTCCATTCGAATTTTCCTTGCATTTGCTGCTTGGAAAGGATTTAAAGTGTACCAGTTAGATGTAAAATCCACTTTTCTATATGGTAAGCTATGTGAGCAAGTGTACGTCGGCCAAGCACCGGGTTTTGTCGATCCGCTGAACAAGAGGAAAGCTTATCTCCTAGATAAAGCACTATATGGTTTGCATCAGGCCCCGGGAGCCTGGTACGAGACGTTATCTCAACATCTCATAGGCAACAGCTTTATCATAGGAACAGTGGATAGTATGCTTTTTACTAGAGAAGTTGGAAATCATCTGATTATCATACAAATATATGTGGATGACATCATCTTCGGTTCAACAAAAGATGATCTTTGCAAAGAATTTGAGAAAATCATGAAGAAGAAATTTGAAATGTCTTCTATGGGCGAAATGAAGTTCTTCCTTGGATTGCAAGTTGATCAATTGCCAGACGGTATTTTCATTCATCAAACCAGGTACATTCATGATATCTTGAAGAAGTCGTTATCTACTCCTCTTGCTCTCAATCACGGAATTTGCATCGATGAAACATGAACCAAAGTTGATGATACTCTTTACAGGTCGATGATAGGATCTTTGTTGTATCTGACGGCATCTCGGCCAGATATCATGCATCCTAGCTGCCTTTGTGCCAGATATCAGTCCAGCCCAAGAATCTCACACATGCAGATCGTGAAGCGAATTTTCAGATACTGGAAGGGATGTCCAAGCACCGGCTTGTGGTACCCGAAGAATGATAACCTCAATCTGACGGGATATGCTGATTCTGATTTTGGTGTAGATAAGTTGAATTCAACATCAACTAAAGCGGGTGCCAGTTCTTCGAAACACGCTTGGTAACCTGGAAATGTAAGAAATAGACTACGGTCGCTCTCTCTACTTTTGAAGCCGAGTATATGTAACACCCTAAATCGCATAAAACAACAAATCGCGGCGGAAACTCTTGGGGAGTCACGTTAACAGATTGTTTCAACAACATTTGGTATTTGATGTTTCGTTTTCTTGGATATTATACATAGATTATATTGTCATATTGTCTTAAAACTTTTAAACAAACTTAAACAAACAAACAAGCATTGAAATTGTCTTTCTTATTTTAAAGGCACTAAGTCCACGTCCATTCCTACATGTGCATGCATCAGTATCATCTAGCATTGACATCAAACTTGATTTCCTGAAACATATGTGAAAACAAGTCAACAAAAATATGCCGGCGAGTACATAGGTTTTATGAGTATGTCAAGTTCATGGCTTCGTATACATTGCAACTTATAACCCAACTACTAGAGTCGTGATTGGAAACCTTGTTTTGAAAATATTTTGATATTGCAATAGGTTTATAAACACGTGAGATAGAGTTTATAAAAATCTAGTAGCCATGAACCTTGACTCGAAATCTTTTGTATTGTAAATCCAAGTTGTAAATCGTCTTTAAATAACTCGTATGGTTTATATCTTTAAGCGAAAATCGTTGTGTGTCATTGTTTGAAATCATTTGTCCAAGTAATGTAAATAACTACACGTATGTAATGTTATAAAAGCACTTATATATAGGAAGTACCAGCAGCATATCCACCATGCTTTTATTACATTACCCTCGTTCTGTTATCTAAATCACTTGTCGTAAACCATTCGTTCATCATTCCCAGTTATAAACCAATTGTTCATCGTTCATCGTTCGTCGTTCATTGTTATAAACAAATTGGTCATCGTTCATTGTTTTAATTGTGAAAAATTTTGGTCGTTTCATGAATACATTCAAACCTTTGTTGATTTGTTCGAGACAACCCATGGTGTCCCTTAATCGTATAACAAACCACCAAAGGGTTTGTTACATACAGTTTCAGTCGCTTCCCAAATTTCCCCACAAACCCTGAGAATTTTAGTAACGGGATTGTCAGTCCTAGGCGCCGTAACTTACTACTGGTCGGCTTGGCCATTGTTAATGATTTCATTCTTGTTATATATACATCACACCAACAAGTTTGTTCACATTATTGAAATTGTTTTGTTTATGTAAACCATATTATTTGCATTTGAAACTTGCAAATCATAGCAATTGTAACTTGCAAACTTGTAAACTTTTTGGCACATATGCATCACCCCAAAACGATTGAAAACATAAAATAGGGGAACTATGTACTCACTTGTGATAGCAAAGTAAATCTTGGATCAATAAGAAGACCGAAGCTCAAAGACCCGAGATATCACGCGTGTCCTAAATATGAACAATAGTGTAAATATCGAGACTTGAAATCGGAAGATTCGGACAGAATGAGATCTTATAAATCAAGTGAGTGTCGGAACTCATATAACATGGTTTAATAAGTTTACATTCTGAGTCGAAAAAGATTATAAGTGCTTTTGACCCATTATGACCCGTTAAGGTTGTTTAAGCCACTTTAACACGTTGTTTGCGTAACTACGCATTAGGATGGTTAGATATGTGTTATGATAAATTCTTAAAGCTTAAATATGTTTGAAAATTTTGTGTAATCAGAATACATATCAAAATTTATGTTACATATGCTTAATGTTGATTTGTTTGCGAAAAGGGCATTTCGGTTATTTTTAAGGGATATTACCAATGATTAACATATCATTATCCGAACGACATGACCATAAGGTATACCTCAGAGGCTTATTCCCTATATATTTATGGTCATAAATAAGTATTTGGTCGTGTCTAAAAGTCGACAAAAAGGGTCAGATTCAAAAGTCAAAGTGGTGGTAAAACCGCTAGACTTTTGACTCTATACAAGCATTTTAACAAGAATGACGAATTTGACAAGTCTTGACACGACTTAAATAAGATTATCAAAGTATTTGGCATTAAAACAACCTGTTCTGATACCCAAAAACAGATCCGTTGCAAAATGCGCAAAAATCGCATTTTGACCGAAACTTTGACTTTTCAAAATAGCTAGAAATGAAGAGAATCAGTAGACATCATTTTTTTGGATCATAACCACCTTGATTACCATCATAAAGCAAGTTTCAAATGGATTTTAAACTGATCAATTCATGATAAATTCTGGAAGTCAACAGAAAGTCAAACTTTGTGACTTTTAATCAAATTAATCACAAGAATTGAAACAAACATGAAGGAGATCACTTACAAATACCAAGGATTTGATCAAGAACACTAAGAAATGTCCAAAATGAGTGCCAAATTCGGATTTAGAGCAGGGTGTTGCAAGAAAGTGATCAAAGAGTTGCAACCATGAAGAACACTTAGTATTTATAGAAATCTTGGATTAACAAGAGCATGACAAGTGTTGGTGACTCATCTTAGGTATAGATTAGTGTCCAAATTCGTGTCAATTGCATAGATTAAGGTGGCACAAGTGTTTGATGAGTCAAAGGTTGCACAAACAGGTTGCTGCCAGCAAATCTGATGTGCGGGGCA
Organism: Scalesia atractyloides; assembly: GCA_947069175.1. Lineage (NCBI taxonomy): Eukaryota > Viridiplantae > Streptophyta > Magnoliopsida > Asterales > Asteraceae > Scalesia > Scalesia atractyloides. The sequence goes on along the minus strand of CAMTDV010000005.1, from coordinate 50,395,376 downwards.
TGCCTTACGGACCATATGGTCCTTAGGCTTACGGTCCGTAAGCCATGGACCTGGGCACATCTTTTGGGATTTGGCAGAACAGGCCCCTGCATCGTTTTGTCGCGTTTCAGGCACATTCGACACTCGTAAATCTCATTTCAAAGCTCCATAAGGGAAAAAAAGTATAAGGAACTTGAAATATGTTGGAAAATGCTCCATAGGTCAGTTCGTTTGGTCGTACGGTCGCGGTATTCGGTTAATTATGACGAAAATCAAAATGAACGCGTGTGTGACCGTAAATGCGTAACGAATGGATTTTTTGCATTCCAATCACTAAAATACAATATTTTGATGATAATAAAAATTTTTGAATGTTCGTACATGTTCCGGATAGCGAAATACGCAAAAAGGCATAGTTCCGCAAAATTATAAAATAGCCCCTGAAGTCACAAAAGTGTGAATTTGCCATACCGAAGCCCTCAAAGCTTATTTCTAAGCAATGTAAAGGATATTTATGGTATGTTAGGCTTGTTTTTTTGTTCTGGAGCGTACATCGCTGCGAGAATCGGCAGACTTTTGCAGTTTGTCATAATTAGTCCCTATGATCGAATAAACTGGTTTTTGACATACCAAACCCTTTAAAACTTATTTCTAAGTTATGTAAAGGTTATTTAAGGTATGTTTAGCTTGTGTCATTATTCCAGAACATACGTTGCAATAAATTGGTTTCATTTGCGTATCGGTTCACCGATTTTGCTCATAGAAGCGATTTAAGAGTTCGAAATTGTGCAAGAATCAAATGTGTGTAATAATCAAAATAAATAAACAAAATTCACATATTCCACATAAATTTTCATTCATTGATAACTTGTTTGTCATTGTAACATGCTCAGATTACCACAGATATCACAGTTGTCACGCCCTCAATTTCCACTTGCGGAGTTTTACCGCGAGGCGTGTGAACAAACCAGAATCTGAGACACTAGTAACGTCGAACGACTCTATATGATTTGTTAATACGTTTTCCAAAATCTTTTGTTTAACCATTAATAGTTAATTTTAGATTGCCTTAGTTTGGTTTCAATGGTTAGCGGAAGCATTAGTTCTTAAAGTTGAGCGGAAGCATAAAAATAAAGTAACGGAACGGGCGCCAACACAAACGCCAAAACTAAAGAAAAACCCAAAACAATGTTTGTAAATGAGACTCGATAAAAGATGTCTTGATCAATGCAAGTGAGTGCACCTAGAGCTCCTAGTGTCCTGAGAAACATGTAAAGAAACAAGTGTCAACATTAAAGAAGAGTGAGTTCACAGGTTTTCGAAAGTTCATTTGTTCGGTTATAGTTTGTTTCCCCCGTTATCCCTAACCCGGGATAACGATTTAGTTCCATTATTCCCAACCCGGAATAATACTGATGGTTCCATTATTCCTTACCCGGAATAATAAAGTTGTTGTTTCCATTATTCCTAACCCGGAATAATATAGTTGATTCGTTCCATCATTCCTAACCCGGAATGATATTGTTGATTCGTAATTAAGTTCAATGTTAACATGTAGGTAGCTAGCCTAACGTTATGTCACGTAAGTGTTCGCGATCGAAGCTGACTGTTGTGCCTCCGTGTTGCAGGCCAATCACTGACCATGGCGAAGTTAGGACAAATTATTCACCCGTTGACCATACCCGGTCGGCTAGCGCGACTAGCTCGAATGGGGCTTGTCGGGCCCAGTAGTACTACTTATAATTTCCCCGCTATCTGAACCCAATACTAACGATTCGAGAGATTGTCGAGGACTTGTGTGATATAGCTGCTTAGTGACCATAACGTACATTAACATTAACTTAGTTACCGAATAGTTTAATGACGTTAATTTCGTATAACGTAAAGAGATAGAGTTGTAGAGTGTATACATGTTTCTCCCGCTGTTGTTTAAAACCGGATAAAATTAGGGGCCGTGAACTCACATTTAGTTGCTCGGTTAGTGTAACACAGAAGTTGCAAATGATGGGACCGTTAATTGCGTCCTAACAAGTCAATTGATTTAGAGTTAGTGTGTGAACACACTGGTACAAGCCCTACACATACTAACACAGAATGCGGTACATACAATGACAATTCCTAAGACTCAAATCATGCATGCAAGTATCATCATACCAATATAGTGATCAAAACAATTTATCATGAACACAATCAATCCATACAACACTTTGGTACAAACATTCGCAAGTTATCAAGTTTCAGCTTATATACTCATAATTAGGCTGTTTTCGAGGATTTTTATAAAATAGTTCGAACATTCCAAAAATTCCAATTATTTTACAGAAGGTGTCAACTATACTGTAGAATTTTATATAAAATTTTCAAGTCCTAACACTTTACCAATTATTCATAAATATTAATATGCTAGGCTGCAGTCAGATTCGTCACTTTCTGACTGCAGTCCACGGAAGAATTTATTTAAAAATCACCGTTCGTCCAATTAACAAAATTCCAGTGGGAGTTTCCCGGAAATTTCCATATCTAGTTGCTGTACAAATTTCATGATTCGCTCTCTACAGATTATTAGATCCGACTCAATAACCAACTGACAATTTTTCAGAATTTTCACAGCTTCAGTTACTGAACATAATTGGCCACTTAAAAATATCAAACGACTACAGAAAAATATGAATCCAGTGCCATTAGAAGCGTTTTTTCAAAACTATACGTTTTAGACTTCAGAAAATCCGTTTTTCGATAAATAATAACCAAGTTACAGCCAGTTGAAGTTGGCTGTAAACACCATTCAGCATCCTGATTCAGCACTTTATCACAATCTAACCCGCTTAAACCATAGATACATTGAACATAAGCGATCAAGAACAGAATTACCAATCATATATCATCATATATATCATACCCATGCAAACCCTAATCATAACATATAGTTTTTATCAAACAAAACGCAGCCTAACGTTTCTTAATTCTGCTAATCATCATACTTGCAAACTAGCATAATTAATCGATTAACATCGTAACACTACATTCAAACATGATCAAGAGTTTATAAATCCAAATATGATTTTTCAAACAATGATAAATCCTAACCTTTAACAATAAGATCAATGAGCCGAGACTTGGATGGTAGCCGATTCGGATATGATGAAGGTGATCGCGACCGAGAGCAAGGAGTGAGGAAGACTTGTCGCGACCGAGGGGATGTAGCAAGGCTATTTGCGACCGGGATGATGAATGAAAGGCTGCCGTCGGCTGTTTCACAACTAGGGTTTGTGTGTTTTGTTTTGTGAAGCAATGCTCATGCATGTATGTGTATATATAGCGCAAGAGGTGAAAGGAAAAGGGAAGGGTTTACGGTTTGGGTACTCACGGCCGCAAGGGGTTCGGGTGGGTTGGTTTAGGTCTAAAACTTGATCCCCAAGTTTTGGTTAACTCCTTGAGTCACAAGGAAATGAGGTTGGCTCGTGTCGTGGCTCGATTCGATTCATTTATCTATTTACTACATCTATATTTTACAACTAAAACAAATCACGAAATCGGAACATCACATAATAACTCACCAACTTATAAATGTTTAATACGTAGCACGTAATTCATTTGACAAGTACACGAAATTATCGTAATTATTTCGAGCGTGCAATTTAAGTCTCCGAATCAATTTATCGTAGGAACGAATAACCGTGAAGTAGTGCGTTTAAGATATCTGAAAAACCGGGATGTCACATTATCCCCATGTTGAATGAATTTTCGTCCCGAAAATTGAGTAAACGCGGATTAGAATGCAGCGTACATGTTTAGAGTGCCACGCACAAAGATTTAGTTCGTTAACGATGGTACACGAATTTACAAGAAATTCCCAAGTGCCACACACAAAGATTTAGTTCGTTAACAATGGTACGCGAAATTACAAGAAATTCCCAGGTTGTCACATCATCCCCATGTTAAAAGAATTTTCGTCCCGAAAATTTAGTTGGTAGCATCGTTAACTTGTTGCTCAGTTGCAAAAAGGTGTTGGTATTTGCTTTTCATTTGTTCCTCTCTTTCCCACGTGAACTCCGGTCCACGCTTAGAGTCCCAACGAACCTTAACGATCGGAATCTTGCTATGCCTTCGAGTCTTGATCTCACGATCCATGATCTCGATAGGTTGTTCCACAAAGTGCAGTTGTTCATCCACTTGGATCTCATCCAATGGAATGACTAGGGTTTCATCTGATAGACACTTCTTCAGATTTGACACGTGAAAAACGTTGTGAACTCCACTGAGTTCGGCAGGAAGGTCTAATTGATAAGCTACGGGTCCAATACGTTTCAAGATCACAAACGGACCTACGTACCGTGGGTTTAGTTTGCCTCGTTTTCCAAAGCGGATTACACCCTTCCAGGGTGACACCTTCAGTAGGACGCGGTCGCCTACTTGAAATTCGAGCGGTTTGCGTCGTTGATCAGCGTAGCTTTTCTGTCGATCTCGTGCCGCCGCCATGCGGTTTCTAATTTTTACAATCTTTTCAGTAGCCTCAAGTATCAACTCAGGGCCTGTGAGTTGACTGTCACCGACTTCTGCCCAATAGACCGGTGATCTACATTTACGACCGTATAATGCCTCAAACGGTGATGCTGATATACTCGTATGGTAACTGTTGTTATACGAGAATTCCACTAAAGGCAGGTGGATTTCCCAACTATTCCCGAAGTCTACTACGCATGCCCTAAGCATGTCTTCCAAGGTCTATATGGTCCTTTCGCTTTGACCATCAGTCTGAGGGTGATAAGTTGTGCTCATATCTAAGCGTGTGCCCAACGCTTTCTGAAGTGACTGCCAAACGTTGGACGTGAAGCGAGCATCTCTGTCTGAGATGATGGATGTTGGCACTCCGTGCCGAGAAACTACTTCCTTAATGTAGATGCGAGTCAACTTCTCCATCTTATCTGTTTCTTTAATAGCTAGGAAGTGTGCGGACTTAGTTAAACGATCCACGATTACCCAGATGGTATCGTAACCACCCAAAGTTCGCGGGAGTTTAATGATGAAATCCATCGAGATCTGATCCCATTTCCACACTGGTATCTCAGGTTGTTGGAATAGCCCCGATGGCTTTTGATACTCTACCTTGACTTTTGCACAAGTCAAATACTTACTCACGTAGGTGGCTATATCAGCTTTCATGTTGGGCCACCAATACGCAGCTTTAAGGTCTTGATACATCTTATCCGAACCAGGATGGATAGAGTATCGGGATTTGTGAGCTTCGTCCATGACTAGCTTTCTGAGGTCTCCGTAGAGAGGTACCCATATACGATTCATGAAATACCGGGCTCCATTGGGTTTTACTTCCCAATCGCGTTCCATCCTTCCCACCGATTCGGCCTTGATGTTTTCTTCCTTAACTGCTTCTAGCTGCGCGTCGCGTATCTGTTCGGGTAACCCCGAATGAATGGTGAGCTGTAATGCTCGTACCCGACGAGGTTTCAAGTGTTCCTTCCTACTGAGGGCATCAGCTACCACGTTAGCTTTACCCGGGTGATATCGAATGGCACACTCATAATCGTTTAAGAGTTCGGCCCAGCGACGTTGTCGCATGTTCAACTCCTTCTGATCAAAGATGTGTTGGAGGCTCTTGTGGTCTGTAAAGATTGTGTACTTCGTTCCATAGAGGTAGTGTCTCCAAATCTTAAGTGCAAACACTACTGCTCCCAATTCCAGGTCATGTGTTGTGTAGTTTTTCTCATGAACCTTCAATTGTCGGGACGCATACGCGATGACCTTATCGCGTTGCATGAGTACGCATCCCAATCCCTGAATGGAAGCATCACAATATACTCACAAAATCATCTGTCCCTTCCGGCAAGGACAGAATGGGTGCACTTCAAAGTTTCTGTTTCAACAATTGAAATGCCGCTTCCTGCTTGTCACCCCAAGCATACTTGATGCCTTTCTGGGTGAGGGTAGTAAGCGGTTGCGCGATCTTTGAAAATCCCTCGATGAAACGTCTGTAGTAACTAGCCAAACCCAAAAATTGGCGGATCTCCGTCGGTGTCCTGGGTGCTTCCCAGTTTTTGATAGCTTCAATCTTGGCAGGGTCGACGTGGATACCCTTTTCATTTACGATATGCCCGAGGAACAGAACTTCCCGAATCCAGAAATCACACTTTGAAAGCTTGGCATATAGTTTCTCCTGTTGAAGTAATCCCAGCAGTAATCGTAGATGTTCAGCATGTTCTTCTTCACCTTTAGAGTAGATGCGTATGTCATCGATGAACACAATGACAAACTTGTCGAGGTATGGTTTACACACACGGTTCATGAGGTCCATGAACACCGCTGGTGCGTTGGTGAGACCGAAGGGCATGACCAAGAACTCATAATGGCCATACCGAGTACGAAATGCCGTCTTAGCGATATCCTCCTCCCAGACGCGTAACTGGTGATAACCAGACCGTAGATCAATCTTGGAGTAGTAGCTTGACCCTTGAAGTTGGTGGAAGAGATCGTCGATGCGAGGTAACGGGTATCTGTTCTTGACAGTAACCTTATTGAGTTCCCTGTAGTCGATGCACATGCGGAAGGTCCCGTCCTTCTTCTTGACAAAAAGGACTGGAGCTCCCCATGGCGAAGCGCTAGGTCGGATAAATCCTTTTTCTAACAGCTCCTGAAGTTGGGTAGACAGCTCCTGCAGTTCGGCTGGAGCTAGGCGGTATGGGGCCTTGGCGATAGGAGTTGCATGGTTCGCCAATTCAATCTCAAACTCCAATTGTCGATGGGGTGGGAGACTAGGTAACTCCTCTGGGAATACATCAGAAAAATCACGGACGACGGGGATGTCTTCTATACGTTTCTCGTCCTTAGGCTGTTCGATAACCAGTGCGAGTAAAGCGAAAGAGTTCTTCCTCCGAAGATACTTCTGCGCTTGCATGTAAGAGATGATGTTTGTGACGGCGCCTGCCTTCTCGCCTTGCACCGTCAAGATTTCGTCGTTAGAGAGCGGAATACGGATAGATTTTTCGAAACAGAGAACTTCAGCTCGGACGTCGGATAGCCAGTCCATTCCAACTACCACGTCAAAACTACCCAGGGTAGTTGTCATCAGATCAATGGTAAAGGTGTGACCCGCGAGTTTGAGTTGATAGCCAGATACTATATGGGTCACATCTACAGATTTACCATCGGCTAGTTCTATGATATAAGGGGTCTCTAAGGGTTTAGGCGTGAGATTTAGGTTCTTCTTAAAAGACTCAGATATAAAACTTCTATCCGCACCCGTATCAAAAAGCACAGTAGCAAAATGTTCATTAAGGGGAAACTTACCGGTGACCACGTTCGAGTTGTTTCTGGCCTCTCCGCGGCCCAGCGTAAATGCGCTACCTTTGGCACCTCCCTGTGCCACCATTTCCATTATTGTTGTTGTTATTGTTGTTGTTGTGGTTATTGTGGTTGTGGTTGTTCCCACCATTGTTGTTGTTGTTACGCAGCTGTGGGCAGTCTCTTTTGAAGTGGGCAGTGCTACCACACTGATAGCATCCCCGGTTAACACCCTGCTGCTGACCCTGGGGTTGATTTTGGTTTTGTCAGGACATGATTTCCCCGCGACAATCCTTTGCCGCCTGTCCCACTTTGCCACATCGTTGGCAGCGATTCCAGGCACAAGGACCGTGATGATGAAGGTTACAACGATTGCACTGCAGCTTTCGACCTACATAGCCGCTCGCGTTCTGGTTGTTGTTGGCGGGCTGATTTATTGTGACCCCGGTGGCTATTGAAGTTATTGAACCGTTTCTGGTTCCCCTGTTGTGGCTGGGATGACGAAGACTGTCGAGCAGACGAGTCTTCAAACTTTCTTTTATTATCAGGGGCAACTTCAGTCGTACCCCGAGTTGGCAACTTCTTTTGTTCCACCGCCTTATCGGTGAGTTTGTGCGCCAACCTGATTGCTTGATGTTCTGTTGTAGGGTTGCTAGCCATTACCATACCCTGAATCTCAGGGACCAGACCCCCAAGGTAAAACTCGAGTCGTTTCTCCACAGTGTTGGCCAGATCGGGACATAGATATACCAAGTCGTGATCTTTCGCTGTGTATGCTTCGATTTCAGATCCCACCATCTTGTGGTTCCATAATGTTTGCTCCAACTATTGAACTCTGTCTCGCGGACAGTACTCTTCCTTGATTAGGGCATTAAACTCGGCCCAGGCCATTGCATTTGCAGCAATAAGTCCACGCGTTTGGACTTGTGCATTCCACCAAGTTAGTGCCCCATCTTCCAATGTTGAGGCTGCATACTTGACCTTGTTGGCCTCCAGACAGTTGCACATTTCAAACACTGATTCGGATTTTTCGATCCAGCGGACCAGTCCTATGGGTCCTTCTGCCCCCATGAATTTGCTTGGCTTCGCGTCGAGGAACATCTTGTAGGGGTTAAGACCCCCTCCTGCCGGTTGGTTTTGAACACCCGCTAGAGCTGCATTCACGTGCTCTTGGATCATTGCAGCTTATTCTTCGGGCGTCATGTTAAGGTTTCCGTGACGTCCAGTTGCCATTTAGATCTTCGTAAGACAACATAAACACACACCGATAAGTCTATATATCCAATATAGTTATCCTATTTCATACTTAAATAATTTCCCAGATTACGTAAACCCAAATAAATTTAAACAGTCAAAAGAAATATTCGACTAAATAAAGTTTCAACGTCTTACAAAGTGCCAACCAAACATATCAGTTTACTATAAAGTCTCAACTTTAAACATAAGTAGGAAAATAAATAGACTGAAGAAAAGTAAATAAAATAAGCGAGACGTGTTAGTCTTCTACGTCTCCATCCCCCAAATCACTATCGTTACCGTCATCCTCCGCGGCGTTTCCAGCTTCTACAGCTGGGTCTTCCTCCGGATCCTCCTCTGGATCCTCTTCTGGGTCCTCCTCTGGATCCTCTTCCGGATCCTCCTATGGATCCTCTTCCGGATCCTCCTCTACCGGCACTAGAGGGACTGGTGCTGGTCCGGGTACTGGTGCAGGTGCCTGGTTCTGTTTTAGTTTTTGAATTCTCCAGCTAGATTCAAGGACTCTGTCTTCGAGCCAGTCAGCCCTTATCTGCTCAGCACGAAGATCTCTAGCTAAAGTGTTACGAGCTATCTTACTCGTATGTTGCTCTTCCTCGAGCGATCTAGTCTTACCTGTCAGTTGTCGTATCATCCATCCCTGTGCTAGGATGGTTTCATGCATTCTTTCTAATTGTTCTTGTTGTTTCCATATCATATCTCTAAGTAGGTCGTTCCCTACTTCTACCGAGTTAACTGGTTCGACCGGCACAGTGATGGTCGGGCGTGAGGACGACTCCTCCCCTAGAGCGAGCCTTTTTCTCGCAGCTGAGCGTGTCTCCACGCCATAAGATGGTGAGGGTTCCACCATAGGTGCCTTTCCTGGCGCCCTCGTTGCGAAGGTTTGTCGGATGATGATGATGATGACATTGCCTGTTAGGTTGTGTAGTTAGTTACGAGTTGCATTCATTTCTTATTATGCCTTCATATTCTACATAACACAGTTGTGGTACATCACCTAACAAGATATAATAGTTCGGTGCCAAACTACGTCTAGTGTCGTGAAATCAGCTATAGTTTAGGTCTACTTTTAATGCAAACCTGGTTCTCTATAGCTAGAGGCTCTGATACCAATCTGTCACACCCTCAATTTCCACTTGCAGAGTTTTACCGCGAGGCGTGTGAACAAACCAGAATCTGAGACACTTGTAACGTCGAACGACTCTATATGATTTGTTAATACGTTTTCCAAAATCTTTTGTTTAACCATTAATAGTTAATTTTAGATTGCCTTAGTTTGGTTTCAATGTTTAGCGGAAGCATTAGTTCTTAAAGTTGAGCGGAAGCATAAAAATAAAGTAAAGGAACGGGCGCCAACACAAACGCCAAAACTAAAGAAAAACCCAAAACAATGTTTGTAAATGAGACTCGATAAAAGATGTCTTGATCAATGCAAGTGAGTGCACCTAGAGCTCCTAGCGTCCTGAGAAACATGTAAGGAAACAAGTGTCAACATTAAAGAAGAGTGAGTTCACAGGTTTTCGAAAGTTCATTTGTTCGGTTATAGTTTGTTTCCCCCGTTATCCCTAACCCGGGATAACGATTTAGTTCCATTATTCCCAACCCGGAATAATACTGATGGTTCCATTATTCCTTACCCGGAATAATAATGATGTTTCCATTATTTCTAACCCGGAATAATAAAGTTGTTGTTTCCATTATTCCTAACCCGGAATAATATAGTTGATTTGTTCCATCATTCCTAACCCGGAATGATATTGTTGATTCGTAATTAAGTTCAATGTTAACATGTAGGTAGCTAGCCTAAAGTTATGTCACGTAAGTGTTCGCGATCGAAGTTGACTGTTGTGCCTTCGTGTTGCCAGGCCAATCACTGACCATGGCGAAGTTAGGCCAAATTATTCACCCGTTGACCATACCCGGTCGGCTAGCGCGACTAGCTCGAATGGGGCTTGTTGGGCCCAGTAGTACTACTTATAATTTCCCCGCTATCTGAACCCAATACTAACGATCCGAGAGATTGTCGAGGACTTGTGTGATATAGCTGCTTAGTGACCATAACGTACATTAACATTAACTTAGTTACCGAATAGTTTAATGACGTTAATTTCGTATAACGTAAAGAGATAGAGTTGTAGAGTGTATACATGTTTCTCCCCCTGTTGTTTAAAACCGGATAAAATTAGGGGCCGTGAACTCACCTTTAGTTGCTCGGTTAGTGTAACACAGAAGTTGCAAATGATGAGACCGTTAATTGCGTCCTAACAAGTCAATTGATTTAGAGTTAGTGTGTGAACACACTGGTACAAGCCCTACACATACTAACACACAATGCGGTACATACAATGACAATTCCTAAGACTCAAATCATGCATGCAAGTATCATCATACCAATATAGTGATCAAAACAATTTATCATGAACACAATCAATCCATACAACACTTTGGTACACACATTCGCAAGTTATCAAGTTTCAGCTTATATACTCATAATTAGGCTGTTTTCGAGGATTTTTATAAAATAGTTCGAACATTCCAAAAATTCCAATTATTTTACAGAAGGTGTCAACTATACTGTAGAATTTAATATAAAATTTTCAAGTCCTAACACTTTACCAATTATTCATTAATATTAATATGCTAGGCTGCAGTTAGATTCGTCACTTTCTGACGGCAGTCCACGGAAGAATTTATTTAAAAATCACCGTTCGTCCAACTAACAAAATTCCAGTGGGAGTTTCCCGGAAATTTCCATATCTAGTTGCTGTACAAATTTCATGATTCGAATCTCTACAGATTATTAGATCCGACTCAATAACCAACTGACAATTTTTCAGAATTTTCACAGCTTCAGTTACTGAACATAATTGGCCACTTAAAAATATCAAACGACTTCAGAAAAATATGAATCCAGCGCCATTAGAAGAGTTTTTCAAAACTCTACGTTTTAGACTTCAGAAAATCCGTTTTTCGATAAATAATAACCAAGTTACAGCCAGTTGAAGTTGGCTACAAACACCATTCAGCATCCTGATTCAGCACTTTATCACAATCTAACCCGCTTAAACCATCGATACATTGAACATATGCGATCAAGAACAGAATTACCAATCATATATCATCATATATATCATACCCATGCAAACCCTAATCATAACATATAGTTTTTATCAAACAAAACGCAGCCTAACGTTTCTTAATTCCGCTAATCATCATACTTGCAAACAAGCATAATCAATCGATTAACATCGTAACACTACATTCAAACATGATTAAGAGTTTATACATCCAAATATGATTTTTCAAACAATGATAAATCCTAACCTTTATCAATAAGTTCAATGACCGAGACTTGGATGGGAGCCGATTCGGATATGATGAAGGTGATCGCGACCGAGAGCAAGGAGTGAGGAAGACTTGTCGCGACCGAGAGGGATGTAGCAAGGCTGTTTGCGACCGGGATGATGAATGAAAGGCTGCCGTCGGCTATTTCACAACTAGGGTTTGTGTGTTTTGTTTTGTGAAGCAATGCTCATGCATGTATGTGTATATATAGCGCAAGAGGTGAAAGGAAAAGGGAAGGGTTTACAGTTTGGGTACTCACGGCCGCAAGGGGTTCGGGTGGGTTGGTTTGGGTCTAAAACTTGATCCCCAAGTTTTGGTTAACTCCTTGAGTCACAAGGAAATGAGGTTGGCTCGTGTCGCGGCTCGATTCGATTCATTTATCTATTTACTACATCTATATTTTACAACTAAAACAAATCACGAAATCGGAACATCACATAATAACTCACCAACTTATAAGCGTTTAATACGTAGCACGTAATTCATTTGACAAGTACACGAAATTATCGTAATTATTTCGAGCGTGCAATTTAACTCTCCGAATCAATTTATCGTAGGAACGAATAACCGTGAAGTAGTGCGTTTAAGATATCTGAAAAACCGGGATGTCACAACAGTCTCCCCTACTTTAGGAAATTTCATCCGGGAATTTAATTAGACGAAACTTGTAAGAATAAGTGTGGATACTTTGCTTTCGTTTGATCCTCATGTTCCCAAGTAAACTCTGGGCCACGTTTGGATTCCCAGCGAACTTTGACTCTGGGCCAAGTTTCTTGACTTCACGGTCCATAATCTCCACCGGTTTCTCGATAAAATGCAAAGTATCATCAACGTGAATCTCGTCGAGTGGAATATGGAGATTTGTATCGGCTAAGCATTTCTTCAAGTTGGACACGTGAAATGTTGGTGAATATTCCCGCGTTTAGGAGGTAGCTCAAGTCGGTAGGCCACCTTTCCGATTCTTTCGACGATCTTGAATGGTCCAATGTATCGTGGAGCAAGTTTTCCTTTCTTTCCAAATCTCATTACTCCTTTCCAAGGGGATACCTTGAGTAGGACGTAGTCACCAACTTGAAATTCTAAGGGCTTGCATCGCTTGTCCGCATTACTCTTTTGACGGCTTCTAGCTATTAAAAGGTTACGCGTATTTTCTTGACTTTCTCGGTTGTGTCGTGGATGAGCTCAGGTCCAGTGAGCTGTGTCTCACCGATCTCATTCCAACAGACAGGTGAACAACATTTTTGACCGTATAAAGCTTTGAAAGGCGCCATGTTGATGCTGGCATGATAACTATTGTTGTAAGAGAATTCGAGAAACGATAGATGTGAATCCCAACTACCACCAAAACTGATCACGCGAGCTCTAATCATATCCTCCAGTGTTTGAATCGTCCTTTCAGATTGTCCATCTGTTTGAGGATGATAAGTAGTACTCAGATTGAGTTTGGTTCCCATAGCAGATTGTAGAGTCTTCCAAAAACGAGATGAGAATCGAGCATCTCTATCAGATATGATGTTCAAAGGAACACCATGATGAGACACACATCAACATAGATCTTGGCAAGTTTGTGAGCCGGATAATCTTCACGAATCGCTATGAAATATGCTGACTTTGTTAGACGGTCAATGATCACCCAAATTGCATCATGACCTCTAGATGTGCGTGGTTACTTGTTAAAGAGATCCATCGCAATGTTCTCCACTTCCATACCGGTATTTCTGGTTGTTCAAGCAAACCAGACGGACATTGATGTCCGGCCTTGACTTTGAGACAACTAAGGCATTTCGATACATAAAAGGCAATGTCATTCTTCATACCCGGCCACCAATATTGGGTACAGAGATCCTTGTACATTTTTGTAGCACCAGGATGAATCGAATAACGAGACTTAGGAGATTCATCCATCAAAAGAATATGGAGATCGTGCTGAATTGGAACCCACAACCGATTCCTGTAATAGAGTAATCCATCGTCTTTCGTTTCTGTAGGACCGATCCTCGATGCTTAGGAACCTAAATTTGATATCTAACGTCCATAATAGCGGAAATATTACGTCGTGTTACTAATAGACAAGAATTAAGTAGTTAAACGTCGGTTTTATAGAGCAAACGTTCAGGTTACAAACTGACAGAGCTTAGCCTCTGAGATGCCAAAGTTACAAATGAGACACTCAAGCTAGGTATTTATAGGATTACAAGTTCGGCCCATGAGGTGCAAGTTCGCCCGAAGTTGCCTATGCAAGTTTGGCCGAACATGCCTAGACATGTACATTTATGGGCGAACTTGGCTACAATATACATAAACACTTCGTATACCTAGCCTATTCAGCTCTATACAATACAGACTCGATATAAGACTAAACATAGACATTATGCACCAACAGACTCCCCCTTGGATATCGTTTTCGTCTTTTATCAGTCTTCAAAACTCTGTATTCATATATACATCCCGACTGAAGAAGTTCTTGTATGGCTTCTTTCGTCGTTCTTGTTTTGGATCCGGCGTCTGATCAGTTGGCGGTGGTCTTTTAAAGTTAGCCATTCTGAGTCAACTTTGCCTTACCGCTTTTTCCATTCTTTCTTTGATCGCCTCACTTATGGTTTCTTCTTTAAGAAATTCAACTCTCACCAAATCTCTCCACTTCGTCTGCCAAATTTTACCTGAATTTACTTCGTACGCATAGCAAACGTTAACAACTTTCTGATACTGCGTTGCCAGTACCTTTTTTTCTTCAAAAACAATCTTGCTGTAGAAACGACATTTTATATTTTCTCTCGAGTAGTTAACCAACCACATAGGATCTAGAATCCTTATCGTCCTCTACAAACCTCTCATACCCTGATAACCCATCACTTCAACTCGTTCCTTAGCAATATCCAGATGATCTTCAAACTTTAACACAATCACTGCTCCAGAAGTAGCTGGATCAATCTGCCACCACTTGAATAAAGGATAGAAGTTCTGTTCGATCGGCATAAGTGGCATATTCCTCATGGCTCTAGGACGTTTCATAATTAACATTATGTCCTTTTCCCCTGTAACTTTATTGATCTTTACTCTTCGTCTCGGAATAAACGGCTTCCAGTGATTCCAACCTTTACCAGCTTCGTACTTAATCATCTTCCACAACAACTGATCAACTGTCTTCATATGATAAGTAACACTCACTATTTGCACTAACTCTTCCATATCCCAATACGGCAATGTCTTTAAATCAGCAAGATATTTGGAGTATTCCACTCCAAACTATCTTTTGATTGCATATACGCTGAGCTCTTTAAACCATCCCCAACTCAGTATATCTCCCAAAGAAACATCTTTATTTCTGGTGAAGAATGCTAGTGGACGTCAAAATTTACATTCATGTGGCATTTCCTTGAACCATGACTTTTTTGCTTCTGCTATCTCTTCTTTGGTCATTGGCTTAGGAATTTTTCCTTCTCGTAGCTCTTCAGCAATTCTATCTTTCAACATATCTTCATTCAGCTGTTTATACAACTCTTCAAATGTAGGAAAACTTTCTGAATCCTGACCAACATACTTAGCTTTCTGTTCTGATTCATCATCTGAGGACCAATCTCCAATATCACACGATTGTATTTATCAGCTTCAAACCTTCTTTCGGACTGATACTCTTTAGGTTTAAAAGTGTTAACATTCATAACCTCTTCAAAATCAAACTCTAAATTCTCAGCATTAGTTTAAACTAATTTCGCCAAATCTTCTTTCGTGTAGTTATGTACAAACTCACCTTCTTCTACATTATGTTCCAACATCTATATTAAAGGCTTCCTAGGTACTGCAGTCACAGGCTTTGCAAAACAATCAATATCCAACAAATCAATATCATCTGAAGGCCCTTTTTGCCCTGACTCCCCCTGGCTTTAATCTTCCATCTTATTCAATTCATCATTCATCAGATCAGAAAAATCAAACTCATCAGAAACTTTAGCTTCATTGATCTTTAAACCTGTACCACCCTGATCAAAATCATCATCACCTTGATCAAAATCATCATCATCATCATCCCCAACATTCCAATCCTCATATCCTTCTTCCTCTTCATCTTCATTCTTATCCTCTTTCTCGGCTTCATCATTGCCTTTTTCTTCAGTAACAATGATAGGATCAGAAGGCTTGATAGATTCGTCAGCCTTTTGGATATCAGACTCAGAAGCTTTTGAAATATACTCACTTGGCTTCTTAGGAATATCAGAAGATTTTTTAGCAAAAGATTTAGGGGCTTCACCCTCAACCTGCTTCCCTTTACCACTCTCAGCCAATTCTTTCTCAGCATGTTCCTTGGCTTCTTGCAATCCAGATGATCGTATTCAGCGGTAAAATCAATATTCAGATTGTTAGATAACACCTTCTGTAATCTGATGAATCTTCGATCATTCAAAGCCTGAATTTTCTTTAACTCTGCAATCTCTGTCTGTAATTTTTCATTGGCATCCTTCAGACTTTCTATCAATGCCTTGAAATATTCACGTTCATTCTCAAGCACCTTCACTTTATCGTCAAGTATTTCTTTTTCGACTTCACTCTGATTCACCTTCTTTACAAGCTCAGCCTTTTCTAACTCAATCTGTGCAGCTTTATCTTCCAATACCTTCACACGTTTTTTTAACATCTCAGCATTAGTCTCTGGGAAAAATTCATCCAAGTCTTCAAGACTGATTGGACCGTGTGGCATATCACCAAACATACTTCGCCTTGGTGTCTTTGGTGTTGAATCTTTCGGTGTTGCAATTTTTGGTGTAGACTTCTTCGGTGTAGAACTTTTAGGAGCAGAAGTCTTTTGAGCACTAGGCGATTCAGCGATCGGAACTTCAACAAATTCAAACACAGGAGGTTCTTGTGCAACTCCTGGCCTTTCAGCTTCAGCATGAACGATAACAGGAGGTTCTTGTGGAGGAGGTTCTTGTGTGGCTCCTTTCTCCTAAGCACCAGAAGGTTCTTGTGTGGCTTCTGTGCTTTTCACCTTGCTTTTATACCTTTTGCTCACAGCTTGTTGAGCTTTCTTAGCTTTTCGTTTCCCTTTAGTATGAGGTGACCCTGTAGTCTTCTTTGATATTTCAATTGCAGGAGACTTTGTTCGTTTAGAATTTTTCTTTGGTCTATCATCGTCAGACTCTTTTTCAGCATTGGATCAAAATCTACATCCAACTTTCTTTCTTTTTCTGCTGTAATTTCTGCCTCAGTCTTTTCTGGCTCTTTATCAGATTCTTCATTTTTCGAAGTAGCAGAATCTCATCTTCTTGAGTCGACTTAACTGTCTCTTGGCTTTCAACAACTACTGCAGCGCTCAATCCAGCAACTGCTTCAACATTTTCAGTTTCCTCCTCATCAACAAGCAAAGTTTCAACTTTCTTTGACGCTCGCTTCTTTTTCGGCTTATCAGCTTCAGCCTTCAAAAACCATTCACTCCTTGCCTTTGGTTTGAATTCTTTAAACCACTCCTGCTCAGCTTTAAGTTCTTTTTCGTCGTCGCTACCATCTTTTCTCCAATTGTTATCAGGTGGCAAGACATAATCTGAATCTTTTATAGCTCCGAATACTGGTTTGGCAATAGGAGCTGAAGCTTGTTTCTGGAACTTAATAAGCTTCTTCAGTGTGGTTTCATCAAGATGAACTAAATAAAGAACGTCATTCGGATCTCGAGTAATGTTAGCATACTTCTCGTCAATCAACATCTGAATGAACCTTGGATAAAGACACAATCTCGAATCCTCCATGTTCTTCAACATGCGATTAAACACTAACTTCGAAACGTTGAACGGCTTCTTCAGAATTAGCGCCGTTGCCATGCTAGCCAAATAATCATGTACATCATCCAAACCGGCTTTGGGATGGCTAAATGTATGAATGAGAAGCTTGTAGGGGTTAGGCACTTCCCCTTTCTTTAGCGTCGGCTTGTTCATGCTTCCTTTATAGCCTATACGGAAATAGCATCCGCGAACAATCTTTTCTTCTAGATGAATCGGATCGTCTTCTTTGTCTTTGAGCTCCAAAATCCTTCGGATATCACCTTCAGATACTGTGATCGGCTTTAGCTCATCACCAACTTGTACTGCAGAAGAGATTGTCTTCTCGTCAACGCTTAGGCTTGCATTCATCCAAAAATGAACAATATGAGATAGATATGATATGGTGCGCTCAGTAATTGCACGACGAATATGACTATCTGCGAGAAACTTCAAGATACTATCATCTTCATTCAGCGATGGACAAATAGACTTTTCAAGCGTGATGCACATATTGTGAGTTTTGGAGAACTCAACAAAGATAACACGCACTGGAACCTGTGCCTGAAAAACGACGTAAAACAATTAGCACGCTTTTCGGGAAAATTCACCAAAATTTCTCACACTTTAATCAAGTTCGGGCGAACTTGATTAGTGTTAAACATTTGATTTTAACAAGTTCGCCCGAACATGTGACAAACATGTTTAACTTTTTCAACCGTAAGTTCGGGTGAACTTATAGTTTTTATTATTCAATTTTATCTAAGTTCGGCCGAACATGTATGAAACACATGTT
The DNA here is from genome assembly GCA_947069175.1 of Scalesia atractyloides. Taxonomy (NCBI): domain Eukaryota; kingdom Viridiplantae; phylum Streptophyta; class Magnoliopsida; order Asterales; family Asteraceae; genus Scalesia; species Scalesia atractyloides. The sequence goes on along the minus strand of CAMTDV010000005.1, from coordinate 50,376,959 downwards.
CCTCATTGAAGAACAAGTTCGGGCGAACTTACAAATTAAATACATCAAAGTTTCAAAAACCTAAGTTCGGCTGAAGATATCAATGTAAACCTTTTTATTGACAAGTTTTAACACAAGTTCGGCCGAACTTGTCGTCTTCTCCAAAAAATATAACTTTTTCAAACATTTAAACAACCGTTTTTCTTCAATCAAAACAAGTTATACGGTCGTTTTTAGGTGTAGATTAAGAATCTATGTTCAATTTTGATTATCATCACCTAAATCTTATCAAATTTGAACTTTTAGATCTGTTTGGTTCTTTTACGGTTCAATCACGGATTAATCTCCAATTTCTCACCTCAGCCATAGTAATCGGTGTGTAAATCACCAAAAACGGACTTCAATCGGACAGAATAAGGTTCAAAAGTGTCAATTTCGCTCAAGATCTCTAAAAGCTCAAGTTCGCTCTATTGTTCTGGAAACCGGTAAATGAGTTCGACCGAACTTGAATGGTATTTATACCATGTCAAGTTCGGGCGAACTTGCTAAGCCCATTATGAAGGCCCAGAGTAAGTTCGAGCGAACTTATCTTTTTTTAAAAACAACAACCAGCCATCTGCAAGTTCGGTCGAACTTGCTGATTGTTAAACTTGAATTGTTTAGCAAGTTCGGCCGATCTTGACAAACGTCAAAATTTCAACTTTCTCAAAATTTTCATTTTTAACCCTGAACTTTCCAACTTTTTACCAGTTATGAAAAACCACTCAGTTGACCAAGTCCAAGCTAATGACCTTGGTTAACCGATTTGTCTGCCGAGTCCATGTTAATAACCCCGGTTTGACCCGTTACGAACAAACTGTTGATATTTTCAAAAACAAAGTTTCAAATTGATAAACTTTTTATCGTTTTGACTTTTCAGATTTTAACAGATTAGCTCCCAGCCTGTTGTCAAAGAGATTCCCACCAGTTCTAGCATCTTACCAGACTTCGAAGATCCGTTCTCCAATCATTGGTTTGCTGAAAACAATGTAGAAATAAAATCATTTTGTATTTTTGTAAGTTTATGCTAAAACACAACGAAAATCTTTTTGATTTTAATCTGTAAAGCTGAAATACAATGAAATAAGCAATGTAAACTATGTACTAACATATTTACAGTCATATTTTTGTGAATTCGTGTCTAAGGATCATATCAGTTGATTACATATCACGAGTACCGTTGACCTTTAAATGACTTTAAGTTTTAAACTCGTTTACCTAGATTGTCGATATGTTTGTCCACTTAAGCTTTACCACATTACTCAACTGTTTCAAGATATGTTTAGATAGAATTCATGAAACTTGACTTATCTGTGGTTCCCACTTCTTGAATATACTCCCGTATCCAGATTCCCTATATTTCATCTTACAGGTGAATATAGCGTAATTGATATCTGTATCTGGGTTGTGCGAGACCTTGAGAGCTCAGGTTAGTACTACCGTACAGACAAATAGATGAAGGCTCGTCTTTAAGGTGTGTTCCACTTAAGGAATCTTTTCAGCATTGCATATGATTATATATTTCGATACTTTTCAATATTGCATGCAATTTGAGGGTTTAAAGCGCAAGTATTATAGAAGTTTGAGGCTATTGCTTCCGCAAAATCAGAAGAACTTCTATAGTACCCCAGATATCAACTATCTATAAAGACCTCGTATCTCAGAATCAGACAATCTTTCAAACGAAATTTCGGAGTACTAAGTCCATATATCCACGATGTGTTAATCCACAAGATTAAGCAGTTGTAAAATTTAGTTTATATCTCGAAAACAGTTTACTGAACGTGTTAAGCCTATCAACACATCCACAGTAAGACTCGTTTATCACTTTTAAACTTTACATTTCTTTAGCATACTGTTATAGTCCACTGATGTACTATCATTTCCTTTTGTGACACTGAATTCTTTTTGTCTTTTTCAATGTTTTTGTACATATTGAATTTTTTATGTTTTTGGATTTTAAAAATTTTCGAATGTTTTTGTATTTTCTCTAACATTTCTCCCCCTAAATTAAAAACATTTTTTTGGATTTTAGTTTTTAATAAAATTCTAAACTAGAAAGATATTAACAAACCAATGTGGATCACGCGAACTCGTCGTCCGATCCGTATTCAACCTTAGCGTCCGCACCTGTTAGCAAATTTTTCATACCGTTAATTCTCAGCAAGTATTTAAATCGTGACAAAGAAAATGGTTTGGTATAAAAATCAGCCTTTTGTTCGTTGGTGTGGATTTTTTCTAGTCGCACCAATTTCTTTTCGTAGCAATCACGAATGAAATGATAACGAATTTCAATGTGTTTTTTGCGTGAGTGATCAACCGGATTTTTAGTTATATCGATGGCCGCCTTGTTATCAACATACATCGGAGTGTCTAGAAATTGCAGACCATAGTCTCTCATCTGCTGTTGAATCCATAGAATCTGTGAACATCAGCTGGAGGCCGAGATATACTCAGCTTCACAGGTAGAGAGAGCGATCGTAGTCTGTTTCTTACACTGCCAGGTTACCATTCTTGTTCCGAAGAACTGGCATCCCGCTGTAGTTGATTTTGAATTCAACTTATCTACCCCAAAATCGGAATCAGCATAGCCTGTGAGATCAAAATTGTCGTTCTTCGAGTACCACAAGCCGGTACTTGGGCTTTCAGATATCTGAAGATACGCTTCACGATCTGCGTGTGTAAAATCCTCGGGCTTAACTGATATCTGGCGCATAGGCAGGTTGGATACATAATATCTGTGTGCGATGCTGTCAGATACATCAACGATCCAATCATCGATCTGTATAACGTCTCGTCAACTTTGGCTCCAGTCTCGTTAACGCAAATGTCGTGATTGAGAGCAAGAGGCGTAGATAAAGGCTTCAAGCTTTCCATTCCAAACTTCTTCAAGATGTCTTGAACATACTTAGTCTGGTGAATGAAAATACCATCCGGAAGCTGATCTACATACAAACCAAGAAAGAACTTCATTTCGCCCATCGAGGACATTTCGAATTTCTTTTTCATGATTCCCTCAAACTCTTTGCAGAGACTATCGTTGGTAGATCCAAATATGATGTCGTCAACGTAGATTTGAACTATAATCAGATGGCCATCAACTTCTCTGGTGAAAAGAGTGTCACACCCCGACCCGCAGCGGAAAAGGTGATCGGGGCATGATTGGGTTATCATCAAAGCTCATGACATTTATTTTAACGTTTCATATTCATTAATACACTTTAATGGAAGATTACAATCAATATTACATCGTGTCCTAAATATCAATCTAGGCTTCATTGTTTTCTTCTAAGGCATTTCCTATGTTTTCCTTGCTTCATCCTGTTCACCTGTATCATGTGTAAAAAGGGTTTTTGGATCAACAAAAAGTTGGCGAGTGAATCCTATGGAAAACATTTGAACAAGTTTATTTAATTGATTATAAAATAAAGTGCACAACCACACATGAGTAAAAATAGATGTAAACTTATTCACCAATCAATTTAATATTAAACAATACACACATGAACAATAATGGATCGTTTAGAGGCACGCGTTGCTCAACTCGTCTCTCACGAGGAACTGATGGGCCTAATGAATGAATTGCATAAACTTGACAATATGAAATACATAACTACAAACAATATAAACTCAATAATACACACACGAACAGTAATGGATTTGTTTTGAGGCAAGTGTTGCTCAACTCGTCTCACACGAGGAACTGATGGGCCTAGTGAATGAATTGCATATAAATAGACAAAATGAAATACATAACTACAAGCAATGTATACAATCTAAGTTTAGATCACAATATGGTATGGCACAAGTTTAAATAAACGAGTTAATTTTTATGACACATGACACACCTCAAAACGTGTAATTAAAAGGGGAGTTGTAAGATTCACTCACAGTGGGTGCGTTCGGTTGATGATGTTGAATGCGCACGAAGTGGTTTTAACCACGAGTGAAATTAACCTAGATAATGGCATAATGTTTTGGTAAGTAAACGGATTTTATTAATCCATTTTAGTAGGATTGTTGGGTGTATTTTTGTGAGTTTAAGGCTATTTTCTAACCATAAAAATGTTATTTTTAAGTATTTTTAATTGATTTTTAAATAAAATAAATAAATAAAAATAATAAAAAAATGTTGACCGTTGACTTTGACTGTTGACCGGTTCGTATGCGTGTTTGTGTGCGCTGAGTGAGGCTCGAACCCGAGACCTCCCGTACGCGTGCACGCAGCTCTACCAACTGAGTTACGTGTCTAACCCGAAATATTTATGTTTTTAATTATATTTATATACTAATTAGGTTAAACTGAAAATCATTTATTTTTAAAAACGATTTAATGAGTCGGACCGGTGCGCTCCACAGGTCTCGAACCCGGGACCTGTGGTTTAGGTTAACACACAGTCCACCGCTGGACTGTGTTTTTAACTTGTTATATAATCTGATTTTTATTATACTTATATACAATTAAATAATTTCATTTCTACCTTATTTAAAAAGTTGGATAATTGTCCGGACCGGTGCGATAGTCCGGATTCGAACTCGTGACGTGTGTTTAAACATTCACACAGTCCACCGCTGGACTGTGTGTCTATCTTGGTTATTATTCTGGTTTTTATTAAACTTAACATATATCAGCAGTGAATCCGGTTCGGTAAAAAAAAGAGCATTTTTATTAAGGCGAGTGTGCGTGGGACATGTATCGAACTCGAGACGTTTACGTGTTTAATGTGCACACAGTCCACCGCTGGACTGTGTGTCTAACCCGAGTTATAACTTGATTTTAATTATACATATACACAATTGAAACTTCGTCTTCTTCGTTGAATTTAACCAGAATCGGATGTCCGACTGGTTCGATGTTTTAATCATGTTCTTTAGTGTTTTGAGGTTAATTATAGGTGAAATATATAAAAAGAATGAAAGATTTAAGCGTAAGGTATACCGACTGGACTCCTCTGTTTCTCCGGCGAAACTCCGGTGACAGCAGAAACTTCCGGCGACGTGTGTCCTGCGGCAGAGAGTCTTCAGCAAACTTGAAATGGATGTGGGTGACTTCGGTATAAGCTCTGGGGGTTCAGTAAGGCTCAGAAGTGAAAGTTTCGGTTTTCCGGCGATGTGCAGAACTTTTCCGGCGAGTGGAATTACGTCGGGTAAAGGTGCGGTTTTGAGCGAAAAAGCTTGCAGAGGTTCGAGGAGGTATTTATAGGGCAGGTCATTGATGAATTTGGTCCGATTTCCGACTTGATTCGTCGGTTAGAAACTCTCCGGCGGTTATAACTTGTGTCGCGGACTCAGGCATCGGTTATAACCGATGTAGTGATTAAGGTTTACGTTATAACTGAAGTAACCGTCAATTCTTGGCGAGTTAGTCGGAATTTCCGACGACTGCAATTAGGTGCGCCGGTTTTTGAATTTGAGATTCATGATATGAATTAATTGACTCCAATAATTAACAAGAAATACAAGTGGCGTAGTGGTTGGAGAGTTGAGTGTTAAGTTGTTGTTGAACCGGTTGACTGACCCGGGTTCGAAACCCGGCAGCAACATTATATTTTTATTTCATTATTTTTTACAATTTTTCAAAAACAAATTATATATTCCAATATAATAATTAATTATGTATCGTTTAAAATTAATTTGGGCATTAAATACGCCACGAAATTTTAAACTGATTGTCCGGTTAATAAACGTAGCGGGTTTGGTAAAATCCGTTTTTTGACGGATGTTACAGTATCCCCTGCTTTTTAGAAATTTCGTCCCGAAATTTAAGTAGTGATATATTTGACTAAAAGAATGATGGTGTTTAGTTTGACAGTTACATACTTAGAAGAAGAGTAAGAGTTTTAATTTTTTTGTTTGAGGCGGTAACGTCCCTTGTAAGGGTTAAGTACCCTATTACAGGAATCGCTTTTTGTTGCCTACTGTAAAAATATTGATAAGCGGAGTTGATTCGCTAAATATGATATCATGCATAAGAGTTTGGATATGTTTGGGAGGATATGGTTATATCCTAAAGCAAAACTTCTAATACTACAACCTACATGGAACTTCTCATAACCATCTAACAATACCTCTGATCCTTTGACAAGAATACTTATATATAGGAAGTACCAGCGGCGTATCCACCATATTCTTGTCAAATTTTCTTTGGTTTTATCAGTAAGTTATGATTGATCCTATGATGTAACTCTAGAATATAAATAACACAACAACCAATATTTGAATCCACATTCTGATATCATATAGGTTTGAATGGTGACAGTTCCTCTCTCGTTTGTTATGATGGAGAGGTTAGTTTATGTAGAAATAGAACACAGTCTAATTTCTTTAAATGGCGAGATGATATGAATGTAACACAAATTTCAACCAAGGCAATACTAAATCCTACATGGAACTTCTCATAACCGCCTTATAATGCCTCTGATCCTTTGGCAAGAATACTTATATATAGGAAGTACCAGCGGCGTATCCACCATATTCTTGTCAAATTTTCGTTGGATTTATCCACAAGTTATGATTAGTTACCAAGAAACTACTAAATCCTACATAGAACTTCTCATAGCCGTCTGACAATGCCTCTGATCCTTTGACAAGAATACTTATATATAGGAAGTACCAGCGGCGTATCCACCATATTCTCGTCAAATTTTCATTGGTTTTATCAGTGAATTATGATTAGTCCTATGTGACTCTACAACCAATACAACAAACACAAAATACTGAAAATGAAAAAATGTCTGTGCGATCAAGGCTCAATCAAACGGAGCCGATCGTATTGCATGTACTGAAAATGAAAATGTCTGTGCGATCAAGGCTCAATCAAGCGGAGCCGATCGTATTGCATGTACTGAAAATAATAAATTTAATCTAAACAACAATCACACAAACAACTTATACATGGAACCTCTCATAACCGCCTGATAATGTCTCCGACCCTTTGACAAGAATACTTATATATAGGAAGTACCAGCGGCGTATCCACCATATTCTCGTCAAATTTTCATTGACTTTATCCGCAAGTTATGATTAGTTCTATGTGACTCTACAACAAACACAACAATCAGAAGATACTGATAATGAATAATGTCTGTGCGATCAAGGCTCAATCAAACGGAGCCGATCGTATTGCATGTACTGAAAATAATAAATTTAATCTAAACAATAATCACACAACAGTTAATACATGGAACCTCTCATAACTGTCTGATAATGCCTCTGATCCTTTGACAAGAATACTTATATATAGGAAGTACCAGCGGCGTATCCACCATATTCTTGTCAAATTTTCATCGACTTTATCCACAAGTTATGATTAGTTCGATGTGACTCTACAATAAACACAACAACCACAAGATACTGATAATGAAAAATGTCTGTGCGATCAAGGCTCAATCAAACGGAGCCGATCGTATTGCATGTACTGAAAATGAAAAATGTCTGTGCGATCAAGGCTCAATCAAACGGAGCCAATCGTATGTGGGCACGCCGGGTTCACGCTCATAATGAAATGGGGAACATGCTCTACGCTCATAATGTAATGGGGAGCGGCGGCCTATGAAATTGCATGTACTAAAAATAATAAACAATAATTACTCAAATAGTTTACACATGGAACCTCTCATAACCGCCAGATAATGCCTCCGATCCTTTGGCAAGAATACTTATATATAGGAAGTACCAGCGGCGTATCCACCATATTCTTGTCAAAGTTTCATTGGCTTTATCCTTAAGTTATGATTGGTTCTATGTGATTCTAAAACATAAAGAAAAACATAAAACTAAACGATTGGAGTTGAATCTGGATTTTCGGTGAAGAGGACTAGTTGGGTATCTTTGTTTGAGCCGTCATTATCTTCGACAGGATTGGCGTTGATGTTGAAAACTCTTCCTCTTGCTGGTGGCCTAGCGATTGGGTTTTCTTGATTTACTTGGTTAACTGGGTTTGACTGAGCTTGAGCGTTTATGATGTTAACCAGTCGAGGGCATGCGTTTCTAAAGTGGGTAGGGTCGCCACAATTGAAACAAGCTCGAACATATGGGAACATGGGGTATGGGGGTTGTTGATAGGTTTGGATCATGTTTTGGGTAAGGGGAGAGATTTGGTTTTGAAAGGTGCGGCAAACCTTGCTCAAATGACCATAGCGTCCACATGTTGCACATAGTCGACAAGGTAACGTAAGGGGATGGTGATAAAAACAGTTGTTGCATCGAGGGTGAGGTCCAAGATATGGTTTCTTATTTGGGTAAGTTGAGTTGGGTGCCACTTGGGTGATTGGGATAGCTTGGATGGGTATGGCGTGTGAAATTGGTTGATTACGTTGGGTAGTAGCGAAAAGTTGCCCGTCTCTTTTTCTCTTAAAAGTGGGTTGAGAAGGGGATTCGGTTTGGGTGGAGTTTGAAGTTTCAGCCGATGCCTTATCCTTCTTCTTCTCCTCCTTGAAGTCTTTGTTTCGGATTCGGTTCTCGGTGAGCTCTGTAGCTAGCTCCATTGCTGCTTCCAAAGTTGCAGGCGTGGTACTTATTACAGAGTCTTGGATTTTTGATGGAAGGCCTCGAATGTAGTGCTCGATCAAACGGTAAAGAGGTGTGAACAGGTTGGGAACCATTTGATGTAACTCGAGGAATCTTTTGTTGTATGTGGTGTGGTCTCCTTCATTTTGCTTCAACGAATAGAACTCATCTTCTAATTTCTTGATTTCGCTCCTTGGGCAAAATCGTCTGGTCATGATTTCCTTCAATTCATCCCAAGTTAAAGTTATAGCATCTTCAACACCTCGTTTGGCCTTCTCTGTATTCCACCAAGTAAGTGCTATTCCATATAAACGACCGGTAGCATATCGCACTTTGCGATCATCGGGGCAATCGCAATTTAGAAAAGTGTTTCTCCATCTCTTCAAACCAATGGATGAGAGTGGTGACGCCTTCAGTCCCTTTGTATTTTGGAGGGTCGCATGATTTGAAATGCTTGTAGGTGCATTTAGTGGTATTTTGGGGGAGGGTTGATAACGTGTTGATCTTCTTGATTGACAGGATTCGCGGTAAGTGCTTGTTGGACTTGGATTACAATGTTGGGTATTACGGCAGCCATTTGTTGAGCGATTAGGGCAGCCATGCGCTCGTGGGCTTTTCCTACTCTCATCTTCCTACGGGCGAGATTAGAAGACATCTACAAGGAATACGCATCATGAGTATGAGTTGGATGTTTTTGGGTTCATGGGTCGCATTTAGGAATGAACATTCATAAAATAATTATAGAAAAATAAATCTACTACATCCATAGGATGTCTTGGGCTTTGCTCGTCATTAGGCCCTACATGCCGCCATACTTCACCTTCGTAATCATGTGGGCCCCATGAATACCGGGTTTTTCATATGGTTCGCATGTGTTAGCCTGGTTACGTACACTAAAACCCGGAGAAAATCGAGAAATATGTATATAACGTATGATATTCGGAATGTGTCCAGGTGTAGACACGGTGACACCTCAAAGTGGGTTAGTTCGAACAACGTCTGGTGTGACATGCTTTGGCTTAATAGGTCCTTCGTACTCTCATCGTTAGTCCCCAGGTAGGCAAACTGGTCCATTATATTGGATTTATACGAATGCCAACCTAGACAGGACGTTCCGACTACCGGTACTTGTACCCTTCCAGTTACTACATGCCCGTCGCAGAACTTACTTTGATGAGATTTGAAAATTGCAACAAAATCTTTGAATAATGAGAGTATGAAAATGATTTGAATATATAAACATTGAAATATGTATAATGAATGTGTATGTAAGTATGTATGTTTGACTGTAAATATAAACAAATATGAAACAAATAAATATTGTAAGTTTGTATGTAACCACCTAATCAATTAAAATTTAGGCAGACTATAGTATAGGCTCTAAGGGTCTAATAACCTATCCTATATCCCTATAGTCATGGATCTGATACCAATCTGTCACACCCCGACCCGCAGCGGAAAAGGTTATCGGGGCATGATTGGGTTATCATCAAAGCTCATGACATTATTTTAACGTTTCATATTCATTAATACACTTTAATGGAAGATTACAATCAATATTACATCGTGTCCTAAATATCAATCTAGGCTTCATTGTTTTCTTCTAAGGCATTTTCTATGTTTTCCTTGCTTCATCCTGTTCACCTGTATCATTTGTAAAAAGGGTTTTTGGATCAACAAAAAGTTGGCGAGTGAATCCTATGGAAAACATTTGAACAAGTTTATTTAATTGATTATAAAATAAAGTGCACAACCACACATGAGTAAAAATAGATGTAAACTTATTCACCAATCAATTTAATATTAAACAATACACACATGAACAATAATGGATCGTTTAGAGGCACGCGTTGCTCAACTCGTCTCTCACGATGAACTGATGGGCCTAATGAATGAATTGCATAAACTTGACAATATGAAATACATAACTACAAACAATATAAAGTCAATAATACATACACGAACAGTAATGGATTTGTTTTGAGGCACGTGTTGCTCAACTCGTCTCACACGAGGAACTGATGGGCCTAGTGAATGAATTGCATATAAATAGACAAAATGAAATACATAACTACAAGCAATGTATACAATCTAAGTTTAGATCACAATATGGTATGGCACAAGTTTAAATAAACGAGTTAATTTTTATGACACATGACACACCCAAAAACGTGTAATTAAAAGGGGAGTTGTAAGATTCACTCACAGTGGGTGCGTTCGGTTGATGATGTTGAATGCGCACGAAGTGGTTTAACCACGAGTGAAATTAACCTAGATAATGGCATAATGTTTTGGTAAGTAAACGGGTTTTATTAATCCATTTTAGTAGGATTGTTGGGTGTATTTTTGTGAGTTTAAGGCTATTTTCTAACCTTAAAAATGTTATTTTTAAGTATTTTAATTGATTTTTAAATAAAATAAATAAATAAAAATAATAAAAAAATGTTGACCGTTGACCGTTGACTTTGACTGTTGACCGGTTCGTATGCGTGTTTGTGTGCGCTGAGTGAGGCTCGAACCCGAGACCTCCCGTACGCGTGCACGCAGCTCTACCAACTGAGCTACGTGTCTAACCCGAAATATTTCTGTTGTTAATTATATTTATATACTAATTAGGTTAAACTGAAAATCGTTTATTTTTAAAAACGATTTATTGAGTCGGACCGGTGCGCTCCACAGGTCTCGAACCCGGGACCTGTGGTTTAGGTTAACACACAGTCCACCGCTGGACTGTGTGTTTAACTTGTTATATAATCTGATTTTTATTATACTTATATACAATTAAATAATTTCATTTATGCCTTATTTAAAAAGTTGGATAATTGTCCGGACCGGTGCGGTAGTCCGGATTCGAACTCGTGACGTGTGTTTAAACATTCACACAGTCCACCGCTGGACTGTGTGTCTATCTTGGTTATTATTCTGGTTTTTATTAAACTTAACATATATCAGCAGTGAATCCGGTTCGGTAAAAAAAGAGCATTTTTATTAAGGCGAGTGTGCGTGGGACATGTATCGAACTCGAGACGTTTACGTGTTTAATGTGCACACAGTCCACCGCTGGACTGTGTGTTTAACCCGAGTTATAACTTGATTTTAATTATACATATACACAACTGAAACTTCATCTTCTTCGTTGAATTTAACCAGAATCGGATGTCCGACTGGTTCGATGTTTTAATCATGTTCTTTAGTGTTTTGAGGTTAATTACAGGTGAGATATATAAAAAGAATGAAAGATTTAAGCGTAAGGTATACCGACTGGACTCCTCTGTTTCTCTGGCGAAACTCCGGTGACAGCAGAAACTTCCGGCGACGTGTGTCCTGCGGCAGAGAGTCTTCAGCAAACTTGAAATGGATGTGGGTGACTTCGGTATAAGCTCTGGGGGTTCAGTAAGGCTCAGAAGTGAAAGGTTCGGTTTTCCGGCGATGTACAGAACTTTTCCGGCGAGTGGAATTACGTCGGGTAAAGGTGCGGTTTTGAGCGAAAAAGCTTGCAGAGGTTCGAGGAGGTATTTAAAGGGCAGGTCATTGATGAATTTGGTCCGATTTCCGACTTGATTCGTCGTTTAGAAACTCTCCGGCGGTTATAACTTGTGTCGCGGACTCAGGCATCGGTTATAACCGATGTAGTGATTAAGGTTTATGTTATAACTGAAGTAACCGTCAATTCTTGGTGAGTTAGTCGGGATTTCCGACGACTGCAATTAGGTGCGCCGGTTTTTGAAATTGAGATTCATGATATGAATTAATTGACTCCAATAATTAACAAGAAATACAAGTGGCGTAGTGGTTGGAGAGTTTAGTGTTAAGTTGTTGTTGAACCGGTTGACTGACCCGGGTTCGAAACCCGGCAGCAACATTATATTTTTATTTCATTATTTTTAACAATTTTTCAAAAACAAATTATATATTCCAATATAATAATTAATTATGTATCGTTTAAAATTAATTTGGGCATTAAATACGCCACGAAATTTTAAACTGATTGTCTGGTTAATAAACGGAGCGGGTTCGGTAAAATCCGTTTTTTGACGGATGTTACAAAGAGTACTGTCCACAGTTCATCTGATAAAGCCATTTCTGACGAGATGTTGCGATAACGTCTCGTACCAAGCTCTCGGGGCTTAGTGTAGTCGATGAAGAGCTTTATCCAGTAGGTACGCTTTCTTCTTGTTAAGTGGATCGACAAACCCCGGTTGTTATCCAACGTACACCTTCTCATGTAATTTTCCGTACAGCAAAGCCGATTTGACATCCAATTGATAGACCTTAAATCCTTTCCATGATGCAAAGCTAGAAAAATTCATATACATTCCAATCGAGCTACTGGTGCATAGACTTCCGTGTAGTCTATCCCTTCCTGCTGGTGAAATCCTTTGACAACAAGCCTAGCTTTGTTGCGAACAATAACTCCTCTATCATCACGTTTACACTAAAAGACCCATTTTGTATCAATTGCTTTCTGATTTTCTGGTAGGTCTTCAAGCTTCCAAACACCCAACTTCTCAAACTGCAATAATTTTTCTTGCATTGCTTGTACCCAGTTTTCATCTGCGAAAGCTTCATTAATTGTCTTAGGCTCAATCTGAGAGATGAAACATGAATAGAAACAATAGTTCTGGGTTGTAGCAACGCGTGTGTAGAAACAACTGAGTGCCTTATTAATTTGCCCTCGAGTTCTAACACCAGTTTGAAGTTCTCCGATAATATTTGTTGACGAAGGATAGGAATATGATCGCGGCAATTCTTCACTTGGAACATCTACTGAGTTTTGCTGATTCGTGATGTTGAGATCAACAACTAATTCAATGTTTGGAGAGCTTGATAAAGCTTCATTTCTATTGTTCGGGACTACAGATTGATTAAGAAGACTTGTTATCTGCTCCACTTCTTCATCTGAAGAAGATGATTCCCCATCAGCATCAAATGTTGGTGCTTCATCTGAGTCAGAATTTTGATTCTGAGGCATACTGGGCTCCGTTGTTGTATTCACTAGTTCAGTAGAGGCATTTTTTGGAGGATAGCAGGTCTTGTTAATGTTTCAGAAACATTTTCATCCGGAACACCACTATTGCTTGAACTTACACCAGAAGAAGATGGATCCAACGTGGGTTGATTAACCACAATTGGTCGAACAATTTGTTCTTGATTCGCTGATTGGTGAAGGTAGTATAACGCTGCAACTTCTTCATCAGTCGGTTCTTTGGGCAAGTCAAATGACTTCCAAAGGTCTTGATAGTTAAACATCCACGCGTCACCTTTCCTTTGAATAGGATCTATGTAGTTGAAACAATCCACGTGTTGTGCTTCAATAACCTTTCTCAATGAAGGAACATATACTCTTCTCAACGGACTCGCATATCTGACAAAGAAACCTTCAAGAGATTTAGCTCCGAATTAGCCATCTTGGTCTATTACGGTACATGGTGCACCGAATGGTTCAAAGAACTTCAAATTTCGCTTCGTCGGTTTATCATCTCAAAACATGTTTTCTTTGTTGGTTTGACAGTGATAACCCTGTTTAGCGTGTAGCAAGCCGCAGCAACCGCTTCACTCCAGAAGCTGATAGGAAGTTTAGAATCTGCAAGCATAGTTCTCGCAGTTTCAATCAAAGTTCTGTTTTTCCGTTCAGCTACTCTATTTTGATGTGAGTACAGGGAGCACTAAACTCATGTAGAATCCCTTTTGTGTTGCAGAATTAATTCATTTTGTTATTCTTAAACTCTCTGCTGTTGTCACTTCTAATGCGTCTGACCAGCAGATGATAAAGGTTCTCGAGTTTCTTGAATAGAATAACCAAGTTCTCGAACGTTTCGTCTTTTGATTCTTGAAAGAATACCCACGAATATCTCGAATAGTCATCTGTCACGACCAAGCAATATAAGTCTCCTGAGATGCTTCGAACATTTACAGGACCAAATAAGTCCACGTGGAGACGTTCTAATGGCAACTTGATTGAGTTTAGAATTTTCTTCGGATGTGATTTCTTGATCTGCTTTCCCTTCTTGTATTCCAAGCAATGATCAGACATCTGAAAACTTCGAAGATTTACGCCTTCTACAAGATCATTATGAACCAGGAAATTCATTTTTCACAAATGAATATGCCCCATCTTACGATGCCAAAATAGAATCTTTTTCAGTAGACTTTGACACAAAACATTGTGCTGATTGTGATGAAGTGGTAGCAACACCCATATCAAGAACATATAAATCATTCTCTCATGGTGCTCTCATCAGAATCCACTCATCTGGTATTTTGAATCCCGGCTTCAAGATAATACACTCTTTATCATTGAAATGGACTGTAAATTTCTTGTCACAAATCTGCGATATACTCAGAAGATTGATCTCAAGCTCTGCAATATAGTTCACGCGATCAAATGAAACTACGCCATTGGAGAGTTTTTCCTCGGCGACTATCCTTCCATCTTGATTCCTGCAAATCCAACATATCCACCATTGATAACTTTAATGTCGAATAGTAACGCTTTCATTCCCGTCATGTGCCTAGACGCTCCACTATCCACAATCCACTTTGAAAGTACGGATCTTTGGAGCCCCTGCAAAATTCAGAAATTAGGTGAAGAGCTCTACCCAAGCCTTCTTGGTCTTGGGATTTACAGGATAACCATCATCAAAAGCATATTCAAACTTATCAGCATCATCAAAATCAAATTCATCATCTGTTTCAACAATGTTAATGTTTGAAAATTTCACTTTTTTCTTATCTTTTACAGATTTGACATTATCGTTCTTGATTTCTGTTTTAATTTCTTCACATTCTCACTAGTCTTTACCTGCTCAGACTTAGTGATTTCAGACTTTGATTCTTTTGTGTTGTCAGTCTTTACTAGCTCAGACTTAACAACACCAGATGTTGTTGATTTTTTCTTGGCAATCCAGGTTTGAGATTTGATATTAGCCTTTTTGATGTAAAACTTGTTTCATTAGACCTAGAAGGTTCACCTTTTTTGAAAATGAAATTTTCAAAAGTCTTCTCAGACTTTGGTTTAACTTCTGGTTTTGACTCATTTCGTTTCAAAATCTTTACAGGTTTTGCAAACACTGGTTGCTTTAGTTTAACAACATTTGAATCTTCTTTTCTTCGAAGATAAGCCGGTTTTGATTTAGGGCATTGTCGTGCCATATGACCAATCTCATTGCACTTGAAACACGTCCGATATCCTTTAATGGGTGGTTTTACCCTACTTGAAGTTTTGACACCACTTGTAACCTTGGCTTTATCTCGAATTTCTTTCTCCTTCTTGAACTCATTATTTGATTGCTTACCAATCAAATTCTCCTCATGAACTGTACTCGTCCCATATACAAACTACATGTTTTTGTTTTTATATTCATGAAATGGTGTCGGTTTCTTTACAGATTCGTCAGTTTCTTCTTCTAAACCCAACCCCGCTCTCCGGTTTTCCGGATGATCACCACCATTTCTTCGGTAATTGTTTCTTTTAGGTTTGGAATAGAATTTTCGTTCATTGTTTACCAATTCCTCTTATGTGACTTCCACGAGTTTAAAGAATTTATCAAGCAATTCTTCTTTCACATTCTGAATCGGGAAGCTATCATCAAAGTATAGTCTATCTGAATCCTTAATTTTTTTACATTACAATATTACTTAGACCATCCTCTAACGACTTATCGTCATTTTCAGATTGTGAATCGGAATTCTTTGAACTCGAGTTGGCGCTTTTGAAGCTGTCGACATCATAATCACTTAAAACTTTTTCAACCACTTTGTTAACCACAGCGTTGTTATCATCATCAGATTTAGCATAGACTATATCAATGTTCTCTGGCAACTCGTCTTTCTTTTCAGAAAGTAATTCAACATTGAGTACCTTGTCCATCCCGTCTGCAGATTTAACACAATATTTCGCGCAAAGGGGTGGAGGAACATGGCTATATTCTTTGCCCACTTTCTTTTTAGGTTTTTCTTCCGTTGAGATTGTTGGAAGAATGTGATCGATAACATAGACGTTGGTGGTATAACTTCTTAGCAATTGTCGAACTCTTTCAGTTTCAATTGTCATGTCTTGAAGTTGTTGTTTGATTTCAGCAATGGTGTTAATATAGGTGTTAATTGCTCTTTGTTTATCCATTACAGTACCACTAAACATTCTTATATTATCATGTTGTTCGATGTTATTTATGTCGAGTCTACCATAATCATTTTTCATTTTATCATACGCTGCTTTCATTGTGCGATAATCACATTTTAACAAATCGTTATGCACATTGTTTTCAGCGATGATCTTTGATTTTCGGCACATTCGACACAAGGTTCAGTACATTTTGTACAAGGTTTCTCAACCTCTACAATTTGTACTTTGACAACTTCTTTCTCGACAACCTTTACCTCTGGACTACCTTGGTTAGATTCGCCATTAAAGCTTTATCTGCCATGTCCTTGAGGTCTTCGACTTTCATTTCTTGAGTGACATCAATGATCACTTCATCAATCTTTTTCTCCTCAACCACTTGTTCTTTCGTGCTTCCATCAAAGTGACCTGCAAAACTGGCACAAGAATTAGAGGATAAAATTCCTTGTCTCCGCATATCGATATATTCCTCTTCTTCCTGCAGTTGATGCAAGTATTGTTCCAGAATAGCTTGTTCAAAAGCTGCTGCTTCTGCTGCTGCCGCTGCTTCCTCTACAGAATTATCTTCAACTATCTCCGCCATCAAAGCAACTCCGGTCTTTTTCCCAATGTAAGAGTTCCAATCAAAACCGTCATCTTCTGTGGATGCAACCATGGCTTTCTCCGTGGTACTACCGTTTGGCTTTTCTTGGATCTCAACTTGAGTTTTCTTCGGGAACGGTTTATATTGAAGTGCCCTCTTGTAATATTCATTCCCTCCTCCAAAGGACTTTGATTTCCGGTTGCCTCGGTGTTCTCATACTCTCTTTTAAAATGTCCCTTCTGTCAACATCCAAAGCACGTGACTTTTGATTTGTGAAAACCCAATTTGTTGCTGGAGTTTCCTATGTCACGGCATGTGAGTTCAATGAACGTTGTCACTCTCCTGATGATCGAAGCTAAGGACCATTTGATGTCCATTAGTTCGAGTTCTTCCTCGTCTACCTGGTCATAATCTTCTGCAGTCATTTCGGGGTTTCCGATCTTACCCGCATCAAGACATTCATAAGACTCTAAGACGGTAGCAAGTAGTGACATATGTTGTTTTGCAACTTCTTCTGAAACAACATTGATCAAATTCACTGTGATGTTGCATTTATATATATTATGATCAGAACTTTGCTGTTGGTCCTGATTTGCTTGACTTTGAAATGTTAAATTTGAACCAGTGCTCGAGTAAGAACTTTGTGGACTTTGGTCATACTGAGGCTGTGAATGGTTCTGATTCTATGGAGAAGCATTCATGTTTGCACTAAAAGCAGTTCCAATTTTTGGACCCGAAATGTTATCTTGCGTTCCGGTTTTGTAGTACAAACCGGTGTCTTGAACAACATTAGCGTTCTTTGACTTCGCTATCTTCAGAAGCTCCATTTCGTGGCCTTCGAGTTTATCGATAAAGGTTGACAACTTGAAGAAATCCCACTTATCACTATTCTTCAGAACCATCAAATAAGTTGACCATTCGCCCTCTGGTAGTGCTTTAGCAAGTTTATCAATGTATTCTTGTTCCGTCTTCTCGAGATCGTGTCTTCGCATTTGCACTTTGAAATGACAGAAACGCTCAATCATTTGCTTAATGGTCTCATTCTTTAACATGCTGAATATATCGAACTCTTTCAGAATGAGAGCTTTCTTGCTTTTTATCATTTCAGCACTGCCTTAGTATTTCTTCTATAACGACAACCAAAGTTCTCTTGCTGTAGTATACTCTGGTAACAGAATAAGAATATCTTCTTTGACAGACTGTTGGATGAGACTGATCATCTTTTTCTCTGCAATGTATTCGTCTCTCGGTACTGTCGAATAGTTGTACTTCTCAAGAACTTGTTGATGTTCATCTACCAGAACAATATAGCCTCTTTTAATTGACACCCAGCTAGCGAAGTGCATGGCTTGAACCCATTAGGTAAATTTCTCTTTCCATGCTTCGTATCGTCCATGCTCATCAGCTTGGGCGGTTTGATGGTCGTTCCCATTTCGTTATCAAGATTGACTTGATTAATCACATTGGCATTTGCCGAACTACTTCCGGACATAAAAGCTCTTAGTTGATCCTCCATCGTGAATAACGAAATGTGTACGCTGAAAAACTTTCAAAAACTTTGAAAATGATTAGTCCTACTACAAGTTCGGTCGAACTTGTAGTAACTAATGAAGAATTCTTGGATTTTCTAACAAGTTCGGTTGAACTTGTTAGATTTACTTTGAAAATTTTCGTATATCTTTGGTCGAACTTACAATACCAATCAATCAGATCTTCGAGCGAACTTGTCAACACAATTTCGATGAAATACAAGCAAGTCCGGGCGAACTTACTTAAAACCTTCTTGATTTTACACAAGTTCGGTTGAACTTGATGTAAAATTAATGAAAATTCAGTATCTTCGAGCGAACTTGACTTAAATTTCCTCAAAAATCACCTAAGTTCGGGCGAACTTACTAAAAAATCACTTGAAAAGGGATGTTTTAGGGCAAGTTCGGCCGAACATGGCCAATAAGTTCGTTCCTGAGGTTTTTCAAAAACATGGTTTTTTACAAAATTTCGACATGAATTCGGTTGAATTTGGTCTCCAATTTTTCAAGGGTTTATCTTTGTTGTATTTTACATGATATATTCAAAATTCAAAAGATTTTGACCATGAATTCTTCATTTTGTGATCAAAAGTTAAGAAAGAAGAAGAATGGAGTAGAAATAGAAGTGTTCTTGTCTTGATACTGTCAAATCAGGCTGTTCTAGCTCTGATACCACTTGTAGGACTGATCCTCGATGCTTAGGAACCTAAATTTGATATCTAACATCCATAATAGCGGAAATATTACATCGTGTTTCCAATAGACAAGAATTAATCAGTTAAACGTCAGTTTTATAGATCAAACGTTCAGGTTACAAACTGATAGAGCTTCGCCTCTGAGATGCCAAAGTTACAAATGAGACACAATAGGTAGGTATTTATAGGATTACAAGTTCGGCCCATGAGGTGCAAGTTCGCTCGAACTTGCCTATGCAAGTTCGGCCGAACATGCCTAGACATGTACATTTATGGGCGAACTTGGCTACAATATACATAAATACTTCGTATACCTATCCTATTCAGCTCTATACAATACAGACTCGATATAAGACTAAGACATAGACATTATGCACCAACAATTTCAAGTTGAAGTTCGTGTTGATGAGGTAGTTCGTCTTTCAACAAACCTTGAGTTACACAAGTGCATTGGGCTTCAAGAATACGTGTTTGGATATCGGATCGAATTCGAACACAATGAAGCTTAACACGTTCTTTACGACTAAACGCATCAGCCACAACATTCTCCTTACCAGGATGGTAGCGAATTTCACAGTCGTAATCGTTTAAAAGCTCAACCCAACGTCGTTGTCTCATGTTCAGCTCTTTTTGATTGAATATATGTTTGAGATTTTTGTGGTCCGTGAAAACCACACACTTCGTGCCATAAAGATAATGTCTCCAAATTTTGAGAGCAAAAACAACGGCACCCAACTCAAGATCATGTGCCAGAAACCCTGTCATCTCCCGTGACGCGCAGGAGAGTGCTAGGACACGTGGCTCCGTTTCGCGACAAGTGTCCAACCTACCTTAGACCGGTGGCAATCTAGGCCTAGCTGACCTCCCCTGCGCCACGTGAGAGATTCCCTATCTCCCCGCGCGACGCGCGGGAGAGTCAAATTTAGGTATATAAAGGTCGGCCTGGGACGAGTTCAATCGCTCAGTTCGATTGAATATCAACGTCCCTTTCTATCTCGAAGCTCTGTTTAAATACTGAGCCCCCTAAACCCCTAAACCTGTGAAGCTCTGCTCCGTTGTAAGTATCTTAACCCCTGATCCCTAATTTGTCACCCTACCCGATTGATTTAGGACCCACCAACGGATGTCGGGGATCTGCCTGACTAAGTCCGTTGGGGTTCTGTCTCGGGTAGTATTGTCACCCTGCCAAATTGATTTGGGACCCACAAACGCATGTCGAGGCTCTGCCTGACTAAGTCAATTGGGGTTCTGTCTCGGGTAATATGGCCACCCTACCAGATTGATTTAGGACCCACTAACGCATGTGGAGGCTCTGCCTGACTAAGTCCGTTGGGGTTCTGTCTCGTGTTGTGTGGCTACAGTGACTTTGGTTATTTTACTAACACGTGATGCATTGTATTATTATTAGGAACTCAGAATTTGCACCAGGAAGTTTCTAAGTCAAAAACCCTAAAGCTGCAGGCGAGTACATAGTTCCCCTTCTTTATGTTTTCTAAATATTTTGGGGTGATTCATATGTGCTAAACTATCTTTCAAAACATACTTACTACTTATGGTTCTTGTGAACACATAATTCCCCTCTTTTACATGTTTGGAGGTGAATTATATATTTCCACACTAACAAAACTTATTAACTATGGTTTATATACACAACATGCTTTACATTGTACGAAACTTGATGGTATGTTGAACATGACAATGATACATTCATTAACTTTGATCACGCCGACCGGTAGTATGTTATGGTACCATAGGATTGACAACCCCATTCCCGCTTCCTAGGTTTGTTTGGAAGTTTTCTCTGGGAATGACAGAAACTGTGCAACACATTTGACAGACCTTTATTTATAAAGGTTTGTCCGATAGCCAACAAGGCTTGAATGTATTCGCCAACAAACCATACTTGTTTTATACAAAAAGGCAAATTGTTTCATATACATAACAAGACATTTTGTTTAGATAAGACATTTGGTTTATACAAAGATATCTGTTTATACAATACAAGACATTTGGTTGGTTCATACAATGTCACCAATGGTTTCTAAATAAACCATACAATGTTTCCCTTAAATTGAATGATTTCTCATACGACCTTACAAAAGAAACATTTTTGTCAAAGATTCATGACTACAAAGATTTATTTAAAATAAAAATTTTTTATTAAACATCATTCAATATTCAAAAGCCATGAGTCGTGACAAAACTTATATTACTTGCCAGCATTCAATGTTGACTTTATTTTCACATATGTTTCAGGTACTAATGCATGATCAAGTATGCTACACATAGGATAGACGCTGGCCTTAGCTTGATTAAAAATAAAATAGTTGTTGTATTTTGTTTCGACTTCTCAAAGACGATATAATTTATAAGTTCAATAAAACCAAACTTTATTTACTATGTGTTTGAGTCAATTTGTAACGTGACCCCCCGACGTTTCCGCTGCGGGTTGTTTTTATTTCGCGGTCGGGGTGTTACATACGAGGTCTTTGTAGATGATTGATATCTGGGGTATTAATGCTTTTGCTAAAAAACCCTAAAAATGTGTTGGTGCAGAATGTCTATGTCTTTGTTTTATATGGAGTATGTATAGATTAGACGTGAATAGGCTAGCGAAACGAAGTATTTATGTATAGTTGGGTCAAGTTCGCTGGAGATATACATGGAATGTCAAGTTCGGCCGAACTTGCTTAGGCAAGTTCGCCCGAACTCATCTCCTACACCAGCGAACTTCCATCCCTATATAGCTAGCTTGTCATTCTCATTTGTAACTTTGGCATCTTTGAGGCGGAGCTATGTCAATTTGGAGACTCGACGTTATATCAATAAAATCGACGATTAATTGACTAATTCTTTTTGTTTGGTAATCGTGTCGTAATATTCCCGCTATTATGGGCATTAGATATCAAATCTAGGTTCCTATGGCTCTTCGGATCGGTCCTACAAGTGGTATCAGAGCTAGAATAGCGTGATTTGATTGATATCAAGACAAGAACACTTCTAATTCTACTCCATTCTTCTATTTTTCTTAAATTTTACACTAAAATGAAGAATTCACGGGAAAATTATGTCCAATTTTGAATATTACATGTTAAATACATCATAGATAAACCCCTGAGAGTTTGGAGACTAAAACAAATGAATTGGTGTCAAGTTGTTGCAAAAACCATGTTTTCAAAACTCATGAAAATCGAAGTTGTTAGCCAAGTTCGACCAGGTTTTTTGTTAGTAATTTTGATAAGTTCACTCGAACTTACTAAAAAATTCATTGATATTCTATCAAGTTCGACCGAACTTGATAAAAAATCAAGAAAATTTAGCTAAGTTCGCCCGTACTTGTAAGATCTCTATAAAAACCAAATTGCAAGTTCGCTCGAAGTTCTCAAGGGACATTTTTCAAACTTTTGATTAAACCTGAAATTCTTCATTTTCAAACTACAAGTTCGACCGAACTTGTAGTAAGCCTAATTTTTTCAAAAGTTTTAACGTGTTTTCAGCGTACGTGTCTTGATATTCGCGATGGATGATCTACAGAGAGTGTTTATGTCAGGAGTGGGTACATCCAATGCCAATGTCATACAGCAAGTCAATCTAGACAACGAAATGGCCATGTCCGTTAAACCGCCGAAGTTAATGAGTATGGACGAGTCGTGTATTCAGGCCATGCATTTCCAAGGCTGGGTGTCGATTGAGAGAGGTTATACTATTCCGTTAGACGAACATCAACAATTTCTAGAGAAGTACAAATACTCCACAATTCAAAAGGATAAGTACATTGCTGAGAAAAAGATGATTAGCCTCATTCAACAATCAGTTAAAGAGGATATTTTGGTCTTGTTGCCTGAATATACGACTGCGAGAGATCTATGGCTATCACTCCAAAAGAAATACCAAGGAAGCGCAGAGATGATCAAGAGTAAGAAAGCTCTCATCCTGAAGGAGTCCGATATCTTTAACATGTTGAATAGAGAGACAATGAAACAGATGATTGAGTGTTTCTGTCATCTGAAAGTCTAAATGAGGAGACAAGGCCTCGAGAAGACAGAAACAGAGTACATCAGTAAGCATGCAGATGCGTTACCTGACGGAGAGTGGACTACTTACCTCATGGTTTTGAAAGAAAGTCATAACTGGGAATTCTTTAAGCTGTCTACATTCGTCGACAAACTAGAAGGTCACCAGATGGAACTTCTAAAGATCGCAAAGTCAAAGAATGCTAACATTGTTCAACATGATGGTCTGTATTACAAGAACGGAATGCAAGACAACATTTCAAGTCCAAAGATTCAGACAGCATTCAGTGCAATTATGAACTCTTCACCACAAAATCAGATTCAATCATAATGATCAAAGTCCACAAAGTTCTTGTTTTCAAGTGCAAGTTCAAATTCGCCTTATCAGAGTCAAGCAAATCAGAATCAACAAACAAATTCTGATCCAAATGTGTACAAGTGTAACATTGCTATCAATCTAAACAATGTTGTTTCTGAGCAAGTTACAAAACAACACATGTCACTTCTCGCCATTGTTCTAAAATAATATGAAAGTCTTGTAGCTGGAGAGATCGGCAATCCCGAGATGACCGCCGAAGACTACGATCAGGTGGACGAAGAAGAGCTTGAACTTATGGACATTAAGTGGTAATTAGCTTCTATCATTCGAAGGGTCACAAAGTTTGTTGGACTCACAGGCCGAGATATCGGAAATTCAAGCAACAAGCTAGGGTTCGACAAAACCAAGGTCACTTGTTTCAGATGCCGACAGAAAGGGCATTTTAAGAGAGAATGCAAAAACCCTGAAGCAACGGGAAATCAGAGTCCATTTGGTGGAGGCAACGAGTATTACAAGAAAGCTCTTCAATACAAGCCTTTCCCAAAGAAGACACAAGTTGAGATCCAGAAAAAACCAAATAGCAGTAACACTGATAAGGCAATGGTTGCTACCAACGAAGATGATGGTTTTAATTGGTACTCATATATCGGTAAGAAGACCGGAGTTGCATTGATTGCTGAAATAGTTGAAAATACTTCTACCGAACAAGCAGCTACTGAAAATGCTGTACTAGAACAGGATCTGCAACAATAGGAAGAAGAAGAGATGTATCTTCACATGAAGACACAGGGCATTTTAATTTCTAATTCATCTTCTAGTTTTGCAGGTACTTTGATGGAAGTTCTCACGAGCAAGTGATCGAGGAAAACACGATTGAAGAAGTTACTGATGTTGTTCAAGAAGTGACTGCTGAAAACCTCAAGGGCTTTGCTGATAAAGCTATGATGGCGAATCTAACCAAGGTAGGTCCAAAGGTGAAGGAAGTTGTCAAAGTGCAAGTTGTAGAGGTTGTAAAACCTTGTACAAAATGCACCGAGCCATGTGCTAAATGTGCCGAAAAATCACAAATCATCACTGAACTCAATGTACATAATGAACATTTCAAATACGACTATCGTACAATGAAGGAAGCGTATGACAAAATGAAAGAAGATTATGGCAGGCTCGATAGAAATAATGTCGAACAACATGATACTGTAAGGATGTTGAAAGGTACAATAATGGATAAACAAAAAGCAATAAACATTTATATTAACACCATTGCTGAGACGAAACAACAACTCCAGGACATGAAAATTGAAACAGAACGTGTTCAACAAGTTTTAAGAAGTTACACAACTAACACATATGTCATTGACCACATTCATCCAACAATTTCATCGGAAAAAAACCTAAAAAGAAAATTGGTAAAGAATACAGCAATGTTCCTCCTCCCCTATGCGAGAAGTATTGTCGCAAAACAGTTGATGGGATGGATAAGGCACTCAACATTGAGTTGTTATCTGAAAAGAAAAATGAGTTGTCGAAGAACATTGATGTAGTCTTTACTAAATCAGATGATGACAATGCGGTAGTGAAAAAGGTGGTTGAAAATGTTCTAAACGATTATGATGATGGCAGCTTTGAGAGCGCCACCTCGAGTTTGAACAGTTTTGACACAAATTCTAAAGATGACGATACATCATCGGAAGATGATCTATGTGATGATCCTAACGTTGTCATGTACAAGGTTAAGGAATCTGATAGATTATACTTTGATGATAGTTTTCTGATTCGGAATGTCAAAGAAGATCAATTGGATAAACTGTTCAAATTGGTTGAAGTTTCATCAAAGGACCTAGAGAAAAATGAAAGATGAAATTCTATTCTAAACCCAAAAGAAATTACAATAACTACCAGAGGAAAGGTGGTGATCATCCGGAAAATCGGAGAGCTGGGTTGGGTCTAGATGAGGAAGAAGAACCGGTTAAGAAAATGTCACCATTTCACGAGTACAAAGATAAAAACATGAAATTCGTTTATGGGAGAAACACTGTTCATGAGGAGAGTTTTATTGGGAAGCAATCAAATGACGAGTTTAAAAAACAAAAAGAACTTCGAGAAAAGGCAAAAGCTACAACTGGTGTAAAATCCACTAATGGACATTCACATGATAATCAGATTTGCTTCAAGTGCAATGAAGTCGGTCATATTGCACGGAAGTGTCCGAAGTCTAAATCGGCCTATCTTCGAAGAAAAGAAAGTTCAAATGTTAAATCAAAGCAACCAGAGTTTATAAAACATGTAACAATTTTGAAACGAAACGAATCAAATACTGAAGTTAAACCTAAAATTGAAAAGAAATTTGAAAACTCAACTTTCGAAAAAGGTGAAACTTCTAGGGGAAATGAAAACAAGTTTTACATTAAAAAGGCAAACATTAGATCACAAGCCTGGATTGTTAAGAAAAAGACAACTGCATCTGATGTTATCAAGTCTGAGCTTGTTAAGACTAATAACAAGAAAGAATCAAAGTCTGAGACCAAATCCGAAACTGTCAAATCTACAAGTGGTAATAGTTCAAAAGGTAAAAAGAAAGTAAGTTTTGAAAATGTAAACAATAGTGGAGGCTCAGATGGAGATTATGAAGATGATTACCAAGCTTTCTATCCAAAACCCAAGACCAAAAAGGCTGTCGTGCTCTTTAACTAGATTTTAACATGTGCAGGGGCTCCAAAGATCCGTTCTTTCAAAGTGGATTTTGGATAGTGGAGCGGCCAGGCATATGACGGGAATGAAAGCGTTGTTGTTCGACATGAAAGCTATCAAAGGCGGATATGTTGGATTTGCTGGTAATCAGGGTGGAAGGATCGTAGTCGAGGGAAAACTCTCTAATGGCGTTGTATCGTTTGATCGCGTGAACTATATTGCAGAACTGGAGAATAATCTTCTGAGCATATCGTAGATTTGTGACAAACAGTTCATGGTGCATTTCAACGAAAAAGAGTGTATTATCTTAAAGCTAGGTTTCAAATACCTGATGAGTGGATTCTGATGCGAGCCCCGCGTGAGAATGATCTATATGTCTTGGATATGGGCATCGCTACCACTTCATCAAAATAGCGCCAT
Source organism: Scalesia atractyloides (assembly GCA_947069175.1). Classification (NCBI taxonomy): domain Eukaryota; kingdom Viridiplantae; phylum Streptophyta; class Magnoliopsida; order Asterales; family Asteraceae; genus Scalesia; species Scalesia atractyloides. The sequence goes on along the minus strand of CAMTDV010000005.1, from coordinate 50,350,064 downwards.
GTTTTGTGAAAAAGGCTACTAAGAAAGATTCTATCATTTGGCATCGTATGATGGGGCATATTCATTTGCGAAAAATGAATTTATTGGTTCATAATGATCTGATAGAGGGTGGATTCTCATTCGAGCCGCGCGCGAGAATGATCTATATGTCTTGGATATGGGCATCGCTACCACTTCATCAAAATCAGCGCCATGTTTTGTGACAAAGGCTACTGAGAAAGATTCTATTCTTTGGCATCGTATGATGGGGCATATTCATTTGCGAAAAATGAATTTCTTGGTTCATAATGATCTGGTAGAGGATGTAAATCTTTGGAGCTTTAATATATATTGATCACTGCCTAGAATGTAAAAAGGGAAAGCAGATCAAGAAATCACATCCGAAGAAAATTTTGAACTCAATCAAGTTGCCACTTGAACGTCTCCACATGGACTTGTTTGGTCCTGTCAACGTTTGAAGTATTTCAGGAGACTTATACTGCTTGGTCATAACAGATGACTATTCGCATTATTCATGGGTATTCTTCCAAGAATCAAAAGATGAAACATTCGAAAACTTGGTGATTCTTTTCAAGAAGCTAGAAAACCTTTATCATCTTCCTGTACGACGCATTCGCAGTGACAATGGCACAGAGTTTAAGAATAATAAGATGAAGGAATTTTGCAATGCCAAGGGTATTTTGCATGAATTTAGTGCGCCCTACACTCCGCAGCAAAATGGAGTAGCTGAAAGGAAGAACATAACTTTAATCAAAACTGCGAGAACCATGCTTGCAGACTCAAAGATTCTGATCAGCTTCTGGAGTGAAGCAGTTGTAGCGGCTTGCTACACGCTAAACAGAGTTCTAACTGTCAAACCAACGAAGAAAACCTGTTTTGAAATGATTAACCGACGAAAGCCAAACTTGAAATTCTTAGAGCCATTTGGTGCGCCATGTAATGTAATAGATCAAGATGGTAAATTCAGAGCCAAATCACTTGAAGGTTTCTTTGTCGAATATGCGAGTCCAGTACGAAGAGTGTATATTCCTTTGTTGAGAAAGGTAATTGAGGCACAGCATGTTGATTGCTTCAACTATACGGATCCTATTCAAGGAAGAGGCGACGCATGGTTGTTTAACTATTAAGACCTTTGGAAGTCATTCGACTTGCCGGAAGAACCTTCTGAAGAAGAAATCACAGCGTTCTATTATCTTCAACAGTCAGCAAATCAGGAACAAATCATTAGACCAATTGTGGTTAATCAACCCACGTTGGATCCTTCGTCTTTAGGAGCAGGTCCTTGCAATAGCAGTGTTCAAGTTGAAAATGTTTCTGATGCAGAAGTAACACTTGTTATTACTCCATCAAATGTGTCTTCCGAACAAGGAAATGAAACAACAGTGCCAAGCATGCCTCAGAATCAGAATTCTGACTCGGATGAAGCGCCAACATTTGATGCTGATGGTGAAACCTCATCAGATGAAGAAGTTGAGCAGATATCTAACATGTTGAATCAATCTGCAAAGCCAGGGAATCTGAACGAAGCATCATCTAGCTCTCCTAATGTTGAAGTGACCGTTGAGCAGAATATCTCAAATCAGCAAAGCTCAGTTGATATTCCTAGCGAAGAAATGCCGCGATCATATTCTTACCATCCTTCAACGAATATCATTGGTGAATTACAAACTGTTGTGCGTACACGAAGCCAAATCAATAAAGCACTTAGTTGTTTCTACACCCGAGTTGCTCCAACTCAAAACTACTGCTACTATTCATGTTTCATTTCACAAATAGAGCCAAAAACTGTTAATGAAGCTCTGGGTGACGAGAACTGGGTGATAGCAATGCAAGAGGAACTGTTACAGTTCGAGAAATTTGGTGTTTGGAAGCTTGTAGACTTACCACCGAAGCAGAAAGCTATTGATACGAAGTGGGTCTTCAAGTGTAAAAGAGACGATCGGGGTGTAATAGTCAGAAACAAAGCTTGGCTGGTTGTCAAAGGTTTCCACCCGCAAGAGGGCATTGATTATACAGAGGTATATGCACCGGTTGCACGATTAGAGTCTATCTTCATTTTCCTTGCATTCGATTTTTCTTGAAAATATCATTCGAATGATTTAAAGTGTCCCAGTTGGATGTAAAATATGCGTTTCTCTATGGTAAACTTCGAGAACAAGTGTATGTCGGCCAACCACCGGGGTTCGTCGATCCGCTGAACAAGAACAAAGCTTATCTCCTAGACAAAGCTTATACGGATTACACCAAGCCCCGAGAGCTTGGTACGAGACATTATCACAACATCTAGTTGGAAACGGCCTTACAAGAGGCATAGTGGACAGTACATTGTTTACCAGAGAAGTCGGATCTCATCTAATCATTGTACAAATCTATGTGGATGATATCATCTTCGATTCTACGAATGATAGCCTTTGCAAAGAGTTCGAAAAGATTATGAAGAAGAAATTCGAGATGTCCTCCATGGGTGAAATGAAATTCTTCCTCGGATTACAGGTCGATCAGTTACCAGACGGCATATTCATTCATCAGACAAAGTATGTTCATGACATTCTCAAGAAGTTTGAAATGGATAACTCGAAGCCGCTTTCGACTCCGCTGGCACTGAATCAATCATGGGATTTGCATAGACGAGACGGGAACCAAAGTTGATGACACACTCTATCGATCGACGATAGCATCACTGATGTATTTGACAGCATCTCGTCCAGACATCATGTATCCTACCTGCTTATGTGCGAGATATCAGTCTAGTCCTCGAGTGTCACACATGCAGATAGTCAAGCGAATCTTCCGTTACTTAAAGGGATGTCCAAGCACCAGCTTGTGGTATCCAAAGAACGACAATTTCGACTTAACAGGATACGCTGACTCAGACTTCGAAGTGCACAAATTGAACTCGAAATCTACAACGGCAGGATGTCAGTTCTTTGGAACGCGTTTGGTAATGTGGTAGTGCAAGAAACAGACCACGGTCTCTCTCTCTACCTATGAGGCAGAATACATTTCTACTTCCAGCTATTGATATGCCTTTGTTCATAGATAACAAAGCAGCCATCGATATAACCAAAAATCTGGTTCATCGCTCACGTACTAAACATATTGAAATTCGTTATAACTTCATTCGTGACTGCTACGAAAAGAAATTGGTGCGAATAGAAAAAATCCACACCGACGAACAAAATGCTGATTTTTATACCAAAGCATTTCCTTTAACAAGATTTAAATATCTAATGAGGCTTAACGGTATTAAAAATTTGATGTCAGGTGCGGAAGCTGAGGTTGAATACGGATCGGACGACGAGTTCACGTAATCCACATTGGTTTGTATATATATCTTTCTAGATTAGTATTTCTTAAAAACTAAAATACAAAAATATGTTTTTGACTTTAGGTGGAGAAGTATTTGGGAAAATACAAAAACATATGAAAATTTTCAAAAATGTACAAAAATATTGAAAAAGACAAAAAGAATTCGGTGTCACAAAAAGGAAATGATAGTAAATCAGTGGACTATCACAGTGTGCTACAAAATTGTAAAGTTTAATAGTGATAAACAAGTCTTACTGTGGATGTGTCGATAGATTTAACACGTTCAGTAAATTGTTTCTGAGATATAAACTAAATTTTACAACTGCTTAATCTTGTAGATTAACATATCTTGGATATATGGACTTAGTACTCCGAAATTTCTTTTGAGAGATTGCCTGATTCTGAGATATGAGGTCTTTACAGATAGTTGATATCTGGGGTATTATACAAGTTCTTTTGATTTTGCGGAAGTAATAGCCTGGAACTTCTTTTAATACTTTATCTATAAACCCCTAAACTACATGCAATCTTGAAAAGTTTCGAAAGATCTAATCATTTGCAATGCTGAAAAGATTCCTTAAATGGAACACATCTTAAAGTCGAGCCTTCATCTCTTTGTCTGTATGGTAGTACTAACCTGAGCTCTCAAGGCCTCGCATTAACCCAGATACAGATATCAATTATGCTATATTCACCTATAAGATGAAATCTAGGGAATCTTGATACGGGAGTATATTCAAGAAGTGGGAACCATAGATAAGTCAAGTTTCATAAATCATACCTTAACATATCTTGGAACAGTTGAGAAACGTGGTAAAGTTTAAGTGGACAAACATATCGACAATCTAGGTAAACGAGTTTTTAAAACTTAAAAGTCATCTAAAGGTCAACGGTACTGGTGATATGTCTCAATCAACTGATATGATCCTTAGACACGAATTCAAAAAAATATGTCTGTATATATGTTTGTACATAGTTTACATTGTTCTATACATAGTTTATCAGCTTTTCAAATTAAATTCAAAAAGATTTTCAGTGTGTTTTAGCACAAACTTACAAAAATACAAAAAGATTTTGTTTTCTACATCGTTTTCAGCAAACCAATGTTGGAGAACGGATCTTCGAAGTCTGGTAAGATGCCAAACTGGTGGGAATCTCATTGACAACTGGCTGGGAGCTAATCTGTAAAATTTGATAAGCCAAAACGATGAAAAGTTCATTAATTTGAAACTTTGTTTTTCAAAATATCAACAGTTTGCTCGTAACGGGTCAAACTAGGGTCATTAACTTGGACTCAGCAGACAAATCGGTTAACCAAGGTCATTAGCTTGGACTTGGTCAACTGAATGGATTTTTAAACTGGTAAAAAATTGAAAAGTTCAAGGACTAAAATTGAAAAACTTGAAAATTTTGAAAATTAGGTTTGGTAAGTTCGGCCGAACTTGCTAAACTAATTAAAGTTTAACATTTAAACAAGTTTGGCCGAACTCGTTGAGGATTTATTTGAAAATTGGTAAGTTCGCCCGAACTTATATGGGCTTGGTGACTTGGGCTTGCATGTTCGCCCGAACTTCATTATCCACAAACAACAAACTCTGAGCGAACTTATCCTTTGAGAGCGATTTTGTGAAATTGGCTTCAACACACACCGTTACTCTGTCAAAATTTGTATTGTTTTAAGTGATTCTCACACTTATTACAATGGAAGAGGTGTGTATTTGACATTTAATCCATAAAATGAACGTAAATCTATGATTTTAGATCTGAAAATTTTTAATATGTTAGTTCTAGGTGTAATATAGGCGAAATGGATTCTAAATTGTAATATTCATCATAAATCGACCATATAAATCCCTTGGATTTGATTAGATTGATCTCTGTTGAATGTTGCAGTTTTGTGTTGAAGATGACAACAAGTTCGGCCGAACTTGTTGACATGTTTGACCGAACTTGCTATTAAATCTGAATAAAACTGGATAGAATACATGTTCGACCGAACTTCTATTAAAGTTTGAAATTGAATATTATCTTTGAAGTTCGATCGACCTTGGGGAGGAAATATTCTGAATAGTCAACCACAAGTTCACCCGAACTTGTAAATGAATTGATGAACATGTTGAGTTAGCATGTTCGGGCGAACTTGACTTAATCATATTGTTATACGCACATCAAGCTCGCCCGAACTTGATGAAAAGTGTTGAAAAATTTTGTAAAAATTTCTCGTAAAGTGTGCTAAGTGTTGTGTGTCGTCTTTCAGGTTCAAGCACCAGCTCGGGTAATCACGATGGACTTTTCCAAGTTCCATAACACCTGTATCACTCTCGATAAGGCGTTATGTCCGTCGCTAAAGGAGTATGAAAGCATCTTAAAGTTTTTAAAGGATTGCCCTACTCATCGAGCTATAACGAAGCGTACAGTGTCGTATAGATCTCATACATATCATTTCTGGATGAATGCTTCGCTCAGTGAAGACAAGAAGACCATTATTTCATCTGTTCAAGTCAGAAATGAAGTCAAAGAGATTATAGTCACTAAAGATGATATTCGAAGGATCTTGCAATTCAATGATGACAAAGATGATCCTATTTTCTTAGACGAGAAGATGGTCTGTGGTTGTTTCTATCGGATGGGCTACAAGGGGAGCGTTAATAAGCCAACGTTGAAGAAAGGGGAAGAGCCTAACCCCTATAAGCTCCTCATGCACGCGATTATTCATACTTTTAGCCACATAAAGGCGGGTCTTGATGACGTTCAAGATTACATGGCCTGCATGGCAACGACATTGATTTTGAAGAAGTCGTACAACTATTTTAAGCTTGTTTTCACACATATGACGAAGAATATGGAAGACTCGAGATTATGCTTATATTCGAGATTCGTGCAGATACTAATCGATGAGAAATTTACAGACATTGCACATGATCCAAATGATGTTTTATATCTCAGTCACCTTGATGATACTACAGTGAAAAAGTTGATCAAGTTCAAGAAACAAGAATCAGCACCGGTGGCAAAGCCAGTATTTGGGGCGATTAAAGATGAAAATTATATTGCGCCGGATGAAAGATGGCAGTGGGGACAAGAAAGAATTGAACGCTGAGAAAGAATGGTTTAAGACCTTCAAGCCGAAAGCTCGAAGTGAATGGTTTCTAAAGGCAGAAGTCGGAAAGCCTAAAAAGAAGCGAGCAGCAAAGAAAGTAGATACGATGTTTATAGATGAAGATGGGCAAGAAAATGTGCAAACTGAAGCTGGTTCGAGTGCCGCAATTGTTACTGAGAGTCAAGAAATTGAGAAAACTACCCAGGAAGACGATGTTATTTCTGCTACTTCCAACAATGACGATGATTCTGATGATTCTCTCGAGAAATAACAAAGAACACAATAGCAGAGACTGAAGCTGAAAAGATCAAAGAAACTAATGCTGATTTTGATCCAAATCTGGAAAAGGAATCTGACGAAGAAAGGCCAAAGAAAAAGGCAAAGTATGCAAAAGCTGCAATGGTTTCAACAACGAAAACCATAGGATCTCCAAAGACAAAGGGAAAAAGACAAAGAAAGCCCAGAAACCAGCTAGCAGGAGATATAAGGGAAAGCTTAAAAGAGCAGAAGTTACACAAGAACCTTCTAGCACATAGGAGAAAGGAGTTACAAAAAAACCTCCTACACAAGAACCTCCTATTGTTATTTCATCTAAGGCTGAACGTCCAGGAGTCACACAAGAACCGCCTGTTATCATTCCATCTGAAGCTGAAAGGCTAGGAGCAACACAAGAACCTCCTGAGTCTAACTTACTTGAAGTACCAGTGATTCAATCACCTGATCCAAAAGCAACTCAACTTGAAGGCTCTACATCGAAATCAACTCCAATGAGATCAACTCCAAGGAAAGCAACTCCTAAATCAACACCGAAAGCGTCACAGTCAAATCTATTTGGTGATATTCCAAATGAACCAGTGGATCTTCAGGATTTAGATGATTTCTTCCCTGACACAGATATCGATGTTTTAGAAAAGCGTGTTAAAGAATTGGAAGATAGAGTTGCAAAGAATGAAGAAGAGAAAGCCGAGCTGATAAAGAAAGTAAATCAAAGCTCTGTTGAGAAAGAGATGATGGATGACAAGATAAAGGTGTTGGAAAGTGAACGTGAGTTTTTCAAAGCTTTGATTGAGAGTCTACAAGACGCAAACGAAAAGCTGCAGACAGAGATTGCTGAGCTGACGACGATTCAAACCCTAAATGATCAAAGATTTACAAGGATGCAGAAAGTGTTATCGAATACTCTGGGTATTGATTTCATTTCTGAGTATCATCGTCTGGATAGGCAAGAGGCGAAAGAAAGAGCTGAAAAAGAGCTTGCAGCTAGTGGTAAGGGCAAAGGTGTTGAAGGTGAAGCACCTAAATCTTCTGAAGTTGCCTATAAGTGAGAAAGCTTCTGAGTTTGATATTTCTAAGGTTGACGAATCTGTCAAGCCTTCTGATCCTGTAATTGCGTCTGAAGAAAAGGACGATGAAAATCAGAAGATGAGGATAAAGATGCTGACGGCAATAAAGACGACTCTGATTATGAAGATTGGAATAATGCTGATGATGATGATGATCAGGGAGGAGTTGGTATGAAAATTAGTGAAGCAAAAGTCACTGATGACTTTGATTTTTCTTCTCTGACGGATGATGAATCAAACAAGATGAATGATCAAATTGAGGGGGAGTCAGGGCAAACAGGGCCTACTGAAGATATTGAAATGTCTGATGCAATCACTATTGCTAATCCTGTTGCTGCAGTTCCAACAAAACCGTTGATACTTATGCTTGAACATAATGTTGAAGAGGGAGTGTATGTGCACAACTATACGAAGGAAGATCTTGCTAAGCTGATTGAAGTTGATGCAGAATCTCTAGATTTTGATTTTGAGGAACAAGTGTTGAACGTAAACACATTTGAGCCTAATGAGTATCACTTTCAGAGAAGGTTTGAAGTTGATCAGTATAACAGGGTGATAGTAGAGGATTGGTCTTCGGATGATGAAAGAGATGAAACTGCGAAGTACGTTGGTCCTAACACTGATAGTTTTCCTACTTTCGAGGAGATGTACAAGCAATTAAATGAAGATACGTTGAAAGAGAAAATCGATGAATCGATACGTGAAGGCAAAGTTCCAAAACCGATGACAAAAGAAGAGATCTTACAAGCGAAGAAATCCTGGTTTAAAGAGATGCCACGCGAACGTAAGTTTCGACGTCCTCTAGCATTCTTTACCAGAGATAAAGATGTGTTGTTGGGGGATATCCTAAGTTGGGGGTGGTTCAAGGAGTTGAATGTGTATGCTCTTAAATGTGAGTTTGGAGTTCAATACTTCAAATGCTTAGTAGATTTCAAGACACTACCGTACTGGGATGTGGAGGAGCTTGTTCAAACTGTGAATGTCACACATCATAAGAAGTATATCGATCAGTTATTATGGAAGATGATCAAGTTTGAAGCGACAAAGGGATTTAGATATTGGAAGCCGTTAATTCCACGTCGTCGCATCAAAACAAACAAAAAGACAGGAGAAAAGGATATAACGTTGATTATGAAACGACCGAGAGCGATGAGGAACATGCCCTTAATGCCAATTGAACAGAATTTCTATCCGGTGTTTAAGTGGTGGGAGATTGATCCTACTACATGCGAAGCTGTTATAGTGTTATGATTTGAGGAACATCTGGATATCACAAAGGAAAGGGTTGAGATACATGGGTTTCAGGGTATGAGAGGTTTGTGGAGAACAATCAGGATATTAGACCCAATGTGGTTGGAGACTGCTCAAGAGAAGATATCAAATGCTTGTTCTACAGTAGGATTGTATTCGAAGAACGTGAGAAAGAACAAGCCATGCAATATCAAAGGGTTGCAAATGTTGGTTATGCTCGCGAAGTGAATTTAGGAAAGATGTGGAAAAAAAACTGGAAGGAGCTAGAACAAGTTGAATTCTTAAAGGAAGAGAAGCGTCTTGAGGAAATACACGAGAAAGGTAGGGCGCCAAGGCTTAGAAGGTTTCAGTACATGAACAAAGTGCCTCCTACAGATCAGACGCCAGATCCGAAGCAAGAACGACGAAAGAAGCCTTACAAGAACTTCTTCGGTCATGTTCGTTAATGTTTATTTTGTAGGCAGAGTTTTGAAGACTGATACAAGACGAAGACGGTATCCAAGGGGGAGTCTGTTGGTGCAGAATGTCTATGTCTTAGTCTTATATCGAGTCTGTATAGATTAGACGTGAATGGGCTAGCGAAATGAAGTATTTATGTATAGTTGGGTCAAGTTCGCTGGAGATATACATGGAATGTCAAGTTCGGCCGAACTTGCTTAGGCAAGTTCGCCCAAACTCATCTCCTCCACTAGCGAACTTCCATCCCTATATATAGCTAGCTTGTCATTCTCATTTGTAACTTTGGCATCTTTGAGGCGGAGCTCTGTCAATTTGGAGACTCGACGTTAAATCAATAAAATTGACTAATTCTTGTTGTTTGGTAATCGTGTCGTAATATTTCCGCTATTATGGACATTAGATATTAAATCTAGGTTCCTATGCTATCAGGATCGGTCCTACAAAATGCATGTAAACTTGAAAAGAATCAAAAGATCTAATAATTTGCAGTGCTTAAAAGATTCCTTAATTGGAACACACCTTAACGTCGAGCCTTCATCTCTTTGTCGATACGGTGGTATTAACCTGAGCTCTCAAGGCCTCGCATAACCCATATACAGATATCAATTACGCTATACTCACCTTTAAGATAAAATCTAGGGAATCTTGATACGGGAGTATATTCTGAGATGGGAACCATAGTTAAGTCAAGTTTCATAATTCTAACTAAGATATCTTGGAACAATTGAGAAATGTGTCAAACTTTAAGTGGACAAACATATTGACAATCTAGGTAAACGAGTTTAGAACTTAAAGTCCTCATAAGGTCAACGGTATTGGTGATATGGCTCAATTAACTGATATGATCCTTAGACACGAATTCACAAAAATATGTCTGTAAGTATGTTTGTACATAGCTTATTTGATTTCAGATTTAAACCCAAAAAGATTTTCAATGTGTTTTAGCATAAATTTTCAAAAATTCCAAAAGATTTTATTTCTACATTGTTTTCACCAGCCAGTGATGGAAAGCGGACCTTCGGAGTTTGGAATGGTTCTAAGTTGTAGGAATCTTGACGATAACAGCTTGGGAGCTAATTTGTTAAAATCAAAATGCATGAAAAACGATGAAAAGTTCATTAACTTAAAACTTTAAAACTTGAAATTTAAATAAAAAACTTCATCATCCTTTTCTTGGTTTTCAACAAAAACGTGTCAAACTGGGGTCATTAACTTGGACTCGGCAGACAAATCGGTTAACCAAGGTCATTAACTTGGACTTGGTCAACTGAGTGGATTTTAATTACTGGTAAAACATGTGAAAATTCAGGGTGAAAATTGTAAAATTTGAAAAGTTTGAGTTTGGGGATTACCCAAATTTGGCCGAAGTTGTCTGAATATAATAGAACCTTCAGTCTATATCTTCGGGCGAAGTTAGTGTATAAAACCTGAGACTTGATTAGTAAGTTCGCCCAAACTTAACCATATATAAAAAGATAAGTTCGCTCATTATTCATTATCTGTTTCTACTTCTTCGAGCGAACTTACCTAAGCGAATTGAGAGAAAAGTGATTTTGCAAGAAATTGTCTGTTACTCTGCCAAAATTGAGAGTGATCATAAGTGATTTGCACACTTATAATCATGAATGAGGTATATATTGCTAGATCGAATCTGTAATTGGACTAAAACAAACTGATGAGGACCGAAATTGTAAAATCAATTAGATATAGGGTACATTTGAAATTGAACGGTAATAATGCTTTGTAAACAAGTAATCTTCATAAACAAACAATAAAATTAATGATCGGACCCTTGTTTAGTTAGTTGTAGGTTATTGGTAGAAGATAACAACTTCTCCCGAACTTGTTAAAGTTGTTGTTGATGCACTTTGTGTTTGTCACTTGTCGAATAGGCTAGATAAAGCATGTGTTGAATATTGTATAGGTTAGAATCGAACACACGACCAAAATAAAGAGTTTTTATGATGTTTAGAGTCAAGTTCGCTTGAGATTGTATTGTTGAAGTCAAGTTCGGCCGAACTTGACTAAGCAAGTTCGCCCGAACTTGCTTCCCCACCAGCGAAATTGACATACTATATCTAGGTGTGTTGTGTTCATTTGTCATTTGAGTTTTTGCCATCCCTACGGGGAGGTGCTGCCGAATTCTCTCCAGGAACTCCGACAGCTGGATTTATAAAGATGTATACTCTTTCAGTATGAATGAAGACTTCCGCTGCATTCTATATTCTATTCCTTTCTGTAATAACATTCTACCGAATCGGTTTACGTTTACGCACTAACTTCCGTCTAAAACTGCCTGATCACGGACCTTCAGTTGTTATGGAACAACTTCGGGCGAAGTTGTTATCCCTCTGTATAATATTGGATAACATTGCAAGTTCGCCCGAACTTGCTTGATCATTTCAAATAATCTGTGACCTCAACAAGTTCGCCCGAACTTATAAAAAATGTCAAAATTTTGTTTTAGTATGTATATTTGGCCGAAGTTGTTAGATAATTGTTTGTATTGGTAAATTTTGACACCCATGTTCGCCCGAACTTGAGGAGATGGTATTGAAAAGTGTAAATTTTGTGCTAATTAGTTTGTTTTATCTGTCTGCAGAATATCAAGCTGTCGTTTAATAAGTTTCACAACATGTGTATTTCACTTGATGAAAAGATATATCCGACACTGCCGGCTTTTGAAGAGATATTGGATTTCTAAGGCCGATAACGAAGGCGATCACAGACAAACACGTGGTATATAGATCGTATGTCTATCTTTTCTGGAACGCAGCAACATATGATGAAGCAAACAAAGTTATCAAGTCTGCAGTTCGCGTCGGCAACGAAGATAAGGAAATTTTAATCACAAAAGCTGACATCCGACGAGTTCTAGAGTTTAATGATGATGCAAGTGATCCTATTAGTTTCGAAGAACGAATGGTCAAGGGTTGTTTCTTTAGAATGGGCTATAAAGGGCACACAAACGAACCGACAATGAAGAAAGGAAGTGTTCCTCTTCCGTACAAGCTTTTGTTTCACGCCATCATACTTGCTTTCAGTCATCGGAAAGCTGGCCTCGACGACATACAAGACTAATATGGCATGCATGATCACTGCTTTGGTGCTTAACAAGAAGTTTAACTTTTCAAGAGTGGTATTAACCTTCATGGCAAAGAACATGGGAAAGGATCGTTTAGTCATGTATCCGAGGTTCCTGCAGATGCTTATCGATGAAAAGTTTCAGAATAGTGTGAAAGATCCAAATGATATTCTCTATCTTAGTCATATGGATGAGACGACGCTAAAGAAGCTCAAGATTTATCAAAAGCAAGACTCAGCTCCTGTTGCAAAGCCTGTGTTTGGAGCTATCTCAAGCAAAAACTATGTTGCACCACAAGAGAATAAGTGGAAAAAAGAGGGTAGCGGTGATGAGAATGAGGAAGCATCGTTATTAACTGGCTTCAAAGAAAAACTCAGAGATTGGTATATCAAACGCGTGGTGGTTGTTGAGAAACAGAAGAAAAAGAGGGCTTCTAAAAAGGTTGATACTATGCTTGTTGATGAACCTGAAGAAGATGTTTAAAATGTTGAAGGTTCTAGTGTAGCGGCTGTAAATGTTGAAAACCAAGAAAAGGATGATGAAGTTAATTCTAAAACGTCAGACAAGGATGATGAATCGTCTGATGATTCTGTTGAGAAAAGGGAGAAAGCTGCAGAGAAAGAAAAAGAGGAAGAAAGACTGAAAAAGTTGGGTGAAGATCTATATGAACCGTTTGCAGAAGAGGCTTCTGATTCTGAACGTCTGAAAAAGAAAGCTAAGCGTTAAAAGACTAAAGTTGGTGATTCTAAGAAAGTTACAGGGTCTCCAGGTACTCGTGGAATGAAGAAAACGCAAAGCCGCAGATATCTAAGCCAAACAAAGAAAGGAGTTACACAAGAACCTCCTGTTTCTGAACTGCAAGAGGTACCGATTATTGAATCTGTCACTCCTCCAATAACAACAACTGAAGATCAAACCTTTGTTACAGTTGAAGTTCATGTTCAAGTTACACCAAAGTATGCAGCAAAAGGAATGCAATCTACTCCACCAAGTGTCAGAGAGAGACAATTCAAAGATGCTTATGGTGAAATTCCAGATAACATCACACAGCCTGTCACTGCTGAATATCTTTCTGGCTGGTTTGAAGATATTCCAATTGATAAACTGGATAAAAGGCTTAAGATTTAGAGGAAAAGGCCAAACAGAACGAAATAGATAAAGCAGAGTATGAAAAGAAGCTAAAGCAGAGTGAGGTTGAGAAGGAGATCTTGAATGACAAAGTAAAGTTTCTGGAAGATGATCGTGGCTATTTGAAAGCAATGGTTGAAAGTCTGGGTGCTGCAAATGCTAAACTAGAAAAAGAGATTGCTGAGCTAAGAGCAGAACGTGATATGAATGACAGAAGGTTTGCAAGGAAAAGGTTTTAACTAATAGCCTTGGCATCGACTTCAAAGCAGAATATGATCGTCTAGATGTTCAAGAAGCGAAGGAAAAGGCTGAAAAAGATATGGTTGAACAGGGCAAGGGCAAGAATGTTATCGAAGGTGTCCCTATTACTTCAGAGGAACCACTGACAGAGCAAGTTGTTGAATCTGAACAAGCTTCTGAGACTGAAGTGATTACTAAAACAGTCCCTGAACAGAATGTTTATGAAGAACAGAAAGACGAAGAAGAAGATAAAGATGAAAATGACGATGACCCTGCCAGTGATGATACGAAAGATGATTCAGATCATGATGGTGATGACAGCGATGATCAGGGGGCGTTGGTCTGAAAGTTGATTATGCTAAAGTCCATTCGGATTTTGATTTCGAATCCCTAATTGATGATAATGCTAATATGGAGGATGCTCCAAGTAAGGGTGAGTCTACTGAGAAAACAGGGCAACAAGATGTTGATATTTCTGATGCTGTTGTAGCTATGCCTGTTACTGCGGTACACTAGAAGCCTTTGATGATTACATTAGATCTAAGTTTAGAAGAAGGTGAAATTGCTCATACTTATTCAAAGGAAGAGCTGGCACGAATGTTTGAAGTTGATACAGATTTATTCGAGTTTGATTTGAAGAAGAGTTAGTAAATATAAAGACTTTTGAGCCGAAAGAATATGTGTATAAAAGGGTTGCTGAAGCAGATGATTATGATCGGGCTAGATTTAAAGATTCTGACGAAGATCTTGAAGCGGAAAAGTATTCGAATCTGAATACTGACAAGTTCCTAACAATTGAGGAATTAATGAGCCAAATAGATATTGATTTATTGAAGTAGAAAATTGATGAGGTTGTGAAGACGGGCGATATTCCAAAGTGTTACAATAAAGAACAAATAGCCGAAGCAAAGTGATCGTGGTTCAAAGAGATGCCCAAGGAGAGAAAATTCAAAAGGCCTCTAGCGTTCTTCACTCGTGATAAGAGAGAGTATGGGGTACAGTACTTCCGACATCTGACAGACATCAAGACATTGCCGTTTTGGGATGTTGAGGAGCTGGTTCAAACACGTAACATCAGTTTTCAAATGAAATTCAATGAACAGAGATTGTGGAGGGTGATTAACTTTGAAGCTTCGAGGGGTTTTGAATTGTGGAAACCATTTATTCCTAAGCGTAGAATAAAGATAAACAACAAAACAGGCGAGAAGGATATAATGCTAGTGATGAAGCGTCCTCGAGCGATGAAGAATATGCCACTGAAGCCAATTGAACATGATTTTCATCCTTACTTTCTATGGTGGAAAACGGATCCAGAAACATGTGAAGCCGTGATTGTGTTGCGTGGTGATGAGAATTGGGATATAACAAAAGAAAAGGATCCAGAGCCGATAGAATGAGGAGGATATGGGGGTTGTGGAGAACGATCAGGATACTAGACCCGATGTGGCTAGTTGATTGCTCAAAGGAAGATATCAAGTGCTTGTTCTTCAATAAAATATGCTTTGATAAACGTGAAGAAGTCCAATCGAAGCAATACCAAGGTGTGGTTAATGTTTGTTATGCATACGGTATTAATTCAGGGCACATGTGGGAATACAGGTGGAGAGTGCTTGACAGAGAAGAGTTATTAAAAGAGGAGAAGCGTTTAGAGAAGATTCACGAGAAAGGAAGGGAGGCAAGAATCAGAAGGTTTCAATTTATGAAATGGGCACCTCCTAAAGATCAAACGCCTATCTCAAAGCAAGAATGTAGAAAGAAACCATACAAGAACTTCTTCGGAAGGTGTTAGAGATGAAGACTGATCAAGACATTGCGACAATATCCAAGGGGGAGTTTGTTGATGCATAATGTCTATTGTCTACGTCTTGGATCGAGTTTGTATGTATAGAGCTTGTATTTGTTAGATTTGAAAGTTTTATTTAACTTGTAAGTACAAGTTCGGCCGAAGTTGTAGTCAGCTGATTAAGTTTGGCCGAACTTGATCTAGCCGGACTAGCTTCGGGGCGAACTTGGTGATCTATATATAGGTTAGTCATGCTTTCTCAATCTAACAACTTTGCGACATTTACGGCGAAGCTCCGTCAGTTTGGATTTCGAGTTGTAATATCTTTGGACTTAATAAACTGACGACTAAACTATAATTCTTGTGTATTTGGTTAAACTTGTCATATAATTTCCACTTATATGGACAATAGATACAAATTTAGATTCCCTAGCTGAGGAGGATGGTCCTAACACGCTTACAACTCTTTTATTTAAGTAGGTTGCTGGTTGTGTATATGTTCTATTAAAGACCTAAATTAGAACAAGGGTTTTTCAATCTAAATGTGTTTATACTTAAACGAGTCACCTGGAACAAGTACGGTTGATAATATAATTTGTGAATAAGATCTAAATAATGTGGAAGATGAATCCTATGTATAAACATGAGTTTTTGGTTGAAGATATTGTTAAAAACCCTAAGAGGAAGAAGAATAAAAGTGAGAAGATGGAGGGTGAAGACGAAAAATAAGCGAGGAAAAGGAGACGACGGATGGGGATGAGGATGAATCAAGCAAGCAGTAAGAATGACGTTTCTTTTGATTTGGGATTTTGGGCCCTTAACTTTGGTTTTGATGGTTTTATTGTTTTTAATTTCATGATCTGTTTATAATACTCTGCTACTTTACTTCACCAGGTGGCAAGGGATGAGGGTTGAGCTACTGCCTCCCTGTGAATGTGCAGTCAACATGTTCTTCTTGTACCAAGCACGACTTCTCGAAGCACACATTATTTAGTGTTCTGCAAGACTACAACTGTTGCATCAAGACATATGCTTAGGAGTCATTCAACAAGCCGCAATTGAACCACCTAGCAAGTTTCAAAAGAGATGTTTGAGTTGATCATAGTGGTTATTCTTTTCGTTCTTGCATTGTTGGTTAAGAACTGGTATGTGTTCAGAGTTTTTGTGGTTATTGTATAGTATCTGTGTTGGTTATGGTGTTACATCGTAAATACTTATTTACTCATTCTAAAATATGATTTGTACATGTTTTTTTGTTATATATTTATTTAGTCATTTACTTGTATTTGTACTCTTGATTGATCCTCATGGATGTGTTCAACAGGCTGCAACTGAACCACCCAGCAGGTTTCAAAAGAGATGTTCCAGGTCAGCAGGGCAATATAGTCTCTATTATTGTTGATGCAGGTTGGAATTGCTCAGGTTAATCGCTCCTAATAATCAGACAGTGTATCTATACTCTACTAAAATTGGGGGCATCATGTTTAAGTAACAACACTTTAATAGCGGTATGTTCTTAAGATGTGTTTTTGCATAGCAAGAACCCTAGAAATTCCAATCGACATCAATTTGGCTTTTTGTATTCGGGTCAAACTGTAGCTTGTGTGTTTTTAGGTTTGTAAGATAACTGGTAACATATTTATATTCATGTTTGAAGGGCTTCGCTTATTTAAAGAAGTAAAAGATAATAATTCAAGTGATAGGGTAAGTTTCCTTATTGGTTACAAATGTTAAAGATGTTTTGAAACCTTATTTTTTGAATAATTTCTATTAGTGTTTTGAGTAGCAGGCTGGTCCACCAGCTATAATGGTAGTTGGTGCAGTTAAGGGAACTTCCGAGGCCGTATTTACCATGTTTTCTTCATGGAGCTTATTGTGTGTCACGACTCGCTTTAAATTGAATTTCCTTCGAGTCATGCCTATTGGGTATGTCTTATTGCCAACTATGGTGTAGAAGTAAACATCACAACATGAACGGGCTAGGGCGGTAATAGGTCAAAATGGTTCATATTATAAGTTAAACATAGGTCAAATAAACTGTATCTAGAAATTGCAAATCGAAGTGTTTAGGTTTAGAATTTGGAATTAGGGGGTTTGAAGCAATAATGTTTTTTAAAGAATCATTAGTATGTTTTAATACTATCAACTAATGAACTGGAATACGTGCTAAACAAAGAGGTGGTCATTGATTTGAAGGGTTATGCGGGTGTGATACAAACCCGATTCCTATACGAATGGGTATTAGGGTCAAAGTTATTAATGAGTCAAAGAAGTTATTGAAAAAGAAAACTGATGGGTAAATGGAAGCTGAAGGGCCAGTTAATTTAAAGCTATTATTGATTATTTATATCTTTGTTCTAGTTTTTGGGGATCATGTCGATGATTATTATCTAATTGGGTATCTATACCTTTGTTCTTGGAGATTAACCCATCTCGAATCGGGTCTTCTATCTTGTAGTATTTCAGTTTACAACAATAAAATCTATCAGTTAGTTTTGTTTTATTTTGGGTTCTATCATTTGGTTCCATTGCCGGGAAATCGATGGCGACTTCTATCCGGAGCTGCAATCAAGGAGAAGTAGGCGCATCTATCGCTGCCCAATTAGCAGCCATTGCGGCTCGTTTGGATGCCATTCTTACACCCTTGAAGGCTGATGTTGAAGAACTCAAGGCTCAAATGTATGTAACACTGAAAAACGATGTCGAAGCAATCAAGAATCGGATAATCTTACCAATAAAACCCGAAGCATGTATTACTCGTAACAGTGATTGTCTCCACAAGGAGGACCATAGCGGATCCAATATGAACGTGGAAGAGGGTAGCGATAGTTTGACGGGCGATAAAGTGATCAGAGGTGGCGACAATCGTGAAAAAGTAGAGAAGGATTCGAAGATCACGGTGGCGGAGAGTAATTTAATGACAACCAAAAGAGGCGACTTGGTTAACTTTGATATTAAGAAAGTGCCTCATTTGGAATTTGAAATTAAATCCAATAGACTTGATGCTTTGAAAATGCAGAGCATTAGGAAAAGTATTATGTTTGGAGAGAAATTAAAGCATTCAGGTGGAGGGCCTAGAACTTATAGAATTGGACAGGTGTTTGACTCTCAGCTATATTTTAATATTTTTTATAACCTTAGCAAGACTTTGAGGTTCCACGTGTTATATCTACTAGGAAGAGAAAGGGCTCTTTGTAATAAACCTCTGGGGAAGAAGGTTGCTGGTTATGAATTATTCTTTGACATTTTAAAAGATAGAGGGGAGAAACTTCTGAGGTATCCTTACCAGTTGCCAAAAAATTTTCCCTACCAACGACCACTGCCAAATCGCCACCAAATTAATGATCAAAGTGAATCTCTATCACGTGCTGATGATTACGAGGAACCGAAGAAACCCAATCATGAACATCAAGATCTGTTAACAACTCCATTCTCTTATACCCGACTTGAGGACAAGTCGTTTCTCCGGGCCGGTAGTATTGATACAAACCCGATTCCTATACGAATGGGTATTAGGGTCAAAGTTATTAATGAGTCAAAGAAGTTATTGAAAAGGAAAACTGATGAGTCAAAGTTTTCAATAATTGCTTTGACCCATTAATAAATCTGACGCTAATACCCACCTGTATAGGAATCGGGTTTGTATCAATACATCCTGCGCCGATAATCGACTTGACCTCAAGTCGAAATGAATGTAATTGGCACACCTAGCAATAAGCCATTCATTTGTAGGCTGACAACCTTCTTGGACCCATCTATAAGTTAAAACTTGTGTTTTCTCGGGCCCGAATTTAGGTGCAGCCCAGAAAGAATCCTGTGCATTAGAATTTGGAATCTGAAAGTCAGTATGATTGATGTATGTTAGCTTTGCTGGCCAATCTTCTTTTTCATCCATCCAACCCTTGATTGCCTTTTGAAACGACCAGTCAAGCGGTTTCTTATCCGTCTTAGACTTCGTGTGATCCTTGTGTGAGTAACCACAGAGTAACTTCAGGACGGCATCCCTGCTGAATAGTTTTTGCTCTAATTCTGCATTCTTCGTCTCTCCGTGATTCTTGTGTTCCTCCTCTTCTGGACTGGTCTGAGCATCTGTTTCATATGCAACTTCTAGCATTTTTTTCTCCAAATCTGAAATTAGAGAGGACTGGCTTTCAGTTTGTGTGGTAGTTACAGTTGTTGCTCTAGGCATGGAAACATCGCAAGGAATTTTCTCCATTCCCAAATCTGTCACTGGATCCTGGTTTTCATCCCCAACTTCCTTTATTGCATATGTTCGTCTTTCTAGCCAAGCTTTCTTTATTGCTGCTATATCCTTCTTCAAGGCTATCAACGAATCAAGCTTAGCAATAATGGCTGCCAACTGGTCAGCGATTGGGTCTAGATGAACACCGCCTTCCTTCTGATTATTCCCGGTCTGCTCCATCTTTGATTTCCCGGCAATGGAACCAAATGATAGAACCCAAAATAAAACAAAACTAACTGATAGATTTAATTGTTGTAAACTGAAATACTACAAGATAGAAGACCCGATTCGAGATGGGTTAATCTCCAAGAACAAAGGTGATATCCAATTAGATAATAATTATTGACATCCTCCCCAAAAACAAGAACAAAGATTAAATAAGCAATAATAGCAGTAAATTAGCTGGCCCTTCAGCTTCCATTTACCCATCAGTTTCCCTTTTCAATAATTGCTTTGACCCATTAATAAATCTGACGCTAATACCCACCCGTATAGGAATCGGGTTTGTATCAGGGTGTGGCAAGGTGTTATAACAACAGAGACCATGTAGGATCTCATGGTAGTATACCAGCAGCGCATGAGGAAGAGGACTAGGATTCAGACACCGAGATGTGTCTATCAACCTTCTTATGAGATTGTATTCAGTAAGTTTTACTATTCCCAATAAAGAAAACAATAACTGGTGCGTGGAAGAACATGGTTAAGGCATGTGATGAATTAAAACATTATAACATTAATATGCAGGGCCTATATAAAAGTTCTGGTGGAGATGGTTTTTTAACTCGATTCCTGGAAGACAAATGGTTGGAAGACTCAAAGATATGTTTCCAAAGTGATTGTCAAATGGTATATTCGATTTTGAAGCTGGTTGCCTCTTGGTGTAAAACACTGATTGGATGTGGAGATTCAAGGATGGGCCGATCTAGCCAAGCATTTCAGGCTAGCCAAGGATGGACCGATCGGTGATAAGAGCCATGTCTCGACTAGAGTTATGTGGACGTACGGATATACGGCTCCCAAGTATCTAGCCACCGGTATGCACATGGGTTTGTGTCAAAAAATTCAAAATTTAGTTCTTTATAGCTAATCCAAAATTTGGTTCTTTATCTAGCCACTGATATGCACATGGGGTGATTCTTTTTGAAATGTTCTTGAAATGCAGCCGCAGCGAGTAGTGATCTTCAGTCTGCTACGGAACTTGCTCAATTTATGGTATTTCACTCATCTCATATTTGCTCCCAATAGATTTTTCCACTTAAATTAGACGTGGTAATTTTGACCCGTTTACTTTATGAATATGTCAATACGGATTAGTAATTTTCAAGTTAGAGGTAATGGGCGGGTCAAAAAGAATCTGGGTAAAAACAAAGATTTTTTTAGCATGAATCTAAATGGGTCAACCTTTATTGGGAGTTTTATAAAGCTCTCAAATTATGGATTATGATTATGAAAACTGTATAATGCCAATGTTTGTTTTATTTTAATAAAAGCGATTGCGAATAACCAATTTACCTATAAATGGGTCGATAACCATCAATAGTTGAATGAAATCCAAATTCTCAATCAGACAACAGAATATATTGAGATTATATTAATATGAGTGATTTGTGGAAAATTATAGAAATTCTTTCATTTGGGTTAGCTTTACAAGGCCCTTTCTGCAAGTTAGGGTATTTTTTAGGGATACTTTCCCAGTTCTTATACTCTAGGATTATTTTATTGGTTATTGTACATCATTCTATTATCAAATAGTGAGCTACATGTTGGTTAGTCATACGTGCTTTAAGATATTGTTTTGAGTTACAATACATATTTTTTCATTTTTTAAAACACGTAGTATGTCGTAATACAACCAGGTCCATGTCTGTTTCTAATCCTATTTAAATTGAGCTTATGTTTGTCAATTATTGCAAGGATGAAAAAATGGTATTGGGTACCAGTTCGGAACTAGTACCAAATTTCTTGTACCGGTTCGATTTTCATGCCAACATTTTGCGTTTTCGGTACCGGTTCGATACCAGTTTTTACCTTTAAATACCGGTATGTACCGGTAACGAACCGTATCATACAGTTATGGTTTTTGTTTCTCATTTCTAGATATATAGAAATTGTATCTCAGATTTATAAATATCCACAACGAAGGATGATGTAATGAAGCGGTTCCAGACTTTCAGGTGAAGGTAAAGTATGAAGGAGTTGTCTTCAACAACTACTAACAGATTGGAGCATAGTAAGGTTTTTTTTGAATAAGCCTTGCGTTTTCTTGAAATTCCTTGAAGATTTACTATTTCGTCATGCTTGCCGGACGTGCACTTTTTTCGCCTTGCGCCTAGGCTTCTAGCAAGGCCAATGCGCCTTAAGTGCGCCTTCCGCCTTTGACAACACATTTTGCTGAAGAGAGAGGGTTTTGATGTTTGTTTGGAATAGGTACCCATGTCAAGCTCCATGGTCCTTGCTTGAAAGAACCAAATATATACGAATTTCGCACCTCTTACAATAAGACAATACGTTTTGATATATAGTTGCAGCATTAAAATGATGGTTGTATGTACAGGCACAGAGGAATGCAGAGGTTTGACAGGCTTTGAGAGGCTTCAAAGAGCATTGACAAGTAAAGATGTGAAGCGACTAATGGTGACTGCCATGAAGCAGATGCAGTTGTTGGTCAGAGTCGAAACACGGGTCGACCCAATCTACCTAAAACATGTTTTTTAAATGGAAGAATATGAAAAGAAGTATAGTTATAGACTCGATGCCATGCTATTGCTTGCTGAGATTCATGTAAATGGTTTTGAAATTCTTCCATGTAATGGCACCGAATGTAAAGGTAGAATCATATTGTTTAAAACGATTCAACGAAACATAACAATTAGCAATGATATAAATTGATACGAACAAAGGATAGATCACCCGCCTATCAGAAAACACCAACACTAAATGTAATCATAGGATACATTAATTAAATTACAAAATGAAAACACTTGATCAAAAAATATCAGACATTGTACATCACATGATTTGAAGTGATTATTACAATTCTTGTACATCGTTTTTATGATCCTCCACATCCACTTTATTGCTGACTGAACCCTCACCTACTTCATCTTTTCTTTATTAATAATCACAATTTTTCATCAAAGCATGAAAAGGCTAGGAATGGCATTACAACTGATTATCTTTTTATTCTAAAGTGCATATCTAGACACCAAATCTTAAATGGATAGTCAAAATGCAACATTTCATGACTCTCTTGGTACTTTGTTCGACTTACAGAAAATGGGTATTGCACTGGAATTTGTTGTCACCGTCGCGTCGAGCGGGTATACATACACACATATATATTTACATTTTTATTTGGTGTAAAACCCCATTTCTTTTTAGTTTCAAGTTTGTGAATCGTCTAAGAACGTTGAGAAACTTCCACCTTCATCAATATCACCAAAATTCAAGAACTATGATTTCAAAATAAATTTTATACCTTCAAGGTCTTGATGGGTTTTTGACAAAGTGTGATGATATGGGGTTTGGTTCTTGCTTGAAAACCTTCAAATCACCTTAGCATCTTCAAAAGTACATGGAACAAGCTTGGAATGCACTTGAAATCTTGGAGAATGGCTTAAATTTTCAAAAATGGGGAAAGAAAGGGGGTGTTCGGCTGAATTTCTTAGAGAGAGAGAGGAGAGAGTTTTTATTTCGTTTGAAGATTTCCTTGGATTTGTAAGATTATGTTGGAATATATGGAGATTGGAAGTTTGCATGCAATCCAACAAGTGGCACAAAGGTGTGAGAGGTGGGAGAGAGAGTGTTTCATGGCTGCCACCTTTCATATATATACACACCACACACACATACATATGTATATATACATATACTGGCCAAAAAGAGGTATTTAACTGGATACCCAGTATTTTATCTAGCGTTTTAATCACATTTTAACGCGTTTTAAATTATATTTAACGATCTATAAAATTTAACTCACCAAAATATTACTGAAAAATATTTTATTTGTCTGGACTGGCAGCGTTGCCCGTATTTGGCAGTATGCGCGCTGTGCTGCACAGTACGCGCTTAAATTTGCAAAAATAGAGTTATTAAGCATTTTAATTTATATTTCCTCACAAACATGATTAAATATATTATTTTAATCATAACACACTATTTTTAGGATTTTGACATTAATCGGGCGGTCACCGACGTTCGTTTCGCATTTTAACCGTTACACGATAAGCGTTTATCTTAAAATTGCCAACAAAACTTTTAATGAATTTTAAATATACTAACACATCGAATAACATCATAATATATCAAATTCAATATAATTTGCCTTTTTGTTTAATCATAACACGTGTCACACTAGTACAGGTCCAAAATAACTGGGTGTTACATTTAACATCAAGCTGGTACACTTTAAATCCCTTCCACGAGGCAAATGCTAGAAAAATTCGGATTGCTTCGAGTCTAGCAACTGGCGCATACACCTCGGTTTAATCAATACCTTCTTGCTGATGAAATCCATTGACAACAAGTCGAGCTTTGTTTCAAATTATCACTCCTCTATCTTCTCTCTTGCATTTCAACACCCATTTGGTATCAATTACTTTTTGATTTCCTGGAAGATCAACCAGCTTCCGGAGTCCTAGTTTCTCGAATTTTTGCAGTCCTTCTTGCATTGCTTTTACCCAGCTCTGATCAGCAAGTGCTTCAGTTGGTGATTTTGGTTCATCTACGAAATAAAACAACGATGTAAGCATATATCTTGAATAGATGCCGTCTTAGAATGGAAACAGCTAAGAGCTTTTTTGATTTGATTTCGAGTCTTTACTACAACTTGTAGTTTACTGATGATGTTATCAGAGGGATGATAAGATAAATTCTGTCACACCCTCAATTTCCACTTGCGGAGTTTTACCGCGAGGCGTGTGAACAAACCAGAATCTGAAACACTAGTACGTCGAACGACTCTATATGATTTGATAATACGTTTTCAAAAATCATTTGTCGTAGATTTTATATTGTCTTGATTAGTTACCAATATTTAGCGGAAGCATCAGTTTTTAAAGTTGAGCGGAAGCATAAATAAGTAGTGAAGCGGGCGCCAACACAAACGCCAAAACAAATGAAAAACCCAAAACAATATTTGTAAATAAGACTCGATAAAAGACGTCTTGTTCAATGCATGTGCGTGCACCTAGAGCTCCTAGCGTCCTGAGAAACATGTAAAGAAACAAGTGTCAACATTAAAGATGAGTGAGTTCACAGGTTTTCATAAATTCGTTTGTTCGGTTATAGTTTGTTTTCCCCGTTATCCCTAACCCGGGATAACGTGTTGGTTCCATTATTCCAATCCCGGAATAATAAGTTGTTGCTTCCATTATCCTCAACCCAGGATAATATAGTTGTTGTTTCCATTATTCCAACCAGGAATAATAAGTTGTTGTTTCCATTATCCTCAACCCGGGATAATATAGTTGTTTCGTAATTAAGTTCAATGTTAACATATATAGGTAGCTAGCCTAAAGTCATGTCACGTAAGAGTTCGCGATCGAAGCTGACTGTTGTGCCTCCGTGTTTCAGGCCTATCACTGACCATGGCGAAGTTAGGCCAAATTATTCACCCGTTGACCATACCCGGTCGGCTAGCGCGACTAGCTCGGAAGGGGCTTGTCGGGCCCAGTAGTACTACTTATAATTCCCCCGCTATTAAACCCAATACTAACGATCCGAGAGATTGACGAGGACTTAAGTGATAAAGCTGCTTTGTGACCATAACATTACATTAACATCAACTTAGTTACCGAATAGTTATGTGACGTTAATTTCGTATAACGTAAAGAGATTGAGTTTGAAGAGTGTACACATGTTTCTCCCCCTGTTGTTTAAAAACCGGATAAAGTTAGGGGCCGTGAACTCACCTTTTGTTGCTCGGTTAGTGTAGCAAAGAAGTCGTAAAGGATGGGACCGCTAATTGCGTCCTAACAAACCAATTTATTTCAAGTCAGTGTGTGAACACACCAATACAAATTCTACACTTAATTTACGCACAAAGTGATACACACAAACAATATATCTAACACTCAAACATGCATGCAAGTATCGTCATGTGAACCTAGTGATCAAAACAACTTATCATGATCATAATCCAATCCATGCAACAATTTGGTGCACACAATCACAAGTTATCAAATTTCAGCTTAACACTCATAATTCAGCTGTTTTCTAGGATTTTTATAAAATAGTTCCAACGTTCCAAAAATTCCAATATTTTTACAGCAGGTGCCATTTATACTGTAGAAATTTATATAAATTTTCCAAGTCCTAAATCTTTACCATTAACCATAAATATTAATATACTAGGCTGCAGTCAGATTTGTCGTTTTCTGACTGCAGTCCACGGAAGAATTTATTTAAAAATCACTGATCGTCCAATTAACAAAATTCCAGTTGGTGTTGCCCGGAAATTTCCCTACCTAGTTGTTGTACAAAATTCATGACTCAACTCCCTACTGATTATAAAATCCAACTCGATAAACAACTAACAAAATTTCAGGATTTTCACAGCTTTAGTTACTGAACTTATTTGGCCCTTTAAAAATATCAAACGACTTCAGAAAAATATGAATCTAACGCCATTAGATTCGTTATTCAAATCTCTACGTTCTAGACATCAGAAAATCCGTTTTTCGACAACTAATGACCGAGTTACAGCCAGATGAAGTCGGCTGTAACTATTACTCAGCAAACTGTTTCAGCATATCATTATCATAAACTCGCATCAGCCGTTCATATGATTAACCTTGGCGATCAAGAACCGATTTCTAATCATAGATCAATACCAATATCACATCCATGCAACCCTAATTCATACCTCTAGTTTTTATGAACAAAACATAGCCTATGATTTCAGATTTTTAAACAAACATCCAACTCTTAATCTAGCATTAACAATCCGACACAACACAATCAAAACACATGTATCCGAATATTATCTTGTAGCATATGACAAATTTTAATCTTTTAATGACAGGGTAAACGAACCGTGAGTAAGATAAGGGACCGGTGATCAAAGATTGCTTGCGACCGAGGATGAAGATGGCGAGGGCTGCTGCTGCGACCGGAAGAAAAGAAAAGGAAAAGCTGTTGCGACCGAGACTGAAAGGGACTGAAAGCAACAAGCTGTTAGCGACCGAGAAAGTGAACAAGGCTGATCAGATCGAGATGATGAAGGAAAGAAGCTGTTCGCGATCAAAAGGGGCGAGAGTAAGGCTGCCGACGACAGTTTTTCTTTTAGGGTTTTGGAGTTGTGAAAGAGCATGCATGGGTGTGTGTATATATAGCGCAAGGAGACAACAAGGTCACGTTTGGTGTCTTGCGGCCGAGGGCTTGGGTGGGTCGGTTTGGGTTTGATCTTTGTTCTCACAATTGTTCTCGCAATGGGTTTGGGGTTTGGTTGCACATGGGTTGGTTTGGTTTGGTTTGCACTTGGCCGAGAATGGCTTAAGGTTTAAGGTTTAAATCTCGCGGCCAAGGACTTGGGTTGGTTTGGTTTGTGTACATATTTACCATACTTATTTTATAACTAAAACAATCACACAAACACATATCACGTATTCATTAACTCGTACACGTTTAATACTTAGCATATACTTTATTCGACAAGTGTCGCATTTAAGTTATCCGAAACACCCGGGATTTCACATTATCCCCATGTTGAAAGAATTTTCGTCCCGAAAATTGAGTAAACGCGGTTTAGAATGTAGCGTACATGTTTAGAGTGCCACGCACAAAGAGTTAGTTCGTTAATGATGGTACGCAAAGTTACAAGAAGTTCCCAAGTGCCATACACAAAGATTTCCAAGTGCCATGCACAAGAATTTAGTTAACAATAGTACACGAAAGTATGAGAAGTTTCCAGGTTGTCACATCATCCCCATGTTGAAAGAATTTTCGTCCCGAAAATTTAGTTACTGGTATCGTTAGATTGCTGCTCAGTTGCGAAGAGGTGTGGGTATTTGCTTTTCATTTGGTCCTCTCTTTCCCACGTGAACTCCGGTCCACGCTTAGAGTCCCAACGAACCTTAACGATCGGAATTTTGCTGTGCCTTCGAGTCTTGATCTCACGATCCATAATCTCGATAGGCTGTTCCACGAAGTGTTGTTGTTCATCCACTTGGATCTCATCCAATGGAATGACTAGGGTTTCATCTGATAGACACTTCTTCAGATTTGACACGTGAAATACGTTGTGAACTCCACTGAGTTCGGCAGGAAGGTCTAGTTGATAAGCTATGGGTCCAATACGTTTCAAGATTACAAACGGGCCTACGTACCGTGGGTTTAGTTTGCCCCGTTTTCCAAAGCGGATTACACCCTTCCAGGGTGACACCTTTAGTAGGACACGGTCGCCTACTTGAAATTCGAGCGGTTTGCGTCGTTGATCAGCGTAGCTTTTCTGTCGATCTCATGCCGCCGCCATGTCGTTTCTGATTTGTACAATCTTTTCAGTAGCCTCAAGTATTAACTCAGGGCCTGTGAGTTGACTGTCACCAACTTCTACCCAACAAACCGGTGATCTACATTTACGACCGTATAATGCCTCAAACGGTGCTGCCAAAATACTCGTATGATAACTGTTGTTATATGAGAATTCTACTAGAGGCAGGTGGATTTCCCAACTATTTCCGAAGTCTACGACGCATGCCCTAAGCATGTCTTCCAAGGTTTGTATGGTCCTTTCACTTTGACCGTCAGTCTGAGGGTGATAAGCTGTGCTCATATGTAAGCGGGTTCGCAACGCTTTCTGGAGTGACTGCCAGAAGTTGGACGTGAAGCGAGCATCTCTGTCCGAGATGATGGATGTTGGCACTCCGTGCCGAGAAACTACTTCCTTTATGTAGATGCGAGTCAACTTCTCCATCTTATCTGTTTCTTTAATAGCTAGGAAGTGTGCAGACTTAGTTAAACGATCCACAATTACCCAGATGGTATCGCAACCACCCAAAGTTCGCGGGAGTTTAGTGATGAAATCCATTGAGATCTGATCCCA
This sequence comes from Scalesia atractyloides, assembly GCA_947069175.1. Lineage (NCBI taxonomy): Eukaryota > Viridiplantae > Streptophyta > Magnoliopsida > Asterales > Asteraceae > Scalesia > Scalesia atractyloides. The sequence continues at coordinate 50,321,080 of CAMTDV010000005.1, read as the reverse complement.
TTTCCACACTGGGATCTCAGGTTGTTGGAGTAGCCCCGATGGCTTTTGATACTCTACCTTCACTTTTGCACAAGTAAAACACTTGCTTACGTAGGTGGCTATATCGGCTTTCATGTTGGGCCACCAATACGCAGCTTTAAGGTCTTGATACATCTTATCCGAACCCGGATGGACAGAGTATCGGGATTTGTGAGCTTCATCCATGACTAGCTCTCTGAGGTTTCCGTAGAGAGGTACCCATATGCGATTCATGAAATACCGGGCTCCATTGGGTTTTACTTCCCAATCGCGTTCCATTTTTCCCACCGATTCGGCTTTGATGTTTTCCTCCTTAACTGCTTCTAACTGGGCGTCGCGTATTTGTTCGGGTAGCCCTGAATGAATAGTGAGTTGTAATGCTCGTACACGACGAGGTTTCAAGTGTTCCTTCCTACTGAGGGCATCAGCTACCACGTTAGCTTTACCCGGGTGATACCAAATGGCACACTCATAATCGTTCAAGAGTTCGACCCAGCGACGGTGTCGCATGTTCAACTCTTTCTGATCAAAGATGTGTTGGAGGCTCTTGTGGTCTGTAAAGATTGTGCACTTCGTTCCATAGAGGTAGTGTCTCCAAATCTTAAGTGCAAACACTACTGCTCCCAATTCCAGGTCATGCGTCGTCTAGTTTTTCTCGTGAACCTTCAGTTGTCGCGATGCATACGCGATGACCTTATCACGTTGCATGAGTACGCATCCCAATCCCTGAATGGAAGCATCACAATATACTACAAAGTCATCTGTTCCTTCCGGCAAGGACAGAATGGGTGCACTGCAAAGTTTCTGTTTCAGCAATTGAAATGCTGCTTCTTGCTTGTCACCCCAAGCATACTTGATGCCTTTCTGGGTGAGGGTAGTAAGCGGTTGTGCGATCTTTGAAAACCCCTCGATGAAACGTCTGTAGTAACCAGCCAATCCCAAAAATTGGCGGATCTCCGTCGGTGTCTTGGGTGCTTCCCAGTTTTTGATGGCTTCAATCTTGGCAGGGTCCACGTGGATACCCCTTTCATTCACGATATGCCCGAGAAACTGAACTTCCCGAATCCAGAAATCACACTTCGAAAGCTTGGCATATAGCTTTTCCTGTTGAAGTAATCCTAGCAGTAATCGTAGGTGTTCAGCATGTTCTTCTTCACTTTTGGAGTAGATGAGTATGTCATCGATGAACACAATGACAAATTTGTCGAGATATGGTTTACACACACGGTTCATGAGGTCCATGAACACCGCAGGTGCGTTGGTTAGACCGAAGGGCATGACCAAGAACTCATAATGGCCATACCGAGTACGAAATGTCGTCTTGGCGATGTCCTCCTCCCTGACGCGTAGCTGATGATAACCGGACCGTAGATCAATTTTAGAGTAGTAGCTTGACCCTTGAAGTTGGTCGAAGAGATCGTCGATGCGAGGTAACGGGTATCGGTTCTTGACAGTAACCTTGTTGAGTTCCCTGTAGTCGATGCACATGCGGAAGGTCCCGTCCTTCTTCTTGACAAAAAGGACTGGAGCTCCCCATGGCGAAACGCTTGGTCGGATAAACCCTTTTTCTAATAGTTCCTGAAGTTGGGTAGACAGCTCCTGCAGCTCGGCTGGAGCTAGGCGGTATGGAGCCTTGGCGATAGGAGTTGCATTGTTCGCCAATTCAATTTCAAACTCCAATTGTTGATGGGGTGGAAGACCAGGTAGTTCTTCTAGGAATACATCAGAAAAATCACGGACGACAGGGATGTCTTCTATGCGTTTCTCGTCCTTAGGCTGTTCGGTAATTAGTGCGAGTAAAGCGAAGGAGTTCTTCCTCCGAAGATACTTCTGCGCTTGCATGTAAGAGATGATGTTGGTGACGGCGCTTGCCTTATCGCCTTGTACCGTCAAGATTTCGTCGTTCGAGAGCGGAATACGGATAGGTTTTTCGAAGCAGAGAACTTCAGCCCGGACGTCGGATAGCCAGTCCATTCCGACTACCACGTCAAAACTACCCAAGGTAGTTGTCATCAGATCAATGGTAAAAGTGTGACCCGCGAGTTGGAGTTGACAGCCGGGATACTATATGGGTCACATCTACAGAATTACCATCGGCTAATTCTATAACATAAGGGGTCTCTAATGGTTTAAGCGTGAGATTTAGGTTCTTCCTAAAAGACTCAGATATAAAGCTCCTATCCGCACCCGTATCAAAAAGCACAGTAGCAAAATGTTCATTAAGGGGAAACTTACCGGTGACCACGTTCGAGTCGTTTCTGGCCTCTCTGCGGCCCAATGTAAATGCGCGACCTTTGGCACCTCCTGTGCCACCGTTCCCATTATTGTTGTTGTTATTATTGTTGTTGTGGTTATTGTGGTTGTGGTTGTTTCCACCATTATTGTTGTTGTTACGCAGCTTTGGGCAGTCTCTTCTGAAGTGAGCAGTACTACCACACTGATAGCATCCCCGGTTAATACCCTGCTGCTGACCCTGGGGTTGATTTTGATTCTGTCGGGACATGATTTCCCCACGACAATCCTTTGCCGCATGTCCCATCTTGCCACATCGTTGGCAGCGATTTCCGGCACAAGGGCCGTTATGATGGAGATTACAGCGGTTGCACTGCGGCTTTCGACCTGCATAGCCGCCTGCATTCTGGTTGTTGTTGTTGTTGACGGGTTGATTTTGGTGACCCCTGTGGCTGTTGTAATGATTGAACCGTTTCTGGCTCCCCTCTTGTGGCTGAGATGACGAAGACTGTCGAGCAGACGAGTCTTCAAACTTTCTTTTGTTATCAGGGGCAACTTCAGTTGTACCCCGTGCTCGCAACTTCTTTTGATCCACCGCCTTATCGGTGAGTTTGTGAGCCAGTCGGATTGCTTGATGTTCAGTTGCAGGGTTACTAGCCATTACTATACCCTGAATCTCCGGAACCAGACCCCCGAGATATAACTCGAGTCTTTTCTCCACAGTGTTGGCCAAATCGGGACACAGAAATACCAAGTCATGATGTTTTGCTGTGTAAGCTTCAATTTCAGATCCCACCATCTTGTGGTTCCATAAGGCTTGCTCCAACTATTGCACTCTGTCTCATGGACAGTACTCCTCTTTGATTAGGGCCTTAAAATCGGCCCAGGCCATAGCATTTGCAGCAATAAGTCCACGCGTTCGGACTTGCGCGTTCCACCAGGTTAATGCCCCATCTTCCAGCGTTGAGGCAGCATACTTGACCTTATTGGCCTCAAGGCAATTGCACATTTCGAACACTGATTCGGACTTTTCGATCCAACGGACCAGTCCTATGGGTCCTTCTGCACCCGTGAAATTGCTCGGTTTCGTATCGAGGAACATCTTGTAGGGGTTAAGACCTCTCCTGCTGTTGGTGGGTTTTGAACACCTGCCAGAGCAGCATTCACGTTTTCTTGGATCATTGCGGCTAATTCTTAAGGCGTCATGTTTGAGATTTCCGCGACTTCCAGTTGCCATTTTAGATCTAAGTAGAAAATAAATAGACTGAAGGAAAGTAAATAAAATAAGCGAGACGTGTCAGTCTTCTACGTCTCCATTTCCCAATTCGCTATCGTTGCTGTCATCCTGCGCGGCATTTCCAGCTTCTACAGCTGAGTCCTCCTCCGGATCCTCCTCTGGATCCTCTTCCGAATCCTCTTCCGGATCCTCCTCTACCGGCACTGGAGGGGCCGGTGCTGGTGCAGGTGCTTGATTTTGCTGTAGTTCCAGAATGTTCCAACTATTTTCCAGGACTCTGTCCTCGAGCCAGTCGGCTCTTATCTGCTCAGCACGCAGATCTCTGGCTAAGGTGTTACGAGCTATCTTACTCGTATGCTGCTCTTCCTCGAGCGAGTCGGTTTTACCTGTCAGTTGTCGGATCATCCATCCTTGTGCTAGGATGGTTTCCTGCATTCTTTCTAACTGTTCTTGTTGTTTCTGTATCATGATTCTAAGTAGGTCATCTCCTACTTCTACAGGGTTAACCGGTTTGACCGGCACAGCGATGGTTGGGCCGTGATGACGACTCCTCCCCCAGAGCGAGCCTTTTCCTCGCAGCTGAGCGCGTTTCCACGCCATAAGATGGTAAGGGTTCCACCACAGGTGCCTTTCCTGGCGCCCTTGGGTGCGTAAGTTTGTCGGATGATGATGAGGATGAGGATGATGACATTGCCTTTAGGTTGTGTAGTTAGTTACGAGTTGCATTCATTTCAATTATGCAGTCATATTTCACATAACATAGTTGTGGTACATAATATAACAAGATATAACAGTTCGGTGCCAAACTAAGTCTAGTGTCGTGAATTCAGCTATAGTTTAGGTCTACTTCTAATGCAAACCTGGTTCTCTATAGCTAGTGGCTCTGATACCAATCTGTAACACCCTCAATTTCCACTTGCGGAGTTTTACCGCGAGGCGTGTGAACAAACCAGAATCTGAAACACTAGTACGTCGAACGACTCTATATGATTTGATAATACGTTTTCAAAAATCATTTGTCGTAGATTTTATATTGTCTTGATTAGTTACCAATATTTAGCGGAAGCATCAGTTTTTAAAGTTGAGCGGAAGCATAAATAAGTAGTGAAGCGGGCGCCAACACAAACGCCAAAACAAATGAAAAACCCAAAACAATATTTGTAAATAAGACTCGATAAAAGATGTCTTGTTCAATGCATGTGCGTGCACCTAGAGCTCCTAGCGTCCTGAGAAACATGTAAAGAAACAAGTGTCAACATTAAAGATGAGTGAGTTCACAGGTTTTCATAAATTCGTTTGTTCGGTTATAGTTTGTTTTCCCCGTTATCCCTAACCCGGGATAACGTGTTGGTTCCATTATTCCAATCCCGGAATAATAAGTTGTTGCTTCCATTATCCTCAACCCAGGATAATATAGTTGTTGTTTCCATTATTCCAACCAGGAATAATAAGTTGTTGTTTCCATTATCCTCAACCCGGGATAATATAGTTGTTTCATAATTAAGTTCAATGTTAACATATATAGGTAGCTAGCCTAAAGTCATGTCACGTAAGAGTTCGCGATCGAAGCTGACTGTTGTGCCTCCGTGTTGCCAGGCCTATCACTGACCATGGCGAAGTTAGGCCAAATTATTCACCCGTTGACCATACCCGGTCGGCTAGCGCGACTAGCTCGGATGGGGCTTGTCGGGCCCAGTAGTACTACTTATATAAATTTTCCAAGTCCTAAATCTTTACCATTAACCATAAATATTAATATACTAGGCTGCAGTCAGATTTGTCGTTTTCTGACTGCAGTCCACGGAAGAATTTATTTAAAAATCACTGATCGTCCAATTAACAAAATTCCAGTTGGTGTTGCCCGGAAATTTCCCTACCTAGTTGTTGTACAAAATTCATGACTCAACTCCCTACTGATTATAAAATCCAACTCAATAAACAACTAACAAAATTTCAGGATTTTCACAGCTTTAGTTACTGAACTTATTTGGCCCTTTAAAAATATCAAACGACTTCAGAAAAATATGAATCTAGCGCCATTAGATTCGTTATTCAAATCTCTACGTTCTAGACATCAGAAAATCCGTTTTTCGACAACTAATGACCGAGTTACAGCCAGATGAAGTCGGCTGTAACTATTACTCAGCAAACTGTTTCAGCATATCATTATCATAAACTCGCATCAGCCGTTCATATGATTAACCTTGGCGATCAAGAACCGATTTCTAATCATAGATCAATACCAATATCACATCCATGCAACCCTAATTCATACCTCTAGTTTTTATGAACAAAACATAGCCTATGATTTCAGATTTTTAAACAAACATCCAACTCTTAATCTAGCATTAACAATCCGACACAACACAATCAAAACACATGTATCCGAATATTATCTTGTAGCATATGACAAATTTTAATCTTTTAATGACAGGGTAAACGAACCGTGAGTAAGATAAGGGACCGGTGATCAAAGATTGCTTGCGACCGAGGATGAAGATGGTGAGGGCTGCTGCTGCGACCGGAAGAAAAGAAAAGGAAAAGCTGTTGCGACCGAGACTGAAAGGGACTGAAAGCAACAAGCTGTTAGCGACCGAGAAAGTGAACAAGGCTGATCAGATCGAGATGATGAAGGAAAGAAGCTGTTCGCGATCAAAAGGGGCGAGAGTAAGGCTGCCGACGGCAGTTTTTCTTTTAGGGTTTTGGAGTTGTGAAAGAGCATGCATGGGTGTGTGTATATATAGCGCAAGGAGACAACAAGGTCACGGTTTGGTGTCTTGCGGCCGAGGGCTTGGGTGGGTCGGTTTGGGTTTGATCTTTGTTCTCACAATTGTTCTCGCAATGGGTTTGGGGTTTGGGTTGCACACGGGTTGGTTTGGTTTGGTTTGCACTTGGCCGAGAATGGCTTAAGGTTTAAGGTTTAAATCTCGCGGTCAAGGACTTGGGTTGGTTTGGTTTGTGTACATATTTACCATACTTATTTTATAACTAAAACAATCACACAAACACACATCACGTATTCCTTAACTCGTACACGTTTAATACTTAGCATATAATTTATTCGACAAGTGTCGCGTTTAAGTTATCCGAAAAACCCGGGATGTCACAAATTCCTGGGCATCACTTCATCAGAAACTCCACCACTTCATTTTCCAGATTAGTGATGTTTTGTTCAGCCACTGAATCAGGAATAGTATTACTTGCAGATGCTTCGTTTTGATTACTAAGACCTGTAGATTGATTTAAAAAACTGTTATCTGCTCAGATTCATCATCGGAACTGGATTCACCATCTTGATCATAAGTCGGTGTATCTTCAGAAACATCATCATTTGTCTGAGAAGAAATGTGCTATCTAGAACTTATCACTGGTTCAAAAAGTGGTTCATCTTGTGAATTACTTGGCCCTTCTCTAGAATCATGTGTTCCAATAGATGGTTGAGTTACCACTATCGGTCTTGGAACTTGTTCTTGATTGCAGTCTGATGTAGATGATATAACACTGCAAGTTCTTCTTCATTTGGCTCTTCTAGTAGATCAAAAGAATTCCACAAACTTTCATAATTGAACATCTAAGAGTCACCAGCCTTCTGAGTTGGCATTGTATATCTTCTACAATCAACGTGTTGAGCTAGAATCACCTGATTCAAACTTGGTAAGAATACACGTCGAAGTGGACTAGCATATCCAACGAAGAAACCTTCTAATGATCTTGCACCAAACTTTCCACCAGGATCAATAATCGTGCAAGGAGATCCAAAAGGTTAAAGAAATTCTAAGTTCAGCTTCCGTTGATTAAGAAGTTTAAAGCATGTCTTCTTATGAGGCTTGGCAGTTAATACTCTGTTTAGAGTATAACATGCAGACGCAACTGCCTCACTCCAGAAACTTACAGGTAACTTCTAATCAGCAAGCATCGTTCTAGCAGTTTCAATAAGTGTGCGATTCTTACATTCAGCTACTCCATTTTGTTGAGGAGTATAGGGTGTGATGAATTCGTTAAGAATGCCTTTATCATTGCAAAATTCGAGCATGTGATTATTCTTGAATTCCGTACCAATATCACTTTTGATTCTTCCGATTGGCAAATGATACAAATTTTCAAGTTTTCGGAAAAGTATCATCAGATTCTGAAATGTTTCCTCCTTACTCTCTTGAAAAAAAACACATGAGAACCTTGAATAATCATCTGTAACAACTAGGCAATATAGATCTTCGGATATGCTTTTAACATTGACAGGTCCAAAGAGATCCATGTGAAGCCTTTCTAGTGGTAACTTGATCGAATTCAACAATTTTTTCAGATGAGATTTCTTGTGCTGCTTCCCCTTCTTGCAACTCAAACAATTATCGTTCAAATGGAAACTTTTGAAATTCACACCCTCCAATAGGTTTTTATGAACTAGAAAATTCATTTTCCTCAAATGTATGTGACCCAACTTCCTATGCCATAACACTGACTCTTTCTCTGTAGCCTTAGAAACAAAACATTGTGTTGATTTCGAGGTAGTAGATGCAATACTCATATTGAGAACATACAGATCATTTTCCCGTGGAGCACGCAAGAGAATCCACTCCTTTGGAATTAAGAATCCAGGCTTCAAAATCAAACATTCTTTGCTATTGAAATGTGTTGTGAACTTTTTTATCATAGATCTGTGAGATGCTCAGCAAATTGTTCTCTAATTCCACAATATAGTTCACTTTGTCAAACGATACAACGCCATTTGAGAGCCTTCCTTCTCCAACTATCCTCCCACCTTGGTTTCCAGCAAACCCTGCATATCCACCACGTATGGATTTGACATCATAGAGTAAAGCCAGCATTCTTGTCATGTGTCTGGAAGCTCCACTGTCCATGATCCATTTGGAAATTATTGACCTTGGAAGCCCCTGCATATGTAACAAAGCTTCTAGTTAAAGAGAGAAGCCCAAGCCTTTTTGGTCTTGGTTGTAGGATAAACTTCCTCATATTCACTCTCATAATCGCTTTCATACTCAAAATCACTATCAAAAAATTCATCAACTGATAACTTGACAGATTTATCTATCTTCTTACCTTTTGTCAGTTTCGGAAACTCTTTCTTACTATCAGTTTCCACTGATTTCTTACTTTCCTCATTTTTTCTTTCTTGTTCAACCTTTTTCTCACCTGTCGTAGAATAAGCTTGTTTGAAATTCTCAGAAGATGTTTTTGTTTTAATCCCCCATTTTTGTTGTTTCAAATTTGCCTTTTTTGGATAAAATGTTGATTCTTTTTGTTCGACTTTAACCGATGATTCACCAGTATTATTGTTTGATAAAAAATCCTTTACTTGTTTTACAAATTCAGTGTTTCTTTTTAGAATCTTTGTGGGCAGAAAATCTGGTGATTTAAGTTTCACATTTTCTGAGAACTTCCTTTTCCCATAAACACATCTTGGATTCTTTTCCAAACATTGTCGTGCAATATGCCCAACTTCGTTGCATTTGAAACATCTTCTTCTATCAATTTTAGCAGATGAATCCAACTCCTTACCAAATTTTTTCTCCTTGTTGAACTCATCATTGGATTGTTTACAAATGATTTCTCTCACTTACCATGTTTGTTCCGGAAATAAACGCAATCTTTTTGTTTTTAAAATTTTATTTTTGGAATTTTCTGTCATTCTTCTTTTGTTCAAAACCCAAACCTCCTCTCCTGTGTTCAAGAAAATCCTTTCCCTTTTGGTGATAATTGTTAAAGGTCTTTTTAGGTTTTGAATAGAACATTTTCACATTTTTCTCAAGATCAGCTGAAGTCACTTCAACAAGTTTGAAAAGTTTATCAATATGTTCTTCTTTCACACTCTGGATCGGAAATGTCTCATCAAAATACAATCTATCAGAATCCTTGACTTTGTAAAGAACATCGTTAGGATCATCACTTAAATTTTTTTTCGATGATACAAGAATTTTTTTGTAAAAACTATCCTCATTTCCAGATTGTGAATTTGACTGAGAACTATTCAAACTTGATTCAGCACTTTCAAAAGTTTACTTATCTGAGTCACTTTTCAACACCTTTTCAACAACATTTTTACCAACTCAATTTCATTGTCATTTTTAGATTTAGTGTATATATATCTATGTTCTCAGGCAGCTCATCAATCATCTCAGTTCTGAGTTTTATGTTAAGCGCCTTTTCCATCCCATCATGTGTCTTTTTAGAATAATTTTGCCACATGGGTGGTGGAACACGTATATAATCTACACTTTTCTTTTCATTTTGATCACTTTCTCCCTTTTCAGTTTTAGGTAGAATGTGATGGATGACATATGAACTGCTCGAGTAACTGATCAAAAGTTTATTTACCCTTTCAGTTTCAATTTTTATATTTTCCAACTCATTCTTAAGTTCAGCAATCGTATTTAGATGTATGTTAATCGCCATCTGTTTTTCCATTACGGTTGCTTTTAACATATCCATTATTTTACCGTTTTCCAAATTTGCTTGCTCTACCATCTTATAAGTTCTTTTTATTTTATCATAAGCTTCTTTCATTGTTCTATAATCATATTTGAATTTTCTGAATGTTTTCTAATTTCCTTAATGATTTTATCATTTTCAACACAATTTTCACATGTCTCAGTGCACTTTATACAAGGTTTTTCAACCTCAACAATTTGCACTTTTACCACTTCCTTTACCAATTCTTTCTCATTATCTGACTCCTTTGTCACTGTATAAAAATCTATCTCTTTCAAATTTGCCATCATCGCTTTATCTGCAATCTTTGTCAAATTTTCAACCGTCATTTCCTTTCAACGTTGATCACTTCTTCAACCTCTGGTTTCACTATCTCCACCGACTCACCATGGAATCCAGTACTAAAATATCCTGCAAAAGAAAACTCATATCCGGTAGAATTATATTCTTGAAAGCATTATGTAAAATGTTTTCTTCCTTAGATCATTGAAGATATACCTCTAAAATAGCTTTATCCAATGTTTCTTCATCAAAGACAACATTTTCCGAACATTCTTCCATTTCAGGTTCTGGTTCCTCGATGATTTCTGCCAATAACGCCAAGCTTTCTTTTTTTGAGATATACTTATTCCAATTGAAACATTCATCCTCTTGTGCTACGACCAAGGACTTTTCTCTAGAAATTGATGAACCATCTTCGATTTGAATAACTCTTGACTGAGTAGGAGATGGTTGATTATAAATTGCCTTCTTGTAATAGTCGTTGCCAAAAGGATTCTGATTACTGTTTACTTCCCAATTCGTGCACTCTCTCTTAAAATTTCCCTTTTCCCGAGACTTAAAAGACGTAGCCTTCGACTTGTCAAACCCAAGTTTACCATCCATGGTTCCTAAATCCTTTCTACCAGTGATTTCAATGAATCTTTGTGCTCGTCGAACAATAGATGCCATACACCATTTTATATCCATCAGTTCAAGCTCTTTTTGATCAATTTGATCATAGTCTTCCTTTTTCATTTCTGGATTTCCTATTCTTCCAGCAATTAAACTTTCAAACATATTTGGGAATTTAAGACTTATCATAGGACATGTTTAACCATCCGATCACACGTTTACGCAAATTACACGTTAAAGTAGCGTAAACTACCTTAACGAGTCATGACAGGTCAAAAGCACTTTGGATCCTTTCCAAATCAGAATGTTAAGTTTCTTAAACCATATTATATGAGTTCCAACACTCGTTTGGTTTATAAGACTTCATTCTATCCAATCCTCCGATTAAAGTCCCGACACACTAACATTGTTATCCGATATCAGGACACACTTGAATCCTTGATCTCTTGAGCTTTGTTTGACCATTCGAACAAGGCTTATACGCAATCCCAAGTGAGTACATAGTCCCCTCTTTTACGTTTTTCCAAATGTTTTGGGGTGATTCATATGTGCCTATCACTACTTTCTGTACATGATTCAAAAACATTTTGCTTCGTATGTTGACCTAGCATACCTAGTAAATGGTTTTCAAAAACATTATGCTTCGTATGTTGACCTAGCATACCTAGTAAATGGTTTTCAAAACATTTTCACAACATGCTTACATTGTTCTAGACATTTTGGTGCCTTGAACTCGACAATGATACATTCATTAATATAAACCCCGTCGGCCGGTAATATGTTATGACACCCCATTCCCGCTTCCTAGTTTGTTTGGAAGTATCCATAAGGAATGACAGATCCCGATGAACATTTGATAAACCTTTGTCCTTATAAGGGTTTATCCGACAGTCAACAAGTCTTGAATGTATTCGTCAACAATACATATATATGTTTACACAATAAAACCATTGATTTATAAAACAAAACCTTTGATTAAACAATACTATTGTTTATACAAAGACATTGGTATATACATGACAATTTGTTTTTACGTAAGACAATGCTTTACACATGACTTCTGGTTTACGCAAGACATTGTTTTATACAAGACATGACATATTTTATACCAGATATAACATATTTTGGTTATTAAGTTAACCATTCATCATTCTTTTAATTCATTTAATTTCATATGATTTCATAAAAGAAACACTTTTATAATGATTCATGGCTACTTTTGAAATAGTCAAACCTTTCTTAAACAATGAAAGCCATGAATCTTCATCACAAAACCTATGTTACTCATTGACATTTTTATGCTGACGTTTTACTTTCACATATGTTTCAGGAGCTTATGTTTGAATTTGAGCATGCTTCACATAGGGCGAACTTGGGCCTTTGTGACTTTAAAAATTGCAAGACAACTATTGTACTTTGTTGTATTATATACAAGACAATGAAAACAATTAACTCAATAAAACAAAACTTTATGTACCATGTGTTGTGAAACAATTTATAACGTGACTCACCAATGTTTCTGCCACCTGTTGTTGTATATACGCGATTGGGGTGTTACATTTGTTTTAACTTTTTAACACTATAATTCTCCAGCATACTATGATAGTCCACTGATGTACTATTATTTCCTCTTTTTAAACGAAAACTATTTTTGTCTTTTTCCTGTTTTTGTACTTTTTTGGTTTTATAATGTTTTTGTATTTTCCACAACATTTCTCCTCCTAAAATCAATAACATATTTTTGGATTTTTATTTTTTTAAAGAAAGAAATTCTAAAAAAATATAAAAGTGACAAACCAATGTGGATCACGAAAACTCGTCATTCGATCCGTATTTAACCTCAATTTTCTCATCTGATGTTAGATTTTTCATACTGTTAATTCTTAAAAGATATTTAAATCTTGTTCGATCAAAAGCTTTGGTATAAAAGTTTTCCTTTTGTTCATCAATGTGGATTTTTCTATTCGAATCAACTTTTTCTCGTGGCTATCACGGATAAAGTGATGTCGAATCTCTAAATGTTTAGTCTTTGAGTGTTGAATCGGATTCTTAGTTATATCTGTTTTGGTCAAAAATTATCAAAGCAATTAAGTGATCAAATTTAGTTTGTGTGATACCTAGGACGAAACTAGGTACACCATAATCGATCCACAATTTTAAGTATGCTTAAAACAATAATTGTGCGAAAATCCTAAAAACATGTATGACTTGTGTGCTATATTAAATGATATCTGTTATGTCTCGGAGGAATCCGAGAGCACATCATGGTTAACACAACACTAATAAGAGCCAACGGTGCGAGGTTGGTTCCTTAGCTTTTAAAAACGTGTTAAACGGGAGCTTTTCGTTTAATAGCACATTAAACATTTGACTAAGATTATTCGGCCAATGGTGGGGCTATTTAAGATTCTGAGTTCACGGAACATCTTAGTTATGTGCCATAGACCATGACATAAGATTTTAACTGCGGCCTAAACTAGTCGAAGGGTTCGGGTATCGTCCCATGTCATAGTATTAATTGCGGCCTTCCCGTGAGATTGAACGATCGTGTTCCACTAGTTTAAGGCATGGTCGGTAAAGGTACAAGTCGTATACTTAACTGCACAGTCACCGGGACAATTACTTATATTGATTACCGATTCCGACTTCTCGATCCATTTCACTAACCCATTCGGTCCTTCAATTCCATGAAATTCCATTGGTTTGCAGTCCATGAAGTGCTTATACGTGAGACCGGTCTAACATTGTTTTGTGCGTGGTTTTGATTATTGTTTTGACCTACCGGCCCTATTTGCAGGAGCTGTTGTCGGTTAGCATTGATATCGGCGCTAACCTGCGCAACGATCTTGGGGATGACTGCCTGAACCTGTTGCGCTATCATTTGCATGATTTCAGCCTCCGTCATTTGTGGTGCGCGTTTTGGGGCCATTCTATTATAAACAGTATATATATATGCATCAATGTCACACGTTCAATCATCACATATCGCATAATTTCATCGCACACATGAGCCCACAACATGCATACCCAAAATCATCATCATATATATAATAACATCTGTCATCATACAACTGTCAAAATTTGCACATAGACTTAACCCATAAGGGCCAGTGCTTAAATGTGTTGTCAAACCTGGTCACCGAAATGACGTACATACACCATACAACGAAACTACGAAACTACGAAAACACAGAAGCACTATGACTACATCACCACCTCGACATGGACATAAAACCTAGTGCTTGGTAGGATGTGCAAAATATACATCATGTCTGTCTATACTAAAAAGAAAACCATACTACGAACGCCAAAACAACCAACATGTCAGTCCCACAAAACCTGCCACCAGGCCTAAGATGGCACCGATGCATCCATGCAACATCGCCTGGAAACGGCCCTAGTGGTAATGAACGTATCCCATGCCCTGTTGCAAAGTAATGATCGCCTGCTGTAAGATGATCAGATAATCTCCCATCGATCTCCTTTGCTGCTCATCCTCGTCGCGCGCCATCTGTAGCGAAGCAATCTGCTCGAATAAGAACCCCATCAGACTGCTCTCGGTGAGGGGAACAGGTGCCTCCTAAGGAAGGGAATGGTACGCCCCATGCAGGTGGGGAAGGATCTCTGACCGGGCGAGAAGGGCCACCTCGCTCATAGGTATGGAAAGGGGAAGGGTCCTCTCTTGGTGGTGTGAGGAAACGGTCAGTAACCTGCTGCCGTGCTCCCATAGGTATCAGTATCGGGCGGATAGGGGAGGGTGGTGGTGTAAAAGCAGGTACGGGTGCGGGTATGCTCCGACGGGCCGTCTGCCGGAGGCTGATGGTGGGTACTTCATGAGAACTAGGTGAAGATGGTGAGTAAGTACTCTGGGTAGAAGGAGTATAAGGCTCAGGACGAGTCTCCGGCGTAGGTAAACAAGGTGCTACAGGCTCCCACTCCCAATGCTTCGTAGCAGGAGTAGGGCTCCGGGGAATAGGTCCTAACTGTACAACGATTTCAGGGGTACGACTACTCTCCGAGGAGCTAGTCGGGTGGTGAGGTGAAGAACATAGGCGCTCGAGACCTCTCCCTCACGCATGGTACATGGTCTAGGTGGGTAACTACCACAACAGTAACCAGACTGATCCGGCTCGTTGCTCGACATCTGGTGGGGTATAAGTGGATCCTCCTCAGGATTTGTCTCAGTACGGGATGCAGTCTGATGATTCGTATAACGTGACATGGTACCTGTAGAGAAAGGCAACTAAAATATTGATTCTATTGACTGAAATAACCGAAAATAAACATTCCAAAGATATACACATAAGCACGTATTGCACAAAAAATTGATTTTAAAATTTTAAAAATTATACATAGTTTGTTATGTTAGTATTTGCATCCCCTTCCTATCTTATCTCAAAGACGTTTCCAGAAATCCCAGGTACAAGCAAATATATTAATGTGTTTCGGACCACAATAATTTATTTGCCTAACAAGACATCCCGGTAATAGTCATACTATTCAGCCTCTAAAGGTTCTCAATGCAAGGAAACTAAACTTAGGATTATAGTCTAGGTTCATTAGAATTAATTCGCTATGACCGATGGCTCTGATACCATCTTCTGTCATACCCCGACTCGCAGCGGAAGACAATTGCAGGATGCGATAGACACATGGTATTTCCTCATAATTTAAAAACGTGATATCATATAAAGAGGGAACATCGGTTACAACACACATAAACTATCATATTACACCCCATTAGTTCAAGTGCGGTACTACAAGTCCCACAGCCTTTATTTTGCTACTGTCCGCTTACTCAAGCCTTTCCATACGAACGTTCCTCATTCTTGATTAGTTTAAACCTGAAATACAAGTTAATTTAAAAAAAAAAGGGTCAGCTAATCGAGCCGGTGAGTTCCACTGGTTTGGTTGTTTCAAAGCTAAATGCGTTAACAAGTTTAATTGCACGTATTCCAGATCACAGATGGAATTACATGAGTTCTCAAATGAAACCTTGACCACAGTAACCGTGTCATGTCACATTTGACACCTCAGCACACCAGGCCGTGTCACGTTCAACACCTCAGACCACCGACTACGTCACATGCAGCCCAACGCCCCGGGGGTAGTTATGCTTAACCACATAACATAGTTTAGGACGCGTGCCGTTTCCTGGCTGCCGGCACACTGGTCCGGCGGCAACTGGGTTTGTCAGACCAATAGTACTATCCACCGCCCACGGCTTACGTTAATCACTTGCATTGGGGATAGTTCGTGTGTTAGGTAATTCTCATCATCACAAGTTGGTGCAATTAACATAGTTTGTAACATGTAATTCATCCAGAAAATAGTAAAACAGTTTCAAAGAGGGGGAGTGAAACTCATAGTGAGGGTAGTAGCCTCAATCAAAGAGTGATTGCAACTGGATCAGCTTTAATACCACGCATGCAAGTAGGGGCTCAAATCAGCATCTAAGTTGGTAATGGTTATAACTTAGACCCGGTTATGAGTTTTGACCCCAGAGTAAACCCATAGGATAATGGTATGGTGATGGATGTCAGGGTAGTATCAGTTTTTAGTTTGGCTTCTTGGCACCGGTTCGCATGCCAGGCAAAGTCAGTTGTTGACACGTTTGGATAATGGTATGGGAATACCAATAGTACCAACATGTTGTCATTTAAGAAAGATTAACTTTTCATTAAGGGAGTTTGGGTTTTTAGGGAGTCTAGGTTGCCCAAAATTGAGTTTCCGTTTTCACCATCGGGGATTCTCCCGAACTGGCATGGGACACACCCCTAGTGTCCAAACGACCTTGGAATCTCCCGGAATATTCCTGGTGTTCCAACTATAGTAAACGTCGGGTTCGGTCAGTTCCCGGTTCCGGTAGGTTCGTTACATGGCAAACTGCCGAAACTAGTTTAAAATAAAGCGCTTTTAACTCCGTAAATTCCCATTTAGTACATATGTTTGATAAAAATCTGGAAATTTTTATACAATTCAGTAGAAATATATATATTATGAGAAAAATAATTCGGGAATTTATTTATCCATTTTAACTGCTCAAATAAATCATTTGTAAAACAATATTTAACCGAATAATTTACATTGCTTATCATCCGATGTCTAAAAATTCCCAAAATATTTCAAAAAGTCCCTTATATGTCCAGGAACTCCCTGTAAAAACATGGAATTTTTTCCGATTTCTTTTCGGGCGTTTCCAGCTATCGAAAACTCCCAAAAACGCGGATTTTTAATACAATTCAAAATTCAACCAATGGACTTTCAAACTTCCCAGAACTTTCCCTATATGTTCCTTAGTGTTCATATAAATTTTGGTGATTTATCGACTCCGTTTGCTATTTTTCCCGAATTTTTGTGGGTAAAACAGTCCAAAATTCGCTAAATATCATAGAAAATTTAACATTCTAAAATTTTAGGTAGACATTCCTGTCAATACCCTACATCACCACAACAATTTTCAGCTCAATCCACACATCACAGACCAAGTTATAGTCCAAACAATATTCTGCCTAAACTAGTCGAAGGGTTCGGGTGTTACATCTAGCGCAAACTCCGTTTTCGTGCGTTTCTCTCGAGTCCATAAGTGCGTGGGTGCAATATTTAGTACCTACACATCAAGAACACTCCAAACATGCTATAACCCATGTAAATTAAGCCTCGTTTCACTGTTTTTCGGTTAATAACTTTGTTAATCGCTTTTGGTCGATTAGTGCATCAAAAGCCGAAGTTTTCTGATCTTGGCTACCATATAACATCAGGTAATCCTTGATGTGTTCTTATTCAGCCAATAACCATGTTTAAATTATCCATTAGCATGGATTAGAAAGGGTTTTCCTAGTCTAGTTCATGTTTTTACAAGAAATCTTCATCAAAACCTTACAAAACTTGAAAAATACCCTTCAATTTTGTTGAACTAAGATGATGATCACCCGCATCCCTCATGTTTTTCAACTACTTGAGATAGGTTGGACAATTTCTTTTCCAATGTCCTATCTCTCCACACTCAAAGCATGGGTCAGTCGAAGCAACCTTTTGCTTCTTTTCTTTTGGTTTCGTGGGTTCCTCTTTAACCTTTCCTTTCCCTTTCCCTTTCCCTTTGACGTGACCCTTCCTTTTAGCAAAACTTGCCTTGGAGTCGGGGTGGGGCCTCTTCTTGTTGCCTCCCTCATTGATCGTTAGAATGGGTAAAGCCTTTTTACCCATGCCCGCCTCAGCAGTTTTGAGCATTGCATGAAGTTCACCAATGCTCTTGTCCCATCCGTTCATGTTATAATTCATGACAAAAGTCTCAAACTTCTTTGTTAAAGAGTTGAGGATCAAATCCGTAGCCAACTCTTTTGAGACGGGACAGTTGAGCCTTTGGAGGCGATCAATATGGCTTTTCATCTTAAGGACATAAGATGAGACCGATTGGGTTTCCTCCATTCGACATGCATGAAGTGCCCGAACCGTTTCGAAGCTTTCTACCCTTGCTTGTTGAAGGAACATTTCCTTCAATTAGGTAATCATGTCGTATGCCCCATGATGTTCAAAATCCTTTTGAATCTCAGGAATCATAGTTCCCAACATGAGGCAAGAGGCTTGCATGGAGTCCTTGGTATACTTAACCCAATCGTTATAGGCGTCATCGTCTTCCACGTTAGGTTCATCGGAATAGGATCATCCAACACATACGATATCTTTTCTTGCTTGAGAACGATTCTCAAGTTTCGATACCAATCCATGAAGTTATTATGGTTGAGACGATCCTTTTCAAGGATGGTTCTTAGTGATAGGTTACGGACGGTTTGGGTAATTGTGTTTGCATTGTTAGCGACCATCTACAAAATTTTAACAAAGTTTAATTTTAATATTTTTGATATTATTAAATTTTAACTAGTAATACCCTTTTGTGTCTCATAGAAAATTAATAATTAAAATCTAGAATCCAACATTACATTTAAATATTGGTTAGGTGACCTTTATCCCATTATTTAAATTAACAAGGTAGTCAACGTTTAACAATTGCAACCCTTTGCAATTTCTAGCCATATGAGATCGGTTAAACATCTTTATGTTTAGTTGGCATGTTTAATCCCATCAACACCTTTGTACGCCATGCTTCGGTGACCCTAGTCAAATGGTTTCTAAATCAAGTCGTCCTACTTACACACACATGTAAGTTTACACATACAAGTGGTTAGGTGACCTTTATCACACAAATATTGTAAGCCTACCTCAAACACACAAGTTCCTTCAAATGTGGTTAGGTGACCTTTATCCCACAAAGAATTCCCAAGTGATTCGAGTGTTGTGTAAAAGGATGGTGTTCGACTCGTTTAATAAAAGGGATTTAAGTTTTTCAAAAAATTCTAGTTTTAGAAAACTTTATGTACCCGTGCATGCATTCAAATTCATGGTACCTTAGTGAAAACCAATTTTCAAGGTTCTTTTAATAAAACCCATTTTATTGTAAAATCATTAATTTTTAATAAAACAATTTTATTAACCACTTTAATGATTTTAAAGAACCAATTTTAAGCTTGTTATGGATTATAAGCTGTTAAGCATGCATATCCAAATATCATCTAAACAACCATAAATAAAACAACCATACAAGCATAACAAACAAAATAGGTGCATAACCATAGCCAACTATTTTTGGCAACACTTGTTAGCCGAAACAAGTGAGCCAAAAGGTCCTTCCTAAAGGGTGAATATTGACAAAAAAATGTGTCGTTGAACTCCCACTTGAACACGCATCCAAATGCTTCAAGTCTTCCTTTTGTGTTACGATTTCTTCACTTTCTTTGGGCTTCCAAATAGACTTTAAATTCAGCTCCAAACTCCTTTGGGCTTCGAAATGTGTTTTGGTTATTCGGCTAAAATCCCGTTAAGAACTATGAAGTTCTTTAGGCCAAAACCAAAAATGCATTTTTGTGTGCATCTTCTTTTACATAAAATTATCCTAATACATTTTTCTAGTAAAAATAAAATGAAACTAATCTATTTATTTTATATGCCAAATGAAAATTAAATAAATTATATTTTTCACAAATGGAAGTACAAAGATAATTAATTATTACAACTCATTGAAATAATTAAATATAAATCACAAACACAAACATTCAAAATATTCATACACAAAGTCATGGCTAGATTATGAACACCAAAATATATATATATATATATCCACGTATATATAAAATTCATGAGCAAAAAATGGTTTCCTTTTACATCCATATTTTCGGCCAAGAGAAAAACCGAAAAGATGGGTTTTTGTCCAAACAAACAAATCATCCAAATGATATAATTTTTCAAGATACTTTTATGCATGTATAATAAACTTCTTGAAAAACAAAAGGAGAACCATGATCAAAATTTTCGACCATAGGGTTTTAACCAAAACCAAAATCCCGAAAATTTTAAATCCATTGAAGCATGCATTCATATAAGCGGCTTTGATACCACTGTTGGTTTTTTAACATGTTTATCAAATTTATTTTTATCCATATAAAATAAAAACGCAGCGGAATTATTATTTAAAACATGTTACTTACAAGATATAAAACCAATTTTAAATGTAAAACAAAAACTCGGATCCATATATGAACATGCATGCTATCAATAACACATCCATAGGGTGTTTTAAGAAACGACCCTTCAATAACAAGTAGATGAAAAGGATGATGCTTCTTGAATGATAATCTTCTAAGTAGAAGATCTCAAGCTTGTATACCCCAAGCCTTCCAACAAACACTATGATTTTGCTAGGATTTGAACACTTGAATTAAACATGAAAAACTCTTGGACAGACACTATGTTTGGCCGAAAATTTGAGAGCATTCACAAGAGTTCTTGCAACTTGAATTATTACTCAAAAGGTTGTGTGTAAGAATAAAACAAAATACATAAGATCTTGTAGGAGATTCTAGAGATCTTGCATGCAATATTAGTGGTGGAAACCCACCTTGGGAAGACCATAAGGGGCAGGCCCTATGGGGTATTTTTATAAAAAAATTCAAAATATTCTTTTATTTTATGTCTTGTATTATATTTATAACTTTTATAAGTATAACATCATATGTATAGAAAACTTTATGCAACATCTCATAACCTTTTATAATGTTATTTAACCCATTAAATAACAATACAAAATATTCTCACAAAATAAATTATCCATATAATTTATTAGTTTCTCAAGTGCAATTATTTAGAAAACAAATTTCTAAATATTCTAAGTGTTAATATTTATTTGTTTGATCATATCATAAATAAATATTATAAGTGTTTGTCTAGCTTGTTATTGGGTATGACCCGACTTGGATCATAACGTACTAGCCACATCAATTTAATATGTGTATTGGGCATATCAATTCCAACAGAATAACCATGGTACAACTGTAGGATTATGCTCGGATCAGATTAAGTGTTATAAGGCCAAGATAAAAATGGCATATGAGACCAAAGATGCAGGCTTCGAATGCCCAACCTGGCCTATCGACACTTGGGTGTCTAAGCTGAAAGACCTAGCAGGGAGTCCTGTGCCATATCCTGCAAAGTCCAGGATCGGTGAGCCTTCCAAGGAGGCAGAAGTTGCGGTTGAAGCAGGCCGCAAGACGGAGGCTGGAGCGGATGCTGGTGAGGATGCTACCGAGGATGCGGGTGAAGATGTTGCTGCATGATGGCAGCGAAGTGGGTGATGACGGATATTGATGCCTAGACGGAGCCCACTTTTTAAATTTTGAATGGTCTATAATCGTTAAAGAATTTACTTTCCTGCATGCTGAACAATTTTATTTCCATGCACTTACAATATTAAAACAATTGAAGGTGGAGGGGTCTTGCTGTTTTCAAGAAGAAACCTTCAACTGTTTATGTTAATATGCTTTTGAACCATTTACATTCTCGGTTTAAGATGAAGCCAAGAATGTAATATTTTGAATCGTTAATATTAAAATAATCTTTTGACCTTATCTCTATGTTATATGTTGTTTTGAAAATCCTGTCTAAGTATCCTGATCAGGATACTAGTATGATTTAGACTGCTTTAACATTCTTGTTTCGAAGAGTGTTGTAAAAAATTAACAAAATATAACTTTTTAAAAAAAATCCCATTTTAGATAAGGCCTTCAAACTTAGGAGAAATAGGAATCTATACCAGAAACACTTAGGTTGCAACTTCATATTCAACATTAGGACCGTTTATTATGTCCCCAGCATGAAATGCTTTAAACATTCATTGCATTCAGCCTTAGCATATATGTCCCCTGTCTGTGCAGGATGTTGCATCAGCATATAGCCTGCCTATGTATTCCTTAACTTAGTAATTAAACTTTGTAATCTTCCATCAACAAAGAAATGTGAATGAGCACAACTGTAGTTTAACTTATGCAAAATCCTGTGTTTAAGTGGGGATAAACCCATAATTCATGCACTACAGGCGGGAGTCTATAAACTCCAAGACTTAGAAAGGTGAAAACCTTTAAACCTTAGAGAGTATGAAAATACCGTTCCCTTGGGAGAGGGTGATCCATCCTCATATACCGTAAGGATCCACGATATAGTCAATAAAAACGAAATTGTCAGCCACTGTTACATGAACTGGTCCCGCCATCTTAAACTATACTCAGAGAACTTGCGCTCTAGGCTGGGTGTATAAACCCAATTCGAGACAAAAGTGAATACCTTTAAACCTTTGAAGGAATATAAATCCCCTAAACATGAGAGAGGGGGCCAATCCTCAAGTCTTCGATTTATCTTGAGCAAATATCCTGGAGTGTCATCCTGAAATGTATCCCTACAAGACATCTACAAACTAGGGTGAGAGTGGGTGTTAGCTTGGCTAACACCCCTACGATGCTTACGTTAGTATAGGGTTTCAAAAGTAAAGAATAAAATAAATTAAATAAATCTAAACAAGGTAGGGTTCATACAATCCTGAGTTAGAATTTAAATTCTAAACTCATTTGTAGTAAGCTTTAAGGTGTATGGCGTTCCAGGATCTTGGTACCATATCATCCTCCATCGTCTTGAGTTTGTATGCTCCCTTGCCGGATTCCGATTCTATCTCATACGGTCCTTCCTACTTTGGTGCTAGTTTTCCATCGGTATGATTAGTTATGTTTTGAAATGCCTTTCTCAATACCCAATATCCAACTTGGAATCTTCTTGTCCTTATATTCTTTTTGTAAGACTTAGCTATCCCTACTGGTATGCTGCCATCCTTAGCTTTGTTGTATCCCTTATTTCATCAACGGTATCCAACTCTTGGCATAAGGCTTTAGGATTCAAATCAGGATTTCGAAGACTTGATCTAGATGTAGGTATTGTCATTTCAGTTGGAATCACTACTTCAGCCCCAAACACCAATGAGAATGGGGTTTGCCTAGAAGTATTCTTCATTGTTGTTCTATCTGCCCATAGGACAAATGGTAGTTCCTCAGCCCATTTTCCTTTCTTAGCACCTAATCTCTTTTTCAAATGGTTGACGATTATTTTGTTCGAGGATTATGCCTGCCCATTGGCTTGAGGATGCACCGGTGTTGATGTAATCATCTTTATGCCCCAACTCTTACAAAAGTTTGTAGTCCTCTTGCTGATGAACTGAGAGTCATTGTGACAAATTATCTTGGCTGGTATCCTGAATCTTGTCAGGATATTCCTTTTTATGAAGGATACCACTTCTTGATCCCTGACTTGGACAAAAGCTTATGCTTCAACCCATTTATAGAAGTAATTTGTCATTTCCAAAATAAAAACTTCTCCACCAGGAGCCTTAGGAAGTTTTCCCACTATATCCATCCCCCATTTCATAAATGGCCACGGGGATATAATAAGATACAATGGTTCTGCATGTTGGTGCAGTATATTAGTCCGGATCTAGCCTTAGTGTAGTAAATACCATCAACAGGATGAACTATATTTGAAGGAAGGCATCTATTCAAGTCTTTACTGAATTCGATATGCGTCGATTCGATTAGGAGAAGAGATTCTTTCTTGTAAGAGCATGGAGAGCTATTTCTCTGACATGCATCACATTTCTGGGTATACTCCATAGCATCCTTTATCATAGTTGGCCTATAATATCCTGTTCTCAACACTTTTTTGAATAAAGCTCTGCCCCCAGTGTGGTTACAAGAGTCTCCTTCATGTATATCCTTGAGTACTTCTTTGGTTTCGGGATCCTCCAAGCATCTCAATTATGGTCCTGCAAGAGATTTCTTATACAAGATATTATATATTAAAGTAAAACGAGATACCTTCATTCTTAAAAGCTCTAGGGTTTTCATCCTTTGGGATATCTCCTTCTTGTAGGTACTTAACGACTGGAGTCATCCATGATTCAGGATACTTCTCAGGATATTCATCACCAGGATCCGGGATACTCGATACTTGTTTGTCCTGAGATTTGAAATGTTCCATCGCAAGATGCAAGATATGAACTATTGGTATACGAGTTCCTTCCGGTATCTTGATAGCAGATCCTAAGTTTGCTAGAGCATCTGCTTCAGCATTTTCTTCCCTTGGTACCTGTTCAAGTGAAAATATTTCAAAATACCTTGCTAATTTTTTAACAATTTCAAGATATTCGGCTAATCTTCGCCTTTTACTAAATAAGATCCATTGAAATGGTTAGTAATTAAGAAGGAATCAACATATACTTTTAAACATATAACCTTCATATCCTTGGCTACTTCTAATCCTGCTAATAAAGCTTCATCCTCAGCTTCATTATTCGTAGCAGAAAATTAACATCTAATAGCCTGTGGTAATATGCCCCCCTGTGTCGATTTTAGTAGAATCCCTAATCCTACTCCTCTTACATTGGATGCACCATGAGTATGCAGTGTCCAAATGTCTGAGCTTTCACCTAGTTGTTGGACTTCTGGGTCAGCTTCTTCTTGTATATCGCTACTAAAATCAGCCACAAAGTCTGCTAAGGCCTGAGACTTTATAGCATTCCTAGGTTGATGTACTAAATCATAAGCACTAAGCTTCACAGACCACTTAGCCATTCTACCAGACATCTCAGGTTTTTTAAGCACATTTTTAACATGATAGTTGGTTTTAACTTGTAAACATATAACATTCATATCCTTGGCTACTTCTAATCCTGCTAATAAAGCTTCATCCTCAGCCTCATTATTCGTAGCAAAAAATTCACATCTAATAGCCTGTGGTAATATGCCCCCCTGTGTCGATTTTAGTAGAATCCCTAATCCTACTCCTCTTACATTGGATGCACCAGAGTATGCAGTGTCCAAATGTCTGAGCTTTCACCTAGTTGTTGGACTTCTAGATCAGCTTCTTCTTGTATATCGCTACTAAAATCAGCCACAGAGTCTACTAAGGCCTGAGACTTTATAGCGTTCCTAGGTTCATATACTAAATCATAAGCACTAAGCTTCACAGACCACTTAGCCATTCTACCAGACATCTCAGGTTTTCTAAGCACATTTTTAACATGATAGTTGGTTTTAACTTGTAAACTTATAACATTCATATCCTTGGCTACTTCTAATCCTACTAATAAAGCTTCATCCTCAGCTTCTACTCGTAGCAGAAAATTCACATCTAATAGCCTGTGGTAATATGCCCCCTGTGTGGATTTTAGTAGAATCCCTAATCCTACTCCTCTTACATTGGATGCACCATGAGTATGCAGTGTCCAAATGTTTGAGCTTTCACCTAGTTTTTGGACTTCTAGATGAGCTTCTTCTTGTATATCGCTACTAAAATCAGCCACAAAGTCTGCTTAGGCCTGAGACTTTACAGCATTCCTAGGTTCATATACTAAATCATAAGCACTAAGCTCCACAGACCACTTAGCCATTCTACCAGACATCTCAGGTTTTCTAAGCACATTTTTAACATGATAGTTGGTTTTAACATATAACCTATGTGTTTCAAAGTAATGTCTAAGTTTGCTTGATGCCATAACTAAAGCTAATATAAAATTTTCTAGATGGGAATATCTAGTCTCAGCATCTAATAAACTTTTACTAACACAACAGATAACCTTCATGATCTTTAACCAAGACCGCACTTACTACATTTCCTGATACTGCAAGATAGAGAGATAGTGGTTCAACATCTTCAGGCTTCATTAGTAGAGGTTAACTTGAGAGATATTGCTTCAATGCTTTTAGAGCATATTTATGTTTTTCTCCTAATTCGAATTTCTTGTTCTTTTTTAGGATATCATAGAATTCTTTACACTTTTCAGAGGATCTTGATATAAATTTGTTCAATGCTGCCATCCTTCCAATTAATCTTTGAACACCCTTCATATTAGATGGGGATTTGAGATCCAGGATAACTCTGATATGCTCCGGACTTGCTTCTATCCCTCTTTTAGTTACCATATATCCTATGAATTTTCCTGCCCCAACTCCAAAGTGGCATTTGGTAGGATTCAGTTTCATATTATACTGGTCTAGGATATTGAAGGCACTTTCCAAGTCTTGTAGTGGTTCTCAACTTTCTTGGATTTCACCACCATATCATCGATGTACACTTCCATAGTGTCCACCAGTTTATCCTTGAACATCATGTTGACCAGCCTCTGATATGTTCCACCTGCAATTTTTCAAACCAAACGGCATAGCAGTATAACAATATATACCTGTGGGTGTCATGAATGTTGTATCCTTCTGGTCCGATGGTTCCATTTGGATTTGCTGAAATCCTGAGGATGCATCCATGAAAGTCAGCATTTCGTGTCCAGCAGTTGTGTCTACCATAGAACCAATATGAGGTAGTGGGAATGGATCCTCTGAACATGCTTTGTTAAGGTCTGTGTAATCAACACAGACTGTCCATTTCCCATTCTTCTTCTACACCACCACTACATTTGCCAACCACTTTGGGAATTTGACCTTCTTTATCATCTTGGATTTTAACAGCCTCTCCACTTCCTCTTGGATGATAGCATTCCTTTCAGGAATGAATTTTCTTCTTTTTTGTTGAACATGCCTGAAAGATATGTCAATTCCAAGTTTATGGGTTATAATATCCTTTAATATACATGTCATATCCTCATGCTTCCAGGCAAATGTAGACATCCTGCATTTCAAAATGTTAATTAGTTGTTTCTCAATATCCTCAGGGATATCGGCTCCTACAATTACTAAGATATCCGGATTATCTTCCTCATGGATGACTTTCTTGACATCCTGTTCAGAAGCTTCCATAATATCCTGTGCATGTATCTTCAATTGCTATCCTTCTTGGGATCATGTTGATGCCTTCATCGAGGAAGAGTAACATTCTTTTGCTTCCTGCTGGTCACCTTCAACCTTCACTACCCCCCCCCCCCCAAGGAGTAGGTATCTTCACACATTGGTGGTAAGTAGAAGGTACGGCTTTCATCCCATGAATCCAAGGTCTGCCTAGTATTATGATATAGCAGGATAATGAATCCAAAACACAAAAGCGCTGTAACGAGTTCACTCCATCAACATAGACATGCAGCTTGATTTCCCCAACAATGTTCTTCGTTTTTCCACTGAATCCTATGAGTACAGTGGATTTTGAAGTAATCTCATCTTCCGGGATATTCGTCCTCTTTAATGTTGTAACACCCCAAATCGCGTAATACCACACACGTGGTGGAAACACTTGGGGAGTCACGTTACAAATTGTTTCACAACACATAGTACTTAAAGTTTTCTTTTATTGAATTATCGACTTGCATCGTCTTGGAATAATGGATATGAAATACAATGAAAATGTCTTTCAAGTTTTAAAGTCACTAAAGCCGGGGTCCATCCTATGTGTAGCATGCGGCGACAATCGTCTCAAAAGTAAACCTGAAACATATGTGAAAATAGGTACGTCAGCATAAAAATGCATGTGAGTAACATAGGTTTTGTAATGATGTTTCATAGCTTTGAATGTTTTAAAGAAAAGTTTAACTAATTCAAAAATAGCCATAAATCGTTATAAAGGTTTCTTTTATGTAACATATGAAAGTCAAATGATATAAAAGAAATAATGTAAGGTTAACTTAATAACCAAATATGTTATTCTTGTATAAAAATGTCATGTCTTGTCTTAGTTCAAAGTGATTTACATAATGCTAAGATATGAATATAATAAAAGCACTTATATATAGCAAGTACCAGCGACGTATCCACCATGCTTTTATCATGTTACACACGCCTCGTTATCTAAAACACTTACCATAAACCAATCGTCCAATTGTCCGTGTTATAAACCAATTGTCCTTGTTATAATCCAATCGTCCGATGTCTTTGAATAAACAAAGGTTTTGGTTAAATCCAAAAGTTATGTCTTTTAAACCATTGCTTATATTATAAAACATATATTAGGATTGTTGGCGAATACGTTCAAGCCTTCTCAACTAGCGAATAAACCCTTATAAAAACAAGGATCTATTAATGTTCATCGGATTCTGTCATTCCCCAATGGATACTTTCAAACGACTAGAAAGCGTGAATGGGTGTCAAACCTATGGTACCATAACATACTACCGGTCGGCATCAATGTTAATGAATGTATCATTGTATATTCAACGCACCAATATGTCTTGAACAATGCAGGCATGTAATGAAAATGCTTTGAAACCACGTACTTGGCATACTAAACCAATATACCAAGCAAAATGTCTTTGAAAGCATGTACTAAGTATGCTAAGTCAACACACAAAGTAAAATGAAATTTGAAATCATGCGCTATATGTACTATGTAATCAAAGCATGTGTAATGTCATGAAAACGCGAAAGTAGTCGTAAGCACATATGTATCACCCCAAAACATTTGAAAAATGTAAAAGAGGGAACTATGTACTGACTTGGGATTGAAAGGTAAATCTTAGATCAAATGATATATCAAAGCTTCAAACGATCAAAGATTCAAACGTGTCGTAGAATCGGATAACTATGTAAATATCGGGACTTTAATCGGCGGATCGGAAGAATGAGGTCTTGGAAACCAAATGAGTGTTGGAACTAATATGAAATGGTTTAACAAAGTCTACATTCTAATTTGAAATGAAACCTAACTTCTTTTGACCCGTTATGACTCGGGTAGTTTACGCTACTTTAACGGATCATTTACGTAAATACGCGTTCGGATGGTTAGATATTGTTATGATAAGTCTTTTATGCCAAAATAAGTTTAATATAGTTGCAACATCAGTGTATATGGCAAAACACTGGTTACATAGGCTTAAAATTGATTTATGCGGAAAAAGGGCATTTTGGTCATTTATAAAGGCATAATAGGTGACTTAACATAACACTAACCAAACGACGTGACCATAAGGTATAACCTCGGAGGATTATTCCCTATATAACTATATTCACAAATATGTGTTTGGTCGGATCCAAAGTGTGATATTTGTGGTGATTTGATCATGTAACGATTACAAACAAGTTATCAATCAATGAAATTTTGTGTTTTATTTATGAGTTTTGTTTATTTATCATGACAATTGCGCATATTCGATTTTTGCACGACAACAAACTCTCGAACAACTTCTGGAAGCGAAATCGCAAACTGTTACACAAACGTAATCCGTTTAATGCGACGTGCACTCCAGAACAATGACACAAGCTTAACACACCCAAAATATCCTTTGCATAACTTAGAAATAAGTTTTCAAGGGTTTGGTATGTAAAAAACAAGTCTTCCGATTCTCGTAGCACTGTACACTCTGGAACAAGGTCATAAGATAAACATACCCTAAATACCCTTAACATAGCATAGAAATAAGTTTCGAGGACTTCGGTATGGCAAAAACATGCTTATGCAACTTCAGGGGCTATTTTGCAAATTCTGTGAAACTATGCCTTTTCGAATATTTCGCTATCCGGAACATGTACGAACATCCAAAATTTTTTGTAAACATTAAAATCTTGTATTTTAGTGATTGGAATGAAAAAATATCATTCGTTGCGCATTTACGGTCATTTGCGCGGTCGTTATGATTTTCGTCATAATTAACCGAAAACCGCAACCTTACGACCAAACGAACCGACATCTGAAATATTTCCAAGCATTTTTCAAGTTCCCTAAGCTTTATCTTCCTTATGAAGCCTGAAACTGAGGTTAACGGGTTTAGAAGTGCCAAAATGAGACGAAACGTGTGCAGGGGCCTATTCTGCCAATTTTGGAAAGTAGCTGCCAGCAAGGGTGGATGCGGACCGCATCCACAAAGCCGTGTGGTCTGCATGGGGTGCCCAGCATAGCATCTTTGATGTCCTCTTCTTGTTCACTCCCTTGGACACTAATCTCGCGATTTTTGCCACTTCTCTTCTGCTTTGGACACCTAAAGGGACACTAATCCATGCCATAACACCTGGATCAACACTTGTCATGATTTGGGAGCTCCATGATTAGCATAAATACCCTTGATCATCCTCATTTCAACTTTCTCAATTCTTTCTTTCTCTATCTGCTCTATTTGGAGGCTACCACCTTGTGGAGGCTTTCTAACTGAGTTATATTGGGTACCTTGAGTGCAAGTAAGTGCTCTAACCATGCCTTGTTCATTCTTTTAGCTTCTTTTGTGCTAAAAGTCAAACAGTTTGACTTTCTGTTCTAACCATGAATTGGTCAAAGCAAAGTCCAATTGGACTTTGCAACGTGATCGTAATCACGAGGGTTATGGTCCATAGTGTTCATGCCTACTGATTACCACGTTTACTAGTTATAGTGACGAGTCAAAGTTTCAGTCAATAATGCGCAAAATGTGCATTATACGACGGAACTATTTTTGGGTACCAAAACACTTTGTTTTTTGATACCAAAACACTTTTATAACTTAGTTAGACATGTCAAAACATGTCTAACTCGTCACTTTTAGTTTAGTGCTTGTTTAGGGTCGTAAGTTGAGCGGTCTTGACCATCGCTTTGACTTTCGAATCCGACCCGTTTGGTTGATCTTAGTTGTATAGGGAATAACCCTCTGAGGTTATACCTTATGGTCATGTCGATTGGTTAGTGTTATGCTATGTTGCTTAATATGTCTTTAAATATGACCAAAACGCCCTTTTTAAGTATATGTAACATAAATTTTGACATATAAACTAATGTTATAACTTAATCAAATATGTTTTGGCATATAAGACTTTTCATAACACATATCTAACCATCCGATCTTGCATTTACACAAATGACCCGTTAAAGTAGCATAAACTACCTTAATGAGCTATTATGGGTCAAAAGCCCTTAGGAATCTTTCCAAATCATAATGTTAACTTTGTTAAACCATTTCATATGAGTTTGTTGGTGCACATATGTCTATTGCCTACGTCTAGGACGAGTCTGTTGTATAGATAGGGTTTCGCAGCGTCAAAAGTTTTGTTTTGAAAGTTTTTATTTTGAATAAGTCAAGAATTTTCGCATGAAAATTCTTGAGGATTTTCGCACGAAAATTTCGTGCGAAAAGCCTTGAGTCCTGAGTCATTGGTACTGTCATGTCTAGCCTATAAATAGGTGACTTAGGATGTTTGTCTAGCATACTGTTTTTGGTGATCAGAGGCGAAGCCCTGCTCGAGTCTGTAATCTTTACGAAGTTAATCAATACAAGATACAGACGGTTAAACAGTAATCATCACGCTTGTTCTTTGTTTGTTCAATCAGCTAACAATGAATCCGCCTCTGTTAGCTGAGCTGATCGGAAGCTCACAAGTTGGGTCCGATCCTAGCATTCACAAGTGGTATCAGAGCCTTGAGGTCTGATTTTTGAACAAACAACCAAGTTTCAGCTAGATTCAACCTTCAAAGTTCAAGATTTATCCATCGAAAACTCTTCTTCTACTCTTTCTCGGAACTTAATCTAGATCTGAAGGATTTCATGGACAATTCATACTAGGTTATTAGTATAATGTGTTAAAATCAATTCTAAACAGTTCACTAAAACATATAAAACTAAAATCCATCAAAATCATGCTTGAAATTGCCAAAACGTGAAATTGTGAACAAGTGTTCAAAGCAGATAAGAATTTTCGCACGAAACACTAGATTTCGTACGAAAATCAAGAGATTAACTTCTTAAAAGATTGAACTAACAGAGGATAGAATTTTCACAGAAACAAAATTTTCGTACGAAAATCAAATTTTCGCACGAAAATCAATGACATCATTTCGTACGAAAATATTCTGTTCCTTCCTAATTTTCAGTTAGTTTCAGGTTAACCAGTTCTAATATGTTTTCTGTTATAAGTATTTTTAAGATGTCAGGTGAGGAAGAATTTCATAACGCGATTGCCACACAAGCAGTTACAGCTTCCGTAGCAGCTCAGAACATGAATCTAGAAAATGAAATGGGAACCACTACAAAGCCTCCAAAACTCATGAACATCGAAGATTACGGGAGTTGGAGTGAGCGATTCAAGAACTGGGTTCAAGCAACAAACTTAAATTGATGGTTTGCACTCGAGAACAAATACCAAGCGCCTCTTAATGAACTTGAAATTGAGAAAACGTTAGCTCGTTTGACCGAAGAGGAACGAGACAAATACGTTAATGAAAAGAAGATGATGAATCTCTTCCAGCTAGCCATAAAGGTGGATATCCTGGTTCTTTTACAACATGACGACGATGCTCAGTCGATGTGGCTTGCTTTATGATTAAGAGCGTAAGGAAGTACTCAGGTCAGAAAAGGAAAGAAGGCATTACTGAACAAAGAATTTGAAGTGTTCAATGTTCTTCAGGGCGAAAACATGAAGCAACTCATAGAAAGGTACTGCCACCTGGTAGTACAGATGAAGCGTATGGGAATTGTCAAAACGAATGAAGAGCTAGTCGAAAAACTAGCAGATTCTCTGCCTGAAGGGGAGTGGTCAACATATCTAACCATCCTAAAGAATGGGGCTGAGTATGACAGTCTTAGTTTACCAAGATTTATAGAAAAATTGGAAATGCATGAGCTAGAGATGCAGAAAATGGCAAAAGGCAAGAAATCAAACTCGCAACAGGACGTGAGTCTATACTACAAAGGAAATCCAAACACTCCTGTTCAGAGCCCCAAGATCCAAACAGCCTTTAGTGCTAACTCGAATGCTAGTCCAGCCTCCAACCAATCAAGTGGATTCCAAACGTTTGCTTCCTTCAATCCAAAGAATCACCAAGGACAACAATCGTCTCAGAGCTCTAATCAACCACAAAGCAATCATCAAAATCAATCCAATTCTAATAAGCGAATCCTGCAATGTAACATCGCAGTGAACCTCCAGAATGCTCAAGACTTCAATGAGCAGACCGCTAAGCAACACATGGTGCTACTTGCAGTAGTTCTAGAATCCTATGAAAGTCTAGAAGCTGGAAGAATCGAAAATCCGGAAATGACTAAAGAAGATTACGAACAAATTGATCCTGAAGAGATGGAATTGATTGACATTATGTGGTGCACGGCATCAGTGATTCGAAGAGCTCAACGTTTAATGGAAATTACCAGAAGAGATGATTTGAGAGGCCTTGACGGAAAATTAGTATTTGATAAATCCAATGTCACATGCTTCAAATGCAGGGAGAAAGGGCACTTCAAGTGTGAATGTCCAAACAAAGAAGTAAAGGGCAATCATAATCCGTTCGGGGATGATTATTACAAAAAGGCGATTTATCATCGACCACAGCCAGAGAAACGAATGGCACAAATCGAAGATGGACCTTCTAAATCAAAAGACAAAGCTCTTGTGGTCACGCAAGAAGATGAAGGGTTCAATTGGAACAATTTCATTTCCAAGAAAGGAAGTCTTGCACTTGTTGCTGAAATTTTAGAACCTGAATCATCTGAAGAAGTCACAGAAGAAGAAATGGAAGAGGTTCTGGCAGACTACTTCAGATCATCAGCGGAAGAAGAAGAATGTCTCAGAGGTACTCTTAAACCCTGTTTGTTCGATACAATTCTTAACACTTTTGCAGGTAGATTTAATTCTGAACATTCAAAAGAAAGGCCTGACAAGACATCTGAGTGTGTGGAAGTAATTGATGTAACCAAGCCTGTCACACTGGAGAGCTTAACTGATATTGCCAACAAAGCGCTCATGGCCAATATAAAAGAGGTAGTCAGTGTGGAAGAACAGGTAGAAAAGGTTGAGGCAGAAAATGAAACAATCAAAGCTCAAACTGTCGAAATGGTCAGCCCATGCTTGAAACATACAGAAGTATATGAGCAATGTGCTGAGAAAGAAAATGCCTTTAAAGAACTTAAAACATACAATGATAAGTTGTCATATGATTATAACACTATAAAAGAATCATATGATAATTCAGCAGGACCATTCGACAGTAGGAGAAAGCAGTTAAAGAAGATGACAAAACACTTTCAATGCTCAAAGAAACTATGATGGACAAACAAATGGCCATTAATCTTCATATTAACACAATTGCTGAGCTAAAAAGTGAGCTGGAGAAAACTAAAATAGAAACTAAAAAAGTTAACAAATTGTTAATCAGTTATTCTACCAGCATGTATGTTCTTGATCATATTCTTCCAAAACCAGAACATAACAAAGAAGGGAAAAAGATGATAAACAACATGGAAAATGTTATGATCAGGTTCCACCCCCCTATGTGGAATAGTTATGCTAAGAAACACCCTGACGGGGTGGATAAGGCGCTGAATTTAAATTTACTCACTGAAAAGAACAACCAGCTGTCTGAAAATCTTAACGTAACATATTCCAAATTTGAAAAGGATTGTGAATCCGATGTGGTAACCAAGGTGGTTGAAAATGTTTTTGAAATGAGTCTGATAGCACAGTTTATGAAAGTGTTGAGTCAAACAATGAGAAATTAGAGTCAAGTTCACATTCTAGAAGTGAGAAAAGTTTTCATGAAAATTTTATCACATCATCAGACAATAGTTTAAATGATGATCCTAATGTAGTTATCTACAAACTGGAAGGATCAGATAAACTATATACTGATGAAGAATTTCTCGTCCAGAATGTTAACTTCGACCGTGTTGACAAATTCTTTAAACTCATTGAAGTTGACTCATCTGATCTTGAAAAACAAGTTGCTGGTTTCTACTCAAAACCAACGAAGTTAAAAAAAATCATTCATCCATGAGGTAGAGGTTATCCTGGAAACAAGAGGGATGGGTTAGGGTTTTAAAAGAAAAGAAATAACAAATCACCAAAGACAAATTTTACAAAGAAAGTTGAGTTTGTTTTTAGAACTAACACTATTGAGGAAAAGGAAATCACTAACAAATAAACCAACGATGAGTTTAAGAAAGAAAAAGAGCTTCGTTAGCAGGCTTTGGAACACACTGTTGGAAACGACAATAGAGCATGCCACAGATGTAACAAGGTTGGGCATATTGCACGACAATGTTCCCAAAATCGTTCAAAACCTGTTCATGAACAAAGGAGGTTTACAGTAGATGAAAAGAAAAAAGGTCCAGAGTTTGTGCCAACAAAGATTTTAAAGCGAAAAGATAACTCCAGTCTTGATGAGGAACCACCAACTGAAATCATTTCAAAATATGAAGTTGGTGAAACATCTAAGAAAAATGGAAGAAAAAATTCTAATATTTACATCAAAAAGGCATTTTCAAAGGCACAAACCTAGGTAGCCAAAGCAAAAACATCTCCTGTGATAAAAAAAGCAACCAATGTTCCTGTCAAATCAAAAGATAAGAGTGAATCAAAGACTGAACAATGGGTTGAGATTAAGAAAGATGTCAAAGTTGCCAAAGTTGCAAAGTTCGACATTGTCATCCCACCCAAGACAGAAAGGGCTTGGGTCTCTCTGTTTAAGTAACATGTTTTTCATATGTGCAAGGGCTTCCAAGGTTATGTTTTCAACGTGGATCATGGACAGTGGAGCTTCTAGGCACATGACAAGGATGTTGGATTTGTTGTACAATGTTAAAGCCATCAGGAGAGGATATGTTGGGTTTGCCGGAACATAGTGTGGCAGGATCGTGTGAGAAGGAATTTTGACAAACGGAGTCGTGTCTTTTGACAAAGTGAATTATAGCGCCGAGCTTGAGCACAATTTATTGAGCATCTCACATATCTATGACAAGAAGTTCACAACTCATTTCAACGACAAAGAGTGTCTTATTCTTAATCCTGGTTTCATAATTCATGAGGAGTGGATCCTCATGCGCGCTCCACGAGAAAATGATTTATATGTCTTAGACATGAGCGTCACTTCCACTACTTCAAAGGAAGGACAATATTTTATATCAAGGCCGCTAAAAAGGAATCAATTCTATGGCATAGGAAGATGGGTCACATTCATCTAAGAAAAATGAATTTTCTGGTGCACAACATTCTAGTGAAAGGGGTGAATCTCAAAAATTTTCATTTATCAGATGACTGTATCAGTTGCAAAAAAGGTAAGCAGCACAAGAAGTCGCACCCTAGAAAGCTTCTCAACTCCATCAAGCTTCCACTAGAAAGACTTCATATGGATCTTTTTGGGCCTGTCAATGTGAAAAGTATTACATGAGATCTATACTACCTGGTTGTAACCGATGACTTCTCAAGATTCTCATGGGTTTTCTTTCAGGAAGCAAGAATGAAACGTTTGAAAATTTGATGATCTTGTTTCGAAAGATTGAATACCTTTACCATTTGCTTATCAAGAGAATCTGAAGTGAAAACGGTACTGAGTTTAAGAACAACAAGATACTCGAATTCTGCAATGCTAAGGGTATTCATCATGAGTTCAGTGCCCCCTATACTCCTCAACAAAATGGAGTAGCTGGATGAAAGAACAGAACGCTTATCGAGACTGCACGGACAATGCTTGCCGATTCAAAGTTACCTACTAGCTTTTGGAGCGAAGCTGTTGCATCTGCATGTTACACTCTTAACCGCATAATGACTGTCAAGAAGCATAAAAAGACATGCTTTGAACTTGTTAACCAGCGAAAACCTAATCTAGAGTTTTTGGAGCCTTTTGGATCACCGTGTACCGTATTAGACCTGGAAGGAAAATTCAGAAACATATCTTTATAAGGATTTTTCGTAGGATATGCAAGTCCGCAAAAGAGAATCTATCTACTAAGCATGAATCAGGTTATCATTGCTCAACACGTTGATTGCCAGAGACACACAACGGCCATGCAGAAACCTAGAGATCCTTAGCTGTTCAATTATGAAGGGTTGTGGAATTCGTTTGATCTGCCTGAAGAACCTTCCGAGGAAGAACTCATCTTGCTATTTCAACAACATCAGATATCTAATCAAGAGGAAGTAACATGGCCATTGGTTATTTCTCCAACAACAACAACATCCTCAGAAGCAGGTCCGAGCAACACTCAGCCAGAACCAGTTGGTGCACAACTGAACTATCTTCCTCTCAACCAGCAAATGCAGAACCTTAACAAGATCTTACCTTTGATAATGGGGTATCCAGTTCTGATGAAGGCTCAGAAGAGACTACAAGTTATATTAACAATCAAGCTGCCGAAGTCAGTGCTAGAAATGAGGCTACTTCTTCAGAACAAGTTGCAGATCAGAATATCACAAATTTAGAAAGCTTAGTAAGTGTTCCATGCGAAGTAATGCCAAGATCAGTCTCCTACCATCCAACGGACAACATCGTAGGAGAACTACAAGCCGGTGTGAAAACGCGAAATCAGATCAATAAGGATCTAAGTTTTTTTTTATTCTAAAGTTGCTCCACTTCAAAATAAATCTTCTCATAGTTGTTTTGTTTCTCATGTAGAACTACGAAACTTCAGAGATGCTCTTAAAGATGAAAGTTGGGTGGAAGCAATGCAGGAAGTATTATTTCAATTCCAGAAACTAGGAGTCTGGGAACTTGTTGACGTACCACCAAAGCAGAAAAAGATAAACACTTGGTGGGTTTACAAGTGCAAAAGAGATGATAGAGGAGTGGTTGTACGAAACAAAGATCAGTTTGTAGTTCAAGGTTTTCGTCAGCAGGAAGGTATAGACTACAACAAGGTCTATGCCCCAGTCGCACGTCTAGAAGCTATCTGCATTTTCCTGGCATTCGCCTCATGGAAAGGTTTCAAAGTGTATTAACTGGATGTGAAGTCTGCTTTCCTGTACGGGTAAGAGGAGGTATATGTCCGCCAACCACCGGGGTTTGTCGATCCAATTCACTAAGATAACGTCTACTTGCTGAACAAAGCTCTTTACAGTTTACACCAGGCCCCGAGAGCCTGCTACGAGACGCTTTCAAAACATCTTCTGGATAACCGATTCACCAGAGGGACAATAGACAACACTTTCTTTACCAAGGAAGTAGAAGGACATCTAATTATGGAAATTACCGGAAGAGATGATTTGAGAGGCCTTGACGGAAAATTAGTATTTGATAAATCCAAAGTCACATGCTTCAAATGCAGGGAGAAAGGGCAATTCAAGCGTGAATGTCCAAACCGAGAAGTAAAGGGCAATCAAAATCCGTTCGGGGATGATTATTACAAAAAGGCGATTTATCATCGACCACAGCCAGAGAAACGAATGGCACAAATCGAAGATGGACCTTCTAACTCAAAAGATAAAGCTCTTGTGGTCGCGCAAGAAGATGAAGGGTTCAATTGGAACAATTTCATTTCCAAGAAAGAAAGTCTTGCACTTGTTGCTGAAATTTTAGAACCTGAATCATCTGAAGAAGTCACAGAAGAAGAAATGGAAGAGGTTCTGGCAGACTACTTCAGATATCAGCGGAAGAAGAAGAATGTCTCAGAGGTACTCTTAAACCTTGTTTGTTTGATACAATTCTTAACACTTTTGCAGGTAGCTTTAATTATGAACATACAAAAGAAAGGCCTGACAAGACAAAGTCTGAGTGTGTGGAAGTAATTGATGTAACCAAGCCTGTAACACTGGAGAACTTAACTGATATTTCCACCAAAGCGCTTATGGCCAATACAAAAGAGGTAGTCAGTGTGGAAGAACAGGTAGAAAAGGTTGAGGCAGAAAATGAAACAATCAAAGCTCAAACTGTCGAAATGGTCAGCCCATGCTTGAAACATACAGAAGTATATGAGCAATGTGCTGAGAAAGAAAATGCCTTTAAAGAACTTAAAACATACAATGATAAGTTGTCAAATGATTATAACACTGTAAAAGAATCATATGATAAATTCAGCAGGACCATTCGACAGTATGAGAAAGCAGTCAAAGAAGATGACAAAACACTTTCAATGCTCAAAGCAACTGTGATGGACAAACAAATGGCCATTAATCTTCATATTAACACAATTGCTGAGCTAAAAAGTGAGCTGGAGAAAACTAAAATAGAAACTGAAAGTGTTAACAAATTGTTAATCAGTTATTCTACCAGAATGTATGTTCTTGATCATATTCTTCCAAACCAAAACATAACAAAGAAGGGAAGACGATGATAAACAACATCGAAAATGTTACGATCAGGTTCCACCCCTTATGTGGAATAGTTATGCTAAGAAACATCCTGACGGGGTGGATAAGGCACTGAATTTAAATTTACTCACTGAAAAGAACAACCAGCTGCCTGAAAATCTTGACGTAACATATTCCAAATTTGAAAAGGATTGTGAATCCGATGTGGTAACCAAGGTGGTTGAAAATGAGTCTGATAGCACAGTTTATGAATGTGCTGAGTCAAACAATGAGAAATCAGAGTCAAGTTCACATTCTAGAAGTGAGAAAAGTTTTCATGAAAATTTTATCACAACATCAGACAATAGTTTAAATGATGATCCTAATGTAGTTATCTACAAACTGAAAGGATCAGATAAACTATATATTGATGAAGAATTTCTAGTCCAGAATGTTAACTTCGAACGTGTTGACAAATTCTTTAAACTCATTGAAGTTGACTCATCTGATCCTGAAAAACAAGTTGCTGGTTTCTACTCAAACCAAAGAAGTTAAAAAAAATCATTTATCCATGAGGTAGATGTTATCCTGGAAACAAGAGGGATGGGTTAGGGTTTGAAAAGAAAAGAAATAACAAATCCCGAAAGACAAATTTTACAAAGAAAGTTGAGTTTGTTTTTGGAACTAACACTGTTGAGGAAAAGGAAGTCATTAACAAACAAACCAACGATGAGTTTAAGAAAGAAAAAGAGCTTCGTGAGCAGGCTTTGGAACACACTGTTGGAAACGACAGTATAACGTGCTATAGATGTAACAAGGTTGGGCATATTGCATGACAATGTTCCCAAAATCGTTCAAAACCTGTTCATGAACAAAGGAGGTTTACAGTAGATGAAAAGAAAAAAGGTCCAGAGTTTGTGCCAACAAAGATTTTAAAGCGAAAAGATAACTCCAGTCTTGATGAGGAACCACCAACTGAAATCATTTCAAAATATGAAGTTGGTGAAACATCTAAGAAAAAATTCTAATATTTACATCAAAAAGGCATTTTCAAAGGCACAAACCTAGGTAGCCAAAGCAAAAACATCTCCTGTGATAAAAAAAGCAACCAATGTTCCAGTCAAATCAAAAGATAAGAGTGAATCAAAGACTGAACAATGGGTTGAGATTAAGAAAGATGTCAAAATTGCCAAAGTTGCAAAGTTCGACATTGTCATCCCACCCAAGACAGAAAGGGCTTGGGTTTCTCTGTTTAAGTAACATGTTTTTCATATGTGCAAGGGCTTCCAAGGTTATGTTTTCAACGTGGATCATGGACAGTGGAGCTTCTAGGCACATGACAAGGATGTTGGCTTTGTTGTACAATGTTAAAGCCATCAGGAGAGGATATGTTGGGTTTGCCGGAACATAGGGCGGCAGGATCGTGTGAGAAGGAATTTTGACAAACGGAGTCGTGTCTTTTGACAAAGTGAATTATAGCGCCGAGCTTGAGCACAATTTATTGAGCATCTCACAGATCTATGACAAGAAGTTCACAACTCATTTCAATGACAAAGAGTGTCTTATTCTTAATCCTGGTTTCATAATTCATGAGGAGTAGATCCTTATGCGCGCTCCACGAGAAAATGATTTATATGTCTTAGACATGAGCGTCACATCCACCACTTCAAAGGAAGGACAGTGTTTTGTGCCAAAGGCCACAGAAAAGGAATCAATTCTATGGCATAGGAAGATGGGTCACATTCATCTAAGAAAAATGAATTTTCAGGTGGACAACAACTTAGTGGAAGGGGTGAATCTAAAAAATTTTCATTTATCAGATGACTGTATCAGTTGCAAAAAGGGAAGCAGTACAAGAAGTCGCATCCTAGAAAGCTTCTCAACTCCATCAAGCTTCCACTAGAAAGACTTCAATGGATCTTTTTGGGCTTGTCAATGTGAAAAGTATTACAGGAGATCTATACTGCCTGGTCGTAATCGATGACTTCTCAAGATCTCATGGGTTTTCTTTCAGGAAAGCAAGAACGAAACGTTTGAAAATTTGATGATCTTGCTTCAAAAGATTGAAAAGCTTTACCATTTGCCTATCAAGAGAATCAGAAGTGAAAACGGTACTGAGTTTAAGAACAACAAGATGCTCGAATTCTGCAATGCTAAGGGTATTCATCATGAGTTCAGTGCCCCCTATACTCCTCAACAAAATGGAGTAGCTGAACAAAAGAACAGAACGCTTATCGAGACTGCAGGACAATGCTTGCCGATTCAAAGTTACCTACTAGCTTTTGGAGCGAAGCTGTTGCATCTGCATGTTACACTCTTAACCGCGTAATGACTGTCAAGAAGCATAAAAAGATATGCTTTTAACTTGTTAACCAGCGAAAACCTAATCTAGAGTTTTTGGAGCCTTTTAGATCACCGTGTACCGTATTGGACCTGGAAGGAAAATTCGGAAACATATCTTGGGAAGGATTTTTTGAAGGATATGCAAGTCCGCAAAAGAGAGTCTATCTACCAAGCATGAATCAGGTTATCATTGCTTAACACGTTGATTGCCAGAGAGACACAACGCCCATGCAGAAACCTGGAGATCCTTGGCTGTTCAATTATGAAGGGTTGTGAAATTCGTTTGATCTGCCTGAAGAACCTTCCGAGGAAGAACTCATCTTGCTATTTCAACAACATCAGATATCTAATCAAGAGCAAGTAACAGGGCCGTTGATTATTTCTCCAACAACAACAACTTCTTTAGAAGAAGGTCCGAGCAACACTTAGCCAGAACCAGTTGTTACACCAATTCAGTCAACAGCTGAATTATCTTCCTCTCAACCAGCAAATGCAGAACCTAAACAAGATCCTACCTTTGATAATGGGGTATCCAGTTCTGATGATGGCTCAGAAGAGATTACAAGTTATCTTAACAATCAAGCTGCAAAAATCAGTGCTAGAAATGAGGCTACTTATTCAGAACAAGCTGCAGATCAGAATATCACAAATTTAGAAAGCTTAGTAAATGTTCCATGCGAAGTAATGCCGAGATCAGTCTCCTACCATTCAACAGACAACATCATAGGAGAACTACAAGCCGGCGTGAAAACGCGAAATCAGATCAATAAGGATCTAAGTTTTTTTATTCTAAAGTTGCTCCACTTCAAAATAAATCTTCTCATAGTTGTTTTGTTTCTCAGGTACAGGAAACTTCAGAGATGCTCTTAAAGATGAAAGTTGGGTGGAAGCAATGCAGGAAGAATTATTTCAATTCCAGAAACTAGGAGTCTGGGAACTTGTTGACTTACCACCAAAGCAGAAAAAGATAAACACTTGGTGGGTTTACAAGTGCAAAAGAGATGATAGAGGAGTGGTTGTACGCAACAAAGCTCAGTTCATAGTTCAAGGTTTTCGTCAGAAGGAAGGGATAGACTACAACGAGGTCTATGCCCCAGTCGCACGTCTAGAAGCTATCTGCATTTTCCTGGCATTCGCCTCAATGAAAGGTTTCAAAGTGTATCAATTGGATGTGAAGTCTGCTTTCCTGTACGGTAAGGTAAAAGAGGAGGTATATGTCGGTCAACCACCAGGGTTTGTCGATCCAATTCACAAAGATAAGGTCTACTTGCTGAACAAAGCTCTTTACGGTTTACACCAGGCCCCGAGAGCCTAGTACAAGACGCTTTCAAAACCTCTTCTAGCTAACCGATTCACCAGAGTGACAATAGACAACACCCTCTTTACCAAGGAAGTTGAAGGACATCTGATTATTGTGCAAAACTATGTGGACGATATCATCTTTGGATCGATAAATGAAATGCTGTGTAAAGACTTTGAAAAGGTCATGAAAGAATAGTTCGAAATGAGTACTATGGGAGAGAGGCAATTCTTTTTGGAGCTTCAGGTTGAACAACTGCCAAACGGTATTTTCATTCACCAAACAAAGTATGTTCATGGCGTGTTGGAGAGATTTGACATGATAGGAACTAAACCCGCATCTACCCCCTTAGCCACAAACCATGGCATTTGTCCAGACAAGTATGGAGAAAGAGTTGATGTAACATTATATCGCTCTATGATCGGATCTTTGATGTATCTCATAGCTTCAAGACCAGATATCATGTACCCCACATGCCTTTGCGCCAGATATCAGTCAAGCCCGAAGGAATCACATTTGTTGATCGTCAAAAGAATCATGCGCTATTTGAAAGGATGCCCACGCACCGGATTGTGGTATCCACATCATGACGATTTCAATCTTGCGGGTTACTCGGATTCTGATTTTGGTTGCTGCAAGCAGAACGCTAAATCTACAACGGCCGGCTGCCAGTTCTTCGGAACCCGTTTGGCAACGTGGCAATGCAAGAAACAGACCACGGTCGCTCTCTCTACTTGTGAAACTAAATACGTTTCAGCATCCAGTTGTTGTTCCCAAATATTGTGGATACAACAACAAATGAGAGACTTCATTCTGCAATTTCTTGATTCGCCCATATTCGTAGATAACAAGGCGGCTATTGATATCACAGTTAATCCTTGTCAACACTCATGCACTAAATGAAGTTCCGTGATCAGGCGGTTCTAGAAGGAAGTTAGTGGATAAACGTAAACCGATTCGGTAGAATGTTATTACAGAAAGGAGTAGAAACTAAATGCAGCGGAAGTC
Source organism: Scalesia atractyloides (assembly GCA_947069175.1). Classification (NCBI taxonomy): domain Eukaryota; kingdom Viridiplantae; phylum Streptophyta; class Magnoliopsida; order Asterales; family Asteraceae; genus Scalesia; species Scalesia atractyloides. The sequence continues at coordinate 50,277,345 of CAMTDV010000005.1, read as the reverse complement.
TTCATTCATACCAAAAGAGTATACATCTTTATAAGTCCAGCTGTCGGAGTTCCTGGAGAGAATCCGGTAGCACTTCCCCGTAGGGATGCCAAAAACTTAAATGACAAATGAACACACACACCACCTATTTATTGGGTAAGAAGTTCGCTGGTAAGCATCTAAGTTTGGGCGAACTTGACCTAGTCAAGTTCGGCCGAACTTGACATCAACATTACCATTATGAGCGAACTTGATACATTTTACACTGAAAACTCCGTATTTCGGTCGTGTGTTCAATTCTAACCTATACAATACTCAACACATGCTCTATCTAGCCTATTCGACAAGTGACGAACACCAGGTGCACCAACAGATTCCCCCTTGTTCGTTACTATCGAATCTTGGTCTTCAAATTTGAGCCGTATTTGAATAATCTGCAACTTCAATCAAGGTATCTGCCGATGTCGTCGAAACGCGTCAACAAATTCCCCCTTAATTGATGATCCGGGTTTGCATTATCAACATCTAATTCCCCCTGAAATCTCCAGTTCAGATATTTGTTGCACAGTTTTGAACCTCCTCTGATTTGCTTGACCGGCAGATTATCTTGAATAGACACCAATTTGAAGTTCATCAATGTAGCTTCTCCATTTCAACTTTAACCACATCTGCGTTCAGTTTAGCGCATATCTCCCATGCTCGATCTTCGGATCTTCAAGACTCAACCGGCAATTGATAGAAACTTTGAATTACCACACTAGTAAACTTCAAATCAATGTTTACCCGTAAAAATCTGAAATCCCGATTTCCGTAATCACTCTAGATCAGCAAATCGGTAATCTTTTTCAATCAGCAAATCTTCATCGGAACCAAATCATCTGGTAATACTTCGAATCTGAGAATCACTCGTCCATGATCAAATCACATTCTTCCTCTTCAGTCATAATGCCAGATATATAGCTATCTCCGGTAGACCAGCACCACTTAATCACCAACATCATCATCCAATGGCGGTTAGTCCAAAGAAAAGAGTGATTCATCCACTTGAAGACTAAAAATAATGCCCACCAAAGGCTATCATCAGTTAGCGTATCTGGGATAACTTCAGATCTCCTTGGTAATTTTGAAACCATCCGTCTTCGGAGCTAGTCATTAATCCTAAGATCATCACCGAACGTTTTGAACGTCCTCAGTTCCTTCATCGGTACTAACGACTGCTAATCCAGCTAACTGTTCCTTAACCGGAGATTAGGACTCTAACCCTTAAGCATCAATCTGTATCATGATCTGATAAATCTGAACTTCCTGTGATCACAGAATCCCAAATGGATAATCTCTTTCGTCAGCAACTTGTACACTTCTTTTTCTGGTAGATTCGATCCCATAAATCATCTTCCTTAATCTTGGTGCCGCGTACAACCCGGGGCAACTGAAACTACAAAGCATCCTTATCTCCTAGCGGTTAGTCCAGTCAATAATTCATGTGCAAAGAAGAGTTAAAGATAGGCAGTCTTGTGTGCTTCCAAACCATACGTGCGACTCAGGTGTCAATCCACAACAATGACTGTAGAATCTGATAAACAACTCCTCCAAGACTCAGTTATGTAACCACCTGCTTTCAAACTAGACATCTTCATCAATTAACAAATGAATCTCAAATCTCTGTATTTCCTGGTTACTCTGTAGTCGGAAACAACCGAATACTGTTGCAGTGTCACGAATTTCAAAAATGCTGGAATCTTCATAAGATGAAAATTTTTTATTCCCCCTCATTTTTGCAAATTCTGACCATAATGAAATTTTCACTGAAATTCCCCCTCAAATCCGGAATTTTAAGTATTTAACAAATGCGGAATTTACTTTAAGGCCCATCGGTAGTCTTCCACCCTAATGATCACCAAATTGCTTTGGTGTCAATGACTACCCTCTCATCTTCAACCATCTCTAACCTCATCATCTCAGCCTCTCTCTAAGGCCTCCGACGGTGTCCCCGAATAGTCGGTATCGGACGTTAAAATTTCTAAAATATTTCTATCCCCAAATTTTTTCTGGACACCCGTCTCATCAAACTGAGCAATAAATTTTTTTCAATGCCTTGTATGACAAGTTCGGGCGAACTTAGTTAGTTTGTGACAAGTTCGGGCGAACTTGGTTGGCCACCACCAAGTTTGGGCAAACTTGCATGAAATAGACAAGTTCGGGCGAACTTGTGCTTAATTTCAATGAAAATTAGTCAAGTTCGGGAGAACTTGATGAAAAATCATGAAAAACTTTCTCAAGTTCGAGCAAACTTGATGAAAAGTCTTGAAAAACCATGTTAAGTTCAGGCTAACTTGGTCTCCCAAATCAACCATTTTTCACATTTTTCGATCCAAAATCCTTATTTCTTCGAATTTCGAGATGATTTCACCATAGATCTGGTCGAAATTGGTTTTCTAACAATCCTATCCGTTCAATTTTGGGTTTTGTCTCTGGATTGTAGGTTTATTTCATGATTACGTCCAAAACCCCTCCTAATGTCCATAGATGTCCAAATTCATGAGCGTAGGTGATAACCGTAGCTCTGATACCAATTGAAGGTCCGTGATCAGGCGGTTCTAGACGGAAATTAAAGGATAAACGTAAACCAATTCGGTAGTACATTATTACAGAAAGGAGTAGAAACAGAATGCAGTGGGAGTCTTCATTCATACCGAAAGAGTATACATCTTTATAAGTCCAGCTGCCGGAGTTCCTAGAGAGAATCCGGCAGCACTTCCCCGTAGGGTTGCCAAACACTTAAATGAAGGGCCATCATCGAGTATTGATTCTGAAGATAGGAGGGAAGGTGAGAGGAAAGAAAGAGAAAGAAAAGAACAAGAGAGATTAGAAAGAGAAAGGAAGTTAGCCGAGGATAAGAAACACAAGCTACGGGAGATGATGACACTACATATGAGCCATCTGAGACTGAAGAAGATATAACTGTTGTAAAGCCTGCAAAGAAGAAAACTGGAAAAAAGAGAAAAATATGTTGTAGCTAGAAAGTCTGAGTCTACTGCTAAGAAGCTTCGAATCAAGTTATGAACAAAGACTCCAGTTGCTCCAGTTGTTTAAACGTCTTCTGAGCATCATCCATCTCCTCCTCCATCTACTCAGCCACCTCCAACAGTTGAACCACCAAGTGAGACTGCTCAACATACATCTCCTCCTCCTCAACACACGGCAAAGAGATTCCTGTTCCATCTCCTCCACATCCACCTATTGGAACTCCTCCTATTTTCTCTCTGCCTAAGGCGACTTCATCGGCTCATCCTACACAACCAGATCCTCCAGCAGACACAACCTTTGATGACTTTTTCTTCGATGTTGATGCTATCCCAAGGGAGAAAGGTTCACATCTGATGACATATATGTTGGGAGACTTGGAGAATTAGAAGCAATGCTTAAATATGAAGATGAGAAGATTAAGGTGCTTGAGTCAGACAGAGACAACATCAGGGAGATCCTAAGGTTGGTTACTGATGATAACGAGAAATTCTTTAAAGCTGCAAAGCAAGTCTCTGTTTATGAAGAAAGGATTAAAGTGCTAGAGAATGAGAGAGAGATTCTAAAGGCAACTCTCAGGAGCTATGGGACAGAAAATCAGAGAATGATAAAGAAGATGGAAGAGTATGAGGCAAAACGAGATTGGAACAACAGGCAGGTTGATCTCATGAAGAAAATTCTGGTTCGAACTCTGGGAATATTGTTGACAGATGAAATAGAGAAGATTGAAAGAGAGGAGGCAAGGCAGAAAGTTGAAAAAAGGGAACGAGCTTCTAAAGCCCTATCTGATGCTGAGGGCAAAGGAAAGCGCAAGATTGATGATATTCCTATTCTCAGCCAACCCGAGCCTAAAGCTGTGGTTTCTACGGATCCTGTGATTGAACAATCTGCGCCGGAAGCTGACTCCGTGCCAGTGTCTCTGGAGTTAATTGTTTACGATCCATCATTCCAGCGCATGATGCAGAGAAAAGGTTCGTACTTCAAGATGAAGGGATTTTAGAGTCTATGACATAAGAGAAAGCTATAGATCAGAGGGAATTGTAGAAAGAGATTGATGAGATGGTAGATGAAACGTGTGAAGTAATAGAGAAGGAAGGAATCGAATTTGTACTTAACATGTTTGATAATGAAAGTATGATCGTTGATGCTTACATGAATGACTCTATTTTTGAACTAACAGATGACCAAGTTAAGGCAGAATCATCGATCGAAGTTGATGAGACAGTGCCAAAGCCCAAAGTCATCTACCTTGAGCACGATGTCGAAGAAGGAGAATACGTTCATAACTATTCAAAGGCTGATCTAGCTAAGCTATTGGGAATCGATGAAGAATCATTTGAGTTCGATTTTGAAGAATAGCTAAAGAATAAAAGTTCAGAACCTAATGTTATGTATTTGAAGATGTCCCACAGGCTAACGAATATGATCAAGTGATTATAGAAGATTGGGGTTCAGATGATGAAAATATGGAAGCAACGTATACAGGTGAAGGAACAGAAGTGTTTCCTACCTTTGCTGAAATGACTGCTGAAGTTAACGATGATCTGCTAAAGTGCAAAGTAGAAGAAGCAGTGAAAGATGGTACGACTCCTAAACCACCGACAAAAGAAGAGATCATTGAAATGAAGAAGAAGTGGTTCAAGGAAATGCCGCCGGAAAGAAAGTTCCGTCATCCATTAGCTTTCTTCACCAGAGATCCTGATGCATCTCTGGGTGACATTATGAGTTGGGGATGGATTGAGGAACTAGAAGTGTATGCATTGAAACGTGAATTTAGAGTTCAATACTTCAAATACCTGGGTGATATAAAGACTCTACCTGAGTGGGATGTGAAAGAGTTAGTGCAGACCAAGACGTTCAGTATGAAGTTGAGGCTAAATGATCAACGTCTTTGGAAGATGATCAAGTTTGAAGCTGAACATGGTTTTAACTACTGGAAACCACACAAGCCAAGAATCTTCACAAAGATCGATCCAGTAACGCAAGAAAAGGATGTGACTTTGATTGTCAAGCGGCCGGGTGTTATGAAGAAATGCCTTTGAAGAAAATGGAACAAGATTTTTACATAATCTTCAAATGGTGGCACTACGATTCAAGTACTCGGGAGGCTGTTATCTGTGTAGAGCCTGATGAAGGATTGTGGGATATGTCTGAAGATCTATCTGAAACCGTGATCATTCATAAGAGAATTTATGGGTTGTGGCGTGCGATTAGAGTTTTGGATCCGATGTGGCTTGTCAAATCCTCAGAGAAAGATATCGAACGCCTATTCTTCATCAAGATCAGTTATGAAGAAAAAGATAAAAAGCAGGCCTTGCAGTTCCAGGGGATTGTAAATGTATGTTATGCTAACAATATTAATTCAGGTAAAGACTGGAACACATCATGGAGAAAACTTGAAGATAAAGAAAAGAAAAAGATAGATCAGAATGAAGAAAGAATCGAGGCAAGACGAAAGCTGGCTTCTCAAGAAAGATTCAAGTTCGGGAACATGTACAATCGAACTCCTCCTACAGATCAAACTCCCATTGCTTCAGAGGAGCGTCGGAGGCCACCCAAACAATTTTCGGATAAATCAAGTCAAATGGGTTTAAAAACTTTTGCAGAAAAGTATTGAAGACTGTCCAAGACTGTGGCAACATCCAAGGGGCAGTCTGTTGGTGCACATATGTCTATTGCCTTCGTCTAGGACGAGTCTGTTGTATAGATAGGGTTTCGCAACGTCAGAAGTTTTGTTTTGAAAGTTTTGATTTTGTTTAAGTCAAGAATTTTCACACGAAAATTCTTGAGGATTTTCGCATGAAAATTTCGTACGAAAATCCTTGATCTTGAGTCATTGGTACTGTCATGTCTTGCCTATAAATCGGTGACTTAGGATGTTTGTCTAGCATGCTGTTTTTGGTGATCAGAGGCGAAGCCCTGCTCGAGTCTGTAATCTTTACGAAGTTAATCAATACAAGATACAGACGGTTAAACAGTAATCATCACGCTTGTTCTTTGTTTGTTCAATCAGCTAACAATGAATTCCGTCTCTTTTAGCTGAGCAAATCTGACCGGAAGCTCACAAGTTGGGTCTGATCCTAGCATTCACAGAGTTCCATCACTCATTTGGTTTACAAGATCTCATTCTATCCGATCTTCTGATTAAAGTCCCGATATTTACATAGTTATCCGATTTTAGGACACCCTTGATCCCTCTTTATGTATTGCAAATGTTTTGGGGTAACTCATATGTGCAAGTTGTTTTCAAGCTTTCAAATTACAAATGCTATGGTTTATATTTAACACGATGATTTCAATAAGGTGAACACACTTGTTGGTGCATTGTATACATGACACGAATGACATTCATTAACTATGGCCAAGCCGACCAATAGTAAGTTATGGTACCATAGGACTGACAATCCCGTTACTAGGCTATTCACTGGAATTTGGTGGGTAGTTTGGGGAACGACCGAAACTGTTTACTTTAACAAACCCTTTGGTGGTTTGTTATTGCAATTTAATACCCTTTGGTGGTATGGACGAGTCAACACAGGTTTGACTGATTCACCAAAATGACCAAAAGTTTCTCACAGTTAAAAACAATGAACAATGTGGTTTATGACAAAGACAATGAACAATTTGGTTTATGATAAGCACAATGAACAATTTGGTTTATGACAAAAACAATGGACGAATGGTTTATGACACGAACAATGGACGATTAGTTTATGATAAGTGATTTAGATAACGGAACGTGTGTAATGTGATAAAAGCATGGTGGATACGCCGCTAGTACTTCCTATATATAAGTGCTTTTATCATATTACCTTCATGGCGTTATCTACATCACTTAACAAATGTTTTCAAACGATGATACGCAACAATTTCAATTAAAGATATAAACCATACAAGTTATTTCAATACGATTTACAACTCGGATTTACAAAATAAATGTTGAGTCAAGGTTCATGGCTACTAGATTATATAAATTTTAAACCACATGTTTTAATTGGTTAACTCTATTGCAATATCAAATACTTTTAAAACAAGGTTTTCACTTATGACTCTAGTAGTCAAATTACATATTGCAATATATACAAAGCAATGAACTTGACACACTCACAAAAACCTATGTACTCGCCCGCTTTTATGCTGACTCGTTTTTCACATATGTTTCAGGGAAAAATGCTTGATGATACCGATGCATGCTCACGTAGAAATGGACATGGACTTTAGTGCTTTAAAACTAGAAAGATAATTACGATGTTTGTTTAGTTGTGTAAACCTCAAGACAATATAACAATGTAATCATGTTAATATTCAATAAAATGTAACTTTAATTATCACGTGTTGTTGAAACAATCTGTTAACGTGACTCCCCAACGTTTCCGCCGCGGTTCATTGTTTTTACGCGGTCGGGGTGTTACAAATTGGTATTAGAGCACGGGTTATAGGGAGTTAGGTTATTAGTAATGCGTTGACCTAGACTATAACCTTCTAGGACCCTAACGCGAGTTTGCTTGCGTTTAGATTTAAAACACAATACTATCACCTATATATGGGTGATTACCAAAAACAATACAAAAGTCACAAAAATCTTTTCCGAAAACTTTTTACAAGAAAACATCCATTCTTAGATGAATCAATTTCGACTTTAAGCCTTGAATTTATTAATGTGAACACGTGCAATGTGGAAGGGTGGGTGCATGTACCTTGAGTTTCTGTCTAATGCTAGAGTGTCCATTCAAATCCACTTAATCGGACCCGTCACTCTTACCTGGGAACTCTTGGGTGAGTGTCCACTTATAGGCTAAAGCATGTCTTCGCGATACATTAGAAAGACCCATTTACTTTGATTAGTCACCGTGCATCGTTTGTTTGTTTTGAGAAACGAACGAATGACCACCATCCTTATTTTGTCGATATTTTCAATACCTTTGTTTATTTATTTCAATATCAATCCCACATATCATCCTTCATGTTTTCTTTTAGAATGCTCCTCGATGTGATGCTACTCACAACGCCGACATTGCAGCCATTATCACTCAGCAAATTGATGTTGTACTTCCAAATCTCGTGACCCAACTTAATCAAGCGAACAACAACAATAACAATACACCAGCTTCGTGCAACTATAAACAATTTTGTTCGGCTAAACCACTCTCGTTTTCTGGGACTGAGAAAGCCACTGGGCTTCTGCAATGGTTTGTGAGTCTCGAAAGCACGTTTCGATTTGTTCAATGTCCAAATGAGTGAAAGGTTGAGTTCGCGTCAAGTGTATTCAAGAAAAGAGCTCTTACATGGTGGAATGACATAATGAGAGACAGAGGTGCCGATGTGGCCTTAGCTCAAACTTGGGAAGAGCTTAAGGAATTCTGCCCGCGTCATGAACAACGGGCATTGGAAAACGAATTCCGCGATCTTAAGCAAGACAGTGGTGAGAGTCGTGCTTACACCGACCAATATGAGGAGTTGAGTCTATTTTGTCCTTTGATGGTAACGCCTTTGGATAAGGTGATTGAGAAGTATATCAATGGTTTACCTGATCCTGTGCAACACATTGTTACTGGTAGCAACCCTACATCCATCCGACAAGCCATTTAGTTAGCTGCAACTCTAACTAACTCCCAAGTTAGGAAAGGCAAGCTTCATCGCAAGGGCGACAAGAAACAATCTGACAAAACCACTCAAGAGAAACGAAAGGGAAACAAAGCCGAGCCTTCCAAGAAATCGAGGAAGCGTAGGCTTCTCAAAACTTTGTTGTTACCGCACAACCCGCTCCAGCTGCTCAACCCAATCAAGCTCCCCAAAACCAACCAGCTCAACCTCCTGTGAGGAAGCCTTATGCTGGTACTGCACCAACGTGAAATCGGTGCAACGATCACCATCAAGTTTATCAACCATGCCGTCAATGTACTACTTGCGGAGGATTTGGTCATTTAGCCAACAAATGTCGATCTGTTCCAAATCCAGCTGTTCAGAATCCTGTTCAACCCCAAGCCAACCTTGCTCGACATCCATTCCCACCTGGTTCATGTCACAATTGTGGTGAAATGGGTCACTACAGAAACAACTGCACGAGCCTAGCGAATTCCAATCAAGCTCGTGGACGAGCATTCAACATTAACGCCAACGAGGCACGTGCTGATAATGAAGTTGTTAACGGTACGTTCTTTGTCAACAATCATCCTGCTTCTATTCTTTTCGATTCGGGTGCTCATAGAAGTTTTGTGTCACTTGCCTTTGAACCTTTACTTTCAATGCCGAGAATTAAACTAGGAAAGCCCTTGACACTCGAAATAGCTAGTGGTGAACCTCTTGTACTTGATTTTTTCATTCGTGATTGTCAATTGAACCTCAATAATCACCTTTTTGCCATCAACCTCACGCCAATGCAACTTGGGAGTTTTGATATTATTATTGGAATGGATTGGTTAACCAAGCACCATGCCGAAGTTATTTGTTTTGACAAGATAGTTCGAATACCTCTTTCCTCTTGTGAAGTCTTGGAAGTTCATGGAGAAAAACCTGCTAGTAATCTAAAACTCATAACTTGTACCCAAGCCCAGAAATATCTACGAAAGAACTATGTAGCTTTCTTAGCGCATATCGTGGAGAAGAAAGGCAAGGGTAAAAATATTCAATATATCCCTGTTGTTCGGGATTATCCTGAGGTGTTTCCCGAAGAATTACCTGGTTCACCTCCAGCACGTCAAGTTGAGTTCTGCATTGACCTTGTACCTGGTGCCAACCCAATAGCCAAATCACCCTATCGTCTTGCACCGTCTGAGATGCAAGAATTATCGAAACAACTTCAAGAGTTATCTGAGAAAGGATTCATTCGTCCGAGCTATTCACCATGGGGTGCTCCTGTCCTATTTGTGATAAAGAAGGATGGATCCTTCCGTATTTGTATCAATTATCATGAGCTCAACAAACTCATAATTAAGAATTGATATCCCCTACCTCGAATGGACGACCTTTTTGATCAACTACAAGGTGCTACATGTTTTTCGAAGACCGATTTGCGTACTGGGTATCATCAGCTTCGTGTACTCGAGGAAGATATTCCCAAAACTGCTTTCCGCACAAGATACGACCACTATGAGTTCACTGTTATGCCCTTCGGCTTGCCAAATGCACCTGTTGTATTCCTGGACTTGATGAATCAGTTTGTAAACCTTATTTGGACAAGTTCATCATTGTTTTCATCGACGATATTCTCATTTATTCCAAGTCTCGAGCTGAGCATGAACAACATCTCTGATTAACAATGGAACTACTGAAGAAAGAACAATTATATGCTAAATTCTCCAAATCCGAATTTTGGTTGAAAGAAGTTCAATTCTTGGGGCACATAGTCAACGAGCAAGGCATACATGTGGATCCTTCTAAAATCGCTGCAATTAAGGATTGGAACACACCCACTACTCCCACAGAAGTTCGCTCATTTCTTGGTCTTGCTGGATATTACCGTCGATTCATCGCGAACTTCTAAAGGATTGCGGTTCCCCTCACTGCTTTAACTCAAAAGAATAAGTCTTTTGAGTGGGGACCCAAACAAGAGGAAGCCTTTCAGACACTGAAACAAAAACTCTGCAATGCTCCTATCTTATCTTTACCCGATGGTAATGATGATTTTGTTGTCTATTGTGACGCATCAAATCTAGGCCTTGGTTATGTTCCCATGCAACGAGATAAGGTCATAGCCTATGCGTTAAGACAATTAAAGGTCTATTAGAAGAACTACATAACTCATGATCTTGAGTTGGGTGCCGTAGTTTTTGCTCTCAAGAATTGGGGGCACTATCTTTATGGTACGACTACGAAATTTGCTACCATCCTAGCAACGCGGATGTTGTAGCCGATGCGCTTAGTTGCAAGGAATGTGTCAAACTTCATTGTGTTCGAATTCAATCTGATATGTAAACGCGTATCCTTCAAGCTCAGCGCACTTGTGCTACACAAGGCATGGCGGGTAGTGAATTACCACATCAACTTGAGCTTCAACTTGAGACGAAAGACAATGGGTTACTCTATTATATGAATTATTTGTGGATTCCAAGTCAAGATAATACCCGTACCTTATTGATGGACGAAGCTCATAAGTCTCGTTTTTCAATCCATCCTGGTGTAGACAAAATGTACAAGGATCTCCATACCCAGAATTGGTGGCCGGGTATGAAAAAGGATATCGCCTTATATGTATCGAAATGCCTAACTTGTCTTAAAGTCAAGGCTGAACATCAATGCCCATCTGGATTGCTCGAACAACTAGAAATACCGGTATCGATGAAGGTCCTGATCAGGCGGTTCTAGACGGAAGTTAGTGCGTAAATGTAACCGATTCGGTAGAATGTTATTAAGAATGGAGTAGAAGTAGAGTGCATCGGAAGTCATATCTTCATTCATACCGAAAGAATATACATCTTTTCCAGGTCTGCCGGAGTTCCTAGAGAGAATCCGGCAGCACCTCCCCATAGAGATTACAAAAACTTAAACACAAATGAACACACACCACCTATATATAGGCAAACAAGTTCGCTTGAAATGTGCATTGGCCAAGTTCGGGCGAACTTGTCCCCACATGACAAGTTCCGGCGAACTGGTCCACCACATTACAGGTTCATGCGAACTTGTTCCCATTTCCATAATATCATCCGTACTTTGTTCGTGTGTTTGATTCTAGCCTATACAATATTCAACACACACTCTATCTAGCCTATTCGACAAGTGAAGAACACAAAGTGCATCAACAGTTTCCCCCTTGTGTGTTACTGTCGAAGTTTGATCTTGATCTTCAAAACTCTAAGTCGTGTTTGAATATTCTGCAACTTCAATCAAGGTATCTGCCGATGTTGTTGAAAAACGTCAACAAATCCCCCTAAACTGATGATCGGGATCTGCATTATAACTTTAAATTCCACTAAAAACTCCAGTTCAGATCTTTGATTGCACGGTTTCCGACCTCCTCTGATTTGCTTGATCGACAAATTTTCTCGAATAACCACCAACTCGAAGCTAATCAATGCAGTAACTTCTCCATTTCGACAATAACCGCATCCGAGTTTAGTTTTTGAATAAGCATTGAGCATCGAGAGTTTATTCCGCACACTGCTAAAATATCAAAAACTTAACCGACAATTGATAGAAACTTCGAAGCACCGCATCGGAAAACTTTAAATCAACGAATACCCTCGAAAATCTGAAATCCCAATTTCCGTAATCGTAGTTACGCATACTCCTGAAATATTGATTAGGAAATCGGTAATCTGTTCAATCAACAATTCTTCATCAAAAAAACAGACAATCTGGTAATGCATCGAATCTGAGAAATACACGTCCGTAATCAGAATAACATTCTTCTTCCGCAGTCACAATGCCAGATATATAGCTATCTCCGGTAGACCAGCGCAACTTAATCAACAAACATCGTCATCCAATGGTGGTTAGTCCAAGAAGAATGATTCATCTGCTTGAAGACTAAAAATAATGGCCACCAAAGGCTATCATCAATTATATCTTGAATAACCTCATATCTCCTTGGTAATTTTGAAACTTTCTAATACACCGGAGCTAGCCATTAATTCCTAAGATCATCACTGAATGTCTTGAACATTCTCAGTTCCTCATTGGTATTAATGATTGCTAATCCTGCTACCTACCCCTTCACCGGAAATCAGGACTCTAACCCTTAAGCATCAATCAGTATCATGATCTGAAAAATCTGAACTTCATGTGATCACGGAATCCCAAATGTATAGCCTCTTTTGTCAGCAACTGTTGCACTTCTTTGTTTGAAAAACCCATTGTATCATCTTCCTTAATCATGGTACCACGTACAACCCGGGGCAACTGAAACAACAGAGCATCCTTATCTCCTAGCGATTAGTCCAGTCAATAGTTCATGTGCAAAGCAGAGTTAAAGATAGGCAGTCGTATGTGCTCCCAAACCATAAGCACGACTCATGTGTCAATCTAGAACCATGATCTCAGAATCTGATAAACAACTACTTCAAAAACTCAATTATGTAACAACCCGCTTTCAAACTAGACATCAATTTGAGATCACCAATGAATCTCGATCCTCTGCCTTTCCCGGATAATCTGCAATTGGTATCCACCCGGATACTGTTGCAGTAGTCATGAATTTAAAAAATGCCGAAATCTTCATATATCGTAAAATTTTTGTTCCCCCTTATTTTTGCAAATTCTGACCATACTGAAATTCCCCCTCAAGTCCGGAATTTTTAGTATTCATCAAATGCGGATTTAACGTTAGGCCCATTGATAATCACTATACCAAAAGATCAACATTCAGCATCGGTATCAGCGACTATCCTGATATCTTCACAATTTTGCAATCGTATCATTAAATCTGTATTCTGAAACTCCAGACGGTGTCCCCGAACATCCCAGTTCGGTCATCGAAAAATCGAAAAAAATTTCTATCGCCAAATTTTTTATGGACACTCATCCCATCAATACGATCAAAATTTTTTTTAAGGCTCCATTACAAGTTCGTGCGAACTTGTCCACCCAACACCAACTTCGTGCGAAGTTGGTCACCACATAACAAGTTCGGGCGAAGTTGTATGAAATGGACTAACTTCGGGCGAACTTGTACACAACTTCGTGCGAAGTTGTCCTCCAAAACCGGCATTTTTTACATATTTTGATCCATAATCCTTATTTCTTTGAATTTTGAGATGATTCCACCATAGATCTGGTCAAAAATGGTTTTCTAACAATCCTATTCAATCAATTTTACTTTTTGTCCATGGATTGTCCTTTATTTTGATGATTTACGTCTAAAACCCTTCTTAATGTCCATAAATCTCCAAATTCATGAGCGTAGGTGATAATCGTAGCTTTGATACCAATTGAAGGTCCTGATCAGGCGGTTCTAGACGGAAGTTAGTGCGTAAAAGTAACCGATTTGGTAGAATGTTATTAAGAATGGAGTAGAAGTAGAGTGCAACGGAAGTCATATCTTCATTCATACCGAAAGAGTATACATCTGTCCAGCTGCCGGAGTTCCTGGAGAGAATCTGGAAGCACCTCCCCATAGGGATTGCAAAAACTTAAACACAAATGAACACAAACCACCTATATATAGGCAAACAAGTTCCCTTGAAATATGCATTGGCCAAGTTCGGGAGAACTTGTCCACCACATGACAAGTTCGGGCGAACTTTCCAGCACATTACAAGTTTATGCGAACTTGTTCTCATCTCACTTTTGGAAGACCACGCAATCTTCTTTGGGAACCAAACTCAATCTAAGCACTGCTTATCATCCTCAAACTGATGGACAAACCGAAAGAACAATTCGAACATTGGAGGATATGCTTAGAGCTTGTGTGATCGAATTTAGTGGTAGTTGGGATTCGCATCTACCGTTGATCGAATTCTCTTACAACAATGGTTATCGCGCCAGCATCAACATGGCGCCTTTCGAAGCTTTATACGGTTGAAAATGTCGTTCATCTGTCTGTTGGAATGAAATTGGAGAGTCTCAGTTTACTGGACCTGAACTTATTCATGACACAACATACAAAGTCAAGAAAATACGCGATAACCTTCTGACAGCTAGAAGCCGTCAGAAGAGTTATGTCGACAAGCGACGCAAGCCCTTGGAATTCCAAGTTGGTGATCAGGTCCTACTCAAGGTATCCCCTTGGAAAGGAGTGGTCAGATTTGGAAAGAAAGGAAAACTTGCACCACGATACGCTGGACCATTCAAGGTCATTGAAAGAATCGGAAAGGTGGCCTACCGGCTTGAGCTACCTCCTAAACTTGGGAATGTTCACCCAACATTCCACGTGTCCAATCTAAAGAAGTGTTCAGCCGACGCAAATCTTAACATCCCTCTCGACGAAATACATGTTGATGATACTATGAACTTTGTCGAGAAACCCGTGGAGATTCTGGACCATGAAGTCAAGAACTTAAAAGAAGACAAATACCAATAGTCTAAGTTCGCTGGGAATCTAAACGAGGCCCAGAATTTACTGGGGAACGAGGCCCAGAAGTTTCCTCTAATTAAATTTTGGGATGAAATTTCCTAAAGTAGGGGAGACTGTGACATTTGTGGTGATTCGATCATGTAACGATTATGAACAAGTTATCAATCAATGAATTTTTTTGTTTTAGTTATGAGTTTTGTTTATTTATCATGACAATCGCACATATTCGATTCTTACACGACAACAAACTCTCGAACAACTTCTAGAAGCGAAATCGCAAACTGTTACGCAAACGTAATCAGTTTAATGGGACGTGCACTCCGGAACAATGACACAAGCTTAGCACACCCTAATATCCTTCGCAAATCTTAGAAATAAGTTTTGAAGGGTTTGGTATGTAAAAAACAAGCCTAGTCGATCACATGGACAATTTACAAAAAACTACGAAAGTCTGCCGATTCTCGTAGCAGTGCACACTCCGAAACAAGGTCATAAGCTAAAAATACCCTAAATACCCTTAAAATATCTTAGAATAAGTTTCGAGAGCTTTGGTATGGCAAAAACCTGCTTATGCAACTTCAGGGACTATTTTGCAAATTATGCGAAACTATGCCTTTTCGCGTATTTCGCTACCCGGAACATGTACGGACATCCAAAAAATTTTGTAAACATTAAAATCTTTTATTTTAATGATTGTAATGCAAAAATATCATTCGTTGTGCATTTACGGTCATTTGCGCGATCGTTATGATTTTCGTCATAACTAACCAAAAACCGCAACCGTACGACCAAACGAACCAACATCTGAAACTCTTCCGATCATTTTTCAAGTTCCCTAAGCTTATCTTCCTTATGAAGCTTGAAAATGAGGTTAACGGGTGTTAGAAGTGCCAAAACGCGACGAAACGTGTGCAGGGGCCTATTCTGCCAATTTTGGAAAGTGGCTGCCAGCAAGGGTGGGTGCGGACCGCATCCACAAAGCCATGCGGTCTTCATGGGGTGCCTAGCACAGCAGCTTTGCTAACCTCTTCTTGTTCACTCCCTTGGACACTAATCTCGCGATTTTTGCCACTTCTCTTATGCTTTGGACACCTAAAGGGACACTAATCCACCTTCATTAACTCCCAAACCCTAATCCCCAGTTATAAATAAAAGCCTCCCCCACCTCCTAAACACTTTCCACACACAAAATCTTCTCTCAAACTCCAAAATTTGTTCATGTCTTCCAAGCAAGGCACAAATCACTTAGGAGTTCTAAGTGAGTGATTCGAAATGGTCTAAACGCCTTTCGAATCACCATTGCTCTTTTTTTGATGTTTGTTTCCACCAAACATCATGAAGACGTGAAGATTTTATAGAAAACTTGAAGAAAATGTATTTGTTCATCGTCTTAGATGTTTTCTTGTTTTCCAATTTTTGCAGATCTAGGGTTTTAATCTAAAAAAGGTTGTGTCCGGATTTTTGTAAGTGTTATAAGTTCCGAATTTGTATTCCGAATATACAGTCCAAGTTTTTTGATGACCTTCTGTCTAGTCACGCATGGGAAATAATCCGGAAAAACTGTTCCGAGTTTGCTTATCCGAGTTTGAGACAATCCGGATTTGATTCCGAGTTTAATAGTGTCCGGATTTGCTAGACTAGTTCTAGTCCGAGTTTGGGCATTTACAAATTTCTCTGAGTTTTTGAAAGCATAGATTGTTCGAGTTTACCTATGCTCGTGTAGGTTCGGGATCGGGCAGCTCAAGACGGAAGTTTGGGCGTATGATAACCCATTCAGTAGAATGTTATTAAGAAAGGGGTAGAAAGAGAAACAGTGGAAGCATTCATTTCATTCATACCGAAAAGCATACATCTTGTCAGGCTGGCTGAATTCTGGAGAAAATCCACCAGCGTCTCCCCTTAGGGAGCCTCCAAAAACTTACAAACAAATGAACACACAACATATCTACATAGGGATGAGGGTGTCACTCGTATGAGGAGTCACTTGTATGAGGGATCACTCGTACGAGTGTGTCACTCGTACGAGGTGACACTTTTCCTCATATGATGATTGTTCTCAGGTCGTGTGTTCGTATCTAGTCTATACAATATTCAACACATGCCTAACTAGCCTATCCGCACAGTGATGACACAAAGTGCATCAACAGATTCCCCCTTGTCCGTTACCGTCGAAGCTTTATCTTGATCTTCAAATCTGAGATTAGTGTTTAAATATTCTACAACTTTAATCAGGGTATATGTCGATGTCGTAGAACGCATCAACAAATTCCCCTTGATTGATGATCCAGGTTTGTATTATCAACATTTAAGCACCATTCCCCTGAAATAATTCTCTCCAGAAATTGTAGGACCGATCCTGATAGCATAGGAACCTAGATATGATATCTAATGTCCATAATAGCGGAAATATTACGACATGATTACCAAACAACAATAATTAGTCAATTAATCGTCAATTTTATTGATATAACGTCAAGTCTCCAAATTGACAGAGCTTCGCCTCTAAGATGCCAAAGTTACAAATGACCAAAACAAGCTAGCTATTTATAGTGGGGAGATGAGTTCGCCCGAACTTGACATCACAAACACTTCATGAGCGAACTTGTCCTATTTACATATAAATACTTCATTTCGCTAGCCTATTCATCTCTAATCTATACAGACTCGATATAAGACTAAGACATAGACATTCTACACCAACAGACTCCCCCTTGGATATCATCTTCGTCTTGTATCAGTCTTCAAACACTCTATCTTCAAATAAACATTAACGAACACGACCGAAGAAGTTCTTGTAAGGCTTCCTTCGTCGTTCTTGCTTCGGATATGGCGTCTGATCTGTATGAGGCACTTTGTTCATGTACTGAAACCTCCTAAGCCTTTCCACCCTACCTTTCTCGTGTATTGCTTCAAGACGCTTCTCCTCCTTTAAGAATCCAACTCGTTCTAGATCCCTCCATCTAGTTACCCACATCCTTCCAGAGTTAACTTCTCGAGCATAACATACATTCACAACACTTTGATATTGCATGGCTTGTTCTTTCTCACATTCTTCGAGTACAATCTTGTTGTAGAACAAGCATTTGATATCTTCTCTGGAGCAGTTCACTAGCCACATCGGGTCTAGTATCCTGATTTTTTTTCCACAACCCTCTCATACCCTGAAACCCCAATATTTCAACCCTTTCCTTCATGATGTCCAAATGTTCTTCAAATCGTAAACACAATAACAACTTCACATGTAGTTGGATCTATCTTCCACCACTTAAATACCGGATAGAAATTCTGTTCAATAGGCATTAAGGGCATGTTCCTCATTGCTCTTGGTCATTTCATAATCTACGTTATATCTCTCTCCCCTGTTTTCTTGTTTGTCTTAATGCGACGGCCTGGAATAAACGGCTTCCAATACTTAAATCCCTTTGTCGCTTCAAACTTGATCATCTTCCATAACAACTGATCAATGTACTTCATGTGGTATGTGACATTCACGGTCTGAACAAGCTCCTCCACATCCCAATACGGTAGTGTCTTGAAATCTGCTAAGTATTTGAAGTATTGCACTCCAAATTCCCTTTTGATTGCATAAACATTTAGCTCCTTGAACCACCCCCAACTGATAATATCTCTGAACGACATGTCTTTATCTCTGGTAAAGAATGCTAGAGGACGTCGAAACTTATGTTCGCGTGGCATCTCTTTGAACCATGACTTCTTATCTTGAGCTATTTCCTCCTTTGTCATTGGTTTCGGAACTTTGCCTTCTCGGATAGATTCTTCGGTCTTTTCCTTCAACATAACTTCATCAAGTTGCTTGTAAATCTCCTCAAAAGTAGGAAAGCTATCATTGTTAGCACCGACGTACTTTGCAGTTTCATCTCTTTCATCGTCTGAAGACCAATCCTCTACTATAACTCCTTATTCTCATCAGCTTCAAATCTTCGAATGTACTAATAATCATTTGGCTCAAATGTGTTAACATTCAACACTTACTCTTCAAAATCAAAGTCAACTACTTCAGCATCAACTTCAATCAACTTAGCCAAATCTTCTTTAGTGTAGTTGTGCACGTACTCGCCTTCCTCTACATTATGTTCCAGCATGAGTATCAAAGGCTTTGGTGGTACGGCAGCAACAGGCTTTGCAAACCTATCAACATCAATCATATCTACATTATCAGTTGGCCCTGTTTGCCCTAACTCCCCCTCATTTGATCTTCATCTTGTTTGATTCATCATCCATTAAAGAAGAAAAATCAAATTCATCAGAGACTTTTGCTTCACTGATTTTCATACCAACTCCTCCCTGATCATCATCATCATCATCATCTTCATTATTCCAATCTTCATAATCAGAATCATGTTTCTTGTCATCATCATTTTTATCCTCATCTTCTGCTTCTTCATCGTCCTTTTCTTCAGAAGCAATTACCGGATTAGAAGGCTTGACAGATTCGTCAGCCATAGTAACATCAGACTTAGAAGCTTTTTCAACTTCTTTAATAGACTTTTCAGCAGCTTCAGATGATTTAGGTGCTTCACCTTCAACACCTTTACCTTTACCACTAGCTGCAAGCTCCTTTTCAGATCTTTCTTTCGCCTCTTATCTATCAAGACGATCATATTCGACAACGAAATCAATCCAAAGAGTATTAGATAAAACTTTCTGCATCCTCGTGAACCTTCGATCATTTAGGGCTTGAATCGTTTTCAACTCAACAATCTCTGTTTGCAGCTTTTCATTTGTGTCTTGCAAGCTCTCGATCAATGCTTTGAAGAATTCTCTTTCGCTTTCCAACACTTTGACTTTATCATCCAACATCTCTTTCTCAACTGCGCTTTGATTGATTTTCTTGATCAGCTCAGCTTTTTCTTCTTCATTCTTTTGAACTCTATCTTCCAACTCTTTGACACGCTTTTCCAAAACATCAATGTCTATGTCATGGAAGAATTCATCTAAATCTTGAAGATCTACTGGTTCATTTGGAATATCACCAAATAGATTTGACTGTGACGCTTTTGATGTTGATTTAGGAGTAGCTTTCCTAGGAGTTGATCTCTTTGGAGTTGATTTTCGTGTAGACCCTTTAGGTTGAGCTGCTTTTGGATCAGGTGATTGAATCACTGGAACTTCCAATAAACCAGACTCAGGAGGTTCTTGTGTTACTCCTGACCTTTCAGCTTACGATGAAATAATAACAGGAGGTTCTTGTGTGACTCCTGGACGTTTAGCTTCAGATGTAATGACAACAGGAGGTTCTTGTGTAGGAGGTTCTTGTGTTACGCCTTTCTCCTGTGTGCCAGAAGGTTCTTTTGTAACTTTTGCGCTATTTGGCTTTCCTTTGTATCGATGACTAGCAGGTTTTTGAGATTTCTTTGCTTTCTTCCTGCCTTTTACCTGAGGAGACCCTGTAATCTTTGTTGATGAAACTGTAGCAGACTTCACACGCTTAGCTTTTGTCTTGGGTCTTTCCTCGTCAGACTGTTTTTCAAGATTTGGATCAAAATCAGCATCAGTCTCTTTGACTTTTTCTGCCTCAGTTTCTGCTATTGTCTTTTTATTAATCTTCTCGAGAGAATCACTAGAATCATCGTCGTTCTAGGAAGTAGCAGAAATAACATCATCTTCTTGAGTCGTTTTCTCAACCTCTTGACTTTCAATAACAATCGTAGCGCTAGAACCAGCTTCAGCTTGAACATTAACAGGTTCGTCTTCATCCACAAGCATTGTATCTACTTTCTTTGTTGCTCGCTTCTTTTTCGGCTTATCAGCTTCAGCTTTAAGGAACCATTTGTTGGTTTTTTAACATGTTTATCAAAGTTATTTTTATACATATAAAATAAAAAACGCAGCGGAATAATTATTTAAAACATGTTACTTACAAGATATAAAACAAATTTTATATGTAAAACCAAAACCCGGATCCATATATGAACATGCATGCTATCAAAAACACAACCATAGGGTGTTTTAAGAAAAGACCTTTCAATAACAAGTAGATGAAAAGGATGATGCTTCTTGAATGATAATCTTCTAAGTAGAAGATCTCAAGCATGTATACCCCAAGCCTTCCAACAAACACTATGATTTTGCTAGGATTTGAACACTTGAATTAAACTTGAAAAACTCTTGGACAAACACTATGTTTGGTCGAAAATTTGAGAGAATTCACAAGAGTTCTTGCAACTTGAATTATTACTCAAATGGTTGTGTGTAAGAATAAATCAAAATACATATGATCTTGTCGGAGATTCTGGAGATCTTGCATGCAATATTAGTGGTGGAAACCCATCTTGGGAAGACCATAAGGGGCCGGCCCTATGGGGTATTTTTATAAAAAAAAATTCAAAATTTTCTTTTATTTTATGTCTTGTATTATATTTATAACTTTTATAAATATAACATCATATGTTTACAAAACTTTATGCAACATCTCATAAACTTTTATAATGTTATTTAACCCATTAAATAAAAATTAAAATATTCTCACAAAATAAATTATCCATATAATTTATTAGTTTCTCAAGTGCAATTATTTAGAAAACCAATTTCTAAATATTCTAAGTGTTAATATTTATTTTTTGATCATATCATAAATAAATATTATTAGTGTTTGTCTAGCTTGTTATTGGGTATGACCCGACTTGGATCATAGCGTACTAGCCACATCAATTTAATCTGTGTCTTGGGCATACCGATTCCAACAATCTTCCACGTGCACAACATACATAGAAGATTGATGCAAATAGAAAATACTGCCTAACAACGGTTTACTACCCCTAATACGTATGACGAAGTGCCATTCAATAACATCATCCCCTTCAAGTCCCTAACTTGAACATGATTTAGGTGAAACGATCATTTATCATTTTGTTACAGATGTCATGTTAAATCCAGAGACATATAGTGATCATTCTCTGTTGATTTAACTTTAGCAGGCCTTAGACATCTAACTCTCAACGAATAAGAGGAACAAATCCCTTCTTGACTACATACGTCTCTCACAATCACCTTGTACCACACCTGAGCTTACCCTTATGTACTGTCATATTACTGACAGCAAATAACCAAGTCAAAGTATAATATTTGATGAATATCAAGACCCAATATGTATCTCAGGTCAGAGGATAATATGATATTCGCCTTTACTCAAAATTACTTATAATCAATCACAAAGACTCCATGTAGTAATATTTGAGAGCGGGTCAGTCCAATATTTGTATCCCACAAATATCTATGAACTTTGGCAGCAACACTTTGCTCTATATTCATACCTAATGAATATCCACCAATCCGAGTTCATAATAGTCTTACCTTCATATTTGTTCCCACAAATATGATCGACTACGGACATTTAGAATAATTAACTTACTCATGGATTTAAACATGCTAAAATGGAACATAACTCAAAATGCCATAATCATTAAAATGAGTCAAAATAATAATTGTTCCGATATCCAAATACTAAATAGATCAAATCCAATCACTAGAATATCGAAGTCCTAAGGCACAAGTGTGATCCTCATGCTTTGGCCGTTCAAGGAGCTTCGTGAGAGGATCCGCAATGTTTTGATCGGTGTGAACTTTGCGAATACATATTTTCCCTTTTCAACTTGATCCCTTATGTAGTTGAATCTCCGCTCAATGTGCCTAGTCTTTTGATGTGCACGAGGTTCCTTAATTTGTGCAATTGCACCCTCGTTATCACAAAAGATTTCTAGGGGATCCTGAATGGTAAGGACTACCCCTAGGTCGGTGATGAATTTCTTCAACCATGCAGCTTCTTGTGCTGCCAATGAAGCGGCGATGTATTCTGATTCTGTAGTGGACAATGCTACAACATCCTGCTTCGAGCTCTTCCAAGAGACTGCAGCTCCATTCAAAATGAAGACATACCCAGATTGTGATCGAGAACCATCTCGGTCAGTTTAGAAACTCGCATCCGTGTAACCCTTTACAAAGAGTTCCTCTTCACCAGATCCATATATTAGAAACATATCCTTAGTCCTTCTAAGGTATTTCAATATGCTTTTAACAGCCATCCAATGACTGTTACCTAGATTTTGCTGGTATCTACTTGTCATGCTTAAGGCACATGACACGTCCAGTCTAGTACATATCATTGCATACATGATGGATCCTATAGCAGACGCATATGGGACTCCCTTCATTCTCTCTTGCTCATCCTTTGAGCTTGGACATTGAGACGCATTCAATATCGTTCCCTTTTGAATAGGTATGAAACCTTTCTTAGAGTTCTCCATCTTGAACATTTTCAAGACTTTGTCAATGTATGCACTTTGGTTCAAACCTATCAAGCGCCTTGATCTATCCCTATAGATCTTTATTCCCAAAATATAGGCGGCTTCACCAAGATCCTTAATGAAAAAACAACTTCCAAGCCAGGTTTTAACACCTTCCGGTTGGAATATCATTTCCAAATAGTAGAATGTCAACGACATACAGTACTAGGAAAGTGATGATGCTCCCATTAGCCTTCTTATACACGCAAGCTTCATCGGCGTTCTTGATGAATCCAAAATTCCTAATTTCTTCATCAAAACGATGATTCCAACTTCTAGATGCTTGTTTCAATCCATGTATTGATTTCTTTAACTTGCATACTTTGTTAGGATGTTTTGGATTGACAAAACCTTCAGGCTGAACCATATAGACATCTTCATTAAGATATCCATTAAGGAAAGCCATTTTGACATCCATTTGCCAAATCTCATAATCGTAATATGAAGATATGACAAATAATATCCTAATTGACTTTAGCATCGCCACGGGTGAGAAGGTCTCATCATAATCAACCCCTTGAGTTTGAGTGAAACCTTTTGCTACAAGTCTCGCTTTATAAGTATCCAAGTTACCATGCATATCCGTTTTCTTCTTGAAAACCCACTTACTTCCAACTACTTTGGAGTTAAGAGGTGGTACAACCAATTCCAATACTTGGTTGTCATACATGGATTGCATATCTACGTTCATGGCTTCAAGCCACTTGTCATAATCGGATTGTGACATTGCATCATCGTATGTGGTTGGTTCATCCAAATCTACCACGTAGCATTCATCCATAAAAAAACCATATCTTTCAGGTGGATTACTAACTCTACCAGATCTGTGAACATTTTGTGTGTATTGATCAACCATTTGATCATCTTCAACAACCTCTTGTTGAGTGCTAGTATCAACCAAACGTGTACTGGTTTGTGGTTGTTGATCCTCCAAGAACTTACCCTTTCGAGCAACAAATACCTTTTGATTTGTTGGATCGTAAAAGTAATATCATATATCATCTTTAGGATATCCTACAAAGATACACTTAGTGGATCGTACTTCCAATTTGTTTGGGGTGTATTGCTTCACATAAGCTTCACAACCCCATACCTTCAAATATGATAATAATGGAGCCTTTGCATGACATATTTCAAAAGGTGTCTTATCATCTTTCTTGGTTGGGGCCATATTCAGTATACGGGCCGCGGAGAGCAAAACGTAACCCCAAAATGATAGAGGCAATGTGCTTCTAGCCATCATAGATCGAACCATATCAAATAGAGTTCGATTCCTCTTTTCAGACACACCATTATGTTGTGGTGTTCCAGGTGGAGTAAGTTGTGAGATAATCCCATAACTCCTAAGATGATCTTGAAAAGCATCACTAAGGTATTCACCTACTCTATCGGTACGAAGGACTTTGATTGTTTTCTTGAGTTGATTTTCTACTTCACTTTTGAAATCTTTGAACATTTCAAACGCTTCATCTTTGTGTCTTATCAAGTACACATAACCATACTGACTATAGTCGTCGGTAAAACTAATGAAGTATCTTTCACCATTCCTAGTCATTGGCTTAAAAGGACCACATACATCCGAATGTATGATACCTAATAAGTCTTTTTCCCTTTCAAAGGTGCCATTGAAGGGTGCCTTAGTCATTTTGCCTTGTAAAGAAGATTCACATATATCAAATGAATCATCTCCATTTGTTTCCAAAAGACCATTCTTTCAAAGTGTTTGCATTCGATTTTTGTTTATATGTCCAAACCGACAATGCCAAAGTTAGGAATCACTCAAATCTAATTTGAGTTTCTTGGTGGTTGCTTGGTACATTGAACTATCAAATGATGTATTATCATGAACTAATTCATAAATACCATTTTAAGTCATAGCTTTAAAGTAAAAAATGTCATTCATCAAAACATAAATTTCATTGTTTACAAACTTTAAATTAAAACCATATTGTAGCAAGAGGGAAACTGAAATAATGTTCCTAGTTAAACTAGGAGCATACAAAACATTTTTCAAGGTGATTTCCAAACCAGTTGGAAGTTCCAAAACATAATCTCCTCGGGCTTTAACTTGAACCTTTGCTCCATTGCCCATGAAGAGACTAATGTCTCCCTTCTTGTAATGTTTATTTCTTTTGAACCCCTGCAACAAATTGCAAATATGAGTTCCGCACTCGGTATCCAATACCCGTGTGTTTGAAGAAATAACATTAAGGTCAATATGTATCATAAAGATTGTACCTGAGGGTTGCCCCGCATCCCTCTTGTTTTTCAACTCCTTGAGATAGGTTGGACAATTTCTTTTCCAGTGTCCTATCTCTCCACACTCAAAGCATGGGTCAGTCGAAGCAACCTTTTGCTTCTTTTCCTTTGGTTTCATGGGTTCCGCTTTAACTTTTCCTTTCCCTTTCACTTTGACGTGACCATTCCTTTTAGCAAAACTTGCCTTGGAGTCGGGGTGGGGCCTCTTCTTGTTGCCTCCCTCATTTACGTTAGAACGGGTAAAGCCTTTTTATCCATGCCTGCCTCGGTAGTTTTGAGCATTGCGTGAAGTTCACCAATGCTCTTGTCCCATCCATTCATGTTATAATTCATGACAAAAGTCTCAAACTTCTTTGTTAAAGAGTTGAGGATCAAATCCGTAGCCAACTCTTTTGAGATGGGATAGTTGAGCCTTTGGAGGCGATCAATGTGGCTTTTCATCTTAAGGACATAAGATGAGACCGATTGGGTTTCCTCCATTCGACATGCCTGAAGTGCCCAAACCGCTTCGAAGCGTTCTACACTTGCTTGTTGAAGGAACATTTCCTTCAATTGGCTAATCATGTCGTATGCCCCATGATGTTCAAAATCCTTTTAAATCTCAGGAATCATAGTTCCCAACATGAGGCAAGAGGCTTGCATGGAGTCCTCGGTATGCTTAACCCAATCGTTATAGGCCTCCTCGTCTTCCACGTTAGGTTCATCGGGAATAGGATCGTCCAACACATAAGATATCTTTTCTTGCGTGAGAACGATTCTCAAGTTTGGATACCAATCCATGAAGTTATTATGGTTGAGACGATCCTTTTCGAGGATGGTTCTTAGTGATAGGTTACAGACGGTTTGGGTAATTGTGTTTGCATTGTTAGCGGCCATCTACAAAATTTTAACAAAGTTCAATTTTAGTATTTTCGATATTATTAATTTTAACTATTAATACCCTTTGTGTTTCATAGACAATTAATAATTAAAATCTAGAATCCAACGTTACATTTAAATATTGGTTAGGTGACCTTTATCCCATTATTTAAATTAACAAGGTAGTCAACGTTGGACAATTGCAACCCTTTGCAATTTCTAGTCATATGGGATCGGTAAACATCTTTATGTTTAGTTGGCATGTTTAATCCCATCAACACCTTTGTACGCCATGCTTCGGTGACCCTAATCACATGCTTTCTAAATCAAGTCGTCCTACTTACACACACATGTAAGTTTACACATACAAGTGGTTAGGTGACTTTATCCAACAAATATGGTCAGCCTACCTCAAACACACAAGTTCCTTCAAATGTGGTTAGGTGACCTTTATCCAACAAAGAATTCCCAAGTGATTCGAGTGTTGTGTAAAAGGATGGTGTTTGACTCATTTTATAAAAGGGATTTAAGTTTTTCATAAAATTCTTGTTTTAGAAAACTTTATGTACCATACATTTGCATGCATTCAAATTCATGGTACCTTAGTCAAAACAAATTAGGTTCTTTTAATAAAACCCATTTTATTATAAAATCATTAATTTTAATAAAACCATTTTATTAATCACTTTAATGATTTTTAAGAACCAATTTTAAGCTTGTTATGGATTATAAGTTGTTAAGCATGCATATCCAAATATCATCTAAACAACCATAAATAAAACAACCATACAAGCATAAAACAAACAAAATAGGTGCATAACCATAGCCAACTATTTTTGGCAACACTTGTTAGCCGAAACAAGTGAGCCAAAAGGTCGTTCCTAAAGGGTGAATATTGGCACAAAAAAATGTGTCGTTGAACTCCCACTTGAACCCGCATCCAAATACTTCAAGTCTTCCTTTTGTGTTGCGATTTCTTCACTTTCTTTGGGCTTCCAAATAGACTTTAAATTCATCTCCAAACTCCTTTGGGCTTCAAAATGTGTTTTGGTTATTGGGCTAAAATCCCGTTAAGAACTATGAAGTCCTTTAGGCCCAAAATTGACCAAAACCAAAAACGCATTTTTGTGTGCATCTTCTTTTACATAAAATTATCCTAATACATTTTTCTAGTAAAAATAAAATGCAACTAATCTATTTATTTTACATGCCAAATGAAAAATAAATAAATTACATTTTTCACAAATGGAAGAACAAAGATAATTAATTATTACAACTCATTGAAATAATTAAATATAAATCACAAACACAAACATTCAAAATATTCATACACAAGGTCATGGCTAGTTATGAACACCAAAATGTATATATCCACATATATATAAAATTCATGAGCAAAAAATGGTTTCCTTTTACATCCATATTTTCGCCAAGAGAAAAACCGAAAAGATGGGTTTTTGTCCAAACAAACAAATCCTCCAAATGATATAATTTTTCAAGATACTTTTATGCATGTATAATAAACATCTTGAAAAACAAACGGAGAACCATGATCAAAATTTTCGGCCAGAGGGTTTTAACCAAAACCAAAATCCCAAAAATTTTAAATCCATTGAAGCATGCATTCATAAAAGTGGCTCTGATACCACTGTTTGTTTTTTAACATGTTTATCAAAGTTATTTTTATCCATATAAAATAAAAAAACGCAGCAGAATAGTTATTTAAAACATGTTACTTACAAGATATAAAACAAATTTTATATGTAAAACCAAAACCCGGATCCATATATGAACATGCATGCTATCAAAAACACAACCATAGGGGTTTTAAGAAACGACCTTTCAATAACAAGTAGATGAAAAGGATGATGCTTCTTGAATTATAATCTTCTAAGTAGAATATCTCAAGCTTGTATACCCCAAGCCTTCCAACAAACACTATGATTTTGCTAGGATTTGAACACTTGAATCAAACTTGAAAAACTCTTGGACAAACACTATGTTTGGACGAAAATTTGAGAGCATTCACAAGAGTTCTTGCAACTTGAATTATTACTCAAAAGGTTGTGTAAGAATAAATCAAAATACATATGATCTTGTAGGAGGTTCTAGAGATCTTTCATGCAATATTAGTGGTGGAAACCCACCTTGGGAAGACCATAAGGGGCCGGCCCTATGGGGTATTTTTATAAAAAAAATTCAAAATTTTCTTTTAATTTATGTCTTGTATTATATTTATAACTTTTATTAATATAACATCATATGTTTACAACACTTTATGCAACATCTCATAACCCTTTATAATGTTATTTAACCCATTAAATAACAATACAAAATATTCTCAAAAAATAAATTATCCATATAATTTATTAGTTTCTCAAGTGCAATTATTTAGAAAACCAATTTCTAAATATTCTAAGTGTTAATATTTATTTGTTTGATCATATCATAAATAAATATTATAAGTGTTTGTCTAGACCGTTATTGGGTATGACCCGACTTGGATCATAACGTACTAGCCACATCAATTTAATATGTGTCTTGGGCACACCGATTCCAACACCATTCACTACGAGCTTTAGGCTTGAAAGCTTTAAACCATTCCTTTACTGTGTTTAACTCTTTCTCGTCACCACTTCCATCTTTACTCCATTTATTATCAGCCGGCGCAATATAATTTTCATCTTTAATCGCCCCAAATACTGTCTTTGCCACTGGTCCTGAGTCTTGTTTCTGGAACTTGATTAACTTCTTTACTTTGGTATCATCGAGGTGACTGAGATATAGAATGTCGTTTGGATCACGTGCAATGTTTGTGAATTTCTCATCAATTAGCATCTTCACAAACCTTGGATATAAACACAATCTTGAATCTTCCATATTCTTCGTCATATATGTGAAAACAAGCTTAGAATAATTGAACGGCTTCTTCAGAATTAACGCTGTTGCCATTCAGGCCATGTAGTCTTGTACGTCATCTAGGCCCGCTTTACGGTGACTGGAAGTGTGAATGATAGCTTGCATGAGCAGCTTGTAGGGATTAGGCACTTCTCCTTTCTTCAAAGTCGGCTTATTCACACTGCCTTGTAACCCATCCGATAGAAACAACCTCGGACCATCTTCTCGTCTAAGAATATCAGATCGTCTTTGTCATCATTGAACCGCAAGATCCTTCAAATATCATCTTCAGTAGCAGTGATCTCCTTAACTTCATTTCCAACTTGAACATATGAAATAATGGTCTTCTTATCTTCACTGAGCTTCGCGTTCATCCAGAAATGATAAGTATGTGAGCGATAAGACACTGTGCGCTCTGTAATGGCTCTATGTATCGGACAATCTTTTAGGGACTTCAAAATACTTTCGTACTCCTTCAGCGATGGACATATCGCCTTGTCAAGCGTGATGCAAGTATTATGGAACTTAGAGAAATCCATAGAAATCACTCGCGCTGGTACTTGAGCCTGAAAAACGACGCAAAACACTTAGCATGCTTTTCGATAAAAAGTTACAAAACTTTTTCAATACATTTCATCAAGTTCGGGCGAACTTGATGTGTGTTTAACAATTTGATTTAATCAAGTTCGCCTGAACATGCACTTCAAACATGTTCAATATCCTTTTATAAGTTCGGGCAAACTTACACTCAACATTATTTTCAGATTTCAAAATTCAAGTTCGAGCGAACTTCCACTTTATTCATAAGATTTGATTTAAACCTAAGTTCGGTCGAACATATATACCAATCAGATTTATATAGGTCTTATTAACAAGTTTGGTCGAACATGTCAACAAGTTCGGCCGAACTTGTTGTCATCTTCAAAAAATCTGCAATTACAATACGTGACCAATCTGGTCGATTCTAACCAAATCCATGGTCGATTTTTATTGAATAACATGATTATCAGTCCAATTTGACCATACAAACCCTAGATCTATCATAATTAACAAGTTTTAGATCTAAGTTCATTGTTTCAGTCCAATTAACGGTTATAATCCCAAATTCTCACCTCTTCCATTGACAATGGTGTGCGAATCACCAAGATCAATATAAATTTTAGCAGTATAACAGCGTATTTTTGCAAATTTCACACAATCGCTCAACTTTGGTTAAGTTCACTCAGAGAGAAAGTTTCAGTGATAATGAGTTCGGCCGAACTTGCAAGGCATTTATACCTTGGCAAGTTCGGGCGAACTTGCAAGCTCAAGTTAAAAAGCCCAAGCAAGTCCGGGCAAACTTATTCTTTCGCAAACCAACCATTAACGCAAGTTCGGTCGAACTTGCTATAAACTGAAAACTTTGAACTTTAAGCAAGTTCGGCCGAACTTGCCTAGAACCAATTTCAAATTTTAAGTTTTTGCAATTAAACCCTGAACTTTCCACTTTTTACCAGTTCTGAAAATCCACTCAGTTGGCCAAGTCCAAGCTAATGACCTTGGTTAACCGATTTGTCTGCCGAGTCTAAGTTAATGACCTTGGTTTGACCCATTACGAACAAACTGTTGATATTTTCAAAATCAAAGTTTCAAATTAATGAACTTTTCATTGTTTTGGCTTTTCAGATTTTACAGATTAGCTCCTAGCCCGTTGTCAAAGAGATTCCCACCAATTTAGCACCTTACCAGACTTCGAAGATCCGTTCTCCAATATTGGTTTGCTGAAAACAATGTAGAAACAAAATCTTTTTGTATTTTTGTAAGTTTATGCTAAAACACACTGAAAATCTTTTTGTGAACTATGTACAGAAGTATGTAAACTATGTACAAACATATTTTAAGACATTTTTTTGTGAATTCGTGTCTAAGGATCATATCAGTTTAATGAGACATATCACCAGTATCGTTGACCTTTAGATGACTTTAAGTTTTAAACTCGTTTACCTAGATTGTCGATATGTTTGTCCACATAAACTTTACCACGTTTCTCAACTGTTACAAGATATGTTAAGGTATGATTTATGAAACTTGAGTTATCTGCGGCTCCCACTTCTTGAATATACTCCCGTATCAAGATTACCTAGATTTCATCTTACAAGTGAATATAGCATAATTGATATCTGTATCTGAGTTAGTGCGAGACCTTGAGAGCTCAGGTTAGTATTACCGTATAGACAAAGAGATGAAGGCTCGTCTTTAGGATGTGTTCCAATTAAGGAATATTTTTAGCACTGCAAATTATTAGATCATTGGATACTTTTCAAGTTTGCATGCAGTTTAGGGGTTTATAGCGAAAGTATTATAGAAGTTCTAGGCTATTGCTTCCGCAAAATCAGAATAACTTGTATAATACCCCAGATATCAACTATCTATAGAGACCTCGTATCTCAGAATCAGGCAATCTCTCAAACGAAATTTCAGAGTACTAAGTCCATATATCGAAGTTGTGTTAATCCACAAGATTAAGCAGTTGTAAAATTTAGTTTATATCTCGAAAAACAGTTTACTGAACGTGTTAAGCCTATCGACACATCCACCGTAAGACTTGTTTATCACTTTTAAACTTTACATTTCTTTAGCATACTGTGATAGTCCATTGATGTATTATCATTTCCTTTTATAACATCAATTTCTTTTTGTCTTTTTCAATGTTTTTGTACCTTTTACATTTTTCATATGTTTTTGAATTTTAAAATTTTCAAATGTTTTTGTATTTTCTCTAACATTTCTCCCCCTAAAATCAAAAACATATTTTTTTTATTTTCGTTTTTAATAAAATTCTAAACTAGAAAGATATAGACAAACCAATGTGGATCACGTGAACTCGTCGTCCGATCCGTATTCAACCTCAGCGTCCGCACCTATCAGCAAATTTTTTCGTACTATTGATTGTCAACAAGTATTTAAATCGTGATAAAGAAAATGGTTTGGTATAAAATCAGCCTCTTGTTTGTCGGTGTGGATTTTTTCTATTTGCACCAACTTCTTTTCGTAGCAGTCACGGATGAAGTGATAACGAATTTCAATGTGTTTAGTGCGTGAGTGATGAACCGGATTTTTGGTTATATCAATGGCTGCCTTATTATCAATATACAGCGGAGTGTTGAGAAATTGCAGACCATAGTCTCTCGCTGCTATTGTATCCACATAATCTGTAACAACAGCTGGAGTCCGAGATATACTCAGCTTCACAGGTAGAGAGAGCGACTGTAGTCTGTTTCTTACACTGCCAGGTTACCATTCTTGTTCCGAAGAACTGGCATCCCGCTGTAGTCGATTTTGAATTTAACTTACCTACACCAAAATCAGAATCAGCATATCCTGCAAGATCGAAGTTATCATTCTTTGGGTACCACAAGCCGGTGCTTGGACATCCTTCAAGTATCTGAAGATTCGCTTCACGATCTGCATGTGTGATATTCTCGGGCTAGGTTGATATCTGGTGCAATGGCAGGTAGGATACATGATGACTGGGTGCGATGCCGTCAGATACATCAGCGATCCTATCATTAATCTTTAGAGCGTCTCATCAACTTTGGTTCCAGTTTCGTCGATGCAAATCCCATGATTAAGAGCAAGAGGAGTAGATAACGGCTTCGAGCTTTCCATATCAAATTTCTTCAAGATGTCGTGCACAACTTGGTCTGATGAATGAAAATACTGTCTAGAAGTTGATCTACTTGCAATCCGAGGAAGAATTTCATTTCGCCCATCTAAGACATTTCGAACTTCTTCTTCATGATGCCCTCAAACTCCTTGCAAAGACTATCATTCGTTGATCCAAAGATGATGGTCGTCTACATAGATTTGAACTATAATTAGATGACTACCAACTTCTCTGGTGAAGAGAGTACTATCCACAGTTCCTCTAACAAAGCCGTTTCCCACGAGATGTTGCGATAACATCTCGTACCAAGCTCTCGGGGCTTGGTGTAAACCATAAAGTGCTTTATCAAGAAGATATGCTTTCTTTTTGTTGAGTGGATCGACAAACCCCGATGGTTGTCCGACGTACACCTTCTCGCGTAATTTTTTCGTACAGAAAAGCTGATTTGACATCCAACTGATAGACTTTAAATCCTTTCCATGCTGTGAACGCAAGAAATATTCGAATAGATTCTAAGCGAGCTAGTCGTACGTAGACTTCCGTGTAGTCTATCCCTTCTTGCTGGTGAAATCCCTTGACAACAAGCCGAGCTTTGTTTCGAACTATAACCCCTCGATCGTCTCGCTTGCATTTAAAGACCCATTTAGTATCAATTGCTTTCTGATTTTCAGGTAGGTCTACAAGCTTCCACACTCCTAACTTCTCAAACTGTAACAGTTCCTCTTGCATTGCTTGTACCTAGCTTTCATTAACTAAAGCTTCAGAAACACTCTTTGGCTCTATCTGGGATATGAAACATGAATAGTAGCAATACTCTTGAATTGGAGCAACACGATTATAGTAACAGCTCAAAGCTTTGTTTATTTGACTCCGTGTTCTCACACCAGCTTGTAATTCGCCTATTATAGAATTTGACGAATGATAAGAATATGATCTTGGCATCACTTCACCTGGAATAACCACAATATTCTCTTGATTTATGATATTTTGATCTACCACTACTTCAACTTCAGGAGCACTACTCGGGCTTGTAGATTCATTCATTAAACTTGTAATCTGCTATGCTTCTTCATCTAAAGAAGATTCTCCATCGGCACCGAATGTTGGAGCCTCGTCCGAATCTGAACTCTGTGCTTCAGAAAGATTAGAAATCACTGTAGTATTGACTGGTTCTGTAGTCGGTGTCACTTGTTCTGTTTGAGTTTCTTGACCACCGCTATTACTTGAACTAGCTCCAGAAGAAGATGATCCCAACGTGGGTTGATTAACCACAATTGGTCTGACGATTAGCTCTTGATTTGCTGACTGATGAAAATAATAAAGAGCTGCAATTTCTTAATCGGATGGTTCTTCAGGTAAATCAAATGATTTCCACAAGTCTTGATAGTTGAATAACCATGCATCACCTTTTCTCTGAACAGGATCCGTATAGTTAAAACAATCAACATGCTGTGCTTCAATTACCTTTCTCAATGAGGGAACATAAACTCTTCGCAGTGGACTTGCATATCCGACAAAGAAACCTTCGAGTCATTTAGCTCCAAATTTGCCATCTTGATCGATTACAGAACATGGCGCTCCAAATGGTTCTAAGAACTTCAAATTCGGTTTCTGTCGGTTGATCATCTCAAAACAGGTCTTCTTCATTGGTTACTGTTAAGACTATATTAAGTGTGTAACAAGCCGTTGCAACTGCTTCACTCCAGAAGCTGACTGGAAACTTTGAGTCTGCAAGCATGGTTCTTGTAGTTTTGATTAAAGTTCTGTTCTTCCTTTCAGCAACACCATTTTGCTACGGAGTGTAGGGTGCACTAAACTCGTGCAAAATCCCTTTAGCGTTGCAGAATTCCCTCATTTTTGTGTTTTTGAACTCAGTACCGTTGTCACTTCTAATACGTCTCACCGGAAGATGGTACAGGTTCTCAAGTTTCTTGAAAAGAATCACTAAGTTTTCAAACGTCTCATCTTTTAATCCTTGGAAGAATACCCACGAGTATCGGGAATCATCGTCTGTGACTACCAAGCAGTAGAGATCTCCAGAGATGCTTCGGACATTAACTGGACCGAAGAGATCCATATGAAGTCTTTCGAGCAGCAACTTTCTCGAATTGAGAATCTTTCTTGGATGAGATTTCTTGATCTGCTTTCCCTTTTTACACTCGAGGCAATTATCTGTCATATGAAAACTTTTCAGATTCACACCTTCCACCAAATCATTATGCACCAAATGATTCATCTGTCTCAGGTGAATGTGGCCCATCTTTCTATGCCATAAGTAGTAGTATTTCCCATGTCAAGAACATACAAATC
Organism: Scalesia atractyloides; assembly: GCA_947069175.1. NCBI lineage: Eukaryota > Viridiplantae > Streptophyta > Magnoliopsida > Asterales > Asteraceae > Scalesia > Scalesia atractyloides. The sequence goes on along the minus strand of CAMTDV010000005.1, from coordinate 50,242,115 downwards.
ATTCTCTCTTGGTGCACGCATGAGTATTCACTCGTATGGTATTTTGAATCCCGTTTGATGATCATGCATTCTTTATCATTGAAGTGGACGGTAAACTTCCTATCACAAATTTGATAAATACTAAGAAGATTGTTCTCAAGCTCCGCAATGTAGTTCACTTGATCAAATGAAACAACTCCGTTTGAGAGCTTTCCCTCGGCGACAATCCTTCCACCTTGGTTTCCAGCAAATCCAACATATCAGCCGTTGATAGCTTTAATATCGAACAAAAGCGCTTTCATTCCTGTCATATGTCTGGAAGCTCCACTATCCAGAATCCACTTGGAAAGTATGAATCTCTGGAGCCCTTGAACATTTCAACAATTAATTAAACAGCGCGACCCAAGCCTTCTTAGTCTTGGGTTGAATTGGATAACCATCATCGTAATCAAATTCACACTCGTCAGCATAATCAAATTCATATTCATCATCTGGATTTTCTACGATGTTTATGTTTGAAAACTTCACTTTCTTTTTATCTTTCAAACATTTGACATTTTCAATTTTGATTTCAGATTTTGATTCTTTCATGTTATCACTAGTCTTAACAGGCTCAGACTTAGTGATTTCAGATATTGGCAACTTCCTCTTTGCAATCTAGGCTTGTGATTTTATGTTAGCCTTTTTGATGTAAAACTTTGTTTCGTTTGCTTTTGAAGATTCACCTTTTTTGAAAATTGAATTTGCAAACTTCTTTTCAGATTTAGGTTTATCTTCAGGTTTTGATTCGTTTCTTTTCAAAATCGTGACCAGTTTTACAAACTCTGGTTGCTTTTGGTTTCACAACATCTGAACTTTCTTTCTTTCGAAGATAAGCCGGTTTTGATTTCGGACACTTTCGTGCAATATGACCAACTTCGTTGCACTTGAAGCAAATCTGATTATCATGTGAGTGTCCACTAGTGGATTTTACACCACTTGTGGCTTTTGCTTTATCTCGAAGTTCTTCCTATTTCTTAAACTCGTCGTTTGATTGTTTCCCAATCAAACTCTCCTCATGAACCGTGTTTATCCCATAAACAAATTTCATGTTTTTATCTTTGTACTCGTGAAATGGTGACATTTTCTTAACCGGTTCTTCTTCCTCATCAAGACCCAACCCAGCTCTTCGGTTTTCCGAATGATCACCACCCTTTCTTCCGGTAGTTATTGTAATTTCTTTTGGGTTTAGTATAGAATTTCTTTTCATTTTTCTCCAGGTCATCTGATGTGACTTCAACCAGTTTAAACAGTTTATCCAATTGATCTTCTTTGACGTTCCGAATCGGAAACTGTCATCAAAGTATAATCAGATTCCTTAACCTTGTACATGACAACGTTAGGATCATCACATAGATTATCTTCCGATGATGTATCCTATCTTCAGAATTTTAGTCAAAACTGTTCAAACTCGAAGTGGCGCTCTCAAAGCTGCCATCATCAGAATCGTTCAGAACATTTTCAACCACATTTTTCACGACCGCATTGTCATCATCTGATTTAGTATAGACTACATCAATGTTCTCTGGCAACTCATTTTTCTTTTCAGATAACAACTCACTGTTGAGTCCCTTATCCATCCCATCAACGATTTTGCGACAATACTTCTCGCATAGGGGAGGAGGAACATTGTTGTATTCTTTACCAGTTTTCTTTTTAGGTTTTTCTTCCGATGAAATTGTAGGAAGGATGTGATTAATGACATATGCGTTAGTTGTGTAACTTCTTAAAGTTGTTGAACATGTTCTATTTCAATTTTCATGTCCTGGAGTTGTTGTTTAGTTTCAGCAATGGTGTTGATATAGATGTTTATTGCTTTTTGTTTATACATTACTGTACATTTCAACATTCTTATAGTATCGTGTTGTTCAATATTATTTCTATCGAGCCTGCCATAATCATCTTTCATTTTGTCATACGCTTCCTTTATTGTACGATAACCGTATTTGAAATGTTCATTATGTACATTGAGTTCAGTGATGATTTGTGATTTTTTGGCGCATTCAGCACATGGCTCGATACATTTTGTGCAAGGTTTTACAACCTCCCCAACTTGCACTTTGATAACTTCCTTTACCTCTGAACCTACCTTGGTTAATTTGCCATCCTATTTTTATTGGCAAAGTCCTTGAGGTTTTCAGCAGTCACTTCTTGAACAACATCAATAACTTCTTCATTCGATTTCTCCTCGATCACTTGCTCTTGAGAACTTCCATCAAAGTTACCTGCAAAACTATCACAAGAGTTAGAAGATAATATGCCTTGTTTCTTCATGTGAAGATACTCCTCTTCCTCCTGTTGTTGCAGATATTGTTCCAATAAATATTCTCTAGAGCTGCTGCTTCTTCAATAGTAGAATCTTCAACTATCTCAGCCATCAATGCAACTCTGGTCTTCTTACCGATATAAGAATTCCAATCGAACCCATCATCCTCGTTCGAAGCAACCATTGCCTTCTCAGTGTTGTTACTATTTGGTTTCTCTTGGATTTCAACATGTGTCTTCTTTGGAAAAGGCTTGGATTGAAGAGATTTCTTATAATACTCGTTGCCTCCACCAAATGGACTCTGATTTCCCGTTGCTTCACGATTTTTGCATTCTCTCTTGAAATGCCCTTTCCGTCGGCATCTAAAACAAGTGACTTTCGATTTGTTGAACCCTAGCTTGTTGCTTGAATTTCTGATATCTCGGCCAGTGAGTGCAACAAACTTTGTGACCCTTCGAATAATAGAAGCTAGTGACCATTTGATATCCATCAGCTCAAGCTCTTCTTCGTCCACCTGATCGTAGTCTTCGGCGGTCATTTTGGGATTGCCGATCTTTCCAGCTACAAGACTTTCAAATGATTCTAGAACAGTGGCGAGAAGTGACAAGTGTTGTTTTGCAACTTGCTCAGAAACAACATTGTTTAGAGTTATAGCAATGTTACACTTGTACACATTTGGATCAAAATTTGTTTGTTGATTCTGATTTGCTTCACTCTGATAAGAAGCATTTGACCCTGTGCACGAAGATCTTTATGGACTTTGATCATATTGTGGTTGATTCTATGGTGAAGAAGTTATGTTTGCATTAAATGTTGTTTGAATCTTTGGACTTGAAATGATGTCTTGAATTCCGTTCTTGTAATACAGACAAACATCTTGAACAATGTTATCATTCTTTGACTTTGCGATCTTTAGAAGTTCCATCTCGTTACCTTCTAGTTTGTCGATGAATGTAGACAGCTTGAAAAATTCCCAGTTATGACTTCTTTTAAGACCATAAGGTACGTAGTCCACTCTCCGTCAGGTAACGCATCTGCAAGCTTATCGATGTACTCTTGTTCCGTATTCTCGAGACCGTGTCTTCTCATTTGGACTTTCAGATGACAGAAACGCTCAATCATCTGCTTCATTGTCTCTCCCTTGAACATGTTAAAGATATCGAACTCCTTCAGAATGAGAGCTTTCTTACTCTTGATTATCTCTGCGCTTCCTGGATATTTCTTTTGCAGTGATAGCCAGAGATCTCTCACAGTCGTATATTCGGGCAACAAAACCAGAATATCCTCTTTAACAGATTGTTGAATGAGGCTTATCATCTTTTTCTCAGCAATGTACTCATCTTTCTGTATTGTAGTATACTTGTACTTCTCTAGAACTTGCTTCGTCTAATGGGACAGTATAACCTCTCTCAATCGACACCCAGGCTTGGAAATGCATGGCCTGAACCCAATAAGTAAATTTCTCCTTCCATCCTTTATATTCGTCCATGTTCATTAACTTCGACGGTTTACCGGACGTGCCCATCTCGTTGTCTAGATTGACTTGTTGAATTACGTTAGAATTGGATGTACCCACTGCTGTCATATACGCTCTCTGTAGATCATCAATCGCGAATATCGAGACACTTACGCTGAAAACACGTTCAAACTTTGAAAACAATTAGGTTTACTACAAGTTCGGTCGAACTTGCAGTAGAACGAAGAATTTCAGGCTCTAAACCACAAGTTCGGTCGAACTTATGGATTATGATTGAAAAGTATCCCTGAGCAACCTCGGTCGAACTTGCACCAGAGTTTATAAGAAAGATTTGCAAGTACATGCGAACTTATCTAAACTTTCCTAATTTTTATCAAGTTCGGACAGACTTGATAAAAATCAATGACTTTTTAGTAAGTTCGAGCGAACTTAGTTGAATTTTATCAAAGTAACCTCAAGTTCGAGCGAACTTGGTAAAAACTTACTCAAAAAAGTGACTTTTTAAAGCAAGTTTGGCCGAACTTAGGTAACAAGTTCGATCATGGTAAGTATGGAAAACATGGTTTTTGCAACACTTTGACACTAATTCGTTTGATTTTAGACTCCAAACTCTCAGGGTTTTATCTATGATGTATTTAACATGTCATATTCAAAATTGGACAGAATTTTCCCGTGAATTCTTCATTTTTGTGTAAAAGTTAAGAAAAATAGAAAAATGGAGTAGAATTAAAAGTGTTCTTGTCTTGATATCAATCAAATCAGGCTATTCTAGCTCTAATACCACTTGTAGGACCGATCCTGATAGCATAGGAACCTAGATTTGATGTCTAATGTCCATAATAGCGGAAATATTACGACATGATTACCAAACAACAAGAATTAGTCAATTAATCGTCAATTTTATTGATATAACGTCAAGTCTCCAAATTGACAGAGCTTCGCCTCTAAGATGCCAAAGTTACAAATGACCAAAACAATCTAGCTATTTATAGGAATACAAGTTCGCCAGTGGGGAGATGAGTTCACCCGAACTTGACTTCACAAACACTTCATGAGCGAACTTGTCCTATTTACATATAAATACTTCATTTCGCTAGCCTATTCATCTCTAATCTATACAGACTCGATATAAGACTAAGACATAGACATTCTGCACCAACAAAAATTAATCTTCAGGTCTTTTGTTTGCACGGTTCATGACCACCTCTGATTTGCTTAATCGAAAAATTTTCTCGAATAGACAGCAACTAGAAAGTAACCAATGCAGCTTCTCTGTTTCTAAGTTAACCACATACGTGTTCGGTTTAGCGCATATCTCTAATGCTTGATCCTCTGATCTTCAAGACCCAACTGGCAATTGATAGAACTTCGAACTACCACATTGGTAAACTTCAAATCGATGAATACCTGAGAAAATCTGAAATCCCAATTTCCTTGATCACGATTGATCAGAAAATCGGTAATCTTCTCAATCAATAAATCATCATCAAAAACAAATCATTTGGTAACACATCGAATCTGAGAAATATTTTTCCATAGTCAGAATCACATTCTTCTTCTTCAGTCACAATAACAGATTTATAGCTATTTCCGCTGTATCGGCACAACTTTTACAACAAACATCATCATTTAACGGCGGTTAGTCCAAGAAGAACAATTCATCTATCTAAAGAACAAAAAGGATACCTAAGGCTATCCTCGGCCATTCGTGTATAGTAACATATCTTGAATAACCTCAGATCTCCTTAGCCATTTCCGGAACAACGAGCTAGTTCTTGCCCGTCTAGATCCCCATCGAAGATCAGGACTCTAACCCTTAAGCATCAATCTGCATCATGATCTGAAAATTCTGAACTTCTTGTGATCACGAAATTCCTAATGTATAATCTATTTCGTGAGCAACTAGTACACTTCTTTGTCTGAAAGATCCATTATATCTTCTTCTTTAGTTATGAAGTGCAAGTATGTAGCCTTCCTTGGACGCCCCGGTGCATCTGAAACTACAAAACATCCTCATTTTCTGGTGGTTAGTTTGGAAAATAGTTCATTTGGCTTGCAGAGTTAAATTGGATACATTGTACCACTAAGCAGTCATGTGTGCATCCGCGAACGTACGACTATCAGGCATCAACTTGGTCACGACCCTGGAATCCGATAAACAACTGCTCCGAGACTCAGTTATGCCACCCTGCTTTTACGATAAGTAGACATCAACTTTTTCTAATTACTAATGAATCTAGATCCTCTGTATTTCTCAGATAATCTGCAGTCGGAGCCACTCGAATACTGTTTCATGGCCACGAATTTCAAAATGCCGGAATCTTAACATATACGTGAAAATTTCTATTCCCCCTCATTATGCAAATTCTGACCGTTCCAAATTTTTCACTGATATGAAATCCCTCAAATATGGAAAATTAGTTTTTGACAAATGCGGATTTGACGTTAAGGCCCATTGATAGTCACTACGCTAGATGATCAACATTCTGTGCAGGTATCAGTGACTCTCCTAATATCTTCAACATTTTGCGACCGTATCATCAAATCCATACTTGAAACTCCAGACAGTGTCCCCGAACATCCCGTTTTGGTCATAAAATCTTGAAAAATTTTCTATCACCAAATTTTTCTGGACACTCGTCACGTCAATAAGATCAAGAAAGGTTTTCCATGCCTTTTTTAGGCACCTCACGCTTCGTACGAAGGGTCACTCGTACGAGCGTGCCTGGTTACGTTTTTCGATCCAGAATCTTCGTTTCTTCGAATTTCAAGACGATTTTTGCACAGATCTGGTCGAAACTAATTTTCTACAATCCTATAAGTTCAATTTTACATCTTGTCTGTGGATTGTCGGTTTATTTCATGTTTTACGTCTAAAACCCTTCCTAAGTCCATAAATATTCAAAATTCATGAGCGTAGGTGATTCAATAAACTGTCAGATTCAAAATCCATAGCTCTGATGCCGGTTGTGAGTGAAGGACCGTGCTTCCTCGATGAGCTCCCGGACTATTGTCGTGCGTTAGAGGTGAAGATAATAAGACTTGGCTGGACATTGATAGTATAAAAAGAAAAAGAGGGAGTAAAAATTATTTCCTACTTTCTTCGTAAATCTAAATCTTGTTCGTGAAAAAGCTCGTGTGTGATTGAGTTTGTCAAGTGTGTTTGTGTTTTTAATCAAGTATTGACGTGATGAAGTTGATTTCTCGATTGATAACTAGTTAAGATTGACCCTTTTTAGTTGTTGTTTAGAGTAGAGAAGATTGGTTTCTTGGTCTCTCTTTAAAGACGGTTTCTAGTTGGTTCTCGAAATAATGTGGTGCTTCTTGATTTGAGGGGAAGATTGGAGATGAAAGCCATCAGGGATTCAGTGGATTCGTGAAGATAGGAGATTGATTCATGAAGATACGTGAGGATATGAGATAGGGTGGAAGACTTTGATTCAAGATGGTGGATTTACATTTTCTGGAGTTTGATTTGTTATTAACTTACTGAACCAAAATTGTTGACTTTGCGGAAATTGAAATTATTCGATGTTGGGCATTGGAAATCCGACGTTCCGTTCTTTTATCAGTTAAATTTGAAGATTAATGTATCGAGCGTTGTTCTTACATGTGGTTGTAGGTTGGTTCACGTTAATCTGATTCAGGAGAAGTTTGAGGGAAAGGATCGACAGTGCTTGATGTTGGATTCTTGGGGTTTCTCAAAGCGGCCATTTAAGTGATCATCAACAAGTCTTTAATTAGAAGGGTTGTAGATCGTTGTGCTCTGCCAGAAAGATCAAGTCTCAGCCAAAGTTGAGAGTAGGCATGATATTATCAACCAAGGGGAGTCTGTAAGTGAAGTATCAGGAGATATCAATGTCGGATAGAACTAATAGCAACAGTTAAGGGGGGTGTGTAAGTGCAGTTCCTGTAGGGTAACAGTGCTTTATCACTTCTGGTCAACGGTCAACTAAGTCAAAGGAGAAAGTCAACAAAGTCTTAGCCTTTATGTCCAAGTTTGTTGTTTTGATAAGGAGTACGGATTTGTAAGGGAGTCCGAATATATGTATAAATTCAGACATCCTGCTTGTGTTGATTGTCTGGGTTTGTTTATTAAGGGTTTGGTTCTTTTGTGCTGTCCGGATATGTGTAAATAGGTTGTCAGGACTTTGTGGTACGAGTTTATGTATCCCGGACAATGGGTTTTGTCCGGGATTAGTCCCTAGTCTATATATATGTGTTGGTTGATAGGTAAGATTTGTGACAGCCAGTAACTTTTGGGATTATAATTACGTGCACGGGCCGGCCGACGGCGGTTGTGGTGGCTTGGTGTTCAGTTCCACTAGATTCCAGTTTGGGTTCGGTCCACTCAGTCAACTCGGTCAGATTCACAGCGGTCCGAGCTATGTGTTGTCGGGTTCGGGTTACAAAGAAGCGAGTGTGTTTGGTTCGGGTCTCGGTTTTCAGCTTAGTCAAACCGAGTCGGTTTTTGGCTCGGGTCAAACATGGTCAACTTAGTCAACATCAGATTTGGTTCGACTCGGGTCCAAAGCAACAAGTCAAAATCAGTCAACTGTGCTCAACTTAGTCAACTCGGGTCAAACCTGGTTAACGCGTGTCTTGGTAAAATAATAATTGTCACACCCTCAAGTTCCACTTGTGGAGTTTTACCGCGAGGCGTGTGAACAAACCAGAATCTGAGACACTAGTACGTTGAACGACTCTATATGATTTGATAATACGTTTTCCAAAATCATTTGTTTAACCATTCATTATAGATTTTATATTGCCTTAAGTTAGTTTCTAAGTTGTTAATAGCGGAAGCAAATAAGTTGTATATGAAAATAAATGAAGCGGAAAGCACTAAAAATAAGTAAGAAACGGCGCCAACAAAACGCAAAATGCAAATAAAAACAAAACAAGTTTGTAAATGAGTCGATTTAAAGTGTGTCGTTGATCAATGCAAGTAGTTCACCTAAGTAGTTATCGTTCCTAAGAAAACTGTAAAGTAACATAGTGTCTAACGAATAATAGTTGTTGGTTCCATTATTTCCTAAATCGTTTGTTCGGTTAGATTTGTTTCCTGTATTCCTAACCCGGATAAATTTGTTCCATTATTCCAACCCGAATAATAGTGTTCCATTATTCACCGGATAATAGTTGTTGTTCCATTATCCCTAACCGGGATAATATTGTGATGGTTCATTATTTAAGGATATATGTTTTTTTTTCACGTAAGTGGTTCGCGAATCGAAGCTGTACTATTTGTGCCTCCGTGTTGCCAGGCCTATCACTGACCATGGCGAAGTTAGGCCAAATTATTCACCCGTTGACCATACCCGGTTGGCTAGCGCGACTAGCTCGGATGGGGCTTGTCGGGCCCAGTAGTACTACTTATAATTTCCCCGCTATTTAAACCCAATACTAACGATCCGAGAGATTGTCAAGGACTTATGTGATATAGCTGCTTAGTGACCATAACGTTACATTAACATTAACTTAGTTACCGAATAGTTATGTGACTTTAAATTCGTATAACGTAAAGAGATTGAGTTTGAAGAGTGTATACATGTTTCTCCCCCTGTTGTTTAAAACCGGATAAAATTAGGGGCTGTGAACTCACCTTTAGTTGCTCGGTTAGTGTAGCAAAGAAGTCGTAAAGGATGGGACCGCTAATTGCGTCCTAACAAACCAATTGATTTCAAGTCAGTGTGTGAACACACCAATACAAAATTCTACACATAATTTACGCACAAAGTGATACACACAATCAAAATTCCTAACACTCAAACATGCATGCAAATATCCTCATGTGAACATAGTAATCAAAACAATTTATCATGAACATAATCCAATCCATGCAACACTTTGGTGCACACATTCACAAGTTATCAAGTTTCAGCTTACATACTCATAATTCGGCTGTTTTCTAGGATTTTTATAAAATAGTTCCAACGTTCCAAAAATTCCAACTATTTTACAGCAGGTGACAACTATACTGTAGAAATTTATATAAATTTTTCAAGTCCTAATACTTTACCAATTAACCATAAATATTAATATACTAGGCTGCAGTCAGATTCGTCGCTTTCTGACTGCAGTCCACAGAAGAATTTATTTAAAAATCACCGATCGTCCAATTAACAAAATTCCAGTGGGAGTTGCCCGGAAATTTCCATACCTAGTTGCTGTACAAATTTCATGATCGACTCCCTACAGATTATAAAATCCAACTCGATAAACAACTAACAATATTTCAGGATTTCCACAGCTTTAGTTACTGAACTTAATTGGCCACTTAAAAATATCAAACGACTTCAGAAAAATATGAATCCAGCGCCGTTAGATTCGTTATTCAAATCTCTACGTTTTAGACTTCAGAAAATCCGTTTTTCAACAACTAATTACCGAGTTACAGCCAGTTGAAGTCGGCTGTAACTATCATTCAGCAACCTGTTTCAGCATTTTATCACAACTAATTCGCAATAACCGTCGATACAATGAACCTAGGCGATCAAGAACTGATTTTTCCAATCGTAGATCAATACATATATCGTATCCATGCAAACCCTAATCATAATCTCTAGTTTTTATAAACAAAACGCAGCCTATGTTTCCAGATTTCGAACAAACATCAACTTGCAAACATCATCAATAAATCGGCTAACATAACCCTACATTCAAGCATATAATCCGAATATGATCTTGCAAACAATTATAATCCTAACCTTTAATAACAAGATCAATGAGCCGTGAGTGAGATGAGGAACCAATGATCAAAAGAATCGCGACCGAGGATGAAAATGGAGTTGTAACAAGCTGCTTGCAGTCGAGGGACTGAAAGGAGGGCTGCTCGCGATCAAGGGACAAGAGGGCTGTTTGCGATCGAGGAGGTGAAGAAGGGGCTGATCTCGCGACCGAGGGGAGTGTAGCAAGGCTGCCGCGGCTTCTTTAGATATTAGGGTTTTTGTGTTGTGAAGAAAGCATGCATGTGTTTGTATATATAGGCGCAAGAGATGAGGGAAGGGAATGGGTTGCGGTTTGGGTTTGTTCTCGCGGCCGAAAGGACTTGGGTGGGTCGGTTTGGGTTGTTTGCTCGCGACCGGATGGTTTGGGTTTAAGGTTTGGGTTTAAAACTTGATCCCCAAGTTTAGTTCCTTGAGTCGCAAGAAAAGAGGCCGGCTCGTGTCGCGGTTCGGCTCGATTCATTTGTTTATTTACTACGTCTATACATTATAACTAACATAAAACACGAACTCGGATATCACATAATAACGCGCCAACTTATAAACGTTTAATACTTAGCACATAATTTATTCGACAAGTATTGCGTTTAAGTTATCCGAAAAAACCGGGATGTCACATTATCCCCATGTTGAAAGAATTTTCGTCCCGAAAATTGAGTAAACGCGGTTTAGAATGCAGCGTACATGTTTAGAGTGCCACGCACAAAGAGTTAGTTCGTTAACGATGGTATGCGAAGTTACAAGAAGTTCCCAAGTGCCATGCACAAAGATTCCCAAGTGCCATGCACAAGGATTTAGTTAACAATGGTACGCGAAAGTATGAGAAATTTCCAGGTTGTCACATCATCCCCATGTTAAAAGAATTTTCGTCCCGAAAATTTAGTTACTGGTATCATTACTTTGCTGCTCAGTTGCGAAGAAGTGTGGGTATTTGCTTTTCATTTGGTCCTCTCTTTCCCACGTGAACTCCGGTCCACGCTTAGAGTCCCAACGAACCTTAACGATCGGAATCTTGCTGTGCCTTCGAGTCTTGATCTCATGATCCATGATCTAGATAGGCTGTTCCACAAAGTGCAGTTGTTCATCCACTTGAATCTCATCCAATGGAATAACTAGAGTTTCATCTGATAGACACTTCTTCAGATTTGACACGTGAAACACGTTGTGAACTCCACTGAGTTCGGCAGGAAGGTCTAATTGATAAGCTACGGGTTCAATACGTTTCAAGATTACAAACGGACCTACGTACCGTGGGTTTAGTTTGCCCCGTTTTCCAAAGCGGATTACACCCTTCCAGGGTGACACCTTTAGTAGGACGCGGTCGCCTACTTGAAATTCAAGCGGTTTGCGTCGTTGATCAGCGTAGCTTTTCTGTCGATGTCGTGCCGCCGCCATGCGGTTTCTGATTTGTACAATCTTTTCAGTAGCCTCAAGTATCAACTCAGGGTCTGTAAGTTGGCTGTCACCGACTTCTGCCCAACAGACCGGTGATCTACATTTACGACCGTATAATGCCTCAAACGGTGCTGCCGAAATACTCGTATGATAACTGTTGTTATATGAGAATTCCACTAAAGGCAGGTGGATTTCCCAACTATTTCCGAAGTCTACTACGCATGCCCTAAGCATGTCTTCCAACGTCTGTATGGTCCTTTCGCTTTGACCATCAGTCTGAGGGTGATAGGCTGTGCTCATATCTAAGCGTGTTCCCAACGCTTTCTGAAGTGACTACCAAAGTTGGACGTGAAGCGAGCATCTCTGTCTGAGATGATGGACGTTGGCACTCCGTGCCGAGAAACTACTTCCTTAATGTAGATGCGAGTCAACTTCTCCATCTTATCTGTTTCTTTAATAGCTAGGAAGTGTGCGGACTTAGTTAAACGATCCACAATCACCCAGATGGTATCGCAACCACCCAAAGTTCGCGGGAGTTTAGTGATGAAATCCATCGAGATCTGATCCCATTTCCACACTGGGACCTCAGGTTGTTGGAGTAGCCCGATGGCTTTTGATACTCTACCTTGACTTTTGCACAACTCAAACACTTACTCACGTAGGTGGCTATATCAGCTTTCATGTTGGGCCACCAATACGCAGCTTTAAGGTCTTGATACATCTTATCCGAAGCAGGATGGACAGAGTATCGGGATTTGTGAGCTTCGTCCATGACTAGCTCTCTGAGGTTTCCGTAGAGAGGTACCCATATGCGATTCATGAAATACCGGGCTCCATTGGGTTTTACTTCCCAATCGCGTTCCATTTTTCCCACCGATTCGGCCTTGATGTTTTCTTCCTTAACTGCTTCTAACTGCGCGTCGCGTATCTGTAAATGAATAGTGAGCTGTAGTGCTCGTACTCGACGAGGTTTCAAGTGTCCCTTCCTACTGAGGGCATCAGCTACCACGTTAGCTTTACCCGGGTGATACCGAATGGCACACTCATAATCGATCAAGAGTTCGACCCAGCGACGCTGTCGCATGTTCAACTCCTTCTGATCAAAGATGTGTTGGAGGCTCTTGTGGTCTGTAAAGATTGTGCACTTCGTTCCATATAGGCAGTGTCTCCAAATCTTAAGTGCAAACACTACTGCTCCCAATTCCAGGTCATGTGTTGTGTAGTTTTTCTCGTGAACCTTCAGTTGTCGGGACGCATACGCGATGACCTTGTCGCGCTGCATGAGTACGCATCCCAATCCCTGAATGGAAGCATCACAATATACTACAAAATCATCTGTCCCTTCCGGCAAGGACAGAATGGGTGCACTGCAAAGTTTCTGCTTTAGCAATTGAAATGCTGCTTCCTGCTTGTCACCCCACGCATACTTGATGCCTTTCTGGGTGAGGGTAGTAAGCGGTTGTGCGATCTATGAAAATCCCTCGATGAAACGTCTGTAGTAACCAGCCAAACCCAAAAATTGGCGGATCTCCGTCGGTGTCCTGGGTGCTTCCCAGTTTTTGATAGCTTCAATCTTGGCAGGGTCGACGTGGATACCCCTTTTCATTTACGATATGCCCGAGGAACTGAACTTCCCGAATCCAGAAATCACACTTCGAAAAGTTTCTCCTGTTGAAGTAATCCCAGCAGTAACCGTAGATGTTCAGCATGTTCTTCTTCACTTTTAGAGTAGATGAGTATGTCATCGATGAATACAATGACAAACTTGTCGAGGTATGGTTTACACACACGGTTCATGAGATCCATGAACACCGCGGGTGCGTTGGTGAGACCGAAGGGCATGACCAAGAACTCATAATGTCCATACCGAGTACGAAATGTCGTCTTAGCGATATCCTCCTCCCTGACGCGTAGCTGATGGTAACCGGACTGTAGATCAATCTTGGAATAGTAGCTTGACCCTTGGAGTTGGTCGAAGAGATCGTCGATGCGAGGTAACGGGTATCGGTTCTTGACAGTAACCTTGTTGAGTTCCCTGTAGTCGATGCACATGCGGAAGGTCCCGTCCTTCTTCTTGACAAAAAGGACTGGAGCTTCCCATGGTGAAGCGCTTGGTCAGATAAATCCCTTTTCTAACAGCTCCTGAAGTTGGGTAGACAGCTCCTGCAGCTCGGCTGGAGCTAGGCGGTATGGAGCCTTGGTGATAGGAGTTGCATGGTTCGCCAATTCGATTTCAAACTCCAATTGTCGATGGGGTGGAAGACCAGGTAATTCCTCTGGGAATACATCGGAAAAATCACGGACGACAGGGATATCTTCTATACGTTTCTCGTCCTTAGGCTGTTCGGTAACCAGTGCGAGTAAAGCGAAGGAGTTCTTCCTCCGAAGATACTTCTGCGCTTGCATGTAAGAGATGATGTTGGTGACGGCGCTTGCCTTATCGCCTTGCACCATCAAGATTTCGTCGTTAGAGAGCGGAATACGGATAGATTTTTCGAAGCAGAGAACTTCAGCTCGGACGTCTGATAGCCAGTCCATTCCGACTACCACGTCAAAACTACCCAGGGTAGTTGTCATCAGATCAATGGTAAAGGTGTGACCCGCGAGTTTGAGTTGACAGCCGGATACTATATGGGTCACATCTACGGATTTACCATCTGCTAGTTCTATGACATAAGGGGTCTCTAAGGGTTTAGGCGTGAGATTTAGGTTCTTCCTAAAAGACTCAGATATAAAGCTCCTATCCGCACCCGTATCAAAAAGCACAGTAGCAAAATGTTCATTAAGGGGAAACTTACCGGTGACCACGTTCGAGTCGTTTCTGGCCTCTCCGCGGCCCAATGTAAATGCGCGACCTTTGGCACCTCCTGTGCTACCATTTCCATTATTGTTGTTATTATTGTTGTTGTGGTTATTGTGGTTGTGGTTGTTCCCACCATTGTTGTTGTTGTTACGCAGCTGTGGGCAGTCTCTTTTGAAGTGGTCAGTGCTACCACACTGATAGCATCCCCGGTTAACACCCTGTTGTGGGCCTTGGGGTTGATTTTGGTTCTGTCGGGACATGATTTCCCCACGACAATCCTTTGCCGCATGTCCCACCTTGCCACATCGTTGGCAGCGATTCTCGGCACAAGGGTCGTGATGATGAAGATTACAGCGATTGCACTGCGGCTTTCGACCTACATAGCCGCTTGCGTTCTGGTTGTTGTTGTTGTTGGCGGGCTGATTTTGGTGACCCCGGTGGCTGTTGTAATTATTGAACCGTTTCTGGTTCTCCTGTTGTGGCTGGGATGACGAAGACTGTCGAACGGACGAGTCTTCAAACTTTCTTTTATTATCAGGGGCAACTTCAGTTGTACCCCTAGTTGGCAACTTTCTTTGTTCCACCGCCTTATCGGTGAGTTTGTGCGCCAACCTGATTGCTTGATGCTCCGTTGCAGGGTTACTAGCCATTACCATAACCTGAATCTCCGGAACCAGACCCCCAAGGTAAAACTCGAGTCGTTTCTCAACAGTGTTGGCCAGATCGGGACATAGAAATACCAAGTCGTGATGTTTCGCTGTGTATGCTTCGATTTCAGATCCCACCATCTTGTGGTTCCATAATGTCTGCTCCAATTGTTGAACTCTGTCTCGCGGACAGTACTCTTCTTTGATTAGGGCCTTAAACTCGGCCCAGGCCATTGCATTTGCAGCAATAAGTCCACGCGTTTGGACTTGCGCGTTCCACCAGGTTAATGCCCCATCTTCTAGCGTTGAGGCAGCATACTTAACCTTATTGGCCTCAAGGCAATTGCACATTTCGAACACTGATTCGGACTTTTCGATCCAACGGACCAGTCCTATGGGTCCTTCTGCACCCGTGAAATTGCTCGGTTTCGTATCGAGGACATCTTGTAGGGGTTAAGACCCCTCCTGCTGCTGGTGGGTTTTGAACATCTGCCAGAGCAGCATTCACGTGTTCTTGGATCATTGCGGCTAATTCTTAAGGCGTCATGTTGAGATTTCCGCGACGTCCAGTTGCCATTTTAGATCTAAGTAGAAAATAAATAGACTGAAGGAAAGTAAATAAAATAAGCGAGACGTGTCAGTCTTCTACGTCTCCATCCCCCAAATCGCTATCGTTGCCGTCATCCCCCGCGGTGTTTCCAGCTTCTACAGCTGGGTCTTCCTCCTCTGGATCCTCCTCTGGATCCTCTACCGGCATTGGAGGGGCCGGTGCTGGTGCGGGTACTGGTACAGGTGCCTGATTCTGTTCTAGTTCTTGAATTCTCCAGCTGGACTCAAGAACTCTGTCTTCTTGCCAGTTAGCCCGCAGCTGCTCAGCACGAAGATCTCTGGCTAAAGTGTTACGAGCTATCTTACTCGTATGTTGCTCTTCCTCGAGCGATCCAGTTTTACCTGTCAATTGTCGTATCATCCATCCCTGTGCTAGGATGGTTTCATGCATTCTTTCTAGTTGTTCTTGTTGGCGTTCTTATCATATCTCTAAGTAGGTCGTTCCCTACTTCTAACGAGTTAACCGGTTCGACCGTCACAGCGATGGTTGGGCGTGAGGACGACTCCTCCCCTAGAGCGAGTCTTTTCCTAGCAGCTGAGCGTGTCTCCACGCCATAAGATGGTAAGGGTTCCACCATAGGTGCCTTTCCTGGCGCCCTTGGTTGCGTAAGTTTGTCGGATGATGATGAGGATGATGATGACATTGCCTTTAGGTTGTGTAGTTAGTTACGAGTTGCATTCGTTTCAATTATGCATTCATATTTCACATAACATAGTTGTGGTACATCACATAACAAGATATAACAGTTCGGTGCCAAACTAAGTCTAGTGTCGTGTAATCAGCTATAGTTTAGGTCTACTTCTAATGCAAACCTGGTTCTTTATAGCTAGAGGCTCTGATACCAATCTGTCACAGCCTAAATTTCCACTTGCGGAGTTTTACCGCGAGGCGTGTGAACAAACCAGAATCTGAGACACTAGTACGTTGAACGACTCTATATGATTTGATAATACGTTTTCCAAAATCATTTGTTTAACTATTCATTGAAGATTTTATATTGCCTTAGTTAGTTTCTAATGTTTAGCGGAAGCATTAGTTGTTATGGCTGAGCGGAAGCATAAAAATAAGTAGAGAAACGGGCGCCAACACAAACGCCAAAACAAATGAAAAACCCAAAACAATGTTTGTAAATGAGACTCGATAAAAGGTGTCTTGATCAATGCAAGTGAGTACACCTAGAGCTCCTAGCGTCCTGAGAAACATGTAAAGAAACAAGTGTCAACATTAAAGATGAGTGAGTTCAAAGGTTTTCATAAATTCGTTTGTTCGGTTATGAGTTTGTTTCCCGTTATCCCTAACCCGGGATAACGATTTAGTTCCATTATTCCCAACCCGGAATAATACCGATAGTTCCATTATTCCTAACCCGGAATAATAACGTTGTTGGTTCCATTATTCCTAACCTGGGATAATATTGCTGATGGTTCCATTATTCCTAACCCGGAATAATATTGTTGTTTGTTCCATTATTCCTAACCCGGAATAATATTGTTGTTTGTTCCATTATTCCTAACCCGGAATAATATTGTTGTTTGTTCCATTATTCCTAACCCAGAATAATATTGTTGTTTCGTAGTTAAGTTCAATGTTAATATATATAGGTAGCTAGCCTAAAGTTATGTCACGTAAGTGTTCGCGATCGAAGCTGACTGTTGTGCCTCCGTGTTGCCAGGGCTATCACTGACCATGGCGAAGTTAGGCCAAATTATCCACCCGTTGACCATACCCGGTCGGCTAGCGCGACTAGCTCGGATGGGGCTTGTCGAGCCCAGTAGTACTACTTATAATTTCCCCGCTATTTAAACCCAATACTTACGATCTGAGAGATTGTCTAGGACTTATGTGATATAGCTGCTTAGTGACCATAACGTTACATTAACATTAACTTAGTTACCGAATATTTATGTGACGTTAAATTCGTATAACGTAAAGAGATTGAGTTTGAAGAGTGTATACATGTTTCTCCCCCTGTTGTTTAAAACCGGATAAAATTAGGGGCCGTGAACTCACCTTTAGTTGCTCGGTTAGTGTAGCAAAGAAGTCGTAAAGGATGGGACCGCTAATTGCGTCCTAACAAACTAATTGATTTCAAGTCAGTGTGTGAACACACCAATACAAAATTCTACACATAATTTACGCACAAAGTGATACACACAATCAAAATTCCTAACACTCAAACATGCATGCAAGTATCCTCTTGTGAACATAGTAATCAAAACAATTTATCATGAACATAATCCAATCCATGCAACACTTTGGTGCACACATTCACAAGTTATCAAGTTTCAGCTTACATACTCATAATTCGGCTGTTTTCTAGGATTTTTATAAAATAGTTCCAACGTTCCAAAAATTCCAATTATTTTACAGCAGGTGACAACTATACTGTAGAAATGTATATAAATTTTTCAAGTCCTAATACTTTACCAATTAACCATAAATATTAATATACTAGGCTGCAGTCAGATTCGTCGCTTTCTGACTGAAGTCCACGGAAGAATTTATTTAAAAATCACCGATCGTCCAATTAACAAAATTCCAGTGGGAGTTGCCCGGAAATTTCCATACCTAGTTGCTGTACAAATTTCATGATTCGACTCCCTACAGATTATAAAATCCAACTCGATAAACAACTAACAATATTTCAGGATTTCCACAGCTTTAGTTACTGAACTTAATTGGCCACTTCAAAATATCAAACGACTTCAGAAAAATATGAATCCAGCACCGTTAGATTCGTTATTCAAATCTCTACGTTTTAGACTTCAGAAAATCCGTTTTTCAACAACTAATTACCGAGTTACAGCCAGTTGAAGTCGGCTGTAACTATCATTCAGCAACCTGTTTCAGCATTTTATCACAACTAATTCGCAATAACCGTCGATACAATGAACCTAGGCGATCAAGAACTGATTTTTCCAATCATAGATCAATACATATATCGTATCCATGCAAACCCTAATCATAATCTCTAGTTTTTATAAACAAAACGCAGCCTATGTTTCCAGATTTCGAACAAACATCAACTTGCAAACATCATCAATAAATCGGCTAACATAACCCTACATTCAAGCATATAATCCGAATATGATCTTGCAAACAATTATAATCCTAACCTTTAATAACAAGATCAATGAGCCGTGAGTGAGATGAGGAACCAATGATCAAAAGAATCGCGACCGAGGATGAAGATGGAGTCAACAAGCTGCTTGCGGTCGAGGGACTGAAAGGAGGGCTGCTCGCGATCAAGGGACAAGAGGGCTGTTTGCGATCGAGGAGGTGAACAAGGGGCTGATCTCGCGACCGAGGGGAGTGTAGCAAGGCTGCCGCCGGCTTCTTTAGATATTAGGGTTTTTGTGTTGTGAAGAAAGCATGCATGTGTTTGTATATATAGGCGCAAGAGATGAGGGAAGGGAATGGGTTGCGGTTTGGGTTTGTTCTCACGGCCGAAAGGACTTGGGTGGGTCGGTTTGGGTTGTTTGCTCGCGACCGGATGGTTTGGGTTTAAGGTTTGGGTTTAAAACTTGATCCCCAAGTTTAGTTCCTTGAGTCGCAAGAAAAGAGGCCGGCTCGTGTCGCGGTTCGGCTCGATTCATTTGTTTATTTACTACGTCTATATATTATAACTAACATAAAACACGAACTCGGATATCACATAATAACGCACCAACTTATAATCGTTTAATACGTAGCACATAATTTATTCGACAAGTATTGCGTTTAAGTTATCCGAAAAAAACCGGGATGTCACAATAATAACGTAGAATTATTAAATAATTACTTAAATTTCCCGTCTTATAGTGACATCGAGCTCTAACACGGATCAATTAATAAACCGTTAAGAAATATAATCCTCGGTTTTATATGTGATTTTGTTTATTTAACTTTCTACATGCATATGTATAAATGAGTCAAAACCGAACCGACAAGCGATATATATTTGTATTATAATATATATATATATATTGTATTTACGAGATGAGAAATTTGAGTTTCGAATACCAATAAAAAATATACATGTATTGTTGTTGAATTATTGTTGAGTTTTGAAACATTTATCGACAACTTGCCTTGTTGGGATCGCCCAAAAAAAAAAAGAAAAGTATGCCCGTTTTCGTAAAAATCCGTAATACCTAAACGTGCTTTATTATAAAAACGAAACCTATCGGGATTCAAGGTATTTTATAAAAAAATATATGAATATATTTATTTTTGACGACTCTTTATAACTTAGAAAACAAATTTATAACAATTTGACAACCGTGGTTTTACAAGATAACGAAACTCGGAAAACTTATATAAAATAAATGTAATTATTTTTATTTATTTCAAACGTCTAGTATTCGACACTTATACAAACAAATTATAATTATTTATATTTACATCCAACATCTACAACTCGAAGATTTTATAAAATAAATATAATTATTTATATTTATTGCACACGGATAAACGGTATACGACATATTACCGTACGACCTTCACATATATTATTAATACAGTTAATTGATAATGAACAAACAAAGTCGATTCCTAACAAGCGTATTATTATATAATTATTTTGATAATCATCTACGAGAAGCGAGAGGTATTATTTCGGCTACGCGACGTTATATACATAATTATTTACGCCTACGTATATATGTATATGTCTACATCTTACGAAACACTACGACGAGTTGTATTAGTATCCGTCAATGTATATAACGACAATTCGAGAAACGCGTGAACACACTATACGAGTCTATAACGTGTATTATTTTTATACGGACACTTGTTTACGTACACGTACTACCATTCGGGACGACTAACACGATTCTATAAATATATTTATATTATATATATATTCTGAACTTCTTGGAAGTGAAGGGTTTCAAAAACTTAGTGTTTATCACCGACTACAAATGGAACTTGGTAAGTATATCTATTTGTTTCCATACATTTAACAACACTTTCCCGTCGAATCATTGGTTAACGATTCGGTAGAACTTGGTGACACGTTGTTTAGCTACATCATTTTATGAGAAACTTATAAGTTATTTCTTGATACGAATGTTATAGATTGCATGCTAGCAAGTTACGTTTTG
This sequence comes from Scalesia atractyloides, assembly GCA_947069175.1. Lineage (NCBI taxonomy): Eukaryota > Viridiplantae > Streptophyta > Magnoliopsida > Asterales > Asteraceae > Scalesia > Scalesia atractyloides. The sequence continues at coordinate 50,221,084 of CAMTDV010000005.1, read as the reverse complement.
GAAACTACATTTTGGAATCATATTATGCTAGCTTTGCACAGGATATCGAGGTGAGTTCATAACCCCCAGTTTTTCGGTTTTTACATTTTTATAATGTTTTCGAGGGTGGAAAGACATGCAAATTTTTCAAAAGTATACAAAATTTCGATGAACGAAAATTCTTATTTCGAATCCGTGTTGCAAATGGATTTCAATAATCTCAAATGGTTTACGAAAGGTTTATGCTCAACATACCTGTTTTATAAAACACACGTGTATTTTTGAAACGTGCATGAGTTTCATGACTAGTGACGGGATTGTCCTAGTTACAACGGGACTGGTCCTGCTTGCAGACTCCAACGGGCAAGCCCATTCTCATTTGTGCAAGGTACAAAGAAACCGTGAGTTCATGTCCCTATTTTCTCTTAAATTTTTTCGGTTTTACAACTCTCGGGAGGAAATACATGTTTTCGATGGTACGGTTTAGCTATGGAATGAAATATTAGATGATGTACAAATAGGGTCTCTCTTAAACGCCATTAATCTTGTATAAGAGCACGGAACAAGAGTGGTAGATCTATCATGTCTAGGCGAACCCCACTCATGGGTCCTTGTGTGGCTGCATGTAGTGCTTTTTGTTGGTGTATATGTCTGTTGCCTTCGTCATTACACGAGAACGAGTCTGGAATTAACGAGAGTTTCTGAAGACCGAACAAGACAAAGTAGATATCCAAGAGGGAGTTTATTGGTGCATAACGTTTGTATAATAATCTTGTATCGAGTCTGTATCGTATAGATGAAACGAGGTGTATTTAATAGGGTTTAGAGCCAAGTTCGCTTGTGATAGAACTTGAGAAGTTAAGTTCGGGCGAACTTATGTACTCTTACCAGCGAACTTGTGCATCTATAAATAGATGCCTTGTGATTTCATTTGTAACTTGGAGATATTTTGGCATAGAGACGGCGAAGCTCTGTCGGATCCGGATCTCAAATGTATTGAACTTTAGATCAATGAAAACAACTATTAAACGAGTAATTCTTGTTATTTAGTTAACTTGTCATTAGTTTCCGCCTAATCGGACAATAGATAACAAGTTTAGGTTCTCGTGCTAATCGTGGATATTCTTACAAATTTTGTCCAATTTAGAATATGTCATGTTAAATACATTCGTGGCAAACCCCTGAGAGTTTGGAGGCTAAAATCAAACGTTTTGATATCAAAAAGTTGCAAAAACCATGTTATAGAAACTAGATTCTGCCGAACTTAACACTAAGTTCGACCGAACTTGATTGAAAAATCTTGGAATTTTCATCAAGTTCGACCGAACTTGAGTAATTTTTAAGGTTTTGAGCTTAAGTCCGCTCAAACTTGTTGATTTCTGCTTGAAATTCCATCAAGTTTGACCGAACTTGATATAATTTTAGTGAAAATTCATTCAAGTTTGCCCAAACTTACTTTTTATCTTGAAAATTCAAACCTAAGTTCGACCGAACTTAATAGTTTCTTCTAAAAAATTACACGTCCGCTTGAAATCTGATTTTTCTCAAAATTTCACTTCAAGTTCGACCGAACTTGAGTGTAAGTGATAAAATTTGAAACTTGATTACCTAAGTTCGACCGAACTTGTGAATACATGAAATCAAAAATTGTTTTCACATAAGTTCGACCGAACTTATCTGTTTCGTGATAATTTTCACAAACTCGCTCAAAAAAATCTTTGAAATTCTTTATCCAAGTTCGATCGAACTTGGATTAAAACTGAAAAATTTTATTTTTAAACTACAAGTTCGACCGAACTTGTAGTTAGTTCTAATATTTTTCAAAGTTTCAAGTGTTTTCAGCGTACGTGTCTCGATTTTCAAAATGGAAGATTTCCATAACGCGTTTGCAGGTGGAGTAGCACAAGCCTCAACGTCAAATTCAATTGCGGTTAGCCAGATGAACCTCGATAATGAAATGGGTACTACTCAGAAACCGCCAAAGTTGATGAGTATGGACGAGTTCGAGGGATGGAAAAAAAAGTTTGTTAATTGGATTCAAGCGAATCAATTCAACAGCTGGGTTGCGAATGAAGATTGTTATACATGGCCCAAAGATGAACGTGATCAAGATCTTCCACTGAACATGTTTTCAGCGATTGACAAAGCGAAATATGTTGCTGAAAGAAAATGATCAGCTTGATACAACAATCTGTCAAAGAAGATATCTTGATATTATTACCAGAATATGATTCTCAAGAATTATGGAATTCTCTTTACGAAAAATTTAAAGGAAGTGATGAAATGATCAAAAGCAAAAAGGATCTGATTGAGAAAGAGTTTGAGATCTTCACGATGATCAAAGGAGAGACAATGAAGCAAATAATTGATAGATATTGTCACCTCATGGTCCATATGCGAAAACATGATATCAAGAGAACTAACGAAGAGGAAATTGAGAAGCTGGCCGATGCACTTCCAGAAGGAGAATGGACAACGTATCTGATGATTCTAAAGAATAGTCCATCTTGGAGACATTTTAAGTTGTCATCTTTCGTTGACAAACTTGAAGGTCATGAAATGGAATTGATGAAGATTTCAAAATCGAAAAATACTAATGTTGTTCAGGATGTCGGAGTTATTACAAAGGTGGTGTTTCAGATACTCCGATTCAAAGTCCAAAAATCCAAACGACATTTAGTGCGAACATGAACACATCAGATCAGTCGTCACAAAATTAGTATTCTCCAAACACTGTGTCACACCCTCAATTTCCACTTGCGGAGTTTTACCGCGAGGCGTGTGAACAAACCAGAATCTGAAACACTAGTACGTCGAACGACTCTATATGATTTGATAATACGTTTTCAAAAATCATTTGTCGTAGATTTTATATTGTCTTGATTAGTTACCAATATTTAGCAGAAGCATCAGTTTTTAAAGTTTGAGCGGAAGCATAAATAAGTAGTGAAGCGGGCGCCAACACAAACGCCAAAACAAATGAAAAACCCCAAAACAATATTTATAATTGAGACTCGATAAAAGATGTCTTGTTCAATGCATGTGAGTGCACCTAGAGCTCCTAGCGTCCTGAGAAACATGTAAAGAAACAAGTGTCAACATTAAAGATGAGTGAGTTCACAGGTTTTTATAAATTCGTTTGTTCGGTTATAGTTTGTTTTCCCCTTTATCCCTAACCCGGGATAACGTGTTGGTTCCATTATTCCAATCCCGGAATAATAAGTTGTTGCTTCCATTATCCTCAACCCGGGATAATATAGTTGTTGTTTCCATTATTCCAACCAGGAATAATAAGTTGTTGTTTCCATTATCCTCAACCCGGGATAATATAGTTGTTTCGTAATTAAGTTCAATGTTAACATATATAGGTAGCTAGCCTAAAGTTATGTCACGTAAGTGTTCGCGATCGAAGCTGACTGTTGTGCCTCCGTGTTGCCAGGCCTATCACTGACCATGGCGAAGTTAGGCCGAATTATTCACCCGTTGACCATACCCGGTCGGCTAGCGCGACTAGCTCGGATGGGGCTTGTCGGGCCCAGTAGTACTACTTATAACTCCCCCGCTGTTAAACCCAATACTAACGATCCGAGAGATTGACGAGGACTTAAGTGATAAAGCTGCTTAGTGACCATAACATTACATTAACATTAACTTAGTTACCGAATAGTTATGTGACGTTAAATTCGTATAACGTAAAGAGATTGAGTTTGAAGAGTGTATACATGTTTCTCCCCTGTTGTTTAAAAACCGGATAAAGTTAGGGGCCGTGAACTCACCTTTATTTGCTCGGTTAGTGTAGCAAAGAAGTTGTAAAGGATGGGACCGCTAATCGCGTCCTAACAAACCAATTGATTTCAACTCAGTGTGTGATCACACCAATACATTTTCTACACTTAATTTACGCACAAAGTGATACACACAAACAACATATCTAACACTCAAACATGCATGCCAGTATACTCATGTGAACATAGTAATCAAAACAGTTTATCATGAACATAATCCAATCCATGCAACACCTTGGTGCACACAATCACAAGTTATCAATTTTCAGCTTAATACTCATAATTCAGCTGTTTTCTACGATTTTTATAAAATAGTTCCAACGTTCCAAAAATTCCAATATTTTTACAGTAGGTGACATTTATACTGTAGAAATTTATATAAATTTTCCAAGTCCTAAATCTTTACCAATTAACCATAAATATTAATATACTAGGCTGCAGTCAGATTTATCGCTTTCTGACTGCAGTCCACGGAAGAATTTATTTCAAAATCACTGATCGTCCAATTAACAAAATTCCAGTTTGAGTTGCCCGGAAATTTCCCTACCTAGTTGTTGTACAAAATTCATGACTCAACTCCCTACTGATTATAAAATCCAACTCGATAAACAACTAACAAAATTTCAGGATTTTCACAGCTTTAGTTACTGAACTTATTTGGCCCTTTAAAAATACAAACGACTTCAGAAAAATATGAATCCAGCGCCATTAGATTCGTTATTCAAATCTCTACGTTCTAGACATCAGAAAATCCGTTTTTCGACAACTATTGACCGAGTTACAGCCAGATGAAGTCGGCTGTAACTATTACTCAGCAACTGTTTGCAGCATATTGTTACCATAAACTCGCATAAACCGTTCCTATGATTAACCTAGGCGATCAAGAACCGGTTTCCTTATCATAGATCGATACATCTAACCTATCCATGCAAACCCTAACCAACATCTCTAGTTTTTATAAACAAACATACTCGCAAACTTACAAGTTCCGCAAACAATCATTCATGTAAACAATGATAATTCAGCCGCTTACTTTCAAACACATATAATCCGAAAACAAACCAATTAATCATTCAAGCACATATATCCGAACATGATCTTGTAGCATATGACAAATTCTAATCTTTTAATGACAAGGTAAACGAACCGTGAGTAAGATAAGGGGCCGGTGATCAAAGATTGCTTGCGACCGAGGATGAAGATGGCGAGGGCTGCTGCTGCGACCGGAAGAAAAGAGAAGGAAAAGCTGTTCTCGCGACCGAATGGAGTGTAACAAGGGCTGATCAGATCAAGGTGATGAAGGCAGAGGTTGCTCGCGATCAATGGGAGTGCAAGGGGGCTGTTTGCGGTCGAGGGAATGGAATGATTCGCTGCCGTCGGCTGTTAGCTCTTTAGGGTTTTGTGTTTTTGAGAGATGCATGCATGGTTGGTATATATAGGCGCAAAAGAGATAAGGGTTACGGTTTGGCTTGAGCTTGTGGCCGAGAAACTTGGGTTGGTTCGGTTTGGGTTTGAACACAATAACTTGATCTCGGCCGAGAGTGATTTGGGTTGTTCGCAAAGGGGTTTGCGGTTTGGGTTTGATCCTTGTTCTCGGCCGAAGACTTGGGTTTAAAGTTTAAAACTTTGTTAACTCCTAGAGTCACAAGGAATCAAAGTTGGTTCGTGTCACGGTTCGGTTCGGTTCGTGTACATATCTACCATAATTATTTATAACTAAAACAATCACATAATGGCACATCACGTATTCACTAACTCGTACACGTTTAATACGTAGCAGACAATTTATTCGACAAGTATTGCGTTTAAGTTATCCGAAAAACCTGGGATGTCACACACTGGTTATTCATATGTTGGTTCAAGTTCTTCTTCTCAAAGTCAATCTCATCAGACAAGCCAATCCACTTCTAATTCAAATGTTTTTCAATGCAACATAGCAGTTGATTTAAAGAATGTGTTTCCTGAAAAAGTTGCGAAACAGCACATAGCACTTCTTGCTACAGTTCTGGAATCGTATGAAAGTCTTGTTGCTGGAAAGATCAGAAATCCTGAAATGACAGCTAAGGATTAGGATCAGGTAGATGAGGAAGAGTTGGAACTGATGGACATCAAATGGTCCTTAGCATCGATTATCCGGAGAGTTTCAAAATTTGTAGCACTCACTGGAAGGGATATTGGTAATTCAAACAATAAACTTGGTTCCGACAAAAAAGAAAGTTACTTGTTTCAGATGTCGACAAAAAGGGCACTTCAAACGTGAATGCCATAACCAAGAAGCTAGTGGAAACCAAAACCCTTTTGGAACCGGTAACGAATATTACAAGAAAGCGCTGCAATACAAATCATGTCCAAATAGAACACAAGTTGAAGTTGAAGTTGTAGATAAACATGCAAAGAAAGCCGAACAAGCTCTTGTTGCCAATCATAAAGACGATGGTTTCGATTGAAACAAATACATCGGAAAGAAGACTGGTGTTGCTATGATGGCAGAAGTTGTAAATGAATGTGAGACATCATTTGTGTAAGTTGCTATCGAAAATGCTATCCAAGAAGCATTAATGCAGAGAGCTGACGAAGAAGTTGTCTTGGAGGATGCAGTTCTGGAAAGATACATGCAACAAACAGAGGAAGAAGGAATAGCTTACTTTGAGACGCAAAAGCAAGAAGAGTTGAAAGCAGAATCCGAAAAGGTAAAAACAGAGGTAAGAATGTCTGAAAAGGAAGTTGTGAAATTTGTGGAGGTTGAAAAACCTTGCACAAATTGCGCAAGTCCTTGTGAACCCTGTCTGGATAAAGTTAAAGTCATAAGAGAGTTGACTGAACATAACGAAAACTTTCGTTATGATTACAGAACCATAAAAGAAGCTTATGACAAAATATCAGGCAAATATAAACATGTCAAAAGAGCTAACAGTGAACTCAATGCTAATATCACCATGTTAAATGCCACAATTATTGAAAAACAAAAGGCAATTAACATGTATATTAATACAATTGCTGAGACAAAGCGTGAGTTTCACGAATGAAAATTGAAACAGAAATAGCCAGACAATTACTAAAAAGTTACACCACAAACGCATAAGTCATTGATCACATTCTTCCTACGATCAAGTCGGAGGATATTGTTGATAACTCAAAGCGTAAAGTTTACGGAAATGTTCCTCCACCATTTCTTGCAAGTTACTGCTGCAAGAAAGATGATGATATTGAAAAGGCATTTAATCTTTTACTTCTTTCCGAAAAGAAAGTTAAATTGCCTGAGAACATTGACGTAGACTTTACAAAATCAAATGATGACAATGAATCGGTGGTAAAAGATGTGGTAAAGAATGTTTTGGGAAACGATTCTAATAACGGCAGCTTTAAAAGCGCCAACTCGAGTTCAAACAGTTCTGGTTCACATTCCGAAAGTGACGATACATCATCAGAAAATGTCTAAGTGATGATCCTAACGTTGTCATGTACAAGGTTAAGGAATCTGATAGATTATATTTCAATGATAGCTTTCCGATTCAGAATGTGAAAGAAGATCAAATAGATAAACTGTTTAAACTTGTGGAAGTTTCATTAGCTGATCTCGAGAAAAATGAAAAGAAGATTTATTCTAAACCGAAACGGAACTTTAACAATTATTGTAGAAACGGTGGTGATTTTCCTAAGAACATGAGAGCAGGTTTAGGTTTGGAAGAAGCTGATGATGAACCAAAGAAGAATCAGAAGTCAACGTTCCAGGAGTACAAAGGTAAGAACATAAAGTTTGTGTACGGAATGAGCACGGTTCAGGAGAAAAGCTTGATAGGTAAGAAATCTAACGATGAATTCAAGAAAGAAAAGGAACTTCGGGACAAGGCTAAGACCAAGTCCACAAGTGGAGTAAAACCCACTAGTGGAAATGTTCATGATACTCGGACTTGCTTTAAATGCAATGAAGTTGGTCACATTGCTCGCAAGTGTCCGAAGTCTAAGCCTGTGAATCCCCGAAGAAAAGAAATTTCAAGAGAGGTAAAACAAAAGCAATCTGAAAATCACCAAATCAGGATTATAAAAAGAAGTGTTGACATCAAAGAAATGAAACGAAATGTTGAATCCAATCTTGTAATAAAACCTAAAAATGAATCAAAATTTGAAAATTCAGTTTTTCAAAAGGGTGAGACTTCAAAGTCAAACAATGATTCTAGGTTTTATATTAAGAAAGCTAGAGTTAATTCTCAAGCTTGGATTGCTAAAGAGAAATCACCATAAAAAGTGAAGGTTGTTTGTGAAAAAAACCAAAAATGTCAAATCAATCAAGAAAGATAAAAGTAAAGTGGAGGTGTATGAGGAGTTATATCCAAAACCAAGACCAAGAAGGCTTGGGTTGAACTTTTTAACTAAATCATTTCATGTGCAGGAGTTCCAAGATCCAGCTTATCAAAGTTGATTCGGGATTGAGGAGCTTCATAGTATTTAACTTATCTAGAATGTTAAAATCTTTGTCATTTTGAGGGGGAGTAGTTAAGAAGAAAATTTTTAAAAAAAGTCAAAATTATGAAAATCTACACCGTTGACAGTAAAACTGAATTCAAAGTTCTTACAAAGTTCAAACTGCTTTTACAAGTGGTAAATGAGTTTAATGATTGTTTGTTGAACAAGTGCAGATGCAGGATTGAGAAAAAGGATCGGACGACGAGGTCACGGGATCCACATTGGTTGGTGATATTTTTCAAATAGAATTTGTTAAAAATCTAAAATCCAAAAATAATTTTTTGATTTTAGGGGGAGTAAGAAAATTCAAAAATATGTTTTTGATTTTAGGGGGAGTAAGAAAATTTTAAAAAAATTGTTGAAAAATCAAAAACATATGAAAAAGTTAAAAATTCAAAAACATTTGAAAATTTCAAAAAGTACAAAAACATGAAAAAGACAAAGAGTTTGTTCTCAAAAAGGAAATGATAGTACATCAGTGGACTATCACAGTATACTAAGGAATTGTAAAGTTTAAAAGTAATAAACAAGTCTTACTGTGGATGTGTCGATAGGCTTTAAACGTTCAGTAGATTGTTTCCGGGATATAAACTAAATTTACAACTGCTTAATATCGTGGATTAACACATCTTGAATATATGGACTTAGTACTCCGAAATTTCGTTTGAAGGGTTGCCTGATTCTGAGATACGAGGTCTTTATAGAAAGTTGATATCTGGGGTATTATACAAGTTCTTCTTATTTTGTGGAAGCAATAGCCTAGAACTTCTATAATGCTTTTGCTAAAAAACCCCAAAATAGCATGCAAAATTTGAAAAAATCGAAAGATCTAAGCATTTGGAATGCTGAAAAGATTCCTTAAGTGGAACACTCCTGAAAGACGAGCCTTCATCTCTTTGACTGTATGGTAGTACTAACCTGAGCTCTCAAGGTCTCACATAACCCAGATACAGATATCAATTACGCTATACTCACCCGCAAGATGAAATCTAGGGTATCTGGATTCGGGAGTATATTCAAGAGGTGGGAACCATAGTTAAGTCAAATTTCATAATTCTTACCTAACATATTTTGGAACAATTGAGAAACGTGATGAAGTTTGAGTGGACAAACATATCGAAAATCTAGGTAAACGAGTTTAAAACTTAAAGTCTCAAAAAGGTCAATGGTACTGGTGATATGTCTCAATAAAACTGATATGATCCTTAGACGCAAATTCACAAAAATATGTCTGTAAATATGTTTGTACATAGTTTACTTTACTTGTTAAAAGTTCTGTAAATATTTTACTTACTTTTTAAATCCGAAAAGATTTTCAACGAGCCAATGTTGGAGAACGGATCTTCGAAGTCTGGTAAGAAAAAGTTCATTGATTTGAAACTTTAAAACTGACAAAAACATCAGTTGTTCACAACGGGTTTAGCCACGGTCATTAACTTGGACTTGGTAAACAAAATTAGTTAATCAAGGTCATGAATTTGGACTTGATCAACTAAGTGGATTTCGAATATTGAAAAAGGTTTTGAATGTTAAATTTTTCAAGATCATTAATTTGAACTTAAATATCTTAAAAATGAAGATTAAAATTTGAATTACAAGTTTTGTACAGGTGGTATGTAATACATGTGGTACAAAATTTTCAAAGTTAGAATCTGAAATGTTTATTTGAATTCCCAAGTACTTTGAAACAGGAAGTAAAGTTTTAGGAGGAGCAGGATGAAACTGGATTGAAGAAAAAGCTCAAAGCTAGGGGGAGCATAGCTTACAGCAAGGGGGAGCTTGGAGATTAAAGTTTTATCAAAGTTAAATTGAAGAAAAGAGAATGTTTGAAGATCATAAAGTTTAATGCTTATTCAAGGATAAAGATAAAGACTCAGGAACTTATTTGAAGTCTGATGATTATGAGGCGTTCAAAGAAGACTATGTCACTTGAAGACTGACGAGGATGATTATTGTCAAAGATGTCTGTGAAAGAAGATGACTGCGGTAACATCCAAGTGGGAGTCTGTTGGTGCATAGGTCTGTTGCCTTCGTCATTACACGAGAACAAGTCTGGAATTAACGAGAGTTTCTGAAGACCGAACAAGATAAAGTAGATATCCAAGAGGGAGTCTATTGGTGCATAAGTTTGTATAATAGTCTTGTACTGAGTCTGTATAGTATATGTGAAACGAGGTGTATTTAATAGGGTTTAGAGCCAAGTTCGCTTGTGATGGAACTTGAGAAGTCAAGTTCGGGCAAACTTATGTACTCTCACCAACGAACTTGTGCATCTATAAATAGATGCCTTGTGATTTCATTTGTAACTTGGAGATATTTTGGCACAGAGACGACGAAGCTCTATCGGATCCGGATCTCGAATGTATTGAACTTTAGATCAATGAAAACAACTATTAAACGAGTAATTCTTGTTATTTGGTTAACTTGTCATTAGTTTCCGCCTAATCGGACAATAGATAACAAATTTAGGTTCCTGTGCTAATCGTGGACGTTCTTACACTTTTTTGTCCCAGCCGGATGGACCGGATTGAAATCGTCTAGGGTTGAGTGCTTCCTACGTCGTCACACATATTAATGTCCTTACAAAAATGATCATCAAGTTTATTGACGCATTAGATACCAGATTTACATAACGAACTATGAACACGGCGCAGACATTGACAGTTATACCAGTTTTACAGGTATAAAGTTTTGAGTTAAACATGCCAAAGAAAATGGTTTTATTACGTTATCTCAACATCATTTTAACTGGTTATCAAAAAGATTTATTTCAAATCTTGTTCAAATAAACTATGAGCTAGCCAACTTAATGTTGACTGTTCGAATATTTTTTGTTTCTCGGGTTACAATTTCAAATTATGGCACGGTTGGAATATGGGAACCCATGGGGATTCGAGTACTTAGCGGGCGTTCACCTTCTAGAATCTTTGCATTATATACTTCCATTGTGCAATGAAGATGCCAGTCAGATCACACCGACTCTGATAATTTTGTAGGTTTGACAGATTGATATCATCGCTATAGGTTTTAGCAAATTAGGTTTTGTGTAGATACCAAGGCTCTAACCTGACGTTCCTTTGGGGACTTAGATTATTAAGACTTTGAATACACATAGAACGCCTAGGACTCGAATATGGGTTCCAACCTGGCCGAAACAATGACTCAACCTTTTGGTTTAAACATACCCTAGTGTTGCGTTTGATACACAATGCATGTGGTGATGTCACATAACACCGATTCATTGTGGGAAATCCCAGGTAAAGTCCTGAAATTCTTTTTATTGAAATTCCTACTTTTACATATAGTGAGTAGATTTTCACACCTTTACTCCTCCTAATGGTCGTTGTATCACGAGGATTTCTTTCACGTTAGCGAACACCCATTTGCATCCTTCTTGATAAATATCTATGTTATGCATGCGTTGTTTGTTGCGCATGCGGTTAGCTTGATTCGTGGAGGCCATCAGGGATTTCACTTCGAATGCTTGTTTTATAAATAGTTCAAATATTATTTCACTATCCCCAATTTTTTCATTGTTATCCAGATGACGTGCATTATTGTAAGTATTGACTTCTCGATATCGAGTCAACAGATTTCTTGAAACTCCTTTTCTTTTCAAGTTACATACAGGGTTTTTCGTTGTAACCATGTCGAAATTTCCTTGTCGACATGTGTATTCATTGTTGGATTGGGCCTAAACCAAGTTCAATTGTTTGAACTTGCTCAATATAAATATATATATATATTCAATTCAAGGTTCCATATGATGTATTGAGATCATCATATTCAAAATAATCTCGACGAACATTTCATCTGTTTCGAACCATAATAGACTTGTTTAGTGTTCACCTTCATTGAATCGTTTGTTGGTTACGACACCTTGTGGTGGCGTTTTACTAACTTGAAGCTTTCACTAATCTCAATTGCACACCTCATGTACGGATTTAATTATTTATTTAGTTATTTATTTTTAAATCCATCTTCTTGGTTTATCATATTAAAGCAGTCTTAATACAATTGTGAGTTAAGATAATGACACACAAATTATATTATGGTGTACCTCTTAACGGTTCTCTCTTCATAGCGGGAACCCATGGGGATTCGAATACTTAGCGGGCGTTCACCTTCTAGAAGTCTTTGAATTATATACTTCCATTGTGCAATGAAGATACCAGTCAGATCACACCAACTCTGATAATTTTGTAGGTGTTACAGATTAATATCAGAGCTATAGGTTTTAGCGAATTAGGTTTTGTGTAGATACCAAGGCTCTAACCTGACTTTCCTTTGGGGACTTAGATTATTAAGACTTGGAATACTCATAGAACGCCTAGAACTCGAATATGCGTTCCAACCGTGGCCAAAACAACGAGTCAACCTTTTGGTTTAAGCATACCCTAGTGTTGCGTTTGATACACAATACATGTGGTGATGTCACATAACAACAATTCATCGTGGGAAACAGGTAAAGTCCTCAAATTCTTTTTATTGAAATTCCTACTTTTACATATAGTGAGTAGATTTTCACACCTCTACTCCTCCTAATGGTCGTTGTCTCACGAGGATTTCTTTCACGTTAGCGAAACACCATTTGCATCCTTCTTGATAAATATCTATGTTATGCATGCATTGTTTGTTGCGCATGTGGTTAGCTTGATTCGTGGAGGCCATCAGGGATTTCACTTTGAATGATTTTTTTATCAATAGTTCAAATATTATTTGACTATCCCCAATTTTTTCATTGTGATCTGGATGACCTGCATTATTGTAAGTATGGACTCCTCGATATCGAGTCAAAAGATTTCATGAAACTCTTTTTCTTTTCAAGTTACATACAAGGTTTTTCGTTGTAACCATGTCGAAATTTCCTTGTCGACACGTGTATTCATTGTTGGATTGTGCCTAAACCAAGTTCAATTGTTTAAACTTGCTCAATATAAATATATATATATATATATATATATATTCAATTCAAGGTTCCATATGATGTATTGAGATCATCATATTCAAAACAATCTCGACGGACATTTCATCTGTTTCGAATCATAATAGACTTGCTTAGTCTTCACCTTCATTGAATCGTTTGTTGGTTACGACACCTTGTGGTGGCGTTTTACTAACTTGAAGCTTTCGCTAATCTCAATTGCACGCCTCATGTACGGATTTAATTATTTATTTAGTTATTTATTTAAAATCCATCTTGTTGGTTTATCATATTAAAGCAGTCTTAATACAATTGTGAGTTAAGATAATGGTACACAAATTCAAGTTATTTATGGTGTACCTCTTAACGGTTCTCTCGTCATAGATCGAAAATTTTACAATATTCATTGATTCTCTCATCATCGACCGAAATGTTTTTACAATTTTCATGGATTCTTTCATCAACGGTCAAAAACTTTTGTGATATTTATTGTTCTTCCACTATCGACCAAAAACTATATTTATTTGTTCTTTTATCTTTAACTGAAAATCCTATGAGATTTATTTGGAACAAATATTCAGATTTACTTCATTGAACCTTGCATCTATTGCAAACACGGTGAATTTGTTCGGTCACCGCTATCATTGAATTATCTCGGTCAATATGACACCTTGTGGAGTCGATATAAACTTGTAGCTTGGGCTAATCATGACCAATCATTTCATGCACAACTATGTATGCTTTTCGTTTGACTCATCATTGAAATAGTCTTAATGTAATTATGTATTAAGACGATGATACACTAAATTCTGTTGTATTTAGGTGTATCCTTGAAATTAAATAATGTCAACACACTGATTTTTATTCATGTTATGGTTCGAAAAGTTGACAAATCATTTTCATGTCTCTATTTCATTTGAGGTTGTGATTTGTTGATCCTTGATAAACAATGATACTTTTTAATGTAATATGGCAAGTGATTTCAACAGATGAAAATAGTGTGCGGATATAGATATTGAACTTTCAAGAAACAACAACTACAGAATTTTCAAGTTTATATCACTTTGAAACAAAATGGTTTACAAGGTGATTGTGAGGTTATTGACTAGTACAAGTGAATACATGTGTAATTCTGTGGTGAAAAGGCAATGGAGTTTTATAAAATATGTTTAAGCTAGTTAAACTCATTTTCCTATCGGTAGTTGTAATTATCTATTTATAGAGAATTCTTAGTATGAAAAACATTTGTTTATTCATGCGCTTGCTCTTCATTAAGTGGCTTCTGGGCATATTCTTTGAATCCACTAGGGTCAACTTGCTTCTTCACAAATAGTAGAGCATTGTTTTACAGACAAGTTGAAGTCTCAAAAGTCTTTAGATCCATCTCATCAAAATTCTGATGAACAGATCATCAGAATTTCTGATAACCAGGCTTTTACTAGAAACTGTTGATATTCATCAGAAACATCATTAGATCCATCAGAATGGTCTTTTCTGATTGTCTTCACTTGTTCTTGATCTTGTTTCTGATAAATGTAGAAGATATGTTATCCTTTTTCTTTGCCCAGCCTAGTTTCTTCTTGCCGTTTGACCTTTATGACTTTATCTTCATCAGTTGATCAGATAGATCACATTTTTCTTCAATACTTACATAAAAGTTTCCTAACAATTTACCCTAAGTATTGTCAGAAAAATGACAACTCATAACAAAAGAACACACTTCAAAGAGATTTCAAAATAGACGTCAAAATCCAAACAATTCAACACAAACATTGTTAAAAGTAAAACAAAAAAAAGATGTTTTTAGAAAATCTTTAATCCACTTTTGTAGACATCTCCCTTCTTCAGCTCCTTCTTGTGTTCAATCAGCTTGTGAGTGGCTCTGTACAAGTCTTTGTACCATCCTCTAGCAGTTATCCATTCATTTATTATTTCTTCGATTTCTTTCCTCAGCCTTTCCTTGTTCTTTCCTTCCTCAGTCTCTAATCTAGTTGAGTGTTTGATTAGAGTACCTGCATATTTCATTTACTTTGAACAGAGCCTTTTTGTGCTCAAAATCCCTGAAAACAACAAACAATTCAGGTTTCTCAAATATGACTCCTGTTCAAGGCTTCGGATTCAAGTTCAACTGGAACTAATGTGTCCGGAGGTGGTATTTGCACTTTTTGCTGTAATCAAAGGCAATGTAGAGGTCAAAATCTGCTAGAGCTGCCCATGAATACATTTTCTTTCCTGCTTCAGTCAGACTTTAGATAGCCCTTCTGTAAAACTTTGTGTCTCCCTTTTCTTTGTCAAAGATCTGCTTCATCTTTACCAGATCCAAGTGATGAAGTTCCTCTAGGTCAGTGTCCACAATAGTTGTCACACTGTTATTTGATATGAGCAGTGTATATTTGTTCTGCTCATATGTTCCCATTACTTTGCTTGCAGTGGTCTGAGTGTCCACCTTTTGTACTTTAACCACTAGGTTCGTATGAAGACTATCCGTGTTTCTCATATGAAGACTATCCGTGTTTCTCTTCAGCCTTTCTTCCTTTATTCTTGAGCTCATTGGGCTGAGGGATCTGTCAAGTTTGTCTTCTTCATTGTTCCAGTAGTAGCTCTTCAGATGATATTCAGGGAACATCATAGTGTCTTGATCAATCTCCTGTACCATATACTCTTTCTCCTTTCCTTAAGGGTCCAATCTGATTTCCATTCTTGGCTTTTTCGAGGAAGTAGCAGAGTCTTCCCACTTTCTCTTTTCGGCTTGGATCAGTTGTTCATTGAAAATGGTTTCACCTGAAGAGGTTATTTTTGGCTAACCTCTTGAGGTGGAACTGCTCACAGTTGAGATCCTTGCAGAAGTTTTCTAGTCTTTCCTATCTTTCTGATCTTGGCACTTCTGGTGGGGCCCCCCAATAGTGTAGGCTAGGTTTTACCTGGAGATGTTGTTTCCTTTATTTGTGTTTGATGAGTAGCTTCTAGTTCTTTCTGGTGTGGTGTCTCCTTGGAATGGGGGTTCTGAGGTCATGGACATCAATGTTTGCCAATTCGGCAATATTCAGTTGCAACCTTTTTATAAGTGATTGCACATCACTTAGTAGTTGAGTATTTTTCTTTTCCTCATCATACACCTGCTTGACTCCCCTGCATTTTGACTTTGTTGTGCAGGCCACTCCCTTACCAATTTGTCAAGAGAACTTGTCATACTGTTGTTGCTTGCTCTTAAACTGTGAATATCTTCTAGAATTTTACCAGAGTCTGTGGTGTCTCTTCTTTTCACAGCTTCAGTTATCACTGTCTTGATGTCTTCTATCTCTTTAAAGACTTTTTCAAAGTCTGCTGCAACCTTGCTGCTGTCTGATGTCTTTTGTGATTCTTGTAAATTTTTCAGAACTTCAGTGTTCTTCTTTGTTTGTTTTCTTATAGATTCAAGTGATTCTGATAAAATATTTATATCATATTTTAACTTCTGATTTCTTCCAACAGTGCATCCAGCTTGGTTTCAACAGGAGATTTTTCTGAGCACACTTTGACAACTCCTTCTAGTATATGCTCAAGTTGTTCTGATGAAATGATTGGTTTAATGGGTAAGGTTGGAAGAACAACAGATGTTCCTTTTTTCACACCAGCAGAAGACACACTTGCTTGTTGCTGTTATAAAGGGATCAGGTTGGTTGAAAGACCAATCTTGCATTCTTTTACCAGAACTGTGAAACTTATTCACATCCTAGAATTCTTCACTTCCTTGAATCATTCCTGCGAATGATTCTCTGTTAATTATTGAGAAACTCTTTTTTTCTCACCCAGGTTTCCTTGATCAGTAAGCTGATATCTACCTGTTGCTGTCTCAATCTCTTCCTCATTAGCAGATTCAGAGACTGGACCTAATGAGCTACTAACTTCTTTGTTTACAGTTGCTGGTTTTCTAACTTGTATAACATAATTTCCTCTAACAAATTCATCAGATTCAGTTGAGTTTGCAATAACAAATTCATCAAAGTTAGTTTGTGCACCTGTTTCTGCCATATGTGATGCCTCAGCATGATGTTGTTCAGTTCTTAGACTATGCCAGATCTGCTCATCAACCTCCAATTGTTCTTGTAATAATCTGATGTTTTGCTGCTGATATTGATCTGTTCCTTCAATCTGTGGTGTCATTGATTCGTGATCGTCATGATCTGGTGAAGAGCTGTTGTCATAAACTTCTGTATTTTCTAGTCCTCTGTTCAGAATACTCAGATACTATGCTATGTAAGGTGATTCTTCAGCTATCAGATTCATCATACTTTCTGGTAGGTTGGGAATATCTTTGCTTGATTTACATACTAATGTTGCACACCAAGGCTTCATTACTTCTGATTTCCACGTGTTTCTGATACAAGAAGTTCAACATTCCTTTCAGCAAATGTTTCAACTATAAGGATTAACCAAAATATGGGAAAAGGTAAATGAGAGTCAGCTCTTCTAGATTTGGTCAAAACGGATATTTTCATCAGATTAAATATCTCCATTCTGTAATCAATGTTGGTCCCAGTGATGAGCCCATACATGATTGTCAAAACAGTCATGTTAATCTGATCAGTGCCCCCAGTTTTTGAAGTTAGGCAATTAGTTAGGTTTTCCATCATTACTTGCAAGAAGGCAGGTAACTCGTTTCTTTTGAATTCCCCTATCTTTGTTGAATTCTTCCTTGTGTATCCCATAAGAACATTAAGTTGCTCAAACAGATCCTCTTTCGCGGGTTCATTATAATGATCATTCATTGGAAGTTCCAAGAATTCCATGATTCTTTGTGATGTGATGGTAACAGAGACATTACCCCATAGGTGAGTTGTGACTTCATTTTTGCCGGTTTTGTTGAGTGTATTAACGAGTTGTTGTATAATATTCTCCGGCACTTCTCTGGTTTTGATCATAGTTTGAGCAATAGGACATCTCAACAGAAATTCTACCAAAATTTGGCATTTTTCATCGTAAATTCCATGGTTGGCGTTCATCAGCAGATTGTTATTCTTCAACGACAGAAAGTCATCATCCCTGATGAATGGGACGGAGTGTTCAATGGTAGGAATGTTGAGGTTAACAATGTTAGGTGCGGCCATGGTGAACTGAATTTTGCTTTCAAAAAAGAACTGTAGGAGATTTAGGGTTGTAGGTTTGGAAGTTGTAGGTGTGTTTCTCGTCGTTTTGAATGTTGTATTTATAGGGTTTGTGGAACAGAGATCGTGGGATTTAAATCATGGATGGTTAGTATTTAAGTTGATTAATGACAAGTTAAAGATGTTTTAACTTTATCGGGACCGTTGTCAAGAACTTTTGATATATCTCCAAAATTTTGATATATCTTTAAAGTAAATTGGAGAAAAATTTTGATTGGTGAATACTAACGGCCAAGTTGTACCTTTTTCTTCTAGTGGGACCTGTTTTGGCGAAAAGGTCCAGTGAAATTCTTTTCTATAATCTGACATTCATTCCCCCTTTCTGAGACCAAAATTCAATCTGATGACATCACTAGAAATCTGTTGAATTTTCTAGTGTGGTTAATCAGATAATTTAACTTAGTGTTTTTATCAAAAAGTCATTAGAAATGAGAGTTCCTTTATTTGAGATGAGAGGGAATGAGTGAAGAAATAGAGATACACTTACAGTGATTGTCCTTGTGGTCCTTCCTTTTAAAAAAACTTCTTTTAACCCTTTTTTAAAAAAATTTAACAGAAAGTTTCAACGGTATTGACCTTTTTCAAAAAGAAATTTATGTCTGATCTTATTAGCTCTGAAGTATGCCTTGTCATTTCTCCCTTTTTTTAAGTCTTCAGATATGTAATCTTAATCAGATTTTTGATCTATTGTACCAGAAAACATCAGATTCAGTTTTATCATATCTCTTTATATCTGTCCTTGATTTTCACAGATCTGATAGTGTTCCCCCTTATTCTTTGAACTTTTAGGACTTAAACCCCCTTCCCATAGATTTTTGACATAAAACATAGTTACAGATTAATATTCACAAGAAAACTATTAAAAAGAAAAAGAAAGGAAAACTTATGGAAAAGAAAAAAAACACTAAACTAAGGAAGAAAAAAAACACTAAACTAAGGAAGAAAAAAAACTAATTTCCATCAAACATAACTTCAGCAAAAACCCACAAGTAAGTTATCACTCCGGAATGGTTATTGGTTGGTATTAGACTAGCATTATGTATATCTTCTTGAAGGAGAGTCTGTGCTCTTGGGTTCCAGTTTTGAAGATCCGTGATCAGGCGATTCTAGACGGAAGTTAGTTCGTAGACCTAACCGATTCGGTAGAATGTTATTACAGAAAGGAGTAGAAGTAGAGTGCAGTGGAAGTCGTATCTTCATTCATACCGAAAGTGTATATATCTTTGTCCAGCTACCGGAGTTCCAGGAGAGAATTCGGCAACACCTCCCCGTAGGGATTGCAAAAACAAACAACAAATGAACACACACATATATATAGATGAACAAGTTCGCTTGAAAGTGACTTGGTCAAGTTCGGGTGAACTTGTTCCCATTTTCACTATACTCTCCGTATTTTGGTCGTGTGTTCGTTACTGTCGAAGCTTGATCTTGATCTTCAAATCTCTGAGCCGTGTTTGAATATTCTTCAACTTCAATCAAGGTGTCTGGCGATGTCGTCGAAACGCGTCAAAAGATTCCCCTTTAATTGATGATCCGGGCTTGCATTATCGACATTCAATTCCCGCTGAAAACTCCAGTTCAGATATTTTGTTGCACGGTTTCCAACCTCCTCATATTTACTTGACCGACAAATTTTCTCGAATAACCACCAATTCGAAGCTAATCAATGCAGCAGCTTCTCTATTTTGACATTAACCACATCCTAGTTCAGTTTTTGAATAAGCACTGAGCAACGAGAGTTTATTCCGCACACTCTTGAAGTATCAAAAACTCAACCGACAATTGATAGAAACTTCAAATCACCGCATCGGAAAACATCAAATCAACGAATACCCTCGAAAATCTGTAATCCCGATTTCCTTAATCGCAGTTAAGCACCCTTCAGAAAGATTTGATCAGCAAATTGGTAATCTGATCAATCAGCAAATCTTCATTGAAAACAGATAATCTGGTGAAGCATCAAATCTGAGAAACAGACGTTCGTAATCAGAATCATATTCTTCTTCTTTAGTCACAATTCCAAATATATAGCTATCTCCGGCAGACCATCGCAACTTAATCAACAAACATCGTCATCCAACGGCGGTTAGTCCAAAGAGAAGGATGATTCATCTGCTTGAAGACTAAAAATAATGGCCACCAAACGCTATAATTAGTTATATCTTGAATAACTTCAGATCTCCTTGGTACTTTTGAAACTATCCGATCCACGGAGCTAGTCATTAAATCCTAAGATCATCACTGAACGTTTTGAACGTCCTCAGTTCCTCACTGGTATTGATAACTGCTAATCCTGCTAACTACCCCTTCACCAGAGATCAGGACTCTAACCCTTAAGCATCATTCTGTATCATGATCTAAAAAATCAGAACTTCCTGTGATCAAAGAATCCCAAATATATAGTTTCTTTCATCAGCAACTAGTACACAGCTTTGTCTAAAAAACCGATTATATCTTCCTTAATCATGGTACCGCGTACAACCCAGGGAAAGTGAAACTACAGAGCATCCTTACCTCCTGGCGGTTAGTCCAGTTAATAATTCATGTGCAAAGCAAATTTAAAGATAGGCAGTCGTATGTGCTTCCAAACCATACATGCGACTCTGGTGTCAATCCACAACCATGACCACAGAATCTGATAAACAACTCCTCCAAACTCAGTTATGTAACCACCCGCTTTCAAAGTAGACATCAATTTGAAATACCCAATGAATCTCAATCATTTGCATTTCCCGATAATCTGCAATCGGTAACCACCCGGATACTGTTACAACAGTCACAAATTTCAAAAATGCCAGAATCTTCATATATCGTAAAATTTTTATTCCCCCTCATTTTTTCAAATTCTGACCATACTGAAATTTTCACTGAAATTCCCCCTCAAATATGGAATTATCAATATTTAACAAATTCGGATTTAACGTTTAGGCCCATTACTAGTCACGACACCTAATGATCAACGTTTTACATTGGTATCAATGACTCTCCCGTTATCTTCAAAATTTTGTGACCGTATCACCAAATTTGTACTCTGAAGCTCTAGACGGTGTCTTCGAACATGCCGATTTAGACGTTAAAAACTTGAAAAAAATTCTATCACCAAATTTTTTCTGGACACTCGTCTCGTCAAAACGATCAACAAAAATTTTTTTAAGGCATCATGTACAACTTCGGACGAATTGGTCACCCGACGCCAACTTCGGGCGAAGTTGTCCTTCCCTTGACAACTTCGAGCGAACTTGTCCTTCCCTTGACAACTTCGAGCGAACTTGGTCTCCCAACACCAAGTTCAGGGGAACTTGGTCACCCAACGCCAAGTTCGGGCGAAGTTGACTCTCCAAATCAGCCTTTTTTCACAATTTTCAATCCAAAATCTTTATTTCTTCGAATTTCGAGATGATTCCACCATAGATCTGGTCGAAAATGGTTTTCTAATAATCCTATTCATCCAATTTTACTTTTTGTCCGTGGATTGTATGTTTATTTTGATGATTTACGTCTAAAACCCCTCCTAGTGTCCATAAATATCCAAATTCATGAGCGTAGGTAATAACCGTAGCTCCGATACCAATTGAAGGTGCGTGATTAGGTGGTTCTAGACGGAAGTTAGTGCGTAGACGTAACCAATTCGGTAGAATGTTATTACAGAAAGGAGTAGAAGTAGAGTGCAGCGGAAGTCGTATCTTCATTCATACCGAAAGAGTATACATCTTTGTAGAGCTTCCGGAGTTCCTGGAGAGAATCCGGTAGCACCTCCCCGTGGGGATTGCAAAAACCTAAACAACAAATGAACACACACCTATATATAGATGAACAAGTTTGCTTGAAAGTGACATGGTCAAGTTCGGGTGAACTTGTCCATCCCATGACAAGTTCAGGCGAACCTGTTTCCATTTTCACTACATGCTCAATCTAGCCTATTCGATAAGTGACGAACACAAAATGCATCAACAAGTCTGGTACGCCTCCAAAGTCCAGTTGACATGTGATCACCCTCATTAGGAAACGAGGGTAGATCAGGAATGATTCTCGAGAGTACAAGTTCCCTTCAAAATCTTTCATAAGATACCTAGAAAAGTTATAGGGAACCTCTTGAACTATTGCATGTACCACTTCCATCAACCTGTATGAAATCTTATTAAAGTTTACATACTTTCTAGAGAAGCATACACCAAGCTGCGTAACCAAGAACTGCCATGGTTGAATAAATCCGGACTTGTAGATTCCTCCTGTATTGTTTGTTGTGTAGTATCCCATCTCCCTCAGAGTTGGATCATGAGTTTGGCGAGTGAATAATGTGACATCGTTGTTATCATTGAGGTGCAAAGCCTCTCTGATTGTTTCCTCACTCAAAATGAAGACCTTCCCCATCATCTGGCTGTGTATCCACATGTTTGTTCCCTGGAAAATGGTTTTTACATTCCACTAGAACTCTTGAAGAAGTCTTGGGTGGAACCAGATATATGATGATAAAGCATATGCAAGGGGGCTGTGCATTAGCATGTTAAGGATTACGTCACAGCCAGCCCATGCTGGACCATCAAGATTTCTCATGATCTTCATGTTATGTGTTGTGTAGTGTGGAAGTGGGAAAAGTGTTGCTGTTATTTCAGCCATTGTTAGGGTTTGTTGAAGAGTATGCTTGGGTTTCTGAACAAGAAGACGGAGGTTGAAAGTGATGGATCAGATGAGGTTAATCTTTAGGTTGTGGTTGTATAAATAAGTGAAAGTGATAGTTTCATCATAAATGGCATTTACCAACTTAAGATTTTCTTTCTTTTTATTCTCCTTGTCTATTAATTGGAAAGATCCTCCGTCAAAAGCAAGAAGAGCTTATGTGAGGTAAACTTTTCTGCATTAAATGATTTAGGCGACTATTTCTGTAAGAAAACAATGATTATCTTGCCTATGTGTCCCTTCTTTCTTTCTCTCTAACTTGACGACTAAGCTTTGAAGATTAGTTGAGAGTGTATGCACAATGATTTTTTTTCCAGAAATCTTGCTTTATGACGTATGTGATAATAATTTTGTAGTGATAATAATTTTTTTTTTAATTTTACTAAAACAAAGAACAAAAAAAAAATTATCCTAAAGAAACAAAGAGAAAGTATATACACTTGTTGAACTGTTGATGTATGTGTATGATGTCGATTTTCAAAAAGAAAGTTTAAGTTATAAACCACCTCTCTGGTAATTTGGACAATTCTGATAAATTACCATAATTTCTAGTAAATTTATGCAATTTCTGATGAACTATCAATTCTTTTGTTGAATTTCTGATAGTTTTCTAATGATTCATAAGCTTGACTGTTCTTTTGTAACAAAACATTTTATGAATTTTCTTCGTATTTTATATTGACCATTCCCAATTCGCTGATTAGAAAATTGTGTCTTTTTCCGTCAAGAGATTTTGTAAAAATATCAGCAATTTGGTTTTTTGTTTGAACAAAATACATTTCAATGTTAACTTTTTCCACATGATCTTTTACGAAGTGATATCTGACATCAATGTGTTTGGTTCTCAAGTGATGTATCGGATTTTCAGTTATGGAAATGGCACTCTTGGAATCACACAAGATGGAAATTTTGGTTAGATTTACTCCATAGTCTCTTAGCTGAGTCTGCATCCATAACACCTGTGAACAACAGCTTGCTACTACCACATATTCTGATTCAGATGTGGACGTGGAAACACAATTTTGCTTTCTTGCTTGTTGTGACATATGTGTATTTTAATCATCGTACTATTCTGAATGATTTTGTAATTTTAGAATATTGTGTTTAATTCCATGATTTGTGTATTTATATATGGTATTTCATATTTTCAATCCTTGTTCAATTATGATCTTTCAAATCACTTCTAGAAGTGAAATCACAAACTTTTACGCAATCGTAACCAGTTTAATGCGACATATGCTCCCGAACAATGACATAAGCTAAACATACCCTAAATATCCTTTACATAACTTAGAAATAAGTTTTGAATGGTTTGTATGGCAAAAACATGTTTATTCAGCTTCATGGGCTATTTTGCAAATTCTGCGAAACTATGCCGTTGCGCGTATTTCCTAATCTAGAACATGTACGCACATCTAAAAATTTTTGTAATCATTAAAATCTTGTATTTTGATGATTGGAATGCAAAAACATCATTCGTTACGCATTTACGGTCATTTGCGCGTTATTTACGATTTTCATCGTAATCAACCGAAAACCGCAACCGTATGACCAAACGAACCGACACCCTGGACATTTTTGGACACATTTCAAGTTCCCTATGCTTATTCATCCTTATAAAGCTTTAAAATGAGTTTAACAGGTGTTAAAAGTGCCAAAATGCGACAAAAACAAGTTCAGGGGCCAATTCTGCCAATTCTGAAACTTCTGCCCTTGCAGGGGTCTTACAGACTGTAAGGCAAAACCCCATACGGTCCGTAAGGGGTCCCCAGGTCAGAAGCTTCCTAAATGCAACCTGGCAGCTTCTTGTTGCATTCCTTGGCCACCAAGTCGTGATTTTTGCCACCTTTAACCTGCAATGGACACATGGGAGGACACTAATCACTTCCATAAAACCTGGATCAACACTTGTCATGATTTGGGAGCTCCAAGATTAGTATAAATAACCTTTAACTTCAACCATTTCCTTTTCTCATTTCCTTCTTTTCTCTCTATAACTCTAAGTGGAGACTACCACATTGTTGGAGGTTTCCCATCTGAGTTTTCTTGAGCTCTTGAGTGTTCTTCAAACACAAGTAAGTGCTCTTCCTAGTCTTGTTTAGTTATTTTAACTATTACAAGCTAAAAGTCAAACAGTGTTTGACTTTTAGCTTTGACCATTAATTGGTCAAAGAAAAGTTCAATTGAACTTTGCAACGTGATCGTAATCACGATAGTTATGATCCATAGCTATCATGCCTACTGATTTCCACGTTACTAATTGTAGTGACGAGTCAAAGTTTCGGTCAATAATGCGCAAAATGCGCATTATACGATGGAACTATTTTCGGGTATCAAAACCCTTTGTTTTGATACCAAAACAGTTTTATAAACTTAGTTAGACATATTTGACATGTCTAACTCGTCACTTTTAGTTTAGTGCTTGTTTAGGGTCGTAAGTCGAGCGGTCTTGACCACCGCTTTAACTTTCGAATCTGACCCGTTTGGTCGATCATAGGATCCGACCAAACACATATTTGTGACCAGAGTTGTATAGGGAATAACCCTCTGAGGTTATACCTTATGGTCACGTCGTTTGGTTAGTGTTATGAGAGGTTATTAGTATGCCCTTTATTAATGACCAAAATGCCCTTTTGCGCATAAATTCATTTTAGGCATATGTGGCTAAAGTTTTGACTTATAAACTGATATTACAACATTATTAAACATATTTGGGCATTTAAGACTTATCATATGACATGTTTAACCATCCGATCACGCGTTTACGCAAATGACATGTTAAAGTAGCGTAAACTACCTTAACGGGTCATAACGGTTCAAAATCACTTAGGATCCTTTCCAAATCCGAATGTTAACTTTATTAAACCATTTCATATGAGTTCCAACACTGATTTGGTTTATAAGGTTTCATTCTATCCAAATCTTCCGATTAAAGTCCCGACTTGTTAACATAGTTATTCGATCTTAGGAACCATTTGATTCCTCAGACTCTTGAGCTTTGTTATTCTTCTTGAACAAGGATACTTTTGCAACCCCAAGTGAGTACATAGACCCCTCTTTTTCTAAATGTTTTAAGGTGATTATGTAAGTACATAGTCCCCTCTTTTACATTTTCAAATGATTTGGGGTGATACACATGTGCTTAGTCGTTACTTTCATGTTTTCATGTTTTCATGACATATATTTGCTATATTTATATAGTACACATATAGTACAAGATTTCAATATGTTTTGCTATATATGTTGACTGAGCATGCTAGCACATTGATTTCAAAGATACTTTTGCGACATATGTTGACTTAGCATATGAGCATATCGATATACATTACATTTTTGCTATGTATGTTGACTAAGCATGCTAGCACATTGATTTCATGGACATTTCTACTTCGTATGTTGACTTAGCATACTTAGTACATGGTTTAGAGACATTTTCATGACATTGCTTACATTGACTATGACATTTGGAATGTTTAACGGGATATAATACATTCATTAACATTGATCACGCCGCTCGGAAGTATGTAATGGTACCATAGGACTTGACAAATCCCGTTCCCCGCTTCCTAGGTTTGTTTGGAAGTAGAGAATGACAGAATCTGAATACATTTT
The DNA here is from genome assembly GCA_947069175.1 of Scalesia atractyloides. Taxonomy (NCBI): domain Eukaryota; kingdom Viridiplantae; phylum Streptophyta; class Magnoliopsida; order Asterales; family Asteraceae; genus Scalesia; species Scalesia atractyloides. Next base: position 50,194,499 of record CAMTDV010000005.1, on the reverse strand, counting down.
TTATAAACCTTTGATTTGATAAGGGTTTATTCGACATTCTCAAGGCTTGAATGTATGCGATAAACAAAATCTGATAAATGTTCGTATCAAATAAAGCAATGGTTTTCAAAACATAACTTTTGATTTAAACCTTTATTATTCAAAGACATTGTTTTGTACAAGACATTTGATTATACATGACATTATTACATATGGTTTGAGTATAGACTTTTACTTGCCATACAAGACAAATCGTCATTACACTTCATTTGATAGACAAGACATGGTTTACACTGACATAGACATTGTTTACATATGACAATTGACATTGGTTTAAACAAGACATAACTTGATGATTTTTGATAAGTGATTTAAATAACGAAATGTGTGTAATATAATAAAAGCATGGTGGATACGCCGCTGGTACTTTATATATATAAGTGCTTTTATCATATTACATATCGTGGTGTTATCTAAACCACTTCAATTAGTACAAGACATGACGTTTTTACAAAACATGACATCTTTTACACAAGACATGGTATTTTATTTCAAAACAAGACATATTTTACACAATTCAATTTTATTGGACATTTATTTAACTATGCATCATTTCTTTTAAACATTCGATTTTCTTGTGATTTTATAAAAAAAAATACTTTATAAGATTCATGACTATTTTTCCATTAAAACATTTATTTTAACTCTTGAGTCATGAATCCTCATCATTAAAACCTATGTATCTCACAGGCATTTTTATGCTGACGTACCTATTTTCACATGTGTTTCAGGAGCTAATGTTTGAGGTTGATTTATGCGATACTTAGGATGGACTTAAGGCTTTAGTGACTTAAAATTTACAAGAAAATAATAATGTTGTTGATATTTCGCAAAGATAATTTAATTTCCGTTTTTGTTTTCCTTTACTCCAAGACAATGTAATCAAACTTTATTTAATAATAGAAAACTTTAATTACCATGATTGGTGAAACAATACTTCTGTTATGACACTCCCCGACGTTTCCGCCGCGGTTTGTTGTTTTACGCGGTCGGGGTGTGACAGAAAGATTGGTATTAGAGCCAATGGTTATAGGGGATTAGGTTATTAGTAATGCTTTGACCTAGACTATAACCTTTCTAGGACCCTAACACAAGTTATCTTGTGTTTAGATTCTTAACACAAAATACTATCACCTATCCTTTGGTGATTACCAAAAAACTAATCCACAAATTTCAAATTCATTTTGAAAATCAATCATCTATCCTTAGATGATTTGTCTTTGGCTTTATGCCTTCAAAGTTTTTCAAAATCTCGTCAAAGTTTGGGTTTTAATAATGTGAACACATGAAATCTGGAAGGGTGGGTGCCTGTACCCTGAGTTTTCTGTCTAAGGCTAGAGTGTTCGTACAAATCCACTTAATCGGACCAGTCACTCTTACCTGGGAACTCTTGGGTGAGTGTCCACCTATAGGCTAAAGCATGTCTTCACGATGCATTATCAATACCCATTTACTTTGATTAGTCATTGTGTGTTGTTTGTTTGCTTGATGTATCGAACAAATGACCACCATCCTTGCATTTCGTCGATATTTATAACATTTCATTTTGGCTATCGAATATTCATCTAACTCACTTTCTCTCATAATTTTCTCTCTTTTAGAATGCCTCCTCGTTGAAATGTGAATTCGGATGCCGATATGGCAGGTTTGATAGCTCAGCAGTTTGCTGCTGTACTACCCAATCTCATAACTCAAATAAACCAAGCCAACAATAACAACAATGCACCTGTTGCGTGCAACTTTAGACAGTTTAATTCGGCTAAACCACTCAAGTTTAGTGGTTCTGAGGGAGCAACTGGGCTCCTACAGTGGTTCGAGAGTCTTGAGAGTACATTCCATCATGTCCAATGTCCGAATGAACGAAAGGTCGAGTTTGCTTCGAGTGTGTTCCAAAAGAGGGCGCTCACGTGGTTGAACGTAGTGGTGAGAGATAGGGGTGCAGATGTTGCTATGGGTCAGACATGGGAGGAACTTAGGGCTCTTATGATGAAAATGTTCTGCCCTCGTCACGAGCAGAGGGCACTAGAAAATGAGTTCCACGACCTAAAGCAAGACAGTGATGAGCACCATGCTTACACCGATCGGTATGAGGAGTTAAGTCTACTATGTCCCAGGATGGTCACGCCTTTGGATAAGGCGATTGAGAAATACATAGATGGTCTGCTAGATCCTGTCCAGGATATTGTTACTGGCAGTAACCCTACATCTGTCCGTCAAGCCATTGAGCTAGCTGCAACCCTTACTGACTCTCAAGTCAAAAAGGGTAAACTCCACCGAAAGGGTGACAAGAAACTGTCTGATATGTCTCAGAACCGCAAGGGAAACAATGCTGAAACTTCAAAGAAGTCTAGGAGGCGCAAGGCTTCCAAGAACTTTGCTCTCACTACCAAACTGCTCCCAATCGGCCTGCTCAACCACCGGCCAAGAAACAGTATGTTGGCAATGCACCTTTAGCCAACAAGTGTAACAGTCACCATCAACCACATTTACAGTGCCGCATTTGCACTAACTGTGGGAAATCTGGTCATCTTGACAACACTATTCGTTTTGCTCCTACCCAAAATCCAGTAGCCCAAAACCTTATTCAGCAGCCTGCACGGCCTTACTATCCACCTAGGTCTTGCTACAATTGTGGGTATGTTACCCACTACAGGGATAACTGCCCGAAGTTGGCAAATACAAACCCGGCTCGTGGACGAGCATTTAACATCAATGCTAATGAGTCTCGGGCTGACAATGAAGTGGTGAACGGTACATTCTTTGTTAACAACCATCCTGCTTCAATTCTTTTTTATTCGAGTGCCGATAGAAGTTTTGTATCCCTAGCTTTTGAACCTTTGCTTTCAATGCCTAGAACAAAACTACGAAAGCCCTTGAAAGTCGAAATAGCTAGTGGCGAACCCCTTAAACTTGATTCTGTCATCCGTGATTGCCAATTGAACCTCACGCCAATGCAACTTGGGAGCTTTGATATCATAGTAGGGATGGACTGGTTATCTAAACACCATGCTGAGGTGATTTGTTTTGATAAGATCGTTCGTATACCCCTTTCGTCTGGTAAACTTTGGAGGTTCATGGAGAAAAACCGTTAGTAGCCTTAAACTCATGACATGTACCCAATCCTATAAATACCTACGAAAGAATTATGTTGCTTGCTTGGCATATATCGTAGAGGACAAAGGCAAGGGTAAAACTATTTAGGACATCCCCGTTGTTCGGGATTACCCTGAGGTTTTTCCTGAAGAACTACCCGGTTTACCCCCATCACGACAAGTCAAGTTTCGTATAGATCTTATACCTGGTGCCAACCCTATAGCCAAATCCCCATATCATCTTGCATCGTCTGAGATGCAAGAGTTATCTAAACAGCTTCAGGAGTTGTCTGAAAACAGATTCATTAGTCCAAGCTTTTCACCTTGCGGTGCTCCAGTCCTATTTGTGAAAAAGAAGGATGGATCCTTCGGTATGTGTATCGATTACCGTGAGCTCAAGAAACTCACAATCAAAAATTGATATCCCCTACCTTGCATTGATGATCTCTTTGATCAACTACAAGGTGCTACTTGTTTCTCAAATATTGATCTACGTTCTGGGTATCATCAGCTTCGTGTTCTCGAAGAAGAAATTCCCAGAACTGCTTTCCGCATTTGATACGGTCATTATGCGTTCACTGTATGCCTTTTGGTCTGACAAATGCTCCTGCTGTTTTGATGGACTTGATGAATAGGGTTTGTAAGCCTTATTTGGACAAGTTCATCATTGTTTTCATCGATGACATTTTGATTTATTCAAAGTCTCGAGCCGATCACGAGCTATATCTACGTTTAACAATGGAACTCCAAAAAAAGAACAACTCTATGCCAAGTTCTCCAAGTGTGAATTTTGGCTTAAGGAAGTTCAATTCTTGGGACATATTGTCAACGAACAAGGTATACATGTAGACCTCGTCAAAATCAGTGCGATTAAGGAATGGGATACGCCTACTACTCCTACCGAAGTTCGTTCATTTCTTGGTCTCGCAGGTTACTACCGTCACTTTATCGCAAACTTCTCAAAGATTACGGTTCCCCTCACTTCTTTGAATCAAAAGAATAAACCTTTTGAGTGGGGACCCAAACAAGAAGAAGCTTTTCAGACCTTGAAACAGAAACTTTGTAATGCTCCTATTTTATCCTTACCTGAAGGTAATGACGACTTTGTCATATATTGTGATGCATCGAACTTAGGCCTTGGCTGCGTTCTCATGCAAAGGAACAAAGTTATAGCCTATGCATCAAGACAATTAAAGATTCATGAAAAGAACTACACCACTCATGACTTTGAGTTGGGTGCTGTTGTTTTCGCTCTGAAAATTTGGAGACATTATCTATACGGTACAAAATGTGTGGTTTTCATAGACCACAAAAGTCTCCAGCACATTTTCAATCAGAAAGAACTAAACACGAGACAACGACGATGGGTCGAACTTCTGAACGACTACGACTGTGAGATTCGCTACCACCCTGGTAAGGCGAATGTCGTAGCCGATGCTCTTAGTCGTAAAGAACGAGTCAAGCTACATTGTGTTCAAGTTCGAACTGATATTCAAAACTGTATCTCCCAAGCTCAAGGAACTTGTGTTAGACAAGGCATGATGGGTGATGAATTACCACATCATCTTGAGCTTCAACTTGAAAGACCATGAATTATCTTACTATATGAACCGTTGTGGGTTCCAAGTCAAGATAATCTCCGCACCTTGATAATGGATGAAGCTCATAAGTCTCGTTATTCAATTTATCCAGGTGCAGAAAAATGTACAAGGATCTTCGTGCCCAGTATTGGTGGTCGGTATGAAGAAAGACATTGCCTTGTAGGTATCTAAATGTCTTACTTGTCTTAAAGTTAAGGCAGAACATCAATGCCTTTCTGGTTTGCTTGAACAACCAAAAATTCCGGTTTGGAAATGGGAAAGCATTGCAATGGATCTCATTACCAAATTACCGCGTACATCTAGAGGTCATGATGCCATTTGGGTAATCGTTGATCGTCTAACCAAGTCAGCACACTTTATAGCAATCCGTGAGGATTTCCCTGCTGACAAACTTGCTATGATCTATGTGGATGAAATTGTATCTCGTCATGGTGTCCCTTTGGATATCATATCAGATCGTGATGCTCGATTCTATCTCATTTTTGGAGGACCATGCAATCTGCCATGGGAACCAAACTTAACCTGAGCACTGCTTATCATCCTCAAATGGATGGACAATCCGAAAGAACAATCCAGACACTGGAGGATATGCTTAGAGCTTGTGTGATTGAGTTTGGTGGTAGTTGGGATTCGCATCTACCTTTGATCGAATTCTCCTACAACAATAGCTATCATACCAGCATTAATATGGCTCCTTTCGAAGCTCTCTATGGTCGAAAATGTCTTTCATGATGCCATTTGGGTAATCGTTGATCGTCTAACCAAGTCAGCACACTTTATAGCAATCCGTGAGGATTTCCCTGCTGACAAACTTGCTAAGATCTATGTGGATGAAATTGTATCTCGTCATGGTGTCCCTTTGGACATCATATCAGATCGTGATGCTCGATTCTCATCTCATTTTTGGAGGACCATGCAATCTTCCATGGGAACCAAACTTAACCTGAGCACTGCTTATCATCCTCAAATGGATGGACAATCCGAAAGAACAATCTAGACACTGGAGGATATGCTTAGAGCTTGTGTGATTGAGTTTGGTGGTAGTTGGGATTCGCATCTACCTTTGATCGAATTCTCCTACAACAATAGCTATCATACCAGCATTAATATGGCTCCTTTCGAAGCTCTCTATGGTCGAAAATGTCTTTCATGATGCCATTTGGGTAATCGTTGATCGTCTAACCAAGTCAGCACACTTTATAGCAATCCGTGAGGATTTCCCTGCTGACAAACTTGCTAAGATCTATGTGGATGAAATTGTATCTCGTCATGGTGTCCCTTTGGACATCATATCAGATCGTGATGCTCGATTCTCATCTCATTTTTGGAGGACCATGCAATCTTCCATGGGAACCAAACTTAACCTGAGCACTGCTTATCATCCTCAAATGGATGGACAATCCGAAAGAACAATCTAGACACTGGAGGATATGCTTAGAGCTTGTGTGATTGAGTTTGGTGGTAGTTGGGATTCGCATCTACCTTTGATCGAATTCTCCTACAACAATAGCTATCATACCAGCATTAATATGGCTCCTTTCGAAGCTCTCTATGGTCGAAAATGTCTTTCACCTATCTGTTGGAATGAAATCGGTGAATCTTAATTCACTAGACCTGAACTCATTCAAGACACAACAGACAAAGTCAAGATGATCCGTGAAATCTTGACAGCTAGAAGCCGTCAAAAGAGTTACGTGGACAAGCGACGCAAGCCCTTGGAATTCCAAGTCGGTGATCGTGTCCTACTCAAGGTATCCCCTTAGAAAGGCATGATTAGATTTGGAATGAAAGGAAAACTTGCACCTAGATATGTTGGACCATTCAAGATCATTGAGAAAATCGGAAAGGTTGCCTACAAACTTGAGCTACCTCCTGAACTTGGTAACGTTCATCCACACGTGTCCAATTCGAAAAAGTGTTTAGCTGATGAAAACCTCCACATCCTTCTCGACGAAATTCTTGTTGATGACATGTTACACTTTGTGGAGAAACCTGTGGAAATTTTGGATCGTGAAGTCAAAAAGCTAAAGCACAGATGTATAGCAATTGTTAAAATTCGTTGGGAGTCCAAACGTGGCCCTGAGTTTCCTTGGGAATGAGAGAACCAAATGAAGGTGAAATATCCACAACTATTCTCACAAGCTTCTTCTAATTAAATTTCGGGGCGAAATTTCCTAAAGTAGGGGAGACTGTGACATCTGTTTATTTTAATCATCGTACTATTCCGAATGATTTTGTAATTTTAGAATATTGTGTTTTATTCCAATATTTGTGTATTTATATGTGCTATTTCATATTTTCAATCCTTGTTCAATTCTGATCTTTCAAATCACTTCTGGAAGTGAAATCGCAAACTGTTACGCAATCGTAACCAGCTTAAAGCAACATATGCTCCAGAACAATGACATAAGCAAACATACCCTAAATATCCTTTACATAACTTAAAATAAGTTTTGAAGGGTTTGGTATAGCGAAAACATGTTTATTCAGCTTCAGGGGCTATTTTGCAAATTCTTCGAAACTATGCCGTTACGCGTATTTCCTCATCCGGAACATGTACGCACATCCAAAAAAATTCATTAAAATCTTGTATTTTGATGATTGAAATGAAAAAATATCATTCGCTACGCATTTACGGTCATTTGCGCGTTCGTTACGATGTTCATCGTAAACAACCGAAAACCGCAACCGTATGACCAAACGAACTGACACCCGGTTCATTTTTGGACACATTACAAGTTCCCTATGCTTAATCATACTTATACAGCTTTAAAATAAGGTTAACGGGTGTTAAAAGTGCCAAAATGCGACAAAAACAAGTTCAGTGGCCAATTCTGCCAATTCTGAAACTTCTGCCCCTGCAAGGGCCTTACGGACCATAAGGCAAAACCCCATACGGTCCGTAAGGGGACCCCAGGTCAGAAGCTTCCTAAATGCAACCTGGCAACTTCTTGTTGCATTCCTTGGTGTTGGTGTAGAATGTCTATGTCTTAGTCTTATATCGAGTTTGTATAGATTAGATGTGAATAGGCTAGAAAAATGAAGTATTTAGGGTCAAGTTCGCTTGAGATGGTCAAGTTCGCCCGAACTTCCTCTCCCAACTTGTCTCCTATAAATATCTAGCTTGTCTTGTTCATTTGTAACTTTGTGCACTTTGAGGCGAAGCTCTGTCAAATTGGAGACTCGACGTTATATCAATAAAATTGACGTTTAATTGACTAATTCTTGTTAATTGGTAATCGTGTCATAATATTTCCGCTATTATGGACATTAGATATTAAATCTAGGTTCCTATGCTATCAGGATCGGTCCTACAAGTGGTATTAGAGCTAGAATAGCCTGATTTGATTGATATCAAGACAAGAACCCTTCTAATTCTACTCCATTCTTCTATTTTTCTTAACTTTTACACTAAAATGAAGAATTTACGGGAAAATTTGTCCAAATTTGAATATGTCATGTTAAATACATCATAGATAAACTCCTGAGAGTTTGGAGACTAAAATCAAACGAATTGGTGTCAAATTGTTGCAAAAACCATGTTTTCATAACACATGTTTATCGAACTTGTTAGCCAAGTTTGGCCGAACTTGACTTAGAAATTCACTTTCTGAGTGATTTTCTATCAAGTTCGCTCGAACTTGAGGGTTTTTTAGAGAAGTTTTTGTTAAGTTCGCTCGAACTTAATAAGTTTTCATTGTTATTTTATCTAGTTCGCTCGAACTTGATAAAATTAGAAAAACTTAAGCTAGGTTCGCCCGTACTTGCAAGATTCTTATAATTTCACATATCAAGTTCGCTCGAAGTTCTCAGGAATCATTTTCAAATCAAGAAACATAAGTTCGACCGAACTTGTATGTTAAAAACTGAAATTCTTCATTCTCACACTGCAAGTTCGACCAAACTTGTAGTAAATCTAAAAATTTTCAAAGTTTGAACATGTTTTCGGCGTACGTGTTTCAATATTCGCGATGGGTGATCTTCAGAGAGCGTTTATGTCAAGAGTGGGTACATCCAATGCCAATGTGATACAACAAGTCAACCTTGACAACGAAATGGGCATGTCCGTCAAACCTCTGAAGTTAATGAGTATGACGAGTACGAAGGATGGAAGGAGAAGTTCAGTTATTGGGTTCAGGCCATGCATTTCCAAAGCTGGGTAGCTATTGAGAGAGGTTATGTCATTCCGTTATACGAAAATCAGCAAATTCTGGAGAAGTACAAGTACTCCACAATACAAAAAGATGAGTAAATTGCTGAGAAAAAGATGATTAGTCTCATTATACAATCCGTTAAAGAGGATATTTTGGTCTTATTGCCATAATACACAACTGCGAGAGAGCTATGGTTATCACTGCAAAAGAAATACCAAGGAAGCGCAGAGATGATCAAGAGTAAAAAAGCTCTTATCTTGAAAGAATTCAATATTTTTACCATGTTGAAAGGTGAGACTATGAAACAGATGATTGAGCGTTATTTGTCATCTGAAAGTTCAAATGAGGAGACGCGGTCTCGAGAAGACAGAACCAGAGTACATCGATAAGCTTGCTGATGCGTTACCTGAGGGAGAATGGACCACATATCTCATGGTTTTGAAAGAAAGTCCCAACTGGGAATTCTTTAAGCTGGCTACATTCATCGACAAGCTTGAAGGTCATGAGATAGAACTTCTAAATATTGCTAAGTCGAAGAATGCTAACATTGTTCAAGCTGTTGGTTTGTATTACAAGAACGGAATGCAAGACAACATTTCAAGCCCAAAGATTCAAACAACATTCAGTGCACACATGAATTCTTCGCCACATAATCAAAATCAATCATATCCTCCATATGATCAAAGTCCACAGAGTTCTTCGTTTTCGAGCACTGGGTCAAATTCAGCATATCAGAGTCAAGCAAATCAGAATCAACAAACGAATTCTGATCCGAATGTGTACAAGTGTAACATTGCTATTAACTTAAACAATGTTGTTTCTGAGCAAGTTGCTAAACAACACATAACTCTTCTTGCTACAGTTCTAGCATCGTATGAAAGTCTGGTGGCCGGGAAAATTGGCAATCCTGAAATGACCGCAGAAGATTACGATCAGGTGGACAAAGAAGATCTTGAGCTAATGGATATAAAGTGGTCTTTAGCTTCTATCATTCGAAGGGTGATAAAGTTTGTTGCATTTACAGGCCGAGATATCAGAAATTCAAACAACAAGCTAGAGTTCGACAAATCGAAGGTCACTTATTTTAGATGCCGACAGAAGGGGTATTTCAAGAGAGGTGTAAGATTGCTGAGGCTAGCGACAATCAGAGTCCGTTCGGAAGTGGGATTGATTATTACAAAAAGTCTCTTCAGTATAAACCATTTCCGAAAAAGACTCAATTTGAAATTCAAGAAAAATCATCCAATAATACCGAGAAGGCAATGGTTGCTACCAACGAAGATGATGGGTTTGATTGCCATTCTTATATTGGGAAGAAAACAGGAGTTGCTTTGATGGCCGAGATTGTCGAAGATACATCTGCTGAAGATGCAGCTCTGGAGAATATTCTACTGGAATAGTATCTGCAACAACAGGAAAAAGAGGAGACTTATCTTCACATGAAGACACAACACATTTTATCTCCTAATTCTACTTCTAGTTTTGCAGGTGATTTTGATGGAAGTTCTCGGGAGCAAGTGGTCGAGGAAAAATCGATTGATGAAGAAGTCATTGATGCTACTCAAGAAGTGAATGCTGAAAACCTCATGGACATTACCAATAAAGCAATTATGGCGAATCTAACCAAGGTAGGTTCAGAGGTAAAGATCGTCGAAAAGGAAGTTGTCAAAGTGCAGTTTGTGGATGTTGAGAAACCTTGCACAAAATATACTGAGCCATGTGCTAAATGTGCCGAAAATCACAAATCATAGTTGAACTCAATGTACATAATGAACATTTCAAATATGATTATCGTACAATGAAGGAAGCGTATGACAAAATGAAAGATGATTATGGCAGGCTCGACATAAATAATATTGAACAACATGATACTGTGAGGATGTTAAAAGAAACCGTGATGGATAAACAAAAAGCAATAAATATTTACATTAACACCATTGCCGAAACTAAACAACAACTCAAGGACATGAAAATTGAGACAGAACGTGTTCAACAACTTTTAAGAAGTTTATACGACTAACACTTATTTTATTGATCATATTCTTCCCACGATCTCGTCGGAAGAAAATGATAAAAATTCTAAAAAGAAAAATGGTAGAGAATACACCAATGTTCCTCCACCCCTATGCGAGATATATTATCGTAAAACTGCTGATGGGATGGTTAAGGCACTCAACGTTTAGTTGTTATCTAAAAAGAAAAATGAGTTGCCGGAGAACATTGATGTAATCTATATTAAATCAGATGATGACAATAATGTGGTGGTTAAAAATGTGGTTGAAAATGTTCTGAATGATTCTGATGATGGCAGCTTTAAGAGCGCCACCTCGAGTTTGAACAGTCCTAACACAAAATCCGAAGATGATGATACATCATCTGAAGATGATCTATGTGATGATCCTAACGTTGTCATGTACAAGGTTAAGGAATCTGATAGATTATACTTTGATGACAGTTTTCCAATTCGGAATGTCAAAGAAGATCAATTGGATAAACTGTTCAAACTGGTTGAAGTTACATCAGAGGACCTGGAGAAAAATGAAAAGAAATTCTATTCTAAACCCAAAAGGAATTACAATAACTACCAGAGAAATGGTGGGGATCATCCAGAAAACCGGAGAGCTGGGTTGGGTTTTGATGTGGATGAAGAACCGGTAAAGAAAATGTCACCATTTCACGAGTACAAAGATAAAAACATGAAATTCGTTTATGGGACGAACACGGTTCATGAGGAAAGTTTGATCGGAAACCAATCAAACGATGAGTTTAAGAAACAAAAAGAACTTCGAGATAAGGCCAAAGCCACAAGTGGTGTAAAATCCACTAGTGGACACTCCCATGATAATCGGATTTGCTTCAAGTGCAACGAAGTTGGTCATATTGCACGGAAGTGTCTGAAGTCTAAGCCGGCTTATCTTCGAAGGAAAAAAGTTCAGATGTAGTTAAACCAAAGCAACCAGAGTAACGATTTTGAAAAAAAAAATGAATCAAAACCTGAAGTTAAACCTAAAACTGAAAGAAATTTGAAAACTCAATTTTCAAAAAAGGTGAAACTTCCAGGGCAAATGAAAACACGTTTTACATCAAAAACGTAAACATAAAATCACAAGCCTGGATTGCTAAGAAAAAGACAACTGCATCTGAGGTTATCAAGTCTGAGCTTGTAAAGAATGATAACAAGAAAGAATCAAAGTCTGAGACCAAATCCGAAACTGTCAAAATTACAAGTGGTAACAATTCAAAAGGTAAAAAGAAGGTGAATTTTGAAAACGTAAATGACAGTGGAGGCTCAGACGGAGATTATGAAGATGATTACCAAGCTTTCTATCCAAAACCCAAGACCAAAAAGGCTTGGGTCGCGCTCTTTAACTATATTTTAATATGTGCAGGGGCTCCAAAGATCCGTTCTTTCAAAGTGGATTTTGGATAGTGGAGCATCCAGACATATGACGGTAATGAAAGCTCTTTTGTTCGACATTAAAGCTATTAACGACGGATATGTTGGATTTGCTTGTAATCAGGGTGCAAGGATAGTCGCCGAGGGAAAACTCTCCAATGGTGTTGTATCGTTTAATCTAGTGAACTTCATTGCTGAGCTTGAGAACAATCTTTTGAGCATTTCGCAGATTTGTGACAAACAGTTCATGGTTCATTTCAACGACAAAGAGTGTATGATCCTAAATTCGGGTTTCAAATACCTGATGAGTGGATACTGATGCGAGCCCCGCGTGAGAATGATTTATATCTCTTGGATATGGGCGTCACTACCACTTCATCAAAATCAGCGCAATGTTTTGTGACGAAAGCTACTGAGAAAGATTCTATTCTTTGGCATCGAAAAATGGGGCACATTCATTTACGTAAAATGAATTTTCTAGTACATAATGATCTGGTTGAGGGTGTGAATCTTCGGAGCTTCCATATATCTGATCATTTCTTAGAATGTAAAAAGGGGAGGCAGATCAAAAAGTCACATCCGAAGAAGATTCTGAATTCTATTAAGCTGCCACTTGAACGTCTCCACATGGATTTATTTGGTCCTAACAATGTTCGAAGTATTTCAGGAGACTTATACTGCTTAGTTGTGACAGATGACTATTCGTGGGTTTTCTTCCAAGAATCAAAAGACAAAACATTTGAAAACTTGGTGATTCTTTTCAAGAAGTTAGAAAACCTTTATCATCTACCTGTCCGACGAATCCGCAGTGACAACGGCACATAATTCAAGAATAATAAGATGAAGGAATTTTGCAACACCAAGGGAATTTTTCACGAATTAGTGCACCCTATACTCCGCAGCAAAACGGTGTAGCTGAAATGAAGAACATAACTTTAATCGAAACAGCAAGAACCATGCTTGCAGATTCGAAACTTCCAGTAAGCTTTTGGAGTGAGGCAGTTGCAGCGGCTTGCTACACACTAAACAGGTTCTTAAGTGTTAAACCATCAAAAAAGACATGTTTTGAAAAGATCAACCATCGGAACCCAAATTTGAAGTGTTCGAGAGCCATTTGGTGCGCCATGTACTATAATAGATCAAGATGGTAAATTCGGGGCCAAATCGCTTGAAGGTTTCTTTGTCGGGTATGCGAGTCAGCTACGAAGAGTGTATATTCCTTCGTTGAGAAAGGTAATTGAGGCACAGCATGTTGATTGCTTCAACTATACGGATCCTATTCAAAGAAGAGGCGACGCATGGTTTTTCAACTATCAAGATCTATGGAAGTCATTCGACTTGCCGGAAGGACCGTCTAAAGAAGAAATTGGGCATTATACTATCTTCAACAGTCGGCGAATCAAGAACAAATCATTAGACCAATTGTGGTTAATCAACCCACGTTGGATTCTTCATCTTCTGGAGCAGGTCCTAGTAATAGCGGTGTTCAAGTTGAAAATGTTTCCGAAGCTGAAGCGACATCGTCTATAACTCCATCGAATGTTTCTTCCGAACCAGAAAATGCTACAATAGTGCCAAGTATGCTCAGAATCAGAATTCTGACTCCGATGAAGCATCGACATTTGATGATGATGGTGAATCCTCATCAGATGAAGAAGTTGAGCAGATATCTAACTTGTTGAATCAATCTGCAAACCCAGGCAATCAAAACGAAGCTTCACCGAGCGCTCCTAATGTTGAAGTGACTGTTGATCTGAACATCTCAAATCAGCAAAGCTCAGTTGATGTTCCTAGCAAAGAAATGCCGCGATCATATTCTTACCATCCTTCAACGAATATCATTGGTGAATTACAAACTGGTGTGCGTACACGAAGTCAAATCAACAAAGCACTTAGTTGTTTCTACACCCGAGTTGCTCCTACTCAAGACCACTACTACTATTCATGTTTCATATCTCAAATAGAGCCAAAACAGTAAATGAAGCTCTGGGTGACGAGAACTAGGTGATAGCAATGCAAGAAGAACTGTTATAGTTCGAGAAATTGGGTGCTTGGAGGCTTGTAGACTTACCACCGAAGCAGAAAGCTATAGATACGAAGTGGGTTTTCAAGTGTAAAAGAGACGATCGGGGTGTAATAGTCAGAAACAAAGTCGGTTGGTTGTCAAAGGTTTCCACCAGTAAGAAGGTATTGACTACACAGAAGTATATGCACCGGTTGCACGATTAGAGTCTATCCGCATTTTCCTCGCGTTCGCAGCTTGGAAAGGATTTAAGGTGTACCAGTTGGATGTAAAATCTGCATTTCTCTACGGTAAACTTCGTGAACAAGTGTACGTTGGCCAACCAACGGGATTCGTCGATCCGCTGAACAAGAACAAAGCTTATCTCCTAGACAAAGCCTAATACGGATTACACCAAGCCCCGAGGGCTTGGTACGAGACGTTATCGCAACATCTCGTTGGAAACGGCTTTACAAGAGGCACAGTGAACAATACATTGTTTACCAGAGAAGTCGGATCTCATCTGATCCTTATACAAATCTATGTGGATGATATCATCTTCGGTTCAACGGATGATAGTCTTTGCAAAGAGTTCGAAAAGATCATGAAGAAGAAATTCGAGATGTCTTCCATGGGTGAAATGAAATTCTTACTCGGATTACAGGTCGATCAGTTACCAGACGGCATATTCATTCATCAGACAAAATATTTTCACGACATTCTCAAGAAGTTTGAAATGGATAGCTCGAAGCCGCTTTCGACTCCGCTGGCACTGAATCATGGGATTTGCATTGACGAGACGGGGCCAAATTGATGACACACTCTATCGATCGATGATAGGATCTTTGATGTATCTAACAGCATCTCGCCCAGACATCATGTATCCTACATGCTTATGTGCGAGATATCAGTCTAGTCCTCGAGTGTCACACATTCAGATAGTCAAGCGAATATTCAGTTACTTGAAGGGATGTCCAAGCACCGGCTTGTGGTATCCAAAGAACGACAATTTTGATCTAAAGAGATACGTTGACTCAGACTTTGGGGTGGACAAGCTGAACTCGAAATCTACAACGGAAGGATGCCAGTTCTTCGGAACACGTTTGGTAACGTGGCAGTGCAAGAAACAGACCATGGTCTCTCTCTCTCTCTACCTGTGAGGCAGAATACATTTCTGCTTCTAGCTGTTGTTCTCAAATCCTCTGGATTCAACAACAGATGAGGGATTATGGTCTGCAGTTTCTTCATACGCCTTTATTCGTAGATATAACAAAGCAGCCATCGATATAACCAAAAATCCGGTTCATCATTCACGTACTAAACATATTGAAATTCGTTATCACTTCATTCGTGACTTCTACGAAAAGAAGTTGGTACGAATAGAAAAAATCCACAACGATGAACAAAAGGCTGATTTTTATACCTAAGCATTTCCTTTAACAAGATTTAAATATCTAATGAGGCTTAACGATATTAAAAATTTGCTGACAGGAGCGGAAGCTGAGGTTGAATACGGATCGGACGAAGAGTTCACGTGATCCACATTGGTTTGTCATATCTTTCTAGATTAGTATTTCTTAAAAATATAAAATCCAAAAATATGTTTTTGATTTTAGGGGGAGAACTATTTGGGAAAATACAAAAACATATGAAAATTTTCAAAAAGTACAAAAACATTGAAAAAGACAAAAAGAATTCGGTGTCACAATAAGGAAATGATAGTACATCAGTGGACTATCACGGTATGCTAAAAAATGTAAAGTTTAAAAGAGATAAACAAGTCTTACTGTGGATGTGTCGATAGACTTTACACGTTCAGTAAATTGTTTCTGAGATATAAACTAAATTTTACAACTGCTTAAACTAGTGGATTAACACATCTTGGATATATGGACTTAGTACTCCGAAATTTTGATTGAAGGGTTGCCTGATTCTGAGATACGAGGTCTTTATAGATAGTTGATATCTAGGGTATTATACAAGTTGTTCTGATTTTGCGGACGCAACAGCCTAGAACTTCTATAATGCTTTTGCGATAAACCCCCATAAACTGCATGCAAAATTGAAAAGAATCGAAAGATCTAATCATTTGCAGTGCTGAAAAGATTCCTTAAGTGGAACACACCTTTAAGTCGAGCCTTCATCTCTTTGTCTGTACGGTAGTACTAACCTGAACTCTCAAGGCCTTGCATTAACCTAAAGACAGATATCAATTACGCTATATTCACCTGTAAGATGAAATCTAGGGAATCTGGATTCGGGAGTATATTCAAGAAGTGGGAAACACAGTTAAGTCAAGTTTCATTAAATCAAACCTTCACATATCTTGGAACAATTGAAAAATGTGAAGAAGTTTAAGTGGAAAAACATATCGACAATCTAGGTAAACGAGTTTAAAAGCTTAAAGTCATCTATAGGTCAACGGTCTTGGGGTTTTAACATGTTTATCAAAGCCATTTTATCCATATAAAATGAAACGCAGCGGAATAATTATTTAAAATATGTTACTTTTAAAATATAAAACCCATTTTATGTGTAAAACCAAAACTCGAATCCATATATGAATATGCATGTTATCAAAACACAACCATAGGGTGTTATAAGAATACTACCTTCCAAGTAGCAAGAGATATGAAGAAGATGATATTCTTGAATGGAAATCTTCAAAGGAGAAGACCTCAAGCTTGTATACCCCAAGCTTCCAACAAACACCTTATGTTGTTAGGATTTTTCACTTGTGAACACCTCTTGATCAACCAACCTTTGGCCGAAATTCTAGAGAGAATTTTACTGTTCTTGCACTTGATTTTAATGATAGAAAGAGTGTGTGTAATAATCTCTAATTCTCACCAAACCATCCATATATATAATCTCTTGTAAGATCTTTTCTTGTATTGTGTGAGATCTTGTAAGATTTGCAAGATATCCATATATCTTACATAATCTAATCTTGGATTGTGTGAGATCTTGTAAGATTTGCAAGATACCCATATATCTTACATAATCTAATATTGGATTGTGTGAGATCTTGTAAGATTTGCAAGATATTCATATATCTTACATAATCTTTTATAATGTTATTTACCCATTAAATAACAAAATAAAATATACTCTCAAATAAATTATCCATCTAATTTATTAGTTTCTCAAGTGCAATTATTTAGAAAACCAATTTCTAAATATTCGAAGTGTTAGTATTTATTTGTTTGATCATATCATAAATAAATATTATAAGTGTTTGTCTAGCTTGTTATTGGGTATGACCCAACTTAGATCATAACGTACTAGCCACATCAATTTAATATATGTCTTGGGCATACCGATTCCAACAATCTCCCACTTGCACAAGATACATAGAAGATTCATGCAAGTAGTAAATACCGCCTAACAATGGTTTACTACCCCTAATATGTATGACGAAGTGCCATTCAATAACATCATCCCCTTCAAGTCCCTTACTTGAACACGATTTAGGTGAATCAATCATTTATCCTTTCGTTATAGATATCATGTCAAATCTAGAGACACAGTATGATCATTCTCTGTTGATTTAACTTTAGCAGGCCTTAGACATCTCACTCTCAATGAATAAGAGGAACAAACCCATCTTGACTACATACGTCTCTCACAATCACCTTGTACCACACCTGAGCTTAGCCTTATGTACTGCCATGTTCCAGAACAACAAAGAACCAAGTCAAAGTATAATATTTGGTGAATATCAAGACCCAATATGTATCTCAGGTCTGAGGATACAATGATATTCTCCTTTACTCAAAATTACTTATGATCAATCACAAAGACTCCATGTAGTAATATTTGAGAGCGGGTCAGTCCAATATTTGTATCCCACAAATATCTATGAACTTTGGCAGCAAGACTTTGCTCTATATTCATACCTAATGAATATCCACCAATCCGAGTTCATAATAGTCTTACCTTCATATTTTTTCCCACAAATATGATCGACTACGGACATTTTGAATAATTAACTTATTCATGGATTTAAACATGCTAAAATGGAACATAACTCAAAATGCCATAATCATTAAATGAGTCATAATAACAATTGTTACGATATCTAAATACTAAATAGATCAAATCCAAACACTAGAATATCGAAGTCCTAAGGCACAAGTATGACCCTGCTTTGGCCGTTCAAGGAGCTTCGTGAGAGGATCCGCAATGTTTTGATCGGTCTGAACTTTGTGAATACATATCTTTCCCTTTGCAACTTCATCCCTTATGTAGTTGAATCTCCACTCAATGTGCCTAGTCTTTTGATGTGCACGAGGTTCCTTAATTTGTGCAATCTCACCCTCGTTATCACAAAAGATCTCTAGGGGATCTTGAATGGTAGGGACTACCCCTAGGTCGGTGATGAATTTCTTCAACCATGCAGCTTCTTGTGCGTCCAATGAAGCGCCAATGTATTCTGATTCTGTAGTGGACAATGCTACAACATCCTGCTTCAAACTCTTTCAAGAGACTGCAGCTCCATTCATAATGAAGACATGCCCAGATTGTGATCAAGAACCATCTCGATCAGTTTGGAAACTCGCATCCGTGTAACGCTTTACAATGAGTTCCTCTTCACCAGATCCATATATTAGAAACATATCCTTAGTCCTTCTAAGGTATTTCAATATGCTTTTAAAAGCCATCCAATGACTGTTTCCTGGATTTTGCTGGTATCTGCTCGTCATGCTTAAAGCGCATGACACATCCGGCCTAGTGCATATCATTGCATACATGATGGATCCTATAGCAAATGCATATGGGACTCCTTTCATTCTTTCTTGCTCATCCTTTGAGCTTGGACATTGAGACACATTCAACATCGTTCCATTTTGAATAGGTACCAAACCTTTCTTAGAGTTCTCCATATTGAACCTTTTCAAGACTTTGTAAATGTATGCACTTTGGTTCTAACCTATCAAGCGCCTTGATCTATCCCTGTAGATCTTTCTTCCCAAAATATAGGCGGCTTCACCAAGATCCTTAATGGAAAAACAACTTCCAAGCCAAGTTTTAACACCTTCCATGGTTGGAATATCATTTCCAAATTGTAGAATGTCATCGACATACAGTACTAGGAAAGTGATGATGCTCCCATTAGCCTTCTTATACACACAAGCTTCATCGGCGTTCTTGATGAATCCAAAATTCCTAATTTCTTCATCAAAACGATGATTCCAACTTCTAGATGCTTATTTCAATCCACAGATTGATTTCTTTAACTTGCATACTTTGTGAGGATGTTTTGGATCGACAAAACCTCTAGGCTGAACCATATAGACATCTTCATTAAGATATCCATTGAGGAAAGCCGTTTTGACATCCATTCGCCAAATCTCATAATCGTAATATGCAGCTGTGGCAAATAATATCCTAATTGACTTTAGCATCGCCACAGGCGAGAAGGTCTCATCATAATCAACCCCTTGAGTTTGAGTGAAACCTTTTGCTACAAGTCTCGCTTTATAAGTATCCAAGTTACCATGCATATCAGTTTTCTTCTTGAAAACCCACTTACTTCCAACTACTTTGGAGTTAAGAGGTGGTACAACCAAATCCCATACTTGGTTGTCATACATGGATTGCATCTTTCGTTCATGGCTTCAAGCCATTTGTCACAATCAGATTGTGATATTGCATCATGGTATGTGGTTGGTTCATCCGAATCTACCACGTAGCATCCATCCATGAAAATCCATATCTTTCGGGTGGATTACTGATTCTACCAGATCTGCGAGCGTTTTGTGTGTATTGATCAACCACATGATCCTCTTCAACAACCTCTTGTTGAGTGCTAGTATCAACCAAACGTGTATAGGCTTGTGGTTCTTGATCCTCATCAAGTTCCACTGTTCTACTACTAGTTCCTTCCATAAAGAACTTAGCTTCCAAGAACTTACCCTTTCGAGCAACAAATACCTTTTGTTCTGTTGGATCGTAAAAGTAATATCCTATATCATCTTTAGGATATCCTATAAAGATACACTTAGTGGATCGTACTTCAAATTTGTTTGGGGTGTATTGCTTCACATAAGCTTCACAACCCCATACCTTCAAATATGATAATGATGGAGCCCTTCCATGCCATATTTCAAAAGGTGTCTTATCCACTTTCTTGGTTGGGGCCATATCAGTATACGGGTCGCGGAGAGCAGAGCGTAACCCCAAAATGATAAAGGTAATGTGCTTCTAGCCATCATAGATTGAACCATATCCAATAGAGTTCGATTCCTCCTTTCAGACACACCTTTATGTTGTGGTGTTCCAGGTGGAGTAAGTTGTGAGATGATCCCACAACTTCTAAGATGATCTTGAAAAGCATCACTAAGGTATTCACCTCCTCTATCGGTGCGAAGGATTTTGATTGTTTTCTTGAGTTGATTTTCTACTTCACTTTTGAAGTCTTTGAACATTTCAAATGCTTCATCCTTGTGTCTTAGTAAATACGCATATCGATAACGACTATAGTCGTCAGTAAAAGTAATGAAGTATCTTTCACCATTCCTAGTCATTGGCTTAAAAGGACCACATACATCCGAATGTATGATACCTAACAAGTCCTTTGCCCATTCAAAGGTGCCACTAAAGGGTGCCTTAGTCATTTTTCCTTGTAAACAAGATTCACATACATCAAATGAATCATCTTCATTTATTTCCAAAAGACCATTCTTTTGAAGTGTCTGCATGCGATTTTTGTTTATATGTCCAAGGCGACAATGCCAAAGATAGGAATCACTGAAATCCATTGTGTTTCTTGGTGGTTACTTGGTACATTGAGCTATCATATGATGTGTAATCATGAACTAATTCATAAATTCCATTTAAAGGCATAGCTTTAAAGTAAAACACATCATGCATTGAAACATAAATGTCATGGTTAACAAATTCAAAATTAAAACCACATTGTCTCAAAAGGGAAACTGAAATAATGTTCCTAGTCAAACTAGGAGCATACAAAACTTTTTTTAAAAGCACTTCCAAACCATTTGGAAACTTCAACACATAGTCTCCTTGGGCTTCGACTTCAACTTTTGCTTCGTTGTCCATGAAGAGACTAGCGTCTCCCTTTTTATAATGTTTATTTCTTCTGAACCCCTCCAACAAATTGCAAATATGAGTTCCACATCCGGTATCTAGTACCGATGTGTTAGAAGAAATAACATTAAGCTCAACATGTATCATGAAGATTGTACCTGAGATTTGCCCTGCATCCCTCTTGTTTTTCAACTCCTTGAGATAGGTTGGACAATTCCTTTTCCAATGTCCTATCTCTCCACACTCAAAGTATGGGTCGTTAGTAGCAACCTTTTTCTTTTTTTCCTTCGGTTTCGTGGGTTCTACTTTAACCTTTCCTTTCCCTTTCCCTTTCCCTTTGACGTGGCCCTTCCTTTTGGCAAAACATGCCTTGGAGTCGGGGTGGGGCCTCTTCTTGTTGCCTCCCTCATTGATCATTAGAACGGGTAAAGCCTTTTTACCCATGCCCACCTCGGCAATTTTGAGCATTGCATGAAGTTCACCAATGCTCTTGTCCCATCCGTTCATGTTATAGTTCATAACAAAAGACTCAAACTTCTTTGTTAAAGAGTTGAGGATCAAATCCATAGCCAACTCTTTAGAGACAGGACAGTTGAGCCTTTCGAGGCGATCAATGTGGCTTTTCATCTTGAGGACATAAGATGATAAGATGAGACCGATTGGGTTTCCTCCATTCGACATGCGTGAAGCGCCCGAACCGTTTCGAAGTGTTCTACCCTAGCTTGTTGAAGGAATATTTCTTTCAATTGGGTAATCATGTCGTATGCCCCATGATGTTCAAAATCCTTTTGAATCTCGGGAATCATAGTTCCTAACATGAGGCAAGATTCTTGCATGGAGTCCTCGGTATACTTAACCCAATCATTATAGGCTTCCACATCTTCCACGTTAGGTTCATCGGGAATAGGATAATCCAACACCTATGATATCTTTTCTTGCTTGAGAACGATTCTCAAGTTTCGATACCAATCCTTGAAGTTGTTATGGTTGAGACGATCCTTTTCAAGGATTGTTCTTAAATGATAGGTTACGGACGGTTTGGGTAATTGTGTTTGCATTGTTAGCAGCCATCTACAAAATTTTAACAAAGTTCAATTTTAGTATTTTCGATATTATTAAATTTTAATCGTTAATACCTTTTTATGTCTCATAGACAATTAATAATTAAAATCTAGAATCCAACGTTACATTTAAATATTGGTTAGGTGACCTTTATTCCATTATTTAAATTATCAAGGTAGTCAACATTTGACGATTGCAACCCTTTGCAATTTCTAGCGATATAGAATCGGTTAAACATCTTTATGATTAGTTGGCATGTTGAAGCCCATCAACACCTTTGTACGCCATACTTTGGTGACCCTAATCACATGGTTTCCAAATCAAGTCGTCCTACTTACACACACATGTAAGTTTACACATACAAGTGGTTAGGTGACCTTTATCCCACAAATATGGTAAGCCTACCTCAAACAAACAAGTTCCTTCAAATGTGGTTAGGTGACCTTTATCCCATAAAGAATTCCCAAGTGATTCGATTCGAGTGTTGTGTAAAAGGGTGGTGTTTGACTTGTTTTATAAAAAGGGATTTAAGTTTTCAAAAAATTCTAGTTTTAGAAAACTTTATGTACCATACATTTGCATGCATTCAAATTCATGGTACCTTAGTGAAAACCAATTTTCAAGGTTATTTTAATAAAACCTATTTTATTATAAAATCATTAACCTTTAATAAAACCTTTTATTAACCACTTTAGTGATTTTTAAAGAACCAATTTTAAGCTTGTTGTTGTTTATTAGTTTGTTAAGCATCCATATCCGCATATCATCCAAACAACACAATAAAACAACCATACAAGCATAACACACAAAACAATAGGTGTATAACCATAGCCAACTATTTTTGACAACACTTGTTAGCCGAAACAAGTGTGCCAAAAGGTCCTTCCTAAAGGGTGAATATTGACACAAGAAATGTGTCGTTGAACTCCCACTTGAACCCGCATCCAAATGCTTCAATTCTTCCTTTTGTGTTGTAATTTCTTCACTTTCTTTGGGCTTCCAAATGATCTTTAAATTCAGATCCAAACTCCTTTGGGCTTCAAAAATGTGTTTTGGTTATTGGGCTAAAATCCCGTTAAGAACTATGAAGTCCTTTAGGCCCAAAATTGGCCAAAACCAAAAACGCATTTTGTGTGTATCTTCTTTTACAATAAAGTATCCTAATACATTTTTCTAGTAAAAGAAATGCAACTAATCTATTTACTTACATACCAAATGAAAATAAATAAATTACATATTTTCAAATGGAAGAACAAAGACTTTAATTATTACAACCCATTGAAATAATTAAATATAGTTCACAAACACAATCATTCAACATATTCAAACACAAGGTCATCGCTAGGTTATGAACACCAAAATATACATCCACATATGTATATTACTCAAGAGCAAAAATGGTTCCCTTTTATAACCTATATTTTCGGCGAAGAATGAAAAACCGAAAAGTGTGGGTTTATGTCCAAACAAACAAATCATCCATATGATATAATTTTTCAAGATTCCTTTATGCATGTTAGTAAAAGTGACTTGAAAAAAAGGGAAAACCATGGCTAAAATTTCGGCTATGGGGTTTTAAGCAAACCCAAAAACCTGAAATTTTAAATCCAAGAAGCATGCATTCATAGAAGCGGCTCTGACACCAATGTTGGGGTTTTAACATGTTTTTCAAAGCCATTTTATCCATATAAAATGAAAAACGCGGCGGAATAATTATTTAAAACATGTTACTTTTAAAATATAAAACCCATTTTATAGGTAAAACCAAAACCCGGATCCATATATGAATATGAATGCTATCAAAAACACAACTATAGGGTGTTATAAGAATACTACCTTCCAAGTAGTAAGAGATATGAAGAAGATGATGTTCTTGAATGGAAATCTCCAAAGGAGAAGACATCAAGCTTGTATACCCCAAGCTTCCAACAAACACCTTATGTTGCTAGGAATTTTCACTTGTGAACACCTCTTGATCAACCAACCTTTGGCCGAAAATTCTAGAGAGAATTTTAGTGTTCTTGCACTTGATTTTAATGATAGAAAGAGTGTGTGTAATAATCTCTAATTCTCAGCAAATCATCCATATATATAATCTCTTGTAAGATCTTTTCTTGGATTGTGTGAGATCTTGTAAGATTTGCAAGATATCCATATATCTTACATAATCTAATCTTGGATTGTGTGAGATCAGATTTGCAAGATATCCATATATCTTACATAATCTAATCTTGGATTGTGTGAGATCTTGTAAGATTTGCAAGATATCCATATATCTTACATAATCTTTTATAATGTTATTTAACCCATTAAATAACAAAATAAAATATACTCTCAAATAAATTATCCATCTAATTTATTAGTTTCTCAAGTGCAATTATTTAGAAAACCAATTTCTAAATATTCGAAGTGTTAATATTTATTTGTTTGATCATATCATAAATAAATATTATAAGTGTTTGTGTAGCTTGTTATAGGGTAAGACCTGACTTGGATCATAACGTACTAGCCACATCAATTTAATATGTGTCTTGGGCATACCGATTCCAACAAACGGTACTGCTGATATGTCTCAACAAACTGATATGATTCTCAGACACGAATTCACAAAAATATGTTTGTAAATATGTTTGTACATAGATTACATTGTTCTTTACATAGTTTATGTACTTTACAGATTAAAACCAAAATGATTTCAGTGTGTTTTAGCATATACTTACAAAAATACAAAAAAAGTTTGTTTCTACATTGTTTGCATCAAACCAATGTTGGAGAATGGATCTACGAAGTCCGGTAAGGTGCTAAACTGGTGGGAACCTAATTGACAACAGGCGGGGAGCTAATCTGTAAAATCTGATAAGCCAAAACGATGAAAAGTTCATTAATTTTGAAACTTTAATTTTGAAAATATCAACAGTTTGTTCATAACAGGTCAAACCAGGGTTATTAACTTGGACTCGACAGACAAATCGATTAACCAAGGTCATTAACTTGGACTTGGTCAACTGAGTGGATTTTCAGAATTTGTAAAATTTGGAAAGTTCAGGGACTAAAATTGAAAATTTTGAAAATTTGAATTTGAGATTAGGCAAGTTCGGCCGAACTTGCTTAATTGATTAAAGTTTCACTTTGAAACAAGTTCGACCAAACTTGTTTGATGGCTGGTTGAGAATAGGTAAGTTTGCCCGGACTTACATGGGCTTTGTAACTTGGGCTTACAAGTTCGCCCGAACTTGTAAATGTATAAATACGATGCAAGTTCGGCCGAACTTCAGTATGTGTGTATGAGTTTTCTCTGAGCGAACTTAGCGATTGAGAGAGTTTTGTTAAAATTGTCAAGAAACGTCGTTGTGCTGCCAAAATTTATATTGCTTTAAGTGATTTGCACACTTATTGAAATGGCCGAGGTAAAGAGTTGTGTATTGAACCGTGGAGTGAACTTGAATTGAAAATTTTAGATCTGAAATGTTAAAATCTGATAGAACTAGGGTTCTAATGGACGAATTGAACTTAAAATCATGTTAATCAACATAAATTGACCGTGTAACTAAGTTGGATTCATTCAGAATGGATGATATTGGATGGTGCAGGTTTCGGTGTAGAAGATAACAAGTTCGGTCGAACTTGTTATCAAGTTCGCCCGAACTTGCTAATAAAGATTATATAAACAATAATAAGATAACAAGTCTGAAACTTAGGTTTAAATCTGAAATGTTGAATGATATGAGAAGTTCGCTCGAACTTGGGAAAGAAATTTGAAATGTGTGATTTGTAAGTTCGCCCGAACTTATGAGGAGTTTGTTTGAACATTTGTTTAATATGTTCAGGCGATCATGATTTCAATCTGTTTGGTATAACAACATCAAGTTCGACCGAACTTGATGTAATAGGTTGAAAATTTGTAAATTTTTTTCTCGAAATGCGTGCTAAATGTTTTGCGTCGATTTTCAGGTTCACGAACTAGCGCGGGTGATTAGGATGGATTATTCTAAATTTCATAACACTTGTATTACGCTTGACAAGGCATTATGTCCATCGTTGAAGGAATACGAAAGTATCTTGAAGTTTCTGAAGGATTGTCTGATACACTGAGCTATTACAGAGCGTACAGTGTCTTATCGATCGCACATTTATCATTTCTGGATGAATGTCAGTCTCAGCGAAGACAAGAAGACTATCACGTCATCAGTACAAGTCAGAGACGAGAACAAAGAGATCACAGTAACTGAGGATGATATTCGCAGGATCTTACAATTCAATGACGACAAAGATGATCCTATTTTTCTGGACGAGAAGATGGTTCGAGGATGTTTTTATCGTATGGGATATAAAGGAAGCGTAAACAACCCGACGTTGAAGAAAGGGTGAAGGTCCGTGATCAGACTGTTCTAGATGGAAGTTAGTGGATAAATGTAAACAGTTTCGATAGAATGTTGTTAAGAATGGAGTAGAAACAGAATGCAGCGGAAGACTTCATTCACACCGAAAGAGTATACTTCTTTATAAGTCCAGCTGCCGGAGTTCCTCGAGAGAATCCGGCAGCACCTCCCTGTAGGGATGCTAAAAACTTAAATGACAAAATGAATAACACATCTATATATAGGGTAAGTTCGGGCGAACTTGACATCAACATGCACTTCTCAAGCAAACTTGGCCTTTTATAGTCAAGTTCGGGCGAACTTGACTAAAGGCACATCAAGTTCGAGCGAACTTGACCAATACAGGTCAAGTTCGGGCGAACTTGTTCCCTTTTACACTATAATCTCCGTATTTCGGTCGTGTGTTCGATTCTAACCTATACAATATTCAACACACGCTCAATCTAGCCTATTCGACAAGTGACAAACACAAAATGCATCAACAGATTTCCCCTTGTTCGTTACTGTCGAAGTTTGATCTTGAACTTCAAAACTTTGAGCCGTGTTTGAATATTCCCTGCAACTTCAATCAAGGTGTCTGCCGATGTCGTCGAGACGCGTCAACAGATTCCCCCTTAATTGATGATCCAGGTTTGCATTAACAACTTTCAAAACCGCTGAAATCTTCAGTTCAGATCTTTGGTTGCGTGGTTTCCGACTCCTCTGATTTACTTGACCCACAAATTTTCTCGAATAACCATCAACTCGAAGCTAATCAAAGCAGCAACTTCTCTATTTCGATGATAACCGCATCCGAGTTCAGTTTTTGAATAAGCGTTGAGCATTGAGAGTTTATTCCGCACACTCCTAAAGTATCAAAAACTCAACCGGCAATTGATAGAAACTTCGAATCACCGCATTGGAAAACTTCAAATCAACGAATACCCTCGAAAATCCGATATCCCGATTTCCGTAATCGCGGTTAAAGACCCTTCAGAAAGATATGATTCGCAAATCGGTAATCTGCTCAATCAACAAATCTTCATCAGAAACAGATAATCTGGCAACGCTTCGAATCTGAGAAACATACGTCCGTGACCAAAATCACATTCTTCCTCTTCATTATCAAAAACTCAACCGGCAATTGATAGAAACTTCGAATCACCGCATCGGAAAACTTCAAATCAACGAATACCTCGAAAATCCGAAATCCCGATTTCCGTAATCATAGTTAAGCACCCTTCAGAAAGATTTGACTAGCAAATCGGTAATCTGCTCAATCAACAAATCTTCATCGGAAATATATAATCCGGCAATGCATCGAATCTGAGAAACATACGTCTGTGACCAAAATCACATTCTTCCTCTTCAGTCATAATGCCAGATATATAGCTATCTCCGGTAGACCAGCGCCACTTAATCACCAAACATCATCATCCAATGGCGGTTAGTCCAAAGAGAAGAATGATTCATCTGCTTGAAGACTAAAAATAATGGCCACCAAAGGCTATCATCAGTCAGCGTATCTAGGATAACTTCAGATCTCCTTGGTAATTTTGAAACCATCCGTCTTAAGAACTAGTCATTAATCCTAAGATCATCACTGAAAGTTTTGAACGTCCTCAGTTCCTTCATCGGTACTAACGACTGCTAATCCAGCTAATTGTTCCTTAACCGGAGATCAGGACTCTAACCCTTAAGCATCAATCTGTATCATGATCTGATAAATCAGAACTTCCTATGATCACAAAATCTCAATGAATCTCAATTCTATGCATTTCCCGAAAATCTGCAATCGGTAACCACCCGGATACTGTTGCAGTAGTCACAAATTTCAAAAATGCCGGAATCTTCAAATATTGTAAATTTTTTATTCCCCCTCATTTTTGCAAATTATGAAATTTTCACTGAAATTCCCCCGAAATCCGGAACTTTCAGTTTTTAACAAATGCGGATTTAACGTTTAGGCCCATTACTAGTCACGACACCCAAATGATCAACATTCTGCACCGGTTTCAATGACTCTCCCGTTATCTTCAAAATTATGTGACGTATCAACAAATCTGTACTCTGAAACTCTAGACGGTGTCCCCGAACATCCCGGTTCGGTCTTCGAAAACCCGAAAAAATTTATATCGCCAAATTTTTTCTGGACACTCATCTCATCAATACGATCAACAAAATTTATCCATGCTTTTTTTAGGCATTAGACAAAGTTCAGGCGAACTTGGTCACCCATTACCAAGTTCGGGCGAACTTGGTCTCCCAACTCACAAGTTCGGGCGAACTTGAGTTAAGTTTGAGCGGACTTGATCAAGTTCGGTCGAACTTGACCAATATAAGTCAAGTTCGGGCGAACTTGATCCCCCAAATCAGTCCATTTTTCACATTTTTCGATCCAGAATCCTTATTTCTTCGAATTTTGAGATGAATCCACCATAGATCTGGTCGAAAACAGTTTTCTAACAATCCTATCCGTTCAATTTTACTTTTCATTCATGGATTGTATGGTTATTTGATGATTTACATCTAAAACCCCTCCTAATGTCCATAAATGTCCAAATTCATGAGCGTAGGTGTAACCGTAGCTCTGATACCAATTGAACGTCCGTGATCAGGTGGTTCTAGACAGAAGTTAGTGGATAACCGTAGCTCTGATACCAAGAGTACTACATCTTTATAAGTCCAGCTGCCGGAGTTCTTGGAGAGAATCCGGCAGCACCTCCCCGTAGGGATGCAATAAACTTAAATAACAAAATGAATAACACACCTATATATAGGGAGACAAGTTTGCTGGAGTGGAGGTAAGTTCGGGCGAACTTGACTATGTCAAGTTCGGCCGAAATTGACATCAACATGCACTTCTCAAGCGAACTTGGCCTTTTATAGTCAAGTTCGGGTGAACTTGACTAAAGGCACATCAAGTTCGAGCGAACTTGACCAATACAGGTCAAGTTCGGGCGAACTTATTCCCTTTTACACTATAATCTCCGTATTTCGGTCGTGTGTTCGATTCTAACCTATACAATATTCAACACACGCTCAATATAGCCTATTCGACAAGTGATGAACACAAAATGCATCAACAAAGGGGAAGTTCCATACCCCTACAAGCTTCTCATGCACGCAATCATTCACACATTCAGTCATACAAAGTCGGTCTTGATGATGTACAAGACTATATGGCCTGCATGGCAACGGCGTTGATTCTGAAGAAGCCGTATAACTATTCAAAGCTCGTATTCACTCATATGTCGAAGAATATAGAGGATACAAGATTGTGTCTGTATCCGAGATTCGTGCAGATGCTTATTGATGAAAAGTTTACTGATATTGCACGTGATCCAAATGATATTATGTATTTCAGTCACCTTGATGAAACGACAGTTAAGAAGTTGTAAAAGTTCCAGAAGCAGGATTCAGCACCAGCGGCAAAACCAATATTTGGGGCATTAAAGAATGAGAATTATGTTGCGCCTGCTGGAAATAAGTGGAGGAATGACGGTAGTGGTGTTGAGAAAGAGTTGAATGCAGAACAAGAATGGTGTGCGACATTCAAGCCAAAAGCTCGCAACAAATGGTTTGTAAAGGCTGAAATAGAAAAGAAAAAGAAGTGTGGTGCTAAGAAAGTTGATACTATGCTTATAGACGAAGATGAGCCTGTAAACTTGCAAACAGAGGAAGGATCGAGCGCATCAGTTGTTATTGAAAGCCAAGAGACTGAAAAGACTACGCAAGAAGATGATGTAATTTCTGCAACTTCCGAGAATGATGGTGATAGTGATGATTCTCTCAATAAGGAAACAAAGAAGGCCATAGCAGAAAGAGAAACTGAAAATATCAAAAACTGATGCTGATTTTGATCCTGAGCAAGAAAAAGAATCTGACGAAGAGAGACCTAAAAAGAAAGCAAGACGAACAAAGTCTTCAGCAACTGAAATATCAAAGAAGACTACATGGTCTCCACAGGCAAAAGGCAGAAAGAAACCAAAGAAAGCTCAGAAACCAGCAAGCAGGAGATATACTGGAAAGCCAAAGAACACAGATAGTTTACCTACTTTCGAGGAAATGTACAAGCAATTGGATGAAGATATGTTGAAAGAAAAGATTGAAGAATCTATTCGTGAAGGTAAAGTTCCGAAACCGATGACAAAGGAGGAAATAGCTCAAGCTAAGAAATCCTGGTTTAAAGAGATGTCGCGTGAACGTAAGTTTCGACGTCCTCTAGCATTCTTTACCAGAGATAAAGATGTGTCGTTGGGAGATATTCTAAGTTGGGGGTGGTTTAAGGAGCTGAATGTTTATGCCATCAAAAGAGAATTTGGGGTGCAATATTTCAAGTATCTGGCTGATTTCAAGACACTACCTTATTGGTATGTTGAGGAACTTGTTCAAACCAGAAATGTTAAATATCAGATGAAGTTCATTGATCAGTTATTATGGAAAATGATCAAGTTTGAAACGACAAAGGGTTTTAGATATTGGAAGCCATTCATTCCAGGTCGTCGCATCAAAACGAACAAGAAGACAGGGGAAAAAGATATAACGTTAATCATGAAACGACCGAGAGCAATGAGAAACATGCCTTTGATGCCTATCGAACAGAATTTTTATCCGGTGTTTAAGTGGTGGCAGATTGATCTAACACATGTGAAGCAGTGATAGTATTACGATTTGAAGAACATCTGGATATTATAAAGGAAAGGGTTGAGATTTTAGGGTTTCAAGGTATGAGAGGGTTGTGGAGAACGATCAGGATACTAGACCTGATGTGGCTAGTGAATTGTTCGAGAGAAGATATCAAATGCTTGTTCTACAGCAAGATAGTGTTTGAAGAACGTGAAAAAGAACAAGCCATGCAATATCAAAGGGTCGTTAACGTATGCTATGCACGTGAAGTTAACTTTGGAAAGATGTGGAAACAAGCTAGAGGGATTTAGAACGGGTTGAATTTCTGAAAGAAGAAAAGCGTCTTGAAGAGATACATGAAAGAGGTAGGGCGGCAAGGCTCAGAAGGTTTCAGTATATGACCAAAGTGCCACCTATTGATCAGACGCCAGATCCAAAGCAGGAAACACGAAAGAAGCCATTCAAGAACTTCTTTGGTCGTACGCGTTAAAGTTTTATTGAAGACAGAGTTTTGGGAGACTGATAAAAGACGAAGACGATATCCAAGGGGGAGTCTGTTGGTGCATAATGTCTATGTCTTAGTCTTATATCGAGTCTGTATAGATTAGATGTGAATAGGCTAGAAAAATGAAGTATTTATGTGTTAAAGGGTCAAGGTCGCTTGAGATGGACTTGTGAAGTCAAGTTGGGACGAACTTGACTATGTCAAGTTCGCCCGAACTTCCTCTCCCTCTAGTGAACTTGTCTCCCAATAAATAGCTAGCTTGTCTTGTTCATTTGTAACTTTGTCCACTTTGAGGCGAAGCTCTGTCAAATTGGAGACTCGACGTTATATCAATAAAATTGACGTTTAATTGACTAATTCTTGTTAATTGGTAATCGTGTCATAATATTTCCGCTATTATGGACGTTAGATATCAAATCTAGGTTCCTATGCTATCAGGATCGGTCCTACACTTGGCCACCAGGGCATGATTTTTGCCACCTTTAACCTGCAATGGACACATGGGAGGACACTAATCACTTCTATAACACCTGCATCAACACTTGTCATGATTTGGGAGCTCCAAGATTAGTATATATAGCCTTGAACTTCAACCATTTCCTTTGCTCATTTCCTTCTTTTCTCTCTATAACTCTAAGTGGGGACTACCACAGTGTTGGAGATCTCCCATCTAAGTTTCTTGAGCTCTTGAATGTTCTTCAAACACAAGTAAGTGCTATTCCTAGTCTTGTTTAGTTATTTTAGCTATTACAAGCTCAAAGTTAAACAGTGTTTGACTTTTAGCTTTGAGATTAATTGGTCAAAGAAAAGTTCAATTGAACTTTGCAACGTGATCGTAATCATGATGGTTATGATCCATAGCGATCATGCCTACTGATTTCCACGTTTACTAGTTGTAGTGACGAGTCAAAGTTTCGGTCAATAATGCGCAAAATGCGCATTATACGACGGAACTATTTCCGGGTATCAAAACCCTTTGTTTTGATACCAAAACAGTTTATAAACTTAGTTAGACATGTTTGACATGTCTAACCCGTCACTTTTAGTTTAGTGCTTGTTTAGGGTCGTAAGTCGAGCGGTCTTGACCACCGCTTTAACTTTCGAATCCAACCCGTTTGGTCGATCATAGGATCCGACCGAACACATATTTGTGACCATAGTTGTATAGGGAATAACCCTCTGAGGTTATACCTTATGGTCACATCGTTTGGTTAGTGTTATGATAGGCCGTTAGTATGCCCTTTATAAATGGCCAAAATACCCTTTTTGCGCATAAAATCATTTTAGGCATATGTGGATAAAGTTTTGACATATAAACTGATATTACAACATTATTAAACATATTTGGGCATTTACGACTTGTCATATGACATGTTTAACCATCGGATCACGCATTTACGCAAATGGCACGTTAAAGTAGCGTAAACTACCTTAACAGGTCAAAAGCACTTAGGATCCTTTCCAAATCAGAATGTTAACTTTATTAAACCATTTCATATGAGTTCCAACACTCATTTGGTTTATAAGGTTTCATTCTATCCGAATCTTCCAATTAAAGTCCCGACTCATTAACATAGTTATCCGATCTTAGAAACCATTTGATTCCTCGGACTCTTGAGCTTTGTTATTCTTCTTGAACAAGGATACTTTTGCAACCCCAAGTGAGTACATAGACCCCTCTTTTTCTAAATTTTTTAAGGTGATTATGTGAGTACATAGTCCCCTTTTTTACGTTTTCAAATGATTTGGGGTGATACACATGTGCTTACTCGTTACTTTCATGTTTTCATGACATATATTTGCTATTTATATAGTACACATATAGTACATGATTTCAATTATGTTTTGCCATGTATGTTGACTGAGTATGCTAGCACATTGATTTCAAAGATACTTTTGCGTCATATGTTGACTTAGCATATGAGCACATCGATTTACATTACATTTTTCCTATGTATGTTGACTGAGCATGCTAGCACATTGATTTCATGGACATTTCTACTTCGTATGTTGACTTAGCATACTTAGTACATGGTTTAAAGACATTTTCATGACATTGCTTACATTGACTATGACATTTGGAATGTTTAACGGGACATAATACATTCATTAACATTGATCACGCCGCTCGGTAGTATGTAATGATACCATAGGACTTGACAATCCCGTTCCCCGCTTCCTAGGTTTGTTTGGAAGTAGGGAATGACAGAATCCGAATACATTTTTTATAAACCTTTGATTTGATAAGGGTTTATTCTATAGTCTCAAGGCTTGAATGTATGCGACAAACAAAATCTGATAAATGTTCGTATCAAATAAAGCAATGGTTTTCAAAACATAACTTTTGATTTAAACATTTGTTTATCCAAAGACATTGTTTTGTACAAGACATGTGATTATACATGACATTATTACATATGGTTTGAGTATACACTTTTACTTGCCATACAAGACAAATGGTCATTACACTTCATTTGATATACAAGACTTGGTTTACACTGACATAGAGATTGTTTACATATGAGAATTGACATTGGTTTAAACAAGACATAACTTGATGAATTTTGGTAAGTGATTTAAATAACGAAATGTGTGTAGTATAATAAAAGCATGGTGGATACTCCGCTGGTACTTCTTATATATAAGTGCTTTTATCATATTACATATCGTGACGTTATCTAAACCACTTCAATTAGTACAAGACATGACATTTTTACGAAACATGACATCTTTTACACAAGACATGGTATTTTATTTTAAAACAAGACATATTTTACACAATTCATATTTATTAGACATTTATTTAACTATGCATCATTTCTTTTAAACATTAGATTTTCTTGTGATTTTATAAAAGAAAATACTTTATAAGATTCATGACTATTTTTCCGTTAAAACATTTATTTTAACTCTTGAGTCATGAATCCTCATCAATAAAACCTATGTATCTCACAGGCATTTTTATGCTGACGTACCTATTTTCACATGTGTTTCAGGAGCTAATGTTTGAGGTTGATTTATGCGATACTTAGGACGGACTTTGGGCTTTAGTGACTTCAAATCTACAAGATAATAATAATGTTGTTGATATTTCGCAAAGACAATTTAATTTCCGTTTTTGTTTTCCTTTACTCCAAGACAATGTAATCAAACTTTATATAATAATACAAAACTTTAATTACCATGGTTGTTGAAACAATACTTCTGTTACGACACTCCCCAACATTTCCGCCGCGGTTTGTTGTTTTACACGGTCTGGGTGTGACACTTGCCTAACAAACTAGCTTTTTCTCCCAACATCTGACAAGCACCAGATGTGCTTTTTTCTGTCTATTTTGCATCCTGCATGATCTGCATCTGTGTATGCTATCAATTCCAAATTTGTATCTTTAGGATACAATAGACAAGACTGATGTGCCTTCAGATATTTAAAAACCCTTTTTACAACTTTTATGTAACATTGCCAAAATTTCAACTGTTGTACCTTTCGACACTTGCAAAAACGCCTTCCAAGGACCTTAATCGCAACCCCGGACACGCACGACGAAAGTCGACACGAAAAAAAACATTTTGGCATCCCAGACGCCATGCGCCAGAATCGCCGCCATCTCCCGCGACGCGCGAGAGATTACAAGGACACGTGGCCCCATTTTACGACAAGTGTCCAGCCTATACACGTTACGAGGCTAACCTAGCCCTAGCCAGTGGCTGTTGCGCCACGCGAGGGTTTCCCTGGTCCCTCCCACGATGCGCGGTGGACCCTTAGTTGAGGTATATAAAGGCAGCCGTAGGACGAGTTCAGACGCTCATTTTCGATTCTAAAAATCGATCTCTTACTCTCTCTAAACTCTGTCGAAGTCCCGAAGCCCCCTAAATCCCTAAACCTGGGAAACTCTGCTCTATTGTAAGTGTTTTATCCCTGATCACTGATTCGATACTCGGTCGGATTGATCTAAAACCCAACAACGGATGCCAAAATGCTGCCTGTATATAAGGCTATACTTTGTAAACTACGTTGGGGTTTTGTCTCGTGATGTATCATTAAAGTTTAAGTTGGGTTATTACACTGACACGTGTTGTATTGTACTTTTATTAGGAACTCAGGATTTGCACTAGGAGGCTTTAAGTTAGAAACCCTAAAGCTACCAAGTGAGTCCATAGTCCCATATTTTACGTTTTCTAAATGTTTTGGGGTGATTCATAGGTGTTAAATTAATTTCCACATTTACAAAACCTATTTCTACATATGGTTTACATACACAACATGCTTTACATTGTACGAAACTTGATGGTATGTTGAACATGGCAGTGATGCATTCATTAACTTTGATCACGCCGACCGGTAGTATGTTATGGTACCATAGGATTAACAACCCCATTCCCGCTCCCTAGGTTAGTTTGGAAGTTTCCTCTGGGAATGACAGAAACTGTGTAACACATTTGATGAACCTTTAATTTTAAAGGTTTGTCCGATAGTCAACAAGGCTTGAATGTATTCGCCGACAAACCACACTTGTTTTATACAAAAGGCAACTGTTTTACACAAGACAACACCTTTTGATTTAAACAAGACATTTTGTTTACTCAAAACATTTTATTTATACAAATTTGGCTGGTTTATATAATACAAGACATTTGGTTGGTTTATATAAATCACAATTGGTTTCTAAGTTAAACATACAATGTTTCTCTTAAATCAAATAATTTCTCATACGGTTTTACAAAAAGAAACATTTTTTTTATCAAGAGATTTATGGCTACAAAGATTTATTGAAAACGTCTACTCTTGAAGTTGCTTAATGTATTTCAATATTCAAAAGCCATGAGTCGTGACCACAAAAAAACTATGTTACTCGCCAGCATTCAATGTTGACTTTATTTTCACATATGTTTCATGTACTAATGCATGATTAAGTATGCTACATATAGGATGGACTACGACATTAGCTTGATTAAAAATAAAATAGTTTTTGTATTTTATTTCTAAGATAATGTAATTTATTAATTCAATAAAACAAAACTTTAAATGACATGTGTTTGAAACAATTTGTAACGTGACCCCCTGACGTTTCCATTGCGGGTTGTTTTATACGCGGTCGGGGTGTTACAGATTCGTATCAGAGCCGTGGTTATAGGGAATTGGGTTATTAGTAACACTTTTGACCTAGACTATAACCTTCCTAGGACCCTAACGCGAGTTATCTTGCATCTAGATTTTCAATACAACACCATCACCTATCCTTAGGTGATTACAAAACAATACAAAAATCTCAAATTCATTCTTAAAAGTCAAAGTTTCCAAAATCTTACAAGAAATCATCATCTATCCTTGAATGATTTGTTTTTATGCTTTTAATCCTTAATAAGTTTTTTTTAAATCTCGCCAACATTTGGGTTTTAATAATGTGAACACATGTAATCTGGAATGGTGGATGCATGTACCTTAAGTTTTCTGTCTAAGGCTAGAGTGTTCGTACAAATCCACTTAATCGGACCAGTCACTCTTACATGTGAACTCTTTGGGTGAATGTTCACTTATAGGCTAAAGCATGTCTTTGCGATAAATTATTAAGACCCATTAATTTGATTAGTCATTGTGTCATTTATTCGTTTGAAGTAATGAATAAATGATTACACTCCTTATGCTCCGTCGATATTTTAATGTTTCTTTTTTACTATCCTTTATTGATCTCACTCATTTTTCTTCTCTTTTCGAATGCCTCCACAACGCAACACTACCCAAAATGCTGAAATGGCGGCTATGATCGCCCAACAAATGGCGGCGATACTTCCAAATCTTGTCACCCAACCTAATCAAGCCAACAATAACAATAACAACAACAATGTACCCCCACTGTGTAATTTCAAACAATTCAATTCGGCTAAACCACCCAAGTTCTATGGGTCAGAAGGAGCTACTGGACTCCTACAATGGTTTGAAAACATTGAGAGTACTTTTCGCCATTGTCAGTGCCCCAATAAGCGCAAAGTAGAGTTTGCTTGAAGCGTATTCCAAAAGAGCGCACTCACATGGTGGAATGGGATTATGAGAGATCGAGGTGCGGATGTAGCTATATCACAAACTTGGGAGGAACTTAGATCTCTTATGATGAAAGAGTTCTGCCCATGCAATGAGATAAGGGCACTTGAGAACGAATTCCATGATCTTAAGCAAGATAGTGGCGAGAATCGTGCGTATACCGATCGTTACGAGGAATTGAGTCTGCTATGTCCCGCCATGGTCACACCTTTAGATCGGGCCATTGAGAAATACATTGATGGCTTACCTGATCCCGTTCAAGACATAGTCACTAGTAGCCAACCAGCCGCCGTTAGGGAAGCCATTGAACTAGCCGCAACTCTAACCGATTCTCAAGTCAAGAAAGGGAAACTTTTCCGTAAGGGCGACAAGAAACAATCTGCTAAGACTACCCCGGAGAAACCAAAAGAAACCAAAACTGAACCTTCCAAAAATTTAAGGAAGCGTAAGGCTTCAAAGAATTTTGCTGTTGTTACCCCAACCAACCAAGTTATCCCAACCAACCAGCTCAACCTCGTGGTAAAAAAACAATATGTTGGTACTGCGCCCTTGTGCAACCGATGCAACTATCACCACCAACAACATTTACCATACCGCCATTGTACCCTTTATGGACAGTTTGGTCATTTGGCCAACGTCTGCCGTTCTGCTCCTACCTTAAACCAAGTTGTTCCAAATCCTATTCAAACTCAAACAATGACTATCCGCCATCATTACCCACCTGGATCCTGCTATAATTGTGGTGATCTTACTCACTACCAAAACAATTGCCCGAAGCTTGCTAATGCTAATCCAGCCTGTGGACGTGCATTTAACATAAACACTAATAATTTATTTGCCCCACCAGGGCTTCCTGGTAATAGCCATACTACTCAGTTTCTAGAGGTTCTCAGCGTGTGGAGACTAACTTAGGATTATAGTCTAGGTTCTTTAAAGATACCTAGTTCGCTATAACCGAAGACTCTGATACCATCTTCTGTCACACCCCGACTCGCAGTGGAAGACAAATGCGGGGTGCGGCAGACACGTGGTATTTCTCCATAGTTTAAAAACATGATACCATAAACAGAGAGAACCTCGGTTACAACATACTACTAATATCATATTACAACCACAGTTCATGTACGGTACTATGAGCTACTACAGCTCTTATTCTGTTACAGTTTACTATCCAAGCCATCCACACGCACGTTCCTTATTCCTGTTTAGTCTTACCTGAAATGCATGTTAGTTTTAAAAAGGGTCAACTAAATGTTGCGTGAGTTCCACTGGTTTAGTTGTTGTCTAACAATATGTGTAAACAAGTTTAATTGCATAAGTCATAGTTCACGGATTAATCACCACAAACACCTTCAGCTAGCAGGACCGTGTTACAACAAGCACCTGCGGCTCGCCGGACCGTGTCATAACAGACACTTTCAGCTTGCCGGACCGTGTCATAACAGACACCTTCAGCTTACTGGACCGTGGGTTATAAACTTTACATCATCATAAGTTGGTGCAATTAACACAGTTTTGAAACATGCAAACCATCTCAGAAAACAGTAACATAGTTGAAAAGTGATGGAGTGAAACTCACTCCTAACTTGGTGTAATCAACACAGTTTTTAACATGCAAGTCCCGAGAAACAGTAAAACAATTTAAAAGCGGGGAAGTGAAAACTCACAGTACGAGTAGTAGTCTCAACAAATGGGTGATCAGGCAATTGGATCAACTATAATAGCAAGCATGCACGTACGAACTCAAATCAGTATCTAGGTTGGTAATGGTTATAACTTGGATCTGGTCAAGAGTTTTTACTCCGGATTGAGTCTATAGGACACTGGTATGGTGATGGATGTCAGGGTAGATTATGGGAAAATAATTTGTTAATTTATTTTTGCCTTTATCCTTATTTAAATAAATTATCTATAAAACAATATTTAATAAAATAATTAGTATTAGTTATCACCAGTGGTCCAAAATTCCCAAAACTATTCCAGAACATCATTTACATGTCCAGGATCTTCTCACAAAAATTTAAGATTTTTCCGATTTTGTTTAGGTGCGTTCCTGGCTACCGAAAACTTGAAAAAACGCGGATTTTTAACCAAAATCAAAACTCAACCAATGGACTTCGAAATTTCCCAAAACAGTTCCCATATGTTCCTCAGTATCCCTGTAAGATTTGGGGATTTATTGAATTCGTTTGGTAATTTTTCCAAACTTCTTTCTGTAAAACAGTCAAAAATTCACCACAAATCGTAGAAAATCCCAAAAATATTAAACTTTTATGTGGACCTTCCTGAAAATACCCTACATCACCACACCAATTTCCAGCTCAATCCAAGTATCACGGTCCAAGTTATAGTCAAAACAATAATCTGCCTACTCTAGATTCGGTTTCCGGGCGATATACTTAGCGCAAGCTTCGTTTCCACAGGTTTTTCTTGAGTCCAGAAGGGTGTAGGAGCTATATTCAGTACCTATACATCAAGTACAATCCAAATATGCTAGAACTTAGATCAATAAATCTTTGTTTCATTGTTTTTCGGTTAATCGAATAGTTATGTGATTTTTGTCGAATAGGTGTTGATTAGGGTATCAAAACCCAAAGATTTGTGATCATGGCTGCCATATAACACTAGGGAATTCCCAATGTGTTCTTATTCAGCCCATAAACTTGTTTAAACCTTCAAAAATCTTTGAGTAAAATTAGTTTTTCGGTTAGAAACCGCGTTTAATCAAGAAAACATGATTAAAACCATAAGAGCCAAGGTTTATACCTTCGATTTGAAGTTGTTAAGAAGATGATCAGCTGAGATTTATGTTGTTAATGGCAGAATTTGAGAGCTTTTGGTGGAATTTTGAGAAATTTATGAAAGAATTAAATATAAAATAAAAATAAAAATATATATATAACGGGGGTCCATGTGGGACACCTCGTGCTTCGTAATACGCACTAAAAGATGATGATTATCTTTGGTTTTGCGTTTAGGTTCGTTTTCAGGTCCGTACGCGTTCTCGATTTACGAAACGGGCTCCGTTTTTCACGTTCTTAGTGTCAAAAGACTCAGTTTTAAAAATCGTACCGTCTCAAAATCTGAACCCAGTTACCTTTTGATCATAAAAGTCTCTTATTAGGGTGGTTTAACTGTTTTTAAGCTTGATCGATAGTTCTTTGCACATTTGGTTGCCTTATTCTATGCCCAAAACGAAGGTGTTTCCCTAACTGAGAAGCTGCTTCGTTTTGCGTGCCCGGGCTTCGATTAGCTTCAAACCTTATCTCACCGTCTATGGCACAAAACTAAGTTGTTTCTGGAACTCGGAATCTTAAATGATGCTACCGATAACCTAAAAATCAACGTCAAAGGTTTAATGCGCTGTTAAAGGACACCAACCTCGCATCGTTGGCCCTTAATAGTGTCATGTTAACCATGACGTGCTCTCAGATTCCTCCGAGACATAATAACGATTGCTCAGTATAGCACACAAGTCATACAAGTTTGCAAAGTTTAAGCGCAATTATTGCTCTAAGCATGACTTAAAGTTTAGGATCAATTAAGGGGTACCTGGTTTCGTCATGGGTATCACAGTCTCCCCTGATTAAGAAATTTCGTCCCCAAAATTTACCATGTCTAGCTAGGGGAAAAGGTGGGGATATTTTCTACGGAATTCATCCTTCCGTTCCCAGGTATATTCAGGTCCTTGTTTCGAGTTCCACCGGACTTTAACCAGTGAAATCTTGTTATGCCTTAATTGTTTGACCCTGCCATCAACTATTTCCACCGGCTGTTCCACAACGTGGAGTTTATCATCAATATGTATGTCTTCCAATGGTATCTGGGTGGCCTCGTCCGAAAGGCACTTCTTTAAGTTTGAAATGTGGAAGACATTATTAATGGCACTAAGCTCGGTTGGTAGCTTCAACCGATATGCTACGGGACCTACTTTTTCTAGGATCTCGTAGGGTCCAATGTATCGTGGGGTTAACTTTCCGGTCTTTCCAAATCTGATAATGCCTTTCCATGGTGATACTTTTAGCAATACTCGTTCACCCACTTTGAACGATAGTAGTTTCCTATGTACATCAGCCCAACTCTTTTGCCGACTCTGAGCAGCTTTCAGACAATTCTGAATCTAATGGACCTTATCGGTCGTTTCCTGAACTAGTTCAGATCCCGTCAGTTGAGTGTCACCCACTTCGGCCCAACAAAGTGGTGATCGGCACTTTCGACCATAGAGTGCCTCGTACGGGTTGCTTGGATACTATTGTGGTAACTATTGTTATTTGAAAATTCTACTAGTGGAAGATGTTTGTCCCAACTTCCTCCGAAATCCAGGACACAAGCACATAGCAAGTCCTCTAGTGTCTGAATCGTGCGTTCCAATTGACCGTCGGTTTGGGGATGGTAAGCAATACTCAGATCGATTCATGTCCCCAAAGCTTCTTGTAGCTTCTGCCAATATCACAAAGTAAAATGGTTGTCTCGGTCGGAAATAATAGCAATCGGAACACCATGTCTAGCTACTATCTCATTAGTGTAGATTTCGGCTAGCTTGTCGGTTTTGTAAGTGGTATGGATCAGAATAAAGTTCGCGGATTTGGTCAATCTATCCATGATTACCCAAATCGCGTCATGACCACAAGATGTTTTTAGAATATGGGTCACGAAATCCATCATGATTTGTTCCCATTTCCATTGAGGTATCTCGGGTTGTTGCAACATTCCCGATGGTTTCTGATACTCGACCTTGACTCGGGCACAAGTCAAGCATTGGCTCACGTATTCGGCCACGTCCTTTTTCATCCCCGGCTACCAGTAAAATTCTTTAAGGTCGTGGTACATCTTATCTGTACCGGGGTGAATCGAATATTTCGACTTATAAGCCTCGTCCATTATTAACTGTCTTAACTCTGAATTTGCAGGAATCCCCACTCGATTCTTGAAATACAACACCTCGTCTGTTTTCCTAAAAACTTTTCTCATTCCTGTTCAATCCTTCGTCGGGTAACTGGCTTTCTTCCAGGGCTTGCCTCTGCGCGTTCCGGATTTGATCTATCAGGTTTGTCTTCACAATCCTTCCCAAGGCTCTCACTCGGATGGGTTTAATTCAATCTTTCCTACTCAGCACATCCGCTAACACATTAGCTTTCACCGGGTGGTACTTTAGCTCACAGCCATAATCGTTTAACAATTCCACCCATCTACGCTGCCTCATGTTCAATTCCTTTTGGTCGAAGATATGTTGGAGGCTTTTGTGGTCCGTATA
Source organism: Scalesia atractyloides (assembly GCA_947069175.1). Taxonomy (NCBI): domain Eukaryota; kingdom Viridiplantae; phylum Streptophyta; class Magnoliopsida; order Asterales; family Asteraceae; genus Scalesia; species Scalesia atractyloides. The sequence continues at coordinate 50,151,313 of CAMTDV010000005.1, read as the reverse complement.
TATAGTACACTTGGTACCATATAAGTAATGTCTCCAAATCTTTGGTGCAAATATAGCAGCACCTAGTTCCAAATCATGCGTCGTGTGATTCCCTTCATGCACTTTCAACTGTCTAGAAGCGTCCGCAATAACTCTATTCCTTTGCATAAGGACACATCCAAGCCCTTATCGCGATGCGTCACAATATACGACAAAGTCGTCATTACCTTCGAGTAATGTTAGACTTGGGGCCTCACATAACTTTCGTTTTATCAGCTAGAACGTTGTTTCCTGATCTTCACCCCATTCGTACTTCCGGTATACTTGAGAAGTTTTCGATGAAGCGACGATAATATCCCGCCAGTCCCAAGAATTGGTGTATCTCTTTTGGAGATTTCGGCGTAGGCCAATTCTTGATCGCTTCTATCTTGCTTGGATCTACATGAATTCCATACTGATCCACCACATGTCCTAAAAATTGCACAGCTTACAACCAAATAGCGTATAGTTGTTCTGTTCGTAGTATCTCCAAGATAGCACGTAGGTGATGTTCGTGCTCGTCCTTTCTCTTGGAGTAGATTAAGATATCGTCGATGAAGACGATGCCAAATTAGTTAAGGTATGGTCTACACACCCGGTTCATGAGGTCCAGGAATACCGCAGGTGCGTTGGCTAGCCCGAAGGGCATAACTAGGAACTCATAGTGGCCATAACGAGTTCAAAACACTGTCTTAGGAATATCGTCCTCTTGGACCTTCACTTGATGGTAACCTGACCGAAGATCTATCTTAGAAAAGTATCGAGCTCCTTGTAGTTGATAAAAAAGATCATCGATTCTTGGAAGAGGGTAACGATTCTTAATAGTGACCTTGTTCAACTCTCGGTAGTCAATGCACATGCGGAAGATACCATACTTTTTCTCACCAACAAGACTGGGGCTCCCCAAGGAGAATAGCTAGGATGGATGAAACCACGATCAAGTAACTCCTGCAGCTGCGTTGATAGTTCTTGCATCTCAGACGGTGTAAGACGATATGGGGCTTTGGAAACGGGTGTCGTTCCCGGTATTAGGTCGATGCAAAACTCGACTTGCCGATTAGGCGGCAATCCGGGCAATTCCTCCGGGAATACATCGGGGTATTCACATACTACTAGGATGTCCTCAATACGCTTCTCGGCTGGTTCCTCCATTGTGACCCTGGTTAGAAATACGTCACATCCTTGTCGTATATGCTTCAATACCTTAAGGTGAGATATGAGGCTCAGCATGGTACCTAACTTCTCCCCTTGTACCATGATCGCATTCGTTGGGGAAAAAGGAATTTTCACAACCTTCTGATCACACAACACTTCCGTACGATGGCTGGACAGCCAGCCCATTCCTACGACGATGTCAAAACTACCCAATTCTATGGGTAATAGTAAATTGGTAACCGTTAAGGGTTATAGGGCAGTTAACAATAAGTTGGTGACTGTTAATCGGTTTCTCGCTGGCAAGTTTAACGGTATAGGGTTGTTTTAAGTCAATAGCGGGAATATTCAATAATGGTAAAAACGCAATGGAAACATAACTTCTATCAGCTCCCGTATCAAATAATACTGATGCAAATTGATCGGAAATGAGGAACGTACTTGAAACTACATTGGGATCCTGGCATGCGTCACCAGGCCCCATGACAAAGGCACGACCTCGAGCTGCATTCGCGGTAGATGCTTGATTCTATGCATTCCTTCCTACCATATGCTGAGCTAACTTGGGGCAACTATTTCGTAAATGCTCCGTACTGCCACATCCATGCATGTACGGGGGTAGGTAACCTGTTGCGTTGGTCGTTGGGGTTGCTACTGTAGAGGCTGAGACTTAGGGGGTTGGAAGTGAGTTGGGTTAGGGTCTGGTTTCATGGGAATCTTACAGTTTTGGGCAAAATGCCCATTTCTATGACACCTCGAGCATCTCGCTGCTTGACATGCACCATAGTGGTGGTAAGTACACTTGTAACACTTCGGGGCCTTTCCTTTGTAGTTATCAGAGTTACCCGTTGAGGTAGTCATGGTGCAACTCTGGCTAGTTGCTTTCCCTTTCTTCGGTGTTGCTGCCCCGGCTTGATTACCTACTGGGGCTTCCCGCTTATTCCCTATCACTAATCCATTTGGTCCTTCAGTTCCACTAACTTCCATTAGGTTGTAGCCCATGACGTCCGTGTACATGCAAACCAGTCTAACCTTGTTTTGTGCGTCGTTTGGATTGTCATTTTGACATACGGGTCCTGGTTTCGGGTTCGGTTGTGGGTTAGCAATGATACCGGCGCCAACTTGCGCCACAATCGTGGGAATAACTGCCTGAAGCTGTTGCGCTATCATTTGCGCAATATCTGCCTCAGTCATTTGTGGTGTGCATTTCGGGGCCATTCTATTTTCAACAATAGATGTATATGTATCAAGGTCATATATCCAGTTAACCCATATCACATATTTAGTTAAAACACATCGCACACTTCATCACACACATGAGTCCACGAGACATATAGTCAAAAGCATCATCATATATATATGTAATATCATCATCATACAAGCGTCAAAATTTTCACATAGACTTAACCCATAAGGGCCGGTGCTTAAGTGTGCTGTCAAAACATGTCACCAAAGTGACGTACATATGCCATACTACAGAGAACAGGGACTACGAAAACAACGAAACACTATGACTACATCACCACCTCGACATGGGTATAACCCAGTGCTTGGTAGGATGTACAAAAGGTACATCACCTCTATCTATACTAGAAAGAAAACATGATACCAAACCTACAATGGCACCGATACATCCGTATACCAATGCCCGGAAATGATCCTGCTCACGATGAACATATCCCATACCCTGCTGTAAGGCAATGATCGCCTGCTGTAAGATGATCAGGTAGTCTCCCATCGCTCTCCTATGTTGCTCGTCCTCATCCCTCGCCATCCGTAGCAAGGAGATCTGCTCGAACAAATACCCCATCAAACTGCTCTGGGTGATGGGAGCAGGTTGTCACCTGAGGAGGAACTGGTATGCCCCAGACAGGGGGTGTAGAATCTCTAACTGTGCGAGAAGGGCCACCTCGCTCATAAGTATGAAAAGGAGAAAAGTCTTCTCTATGTGGTGTCAAAAAACGGGCGGTAAAATGCTACTGGTTCCCTATGGGTACGGGTATCGGACGAATAGGGGAAACAGGTAGTGTACACACAGGCAACAGGGACAGGCACCCTCCGACGAGCCGTAGGCCAGAGGCCATGGGTGGGTATCTCGTTGGAACTAGGTGAAGAGAGTGAGTAAGCACTCTAGGTAGAAGGAGTATAAGGCTCAGGAGAAGTCTCCGATGAAGGTAAGCAGGGTGCTACCGGTTCCCACTCCCAATGCTCCGTAGCAGGAGTAGGGCTCTGGGGGATCGGTCCTAACTAAATAGCAATGTTTGGGGTACAACTATGCTCCGAGGAGCTAGTCGGACGGTAAGATGGAGAGTGGTAGGCGCTCGAGACCTCTCCCTCGCGCCTAGTACGAGGTCTGGGTGGGTAAGGACCACATTAGTAACCAGAAGGATCTGGCTCGTTGCTCGATGTCAAGGGGGTTATCAGCGGATCCTCCTCAGGATCGGTCTCCGTATGAGAGGTAGTCTGGTGACTAGAATGATGCGACATGATATATGTAGAAAGAAAACCACATACAACACTTATTTGACTGCCCGACATAACCAACTCAACATCCCACAATTATACACAAAAGCATGTATTGCACACAATTTTGATTTTTAAGATTTTAAAAAATTATTCATGGTTGGTGATGTTAGTAGACGGATTTCTATCCTATATCAATGACGTTGCCAGAACTCCCAAGTATGAGCAAATAAATTATGGTGTTCCGGACCACAATAATTTATTTGCCCCACCAGGGCTTCCTGGTAATAAATATACTACTCAGTTTCTAGAGGTTCTCAGCGTGTAGAGACTAACTTAGGATTATAGTCTAGGTTCTTTAAAGATACCTAGTTCGCTATAAACAAAGACTCTGATACCATCTTCTTTCACACCCCGACTCGCAGCGGAAGATAAATGTAGGGTGCGCAGACACGTGGTAATTCTCTGTAGTTTAAAAACATGATATCATAAACAGAGAGAACCTCGGTTACAACATACTACTAATATTATATTACAACCCACAATTCATGTACGGTACTATGAGCTACTACAGCTCTTATTCTGTTACAGTTCACTATCCAAGCCATCCACACGCACGTTCCTTATTCCTGTTTAGTCTTACCTGAAATGCATGTTAGTTTTAAAAAGGGTCAGCTAAACGTTGCGTGAGTTCCACTGGTTTAGTTGTTGTGTAACCATATGTGTTAACAAGTTTAATTGCACAAGTTACAGTTCACGGATTTATCACCACAAACACCTTCAGCTAGCAGGACCGTGTTACAACAAGCATCTGCGGCTCACCGGACCGTGTCATAACAGACACCTTCAGCTTCTCGGACCGTGTTACAACAAGCACCTTCAGCTTGCCAGACCGTGTCATAACAGTCACCTTCAGCTTGCCGGACCGTGGGTTATAATCTTTACATCATCACAAGTTGGTGCAATTAACACAGTTTTGTAACATGCAAACCATCTCAGAAAACAGTAACACAGTTTAAAAGTGGTGGAGTGAAACTCACTCCCAACTTGGTGTAATCAACACAGTTTTTAACATGCAAGTCCCCAGAAACAGGAAAACAATTTAAAAGCGGGGAAGTGAAAACTTACAGTACGAGTAGTAGTCTCAACGAAAGGGTGATCAGGCCACTGGATCAACTTTAATAGCAAGCATGCAAGTACGAACTCAAATCAGTATCTAGGTTGGTAATGGTTATAACTTGGTTCTGGTCAGGAGTTTTACTCCGGATTGAGTCTATAGGACACTGGTATGGTGATGGATGTCAGGGTAGTATTAGTTTTCAGTTTGGCTTCCGGGCACCGTTTCGCGTGCCAGCCAAAGTCAGTAGTTTAACATGTCCAGATAATGCGGGAATACCAATAGTGCCAACACGTTGTCAAATCAAGTCGTCCTATTTACACACACATGTAAGTTTACACATACAAGTGGTTAGGTGACCTTTATCCCACAAATATGGGAAGCCTAGCTCAAACAAAGAATTCCCAAGTGATTCGATTCGAGTGTTGTGTAAAAGGGTGGTGTTTGACTTGTTTTATAAAAAGGGATTTAAGTTTTCAAAAAGTTCTAGTTTTAGAAAACTTTATGTACCATACATTTGCATGCATTCAAATTCATGGTACCTTAGTGAAAACCAATTTTCAAGGTTATTTTAATAAAACCTATTTTATTATAAAATCATTAACCTTTAATAAAACCTTTTATTAACCACTTTAGTGATTTTTAAAGAACCAATTTTAAGCTGTGTGTTGTTTATTAGTTTGTTATAGCATCCATATCCACATATCATCCTAACAACACAATAAAACAACCATACTTCCGGTCCTTTTGCGTCAAAGCAGTTAGCGATTGGCGATACGTGAGAAGTTTTCGATGAAGCGACGGTAATATCTTGCCAGTCCCAAGAATTGGCGTATCTCTTTTGGAGATTTCGGCGTAGGCCAATTCTTGATCGCTTCTATCTTGCTTGGATCTACATGAATTCCATACGAATCCACCGCATGTCCTAAAAATTGCACGGCTTGCAACTAAAAGTCGCACTTAGACAACTTAGCGTATAGTTGTTCTATTCGTAGTATTTCCAAGATAGCACGTAGGTGATGTTCGTGCTCGTCCTTACTCTTGGAGTAGATTAAGATATCATCGATGAAGACGATGACAAATTAGTAAAGGTATGGTTTACATACCCGGTTCATGAGGTCCATGAATACCGCAGGTGCATTGGTTAGCCCGAAGGGCATAACTAGGAACTCATAGTGGCGATAATGAGTTCGAAACACTGTCTTAGGAATATCGTCCTCTTGGACCTTCACTTGATGGTAACCTGACCGAAGATCTATCTTAGAAAAGTATCAAGCTCCTTGCAGCTGATTAAAAAGATCTTCGATTCTTGGAAGAGGGTAACGATTCTTAATAGTGACCTTGAAACCACGATCAAGTAACTCCTGCAGCTACGTTGATAGTTTTTGCATCTCAGACGGTGCAGGACGATATAGGGCTTTGGCAACGGGTGCCGTTCCCAGTATTAGGTCGATGCGAAACTCGACTTGCCGATTAGGCGGCTATCTGGGAAATTCCTCCGGGAATACATCGGGGTATTCACATACTACTAGGATGTCCTCAATACGCTTCTCAGCTGGTTCCTCCATCGTGACGATGGCTTAAAATACGTCACATCTTGCCGTATATGCTTCAATACCTTAAGGTGAGATATGAGGTTCAGCATGGTACCTAACTTCTCTCCCTATACCATGATCGCATTCGTCGGGGATAAAGGAATTTTCACAACCTTCTAATCACACAATGCTTTTGCACGATGGCTGGACAGCCAGCCCATTCCTACGACGATGTCAAAACTACCCAATTCTACGGGTAATAGTAATTGGTAACAGTTAAGGGTTGTAGGGCAGTTAACAATAAGTTGGTGACAGGTAATCGGTTTCCCGCTGGCAAGTTCGACGGTATAGGGTTGTTTTAAGTCAATAGCGGGCATATTCAATAATGGCAAAAACGTAATGGAAACATAACTTCTATCAGCTCCCGTATCAAATAATACCGACGCAAATTGATCAGAAACGCGGAACGTACTTGAAACTACATTGGGATCCTGGTGTGCATCACCAGGCCCCATGACAAAGGCACGACCTCGAGCTGCATTCGTGGTAGATGCTTGGTTCTGTGTATTCCTTCCTACCATCTGCTGAGCTAACTTTGGGCAACTATTTCGTAAATGCTCCGTACTGCCACATCCATGGCACGTACGGGGTAGGTAACCTGTTTCGTTGGTCGTTGGGGTTGCTGCTGTAGAGGCTGAGATTTAGGGGGTTGGAAGTGAGTTGGTTTAGGGTCTGGTTTCATGGACATCTTACAGTTTGGCAAAATGCCCATTTCTATCACACCTCGAGCATCTCACTACTTGACATGCATCATAGTGGTGGTAAGAACACTTCGGGGCCTTTCCTTTGTAGTTATCAGAGTTACCCGTGGGGTAGTCATGGTGCAACTCTGGCTAGTTGCTTTCCCATTCCTCGGTGTTGCTGCCCTGGCTCGATTACCTTCTAGGGCTTCCCGTTTATTCCCTATCACTAATCCATTCGGTCCTTCAGTGTCACTAACTTCCATTGGGTTGTAGTCCATGTCGTGCGTGTACGTGCAAACCAGTCTAACCTTGTTTTGCGGGTTGTTTGGATTGTCGTTTTGACCTACGGGTCCTAGTTTCGGGTTTGGTTGTGGGTTAGCATTGATACCGGCGCTAACCTGCGCCATAATCATGGGAATAACTGCCTGAAGCTGTTGCGCTATCATTTGCGCAATATCTGCCTCAGTCATTTGTGGTGTACGTTTCAGGGCCATTCTATTTTAAACAATAGATGTATATGTATCAAGGTCACGTATCCAGTTAACCCATATCACATATTTGGTTAAAACATATCACACACTTCATCACACACATGAGTCCACAACACATATAGTCAAAAGCATCATCATATATATATATGTAATATCGTCATCATACAAGCATCAAAATTTGCACATAGACTTAACCCATAAGGGCCGGTGATTAAGTGTGCTATCAAAACATGTCACTAAAGTGACGTACATATGCCATACTACGGAGAACATGGACTACAAAAACAACGAAACACTATGACTACATCACCACCTCGACATGGGTATAACCTAGTGCTTGGTAGGATGCACAAAAGGTACATCACCTCTATCTATGCTAGAAAGAAAACCTGCTACCAAATCTACAATGGCACCGATACATCCGTATACCAATGACCGGAAATGATCCTGCTCATGATGAACATATCCCATACCCTGCTGTAAGGCAATGATCGCCTGCTGTAAGATGATCAGGTAGTCTCCCATCGCTCTCCTATGTTGCTCGTCTTCATCCCTCGCCATCCGTAGCAAGGAGATATGCTCGAACAAATACCCCATCAAACTGCTCTCGTTGATGGGAGCAGGTGTCTCCTGATGAGGAACTGGTATGCCCCAGACAGGGGGTGTAGAGTCTCTAACCGTGCGAGAAGGGCCACCTCGCTCATAAGTATGAAAAGGAGAAAAGTCTTCTCTAGGTGGTGTCAGAAAACGGGCGGTAAAACGCTGTTGGGTCTCTATGGGTACGGGTATCGGACGAATAGGGGAAACGGGTGGTGTACACACACAGGCACAGGGACAGACACCCTCCGACGAGCCGTCTGTCGGAGGCCATGGGTGGGTATCTCGTAGGAACAAGGTGAAGAGAGTGAGTAAGCACTCCAGGTAGAAGGAGTATAAGGCTCAGGAGGAGTCTCCGATGAAGGTAAGCGGGGTGCTACCGGCTCCCACTCCCAATGCTCTGTAGCAGGAGTAGGACTCCGGGGGATCGGTCCTAACTGAATAGCAATATCTGGGGTACGACTATGCTCCGAGGAGCTAGTCGGACGTTAAGATGGAGAGTGGTAGGCGCTCGAGACCTCTCCCTCGCGCCTAGTACGAGGTCTGGGTGGGTAAGGATCACAATAGTAACCAGAAGGATCTGGCTCGTTGCTCGATGTCAAGGGGGTTATCAGCGGATCTTCCTCAGGATCGGTCTCCGTATGAGAGGTAGTCTGGCGACTAGAATGATGCGACATGATATCTGTAGAAAGAAAACCACATACAACGCTGATTTGACTGCCCGACATAACAAACTCAACATCCCTACAATTATACACATAAGCACGTATTGCACACAATTTTGATTTTTAAGATTTTAAAAAAATTAATTATGGTTGGTGACGTTAGTAGACGAATTTCCATCCTATCTCAATGACGTTCCCAGAACTCCCAAGTATAAGCAGATAAATTATGGTGTTCCGGACCACAATAATTTATTTGCCCCACCAGGGCTTCCTAGTAATAGCCACACTACTCAGTTTCTAGAGGTTCTCAGTGTGTGGAGACTAACTTAGGATTATAGTGTAGGTTCTTTAAAGATAACTAGTTCGCTATAACCGAAGGCTCTAATACCATCTTCTGTCACACCCCAACTCGCAGCGGAAGACAAATGCAGGGTGCGGCAAACATGTGGTAATTCTCCATAGTTTAAAAGCATGATATCATAAACGGATAGAACCTCGGTTACAACATACTACTAATATCATATTACAACCCACAGTTCAAGTACGGTACTAAGAGCTAATACAGCTCTTATTCTGTTACAGTTTACTATCCAAGCCATCCACACGCACGTTCCTTATTCCTGTTTAATCTTACCTGAAATGCATGTTAGTTTTAAAAAGGGTCAGCTAAACGCTGCGTGAGTTCCACTGGTTTAGTTGTTGTGTAACCATATGTGTTAACAAGTTTAATTGCACAAGTCACAGTTCACGGATTTATCACCGCAAACACCTTCAGCTAGCAGGACCGTGTTACAACAAGCACCTTCGGCTCGCCGGACCGTGCCATAACAGACACCTTCAGCTTGCCGGACCGTGTGATAAATTATTTATAAAACAATATTTAATCACATAATTAATATTAGTTATCACCAGTGGTCCAAAAATTCCCAAAATATTCCAGAACATCCTTTACATATCCAGGATCTTCTCACAGAAATTTGAGATTTTTCTGATTTCGTTTCGGTGCGTTCCCGGCTACCGAAAACTCCCAAAAACGCGGATTTTTAACCAAAATCAAAACTCAACCAATGGACTCCGAATATTCCTAGAACATTCCCCATATGTTCCTTAGTGTCCCTGTAAAATTTGGTGATTTATTAAATTCGTTGGTAATTTTTCCGAAATTCTTTCGGTAAAACAGTCAAAAATTCACCACAAATCGTAGGAAATTCCAAAAATATTAAAATTTTCCGTGGACCTTCCTGACAATACCCTTCATCACCACACCATTTTTAGCTCAATCCAAGTATCACAGACCAATTTATAGTCAAAACAATAATCTGCCTACTCTAGATTTGGTTTTTGGGCGATATACCAAGCGCAAGCTTTGTTTCCGCAAGTTTTTCGTGAGTCCAGAAGGGTGTAGGAGCTTTATTCAGTACCTACACATCAAGTACAATCCAAATGTGCAAGAACTTAGATCAATCAAGCTTTGTTTCATTGTTTTTCGGTTAATCGAAAGAGTATCAAAACCCAAAGATTTGTGATCATGGCTGCCATATAACACCAGGGAATTCCCAAGGTGTTCTTATTCAGCCCATACACTTATTTAAACCTTCAAAAATATTCGATTAAAATGAGTTTTTCGGTTAGAAATCATGTTTAATCAAGAAAACATGATTAAAACCATAAGAACCATGGTTTATACCTTTGATTTGAAGTTGTTAAGAAGATGATCAGCTGAGATTTATGTTGTTTATGGCAGAATTTGAGAGCTTTTGGTGGAATTTTGAGAAATTTATGAAAGAATTAAATAAAAAATAAAAATAAAAATATATATAGGGGTCCATGTGGGACACCTCGTGCTTCGTAATATGCGCTAAAAGATTATTTTTATCTTTGGTTTTGCATTTAGGTTCGTTTTCAGGTCCGTACGCGTTCTCGATTTACGAAACGGGCTCTGTTTTTCACGTTCTTAGTGTCAAAAGACTCGGTTTTAAAAATCATGCATAACCGTCTCAAAATCTGAACCCAGTTACATTTTGATCATAAAAGTCTCTTATTAGGGTGGTTTAAGTGTTTTTAAGCTTGATCGATAGTTCCTTGCACATTTGGTTGCCTTATTCTATGCCCAAAACGAAGGTGTTTCCCTAACCGAGAAGCTACTTCGTTTTGTGTTCCCGGGCTTCAATTAGCTTCAAACCTTATGTCACAGTCTGTGGCACAAAACTAAGTTGTTTCTGGAACTCGGAATCTTAAATGATGCTACCGATAACCTAATAATCAACGTCAAAGGTTTAATGCGATGTTAAACGTCAAGTCTCTGTTTAACACGTTGTTCAAGGCTAAGGACACTAACCTCGCATCGTTGGCCCTTAATAGTGTCATGTTAACCATGACGTGCTCTCGGATTCCTCCGAGACATAATAATGATTGCTCAGTATAGCACACAAGTCATACAAGTTTGCAAAGTTTATGCACATTTATTGCTCTAAGCATGATTTAAAGTTTAGGATCCATTAAGGGGTACCTGGTTTCGTCATCAGTATCACACCAATGCAACTTGGGAGTTTCGATGTCATAGTAGGCATGGACTGATATCATGCTGATGTAATCTGTTTTGATAAGATTGTTCGTATACCTCTTCCACCTGGTCAAATCTTAAAAGTTCATGGAGAGGAACCTTCTAGTAAAACTCATGACATGTACCCAAGCCCAAAAATACCTAAGAAAGAGATATGTAGCCTTCTTGGCACATGTCATATAGGAGAAAGGAAAGGGCAAGAATATTCAAGATATCCCCATGGTTCAGGATTTTCCCGAAGTGTTTCTAGAAGAATTACATGGTTTACCCTCGGTACGCCAAGTAGAATTCCGTATTGACCTTGTACCTGGTGCCAAGCCAATTGCCAAATCCCCTTACCTTCTTGCACTATCTGAAATGCAAGAATTGTCGAAATAACTCCAAGAGTTATCAGATAAAGTATTTATCCATCCAAGCTTCTCACCTTGGGGTGCTACTGTGCTTTTTGTGAAAAAGAAGGACGGATCCTTTCGCATGTGCATCGATTATCGTGAGCTCAAAAAACTAAGAATTAAAATTTGATATCCCATACCTCGTCTTGATGATCTTTTTGATTAGCTACAAGGTGCTACCTGGTTTTCAGAAATTGATCTTCGTTCTTGGTATCATCAAATTCCTGTACAAGAAGAAGATATTTCCAAAACTGCTTTTCGAACCCGATACGACCATTACGAGTTCACTGTTGTAACACCCCAACCGCGTAAAAACAACAAACTACGAAGAAATGTCGGGGAGTCACGTTAACAGATTGTCACAACAACACATGGTATTTGAAGTTTTGTTTTTTTGAATTTTAATAAGATTACATTGTTATATTGTCTTGAGATTACACAACTAAACAAACATGGTTATTGTCTTGCTTATTTTAAGGCACTAGAGTCCATGTTCAATCCTACATGAGCACGCATCAGTATCATCAAGCATTGTTCCCTGAAACATATGTGAAAACGAGTCACCATCAAAGAATGCGGCGAGTACATAGGTTTTGTAAGTGTGTCAAATTCATGGCCTTACATCTTCGTTGCAATATCTTGTCCGACTAATGAGTTGTTACATGAAAATTTGTATAAAAAATGTTGATATTGCAATATAGTTTAACCAACCAAATAAGTTGGTTAATATTTGTAAAAGTCCCGTTTGCCATGAATCTTGACCAAAAAAATTTCTTTTGTAAAACCGAGTAGTAAATCGATTTAAAAGAAAACTTCGTATGGTTTATATCTTTAATTGAAAATTGTTACGTGACATCGTTCAAAAACATTGTTCCAAGAAATTTAGATAAGGCCACGAAATGTATTACAATAAAAGCACTTATATATAGGAAGTACAAGCGGCGTATCCACCGTGCTTTTATCACATTACGTCCGTCACGTTATCTAAATCACTTACCATAAATCAATCGTCCAAATCATCTTTGTTTTAAACCGAATCGTCCTTATCATAAACCAATCGTCTTTGTCATAATCCAATCGTCATTGTCATACATAAATCGTCCTTGTTTTAATTGTGAAAACTTTTGGTCGTTTTGTTGAATACATTCAAACCTTTGTTGACTCGTCTATACCACCAAAGGGTATCTTTAAATTGCAATAACAAACCACCAAAGGGATTGTTAAAGTAAACAGTTTTGGTTGTTCCCCAAACTTCCCCACAAACCCTGGGAACCTTGGTAACGGGATTGTTAGTCCTATGGTACCATAACTTACTACTGGTGGCCTTGGCCAAAGTTCATGAATGTTATTCTTGTCCTCAATACAACGCACCAACAAGTTCATTCACATTGTTGAAATCGTCGTGTTAAATATAAACCATAGCATTTGTAATTTGAAAGCTTGAAGAAAATTTGCACATATGAATCACCCCAAAACATTTGCTAAACATAAAAGAGGGGAACAATGTACTCACTTGTGATTGCAATAAAGTCCTTGTTCAAGAAGATAAACCAAGATCAAGAGTCCCTGAAATCAAGCGTGTCCTAAAATTGGATAATTGTGTAAATATCGGGATTTTAATCGGCGGATCGGATAGAATGAGACCTTATAAACCAAATGAGTATTGGAGCTCATATGACATGGTTTATGAAGTTAACATTCTGAGTTGAAAAGATTCTTAAGTGCTTTTGACCCGTTAAGGTAGTTTAAGCCACTTTAACGCCTCATTTACGTAACTACGTGTTCGGATAGTTAAATATGTGTTATGAAAATTCTAAATTACCAAACATGTTTAATAATGTTATTTAATCAGATTCTATGTCAAAACTTATGTAACATATGTTTATAGTTGATGTATTTATAAAAAGGCATTTTGGTCACTACTGAAGATTATATCAACTAATTATCATAACACAACCAAATGACATGTCCATAAGGTATAACCTCAGAGGGTTATTCCCTTAATAATTATGGTCATAAATACATATTTGGTCGGGTCCAAAGATCAACCAAACGGGTCAGATTCGAAAGTCAAAGCGGTGGTCAAAACCGCTAGACGTACGGCTCTAAACAAGCACTATACTAAAAGTGACAAGTTAGACATGTTTTGATATGTCTAATGAAGTTGTAAAACAGTTTTGGTACCAAAACGAACTATTTTGATACTCGAAATCAGTTCCGTCATAAAAATGCGTATTTATCACCTTTTGACCAAAACTTTGACTTGTCAAAATGACTAGAAAAGATGGAAATCAGTGGGTATGATCATTAAGGACCATAACCATCTTGATTATCATCATATTGCAAGGTTCAAATGGACTTTATGTTGATCAATTCATGATCAAATCTGGAAATCAAGTAAAAGTAAAACTATGTGACTTTTAGTCCAGTTAAACTACAAGAATTGAACAAAGCATGATTGAAAGCACTTAGAAACACTATAGGAATGCCAAGATCTCAAAGATTGATCACCCAAAGTGTTGCAACTTCAGTTTGTAGCAGAAAATGAGTTGACTAAAACTTTTCATGAATGATGAACATGGGTATTTATAAATTTCTTTGAGTTTCTAGGAGTAAGACAAGTGTCCATGACTCACCAACATGTTAGATTAGTGTCCCATACTTGTCAAATGCAGAGATTAGGGTGGCAAGTTCGTTTGATGAGTCATTGAGCGAATTAACCAGCTGCTGCCACCTTTCTGATGTGCTGGAGCACACTTACGGACCGTATGGGTCCAATGCTTACGGTCCGTAAACATGTGGTCTGGCAGCAAGTTTCAAATAATGGCATAACAGGCCCCTGCACACGTTTCGTCGCGTTTTTAGCACTTCTAACACCCGTTAACCTGATTTTTAAGCTCCATAAGGACGATAAAGCATAGGGAACCTGATTTTTAAGCTCCATAAGGACGATAAAGCACGGGAAGCAAAATTTGTCTATTGTCCGATTAGGCGGAAACTAATGACAAGTTAAACAAATAACAAGAATTACTCATTTAATAGTTGTTTTCATTGATCTTAAGTTCAATACATTCGAGATCCGGATCCGACAGAGCTTCGCCTCTGATTTGACAAAGTTACAAATGAATGAGACAAGCTAGGTATAGAGTAGTACAAGTTCGCTCATGGAAGGTATGAGTTCGCCCGAACTTGCCTTAGCAAGTTCGTCCGAACTTGACAATCCAAGTCCTTCATGGGCGAACTTGACCCTATTTCACATAAATACTCCGTATAGCTAGCCTAATCAATTCTATTCTATACAGACGCGATATAAGACTAATATACAAACATTATGCATCAATAGACTCCCTCTTGGATATCTACTTTGTCTTGTTCGGTCTTCAAAAACTCTCGTTTATTCCAGACTCGTTCTCGTGTAATGACGAAGGCAACAGACATATGCACCAACAGCGGTTTTCGGTTAATTACGACAAAAATCTTATCGAACGCGTGCGCGGCCGTAAAAGCGAAGATTTTAATGATTACAAAAATTTTTGGATGCGCGTACATGTCCCGGATTAAGAGATACGCGAATTGGCATGGTTTCGCAGGATTTGCAAAATAGCCCCTCAAGTTACAAAAGTGTGATTTTGCCATACCGAAGCCCTCGAAACTTATTTCTAAGCTATGATAAGGGTATTTAGGGATTTTTAGCTTATGCCCTTGTTTCGGAGTGTGCATTGCTGTGACATCCCGGTTTTTCGGATAACTTAAACGCAATACTTGTCGAATAAATTGTATGCTACGTATTAAACGTGTACGAGTTAGTGAATACGTAATGTGCGATTATGTGATTGTTTTAGTTATAAAATATTTATAGTAAATATGTAGACGAACTGAACCGAACCGCGACACGAACCAACCTCGATTCCTTGTGACTCTAGGAGTTAACCAAGTTTTAAACCTTAAACTCAAACTACTCAGCCGCGTGCAACCCAAACCAAACCAACCCAAGTCCCTTCGGCCGCGTGCAACCCAAACCGAACCAACCCAAACCACTCTCGGCCGAGAACAAGGATCAAACCCAAACCGCAACCCATTCCCTCATCTCTTTGCGCCTATATATACTAACACATGCATACCCCTTCAAAACACAAAACCCTAGTGAGAAAGAAGCCGACGGCAGCCCCTTGTTCACCTCCATTCGGTCGCGAGATCAGCCCATTTGTTCACTTCCTCGATCACAAACAGCCTACTTCATCATCATCTCTCGGTCGCAACTATCTTTGATCACCGGTTCCTCATCTCACTCACGGATGCAATTAGCGGTCCCATCCCTTACAACTTCTTTGCTACACTAACCGAGCAACTAAAGGTGAGTTCACGGCCCCTAACTTTATCCGGTTTTTAAACAACAGGGGGAGAAACATGTATACACTCTTCAAACTCAATCTCTTTACGTTATACGAAATTAACGTCACATAACTATTCGGTAACTAAGTTGATGTTAATGTAATGTTATGGTCACTAAAGCAGCTATATCACTTAAGTCCTCGTCAATCTCTCAGATCGTTAGTATTGGGTTTTAATAGCGGGGGCATTATAAGTAGTACTACTGGGCCAGACAAGCCCCATCCGAGCTAGTCGCGCTAGCCGACCGGGTATGGTCAACGGGTGAATAATTTGGCCTAACTTCGCCATGGTCAGTGATAGGCCTGGCAACACGGAGGCACAACAGTCAGCTTCGATCGCGAACTCTTACGTGACATAACTTTAGGCTAGCTACCTATATATGTTAACATTGAACTTAATTACGAAACAACTAT
The DNA here is from genome assembly GCA_947069175.1 of Scalesia atractyloides. Taxonomy (NCBI): domain Eukaryota; kingdom Viridiplantae; phylum Streptophyta; class Magnoliopsida; order Asterales; family Asteraceae; genus Scalesia; species Scalesia atractyloides. Next base: position 50,134,772 of record CAMTDV010000005.1, on the reverse strand, counting down.
ATTATCCCGGGTTAGGGATAATGGAAACAACTATATTATCCCGGGTTAGGGATAATGGAGACAACTATATTATCCCGGGTTAGGGATAATGGAAACAACATCATTATTATTCTGGGTTTGGAATAATGGAAACAACATCATTATTATTCTGGGTTTGGAATAATGGAAACAACAACTTTATTATTCCGGGTTTGGAATAATGGAACCAACATCATTGTTATTCCGGGTTGGGAATAATGGAACTAAATCGTTATCCCGGGTTAGGGATAACGGGGGAATCAAACTCATAACCGAACAAACGAATTTATGAAAACCTGTGAACTCACTCATCTTTAATGTTGACACTTGTTTCTTTACATGTTTCTCAGGACGCTAGGAGCTCTAGGTGCACTCACATGCATTGAACAAGACATCTTTTATCGAGTCTCATTTACAAACGTTGTTTTGGGTTTTTCATTTGTTTTGGCGTTTGTGTTGGCGCCCGTTTCTCTACTTATTTTATGCTTCCGCTCAACCACTTAAACTAATGCTTCCGCTAAACTTTGGTAACTAACTAAGACAACCTAAAATCTACGATGATTGGTTAATCAAATGATTTTTGGAAAACGTATTATCAAATCATATAGAGTCGTTCGACGTACTAGTGTTTCAGATTCTGGTTTGTTCACACGCCTCGCGGTAAAACTCCGCAAGTGGAAATTGAGGGTGTGACAATTGCTACGAGAATCGGTAGACTTTTGTAGTTTGTCATAAATAGTCCCCGTGATCGAAAAGGCTTGTTTTTGAGATATTAGACCCTTCAAAACTCTAAGTTATGCAAAGTATATTTAAAGTATTTTAAGCTTATGTCATTATTCCAGAGTGTACGTCACGATAAACTGATTATGCTTAGGTAACAGTTTGCGATTTCACTTCCAGGAGTTGTTTAAGAGTTCGGAATCGTGCAAGAATTGAATATGTGCAATTGTCATGATAAAATACAAAACTCATAAATAAAACACAGAATTTCATTGATTGATAACTTGTTCATAATCGTTACAGATTCCGAGATACTACAAATGTCACAGTCTCCCCTACTTTAGGAAATTTGGTCTCGAAATTTAATTAGAGGAAACTTGTGGAAATAGATGTGGGTATTTCGCTTTCATTTGATCCTCTCGTTCCCAAGTAAATTATGGGCCACGTTTGGATTCCCAACGAACTTTGACTATCGGAATTTGTCTTCATTTAAGTTTCTTAACTTCACAGTCCATAATCTCCACTGGCTTCTCGATAAAGTGCATTGTATCATCAACGTGAATTTCATCGAGTGGGATGTGAAGATTTGCGTCGACTAAACATTTCTTGAGATTGGACATGTGGAATGCTGGGTGAACGTTCCCAAGTTTAGGAGGTAGCTCAAGTCGGTAGGCCACCTTTCCAATTCTTTCGACGATCTTGAATGGTCCAACGTATCGTGGCGCAAGTTTTCCTTTCTTCCCAAATCTGACTACTCCTTTCCAAGGGGATACCTTGAGTAGGACATGATCACCGACTTGGAATTCCAAGGGCTTGTGTTGCTTGTCCGCATAACTCTTTTGACGGCTTCTAGCTGTCAAAAGATTATCGCGTATTCTCTTGACTTTGTCTGTTATGTCATGAATAAGTTCAGGTCCAGTAAACTGAGACTCTCCAACTTCGTTTCAACAGACAGGTGAACGACATTTTCGACCGTATAAAGCTTCGAAAGGCGCCATGTTTATGCTGGCATGATAACTATTGTTGTAAGAGAATTCGATCAACGGTAGATGCGAATCCTAATTACCACCAAAGTCGATCACACAAGCTCTAAGCATATCCTCCAGTGTTTGAATTGTTCTTTCAGTTTGTCCATTTGTTTGAGGATGATAAATAGTGCTAAGATTGAGTTTGGTTCCCATAGCAGTTTGCATGGTCTTCCAAAAGTGAGATGAGAACCGAGCATCTCTGTCAGATATAATGTCCAAAGGAACACCATGACGAGATACAATCTCATCGACATAGATTTTGGCGAGCTTGTCAGCAGAGTAGTCCTCATGAATTGCCAAAACGTGTGCTGACTTTGTTAGACAATCAATGACTACCAAATAGCATCATGATCTCTAGATGTGCGTGGTAGTTTAGTAATGAGATCCATCGCAATGTTCTCCCATTTCCATACAGGTATTTTTGGTTGTTCAAGCAAACCAGATGGGTGTTGGTGTTCGGCCTTTACTTTGAGACAAGTTAGGCATTTCGACACATACAAGGCAATATCGGATTTCATACCCGGCCACCAGTACTGGGTACGGAGATCCTTGTACATTTTGTCTGCACCAGGATAGATTGAATAATGAAACTTATGAGCTTTGTCCATCAATAAGGTGCGAAGATTGTCTTGGCTTGGAACCCACAAACGGTTCAAATAATAAAGTAATCCATTGTCTTTCGTCTCGAGTTGAAGCCCAAGTGATGTGGTAATTCATTACCCATCATACCTTGTATAGCACAAGTACGCTGAGCTTGAAGGATACGTGTTTGGATATCAGACTGAATTCGAAGAAAATGAACCTTGACACGTTCCTTGCGACTAAGCGCATCAGCCACAACATTCGCCTTACCAGGATGGTAGCAAATCTCGAAATCATAATCATTTAAAAGTTTGACCCAACGTCGTTGTCTCATGCTCAGCTCCTTCTGATTGAATATGTGCTGGAGGCTTTTGTGATCAGTGAAAACCACACATTTCGTACCATAAAGATAGTGCCCCCAAATCTTGAGAGCAAAAACTACAGCACCTAACTCAAGATGATGAGTTGTGTAGTTCTTCTCGTGGACCTTCAATTGTCTTGATGCATATGCTATGACTTTATTGCGTTGCATAAGAACACAACCAAGGCCTAGCTTCGATGCGTCACAATAGACAACAAAATCATCGTTGCCGTCAGGTAAAGATAGAATAGGAGCATCGTAGAGATTTTGTTTTAACGTTTGAAAGGCTTCCTCTTGTTTGGGTCCCCACTCAAAAGGCTTATTCTTCTGAGTTAGAGTGGTGAGGGGAACCGCGATCTTTGAGAAGTTCACGATGAATCGATGGTAATAACCAGCAAGACCAAGAAATGAACGAACTTCTGTGGGAGTAGTGGGTGTGTTCTAATCCTTAATTGCAGCGATTTTGGAAGGATCCACATGTATACCTTGCTCGTTGACTATGTGACCCAAAAACTGAACTTCTTTCATCCAGAACTCGCATTTGGAGAATTTGGCATATAGTTGTTCTTTCTTTAGAAGTTCCATTGTCAAACGAAGATGTTATTCGTGCTCGGCTTGCGACTTAGAATAAATGAGAATGTCATCGATAAAAAAAATGATGAACTTGTCCAAATAAGGTTTACAAACCCGATTCATCAAGTCCATGAATACGGCAGGTGCATTTGTCAAGCCGAATGGCATAACAGTGAACTCATAATGACCGTATCTTGTGCGGAAAGCAGTCTTGGGAATATCTTACTCGAGTACATGAAGCTGATGATACCCAGAACGCAGATCGATCTTGGAGAAACATGTAGCACCTTGTAATTGATTAAAAAGATCATCAATGCAAGGTTGGGGATATCGATTCTTGATCGTGAGTTTGTTGAGCTCACGATGATCGATACACATACGGAAGGATCCATCCTTCTTTTTCACAAATAAGACAAGAGCACCCCATGGAGAATAGCTCGGACGAATGAAACCTTTGCCAGATAACTCTTGCATTTCTGACGGTGCAAGACGGTAAGGAGATTTCCTATTGGGTTGGCACTAGGTACAAGATTAATACAGAATTTAACTTGGCGTGCTAGAGGTAAACTAGGTAAGTCTTCGGGAAACACCTCAGGATAATCCCGAAGAACAGGGATATCTTGGATATTTTTACCCTTGCCTTTCTGTTTCATGATATGTGCTAAGAAAGCCACATAGTTCTTTCGTAGATATTTCTGGGCTTGGGTACAATTCATGAGTTTTAGATTACCAGAATGTTTCTCCCCACGAACTTCCAAGACTTTACCAGAGGAAAGAGGTATACGAACTATCTTGTCAAAATAAATAACTTCGGCATGATGCTTGGCTAACCAATCCATTCCAATAATAATGTCGAAACTCCCAAGTTGCATTGGCGTGAGGTCAATAGAAAACAAATGATTGTTGAGGTTTAACTGGTAATTTCGAATGAAGTGATCGAGCACAAGAGGTTCACCATTAGCGACTTCTACTGTCAAAGGATTTCCTAGTCTAGTTCTCGGCATCGAAAGCATAGATTCAAAAGTTAAAGACACAAAACTTCTATCAGCACCCGAATCGAAAAGAACTGAAGCAGGACAATTGTTAACAAAGAACGTACCATATACGCATTCATTATCAGCACGGGCTTCGTTAGCGTTGATATTGAATGCTCGTCCAGGAGCTTGATTGGCATTCGCTAGTCTTGGATAGTTGTTTCTATAGTGACCCATTTCACCACAATTATAACATGAACCTGGTGGGAAGTGAGGTCGAGCAACATTTGCTTGAGGTTGAACAGGGTTTGGGTTAGCTTGGTTCTGGTTGAAACGACAGATGTTGGCTAAGTGACCAAGTTTTCCGCAGGAGGTACACTGACGACATGGCTGGTGAATTTGGTGATGACCATTGCACCGGTTGCACAACGGTGCAGTACCAGCGTATGGTTTCCTTACAAGAGGTTGAGCTGGTTAGTTTTGGGGAGCTTGATTGGGTTGAGCAACTGGAGCGGGTTGTGCAGGTTGAGCAGTAACAGCAAAGTTCTGAGAAGCCTTATGCTTCTTCGATCATTTGGAATGATCGGCTTTGTTTCCCTTCAGTTTCTCTTGAATGGAATTAGCAGCAGATCTCTTATTGCCCTTGCGCAGAAGTTTCCCCTTTTTGACCTAGACTCGGTCAAAGTTGCAGCAAGTTCAATAGCCTGGCGAACGGTAGTGGGGTTACTGCCAGTGACGATATCCTGAACCGGATCAGGCAAACCATCGATATATTTTTCAATCGCCTTATCCAAAGGCGTCACCATCCCTGGACATACCAAACTCAACTCTTCGTATCTGTCAGTATAAGCACGATTCTTGCCACTGTCTTACTTCAAGTCATGGAATTCATTCTCAAGCGCCCTCTGCTCGTGACGAGGACAGAATTCCTTCATCATCAAAGCTCGAAGCTCCTCCCAAGTTTGTGCCATGGCCACTTCAGCACCCCTATCCCTCATAATACCATTCCACCATGTAAGAGCTCTCTTTTTTAACACACTCGATGCAAACTCAACTTTACGCTCATTAGGACATTGAACATGTCGAAACGTGCTTTCGAGACTTTCAAACCACTGAAGAAGCCTAGTAGCTCCCTTAGACCCAGTGAACTGAAGTGGTTTAGCTGAACAAAATTGTTTATAGTTGCACGGAGCTGGTGCATTATTATTGTTGTTGTTGTTCGCTTGGTTGAGTTGGGTCACGAGATTCGGGAGTACTGCAGCAATTTCTTGAGCGATGAGTGCTTCCATTTCGGCATTTTGAGTTGTATCACGTCGAGGAGGCATTCTAGAAAAGAAAACATGGGGAAAGATATGAGATTTTGATATTGAAATAAATCAAGAGAACTATTGAAAATATCAATGAAATAAAGATGGTGGTCATTCGTTCATTTCTCAAAACAAACCAAAGACACAGTGACTAATCAAAGTAAATGGGTCTTTATAATGTATCGCGAACACATGCTTTAGCCTATAAGTGGACAATCACCCCAAGAGTTCCCAAGAAAGAGTGACTGGTCCGATTAAGTGGATTTGTACGAACACTCTAGCCTTAGACAGAAAACTCAGGGTACATGCACCCACCCTTCCAGATTGCACGTGTTCACATTAATAAAACCCAAACTTTGACGAGATTTTGAAAACTTTCAAGACTTGAAGCCGAAAATGATTCATCTAAGAAAAGATGTTTTCTTGTAAAAAGTTTTTGGAAAAGATTTTTGTTACTTTTGTATTGTTTTTGGTAATCACCAAAGATAGGTGACAGTATTGTGTTTTAAATCTAAACGTAGGAAAACTCACGTTAGGGTCCTAGGAAGGTTATAGTCTAGGTCAAAGCAATACTAATAACCTAATTCCCTATAACCAGTGCTCTGATACCAATCTGTAATACCCCAACCGCGTAAAAACAAAAAACCACGGCGGAAACGTCGGGGAGTCACGTTAACAGATTGTTACAACAACACATGGTATTTGAAGTTTCGATTTATTGAATTATATTGTCTTGAGATTACACAACTAAAAAAACATGGTTATTGTCTTGCTTATTTTAAGGCACTAGAGTCCATGTTCAATCCTACGTGAGAACGCATCAGTATCATCAAGCATTGTTCCCTGAAACATATGTGAAAACGAGTCAGCATAAAAGAACGCCGGCGAGTACATATGTTTTGTAAGTGTGTCAAATTCATGGCCGTACATCTTCGTTGCAATATCTTGTCAGACTAAGTGAGTCGCTACATGAAAATTTGTATCAAAATGTTGATATTGCAATATAGTTTAACCAACCAAAACAAGTTGGTTAGTATTTGTAAAAGTCTCGTTGGCATGAATCTTGACCAAAACATTTCTTTTGTAAAACCGAGTAGTAAATCGATTTAAAAGAAAACTTCGTATGGTTTATATCTTTAAGTGAAAATCGTTACGTGACATCGTTCAAAAACATTGTTCCAAGAAATTTAGATAAGGCCACTGAATGTAATACGATAAAGCACTTATATATAGGAAGTACTAGCGGCGTATCCACCGTGTTTTTATCACATTACGCCCGTCATGTTATCTAAATCACTTACCATAAATCAATCGTCCAAATCGTCTTTGTTATAAACTAAATCGTCCTAGCCATAAACCAAATTGTCCTTCTCATAACCAATCGTCTTTGCCATAATCCAATCGTCATGGTCATAAATAAATCGTCCTTGTTTTAATTGTGAAAACTTTTGGTCGTTTTGTTGAATACATTCAAACCTTTGTTGACTCGTCTATACCACCAAAGGGTATCTTTAAATTGCAATAACAATCCACCAAAGGGATTGTTAAAGTAAACAGTTTTGGTTGTTCCCCAAACTTCCCCACAAACCCTGGGAACCTTGGTAACGGGATTGTTAGTCCTATGGTACCATAACTTACTGCTGGTCGGCTTGGCCAAAGTTAATGAATGTTATTCTTGTCCTCAATACAACACACCAACAAGTTCGTTCACATTGTTGAAATCGTCGTGTTAAATATAAACCATAGCATTTGTAATTTGAAAGCTTGTAGAAAATTTGCACATAAGAATTACCCCAAAACATTTGCTAAACATAAAAGAGGGGAACAATGTACTCACTTGTGATTGCAATAAAGTCCTTGTTCAAGAAGATAAACCAAGATCAAGAGTCCCTGAAAGCGTGTCCTAAAATTGGATAATTGTGTAAATATCAGGAGTTTAATCGGCAGATAGGATAGAATGAGACCTTATAAACCAAATGAGTATTGGAGCTCATATGACATGGTTTATAAAGTTAACATTCTGAGTTGAAAAGATTCTTAAGTGTTTTTGACCCGTTATGGTAGTTTAAGCCACTTTAACCCGTCATTTACGTAACTACGTGTTCGGATGGTTAAATATGTGTTATGAAAATTCTAAATTACCAAAAAATGTTTAATAATGTTATTTAATTAGATTATATATCAAAACTTATGTCACATATATTTATAGTTGAGTTATTTGTAAAAAGGGCATTTTGGTCATTATTGAAGATTATATCAACTAATTATCATAATACTAACCAAATGACATGTCCATAAGGTATAACCTCATAGGGTTATTCCATTAATGATTATTGTCATAGATATGTATTTGGTTGGGTCCAAAGATCAACCAAACGGGTCAGATTCGAAAGTCAAAGCGGTGGTCAAAACCGCTAGACTTACGGCTCTAAACAAGCACTATACTAAAAGTGACAAGTTAGACATGTTTTGATATGTCTAATGAAGTTGTAAAACAGTTTTGGTACCAAAACGAACTATTTTGATATTCGAAATCAGTTTCATTATAAAAATGTGTATTTATCGCCTTTTGACCAAAACTTTGACTTGTCAAAATGACAAGAAAAGATGGAAATCAGTGGGTATGATCATTAAGGACCATAACCATCTTGAATATCATCATATTGCAAGGTTCAAATGGACTTTATGTTGATCAATTCATGATCAAATCTGGAAATCAAACAAAAGTCAAACTTTGTGACTTTTAGTCCAATTAAACTACAAGAATTGAACAAAGCATGATTGAAAGCACTTACAAACACTATAGGAACGCCAAGATCTCAAAGATTGATCACCAAAAGTTTTGCAACTTCAGTTTGTAGCAGAAAATGAGTTGACTAAAACTTTTCATGAATGATGAACATGGGTATTTATAGATTCGTGGAGTTCTAGGAGTAAGACAAGTGTCCATGACTCACCAACATGTTAGATTAGTATCCCATACTTGTCAAATGCAGACATTAAGGTGGCAAGTTCGTTTGATGAGTCATTGAGCGAATTAACCAGCTGCTGCAACCTTTCTGATGTGTTGGAGTACACTTACGGACCATATGGGTCCAATTCTTATGGTCCGTAAGCATGTGGTCTGGCAGCAAGTTTCAAATAATGGCAGAACAAGCCCCTACACACGTTTTGTGGCGTTTTGGCACTTCTAACACCTGTTAACCTGATTTTTAAGCTCCATAAGGATGATAAATCATAGGGAACTTGAAAAATGCTCAGAAATGTTTCATATGTCGGTTCGTTTGGTCGTACGGTTGTGGTTTTCGGTTAATTACGACGAAAATCGTATCAAACGCGTGCGCGACCGTAAAAGCGAAGAGAATGATATTTTTGAATTCCAATCATTAATATACAAGATTTTAATGATTAAAAAATTTTTGGATGCGCGTACATGTCCCGGATTAAGAGATATGCGAATTGGCATAGTTTCGCAGTATTTGCAAAATATCCCCTAAAGTTACAAAAGTGTGATTTTGCCAAACCGAAGTCGTCGAAACTCATTTCTAAGTTATGATAAGGGTATTTAGGGTATGTTTAGCTTATGAACTTGTTCTGGAGTGTGCGTTGCCACAAGAATCGGTAGACTTTTGTAGTTTGTCATAAATAGTCCCTGTGATCGAAAAGGCTTGTTTTTGACATACCAGACCCTTCAAAACTTGTTTCTAAGTTACGCAAAGGATATTTAAAGTGTGTTAAGCTTGTGTCATCATTCCGGAGTGTACGTCGCGATAAACTGATTATGCTTACGTAACAGTTTGTGATTTCACTTCCAGGAGTCGTTTATGTTGATGCATATGTCTGTTGCCTTCGTCATCGCACGAGAACGAGTCTGGAATAAAAAAGAGTTTCTGAAGACCGAACAAGACAAAGTAGATATCCAAGAGGGAGTTTATTGGTGCATAATGTCTATAGAATAGTCTTGTATCGAGTCTGTATAGTATAGATGAAACGAGGCGTATTTAAGTGTATTTTAGGACAAGTTCGCTCGAGGATGTTGATGAGAAGTCAAGTTCGGGCGAAATTCTATCCCTCTCCAGCGAACTTCATTACCTATATATACCTAGCTTTCCCAATTCATTTGTAACTCTGTCAAATCAGAGGCGAAGCTCTGTCGGATCCGAATCTCGAATGTATTGAACTTAAGATCAATGAAAAGAACTATTAAATGAGTAATGCTTGTTATTTGATTAACTTGTCATTAGTTTCCGCCTAATCGGACAATAGATAACAAATTTAGGTTCCCGTGCTAATCGTAGACGTTCCTACAAGTGGTATCAGAGTCTGGATACCTGAATTTGTTGAAATCAAGACAAGAATCTCTCTATTTCATCTCCACTCTTCTATTTTTATTAACTTTTGAACAAAAATGATGAATTTACGGTCAAATTCTGTTCAAATTTTGAATATGACATGTTAAATGCATCATAGATAAACCCCTGAGAGTTTGGAGACTAAAATCAAACGAATTGGTGTTGAAATGTTACAAAAACCATGTTTTCCAAACTCATTATCATCAAACTTGTTAGTGAAGTTCGACCGAACTTGAGCTAAAAAGACACTTTTTGAGTGAATTTTTAGCAAGTTCGCTCGAACTTGTGGTGGTTTTTGAAAGAATATAGCTAAGTTCGCTCGAACTTATCAAAAGTTTATTGATTTCTTATCAAGTTCGACCGAACTTGATAAAAATCAAGAAATTTTGAGTTAAGTTCGCCTGTACTTGTGGTTTTATTAAAAACTCATCTTACAAGTTCGACCGAAGTTCAATTAACTTTCTTAAAACAGAACTGTCAAGTTCGACCGAAGTTCAAGAGATAGTTTCCTCAAATCTAAAATCACAAGTTCGACCGAACTTGTGATAATTTATGAGATTTCTTCATTTTAACTACAAGTTCGGCCGAACTTATAGTAGAACTAATTGTTTTCCAAATTTCAAGTGTTTTTCAGCGTACGTGTCTCGATTTTTAAAATGGAAGATTTTCATAACGCGTTTGCAGCTGGAGTAGCACAAGCCTCAACATCAAATTCGATTGCGGTTAACCAGATGAACCTGGATAATGAAATGGGTACTACTCAGAAACCGCCGAAGTTGATGAGTATGGACGAGTTCGAGGGATGGAAAGAAAAGTTTGTTAATTGGATTCAAGCGAATCAATTCAACAGTTGGGTTGCAATTGAAGATGGTTATACATGGCCCAAAAATGAACGTGATCAAGATCTTCCACTGAACAAGTTTTCAGCGATTGACAAAGAGAAATATGTTGCTGAAAAGAAGATGATCAGCTTAATACAACAATCTGTCAAAGAAGATATCTTTATGTTATTACCAGAATATGATACGTCTCAAGAATTATGGAATTCTCTTTGCGAAAAATTCAAAGGATATGATGAAATGAACAAAAGCAAAAAGGCTTTGATAAAGAAAGAATTTGAGATCTTCACAATGATCAAAGGAGGGACAATGAAGCAAATGATATAGATATTGTCACCTCATGGTCCAGATGTGAAGACATGATATCAAGAGAACTAACGAAGAGCAAACTGAGAAGCTGGCAGATGCACTTCCAGAAGAATAATGGACAACGTATCTGATGATTCTAAAGAATAATCCATCTTGGAGACATTTAAGTTGTCATCTTTCATTGACAAACTTTAAGGTCATGAAATGGAATTCATGAAGATTGCAAAATCCAAAAACACTAATGTTGTTCAGGATGTCGGAATTTATTACAAAGGTTGTGTTCCAGATACTCCGATTCAAAGTCCAAAAATCCAAACGGCATTTAGTGCAAACATGAATACATCAGATTAGTCGTCAAAAAAATCAGTATTCTCCAAACACTGGTTATTCATATGTTGGTTCAAATTCTTCTTCTCAAAGTCAATCTCATCAGACAAGCCAATCCACTTCTAATTCAAATGTTTTCCAATGCAACATAGCAGTAGATTTAAAGAATGTGTTTCCTGAAAAAGTTGTAAAAAAGCACATAGCACTTCTTGCTACAGTTCTGGAATCGTATGAAAGTCTTGTTGCTGGAAAGATCGGAAATCCTGAAATGACAGCTGAGGATTACGATCAGGTAGATGAGGAAGAGTTAGAACTGATGGATATCAAATGGTCCTTAGCATCGATTATCCGGATAGTTTCAAAATTTGTAGCACTCACTGGAAGGGATATTGGTAATTCAAGTAATAAACTTGGTTTCGACAAAACGAAAGTTACATGTTTCAGATGTCGACAAAAAGGGCACTTCAAACATGAATGCCATAACCAAGAAGCAAGTGGAAACGAAAACTCTTTTGGAACCGGTAACGAATATTACAAGAAAGCGCTACAATACAAATCATATCTGAATAGAACATAAGTTGAAGTTGAAGATAAACCTGCAAAGAAAGCCGAACAAGCTCTTGTTGCCAATCATGAAGACGATGGTTTCGATTGGAACAAATACATCGGAAAGAAGACTGGCGTTGCTATGATAGCAGAGGTTGTGAATAATCTGAGACATCATTTGTTGATGCTGCTATCGAAAATGCTATTCAAGAAGCATTAATGCATAGAGCTGAGGAAGAAGCTGTCCTGGAGAATGCAGTTCTGGAAAGATACATACAGCAAACAGAGGAAGAAGGAATATCTTACCTTGAGATGCAAAAACAAGAAGAGTTGAAAGCAAAAGCTGAAAAGGTAAAAGCAGAGGTAAGCATGTCTGAAAAGGAAGTTGTGAAAGTTGTGGAGGTTGAAAAACCTTGCACAAAGTGCGCAAGTCCTTGTGAACCCTGTCTGGATAAAGTCAAAGTCATAAGAGAATTGATTGAACATAATGAAAACTTTTGTTATGATTACAGAACCATAAAAGAAGCTTATGACAAAATATCAGGCAAATATAAACATGTTAAAAGAGCTAACAGTGAACTCAACGCTAATGTCACCATGTTAAATGCCACACTTATTGAAAAACAAAAGGCAATTAACATGTACATTAATACAATTGCTGAGACAAAGCGTGAGTTTCACGAAATGAAAATTGAAACAGAAAGAGTCAGACAACTACTAAAAAGTTACACCACAAACGCATATGTCATTGATCACATTCTTCCTACGATCAAGTCGGAGGATAATGTTGATAACTCAAAGCGTAAAGTTTACGGAAATGTTCCTCCACCATTTCTTGCAAGTTACTGCTGTAAGAAAGATGATGACATTGAAAAGGCATTTAATCTTTTACTTCTTTCAGAAAAGAAAGTTAAATTGCCTGAGAACATTAACGTAGATTTTACAAAATCAAATGATGATAATGAATCGGTGGTAAAAGATGTGGTAGAAAATGTCTTGGGAAATGATTCTGATGACAGCGGCTTTAAAAGCGCCAATTCGAGTTCAAATGGTTCTGGTTCACAATCTGAAAGTGATGATACATCATCAGAAAATGATCTAAGTGATGATCCTAACGTTGTCATGTACAAGGTTAAGGAATCTGGTAGATTATATTTCAATGATAGCTTTCCGATTTAGAATGTGAAAGAAGATCAAATCGATAAACTGTTTAAACTTGTGGAAGTTTCATCAGATGATCTAAAGAAAAATGAAAAGAAGTTTTATTCTAAACCGAAACAGAATTTTAAAAATTACTATAGAAACGGTGGTGATTTTCCTGAGAACAGGAGAGCAGGTTTAGGATTGGAAGAAGCTGAAGATGAACCAAAGAAGAATCAGAAAACAACATTCCAGGAGTACAAAGGTAAGAACATAAATTTTGTGTACGGAATGAGAACGGTTCAGGAGGAAAGCTTGATAGGTAAGAAATCAAACGATGATTTCAAGAAAGAAAAGGAACTTCGGGACAAGGCTAAGACCAAGTCCACAAGTAGAGTAAAACCCACTAGTGGAAATGTTCATGATACTCGCACTTGCTTTAAATGCAATGAAGTTGGTCACATTGCTCGTAAGTGTCCGAAGTCTAAGCCTGTGTATCCTCAAAGAAAAGAAGTTTCAAAAGAGGTAAAACAAAAGCAATCTGATAATGGTCAAATCAAGATTGTAAAAAGAAACGTTGACATCAAAGAAATGAATGTTGAATCCAATCTTGAAATAAAACCTAAAAATGAATCAAAATTTGAAAATTCAAATTTTCAAAAAAAGAGACTTCAAAGTCAACAATGATTCTAGTTTTTATATCAAGAAAGCTATAGTTAATTCTCAAGCATGGATTGCTAAAAAGAAATCACCTGAAAAAGTGAAGGTTGTTTGTGATAAAACCGAAAATGTCAAATTAATCAAGAAAGATAAAAGTAAAGTTGATTGTGAGTTTGAAGGTTGTGATGTTGAATATGTTTATCAAAAAGCATAAGAAAGTGATTACAAGGAGGTGTATGAGGAGTTATATCCAAAACCAAGACCAAGAAGGCTTGGGTTGAACTTTTTAACTAAATCCTTTCATGTGCAGGAGTTCCAAGATCTACTTGATCAAAAGTTGATTCTGGATTGCGGAGCTCCATATCAGTTTAACTTATCCAGAAATGTTATATCTTTTTAATTTTGAGGGGGAGTTGTTAAAAGAAAAAAAATTGAAAAGTCAAAATTATGAAAATCCACACCATTGAACAAAAAAACTGATTTCAGAGTTCTTACAAGTTCAAACTGCTTTTACAAGTGGTAAAGGAGTTTAATAATTGTTTGTTAAACAATTGCAGATACATGAATGAGGAAAAGGATCGGACGACGAGATCACAGGATCCACATTGGTTTGTAACATTTTTTCAAATAGACTTTGTTAAAAAATCTAAAATCCAAAAATATGTTTTTGATTTTAGGGGGAGTAAGAAAATTTTAAAAATTATTGAAAAATCAAAAACATATGAAAAAGTTGAAAATTCAAAAACATTATAAAATTCAAAAACATTATAAAATTCCAAAGGTACAAAAACATTGAAAAAGACAAAAAGAATTTGTTGTCAAAAAGGAAATGATAGTACATCAGTGGACTATCACAGTATGCTAAAGAATTGTAAAGTTTAAAAGTGATAAACGAGTCTTACTGTGGATGTGTCGATAGACTTTACATGTTCAGTAGATTGTTTCTGGGATATAAACTAAATTTTACAACTGCTTAATCTCGTGGATTAACACATCTTGGATATATGGACTTAGTACTCCGAAATTTCGATTGAAAGGTTGCCTAATTCTGAAATATGAAGTCTTTATAGATGATTGATATCTGGGGTATTATATAAGTTCTTCTGATTTTGCGGAAGCAATAGCCTAGAACTTCTATAATGCTTTTACTAAAAACCCCAAAATAGCATGCAAACTTGAAAAAATCGAAAGTTCTAATCACTTGCAATGCTGAAAAGATTCCTTAAGTGGAACACACCTGAAAGACGAGTCTTCATCTCTTTGTCTGTACGGTAGTACTAACCTGAGCTCTCAAGGTCTCGCATAACCCAGAATACAGATATCAGTTATGCTATACTCACCTGTAAGATGAAATCTAGGGAATCTTGATACGGGAGTATATTCAAGAGGTGGGAACCATAGTTAAGTCAAGTTTCATAATTCTTACCTAACATATCTTGGAACAATTGAGAAACGTGATGAAGTTTAAAAGGACAATCATATCGACAATCTAGGTAAACAAGTTTAGAAATTAAAGTCTCAAAAAGGTTAACGGTACTGGTGATATGTCTCAATCAAACTGATATGATCCTTAGACACAAATTCACAAAAATATGTTTGTAAAATGTTTGTACATAAGTTTACTTTACTTGTTAAAAATTCTGTAAATACTTTACTTACTTTTAAATCCAAAAAGATTTTCAACGAGCCAATGTTGGAGAACGGATCATCGAAGTCTGGTAAGAAAAAGTTCATTAATTTGAATCTTTAAAATTGAAGATAATATCAGGTGTTCACAACGGGTTTAGCCAAGGTCATTAACTTGGACTTGGTAAACGAAATTAGTTAATCAGGATCATTAACTTGGACTTGATCAACTAAGTGGATTTCATTTCAATAATTGAAAAATTAAATGAAGCGAAAAAGTTTTAAATGTTAAATGTTTCAAGATCATTAATTTGAACTTGAAATAACTGAAAAATGAAGATTAAAATTTGAAGTACAAGTATTTTAGAGATGGTATGGAATACAAGTGGTACAAAATTTCAAAGTTAGAATCCGAAATGTTTATTTGAATTCCCAAGAACTTTAAAACAGGAAGTAAAGTTTTAGGGGGAGCAGGATGAAACTAGATTGAAGATAAAGCTCAAAGCTAGGGGGAGCATAGCTCACAGCAAGGGGGAGCTTCGAGATTAAAGTGTTATCAAGTTAAATTGAAGAAAAGAGAATGTCTGAAGTTCATAAAGTTTAATGCTTATTCAAGGATAAAGAGAAAGACTCAGGAACTTATTTGAAGTCTGATGATTATAAGGCGTTCAAAGAAGACTATGACACATGAAGACTGACGAGGATGATTATTGTCAAAGATATCTATGAAAGAAGATGACTGTGGTAACATCCAAGTGGGAGTCTGTTGGTGCATATGTCTATTGCCTTCGTCATTGCATGAGAACGAGTCTGGAATAAACGAGAGTTTCTGAAGACCGAACAAGACAAAGTAGATATCCAAGAGGGAGTCTATTGGTGTATAATGTCTATAGAATAATCTTGTATCGAGTCTGTATAGTATAGATGAAACGAGGCGTATTTAAGTGTATTTTAGGACAAGTTCGCTCGAGGATGTTGATGAGAAGTCAAGTTCTGCCGAACTGGCGAACTTCTATCCCTCTCTAGCGAACTTCATTGCCTATATATACCTAGCTTGCCCAATTCATTTGCAACTTTGTCAAATCAGAGGCGAAGCTCTGTCGGATCCAGATCTCGAATGTATTGAACTTAAGATCAATGAAAACAACTATTAAATGAGTAATTCTTGTTATTTGATTAACTTGTCATTAGTTTCCGCCTAATCGGACAATAGATAACAAATTTAGGTTCCCGTGCTAATCGTGGACGTTCCTACAGTTTAAGAGTTCGGAATCATGCAAGATTGAATATGTGCAATTATCATGATAAAATACAAAACTCATAAATAAAACACATAATTTCATTGATTGATAACTTGTTCATAATTGTTACAGATTTCGAAATACTACAAATGTAACAACTGTCATGCCTTTTGGGTTGGCAAATGCTCCTTTCGTTTTTATGGACTTAAGGAATAGGGTTTGTAAAACTTACTTAGATAAGTTCATCATTGTTTTCATCGATGACATCTTGATTTATTCGAAATCTCGAGCTGACCATGAACATCACCTCCGTCGAACGACGGAACTTCTAAAGAAGGAACAACTTTATGCCAAATTCTCCAAGTGTGAACTTTGGATGAAGGAAGTTCAATTCTTGGGTCACATTATCAATAAACAAGGTATACATGTAGATCCTTCTAAAATCGCAACGATCAAGGATTGGAATCCCCTACTACTCCTATCGAAGTTCGTTCTTTTCTTGGTCTAGCCGGTTACTACTGTCGTTTTATCACAAACTTTTCCAAGATTGCAATTCCACTCACTTCTTTAACTCAAAAGAATAAACCTTTTGAGTGGGGACCCAAACAAGAAGAAGCTTTTCAAACCTTGAAACAAAAGCTTTGTGATGCTCCTATTCTTTCCTTGCCCCATGGCAATAATGATTTCGTTGTATATTGTGATGCCTCAAATCTAGGCCTTGGTTGTGTTCTCATGCAAAGAGACAAAGTCATAGCATATGCATCAAGACAATTGAAAATCCACGAAAAGAACTACACAACTCATGATCTGGAGTTATTTGTTGTTGTTTTTGCTCTCAAAATTTGGAGACATTACCTCTATGGTACTAAATGTGTGGTTTTCACTGACCACAAAAATCTCCAACGTATTTTCAATCAAAAGGAACTAAACATGAGACAACAACGTTGGGTCGAATTGCTAACGACTATGACTATGAAATTCGTTACCATCCTGGCAGGGCGAATGTTATAGCAGACGCACTTAGTCGCAAAGAACATGGCAAACTTCATTGTGTTCATATCCAATCAGATGTCCAAACACGTATTTTCCAAGCCCAACATACTTGCGTAACCCAAGGTTTGATGAATAATGAACTACCACAAAATCTTGAACTTCAGCTTAAATCTAAAAATGATGGGTTTCTCTATTTCTTGAATCGTTTAGAGATTCCAAACCAAGATAATCTCCGTACCTTATTGATGGACGAAGCACACAAGTTACGTTACTCTATCCAAGCGGGTACAGACAAAATGTATATGGATCTTTGTACCCAGTATTGGTGGCCGGGTATGAAGAAGGATATAGCTTTGTACGTATCTAAATGCCTTACTTGTCTTAAAGTCAAGGCAGAACAAAAGGCAGAACATCAACGTCCCTCCGGTTTACTCGAACAACCAGAAGTTCCGGCCTGGAAGTGGGAGAACATCGTTATGGATCTCATCACTAAGTTACCACACACTTCTAGAGGTTATGATTCCATTTGGATAGTCATTGATCGTCTGACTAAGTCAGCACACTTTTTGCCAATTCGTGAGGACTTCTCTACTGACAAACTTGCTAAGATCTATATCAATGAGATTGTATCTCGTCATGGTGTTCCTTTGAACATCATTTCAGATCATGAAGCTCGTTTCTCATCTCGTTTCTGGAAAACTATGCAATTCGCCATGGGAACCAAATTAAATCTAAGCACTGCTTATCATCGTCAAACGGATGGACAAACCGAAAGGACCATCCAAACACTTGAGGATATGCTTAGAGCTTGTGTGATTGACTTTGGTGGTAGTTGGGATTCCCGTCTACCTTTGATTGAATTCTCCTACAACAACAGTTATCACTCCAGCATCAACATAGCTCCTTTCGAGGCTCTTTATGGTCGGAAATGTCGTTCACTTGTTGGAATGAAGTTGGTGAACCTCAAATCACCGGGACCTGAACTCATTCAAGAAACAACAGACAAAATCATGAAAATTCGCAATAACCTTGTCACAGCTAGAAGTTGTCAAAAGAGTTATGCTGACAAACGACGCAAACCTTTGGAATTCCAAATTGGTGACCATGTTCTTCTCAAGGTATCCCCTTGGAAGGGAGTAGTCAGATTTGGAAAGAAAGATGAACTAGCCCCTCGATATGTGGGACCTTTTAAGATCATTGAAAAGATCGGAAAGGTAGCCTACAAACTCGAACTACCTCCTGAAATTGGAAATATTCATCCAACTTTCCACGTGTCTAACTTGATAAAATGTTTAGCCAATGAAAACCTCCACATTCCACTTGACGAAATTCGCATTGATGACACTATGCATTTTGTCATGAAACCTGTGGAAATTATGGACCATGAAGTCAAGAAACTCAAGCGAAGTCAAATACCAATTGTTAAAATTCGCTGGGAATTCAAGCGTGGCCTAGAATTTACTTGGGAACGAGAGGATCAAATGAAAGCAAAGTATCCACATCTGTTCTCACAAGTCTCCTCCAATTAAATTTTGGGACGAAATTTCCCGAAGTAGGGGAGACTGTAACATTTGCAAAATTTCAACCGATGTACCTTTCGACCGTTTCCGTGTTTAATAAAATTGTTTATTTACAAAAATTTTCAAAAATGCCTTACAAGGACCTTAATAGCAACCCCGGAAACACACGACGAAAGCCGACACAAAAAAACAAAAAACAAAAAAACATTTTGGCATCCCAGGCACCGTGCGCTAGAATCACCTACATCTCCCACGACACGCGGGAGACTACCAGGACACGTGGCCCTGTTTTGCAACAAGTGTCCAGCCTATGCACGTTACGAGGCTAACCTAGCACTAGCCAGTGCATGTCGCACCACACGAGGGTTTCCCTGGTCCCTCCCGCGACACGCGGGGGAAACCCATTTGAGGTATATAAAGGCAGCCATGGGACGAGTTTAGACGCTCATTTTTTATTCTAAAAATGGATCTCTTACTCTCTCTAAACTCTATCCAAGTCCCGAAGCCCCCCTAAACCCCTAAACCTACGTAACTCTGCTCCGTTGTAAGTGTTTTAACCCTGATCACTGATTCGATACTCTGTCCGATTGATCTAAAACCCAACAACGGATGCCAAAGTGTTTCATGTATATAAGGCTATACTTTGTGAAATACGTTGGGGTTTTGTCTCGTGATGTATCGTTAAAGTTTAAGCTAGGTTATTACACTAACGCGTGTTGCATTGTATTTTTATTAGGAACTCAGGATTTGTAGGAACGTCCACGATTAGCACGGGAACCTAAATTTGTTATCTATTATCCAATTAGGCGGAAACTAATGACAAGTTAATCAAATAACAAGAATTACTCATTTAAATGTTGTTGTCATTGATCTAAAGTTCAATACATTCGAGAACCGGATCCGACAGAGCTTCGTCGTCTCTGTGCCAAAATCTCTCTCTATTACAAATGAATAACCAAGGCACCTATTTATAGGATTAGAGGTTCGCTGGTGAGTGTATAAGTTCGGGCCAAGTTCGGCCGAACTTGACATCCCAAGAACCATGACCAGCGAACTTGACTTAAGACTAACTTAAATACGCCTTGTTTCTAACAGATTAAGCCCTATTCACTCAGACTCGATCTATAATGACGTAGGCAACAGACATATGCACCAACAGACTCCCCCTTGGATGTTGTCATAGTCATTGACTTTTAAAATCTTCTGAGTCTTCCGATCTTTATTTCCTGAATAAACTTTAATGTATTGATCTTTATATCCTCTTCCTTTTCCTTGAGCTTTGTCTTGATAAAACTTTTAATCAACATGCTCCCCCTTGCTTTAAGCTTTGCTCCCCCTAGCTTTAAGTTTTTCGTGTATCTTCAAACTTTGCTTTGTAACCTCAATCTTTACTACCTGTCTAAATACTTTCTGACATTCAAATAAACATTTCAGATTCAAACTTTGAAATTTTGTACCATCAACATTTCAAACTTTTAATCTTCACTTCAATCTTTTCAAAAACTTTAGTTGATTCAAGTTCAACTTAATGACCTTGAATACATTTTACATTTAATTCCTTCAACTTTCATATTTTTATCATTTGTAAAAATCCACTTAGTTGATCAAGTCTAAGTTAATGAACTTGATTAACCAAAAATGTCAACCGGGTCCAAATTAATGACCTCGGTTTATCAACCGTTATGAACAATCTGATTTTTAAAGTCTCAAATTAATGAACTTTTAAACATTCATCAGATTTTCTTACCAGACTTCGAAGATCCGATCTCCAACATTGGCTCGTTGAAACTAATGGTAAAAACAAAATCTTTTTGTATTTTAGAAAGTTTATGCTAAAACACACTCAAAGTCTTTTTGATTTTTAATTGTAAAGCAATTAAATAAAAAAAACTATGTACAAACATATTTACAGACATATTTTTGCGAATTCGTGTCTAAGGATCATATCAGTTGATTGAGACAAATCACCAATACCGTTGACCTTTTGAGACTTTAAGTTTTAAAACTCGTTTACCTAGATTGTCGAAATGTTTGTCCACTTAAACTTCGACACATTTCTCAATTGTTCCAAGATATGTTAGGTATGAATTATGAAACTTGACTTAACTATGGTTCCCATCTTAGAATATACTCCCGTATCAAGATTCCCTAGATTTCATCTTACAGGTGAGTATAGTGTAACTGATATATGTATCTGGGTTGTGCAAGACCTTGATAGCTCAGGTTAGTACTACCGTACAGACAAAGAGATGAAGGCTCGTCTTTAAGGTGTGTTCCACTTAAGGAATCTTTTCAGCATTGCAAATGATTAGATCTTTCGAATATTTTCAAGTTTTGCATGCTATTTTGGGGTTTTTAGCAAAAGCATTATAAAAGTTCTAGGTTATTGCTTCCGCAAAATCAGAAGAACCTGTATAATACCCCAGATATCAATCATTTATAAAGACCTCGTATCTCAGAATCAGGCAATCTCTCAAACGAAATTTCAGAGTACTAAGTCCATATATCAGAGAGATGTTAATCCACGAGATTAAGCAGTTGTTAAATTTAGTTTATATCTCAGAAACAATTTACTGAACGTGTAAGGTATATCGACACATCCACAGTAAGACTTGTTTATCACTTTTAAACTTTACAATTCTTTAGCATACTGTGATAGTCCACTGAAGTACTATCATTTCCTTTTTTGACAACCAAACTCTTTTTGTCTTTTTCACTGTTTTTGTTTCTTTTTTGAAATTTTTCATATGTTTTTTATTTTCTAAAAATTTTCTTACTCCCCCTAAAATCAAAAACATATTTTTGAATTTTAGGTTTTAAGAAATACTATTCTAAAAAGATAATAAACCAATGTGGATCCCGAGAACTCGTCGTCCGATCCCATTTTCCAACATCTGCATCTGCACCTGATCAACATATAAACCATTAAACTTATTTTCGTGAAAGAATAAATGGTTATAAAATCAGTGTTTCGTTCAACGGTATGGATTTGCACAAATTGAATTTGACAAATTTTCCTATTCAACTTCTTCTTTTCTCAAAATGATTAAGAATTTGACTTTCTGAATAAGTTAAGTAATATGAAGCTCCGCTATCCAGGTTTAACTTTTACAAATTGGATCTTTAGAACTCCTGCACACAAAGATAATATTTTAATAAGGAAACCCAAACCTTTTTGGTTTTGGGTTGACATGATAAGCATGATAATCACTTTCAAAATCATCATTGTAATCAAAATCATCATCAAACATTTCATCCAATGTCGATTCTGAAAACGTTTTCATTTTTTCTTTCTTTGTCTGTTTAATTACTAACTCGGTTGATTTAACATTTTCAGTTTTGTCAGCAACAGACTTTGATTTTTCTAATGATGAAAACCTTTTCTTAGCAACCCAGGATTGTAGCTTGCTTCTCGCTTTCTTAATATAGAACCTAGAATCTTTGTTTTCATTTAATTTTGAAGTTTCACCTTTTTAAATGTTGAATTTTCAAATTTTGAACCAGTTTTGGGTTTCACTTCGCCTTTAGATTCATAGTTTCTATTTGATTCTGTGACAGGTTTCACAACCTCTGGTTGTTTTTGCTTTTCATCTTTTGACACAGTTTTTCTTCGTGGAAACACATGCTTTAGATAAGACACTTGCGAGCAATATGACCAATAGTATTGCATTTAAAGCAAGTCCGATTATCAGGAGCATGTCCACTAGTAGATTTTACCCTACTTGTGGACTTGGTCTTAGCCTTGTCCCAAAGTTCTTTCTCTTTTTTGAATTCATCATTCGATTTCTTACCGATCATACCTTCTTCTTGAACCGTATTTGTCCCATACACAAACTTCATGTGTTTACCTTTGTATTCATGAAATGGCGACTTCTGGTTCCTTCTTGGCTCATCTTCATTTTCCTCCAAACCCAATCCTGCTCTCCTGTTCTCAGGAAAATCACCACCAAACTTTCGATAATTGTTAGCATTCCTTTTGGGTTTAGAATAAAATATTTTCTTGTTTTTCTCAAGATCATCTGATGAAACTTCCACAAGTTTGAAAAATTTGTCAAGTTGATCTTCTCTCACGTTCTGAATCGGAAAACTATCATCGAAGTATAATCTATCGGATCCCTTAATCTTGTACATGATAAAATCAGGATCATCACTTAGATTATTTTCTGATGCCGTATCGTCATCTTGAGATTGTGATTCTGAATTATTTAAACTTGATTTGGCGCTTTCAGAGCTATCTTCATCAGAATCATTTCCCAAAACCTTTTTAACTACATTTTTTACGATCGCTTCATTATCATCATTTGTTTTTGTAAAGTCTATGTCAATGTTCTCAGGCAATTTATCTTTCATTTCTGATAAAAGTAATATATTAAATGCCTTTTCAATCTCATCATCTTTCTTGCAGGAATAACTTGCAAGAAGTGATGGAGGAACACTTTCGTATTCTTTACGCTTTGATTTATCAACATTTTCCTCTGACTTAATCGTAGGCAGAATGTGATCAATGACATAAGCGTTTGTAGTGTAACTTTTCAGCAATTGTCTAACCCTTTCTGTTTCTATCTTTATGTTATGAAGCTCATGCTTTGTTTCAAGCAATGGTTTTAATGTACATGTTAATTGATTTTTGTTTTTCAATTACTGTAGCATTTAACATCTTTACATTAGCACTGAGTTCAAGATTAGTTTTTTCGACATTTCTATATGTGCTTTTCATTTTATCATAAGCTTCTTTCATGGTTCTGTAATCATAACGAAAATTTTCGTTGTGTACGGTCATTTCTCTTATGACTTTGATTTGTTCAATACAAGATTCACAAGGATTTGCGCACTTTGTACAAGGTTTTTCAACCTCCACAACTTTCACAACTTCCTTGTCAGACATACTTACCTCAGCTTTTACCTTTTCTGCCTCTGATTTTAACGCTTCTTGTTTTGGCATCTCAAGGTAAGCTATTTCTTCTTCCTCAGCTCTCTGCATATGTCCTTCTAGAATGGCATTTTCCAAAGCAGAATCAACATATGATGTCTCAGATTCATCCACTACCTCTGCCATTATAGCAACACCAGTTTTCTTTCCAATGTATCTGTTCCAGTCAAAACCATCTTCTTCATGAGTAACAACAAGAGCTTGTTCGGTTTTCTTTGCAGATTTATCTTCAACTTCGACTTGTGTTCTCTTTGGGTATGGTTTGTATTGAAGAGCTTTCTTATAGTACTCATTATTGTTGCCAAAAGGATTTGGTTTCCACTTGCTTCTTGATTGTTACATTCACGTTTGAAGTGTCCCTTTTGTCGACACCTGAAGCATGTGACTTTTAACTTATCAGATCCAAGCTTGTTGCTTGAATTTCCAATATCCCTTCTAGTGAGTGCCATAAACTTGGTAACTCTTCTGATGATAGATGCTAGACTCCACTTTATATCCATCAGTTCCAACTCTTCTTCGTCTACCTGATCATAATCCTCGGCAGTCATTTCCGGATTACCAATCTTTCCAGCAACAAGACTTTCATATGATTCAATAACAGTAGCAAGAAGTGCTATGTGCTGTTTGGCCACCTTTTCAGGAAATACATTCTTCAAATCAACTGCTATGTTGCACTGGAAAACATTTGAATCAAAACTAGATTGGTTTGTCTAATGCGAATGATTGTTCTGATTTTGGAACAAAGAGTTTGAACTAGCACTTGTATATCCAGCATATGGGGAACTCTGATTTAGAGAAGAATTCATATTTAAACTAAATGTTGTTTGAATTTTTGGACTTTGAATCGGAGTATCTTGAACACCTCCTTTGTAATAAACACCGACATCTTGAACAACATTAGCATTCTTTGATTTTCCAATTTTCATCAACTCCATTTCATGACCTTCTAATTTGTCGATGAAAGATGACAATTTGAAATGTCTCCAAGAAGGACTACTCTTCAGAATCATCGGATACGTTGCCCATTCTCCCTCAAGAAGTGCATCGGCCAACTTCTCAATTTGTTCTTCATTAGATCTCTTGATATCTTGTCTTCGCATCTGGACCATGAGGTGACAATATCTATCGATCATTTACTTCATAGTTTCACCTTTGATCATAGTGAAAATCTAAAACTCTTTCTTAATCAAGGCCTTTTTGCTTTTGATCATTTCATCACTTCCTTTGAATTTGTCACAGAGAGAGTGCCATAATTCTTGCGAAGTTTCATATTCTGGCAATAATATCAAGATATCTTCCTTCACTGATTGTTGTATCAAGCTGATCATTCTTTTTTCAGCAACATAATTTTCTTTGTCAGTCGGTGAAAACTTATTCAGCGGAAGATCTTGATCAAGCTCATCTTTTGGCGGTTTTGTCGTAGTACCCATTTCGTTGTCTATATTCATCCGGTTCGCCGCAAGAGTATTAGCATTTGAAAGAAGCCACTTGTGAAACGAACACGTTATGGAAATCTTCCATTTTGACAATCTGAATACTTATCTGAAAATACGATCAAAACCACTCGAAACTTGATTAGTAATAGACAAGTTCGGTCGAACTTTTGTGAAAATCATATTTTGATTTCAGTTTTCAACAAGTTCGGTCGAACTTAGATGAAAAGATTTCAAATTTGAACTATTTCGAGCGGACTTGTGAAGGATTTCAAAGAAAAGACAAGTTCGGTCGAACTTAGGTGTAATTTCAAGAAAGTTATCAAGTTCGGGCGAACTTGTGTAAGAGTTAAACAAAAATTTACTCAGGTTCGGTCGAACTTGCTTAAGAATATTGGATTATCTCTTAAGTTCGAGCAAACTTCTATAAAAATCTTGAAAATTCTATCAAGTTCGGTCGAACTTGATTAAAATCAGTGAATTTTTAATCAAGTTCGGTCGAACTTGATGTTAAGTTCGGCCAAAACTAGTTTCCAAAACATGGTTTTTTCAACTTTTTGATATTAATTCGATTGAATTTGATGTCCAAACTCTCAGGGGTTTACCACAAGTGTATTTTACATGACATGTTCAAATTTGGACAGAGTTTGCCCATAGATTCTTGATTTTTGTGAAAATGTTAAGAAAAAGATAGAATGGAGTAGAATAAGAGAAATTCTTGTCCTGATTCCAGCAAATTTAAGTATCCAGGCTCTGATACCACTTGTAGGAACGTCCACGATTAGCACGGGAACCTAAATTTGTTATCTATTGTCCGATTAGGCGGAAACTAATGACAAGTTAATCAAATAACAAGAATTACTCATTTAAATGTTGTTTTCATTGATCTAAAGCTCAATACATTCAAGAACCGGATCTGACAGAGCTTCGCCGTCTCTGTGCCAAAATCTATCTCTATTACAAATGAATAACCAAGGCACCTATTTATAGGATTGGAAGTTCGCTGGTGAGTGTATAAGTTCGGGCAAACTTGACCTAGTCAAGTTCGGCCGAACTTGACATCCCAAGAACCATGACCAGCGAACCTGACCTAAGACTAACTTAAATACGCCTTGTTTCTAATAGATTAAGCCATATTCACTCAGACTCGATGTATAATGACGTAGGTAACAGACATATGCACCAACAGGATTTGCACCAGGAAGCTTTAAGTTAGAAACCTTAAAGCTACATAGTGAGTACATAGTTCCCTCTTTTACGTTTTCTAAATGTTTTGGGGTGATTCATAGGTGTTAAATTAATTTCCACATTTACAAAACCTATTTCTACATATGGTTTATATATACACAACATGCCTTACATTGTATGAAACTTGATGGTACGTTGAACATGACAGTGATACATTCATTAACTTTGATCATGCCGACTGGTAGTATGTTATGGTACCATAGGATTGACAACCCATTCCCGCTTCCTAGGTTTGTTTGGAAGTTTTCTATGGGGACAAAAACTGTGTAACACATTTGACGAACCTTTAATTTTTAAAGGTTTGTTCGACAGTCAACAAGGCTTGAATGTATTCGCCGACAAACCACACTTGTTTTATACAAAAGGCAACTGTATACAAGACAATACATTTTGATTTAACAAGACATTTTGTTTACTCAAAACATTTGATTTATACAAATTTGGTTGGTTTATACTGTAACATTTGTAAAAATCGGGTTTTCAAAATGCACTTCGTTTTGTAATCGAATATCAGGTTATAAAAGTTACGTTGAATATTTATGATTATTTTGATTTAAAACGAAACATAATTAATAAATAAACTAAACTATAAAAATTATGTTTGATAAAAAGTTAAAACAAAATAAATAAAAAAATATTTTGCTGCCGGGACTCGAACCCGGGTCAGCCAAGAACAACTCCAACTACTTAACACACACTCACATCACCACTCCGCCACTTGTTATTTTCTGTTATCCCTAGGAAACAAATAACATGTATATACAGACTAGGTTAAACCGGTTTCACCAACTGAGAAACGGAAATCGGCAAATCAATCGTCAAATCGTTTGATTACTCGCGTATTCACGTTCATAACCGATGAACCGATGTCTTTAATCAATTCAGAAGTGATTGAGCATCAATTTTCATTACTATCGGTTTTTATAACCGAAAAGTAATCAAGTTCAGATTACTTCAATTCCAGACCTCTCTCGCAACTCAGAAACGTCATACCAATACTCCATTTCACTCTCGTCACATTTTCAGATCGTCAGAACGTCTAAATCAACTCGCCGGAATTTTCTACAAATCTCGCCGGAAAACCGTATTCATCCTCAAACGGTAAACCTTTCAATATCATTGCAGTTCAACAATAGTTAGGCTATTTCTAACTTAAAACTCTCAATTGAAATCGAATTCAGGCGCTGTATTCAACTAATTCCAGTTCGCCGGAACTTTCCTGAAAGTCTTTATCTTCGTCTGCGAAACGGTAAGGACCTTCAAACACATCGTTAACGTTTGTTTATCACTTCAATTCCACAATTGACTAATCAAAAACGGCTAATCGTCTGTTCAGTTGAGGTGCACAAAAACAGAGACCGAAGCCTGCCGGAACTCTGTAACCGATCGTTCACCGGTATGTTATTCCTCTAATTGTCATCCCTGCTATCTCTTATCAGTTTGTGTAATGCTTAGCAATCGAATTAACAAGTTTTAATGATGTAAACTGCTGTCGGTAAAAATCCAGTGAAGAAGATGAACTTTGACAATACTATAAGTATAATTAAAATTGGTAATTTAAACGGGTTAGACACACAGTCCAGTGGTGGACTGTGTGCAAAATACACACGCAAGTCCTGAGTTCGATCCCTGCTACACGCACTCCTTATGTAATAAAATGCCTTTTTGTTTAAAAACTAAACCGGGTTAACTCAGTTAGTTGTTAAGTATAATAAAAACCGAGATATTAACCAGGTTAGACACACAGTCCAGCGGTGGACTGTGTGCAACATTAAATCACACGTCGCGCGTTCGAAACCCGTCACTGGCACCGGTTCGTTGAATTAAAATGTTTTTGCAATTAAAAGAATTTCGGTTAAACTGAATAAGTATATAAATATAATTAAAAACAAGATTATTTCGGGTTAGACACGTAGCTCAGTTGGTAGAGTTGCATGCACGCGTACGGGAGGTCTCGGGTTCGAGCCTCACCCGGTGCAAACTATGGCACTGACCGAACCAGTCAACAGGTCAACGGTCAACGGTCAACGCAAAATAAACAATTTTTTTTATATTTTTATTTATTTAATTTAATTTAAAAATCAATTAAAAATACTTAAAAATAACATTTTTAAAGATAGAAAATAGCCTTAAACTCAAAAAATTATATCTAAAAATTTCATTAAATCCTTAATAAAATCCACTCATTTAATATATTTTTCCGTTATTATTTAGGTTAGTATTTCTCGTTGTTCCGCTCATCTAATTCGTGCGCATATCA
Source organism: Scalesia atractyloides (assembly GCA_947069175.1). Lineage (NCBI taxonomy): Eukaryota > Viridiplantae > Streptophyta > Magnoliopsida > Asterales > Asteraceae > Scalesia > Scalesia atractyloides. The sequence continues at coordinate 50,105,785 of CAMTDV010000005.1, read as the reverse complement.
CCATCTCCAATCCAACGCACCCAATGTGAGTGAATCTTTACAAATTACCCGTTTAATCACGTTTTGGGGTGTATCATGTGTCTTGTTATATATATTTAAACCATAGTGCATACATCATATCATGAACATGTGTATTCAGTTTGATTCTGTTGTGTAGTTATTATGGGATGCAATTTATTATTTTCAGTACATGCAAATTCATAGGCCGCCGCTCCCCATTACATTATGAGCGTTGAGCATGTTCCCCATTTCATTATGAGGTTGAACCTGGCGTGCCCACATACGATCGGCTCCGTTTGATTGACCCTTGATCGCACAGACATTTTCATTTCCAGTACATGCAATACGATCGGCTCCGTTTGATTGAGCCTTGATCGCACAGTTTCATTTATGTTATTTATCGTATGATATTGGTATGTTCATGTATGCTGTCATCTGTTATTGTATGTTATAGTTGTGATTGCTATTTGCCACTGCTTGATTATTTACATTTGCTCATTTATGATTATGCACAATATTTCATTGATAAACTAACAAGTAATTCATTAATAAATGTTTATCTAATAAGGTTCACTCGCCAACTTATGTTGACCCAAAAACCCCCATTTTTACACATGATACAGGTGAACCAGCAGCAGCTAGGAACACATAGGAATGGACTAGAAGAATAAAATGTTTTAGAGTTGGGATTGTTATGTTTGGTTTATTTCCTTTGTATTGTATGAACATGTTTGGATATTTGGAAATGTAACTTTGACTTAATTAAATATGAAACATATTAGTAAATGTCATGAGCTTTGGTGATAATCCAATTATGCCCCGACTCTTATTCCGCTGCGGGTCGGGGTGTGACAGATTGGTATCAGAGCCATGACTATAGGGATATAGGATAGGTTATTAGACCTTTAGTGCCTATACTATAGTTGATTAGAAACTTATAAGATTTTTGTGTGTTACATGCCAAATTTCATGATGTTTATATGTTTTATGTTAAATGTTACATTCAACATTATGCAAGCATGTTCATAAGTATGTATTATCATGAATCATATACTCATAACATATCACATCCATGAAAGCACACACCACATCATGATTGCTTTTACAATGATTTTTTTGTGTTTTCAAATCTCATCAAAGTGAGTTCGCATGACGGGCATGTAGTAACTGGAAGGGTACCAGTACCGGTAGTCGGAACGTCCTGTCTATGCTGGCATTCGTATAAATCCAAAATAAAGGACCAGTTTGCCTACCTGGGGACTAACGATGAGAGTACGAAGTACCTATTAGGCCAAAGCATGCTATACCAAACGTCGTGTGAGCTAACCCCACTTTGAGTTGTCATTGTGTCTACACCTGGACACGTTCCGACCAAACATCTCATGAACATATTTTGTGGTTTGCATTCGGGGGATGCGAGTGTTAATTTGCCAATACTAATGTGAATCCTACCAAGCCAATAGCCATGGGGGCCCACATGACTATGTAGGTGAAGGTATGGGGGACATTTGAGGCCCAACATGAGCGAACCCAAGACATCCTATGGATGTAGTTGCATTATTGATATTTATGTTATTTTCATTTTCTTAAAGACACATGACACCTAAAAAGACACCATAAACTCACAATCTTCTCATTGTATGATCCTGTAGATGTCGTCTAGACAGCAACGAAGGGTAAAAGATCAGGAAGGTCTCAGGAACGTTTGGCCACACAGATCGCGAAACAAATGGCCACGATACTGCCTGACATTGTGGTCCAAGTACAACAAGCCCTTGCTACAAATCCTACTAACCCTCCCCAACAACAGGACCAGAACATCGACAACCCTCCTACCAGCAAGTGCTCTTACAAACATTTTAAGTCTTGTGATCCTCCTAAATTTGAAGGGACCGAGGGTGTCACTGCTCTCCTACATTGGTTCGAGGAGATGGAAAACACCTTTCTAAACTGCGATTGTCCTGAGGATCGCAAGGTTCGATACGCCACCGGGAGACTATTTGGGGTAGCTCTCACTTGGTGGAATACTGAGAAAGGGAAGAGGGGAACTGAAGATGCGATGGCCTTAACTTGGGAGGAGTTAAGGGAAATCATGACTAGGCGTTTCTGTCCTAGAAGTGAAATTAAAAAGCTGGAGGACGAATTTCATTCTCTAAAGCAAAAGGAGGGTGATCACACTACCTATAACAAGAGGTTCTTGGAGTTGAACCAAATGGTTCCAAATTTGTTCACCCCAACCTATCGTCTGATCGAGCATTATATTCGAGGACTTCCCTCGAAAATCCAAGATTCAGTTCTCAGCGTTTCACCAGTAACACTTGAAGCTACTATGGAGTTAGCAACTGAACTAACCGAAAACCGAATTCGCAACGGGAAGTTCAAAGAAGAGAAGAAGAAAGCCCCTGTTGAGGGACAAACTCCAAACCACCCCATTCCTTCCTCTAAGTTTGCTAACAAGAGGAAGCGCAACACCAGAAATTTTGCAGTTACTCAAACCAACTCCCCTATTCCTGCTGCACCCATTACTCAAGTCACTCCTTCACCAGCACCATACAGAAGACCCTACACTGGCCCGTTACCAAAATGTAACCGTTGCCAATATCACCATTCCCCTGATCATCCTTGCCAATATTGCACCGGCTGCGGTCGCGCAGGTCATATTGTTCAAACTTGCCGCATACCTCAACGAACGAACCGCCACCAACCTTTAACCCAAACCCACCAACAATTAATGGGCCAAGCCCAACAACCCCTACTACTACCACCCACCCAACATTTAGCCCAAACATATTACCAGCCCAATTATCCTATGGGTCAACCAATGCGGCCTTGCTACAATTACGGTGACCCGAGCCATTTCAGAAACACTTGTCCAAGGTTGGTTAATATTATTCATGCTCAGGCCTAAGCCAACCCGGTGAATCAAGCAAACCAAGCTCCTCCACCTGCAAGAGGGAGAGCTTTCAATATCAACGCTAACCAGGCCAAAGCTGACGGCAATGTGGTTAACGGTACGTTCCTTATAAATGGTAGATATGCATCTATGTTATTTGATACTGGTGCGGATAGAAGTTTTGTGTCTTTAGAATTTGAACCTATCTTAAACAAAAATCGGGATAAGCTCACGGAATCCATAACGGTAGAAGTTGCGGACGGGAAACCAGTTTCGTTAAACTCTATTATACGCAACTGTACACTCACCTTAAACGACCACGAATTCTCAGTCGACCTGATTCCTATGAAGCTGGGAAGTTTTGATATCATAATCGGTATGGATTGGCTCAGTCAACATCAGGCAGAAATTGTATGTCGTGAAAAATTTATTCGTATTCCTCTTTCAAACGGTCAGACTCTTCGAATCATTGGAGAAACCTCGTCGAAAGGGCTCAGCTTAATGTCTTGTCTTCAAGCTCAAAAATATCTTCGCAAGAATTATGTCGCGTTTTTAGCTCATATCATCAAAAAGAGAACCATGGAGAAGAAACTTGAAGACATTCCTGTAGTAAAAGACTTTCCACAAGTTTTTCCTGACGACATTTCAGGACTTCCTCCAGTTAGAGACGTCGAATTCCGTATTGATCTTATACCTGGTGCTACACCATTTGCAAAGTCTCCTTATAGGTTAGCCCCCTCTGAAATGCAAGAGCTAGCCAGTCAAATACAAGAGTTGACTGACAAGGGATTCATACGTCCTAGCTCGTCGCCTTGGTGTGCACCTGTTCTTTTTGTAAAGAAGAAAGATGGATCGTTTCGTATGTGCATCGACTACAGAGAGCTCAACAAGTTAACAATCAAGAATCGCTATCCTCTACCTCGCATTGATGATCTTCTTGACCAACTACAAGTTGCCAGCTGCTTTTCAAAAATCGACCTTCGATCTGGCTATCATCAACTTAGAGTGCATGAAGAAGACGTCCCTAAGACTGCTTTTCGAACTCGTTATGGCCACTATGAATTCATGGTTATGCCATTTGGTTTAACCAACGCACCAGCTGTCTTCATGGACCTAATGAACAGAGTCTGCAAACCTTATCTTGATCGATTTGTTATAGTCTTCATCGACGATATTCTTATTTATTCAAAATCTAAATCTGATCATGAGCGTCATCTTCGACTCGTTCTTGCACTTCTAGAATAGGAAAAGCTTTATGCCAAATTCTCCAAATGTGAATTCTGGTTAAAAGAGGTGCAATTCCTCGGGCATGTAGTCAATGACAAGGGAATACATGTTGACCCTTCAAAGATCAAAGCGGTTCAAGAATGGCAAGCTCCACGTACACCAACTGAAGTAAGATCTTTTCTTGGTCTAGCTGGCTATTATCGTCGGTTCATTTCAAACTTCTCTCGCATTGCTATACCACTCACGGCTTTAACTCATAAGGGAAAACCTTTCATATGGGGACCCAAGCAAGAAGAAGCCTTTCAAACTCTTAAACAAAAACTTTGTGATGCACCAATCATCACACTCCCTGAAGGTTGTGATGATTTTGTAGTCTATTGCGACGCGTCAGGGCAAGGATTAGGCTGCGTTCTAATGCAAAGAGGAAAAGTCATAGCTTATGCTTCGAGACAACTCAAGACACATGAAAAGAACTACACCACTCATGACCTAGAACTTGGAGCCGTTGTGTTCGCTCTTAAGATATGGAGACATTATCTCTATGGTACTAAGTGTGAAATATACACTGACCACAAGAGTCTTCAACATATCTTCAATCAAAAGGAGCTAAACATGAGGCAACGAAGATGGGTCGAACTTCTAAATGATTACGACTGTGAAATTAGATACCACCCTGGTAAAGCAAATGTGGTGGTTGATGCACTTAGTCGAAAGGGTTATGCGAACTCCATTCATCTTCTATGTTCGCAAATTATAACCGACATTAAAGATCAAATTCGAGAAGCCCAACACGTTTCAATAACAAAAGAAGATGTACGAAAAGAGATGTCCTGTGGAGCCGAGCTAAAAATTGAAACTAAATCTGACGGTATACTATATTACCTAGATCGTATCTGGATTCCTAACCACAACAATCTTCGTGAAATTCTTATGAATGAAGCTCACAAAACGTGATATTCTATACACCCAGGAGCTGATAAGATGTATCAAGACCTACGATATACCTATTGGTGGCCTGGAATGAAGAAGGATATTGCCGTTTTTGTTTCCAAGTGCCTTACATGTTCCAAGGTGAAGGCTGAACACCAAAGACCCTCAGGACTTCTAGTCCAACCGGAAATACTTGTATGGAAGTGGGAAAATATAACCATGGATTTCATTACCGGGTTACCTCGCACTTCTGGTGGGTATGACACTATATGGGTAATTATAGACCGACTTACAAAATCAGCTCACTTTATTCCTATCCGCGAAGATTTCAAGAACGAAAAGCTTGCTCGTATTTATATCAACGAAATCGTAAGCCGACATGGGGTATCGTTAAGCATTATTTCTGATCGTGATGGTCGTTTCACTTCACGAACATGGCAAGCAGTACAATCCGCTATGGGCACGCGATTAGATCTCAGTACCGCCTATCATCCTCAAACTGATGGACAGTCTGAGCGCACCATTCAAACTCTTGAAGATATGCTTCGAGCATGTGTCATAGACTTCCAGGGAAATTGGGACGCCCACCTACCATTAGTTGAATTTTCGTACAACAACAGCTATCATTCAAGCATCGGCATGGCACCTTTTGAAGCCTTATATGGTCGTAAGTGCCGATCTCCTGTATATTGGCACGAAATTGGGGAAGCTCAAATTACTGGTCCAGAATTGATCCAAGAGACCACAGACAAGATCCATCAAATTCGAAACAATCTTCTAGCGGCTCAAAGTCGTCAAAAGAGTTATGCAGATAAACGACGGAAGCCCTTAGAGTTTAACATTGGTGATCATGTGCTTTTAAAAGTATCACCGTGGAAGGGAGTAGTTCGTTTTGGTCAAAAGGGCAAGCTAGCACCACGTTATGTAGGACCTTTCAAGATACTCAAAAGAGTAGGTCCTGTAGCATACAAGCTTGACCTACCAGAAGAACTCAACAGGATTCATCCCACATTCCACGTGTCGAACTTGAAGAAGTGCCTCGCTGATGAGAATCTCCATATTCCACTGGAAGATATTTAGATTGATAAATCTATGCATTTTATCGAAAGACCTGTAGAGATCATGGACTTCGGAGAGAAACGTCTACGACGAAGTCGCATTCCAATTGTTAGGGTACGCTGGGAGTCGAAACGGGGACCTGAGTTTACTTGGGAACGTGAAGACTCAATGCGCGAAAAATACCCGCATCTTTTTCCTACTACTTCAACTACTTAAATTTCGGGACGAAATTCCTAAAAGTAGGGGATACTGTAACATTTGTAAAAATCGGGTTTTCAAAATCCGCTCCGTTTTGTAATCGAATATCAGGTTATAAAAGTTACGTTGAATATTTATGATTATTTTGATTTAAAACGAAACATAATTAATAAATAAACTAAACTATAAAAATTATGTTTGATAAAAACTTAAAACAAAATAAATAAAAAAAATATGTTGCTGCCGGGACTCGAACCCGGGTCAGCCAAGAACAACTCCAACTACTTAACACACACTCACATCACCACTCCGCCACTTGTTATTTTCTATTATCCCTAGGAAACAAATAACATTTATATACAGACTAGGTTAAACCGGTTTCACCAACTGAGAAACGGAAATCGGCAAATCAATCGTCAAAATAGTTTTATTACTCGCGTATTCACGTTCATAACCGATGAACCGATGTCTTTAATCAATTCAGAAGTGATTGAGCATCAATTTTCATTACTATCGGTTTTTATAACCGAAAAGTAATCAAGTTCAGATTACTTCAATTCCAGACCTCTCTCGCGACTCAGAAACGTCATACCAATACTCCATTTCACTCTCGTCACATTTTCAGATCGTCAGAACGTCTAAATCAACTCGCCGGAATTTTCTGCAAATCTCGCCTGAAAACCGTATTCATCCTCAAACGGTAAACCTTTCAATATCATTGCAGTTCAACAATAGTTAGGCTATTTCTAACTTAAACCTCTCAATTGAAATCGAATTCAGGCGCTGTATTCAACTAATTCAAGTTCGCCGGAACTTTCCTGAAAGTCTTTATCTTCGTCTGCGAAACGGTAAGGACCTTCAAACACATCGTTAACGTTTGTTTATCACTTCAATTCCACAATTGACTAATCAAAAACGGCTAATCGTCTGTTCAGTTGAGGTGCACAAAAACAGAGACCGACACCTGCCGGAACTCTGTAACCGATCGTTCACCGGTATGTTTTTCCTCTAATTGTCATCCTTGCTATCTCTTATCAGTTTGTGTAATGCTTAGCAATCGAATAACAAGTTTTAATGATGTAAACTGCTGTCGGTAAAAACCCAGTGAAGAAGATGAACTTTGACAATACTATAAGTATAATTAAAATTGGTAGTTTAAACGGGTTAGACACACAGTCCAGCGGTGGACTGTGTGCAAAATACACACGCAAGTCCCAAGTTCGATCCCTGCTACACGCACTCCTTATGTAATAAAATGCCTTTTTGTTTAAAAACTAAACCGGGTTAACTCAGTTAGTTGTTAAGTATAATAAAAACCGAGATAATAACCAGGTTAGACACACAGTCCAGCAGTGGCTGTGTGCAACATTAAATCACACGTCGCGCGTTCGAAACCCGTCACTGGCACCGGTTCGTTGAATTAAAATGTTTTTGCAATTAAAAGAATTTCGGTTAAACTGAATAAGTATATAAATATAATTAAAAACAAGATTATTTCGGGTTAGACACGTAGCTCAGTTGGTAGAGCTGCGTGCACGCGTACGGGAGGTCTCGGGTTCGAGCCTCACCCGGTGCAAACTATGTCACTGACCGAACCGGTCAACAGGTCAACGGTCAACGGTCAACGCAAAATAAACAATTTTTTTTATATTTTTATTTATTTAATTTAATTTAAAAATCAATTAAAAATACTTAAAAATAACATTTTTAAAGATAGAAAATAGCCTTAAACTCACAAAAATATATCTAAAAATTTCATTAAAATCCTTAATAAAATCCACTCATTTAATATATTTTTCCGTTATTATTTAGGTTAGTATTTCTCGTTGTTCCGCTCATCTAATTCGTGCGCATATCACCATCTCCAATCCAACGCACCCAATGTGAGTGAATCTTTACAAATTCCCCGTTTAATCACGTTTTGGGGTGTATCATGTGTCTTGTTATATATATTTAAACCATAGTGCATACATCATATCATGAACATGTGTATTCAGTTTGATTCTGTTGTGTAGTTATTATAGGATGCAATTTATTATTTTCAGTACATGCAAATTCATAGGCCGCCGCTCCCCATTACATTATGAGCGTTGAGCATGTTCCCCATTTCATTATGAGGTTGAACCTGGCGTGCCCACATACGATCGGCTCCGTTTGATTGAGCCTTGATCGCACAGACATTTTCATTTCCAGTACATGCAATACGATCGGCTCCGTTTGATTGAGCCTTGATCGCACAGTTTCATTTATGTTATTTATCGTATGATATTGGTATGTTCATGTATGCTGTCATCTGTTATTGTATGTTATAGTTGTGATTGCTATTTGCCACTGCTTGATTATTTACATTTGCTCATTTATGATTATGCACAATATTTCATTGATAAACTAACAAGTAATTCATTAATAAATGTTTATCTAATAAGGTTCACTCGCCAACTTATGTTGACCCAAAAACCCCCATTTTTACACATGATACAGGTGAACCAGCAGCAGCTAGGAACACATAGGAATGGACTAGAAGAATAAAATGTTTTAGAGTTGGGATTGTTATGTTTGGTTTATTTGCTTTGTATTGTATGAACATGTTTGGATATTTGGAAATGTAACTTTGACTTAATTAAATATGAAACATATTAGTAAATGTTATGAGCTTTGGTGATAACCCAATTATGCCCCGACTCTTATTCCGCTGCGGGTCGGGGTGTGACATATACAATACAAGACATTTGGTTGGTTTATACAAAATCACAATTGGTTTCTAAGTTAAACATACAATGTTTCTCTTAAATCAAATAATTTCTCATATGGTTTTACAAAAATAAACACTTTTTATCAAGAGATTCATGGCTACAAAGATTTATTTAAAACATCTACTCTTGAAGTTGCATAAATATATTTCAATATTCAAAAGCTACGAGTTATGACCACAAAAAAACTATGTTACTTGCCAGCATTCAATATTGACTTTATTTTCACATATGTTTCAGGTACTAATGCATGATCAAGTATGCTACATATAGGATGGACTCTGGCATTAGCTTGCTTAAAAATAAAATAGTTGTTGTATTTTATTTATAAGACAATGTAATTTATTAATTCAATAAAACAAAACTTTAAATGCCATGTGTTTGAAACAATTTGTAACGTGACCCCCCGACGTTTCCGCCGCGGGTTGTTTTATACGCGGCCAGGTTGTTACATTTTAGGTGAGATTCTTTAGGATTACATTGATATCTAGCCAGAAAACATGTGGAGAATATTATATCTGGTCTGCTGGCAGTTAGATATAACAAAGATCCTATCATTCCTCTGTAGGTTTTATATCAACACTTTTGCCATTTGGATCAGAGTCAAGTTTATTTCCAGTTGCCATAGGAGTTTTTAAAATTGAGCAATTCTCAAGAGAATATTGTTTTCAAAATTATTCTGACATACTTTGATTGGCTCAAAAATATGCCATCACTTTTTTGTTTGACTTGTAAATCCAAGAAAAAGTTTAATTCTCCCATTATGCTCATTTCAAAATGGCTAGTCATAAGTTCACAATCTTTTTTGCAAAATTTTTCATTAGTTTATCCAAATATAATGTCATCAACATAAATTTGTACCAACAAAGTGTGACCCTTATGTGTTTTTAGAAATAGAGTGTATCAATTGTACCTTTTGTGAAGCCAGAATTGATTAAGAGGTTTGAAAGAGTTTCATACCATGCTCTAGGAGCTTGCTTCAATCCATACAAGGCTTTGTTTAGTTTGTAAACATGTTTTGGAAACTTAGGGTCAACAAAGCCTTCGGGTTGTTATACATAAACTTCTTCTTCAATCTTACCATTTTGGAATGTTGATTTTACATCCATCTGATAAACTTTGAAGTCTTTTGATGTTGCATAAGCAAGGAATATTCTTACAGCTTCCAATATGGAAACTGGTGCAAAGGTCTCATCATAGTCTATGCCTTCTTGTTGACAATAACCTTTTACAACTCTTTCCTTGTTCCTTGTTATTGTATCTTGCTCATCAGACTTATTCCTAAATACCCATTTTGTTCCAATGAAAGTTTTGTCAATTGGTTTGGGTACCAGATTCCATACTTGACTTTTTTCAAACTAGTCAAGCTCTTCTTGCATTGCTTGCACCCAATCTGAGTCATTAAGGGCTTCTTTGACAGTTTTGGGTTCTATCATGCTTAGAAAACCAGCATATAGACATTCATGAGTTGTAGCTTATCTGGTTTGACACCTTCTTCGGGGTTCCCGGTGATGTTTGATTGGGAATGACCTTTGATCCATCTACAATTGTGGCGTGAACTTGATGAGTCTGATGATTCTGAAGCTTCCCCTGATTGGTTACCATTGATGCATTGAGTGGATCAGAATTCTGGTGACTAGTTTGATTTTCTAGTGAGTTATCAGAATTCTGATCTTCTTGTGAATTATTTGGTGAGTGTACCGTATTTCCTGCAAGGTTAGTATGTGACGTGTGTTCGGATGATTCTTTATTTGAATGGTCAAATTCAAGAAGTTCTTCAGTTAAAATGTTAAGAAGATGACTAGGATTTTCTTGTTCATCAGAAAGTTTATTTCTTTCATAGTTTCACCAGAAACTTCTGTTTCTAATGAGTCATCAAATGATACATATAAACTTTCTCTTATGGTCCTTGTATTTAAGATAAAGACTCTATATGCTTTTGAGGACGAAGAGTAACCAAGAAAAATACTTTTTTCAGCTTTTCTGTAAATTTTTTCAAGACTTTCAAAATCATTAAATACAAAACTTCTACAACCATATGTGTGCAAAAATTTGATATTTAGTATTCTTCCATTTATGATGTTGTAGGGAGTTTTCTGAAGTCTTTTGTTTATTATGGATCTGTTTTGTGTAAAACATACATTTGCAATGGCTTCTGCAGTGAACAATATAGCATAAGCCAACATGGTTCTTGCTGCTTCTACAAAGGTTCTATTTCTCCGTTCCACAACTCCATTTTGTTGTGGAGTTCTAGGAGTAGAAAAGTCATGAGATATTCCTTTTAGTTATTAGGAAAGTCTTAAGTTTTGAATTTTTAAATTTTGTTCCATTGCCAGATCTGATCCTTCTCATAGGTAATTTTAACAAATTTTCTATTTTTCTGAGGAAGTTGATGATCAGATTTGGGGTTTCACTTTTCTTTCTTAAAAATTCAACCTACGTGTACCTAGAGTAGTCATCTACAATCACTAAAATGTACTTTTTACCAGAAAAATTTGTTGTACTCATAGGTCCACATAGGTCTATATACAAAAGTTCTAAGTTTTGTGTAACGCGAGACAATCCCACTAGTATATAATAATAGAGATGAATTCTAAAACTTATTACAGCCTTATAGGGTGGAAGAAGGGTAATTATGGGAATACCCGAGGAAGTTATTGTAAAATAATAATAATAATAATAATAATTTATTATTATTACTATCCTCCTCCATCCATCCCCTCCCTGGCAAAACACAACACATGTGCCATTGCTTTGCTTTGTTGAAGTTGGATTATGATATAAGAAAAAGGAAAAGCTCCCTCCCCATAGTAGATCAAAATCAATGGACAAGAAGAAGGTGGTTTTCGTGTGGGATATGGACGAGACTCTGATCCTTCTGAAATCACTAATCACGGGTACATACACCAAGGCTTTCAATGGCTCAAAAGACGTTCAGAAGGGCATCGAAATCGGCAAAACTTGGGAGAATCAAATCCTTCGCATCTGCGATGATTACTTCTTCTATGAACAAGTAACTAACAAGTCACTTTTTACCCCCCAATTAGTCCTCCTATCATTCAAACCCTATTATTGTTTATCTGCAGATTGAAGGTTGCAACAAGCCTTTTGTTGATTCAACCCGGGACTACGATGATGGCCTGGATCTCAATGATTATGATTTTGCAAATGATGCCTTTGTTGGTGCTGCTTTTGATGATGATGCTAACAAGAAGAAATTGGCATACAGACACCGTATCATTGCCCACAAGTATAAAAAGGTTTTTCCAAAACTTCCTTTGATCTGTGTTACTAATTCCACTTTTCACTGTTTATCTTTCATGTAATTGCAGCTTTGAAAAAGTTTCTGTGTTATAGATCCACATACCAGTTGGTTTCAAAAAGCACCAACCAAATAAGTTTTATTTACAACCACAAACTACATCTCTCATTTGTTTCACATATCAACCTCCTACTGTCTGTCCATCTTTTGTAATTTCTACACCCTAATTTTGACCCAAGGATGTCACCTGTTATGATGAAGAAGAGCACAATCATTATGCCAATTTCTTCACTTTTATAGCAGCTTTTAATTTTCTTTAACCGGAATTGAGGATTGTTTTTAAATTTTCTAAAAATGTACTTGCAGAATGAATGCTATTAGTTATGCCGATTATTGAAGTCAACATATTTATTATGTTGTCCATTTATGAAATGACCATAATGATTCTTTTTTTGCTGATTGAAAACTTTTAATTGCCTTAGAAAGGTGTATGTGTCTTGATTGACATTAGATCAAAATATTGCTTTTTACTTTTCAACGATACACACATAAACATCACTTAAATATGCAGGGCTTGCGCAGCTTGTTTGGTGAAAAGATGATAAAATCCTGGGACAATCTTTATGAGGTGACCGATGATTTTACAGATAAATGGCTGTCTTCAGGTAAGTTAATAATTTGTGACCAAATATCCAGTGCAACTTGAAGGTTAGTTCTAATTGTATTGCATTGCAGCCAGGGCCTGTGTGGCACAATGTGCAGGTGGAAACAATGATTCAGGAGCTGAAAATATCAATGTTATTGTGACTTCAGGCTCATTGATCCCAAGCCTAGTTAAATGCTTATTGTTCCGACTCGATGAGTTGATTTCCTATGATAATGGTTAGTCAGTCACTTCACCTTACCCTACGTTTTCAATTGCGCGTGACGTTGATTCATTAATCGCTACAGTTTATAGCTCATGGGAAGTTGGGAAGTATCAGTGTTTTTCCTTGATCAAAGAACGATTCGATGGGCCAAACGTGCAGTTTTGTGCAATCGGGGACGGGTGGGAAGAATGTGAAGCAGCTGAAAACATGCAATGGCCGTTTGTGCAGATAGATCCTGTGCCCGTTAGCACCTCTCACCGTTTTCCCGGGCTCAATCTCGAGACATTAGGACACTATATTGGTGTCGTTTATGGTGGGGATTCTGACGATGAGGATGAATAGATCCTTTGAAACAGCCAAATTTCATTTTTATATTTATGTTGCTGCTGATAGTACAACTCATGTACATTGTAAGTTGTATTCAAGATTATAATTTATCTTTTTTACTTTCATTTTGTTACACACTCCAGTGGTAGGTTAGTATTTGTGTTCACCTAACAAACTACCAAGAATTTTGTTGTATGTTGTAACAAATGTGGTTAATCGTATACATATCATAGACGTATCATTCGTTCGGCTTAGACTATGGGGTACGGGACGGGGGTTGGGGCGTGGGTTGGGTACAAATGCCCAAGTCACCACCCCGGGTGGGCTTGGGTTTTGGCGTGGCCCGTTGGGTGGGGGAATCAGCCAGGGCGTTGGGCGGGCCTAGCGGTCCTCTGTGGCTGGGTCTCATTAGCTGGCTTGGCTAGGTGGTTGACTAGGGTCTGAATTCTAAAAACTAACCGTTTGGCCAAGCCAAACGGCTACCCCAACTAGTTTAAAAACCCCCACCGCCTGCCCTGTTCGCTACCCAACCCTTCAGCTTGCAAATTGTCACACCGGCTATCACTCCCCCAACCCTTCAACCCGCTAATCCATACCGGCTACCTACACCCAACACTTGAAATCATGGCCACATGGACGAACGAGGAAGAGATAGTAACGAGTGTCGTGGACGCGATGAAGGCCCACCAACCCGGTGACACACGTTACTGGCCGGAAGCTTTCGTGAGCTACCGGCACAATGTGGGGAACGACTGGCACAATCTAAATGCGTGCCAACACAAGTGGCGCAAACAACGACCGAAGCTCGAGGTTTAGAACGTACTACGACAGCGTCCCGGACGATGAGATAAATCACGACGACCGGGTTGCGGTGGCCAACATCGAGTACCGGGGCAGGAGCGGAAGCCGTTTGACAAGTTCGCCCTCTTCGATATCTACCAAACGCTTTAGGGTTTTTTATGCTTAATTATGTTTTTTTTGGATTTGTAATCTTTTTTTAGTAGGATTTTGTATTTTTTTAGGAATTTTTAATAATATTTTTAGGCTTGTTTTATTTTTGTGTTTATTTATAAAAAAATTGAAAAAAATAAATACTACGTGGCCTAGCCACGCCTCGCCATACCCACCCAACATGCAACTGACCAGCGGTGCGCCTCCAAGTCCATGTGTCGGGCCATGCCTCAAAGTCCCGCCCCACCATACCCCACGGTCTTAACTAGTAGGCCATTACCCTATATATTAAAATTATCCTAGCTTGTGAATAGTAAAATAGTGCCTTCTTCATTCAAACTTGTCACATGGCAAGTTTTTCTTTCATTTATCCATCTTTTATCAAAATACTGGTACGGTCCTGTTCGGTCTCGGTACATGAAGGTAAAAACGGCACCAGCCTGGTACAGAAAACATCAAAAGTCGGTACCGAATTTATATTGAAAATTTTTAGTTTGGGAAATTCGGCACTCCTTGTTGGAATCGGTATGCCCAAGACACAGATTAAATTGATGTGGCTAGTACGTTATGATCCAAGTCGGGTCATACCCAATAACAAGCTAGACAAACACTAATAATATTTATTTATGATATGATCAAACAAATAAATATTAACACTTAGAATATTTAGAAATTGGTTTTCTAAATAATTGCACTTGAGGAACTAATAAGTTACATGGATAATTTATTTTGAGAGTATATTTTATTTTGTTATTTAATGGGTTAAATAACATTATAAAATGTTATGAGATATTGCATATAGTCTTGTAAACATATGATGTTAATTTTATAAAAGTTATAAAATAATACAAGACATAATTTAAAAGAAAATATCTTGCAAATCTTATAAGATCTCACAATATCCAAGAAAGATCTTATAAGAGATATATGGATATCTTGAAAGATTTTGTGAGATCTTTACAAATCTCACAATATCCAAGAAAGATCTTACAAGAGATATATGGATATCTTGAAAAATTTTGTGAGATCTTTACAAATCTCACAATATCCAAGAAAGATCTTACAAGAGATATATGGATATCTTGTAAGATTTTGTGAGATCTTTATAAATCTCACAATATCCAAGAAAGATCTTGCAATAGATTATATATAGTGGATTTGATTCATTATTCAAGGGGTTGTAATTCTTACACACACATTAAGATTTCAAGTGCAAGAACACTCTCAAATTCTCTCTAGAATTTCGGCCAAAGGCTGGTTGATCGAGAGGTGTTCATAAGTGAAAATCCTAGCAACATAAGGTGTTTGTCAGAAGGCTTGGGGTATACAAGCTTGAGGTCTTCTCCTTTGAAGATTGTCATTTAAGAATCATCATCTTCTTCCATCTCCTAGCTCCTTGAAAGGTCGTTTCTTAAAACACCATATCGTTGTGTTTTGATAGCATGCATATTCATATATGGATTCGGGTTTTGGTTTTACATATAAAATGGGTATGTTTTAAATAATTATTCCACTGTGTTTTTTCATTTTATATGGATAAAATGGCTTTGATAAACATGACAAAACCCCAACACTCCTAACCAATACCATTTGCTCATCCCTAATCACGGATACCGTACAAACACCAACAGTATCGTACAACTTTTTTTATTGATTTTCTTCAACTTTTAATACTTTCTTTTTTTAGTTTCAGGGCTAGGGATGAGCTCGGTGCCAACCGATGGTCCGATACTAAATCGGTACTGGTACCGAAAATACCGGTTGCGGTATAGGTATATGAAGGTAAAAACTGGTAGCAAACCGGCAGCAGGAACGCCAAAAGTTGGTACCTAATTGACTTAAAATCTTTCGGTTCGGGAAATTCGGTACTGGTACCTAATACCATTTGCTCATCTCTGACCATGTGTTTCATATGGACAACATCATTACCATAAAACTTTTTTGGTTGATTTTCTTTCGGTTATCTTATACTGATTTTTTTTACATTTTCTTTTTATTCTTGTCAGCGATTCTGTGCGTAACGCGCTCGTAGTGATTTCAAAACACATGTATACACAGACTAAATAACAAAAGAAATTCGTCGCAATGCAGCTAGAGTGATAAACCTAGTTAGCTTAATGGACCATCTAATCCAACACTCAGGTTTCTTTCACCTTATCTTTTCTCTCATATAAGTATGTTCACTCATGCATGTTATATTGTTACATATAATAACTGCTACCTTGATCACCGAGAATATTCTTTGGGCCGGGTCACCTTTTATTAGGTTCTTGCAGCATGGATCCGACCTATTCATCTATATGACAAGCTGGATCGCTTTTACGAGGTAGGTGAGAATGACTATGTGGTTTGCGATATCATGTTCCAAGTAAAGATGATTATGACTAACAGCATTCGCAATGTGATGACGGGGTAGCCCAAAGGAAAACATAAAGCATAATAAAATGACTAAGATACAACACATCTTAAAAGGTTAAAAGGTTTAAGGGTTCAAAAGCGTTGAAGTATCTCAGCCAGCAAAAGGAACATAACAGGGTCTTGTCACATTAGCCTTTGTGTACATTACTACCCAAACGGTGCTCGGCCAGAGCATGTGCAAAGGTAACAATCTTTTATCCGCAGGTCCGATCCCTTCGACCCCATAAATGGGTAAGCCACCACTGCAAGCAGCGTTCACTAGTCACAGGTTTCTCCTTTGAGAAATCTCTTTCCCTATAAAAGACACTTCACTGAATGCATCAAAGACATCCCAGATCAGTCCTGATTCTCTTGAATCCCTGATCTTCCTCCTTGTCTCTCAAGAACTTGTTTCATACAAGTCTCTTTTCTTTATTCCAACACACACAATACATTTGCTCTTGCATCCAAGGCTGAACATCTTTCAGCTAAGGATCTTGGGAAAATTACAAACACCACTAGTGAACCTCTCTCCACGTCTTGCAAACGTGGGGGGACCCCACGACCTGCGTTAGGCAAATCGGAACCCTCGAAGCCTTTTAGCCTAACCAATCCACTCACTATCCTTGGTCTCATATTTGTTGTAACAACAAGTTGGCGCCCACCGTGGGGCTACGCCGCTTATTCTTCTCAAAAGACCAGTAGTGTAGCTCCATTTTTCTTCAAAATCAGCATGTTAGGAAACGAATCTCCGGGAGAAGTTAATCAAGTACCACATACTTTAACGTCCACCGTTAGTCCAACCTCACCGGTTGTGACAACCCTACTCTCCACCCCTGGAGATACTTCTGCCGGAATCTCTTTCCCTAAGTTCTTCCAAACGCCAACTCCTTCCCGTTCTGGGGTACCTTCCCCACAAATCGGCACCTCGAGTGCCCAGAACGCGTCGATTTAACCCCTGAAGGAGTTGCAAGAAATTTCTTACGGTTAAGGACTCTCCTTAACCAGCACGTAAGTCAAGAACGAGAAAAAAGGGTCAGAATAAGGTTGAATTATGACGAGCCAGAACCGTCTTTATCGCCGGGACCACTGCCTCCACCTTTCAGCAATTCACAACCCATGGCCTCTGGCCATGAAGCTGGTCCAAGCACAGTACACCAACCTTTTAACCCTACCCCTTATTCTTATGGAAGGCCTAACCCAACAGCCTTCCCCATATTCACCTCTCAGCCGGTCATGACTAGTGCACCAGTCGGGCATGAAACCACCTTTGAGCAGCTATGGCAATCTCCAGTGACAAGCGTTCCCCCTCCGGTTGCCTCCACATGGGAACAAGCATTGGCTACTTTTCCCCTGGCGCGAGGCGCTGTTATGAATGCCTCAATGGGAATGCCTTATGCTGCACAGCCAGAAAGCCTTCAAGGCTTTAACCTCATGCCCCAGATGATGGCTCAAATGATGGCATATTTTCCTTGGTCTCAGCTCATCAACCATGTATTAAGTACTCACCAAGGAACGACAAGTCAGAATCTTGCTACCAGGGCAGAAGAAGACCTTGCAAAACCTTACAAGCCCAGCAACCTGTCGTGCTTTTCCCAGCAAATCGCCGACTACGACTTCCAAACAAAGATCAAAATGCCATCTCACATAAAGACATATGATCGAACCGAGGATCCAGAAGATCACCTACAGATCTTCACCGGTGCGGCCAGAATCGAAAAATGGTCCAACGCTGAGTGTTGCCTCATGTTCATGCAAACTCTCGTTGGATCCGCTAGGATATGGTTCAACGACCTACCCGCCAAAAGAATTCGAAGCTTCGATGACCTTAGCAAAGGGTTCTTGGCCAATTTTTCACAACAAAGGAGATATGTCACACCCTCAAAAATCCACCTGCGGGGTTTTACCGCAAGGCACGTGACGAACCAGGATCACAATCATTAGTCATATTGAACGACCACTATATGAGTTTAAAAGTTTTCCTATTTGCTCATTCATGAGAAAATACTATTTATACAATTGAGTTGCGGAAGCGTAATCAATTACAGAACAAAAATAGCTAATGAAATTTTAAAGTTGTGTCTAAATATTTGATGAAATCAATGCGACACCATAATGCATCCTAGTCCTGATGTGTGCTACCTTAGCAACCTGAGAAAACATGTAAAATCAAGTGTCAACAATAATGATGAGTGAGTTCACAGGTTTTAGTTCACAAGTTTAAACATAAGTGTTTCCCCACTGGTTCAACCCTGAACTAGTGTCTCATAAGTTACCCTGATCCAACCCGAATCAGATTAATATTATGTAGTTTAGTAGTTCATGTTATGTGTTTAGGTAG
Organism: Scalesia atractyloides; assembly: GCA_947069175.1. Taxonomy (NCBI): domain Eukaryota; kingdom Viridiplantae; phylum Streptophyta; class Magnoliopsida; order Asterales; family Asteraceae; genus Scalesia; species Scalesia atractyloides. The sequence goes on along the minus strand of CAMTDV010000005.1, from coordinate 50,086,581 downwards.
CTAGCCTAGGTCATATCAACAAAGTGTTCGATCCGAAGTTGACGTTGCTGCCCCTGTTGTGCCAGGCCTATCACCAACCATGGCTAAAAAGTTAGGCAAATACTACACTCGTGACCATCAACGTTCGGTCTAGCTGGCGCGACCAGTTCGAGTGGGGCTTGTCGGGCCCAGTAGTACTACTAAAAATTCCCTCGCTATAATCCAATACTAACGGCATCGTAAGTGTTAAGGGAACTGACATGTGATATATGCTTCCTTGTGACCATAACTGTATAACATTACTCTAAGTAAAGATGCGTTACTGTACCGTGATGTATGCCACTCATACACCACTTTAACGTGTATATGTTTTAAGTAGAAGGACGTTACTATACCATAATATAATCAACACATATATCATTGTAACGTGTACATGTTTTCTCCCCCTGTGTTTTGTAAACGTTTAAAGAAATAGGGGTCGTGAACTCACCGTAGGGTGCATGTTATATCCAAAAGTGTTATGTGTCAGAGACATAAACTATCACATCATGCAAATATTCACCAAGGCATTCCCTAATAATTGTAGCACATCATAAGTAACTAATACTAGAGTAAAGTTGTTTCACGTGTGATAGAGCTCTACCGAATTGTTAGCCGAACGACCCGATAAGAAGATTATTACCATGATGAAACAGTAATCATAGGTTCGTTTAATCCCATATATATCCCATATATGTATAAACCCTTAGGAACAGTCTAGTTTCTAAGTGATTAAGTAATATTTAAACATATCTTTGAAAAATCATGTTAATATGTATGTAAGTGCGTGTTCATATCAGAAAAGTACACGTAAGACCGCTCAATATATTACTATGGTTTTCTAAATAAATGTCATGGATACTAGAAATCAATTTAAATAAAAAACGCTTATCCGTGTTCCCATAAAGTGTGTGTGTATTAAACGTACGACACACGATGCTAAATAATAAGTCAAGGGCGCACTTGCGTATTATTAAAATTGTTTAAAATAAATATCATTATATTTATTTTATCTTATTCAGATAGCGAGATATTATCCCGAATAATATTAGCCATTATCACATAATAACTTCATTTCGAAACTCGTTTAAACGTAAGAACTAAATATAACTAATTACATGTATCATTATAAAATCGTAAAATAAGATAAATGCCGAGATAAATATATACTTGTTCCGTGAGTCGTAAGCATCGTCCGAAATAAGAATATATATATATAATTATTTTATAATCCTACTCGCCGGGTCAAGTTCGCTAGAGCTCATTTCATGTACAACCATTAAAAATAGGACACGTAATTACAAATAAGACACGTATCAAATATCGAAATTCAAACACGTGAGTATACCTTCCAACACCTCGCTAGAAAACCGGGGTACAAACAAGACCAACATACAAACGTCTCGAACTACACGCTAACCAAGCCTGGCCCGTTGATTGTTGACTCGAGCCTTGACTGACCATTGACCAGCTTTGACCAGTTGACCCGACATTTGACTTGTACCTAAACAAACCCCGTACACCAAAAATCTACCAATCGCTATTTTCATATCACCGACTGAACCAAAACCATCATGGACCACCGCTGTCCGGCAGCCGAAAGGTCATCTCCGCCGCCAACAGCTGCTAGTAACCACTCGAGGCACCACCAAACCAATACCAAAAATCCATGAATCACTTTAGAGGTTACTAATCTGAGTAAAACCAACAATATCACACGAAAGATTGCTCACCAGAGTTTCGGGGTGAAAACTTGTCGCCGCCGCTCACGCCCTTATCCGTTTCGCCGTCCCTAGATCTCCTGGCACTGTGGAATCACCACCGCCATCTGAATCTCCGACCAGACAACCCCGAACCAGTTATGCACACCCCCTTGAACCACCATCTACAACCGTTACGCCGCCTTCCACCGCGTGCTTCCAACTTCACTCGAGCCACAACCACCACCAAACACCTCACCTTGCTCGATCTGGTACATGTGTTCGTAGATTTGAACATTACTTGACCACCATTGCATCTCTGAGCCCCAACTGGACCACCCGGCCGTCCACCACTCCACCTTTCATAACCTCATACCACCACCACTTTTGATCTCGAACCACCACTGGGATCACCACCACTATGCAGCACCGTGCACCGCCACGTGCGGCCGTTGTGGGTGGCTGGACAACCCATGGCTCACCATCTTGAATTCTCTTTCTCGTAACCCACTCTCTCGACTTTTCTCTCTCTAGATATGTAGAAGTTGTGTGTGGGGGTTTTGGGGGCTAGGGTTTGATGAGTGTTAAGAAGAATGATAAGATGAAAGAATAAGGTGTTTAAATACCTAGAGTTTGGGTGTGGGTTGGGCTTAAATCGCGTATACAAACTGGGTTGAACGTTCTCGCGTAAAATGAACCCCCTTGATTAAATTATATAAAATAAATATAGAAGGTAAGATGTCTTTAATATTTTAAATTAAAACGAATATTCATAGTATATATTTTGTGTACATGTCTACAAGTATGTATATACAAACAAATAAGCTTGACAAGAATTGTTGACTAATAATATGTTTAAACTAATAATATTAAATATTTTAAATATGTAACCCTTTCCGATCATTAGGGTCAAAAGTATGAGTTGTCACATTCTCCCTATGTTATAGAAATTTCGTCCTCGAAATTTAGCCTAAGATATATTCTAGCCACCAGTTATGTTTTTACGCGTAAATATACTCGGTTTCACGTAAGTTTACAAAATGAACATATAAGTCACATAACGCATAAAGTTACATAGCATATAAATTCACCTTATTTATATCTATTTCTTTGTTCAAGATGTTGTTTCGATTGTTTATCGACGTATCGACGTTCAGGTACAAACCCATGTGTGATCCCATGATTCCCTGAATTACCGTTATGTAAGTGTTTATGAAATAATTGACGCACTTAATTTACATAATCAAGTGTAATGCATGAATGAATGTTTGAGATAATGAAGTTTGTGTTACTGATGTTAACCTGAAAATGCCGGGTGTCACACCATCCCCTTGTTGAAAGAAATTTTCGTCCCGAAAATTTAGATAAGATACTTTCAGAACCATGATTGAAAAGTTCATTTCTAAGGAGAGCGTCAAGACATATGACGATACAATGTGATAAGATAAAATGAAACTACATGATTTCGATAATTCAATTGTTCATCCGAACAAGTTACAACGAATGATGTATAGGTATAGAATAGTCATTTGTCGTAGCAACTAAATCGATTCGAGCAAGTGTAGGTGCACATATGTGCGACCAGCAAAAACTATAGGAAGTCGCTTACAATGTAGGTATGCAAGAAGGTAGAGACGTGACGTAATTTCAAGATGTTACCATGATATTAAATTTTGGTGGTTCAGTTTCCTTTTCACCAGTAAGATGGAATAGCACACCGCCTAGTAATCGGGTATAGCTATTGTCATAGAGGTGACACCAATGTTAAGAATTTTAGTAGGTGAAGCCACTATTGTTTGAAGAGATCATGATGTGACGAAGTGAATTCTTGCATATGGATTTTGAATGGAGTTTACATTAGGCTATCAAGGAAAACACTAATATATGTCAATTTATATAGGGTCTTAAGTAGAAATATAAGTTTAGTTCATGAGAGGTTGTTGATAAAGAATTTCGTAACAAGTTGTGTTAAGCACGAGCGACACTCACAAGAGTTGGGACACCAACAGGTCATCCATCAGTATGTCATTGACGGATGAGTTTAACATGTACGGCGGGGGGGGGGGTTGTGGTACAAGATATAGTTTAGGTGAGTTCAACTCGTTTGAATTGGAGTAACTTGTAGAAGGCAATACTTTGTTATCACGGAGCGATCTGAATATTAAGTAGCCAACACTTCATGAAGCAAGTGTATCTAATGTATATTTTGAGGTTGCCCGAATGGTACAAATGTCATACGTCATAAACAAAGGGTCGACAAAATAAATCAAATTAAAATTGTGTTATGGTAATTTGTTAAAGAGCAAATTACTCAAATCCTAGGATCTCGTGCGTCGGACGCACTACTGAGAATTTACCAAAAGTATCTGACGTGAAAGTAATTAAAGTAAGTGTGAGAGACGTTTGTGTTTACGTGATGCTGCTACCGAAGATCAGAAGTGGTGCAATCACCACTACCGAAGAACAGTGATCGTGCCATCGTACGTAAGGATTCGTGACATTAGTAATAATTGCTTGGAACAAGTGATTCAGGTAAATCTATCAACAATTTGGATGAAAACTCAAGTCAGGCGTTATGCCCCTTTATTTCGGAATGTTGGCGTTTTAACGCGTTCATACGTAGGGGAAAAGAAATTTTCGGGTGATATTGATCATGACATTTGGTTGCAATAGATGACCAGCCTTCGGTCAAAGAGGAATAAATACGGAAGAAAGAGGTCGATGAAGTTATACATAAGTATGGTGCTTTTCACGGGAAGGGTGTTGACCTTGGCATACCTCAGGCAAGTAGAAATTTTATTTTATGTTCCTGCAATTGATAAACTTAAGTATGGCTCGTTTCTCCTCGAGTAACGTTCATCGAGGGTGCTTCAGCTAAGCGAGGATTAACGTATAACAGGATTAGATAAGAACTATGGTATTCATTTTAGCACAACAAGATAAGACAAGAAGAACATACCAAGACGTGGTTGTCATCAATTTGTTCCACATAATTGTTTTAGAATCACTAGTTAAATAATGAATACGATGATAAGGATGTAGTTGGTCGCACACAAGCGATATAAATAGAAATCAAGTGAAGCTACCGGTCGTTGGAAACGTTACATTGAAGGTGTTGACGCAATATGAATTATGTTAGAAAAATAATGGTTGGTGGAATTCGTAGTGCTCTAGTTCAATCGGAGCGTTCTCTACAGTCGTCGAGCTTGCCCGTACGCGAGTAAGAATATGTTCCCTAAGATGCATGCATGAAATTGAGTGTGCAATTAGTCGAACATATATGCAAACCGGCTTGAAAGGTAAACCAAAACGTGTGCATGAATTAGGAGCATCACATACTTCACCAAAAGGTTTCATTACAAGGATGCGAAAACATGTTTAAAATGGTATGGTCATAATATAATACATCACTATCTGCAGAGTTCAAAAGGTGATCACTAAGGTTCAAAAAGTCAAAGTTTACCGAGTTCTTTAAATTAGAGCAAAACTTTGATGTGACTTTATGCGTAGAGTTTCAAAGATATAGTGTGACCACGATAATGGAATGAGAGATTTATCTATACCGATAACAATAGCCAGTTACTTATTAAATGGTAAGCATCAAATTTGGAAATAGGCTCGCTTACGAAATAACGACTCTAGCAATACTGAAGGTAAGATTATTGCATAGGTCATCGCGTTCATCTGGGTGTTGACTAACTTATGTCTCTGTCTTTCAATGTCCCTGAGATGATAGGACCGTTTTTTGTGGAAATCCGTTTGCAGAGTTGGGTGTGTCGTGATGTACATCAGGTTGGACTAAAGATTAGCAACAAGACCGAGTAATGGGGTTAATGGAAATTTTATAGTTAAGCACAGGGGATAAGGTGTGAGCGTACGAGAGATTCTTCCTATTTCGTTTATATGCTGATGTTGAAGGGTTTACCCTACGATTTTTGATAAGGTTTCAATTGAGATAACAGGTTCTGATAAGAATCTTAGTTTCACTAAGACTCGTACCTGAGGAAAATAAATAAATAAAATAATAACGAGGGATTCCATTAACGATAGCTCAATGTGTCCGAGAAGATCTTAAATCTAATAGTTGCGTCCATCAACTGCTAGACAAGTTTATCGACACTGGTTAGTCGGTGAATGGGTTACGAGAGCTTCTACAGACATCGGAAGTTTTAAACATGAGATGCACAGGTTAGGATTATTCATCTACACACTGGATTTCACCAAGATTCACATGCATTGCAAATTACTATTAGGTGTGCACCCGTAAAGATAATTTGATTTGCATGCTCATCCGAGTTCGACCTATCTTGTGTCGAAATGTCCCTCAGATTAAGCTGTTGAGTACGTAGTATTGTCAAAATGATAAGGTCATCAAAAGCTTAGTTAATCACCCAAATGTTGATCAACTAGGAGTTATATCAGAAAGAGCAGTCTGGAATCGATTGATCTAAGGACTCACTCAAGTTGAAACACACCATGTGAATCCAATCCAACGAATTATAGATGTAAAAGTGCGCATGGAACAAACATGCACATAAATTATGACTTCGAGAGATGAAACCGATTCATTAACATATCTAACTGGAAAAAGCAAATTAGTCGCTAAGCCATCCGAGTTAGAAGAGAGTTCGAGCATGCAATGAGCAAGGCGCTCCGACTTCATGGTCACATCTTCCAAAAAAATAAATATATCAACCAAAGATGCGAATCAGCGTTAGGGAAAATAAAAATGATGACATCTCAGGGTCAACGGATTTACGCAATAATGTGTGTAACGGTCTGCCCTAACGCAAGGTGCCTCATACGTAGCTCACGTGCTCAGGTTGTAGGAAAGTAAAACTAGTGGGGATCAGGGTGTTGTCGTTAATAGGTGGTGAAAGGACTCGTTTTAGTTAAAACCCAACTCCTAAGAGATATGCGTCAATGTTGGATGCCATCCCAAACATGGACCTGGGAAAGCTCACTGTATTCGATAGTACCATCGGTAAACTCAACCCGATGTTTTGGTTCAGCTCTGCAGTGTAGGAAGAGGTGCAAATGCTTGTGAGGTGAGAAGCTCCTTCAGAGGCTCCGTCACACGGACCACGGACAGGAGTAGATACTGGTTGTTGATGATCCCACAGACTTCACCACTAGGGATGAAGATACCAAGAAATCGATGTGTTCCTCATCAGTAGTGAGTGATGTGGATGATGTCGACATGCTCGCAGTTTCAATGTATGTTTTAGTGCCATGTGAATAAGCATATCATGTATAAGTGTTCTGGTATGTCATGTATGGGTGTCTGTGTTGGTGTACGACTAATGTAGTGTCTAAGGCTATAGACTAAGTCTACTCTCTAATGCAAACCTAGTTCACTATAACCATTAGCTCTGATACCAATCTGTCACACCCTCAAAAATCCACTTGCGGGGTTTTACCGCGAGGCGCATGACGAACCAGGATCACAGTCATTAGTCATATTGAACGACCACTATATGAGTTTAAAAATTTTCCTATTTGCTCATTCATAAGAAAATACTATTTATACAATTGAGTTGCGGAAGCGTAATCAATTACAGAACAAAAATAGCTAATGGAATTTTAAAGTTGTGTCTAAATATATGATGAAATCAATGCGACACCATAATGCATCCTATTCCTGATGTGTGCTACCTTAGCAACCTAAGAAAACATGTAAACTCAAGTGTCAATAATAATGATGAGTGAGTTCACGGTTTTAGTTCACAAGTTTAAACATAAGTGTTTCCCCACTGGTTCAACCCCGAACCAGTGTCTCATAAGTTACCTGATCTAACCGAATTAGATTAATATTATGTGTTTAGCAGTTCATGTTATATGTTTAGGTAGCTAGCCTAGGTCATGTCATCAAAGTGTTCGATCCGAAGCTGACATTGCTGCCCCTGTTGTGCCAGGCCTATCACCAACCATGGCTAAAAAGTTCGGCAAATTCTACACTCGTGACCATCAACGTTCGGTCTAACTGGCGCGACCAGTTCGAGTGGGGCTTGTCGGGCCCAGTAGTACTACTAAAAATTCCCTCGCTTTAATCCAATACTAACGGCATCGTAAGTGTTAAGGGGACTGACATGTGATATATGCTTCCTTGTGACCATAACCGTATAACATAACTCTAAGTAAAGATGCGTTACTGTACCGTGATGTATGCCACTCATACACCACTGTAACGTCTATATGTTTCAAGTAGAAGGACGTTACTGTACCGTAATATAATCAACCCATATATCACTGTAACGTGTACATGTTTTCTCCCCGTGTGTTTTGTAAACGTTTAAAGAAATAGGGGTCGTGAACTCACCGCAGGGTGCGTGTTATATCCAAAGTGTTATGTGTCAGAGACATAAACCAGCACATCATGCAAATATTCACCAAGGCATTCCGTAATAATTGTAGCACATCATAAGTAACTAATACTAGAGTAAAGTTGTTTCACGTGTGATAGAGCTCTACCGAATTGTTAGCCGAACGACCCGATAAGAAGATTATTACCATGATGAAACAGTAATCATAGGTTCGTTTAATCCCATATATCCCATATATGTATAGACCCTTTGGAATAGTCTAGTTTCTAAGTGATTAAGTATATATTTAAACATATCTTTGAAAAATCATGTTAATATGTATGTAAGTGCATGTTCATATCAGAAAAGCACACGTAAGACCGCTCAATATATTACTATGGTTTTCTAAATAAATGTCATGGATACTAGAAATCAATTTAATAAAAAAAAACGCTTATCCGTGTTCCCATAAAGTGTGTGTGTATTAAACGTACGACACACGAAGCTAAATAATAAGTCAAGGGCGCACTTGCGTATTATTACAATTGTTTAAAATAAATATCATTTTATTTATTTTATCTTATTCAGATAGTGAGATATTATCCCGAATAATATTAGCCATTATCACATAATAACTCGAAACTCGTTTAAACGTAAGAACTAAATATAACTAATTACATGTATCATTATAAAATCGTAAAATAAGATAAATGCCGAGATAAATATATACTTGTTCCGTGAGTCGTAAGCGTCGTCCGAAATAAGAATATATATATATGTATAATTATTTTACAATCCTACTCGCTGGGTCAAGTTCGCTAGAGCTCATTTCATGTACAACCATTACAAATAGGACACGTAATTACAAATAAGACAGGTATCAAATATCGAAATTCAAACACGTGAGTATACCTTCCAACACCTCGCTAGAAAACCGGGGTACAAACAAGACCGACACACAAACGTCTCGAACTACGCGCTAACCAAGCCTGGCCCGTTGATTGTTGACTCGAGCCTTGACTGACCATTGACCAGCTTTGACCAGTTGACCCGACATTTGACTTGTACCTAAACAAATCCAGTACACCAAAAATCTACCAATCGCTATCTTCATATCACCGACTAAACCAAAACCATCATGGACCACCGCTGTCCGGCAGCCGAAAGGTCATCTCCGCCGCCATCAAGTGCTAACCACTCGAGGCACCACCAAACCACTACCAAAAATCCATGAATCACTTTAGAGGTTACTAATCTGAGTAAAACCAACAACATCACACGAAAGATTGCTCACCAGAGTTTCGGGGTGAAAACGTGTCGTCGCCGCTCACGCCCTTATCCGTTTTGCCATCCCTGGATCTCCTGGCATTGTGGAATCACCATCGCCGTCTAAATCTCCGACCAGACAACCCCGAACCAGTTATGCACACCACCTTGAACCACCATCGACAACCGTTGTCACCTTCCATCACGTGCTTCCAACTTCACTCGAGCCACAACCACCACCAAACACCTCACCTTGCTCGATCTGGTTCATGTGTTCGTAGATTTGAACATTACTTGACCACCATTGCATCTCTGAGCCCCAACTGGACCACCCGGCCGTCCACCACTCCACCTTTCATAACCTCATACCACCACCACTTCTGATCTCGAACCACCACTGGGATCGCCACCACTATGCAGCACCGTGCACCGCCACGTGCGGCCGTTGTGGGTGGCAGGACAACCCATGGCTCACCATCTTGAATTCTCTTTCTCGTAACCCACTCTCTCGACGTGTCTCTCTCTAGATATGTAGAAGTTGTGTGTGGGGGTTTTGGGGGCTAGGGTTTGATGAGTGTCAAGAAGAATGATAAGATGAAAGAATAAGGTGTTTAAATACCTAGAGTTTGGGTGTAGGTTGGGCTTAAATCGCGTATATAAACTGGGTTGAACGTTCTCGCGTAAAATGAACCCGCTTGATTAAATTATATAAATAAATATAACAGGTAAGATGTCTTTAAAAGTTTAAATTAAAACGAATATTCAGAGTATATATTTTGTATACATGTCTACAAGTATGTATATACAAACAAATAAGCTTGACAAGAATTGTTGATTAAATAATATGTTTAAACTAATAATATTAAATATTTTAAAATATGTAACCCTTTTCGATCATTAGGGTGAAAAGTATGAGCTGTCACAAGATACGTCAAAGACGCCACTGTGATTTTCCAAATCAAACAAAGGGACGATGAAAGTCTTTGAGAATTTATTGAGAGATACAAAAAAGAAGGTGCAGACGAAAAAATGAGAGTAGCTGGTTTTATGAATGCTATCACATCCAAATATCTCATAAGGGGCTTCAACAAGAGCCTTCCCAAGACTCTTGAAGAAGCCCTTGAAAGAGCTGAAGCACATATACGGGGAGAGGAAGCAGTGGATATCAAAGAACAAAGGAAACGGGCACCTAGCTGTCGAGGCAGCAGCCCAAGCCGAAAGAGGGAAATTCCGGTCACTACGATAAACGGTTCAAGGGTCCAGACTCCCGGAAACCTGAACTTCGGAACCCTCCAAGCAGAGAAAGGACTGTCAATTTCACAACCCTGACCAAAACCCCTCAAGAAATCCTAGCGACTGAGGAAATCAAGCACAGCTTCCGACCCCCAAGACCTTTGCCCAAAAGTAAGAAGAACGAAAGCTCCACTCAATACTGCGAGTTCCACGAAGAAAAAGGTTAGCACACAAACGATTGTTTTCAACTCAAGAAAAGAATTGAAGAAGCCGTTAAATCAGGGGAATTGGCTCATTTAGTAAAGGGAGTCAGGGACAAGATGGCTGAAGGGAAGAACAAAGAAGTAAGCATGATGAGTATCGACCAAGAAGTTTCCCGCAAAAAGCAACGCTTAGAGGCTTGGGAGCTTCAATGTGTCTGCTTCCCACCACCTCAGGGAAACTTACTTTCGACCCCCTGGTGGTCGAAGCAATGGTGGGGACAAGTAAGACAAGCAAAGCCTACATTGACACAGGGGCGGCCACGGAGATCATGTTCGAAAAGTTCTTCAAATGTCTCACTGATGAGGAACGTTCAAGGCTTCAACCCTCGGGGTCATCCATAAAAGGTATCGCTGATATACCCCTTAAGCCTTTAGGCCAGCTAACCCTTGATGTCTGTTTTAGTGAAGGCCAGATGGAAAGAACCAGGTCACTTACCTTTGTGGTTATAGACATCCCTTCCAACTATGATGTTATCATAGGAAGGCCAGGTCAGTGTGCATTTGGTATGGTCGTCTCAGTCGGCCAAGGCACTGTCAAGTTTTTCACTGAAAGAGGGATTGCAACCCTTCAACCAACTCAGGAAGCTTACATGATTGAAGGGGAAAGTTCAAGAAATGAAGATAATGAAGGATTGATCATAAACCCCAAGTATCCTGAACAAAGGATAAGGGTTAACATGAACTTATCCCAAGAAACTTTATCATACCTTGAAAAGTTGCTCATACACTATAGCGATGTCTTTGCTTGGTGCCCGGAAGACATGACGGGAATCCCTCGAAGCATTGCTAAACATGAGTTGAAAATACCACCAGATGTCAAGCATGTGGTCCAAAAGAAACGGAGTCTAGCTCCTGAACGAAGCATGGCAGCATGCCAAGAAGTTGAAAAGCTTGTTCTCGCTGGAATCCTTCGAGAAGTAAAGTACCAATCATGGATTGCCAACCCTGTTATGGTTCGAAAGCCCGACAAGTCTTGGAGGATGTGTATCGGCTTCAAAGATTTGAATAAAGCATGTCCAAAGGATTGTTATCCTTTGCCAGAAATTGACCTCAAAATCGACTCTCTTACTGGTTATCCTTTTAAGTGTTTCCTCGATGCTTACAAAGGATATCACCAAATCCTCATAAAAGAAGAACATGAAGAAAAAACCGCGTTTCACACAGACAAGGGTATTTTTTGCTATCAAAAGATGCTTTTTGGCCTAAGAAATGCCGGTGCAACCTACCAAAGCCTAATTGACAAAGCATTCGCCAGTCAAATTGGAAAAAACATGGAAGCTTACGTTGATGATTTAGTGATAAAAAGCAAAACCGAGTATCAAATGCTCAACGACGCTCAAGAGACCTTCCAAAATCTGAGAAAAATCAACATGAAGCTCAACCCGGTAAATGTTCATTCGGGTTTGAGGAAGGCAAATTTCTGGGGCATATTGTGGGGAAACAAAGTATAAAAGCCAATCCAAACAAGGTCAGAGCTGTTTTGGAAACAAAATCCCCACAAAGCAAAAAAGAAGTTGAGAGTCTAAACGGAAGGCTTGCAACTTTGAAGCGTTTTACCTCCAAACTCATTGAGAAGTCACTCCCCTTTTTCAAAACACTCAAGGGGTGTGCAAACAAAAACGATTTCAGATGGACGGAAGAGACAGAAGAAGCCTTTAACCAGATGAAGCAACACTTAGCTTCACTCACGACCATAGCAGCCCCAGAAACGGGAGAAACAATCTCTGTCTTCCTCTCAGCTGCTGAAGAAGCCATAAGCGTGGTCTTAACTATCGAACGAGACAAAGTTCAGGTACCCATTTATTTCTTCAGTAAAACGTTAAAACTAGCTGAGATCAAATATCCTCCTTTGGAAAAACTTGCTTTAGCCCTAGTCCAAATGGCTAGAAGGCTTAGAAGGTACTTTCAAGCACACCCAATTCAAGTGGTCGCTGACCAACCCATCAAAAGTATGCTTGAAAAACCAGAAAATTCAGGACGATTAGCCAAATGGGCTGTGGAACTAGGTGAACATAACATCACCTATGTCCCCATAAAAGCTATCAGAGCCCAAGTCCTAGCAGATTTTATCATTGAAATACCAAAGCAAGAAATTACTGAAGTTAATGTCACAGCCACTGAACCCTCTGACCCTAAAGCCTGGAAGCTTTTTACCGATGGGGCTTCCAGCATTGAAGGGTCAGGGGTTGTGCATTAATCAACCCTGAAGAGTTAGAGTTTACATACGCTCTTCGACTTGAATTTCAGACCACTAACAACGAAGCTGAATACGAGGCGCTAATCGCTAGTTTAAAGATAGCCAAAGAAATGAAGGTTCAAAGGCTTCAAGTCTTCACGGACTTGTTGCTCGTTTCAACTCAAGTCAACGATAGCTAGCAAAAGAACCCAACATGAAAAGGTATCGGGAAAAGTCAAAAGAGTTGATGAACACATTTCAAGCATGTAACATCAAACAAGTCCCCAGATCTCAAAACAAAAGAGCCGACGCTTTAAGCAAACTTGCATCCCTCACGTTTGCTCACCTTACCAAAAAAGTGTTGATTGAAGTATTGAAAACCCCCTCCATCCAAGAATTGGAGGTTCAAGACGTAATCACTGAAGAAGGCCCTAATTGGATGACTCCGATTGAAAAATTTCTCAAAATGGTGAATTACCCATTGATCTGATAGAGGCCGAAAGGGTTCGAGTGAAATCCAGACAATACGTGTTGCAAGGGGAAACCCTTTTCAAGAAAGGATACCTTGCACCGTTGCTGAGATGTGTTGGTCCTGAGCAAAGCCAATATCTAGTCAAAGAGGTTCACGAGGGAATACATGGAGCTCATTTTGGACCAAGATCAGTGGTTGCTAAATTGATGAATCTCGGGTATTTTTGGCCTTCTATGCATCGAGATGCCACCGAGCAACTAAGAAAGTGTGAAGCTTGTCAAATACATGCACTGATTCCCAAAAGTCCCAAACATGATCTCCTTCCCATCACTTCAGCCTAGCCATTCCACAAATGAGGAATGGATATTTTTGGGCCATTCCCACAGGCCAAGGCTGGAGTGAAGTTTTTATAGTAGCTGTGGACTACTTTACCAAGTGGCCCGAAGTTAAGCCACTTGCAAAGATAACAGGGAAACAAGTTATTGACTTTGTTTGGGAAAACATCATATGTCACTTCGGGTTTCCAGGAGTTTTGGTAACGGATTACGGGAAGCAATTCGCTGAAAAGCCTTTCAGCACATGGTGCAAGGAATTCAGAATAACCCAAGTCTTCAGCTCGGTCGCATACCCGCAATCCAATGGTCAAGTCGAAAGAACCAATCGCAACATAGTTGAAGGTATCAAGAACCGGTTAGGAAAACATGAAAACAATTGGCTCGAGGATATTGTTGGGCCATTCCCATAGGCCAAGGCTGGAGTGAAGTTTTTATTAGTAGCTGGGGACTACTTTACCAAGTGGCCCGAAGTTAAGCCACTTGCAAAGATAACAGGGAAACAAATTATCGACTTTGTTTGGGAAAACATCATATGTCGCTTCGGGTTGCCAGGAGTTTTGGTAACGGATAACGGGAAGCAATTCGCTGAAAAGCCTTTCAGCACATGGTGCAAGGAATTCAGAATAACCCAAGTCTTCAGCTCGGTTGCATACCCGCAATCCAATGGTCAAGTCGAAAGAACCAATCGCAACATAGTTGAAGGTATCAAGAACCGGTTAGGAAAACATGAAAACAATTGGCTCGAGGATATTGTTGGGCCATTCCCACAGGCCAAGGCTGGAGTGAAGTTTTTATTAGTAGCTGGGGACTACTTTACCAAGTGGCCCGAAGTTAAGCCACTTGCAAAGATAACAGGAAAACAAGTTATCGACTTTGTTTGGGAAAACATCATATGTCACTTCAGGTTGCCAGGAGTTTTGGTAACGGATAACGGGAAGCAATTCGCTGAAAAGCCTTTCAGCACATGGTGCAAGGAATTCAGAATAACCCAAGTCTTCAGCTCGGTCGCATACCTGCAATCCAATGGTCAAGTCGAAAGAACCAATCGCAACATAGTTGAAGGTATCAAGAACCGGTTAGGAAAACATGAAAACAATTGGCTCGAGGAACTCCCAAACGTTCTATGGGCGATAAGAACATCGGAAAAAACAAGCCATAAAAGAACACCATACAGCTTGGTATTTGGCTCAGAAGCTGTAATTCCAGCGGAGATTGGAGTTGTGACTCAAAGAACACTCAACATGGACCTCGAAACGAACAACAAAGAGACCATGTTGAACTTACAACTCCTCGAAGAAATTCGTGATCAGGCCGCCAGTCAGGAAGCCAAATACAAACAAAAAATGGAAGCCTACTACAATGCAAGGGTAAAACATGAACGTTTGTGCTTCGAAACAACGAGGCTAGCAAAAAAGAAAGCCAAGGAAAACCCGGCCCGAAATTGGAAGGGCCATACACAATCCTTGAGGCCCACAAAGGAGGATCCTACAAGTTGGCCGATGCAGAAGGCAAAAAGCTTCCCAGGCATTGGAATGGAAAAACCCTTAAAAGGTTCCATGTCTAGTTGAAAATGTAGAATGTATCTCAAGAGTTGTTAAATTTCCCTTTTGTAAACACAAAACCTCTTGAATGAAGTATGAAGCTTTTATCATAACTTGTCTTAACTATCCTATAATCAGGTTGAGAACCTTGCAAAAAACTCCATGGCAAAGGCCATGTAAGTGGATCAGCTCCCAGGCCACATCGCTCAATAGGTTCAAGGGTTAAATGAACCTATATAAGGGGTGAGTTACTAAATCAATACAGCTCCATGAGACTTAGAAATCTTTCAAAAAACTTATCTCATAGACGGGTTCGAACAGCCTACACCAATCGTTCCCTAAACTTTAAAAAGTTTATGAAAAACAAACACACCAAGTAATGGTACAAAGGATAGACAACATGTGCCATTTACCTAATGAAGCCTTGAAGCTAAAGTGACTGCAGCACTAAAACTTCTTAAGGGAAATTCGATAAAAAGACACATCAAATAAACAAGACAAGCATCATTAAAACATGAATAACAACAACACAAAACATCAATTGAAACGACGCATAAGCATAAAAGGCCTTAAGGGCCATAACCTATATATTGTTCACCAATACTAATAAGGAACCACAAGGGTTCCCATCAAATTATTCAAACGGCCACCAAGGCCAACCACGACCACAAAACGGTAACCTTAAGGGTTTCTGCAAAACCTAAGCATTGTTCAAAATACATAAGTAACATAACATTGTTCAAAGAGATTGCTAAGAAAGCTACGAATGATACATCAGTTAGCAGCATCTTAAACAGTCGCTTTCGTTGCCTCCAAATCTTTAGCACTAGCTGTTTCGCTTTTAGACCTCTTCACCTTCTTCTTCTTTTTCTTGCCAGCATCACCAGCTGCCGCCTCAGAGGCTTCAAGTCTTACATCCTTCGAACCAGCAGCAACCTCTGATGGTGCATCTTCGCTGTCTCCAGAGTAAGATTGTTTCTTGGAAAGGGAGCTCAGTATCTCATCACAAACAACCTCATTCAAGCCACAAGGTTTCAATCCCTGTAAAACAGACAAAGGCTTACCAAAACACTGAGAAACCTCACCAACAAAGGGGTAGGTCATATGCTCCATCTTCAAAACCTCGTCTTTGAACACCTCAAAAGCCATGGACTGAAACAAAGTAGATTTCTCTTGAGGCTCATCAGCAACGCCAGCCTTATAACCAGCAAGGTAACCTTAGTGTCGACCATGAACAAGAAGCTTCTTATAAACATCACTAAGAGCTAGGTTAAATTCAGAGGAATGAAGGAGATAGGTGACAACTTACTGAAATCCTTTTTCTATTAACCATTTGTTATCTGCAGTCACCTGAGCAAGGGAAGTGTTCAACCCCTGCTTCTCATCTTCAAAATCTTTCCTCTGAATCTCCAAGGACACCTTCTCAGCCTTCACTCGTTGCTTATCTGCCTCCAAACGTTCTCAACAGCCAATAACTCATTTTTATGACCAACAGTAAGTTCTTCCATCACTGCCTTCAAAGATCTCTCACTCTCTGTCAAATCCTCTACTTGCTTCTTCAAACCAGCAATAGACTCCTTCATCTCCCTTCCTGTTTAGAGAAACCCTCATATTCTCTCATCCTATGACGAAAGCGGGAAACACCTTCTGGAAGGATAGCCATAAAATTACATGCTAGAGTCATAAGCTTGGCAATCATGACATCATCATCCATTGCAGAGGCAGCCGCTTGAACAACAGGAGGAGCAAATGAGCAAGCACATCTTCACAAACAGCAGATGACCTGAAATTATCTTCAATAGTAACCTTCCAGTCTGGCACATAAACTTCACCTTGACTCACAGTTGAGGAACCTCCTGTCCTTTTCATCAAACCCTTCGAACTCACAAGCTTTTTACCAGCAGCCTTATCTTTCCTCAAATTAACCAAAGGTAACTCCTTCTCAGTAATAGGGTTAGCCTCAACATCATCAGAATTTTCGATATCATCTACATCCACCGCCTCCAGAGAAAGAGGAGGAGCAATATCCTTCAGCAAATCATGTTTGGCCTTCCTTGTTAAAGGCTTCGAAGAACCAGCTTTAGTAAACCCCTTAACTGGAACACTAACATACCCGGAACCTTCATACCTGCTCTCTGCAGTCTTAACAACAACATTCTCCCAAGGAGTTGCCTCAGTTTCTCCAAAAACAACATCAGAGGTATCATCACTCTTGATAAAGTCCAAAGCAGACATCACTACAAGTAGAAAAATAATAAAAAATTAGTACCAAAACAACAATACAAAGTAAAATTTAAAAAAAGCCATACCCTGGTCACCCTTCATAAGAACAGGGTCATAATTTGGTTTATCCCAAAGAACACTCACACCGCTCAAAACTAAAAACGGTTTAGGAAAAGGCCGAAGCCTTGAAGAACAAACACTAATGGACTTGAAGAACAAACACTAATGGACTTCAAGAACAACTCGCTCAACTCAGAATCATTAGGCACAGATCGTTCAGAACAGCAGAAGGAACTCTCCAAACATATTTAAACGGCAAAATTGAATCAGAAACCCAAAAGAAACGATCCTTCCAGGACCTCAAGGTAGTAACACACGACGAAATCAGGTTAACATCAACCTGGGATGTCTCAAATGTAAACCAATCACCATTTTTAGCCAAACGAAAAAAACGGCAAAACATTAACGAGGGATCATACCCAAAGCATGACACAAAACCTGAAAATCCATAACCCTAGAAACACCAAAAGGGTGTAACTGACCAAGAGAACCCTATAATACACAAGCAAATTCAACAAAAACATGGAAAACGGATATCGAAGATTCGAAAACTCGAAATGACGGCAGTAGAGAACAATCGAACCTTTAGGGCAACGATCAATCGATTTGTTCGCACCCGGAGCAACCGGTTTGAACTTAAGATCAATACCCCATTCTGTGCAAAAGGTTTCAACTTGTTCTTGTGTTAAGCATGAAAAACAAACCGACAAATCATTTTTGGCACCCATGAGAAAATGATGAAGAAAGAGCAAAGGGAAACTAACCTGAATTTTGAGATTGATGGAATGGTAAAAATAAAATATGAAATGAAAAGTTTATATTAAGTAAAATATATATAAAAATAAAATTAATCACTACCATAATTATAGGCATTGAAAACCGCTGACTGAAAACTGCCACCCATCAATCAACTGTCACATAAAAATTCAATAAAGCAGTTCCCAAGCGCCAATCAAAGCCTTCAAGCCTCGAAGCATCCAAGAATTACTTATTGGTAGCATCAAAAAAAGCTACCCATCAAAATCCCAAGCTTTCAAGCCTTGAGACTTATAGTGAGCTTTTGGGTTATTTCACCAAATAACTAAACAACAACCTTCCAAGCCATGAAACATTTAAGCTAAGAAAAAATTGTACAAAAGTCAGATGTCTTTGGACCTTCACCCCAAATCCTCTGACTTGGGGGCTGATGACGGGGGTAGCCCAAAGGAAAACATAAAGCATAATAAAATGACTAAGATACAATACAGCTTAAAAGGTTAAAAGGTTTAAGGGTTCAAAAGCGTTGAAGTATCTCAGCCAGCAAAAGGAACATAACAGGGTCTTGTCACATCAGCCTTTGTGTACACTACTACCTAAACAGTGCTCGGCCAGAGCATGTGCAAAGGTAACAATCTTTTATCCGCAGGTCCGATCCCTTCGACCCCATAAATGGGTAAGACACAACTGCAAGCAGGGTTCACTAGTCACAGGTTTCTCTTTCGAGATATCTCTTTCCCTATAAAAGACACTTTACTGAATGCATCAAAGACATCCCAGATCAGTCATGATTCTCTTGAATCCCTGATCTTCCTCCTTGTCTCTCAAGAACTTGTTTCATATAAGTCTCTTTTCTTTATTCCAACACACACAATACATTTGCTCTTGCATCCAAGGTTGAACATCTTTTAGCTCAGGATCTTGGGAAAATTACAAACACAACTAGTGAACCTCTCTCCAAGTCTTGAAAACATGTGGGGACCCCACGAACTGCGTTAGGCAAATCGGAACCCTCGAAGCCTTTTAGCCTAACCAGTCCACTCACTATCCTTGGTCTCATATCTGTTGTAACAACACAATGAAACCCTTAAAAATATGTGAGAGGATTTAGTTATATTATAAGGAATGATATGTAGTGTTTTTGAGTGGTTGTGAGTAGAGGAGAGAGAAAAAAATATGGAGAAATTACTGTTCATCTGTAAATATATGGGAAAATTTCCGGAGAGAAAAACTGTATAATTTTTTTTAATATTTTTAGAAATGGTTGTGAGTGTAGGAGAGAGAAAAGATAGTGATAAAGGTATAAAAATATTATTTGACTGAAAATGAGAGAGAAAAAGTATTTGTTTTTAATGGAAATATATCTCCCCTATCTATAAGAGGAGATGCACATGTGACGTCATTTCGCTTAGGTGTTGTTCAATGGGGTATGCCACATAGGATTTCGGTGATGTCATTATTAGGAGTTTTATACACAAATTCAAATATATAAATTCAATTTTTATAATCAATATCTTATTTCAATTTTCAAAAGTCCCGCTTAATATATGTGTGTACAATTTTCAAACTTGCATTGAAAGATGTGGGAGGCTCATTTAATGTTTCTGACTATTGTGATCATTGTGTGAAGACTTGAGAGCATCTCTCTCCTTATATGTTCATCCTCTTTATCATTTCCTTCATTCAAGTTTAAAGAAAATCTCATATTCTTCTCTTAACCACTATCCGAAAATGTCTAAAGAAAGTCTCCAGGGCTCCGGCAATTCATCTTTGTCGCTCAATTATGTTGAAGACCTGAACCCTGCGAAAGATAGGTGGAATATGAAGGTCCGCATCATCCGAAAATGGTCTCAGAGCTTTTGGATGGATCTGATCTTGCTTGATGAGAAGGTACAGCTGTTTATTTTTTTTGCTTTATTTTATGTATAATCCAAGTATAATACTTGATTGAGAATTGAGAAATATGATGAATAGTTTTTATTTTTTCAAATAGGGTTGCTATCGTGTTTGATTTGATGGTTAGGGTACTTTTAGGTTAAGGAAGTAGTTCTTACTAAGAAAACCAAGTTATAACTCAATGAAAATAATGTGGTGTGCAATTCTTATGCTTGTGGTGGAACTTACTCTTCGTATAATCTTTAAAAACAGTTTATTTGGAACATAATCCGGCTAATAGATGTTGAGATTAGCTCTTGCTTTATCCAGAAGTAGGTCTCTATCTATGAGATTTGTTCTTTAATAACTTAGTTGTTTATTAAGTTAGTGCACATTTAGATTGGTTTTGTGCAGCATTTTAGCATCACTTTACTGCAGCGTTTTAGCTCAGTTTAGTGTATATTTGAGATCGGTTTTGTGCAGCGTTTTAGCATCACTTTAGTACAGCGTTTTAGGTCAGTTTAGTGCACATTTAGATCAGTTTTGTGCAGCGTTTTAACATCACTTTAGTGTAGCGTTTTAGCTCAATTGTTTTGGGCACAATTAGATCTGTTTTGTGCAGCGTTTTATCTAAGTTTTGTGCATATTTAGATCATTTTTGTGCAACGTTTTAACATCACTTTAGTGCAGGGTTTTTGCTAAGTTTAGTGTACATTTAGATCGGTTTTGTGCAGCGTTTTAACATCACTTTAGTGCAGCGTTTTAGCTCTGTATAGTGCGCATTTAGACCAGTTTAGTGCAGCGATTTAGCACCACTTCAATGCATCGTTTTAGCTCAGTTTAGTGTACATTTGAGATCGGTTTTGTGCAGTGTTTTACCATCACATTATGGCAGCGTTTTAGCTCAGTTTAGTACATTTTTGAATCAGTTTCTTAATCCTTTGTTTTTTTTAATTTGATTTTTGGCTAAATTTTGTGTCATAATAATTTGGGTAAATTGTGACAAACGTTTGCCCGATTGAGGTTCCAGCTTAGCCATCTTTGTCTTCACACAGAAAAACTCAAATTTTTAAAATAATTTATTTAAAGCATTTTATGGGTGAGAACCAATGGAACCGTGATTCATTACTGATGTTGAAACGATTACTGTAGTAAACAAGCTGAGTCTTAGCTAATATTTGAGCGTCTGTGGTGAATGCAGTTAATGAGTTGGGTGAAACGGTGTTGTACACTGCTGCTGAAAAGGGGCATATTGAGGTTGTGAAGGAGTTGTTGAAGTACTCGAATAAAGAAACGATTACTGTGAAGGAGTTGTTGAAAAGGAGTTGTTAATTTGAGGTAACACCGCTGCTTCATCATTATGTATATACTAAAAGAGATCATGTTGGTCAGTTTTATAGCTTTGTATATAACTATTCTATGCGGGTAGAAGCATTATAATGTTTTATATAGTATGATACTTATGATATTAGTATGGATGCTTTAAATTTATTTTGTGTGGTTTTTTTACTAAATTTTATATTTTATATTAGTGTATATCATGTTGATTATTGTAAAGCAGCATTTATAAATGTATCAATTGTATTTCTTAGGGCTACCCATGTTTCACATGGTCCTTACGCTTAGGAAAAGAAGGTTTAACCAATTGTATTTCTTAGGGCTACCAATTGTTCAATGGTTTTTTTAATGAGTTTAATTATTGTGATGCTCTTGATATTTTAGGGTTTATACTTTCATGAATGCGGTTACATAGGAAAAGAAGGTATGTGTGTTCGTTTTCGTTGTTTTATTTTGATTTTAGATTATTAATTCTCTTTATGCTAAACATTGTGTCAACTTTATATGATTCTTATTGGTGCTTTTTCAGGCATACCAAGCTGAAATGGAATCTTTAGCAGTGAAATTGGAATAAGAGAACGACACATTGATGAAAATAAAGGTAAAACTTTTGAATATTTACCAGCTGCATTGACTTTTTGTCCGAGTTTCTGAATTCCCAGGTGTAAGTGTTAGAAGCCAACATTTTGGATTTTTCCACTAAAAAACTAATATGCAAGAGTTTATACCTTCAAGCAAGTTGTTGGGTACTATATTGTTTTTTTCAGCAGTTAGCAATGGCAGAGCCGCGATCAATGGCGAGGTCCTAAAGTCGGTTTAAGCATGAAGCAGTGAAGTCTTGAAGCAGTTCATCATTTCACCATTTTTCCCCTGTTCAAATTTGTTGAAATTCATTGTCGATCAGCAGTGAATTTAATGATGCCTATCGATTGGTTTTGAACAAGGAAGAGAGCCAAAGCTCTGATATACATTACTCATATAATGTTGTTTTATATGACTAGCTGGTTTATGTTAACAGAATTCTAATTTATTATTGCAGCTGATCTGGTGAAGAAGCCGAAGCCACTTTGGGTCTTGCAGTAGCTGATCTGTTTAAATGAGTAATGTAGTGTTAATCTCTAATATTATTTTCAACCTTTACATCTATACTAATATTTGGTCAAATCATATTTTACATATATACTAATATTTGGTGAAATTAGATTTCGAAATGCAGTTTGATATCGAGCTTGTGTTATCGTTCCTTAGCAGTTTAATATCGTATGTTGATTCAAGGTACTACATCACTATTTAATACTACTGCATTATATATAAGCCAGCAAACCTAAATATATGAGAGGTAAACATCCTTTAATTTGCATTTAAGCCGCCTTACGTTAGTGCTTCTCATCTGCAGCTCAAAAATCTCAATTTGAGCAAGTTGAGATTTTTTAGCCGGAAATGAGAAGCACTAACATAAGGCTACTTAAATTCAAATTAAAAGATGTTGACTTTCCGTATATTCAGGTTTGGTGACTTATAAATAATACATGGATTTTAAATAATGATGTAGTACCTTGATTAAACTCGCACCATGTAAAGTGGAAGGAATCGTCCTGCAGCAGCCAATTCTGTAATGGAATTTCACCACAAAGTTCAAGATTGCACCTTCTGACAAAAGAATACCATTGAAGATTTCTAGAAGACAGTTCCCGTTTTCACTGTCATCGAAATTGGACCATATGGACCTCTGGTATGGATCCTAACCTTTGCAATCTATGTGCATATTTCATTGTCTGATTGGAATTTGATTCCACAATCAATGGTATGAGCTTCAATCTGTTGGAAGGCTTTATGTATTAAGAATTTGATCCTAACCTTTACAATCAAGGACCATGCATGTACTTTACTCTCCTATCAATTAAAAATAATATTATTTTGTAAATAAAATGATTTGGGAGGTTTTATGTATTAAGAATACACTTTTGGTTACTTTGGACCCATTTGACCTGTTTCGTTGCAAGTTTTTTGTAACCCATTTGACCTGGCAAGTTTTTTGTGACCCAATTCCAAAATTAGGATAGTAAAAGTATGTCCATGTCCTTTGATAATTTCATTGCCTATTTTGCAACTGAGATGATTCTGAATGCAGTAAACCTGCATTTTGCATATCCATTGTGTTCAAAGGCTTATTGAATTTCCAGACACAGTTGGGTTGAGTCTGAAATATCCATATAACAGATTTTGTGTATGTCATTGTGGGTTTTGACAAATATGATGAAGTGGCAATCAGAAAAGCATCAAAGTATGTTTTAAAATTAAGTATCTGAAGTTTTTGTGGTTTCTGATCATTGTCCTTTAAGTTCATATAATCATATGGACCCTTTATTATGAAGCTGGAGCTCCATCAAGATCCATTAATTGATATTTTTGAACTTCGATTTGCATCGTTACATGTATTAGAGATGTTATAATTGGAACACCGTGCATTTGAACAAGAAAGGAAGCGTTTTGATTGTGTATTATTCCAATTTACTATTAGTGTAGAAACAAACACCTTTCAGGTGCAGGCTGGCTGCATATTACATGTTGTGGATGTAGATTTTTTTACAGGAAGAGCAGAGGAAGTTGTAAATAGCATCTTATTTCACTGGAGTTTTTTGAGTTTCCAAGGTAACAACAAATACTTGAGAGATGATTACATTTCAGTTTATATTTTTCATTATCTTCCCTTGATTATACATTATCTTGGTAACTAATTATAAACGAGTCTATTTGAATTATAAATTGACACCTCTAGCATATAATATTGTAGGAGAAAGCAGAGACTGAATTCCGAAGACTGCGACAAAGCTTTTGCTTAAAAGCTCGATAAAGAAGGTATCAACGAATCTTTAACTCTTGTATACATCTTTTCATAAGGATTTGTATATGTACTGTTGTCTATTTGAATTATAAATTGACACCTCTAGCATATAATATTGTAGGAGAAAGCAGAGACTAAATTCCAAAGACTGCGACAAAGCATTTGCAACAAAAATGTGAATAGAACGATGTAGAAGTCAACACTTAAATTTTATTTTATAAAATATAAAGAAAGATAAAGACAGAGTAAATAGTCAAAATTAAGAATATGCATAAAATATTACACATTATGGTTAACACTTCCTAGGATTTCTACCACTCTTACTTTCTTCCACGCAATTTCATTCTTTTGTTTTGCAGATCGGCTATCTTGTCACATATCTTCTGATCCTGTCTCAGGAGTTCTGTGATAAAGTTTTCGGCATTGTTTTTAAACTCTGATGAATGGAGGAGTTCATCAAGTAAAATGATGTTGTTCCAGGTTTGCTTGTAACGGTTTTCTTTGACGATGTTGATTTTCTGTTTAGTTTTCATCTACTCTTTTTTCTTTGAGCGATCATAGAGAGAATTGCCCAGTGGTAGAAGCTTCGGTTTGCCATCTAGAGTATTTGTTGGTGGTGTTGATTTTGGTTTTTTTTTTACTAACAGATTTTTTAAAATTGAACTGGTGATGTTTGCACTTAATAACTATCAACCTTTTATAGTGTCTAATATGGTTGTTATGGTAAATGAAAAGATTATTTTTAATTAGGATAACATCTTTTTTTAAATAGCATGTAAAAACTGTTGTCCTTTGGGTTTCCAAAATTAATAATTTTATTACTTTTCCCATGCCAAATTCTTTTTGTAAGGTTTTACGCACTGTTTTTTTAAAATATAAATGTACATGTTTGTATTAAATGCACATGTTTTCCAACCTACATTATTAAATGTACAGGGAATTTGAAGATAGCTTTTTATTTAATGCATTCATTTAAATCATGACCTTTGGGCTGTAGGATATTTCACTATATAATATCATGAATAATTCACCTGCTTTCTATCATGTTTTACTACCAACATACCTTTTTTCCAGTTTTGAAGTGAGTAATAACATTAGATGGCATCATACAATGCTGCACATTCGGATGATTTAAAGCAGCGCTTTATCAAGCAAGTTGAGGAGCAAATGTATGCGGATAGGGCTACTCTTCAAGAGTTGAAGAGGTGTTTTGATGGACTGCACCTTGGTCTGTTCACGAGAGATCAGGTTTCCAGAAACCTGATGGCGATGCCTTCGACTTCCGTTCGTGACCTGTGTGTCGTCAGTAATATAGATTGTGGGATAGAGACGTCGAGTTCATGGCGAAGCTCCAGGATATACATCGAGATGTTCAGCACTCGATGGAATTTGAGCTAAAATTTTTTAATTCTTGCTGTTAGATTTTTAAATTTCTGATTGTTATTGTTGATTTGAAAATCTATTAGTTCAGTGCTCGATGTAATTGTTGCAGTTTTAATGTCATAAATTTAAATTGTTGTTGTTTTATGTCCTAACACATATCGTCTTTAACATTGTTTTATAAAGATATATAACTAAACGCAAACAATTCAAATGATATATTATAATTCATTTTTTAGTATTTGATTCCAATCGTTATTAAACCTACCCGTGTGTTCACACGAGTCTTACTACTAGTGAATATATATAGGGATTTCATTGTGGATGTTCTTAGAAGATTGGATGTTTTTTTACGTTATTTTAGTAACATAGAGATTAAAATAGTACAAGTTGATAATTAAAGAAAAAAGATAAACCCAAAATAAAATATACAGTAAGGGTTTAAAAGAATGGATGAAGTGAGGAGTGTCGCATACATACATTCTTATCGTGGTCCATCCTTCATATAACATCAGATAATGGGAGTGGTGTTAATCCAACCAATTAAAGGAAAGATAAGACATCAAGTCAATAATGCTTTTTCTTTTAAATTCTCTAATAACCTCAACATAATTTTAAGTCTTGCAGGATGTTTAGAATTCGTTTCGAATTCTAAAAATTCAAAATTCGTTTAAATTTGATTGGATTATCAAGAATTTGTTTCGATTATAAAAATTCGAATTCGAATTCGATTAAGTTCGAGTCAAGTAAATCGAATACGAATTTACAATTTCAAATGCGATTCGAAATTCGAATAAAAATTATACATTTTTATTTATTATTTTTATATATAATACACATATAACTTTTATTAGGCTATACTACAAATTATTTTCAAAATTTATTCTAAGTATTAAAATTACCAAATACCAAACAAACTACATGACCTATAACTAAAACCTAAGTAATAAATCTATCAATAGATTTCTAATCCTAAAAATATTAACTTGTAATGTGAAGTGGTTATTCCCGACTTCTCGTTTTAAATTTTAAATTTATGAGTGATTTGGAGGAGATCTCTCGAAAAGTATTTAGTGCGCATTTCGGTCAACTCTCCATCATCTTCCTTTGGCTGAGTGGCATGTATTTCCACGGTGCTCGTTTTTCCAATTATGAAGCATGGCTAAGCGATCCGACTCACATTGGGCCTAGTGCCCAAGTGGTTTGGCCGATAATGGGCCAAGAAATATTGAATGGTTGCTTGTGCTTTATGGTTGCTTTAAAATTTATGTTTCTTTTTGATAGTTTTACATGGTTTAAAAGAATTTAAATCAAATCGAATTTATTCGAATTCGAATTCGAATTTTTAATTGAATACGAATTGGGTTTTTTATTCGAATACGAATTCGAATCGAATACGAATTCAAGGGAAAATAAAAATTATTCGAATAATTCAAAAATTCGATATTCGATTCGAAAAACACCCCTTAGACTTTCGCTTTGTTAAACGCATGGCAATAAGACATACTCTGTCAGCCAAAGGTAGTGTTATTGTTGTGCCACATTAATATAACATACCTATAAAACTACTACTTTCTTGATTTTTTTTCTCTTTTAAAAAAAATCTAATTTTCTTAATAATTGATTTTTTTTCTAAAGTTTTCCTATACTACGTAAAAAGAAACCTTATTTTTCAGACAAACCTGATCCTTGTATCTTGAAATGAGCAAGCAAATGACAAGGTTGTTGATATAAACCATAAACAATAACATGACCTCTAAAGCATTCACATTCTGCAGGATGAAAACCACGACATTAAAACAATGAAGTTAAAAAACATTTCAAGGCCAACTAATATACAATTCTATGTCAAAACTAAAAGCACAAAACGAAGATTATTGATCATCTTCCTTTGAAACCAGCAAGAATCGACCTCGGTATTCAACAACGAACTGGTGTATCGTTCCTTCACATGTCAAGACTGGGTTTCTGGCTTTTGCAGGTTTCGTGTTTAATTTCACTTCAATCTTAGAATCTTGAGATAGCTTGTGTTGTGTACTAGATGATGTTTTTGGAAAAATCTCTTTAAGAAACTCATCTGCAACATCTCCATCTTTGTCTACCCTTAGATGTTATGCATACTAGCCTAGACCCTGCGAATCCGTTACTACTATGGAAAAAAACAAAAACGGGTCAAACGAGTCAAGATAGTCAAAAGTCTCCTACAATGTTTTTACATGCATATAATGTTCTACATCGCTTTACTTAAAAAGTAAAGGTATAATCCTACTTAACTCAATAAACTTTTATAAAAAAAAAATTAAGCCCAACCCAGTTTAACTCAACCGCTTTCAACGAGTAAATATATCTAACCAACCTGTCCAATTATTCACCTCCATTCTTGATAATACAAAAATAATAAATCGAAGAAAAAAGAGCAAGTGTTGCAATTTTCATAGGAGATGCGTGTAACGCCCGTAATTTTTGTATTTTTATATTTTAGATAAATACGTGCCGTTCATCTAGTTAATTATTACTCACGGTTGAAAATCAGAATAAAAAAAAAGAAACGACAAACGACGGGTTTACGAGATTCCGACGAAACCGACAAACAAATGCGCAAATATCGATTGCCGACACTAACTTTTTCATACTTTTGACCCTACGCTAATGTTATACGACAATTTACGAAACAGTTCAATAATGGGCTCCAGAAATGAGATTGGGTCACTAACGGGCTTTAGGCCCAACCTACCAACCTTAAACCTGTATAAACATCCTCAACTCCGCCTCCTTCGTTTGAAACCCTAGCCCCAACTCAAGACCAAACTCCCTGCACCCTCTCAAAGTCCGGTACCGGAGCCGGGTTCCGGCCGACACGCCGGTGACGTTTCTGGCCAGTCACGCTCCTTCCCCTACTCCTGTTTTCACTCTCCCCTTCCCCCCTCCTCTCACACTCACACCCGTAACCTTCTCTCCCTCTGGTGAACAAACGGCCGGCCACCACTGATGGTGGCGGCGTGCGATAGTGGCGGCAGAGCCACGACAGGCCGGAGCCGCGGCTTGGGATCGAGCGAGGGAGAGAGACGATAGAGAGTGAGAGAGAACGTTAGAGATAGAGATAGACGACGGAGAAAGAGATGCGCAGCCGGGTTACCGGCGATGGCGGCGGTGAGGCTGGAGGTGATTCGGGTTTTGTTTGGCTCGGGTTATGTCAATCTCGGCCCAGGTTCAAGTTCGGTTCAGTTTTGGTTCAACCCGAGTTCAAGCCGGTTCAATGTGGGTCTCGGCTCGGGTTCAGTCAAAACAGTCAATGGGTTCAGGGCAGGCTGGGAGTGGTGGTGTTTAGTAGTGGTGAGTGTGGTACGGTGGTTCGGTCTCGCAAGTTACAGATACATCGCCGAAGACACGCTCAAATCGAAACCATCACCATTGTCATTGTGTTAACCGAGATTCACAGCCGCACGCAACGCTCTATAGGTTTCCAACAGTTTTGTTTTCACAATATAAGGTAAGCGAACAAACCGTGTCTTGATTAAATATTGTATGAACAAAC